>JAJQQW010000016.1:335321-1535321 GCA_025583905.1 Ia io | reverse complement strand
TTATTCATCATAGTTTCAGCCATTTAAGTGCACAAAGTATGATCTCTCTCTGACACAGTGTACTTTAGAAATAATTTTTTAAGAACTAAAAATATTTCACATATTTACAAATTAGGAATAACCTAGCCAAAACAGATATTGCAATGGGAATTAGAAAATATTTTGGTTTTGTCTTTTTAATCAGTGCAGAGGTCTTTTTTTCCTGCACTTACCACGCCAAGAGTTCACAGGGAGCTGGTTCCCCAGTCCCGGCTCATTTCCACTGATCTGGGCGGAGCAGCTGGCACAGTGCACACAGGTCTCCTCCCTCTCCTTGTCTTCCTGGTCCTATCCCTTCCCATGTGGGCGGAGCAGCTGGCCCAGTGCAGCCAGGTCCCCTCCTGTTCCTTATCTTCCTGGTCCTGTCCCTTCCCATGTGGGCGGAGCAGCTAGCCCAGTGCACCCAGGTCCTCTCCTGCCTCCTTGTCTTCCTGGTCCTGTCCCTTCACATGTGGACAGAGAAGCTGGCCTAGTGAGGCAGATCCCCTCCTGCTCCATGTCTTCCTGTTCCTGTCCCTTCCCATGTGGGCAGAGCAGCTGGCCCAGTACACCCAGGTCCCCTCCTGCTCCTTGTCTTCCTGGTCCTGTCCCTTCCCATGTGGGCGGAGCAGCTGGCCCAGTGCAGCCAGGCCCCTCCCGCTTCCTTGTCTTCCTGGTCCTGTCCCTTCCCATGTGGAGGAGCAGCTGGCCCAGTGCAGTCAGTGGAGCCAGGTGTCCTCCTGCTCCTTGTCTTCCTGGTCCTGTCCCTTCCCATGTGGGTAGAGCAGCTGGCCCAGTGCACCCAGAGCAGCCAAGTCCCTTCCTGCTCCTTGTCTTCCTGGTCCTGTCCCTTCCCAATGGGCGGAGCACCTGGCCTAGTGCAGACAGGTCCTCTCCTGCTCCTTGTATTCCTGGTCCTGTCCCTTCCCATGTGGGCGGAGCAGCTGGACCAGTGCAGCCAGGTCCCCTCCCGCCTCCTTGTCTTCCTGGTCCTGTCCCTTCCCATGTGGAGGAGCAGCTGGCCCAGTGCAGTCAGGTCCGCTCCTGCTCCTTGTCTTCCTGATCCTGTCCCTTCCCATGTGGGCAGAGCAACTGGCCCAGTGCACGCAGAGCGAAGAGGTCCCCTCCTGCTCCATGTCTTCCTGGTCCTGTCCCTTCCCAAGTGGGCGGAGCAGCTGGCCCAGTACACCCAAGTCCCCTCCCGCCTCCTTGTCTTCCTGATCCTGGCCCTTCCCAAGTGGAGGAGCAGCTGGCCCAGTGTAGCCAGGTCCCCTCCTGCTCCTTGTCTTCCTGGTCCTGTCACTTCCCATGTGGCAGGAGCAGCTGGCCCTGTGCACCCAGTGCCGGCAGGTCCCCTCCTGCTCCTTGTCTTCCTGGTCCTGTCCCTTCCCATGTGGGCGGAGCAGCTGGCCCAGTGCACCCAGGTCCCCTCCCGCCTCCTTGTCTTCCTGGTCTTGGCCCTTCCCATGTGGAGGAGCAGCTGATCCAGTGCAGCGAGGTCCCCTCCCGCCTCCTTGTCTTCCTGGTCCTCTCCCTTCCCATGTGGAGGAGCAGTTGGCCCAGGGCAGCAAAGTCCCCTCCTGCTCCTTACCTTCCTGGTCCTGTCCCTTCTCATATGGGCGGAGCAGCTGGCCCAGTGCAGCCAGGTCCCCTCCACCTCCTTGTCTTCCTGGTTCTGTCCCTTCCCTTCTGGAGGAGCAGCTGGCCCAGTGCACCCAGGTCCCCTCCTGCCTCCTTCTCTTCCTGGTCCTGTTTCTTCCCATTTGGAGGAGCAGCTGGCCCAGTGCAGCCTGGTCCCCTCCTGATCCTTGTCTTCCTGGTCCTAGCCCTTCCCATGTGGGCAGAGCAGCTGGCCCACTGCGCCCAGGTCCCCTCCATCTCCTTGTCTTCCTGGTCCTGTCCCTTCCCTTCTGGAGGAGCAGCTGGCCCAGTGCACCCAGGTCCCCTCCAGCTCTTGTCTTCCAGGTCCTGTCCCTTCCCATGTGGGCGGAGCAGCTGGCCCAGTGCAGCCAGGTCCCCTCCACCTCCTTGTCTTCCTGGTCCTGTCCCTTCCCTTCTGGAGGAGCAGCTGGCCCAGTGCACCCAAGTCCCTTCCTGCCTCCTTGTCTGCCTGTTCCTGTAGCTTCCCAAGTGGGCGGAGCAGCTGGCCCAGTGCAGCCAGATCCCCTCCCGCCACCTTGTCTTCCTGGTACTCTCTCTTCCAATGTGGAGGAGCAGCGGGGCCAGTGCAACCATGTCCCCTCATGCTCCTTGTCTTCCTGATCCTGTCCCTTCCCATGAGGGCGGAGCAGCTAGGGCAGTACAGCCAGGTCCCCTCCTGCTCCTGGTCTTCCTGGTCCTGTCCCTTGCCATGTGGGCGGAGCAGCAGGCCCAGTGCAGCCAGGTCCCCTCCTGCTCCTTGTCTTCCTGGTCCTGTCCCTTCCCATGTGGGCTGAGCAGCAGGCCCAGTGCAGCCAGGTCCCCTCCTGCTCCTTGTCTTCCTGGTCCTGGCCCTTCCCATGTGGAGGAGCAGCTGGCCAAGTGCAGCCAGGTTCCCTCCTGCTCCTGGTCTTCCTGGTCCTGTTCCTTCCCATGGGAGGAGCAGCTGGCCCTGTGCAGCCAGGTTCCCCCCTGCTCCTTTGTTCCTGGTCCTGTCCCTTCCCATGTGGGCGGAGCAGGTATCCCAGTGCAGCCAGGTCCCCTCCTGCTCCTTGTCTTCCTGGTCCTGTCCCTTCCCATGTGGGCGGAGCAGCTGGCCCAGTGGAGCCAGGTCCCCTCCCTCCTCCTTGTCTTCCTGGTCCTGTCCCTTCCCATGTGGAGGAGCAGTTGGCCCAGGGCAGCAAAGTCCCCTCCTGCTCCTTATCTTCCTGGTCCTATTCCTTCCCATTTGGAGGAGCAGCGGGCCCAGTGCAGCCATGTGGGCAGAGGAGCAGAGGCCCATTGCAGCCAGGTCCCCTCCTGCTCCTTGTCTTCCTCCTCCTGCTCCTTGTCTTCCTGGTCCTAGCCCTTCACATGCGGGCAGAGCAGCTGTCCCAGTGCAGCAAGGTCCCCTCCACCTCCATGTCGTCCTGGTCCTGTCCCTTCCCTTCTGGAGGAGCAGCTGGCCCAGTGCACCCAGGTCCCCTCCTGCTCCTTGTCTTCCTGGTCCTGTCCCTTCCCATGTGGGCGGAGCAGCAGGCCCAGTGCAGCCAGGTCCCGTCTTGCTCCTTGTCTTCCTGGTCCTATTCCTTCCCATTTGGAGGAGCAGCGGGCCCAGTGCAGCCTGATCTCCTCCTGCTCCTTGTCTTCCTGGTCCTAGCCCTTCACATGCGGGCAGAGCAGCTGTCCCAGTGCAGCAAGGTCCTGTCCCTCCACCTCCATGTCTTCCTGGTCCTGTCCCTTCCCTTCTGGAGGAGCAGCTGGCCCAGTGCACCCAGGTCCCCTCCTGCTCCTTGTCTTCCTGGTCCTGTCCCTTCCCATGTGGGCGGAGCATCTGGCCCAGTGCAGCCAGGTCCCCTCCACCTCCTTGTCTTCCTGGTCCTGTCCCTTCCCATGTGGGAGGAGCAGCAGCCCAGTGGCCCAGTGCACCCAGGTCCCCTCCTGTCCTGGTCCCCTTCCTGGGCAGAGCAGCTCCTTCTCCCTTCCTGCTCCTTGTCTTCCTGGTCCATTGTGGAGGAGCAGCTGGCCCAGTGCAGTGCAGTCAGGTCCCCTCCTGCTCCTTGTCTTGTCCTGCCTGGTCCCCTCCTGCTCCTTGTCTTCCTGGTCCTGTCCCTTCCCATGTGGGCAGAGCAGCTGGCCCAGTGCACCCAGGTCCCCTCCTCTCCTTGTCTTCCTGGTCCTGTCCCTTCCCTTCTGGAGGAGCAGCTGGCCCAGTGCAACCAGGTCCCCTCCTGCTCCTTGTCTTCCTGGTCCTGTCCCTTCCCATGTTGGCAGAGCAGCTGGCCCAGTGCAGCCAGGTCCCCTCCTTGTCTTCCTGGTCCTCCTTGTCTGGCCCTCCCCTCCTGCTCCTGTCCCTGGTCCTGTCCCTTCCCATGTGGGAGGAGCAGCTGGCCCAGTGCACCCAGGTCCCTTCCTGCCTCCTTGTCTTCCTGGTCCTGTCCCTTCCCATGTGGGCGGAGCAGCTGTCCCAGTGCAGCCAGGTCGCCTCCTGCTCCTTGTCTTCCTGGTCCTGTCCCTTCCCAAGTGGGCGGAGCAGCTGGCCCAGTGCACCCAGGTCCCCTCCTGCCTCCTTGTCTTCCTGGTCCTGTCCCTTCACATGTGGCAGAGCAGCTGGCCTAGTGAGGCAGGTCCCCTCCTGCTCCATGTCTTCCTGGTCCTGTCCCTTCCCATGTGGGCAGAGCAGCTGGCCCAGTGCACCCAGGTCCCCTCCTGCTCCTTGTCTTCCTGGTCCTGTCCCTTCCCATGTGGGCGGAGCAGCTGGCCCAGTGCAGCCAGGCAGCCCTGCAGCCAGGTCCCCTTGTTTCCTCCTCCTTGTCTTCCTGTCCTGTCCCTTCCCATGCTCCTTGTCTTCCTGGGTCCCCTTCCCATGTGGAGGAGCAGCTGGCCCAGTGCAGCCAGGTCCCCTCCTGCTCCTTGTCTTCCTGGTCCTTCCCTTCCCATGTGGGCAGAGCAGCTGGCTGGCCCAGTGCAGCTGGCCCAGTGCAGCCAAGTCCCTTCCTGCTCCTTGTCTTCCTGGTCCTGTCCTCCCTTCCCATGTGTGCGGAGCAGCTGGCCCAGTGCAGTGCACCCAGGTCCCCTCCTGCTCCTTGTCTTCCTGGTCCTGTCCCTTCCCATGTGGGAGGAGCAGCTGGCCCAGTGTAGCAGCCAGGTCCCTTCCTGCTCCTTGTCTTCCTGGTCCTGTCCCCTTCCCTTGTGGTCCTGAGGAGCAGCTGGCCCTGTGGCCCAGTGCACCAGTGCAGGTCCCCTCCTGCTCCTTGTCTTCCTGGTCCTGTCCCCTTCCCATGTGGGCGGAGCAGCTGGCCCAGTGCAGAGGTCCCCTCCTGCTCCTTGTCTTCCTGGTCCTGTCCCCTTCCATGTGGGGAGAGCAGCTGGCCCAGTGCACCCCAGGTCCCCTCCTGCTCCTTGTCTTCCTGGTCCTGTCCCTTCCCATGTGGGCGGAGCAGCTGGCCCAGTGCACCCAGGGTCCCCTCCTGCTCCTTGTCTTCCTGGTCCTGTCCCTTCCCATGTGGGAGGAGCAGCTGGCACCCCCAGTGCTCCTTGCCAGGTCCTGTCCCTTCCCATGTGGGCGGAGCAGCTGGCCCAGTGCAGCCAGGTCCCCTCCTGCTCCCCTTCCTGGTCCTGTCCCTTCCCCAGTGCACCCAGGTCCCCTCCTGCTCCTTTCCTGGTCCTGTCCCTTCCCATGTGGGAGGAGCAGCTGGCCCAGTGCAGCCAGGTCCCCTCCTGCTCCTTGTCTTCCTGGTCCTGTCCCTTCCCATGTGGGCGGAGCAGCTGGCCCAGTGCAGTGCCCAGGTCCCCTCCTGCCTCCTTGTCTTCCTGGTCCTGTCCCTTCCCAAGTGGAGGAGCAGCTGGCCCAGTGCAGCCAGGTGCCCCTCCTGCTCCTTGTCTTCCTGGTCCTGTCCCTTCCCATGTGAGCAGCTGCTCCCTTCCTGGTCCTGTCCCTTCCCATGTGGGCGGAGCAGCTGGCCCAGTGCAGCCAAGTCCTGCCTCCTGCTCCTTCTTCCTGGTCCTGTCCCTTCCCATGTGGGAGGAGCAGCTGGCCCAGTGCAGCCAGGTCCCCTCCTGCTCCTTGTCTTCCTGGTCCTGTCCCTTCCCCTGCTGTGGCTGGGAGCAGCTGGCCCTGTGGCCCAGTGCCAGCCCAGGTCCCCTCCTGCTCCTTGTCTTCCTGGTCCTGTCCCTTCCCATGTGGGCGGGGCTGGAGCAGCTGGCCCAGTGCACCCAGGTCCCCTCCAGTGCACCCTCCTTGTCTTCCTGGTCTCCTGGCCCTTCCCATGTGGAGAGAGCAGCTGTCCCTTCCCATGTGGCAGCCAGCCCAGTGCCCCTCCCCTCCTCCTCCTTGTCTTCCTGGTCCTGTCCCTTCCCATGTGGAGGAGCAGCTGGCCCAGTGCACCCAGGTCCCCTCCTGCTCCTTGTCTTCCTGGTCCTGTCCCTTCCATGTGGGCGGAGCAGCTGGCCCAGTGCAGCCAGGTCCCCCCTCTCCTTGTCCTCCTTGTCTTCCTGGTGGCCCCTGTCCCTTCCCTTCTGGAGGAGCAGCTGGCCCAGTGCACCCAGGTCCCCTCCTGCTCCCTCCAGTGCAGCCAGTCCCCTCCCCTCCTTCCATCCTGGTCCTGTCCCTTCCATGTGGTGGAGCAGCTGGCCCAGTGCACCCTGTCTTTGTGGAGGAGCCTGGTCCTGCAGTGCAGCCAGGTCCCTCCTTCCCTTGTCTTCCTGGGAGCCTTCCCTGGCCCAGTGCAGCCAGGTCCCCCCTCCTGCTCCTTGTCTTCCTGGTCCTGTCCCTTCCCATGTGGAGCAGCTGGAGCAGCAGGCCCTCCTGCTTGCCAGGTCCCCCTCCTGCTCCTTGTCTTCCTGGTCCTGTCCCTTCCCTTCCCATGTGGGAGGAGCAGCTGGCCCAGTGCACCCAGGTCCCCTCCTGCTCCTTGTGTTCCTGGTCCTGTCCCTTCCCATGTGCAGGCGGAGCAGTGCAGCCAGGTCCCCTCCTGGCCCAGTGCAGCCAGGTCCCCTCCACCCTCCTTGTCTTGTCTTCCTGGTCCTGTCCCTTCCCATGTGGAGGAGCAGCTGGCCCAGTGCACCCAGGTCCCCTCCTGCTCCTTGTCTTCCTGGTCCTGTCCCTTCCCATGTGGGCGGAGCAGCTGGCCCAGTGCAGCCAGGTCCCCTCCTGCTCCCTCCTTGTCTTCCTGGTCTTCCTGGTCATGTCCTTCCCATGTGGGAGGAGCAGCTGGCCCAGTGCACCCAGGTCCCCTCCTGCTCCTTGTCTTCCTGGTCCTGTCCCTTCCCATGTGGGCGGAGCAGCTGGCCCAGTGCAGCCAGGTCCCCTCCTGCTCCTTGTCTTCCTGGTCCTGTCCCTTCCCATGTGGGAGGAGCAGCTGGCCCAGTGCAGCCAGGTCCCCTCCTGCTCCTTGTCTTCCTGGTCCTGTCCCTTCCCATGTGGGAGGAGCAGCTGGCCCAGTGCAGCCAGGTCCCCTCCTGCTCCTTGTCTTCCTGGTCCTGTCCCTTCCCATGTGGAGGAGCAGCTGGCCAAGTGCAGCCAGGTCCCCTCCTGCTCCTTGTCTTCCTGGTCCTGTCCTGTCCCTTCCCATGGGAGGAGCAGCTGGCCCAGTGCAGCCAGGTCCCCTCCTGCCTTGTCTTCCTCCTTGTCTTCCTGGTCCTGTCCCTTCCCATGTGGGCGGAGCAGCAGCTGCAGCCAGGTCCCCTCCTGTCCTGTCTTCTGGTCCTCCCTTCCCATGTGGGCGGAGCAGCTATCTGTCCCTTCCCATGTGGGCGGAGCAGCTGGCCCAACCCAGCCTGTCCCTTCCCTGTGGAGGAGCAGGTCCCTTCCCAGTGCAGCCAGGTCCCCTCCTGCTCCTTGTCTTCCTGGTCCTGTCCCTTCCCATGTGGGCGGAGCAGCTGGCCCAGTGCAGCCAGGTCCCCTCCTGCTCCTTGTCTTCCTGGTCCTGTCCCTTCCCATGTGGAGGAGCAGCTGGCCCAGTGCAGCCAGGTCCCCTCCTGCTCCTTGTCTTCCTGGTCCTGTCCCTTCCCATGTGGGGAGGAGCAGCTGCACCCCAGGTCCCCTCCTGCTCCTTGTCTTCCTGGTCCTGTCCCTTCCCATGTGGGCGGAGCAGCTGGCCCCTGCTCCAGTGCTTCCTGGTCCCCTCCTGCCCCCTTCCCTTGTGTCTTCCTGGTCCTGTCCCTTCCCATGTGGAGGAGCAGCTGCCCAGTGCAGTGCAGCCAGGTCCCCTCCTGCTCCTTGTCTTCCTGGTCCTGTCCCTTCCCATGTGGAGGAGCAGCTGGCCCAGTGCAGCCAGGTCCCCTCCTGCTCCTTGTCTTCCTGGTCCTGTCCCTTCCCATGTGGGCGGAGCAGCTGGCCCCCAGTGCAGCCAGGTCCCCTCCTGCTCCTTGTCTTCCTGGTCCTGTCCCTTCCCATGTGGGCGGAGCAGCTGGCCCAGTGCAGCCAGGTCCCCTCCTCCCTTCCCTCCTTGTCTTCCTGGTCCTGTCCCTTCCCATGTGCAGGAGCAGCTGGCCCAGTGCAGCCAGGTCCCCTCCTGCTCCTTGTCTTCCTGGTCCTGTCCCTTCCCATGTGGGCGGAGCAGCTGGCCCAGTGCACCCAGGTCCCCTCCTGCTCCTTGTCTTCCTGGTCCTGTCCCCTTCCCATGTGGGCGGAGCAGCTGGCCCAGTGCAGCCAGGTCCCCTCCTGCTCCCCCTGTCCCTTCCCATGTGGGAGGAGCAGCTGGCCCAGTGCACCAGGTGCCAGGTCCCCTCCTCCTCCTTGTCTTCCTGGTCCTGTCCCTTCCCATGTGGGCTGGAGCAGCTGGCCCAGTGCACCCAGGTCCCCTCCTGCTCCTTGTCTTCCTGGTCCTGTCCCTTCCCATGTGGGCGGAGCAGCTGGCCCAGTGCAGCCAGGTCCCCTCCTGCTCCTTGTCTTCCTGGTCCTGTCCCTTCCCATGTGGGAGGAGCAGCTGGCCCAGTGCAGCCAGGTCCCCTCCTGCTCCTTGTCCCTCCTGCTCCTTGTCTTCCTGGTCCTGTCCCTTCCCATGTGGCAGGAGCAGCTGGCCCAGTTGTCCCCTCCTGCTCCTTGTCTTCCTGGTCCTGTCCCTTCCCATGTGGGCGGAGCAGCTGGCCCAGTGCAGCCAGGTCCCCCCTCCTGCTCCTCCTTGTCTTCCTGGTCCTGTCCCTTCCCATGTGGGCGGAGCAGCTGGCCCAGTGCAGCCAGGTCCCCTCCTGCTCCCTCCTGTCTTCCTGGTCCTGTCCCCTTCCCATGTGGGTCCCTTCCCATGTGGGAGGAGCAGCTGGCCCAGTGCAGCCAGGTCCCCTCCTGCTCCTTGTCTTCCTGGTCCTGTCCCTTCCCATGTGGGCGGAGCAGCTGGCCCAGTGCAGTGCAGCCAGGTCCCCTCCTGCTCCTTGTCTTCCTGGTCCTGTCCCTTCCCATGTGGGTGGAGCAGCTGGCCCAGGACCCAGTCCCCCTCTGGCTCCTTGTCTTCCTGGGAGCAGTCCCTGGCCCCAGTGCAGCATCCCAGGCAGGCCCAGGTCCCCTCCAGGTCCCCCTCCTGCAGCCTCCTTGTCTTCCTGGTCCTGTCCCTTCCCATGTGGGAGGAGCAGCAGCTGCTCCTTGTCTTCCTGGTCCTGTCCCTTCCCCCAGTGCAGCCAGTGCAGCCAGGTCCCTCCTGCTCCTTGTCTTCCTGGTCCTGTACCTTCCCATGTGGAGGAGCAGCTGGCCCAGTGCAGCCAGGTCCCCTCCTGCTCCTTGTCTTCCTGGTCCTGTCCCTTCCCATGTGGGCAGGAGCAGCTGGTCCTCCTGTCCCTTCCCCCAGTGCAGTGCAGCCAGGTCCCCTCCTGCTCCTTGTCTTCCTGGTCCTGTCCCTTCCCATGTGCTGGCCCAGTGAGCAGCTGGTCCTGGCCCAGTGTGCAGCCAGTGCAGCCAGGTCCCCTCCTGCTCCTTGTCTTCCTGGTCCCCTCCCCCTTCCCATGTGTCTTCCTGGCCCAGTGTCCTGTCCCCTTCCCTCCTTGTCTTCCTGGTCCTGTCCCTTGTCCCTTCCCTGTGTGGGCGGAGCAGCTGGCCCAGTGCAGCCAGGTCCCTCCTGCTCCTTGTCTTCCTGGTCCTGTCCCTTCCCATGTGGGAGGAGCAGCAGGAGCTCCCCCTTGTCCTTTCCTGGTCCTGGCCCCTTCTCCCCATGCTCCTTGTCTTCCTGGTCCTGTCCCTTCCCATGTGGGCGGAGCAGCTGGCCCAGTGCAGCCAGGTCCCCTCCTGCTCCTTGTCTTCCTGGTCCTGTCCCTTCCCATGTGGGGCAGCTGGAGCAGCTGGCCCAGTGCAGCTCAGGTCCCCTCCTGCTCCTTGTCTTCCTGGTCCTGTCCTCCCTTCCCATGTGGGCGGAGCAGCTGGCCCAGTGCAGCCAGGTGCTTGTCTTCCTGGTCCCCCTTCCATGTGGGCGGAGCAGCTGGCCCCAGCCAGGTCCCCTCCTGCTCCTTGTCTTCCTGTCCTGTCCCCTTCCCATGTGGGCGGAGCAGTGGGCGGAGCAGCTGGCCCAGTGCATCTGGCCCAGTGCCAGGTCCCCCTCCTGCTCCTTGTCTTCCTGGTCCTGTCCCTTCCCATGTGGGTGGAGCAGCTGGCCCAGTGCAGCCAGGTCCCCTCCTGCTCCTTGTCTTCCTGGTCCTGTCCCTTCCCATGTGGAGCAGCAGGCCCAGTGGCAGCCAGTGCCAGCCAGCTCCTCCTTGTCTTCCTGGTCCTGTCCCTTCCCATGTGGGCGGAGCAGCTGGCCCAGTGCAGCCAGGTCCCCTCCCCTCCTTGTCTTCCTGGTCCTGTCCCTTCCCATGTGGAGGAGCAGCTGGCCCAGTGCACCCAGGTCCCCTCCTGCTCCTTGTCTTCCTGGTCCTGTCCCTTCCCATGTGGGCGGAGCAGCTGGCCCAGTGCAGCCAGGTCCCCTCCCTGCTCCTTGTCTTCCTGGTCCTGTCCCTTCCCATGTGGGCGGAGCAGCTGGCCCAGTGCACCCAGGGTCCCCTTGTCTTCCTGCCCTTCCTTGTCTTCCTGGTCCAGTGCCCTTCCCATGTGCTCCTTGTCTTCCTGGTCCTGTCCCTTCCCATGTGGGCGGAGCAGCTGGCCCAGTGCAGCCAGGTCCCCTGCTCCTTGTCTTCCTGGTCCTGTCCCTTCCCATGTGGGAGGAGCAGCTGGCCCAGTGCACCCAGGTCCCCTCCTGCTCCTTGTCTTCCTGGTCCTGTCCCTTCCCATGTGGGCGGAGCAGCAGCTGGCCCAGTGCACCCAGCCAGGTCCCCTCCTGCTCCTTGTCTTCCTGGTTCTGTCCCTTCCCATGTGGGCGGAGCAGCTGGCCCAGTGCAGCCAGGTCCCCTCCTGCTCCTTGTCTTCCTGGTCCTGTCCCTTCCCATGTGGGCGGAGCAGCTGGCCCAGTGCAGCCAGGTCCCCTCCTGCTCCTTGTCTTCCTGGTCCTGTCCCTTCCCATGTTGGTGTGCCAGGTCCCTCCTTCCTGGTCCTGTGCACCCAGGTCCCCTGTCTTCCTGGTCCTGTACCTTCCATGTGTGGGCGGAGCAGCTGGCCCAGTGCAGCCAGGTCCCCTCCTGCCTCCTTGTCTTCCTGGTCCTGTCCCTTCCCATGTGGGCGGAGCAGCTGGCCCAGTGCCAGGTCCCCTCCTGCCTCCAGGTCCTGTCCCCTCCCATGTGGAGGAGCAGCTGGCCCAGTGCAGCCAGGTCCCCTGGCTCCTTGTCTTCCTGGTCCTGTCCCCCCATGTGGGCAGGACAGCTGCTGGCCCAGTGCAGCCAGGTCCCCTCCTTGTCTTCCTGGTCCTGTCCCTTGTCTGGCCCTGTCCTGTCCCTTCCTGGTCTGTCCCTTCCCATGTGGGAGGAGCAGCTGGCCCAGTGCAGCCAGGTCCGCTCCTGCTCCTTGTCTTCCTGGTCCTGTCCCTTCCCATGTGGGCAGAGAATCTGGCCCAGTGCACCCAGTGCAGCCAGGTCCCCTCCTGCTCCTTGTCTTCCTGGTCCTGTCCCTTCCCACGTCTTCCTGGGAGCAGCTGGTGGCCCAGTGCAGCCAGGTCCCCTCCTGCTCCTTGTCTTCCTGGTCCTGTCCCTTCCCATGTGGAGGAGCAGCTGGCCCAGTGCAGCCAGGTCCCTCCTGCTCCTTGTCTTCCTGGTCCTGTCTGTCCTTCCCTTGCACCCAGTGCCCAGGTCCCCTCCTGCTCCTTGTCTTTCTTCCTGTCCTGTCCCTTCCCACGTGGAGGAGCAGCTGGTTCAGTGCAGTCAGGTCCGCTCCTGCTCCTTGTCTTCCTGGTCCTGTCCCTTCCCATGTGGGAGGAGCAGCTGGCCCAGTGCACCCAGTGCAGCCAGGTCCCCTCCTGCTCCTTGTCTTCCTGGTCCTGTCCCTTCCCACGTGGAGGAGCAGCTGGTTCAGTGCAGTCAGGTCCCCTCCTGCTCCTTGTCTTCCTGGTCCTGTCCCTTCCCATGTGGGAGGAGCAGCTGGCCCAGTGCAGCCAGGTCCCTCCTGCTCCTTGTCTTCCTGGTCCTGTCCCTTTCCATGTGGAGGAGCAGCTGGCCCAGCGCAGCCAGGTCCCGTCCCTCCACGCGCTCAGGAAGCTGTCTCGCTCTTCATGCTTAACATGCTCAATGCCTACACTCATTCTCTTGCAAGAATCTCACCCTTACCTTGTTTGTCCACCACGATGCCCGCCGCATGCTCGGTGGCACTAGGCTCCCCCGGTTTTGCCAGGGAGCCCTGTGGGGCACTGCTTTGCACAGCGCCATCCCCGCCCTGTCCACGACAGCACCTTTCTGTGGATTCACATTATGTGGCCAAAGGAGCAACTCCCCGTTCCCTAAAAGGCCAGAGAACACATGGCGGGGCTCTGTGCTCTCCCTCTGTGGTAGTCATTTTGGTAAATTACTGGAAAATGGCAGATTTGGTTGAAAAGCTAGAAGATACTCTGAAGTAAAAGCAAACCACAGGAGGATTTGTGGCCTGAGACTACAGCAATGGCTGCTGCTTTCGCACAAGGTGTCCTTCCCGCATCAAGTGTGCGGGTCCGACACGGCAGACCCCGCTGCTGCGCCTGCTTCTGCTCCTTCCCCGGTTAGCGGTGGGACCCTCCTGCCGGCGCCGAGAGCCGACCAGGACGTTTTCCAGCCGCCAGGGCCGGAGGAAGCCCCTGAAGCCAGGTCCGGGCAGCGCCACCGCGTCCCCTGAGGCGGCTCCCGCTCCAAGGCCCGCGGGTGTCAGGAGCCCGCGTCCGCCGTGCTCCCGGCCGAGCCCGCGGGGAGGACGCGGCGCCTCCATCACACACGTGGTGCCAGGAGCTCCCACCTCAGAACACGCGCTCACACCTGCGCCTTGGGCCCGAGCACGGTGCCGTGACCCGGAGGACTGGAGGGGCTGAGCGCGGCCCCGCGCCCCAGGCCGGCGGCTGCGCAGGAAGGAGCGCTCCTGGGCGCAGAGCTCGGCGCCCTCGGGAGGGCCCGCCTTAGGGACCCGCTCCGGGGAGCCGGGCGGGCCGGCATGCTGGGCTCAGGGACCGCGGACTGAGCCGGAGGCGGGAATGTGACCACTCGCACCCACCTCGCCTGGGCCGCCCTCACCATCCTAGCCCCACGCAGCCTGAGGTGCCTGACCTCTGACCTGACCTCTGACCTGACGTCCTCCCACGTGATTGCAGCGGCCGCCGCGGCCGCCGTAGCACACCGTAGAGCGGGGCGGCCCGCGTGGCCGGGAGATGGGGCCTGGCCGCCTCCTGGCAGCGCCGTCCGGACGCCCAGCGTGCGGGTCCGTGTCCGGTGAGGGCGCGTGCAGGAAGCAGCCATGTGCCACGTGTGTAAAAGGACAGCGATGCAATCACGTGCAGCGCGCGCCGTGACCGCGCTGCTGTCTGTGCCTGAGGCACGCCCGCCCTGCCGCGGGCGCTCCTCTCCACAATCAGGTTTGCTGCCACAGCAGCCGTGTTCCCCGCAGGCCCTGCCGGCCTCCTGGCGGCATCATTGCTCTCTGATCTGAGCTCCTGCGGTTTTGTAGCCCCGCTGTGCACTGGGCTGGGCCCTGTAGGTGGTATGTGTCTCCAGGACCCGTCACACAAGGACAAAATGGAACAGCACGTTCCCAACCATCTCGTCGTTCAGCGGCACGTGACTGCATTGGAAGGTGCGAAGTCCAACACCGCGGAATGTATGTCCCCATATCACACGTCTGAACGTCGGCTTGGTTCTGCTGGGCTTAGCTCATTCATCAGCCCAGTCCCCTGAGACACAGGTTAACCAGGAATCAGGCACCCCTATTGCTGGAAGGAGCAACCCCTAACTCAGTGACTGAAATGGAAGCTTCTGGCCGGAGTGCAGCGGGCACACGAGCCCTCCATCCTTCTGCGTTGCCATCACCTGGGCCTTGGAGCCCTGTGTTCTCCCGACACCCCGCTTCCCCTTGGAGGAGCCATGTGACCCCATCTGGCACCGGGGACCGGAAATGTGGCGCCTGCGTGAGACGCCAGCTTCTGTGGGCAGCTCAGTGCCCGGGGAGGACAAGCAAGAGACCAAGGTGTTGGCCGCCTGGCGCTGCCCTCCACACCACAGATTATTCTTCTGCGGCTGAGATCAGCCTTCAGAGGCCTGACAGAGGAGCCACTGCTGCTGGGCCTGCAGCCCTGAACACGTGGCCCTGAGCCCCGTGGCTGTTGTGGAGGGAGGCCCCCTCTGAATTCAGATGGACTGAAAATGCACAGTCCACATGGGATTTCAGAGCCAGGCCAGGAAAAAAAATGTGAAATATTTCTTTAATAGATTATTCAATTGATACATTTTGAAATGACAATATTTTGGATATGTTGGGTTAAATAAAATATATCATTAAAATTAATTTCAACTTTTAAAATCCTGCCCCTAGAAGTTTTAAGATTCCAGATGGGGCTCAGGTTACATTTCTGTTGGGAAGTGCCCACCTAGAGTAGCTAGAAAGTTCTTAAAACAATTACACTAAGAAGTTTTTCCCCTCAGTATATCCACTTTGAGATGATTGGGAGATAAAAATAAAGAAATCAAATACAATCCTACCCCCCAAACCCTGTGCCAAATCCATTTACAGCCAGGGTTCAGGATCTGAAGAAGGGGTCACGCACAAATGAAAACACTAGAAAAAGAAATGAATTTAGAAGGCATGGGGGCCAGGTGGAAACTTCCCTCTAGTGGAGAAGCTCACTGAAAACTCTTCCGTCCATCTGCTTTTATTCACTTAAATACACATTTGCCCTTTAGGAATGCATACAGGCATATCAAAGGTAAAGTTTGGAAAACAGTAAAAGGATTATCAGGTTAGGGAATTGCCTTCAGCCATTGAGCCCACAGCAGGGCAATATTATGCTGATTTTCAGCCCTGCTGAAAAAGTCCATTGGCCTTCCAGTGGGTCTTTTTGCATTTATTTAGCCTCTGGCATCCTGTGCACCCCCCCTTTGTGCCCCCCTCTTCCCAGTATTTCTTCATCAGCAGTGAGTCCGTCCTCCGCCCCTGAAACTCCAGGCCGGCACAGCTGAACTGAAGCCATGACCCTGCTCCTCCTCCGCAGCTGCCTGAGACTGGCCTTCATCACCTCATCATCGCCTCCTGAAAAACTCTGCAGGACTCACGGGAAAATGGGCAAACCACCAGCAACATGTACACCTATAACCAAAACACCAACAAAAACAATCACTGTGTTCATTTAAAGCCCTACTAAAGTTGAAGACATTAAATTCCTAATAAACCAATAACTATAGGACTTCACCTTTTGAAAAAGGAGTTGATGGCATCTTGATGGAAGGGTATCTACAGAAGGGTATATGGTTCCTAATTCTGGAGATTAAAATTCACAGAGATGCTCAGGCCAGGTAGCACAGCTAGTTAGAGCATTGTTCCAAAACGCAAGATTGCAGGTTCAATCCCCAGTCAGGGCACAGACAAGAATGAACCAATGGATGGATAAATAAGTGAAACAACAAGTCGATGTTTCTCTCTCCTCTCTCCTCTTCTCTCTCTCTCTCTCTCTCTCTTTCTCTCAAAAGAATCAATTTTTAAAAATTCAGAGCCCTGGATGGTGTTGCTCAGTAGTTGAAGCATCCACCCAAGGACCAAAGGGACCTGGGTTTGATTCCCAGTCAAGGTCATGTACCTGGGTTGCAGGTTTGCTCTCTACCCCCTCCCATCCCCCTGTCAGGGCTTGTGCAAGAGGCAACCAGTCGGTGTGTCTCTCTCAAGTCACCATTTCTCTCTCCCTCTCCCTTTCTCCCTTCCACTCTCTCTAAATATCAATGGAAAAAATATCCTCAGGTGAGGATTAACAACAACAACAAAAATTCACAGAGCCCAGCCAGCATTGCTCAGTGGTTGGGGGTCTAACTCTGAACCAGGAGATCACAGTTCGATTCCTGGTCAGGGCACATGCCCGGGTTTTGAGCTCAATCCCCAGTGGGGGTGGGGAGGGTGTGCAGGAGGCAGCCGACCAATGACTCTCTTTCATCATTGATGTTTCTTTCTCTCTCTGCCTCTTCCTCTCTGAAATCAATAGAAATATATTTTTTTAAAAATCACAGAGATCAGGGAGAATCACATAGTGATTGGGGTGCATGGCCAAACAGAGTCCCAAGACACTGAAGGATGTCAGGTTATGCTACTTTGCATTGGCAACTGTTGCCCTGGTACGGCACACAACGGAGCCTACCAAGGGCAGTCACCCCTGAGTCCATTACCCACACTATCCAGAAACATTCCACTTTACTAACCACACAGCAGCAAATTCACACTGTAGCCAGGCCTGCAATCGGTTTGCTTCACGCTTGCAATTCCGGTTTATGCCAGCAGGAGGAGATAGCGTGCTGTGCCACAACCAGCCAATAACACCCAGTTAAATACTTGGTCACAAGGTGGCCGAGCTTCTCTAAACCTTTTTGTGTGGAAACAATAGTACCTTAAAGAAAGAACTGAGTGTGGGGAGCACTAGAGACTGCACCTCCGCATACTGCCGTCAAACAAACTGCTTAAACGTTTGAGAGGAAATGTAAAATGCCACCCACGTTTGTGCTCTGTGGCAAAGGGGAAGGCAGACATCCATGAATCCATTCCATCAGCTGTTAAGAAATTTGTAAGATCCTTACACAATGGGGGTTTTCAGACTATGCTTTTAGAGTTTGGTGAGAAAAGCAAACGGAATGGCTAGTTTTAACAGAGAGGAAGGGAGAGGGAAAGAGAGACAGAAACATCAATGATGAGAGAGAATCATTGATCAGCTGCCTCCTGCACACCCCACACTGGGGATCAAGCCCGCAACCTGGACATGTGCCCTGACTGGAATTGAACCTGGGACCCTTCAGTCTGCAGTCCGACGCTTTATCCACTGAGCCAAACCAGCTAGAGCTTGATTTCCTTTTCTGTGGCCACTCGAAAATGATCATTCACAATCAGCGACCACAGTGAGAAGATGGCCAGCAGAGACCAAGAACCAGCACTAGTTCCGCTGCCTGTGGTTGCAGCAGGAAATCGTGGCACTGTGCTGTGACCGTCCTCCCTAAATCACAGTAAACAGTGCCACCGGTGATAGGCGACTAATCTCGTAAAAGCCCAGCTGCTTTCTCCTGTCAATTTTTGGTTTCAGTGTATTCCTTGCTGACAACCATCAAGGCTAACAGCCAGGGGATCTTTTTGGTAACCTCTAGGCCTGAATTACCTGGACAAGGAGTTAAACAGACAGCCAGCCAGATGTCCGTTTCCCCAAAGGCAGAGGCCTGAGGGGAGCTGGTGACAAGGGTGGCCGACTGCCTGCCACCGCCACCGAGTCACATTCAACAGCTGACGCTCCCTGTTTCCAGTTCACAGAGATCAGCCGGCGCATGCTCTGCTCCTACCACACAGACATAGACGAGCTCTTTGCTGAAATCGACCACTGCCTGGCCATCAACCGCAGCGTCCTGCAGCAGCTGGATGGGCAGTGTGGCCGCAGGCTCACGGACGACGACTGGCAGGAGATCCAGGCACAGGTAGGCCCTCCACGGGGAAGTGGCAACCTTGGAGGGAGGCCTAGGGACCTTGACCTTCACGGACACACACACACACACACACCTGCTCTGGGTGACTGCCAGGCCCTTCTGTCTGAAGTTCTGCTTTGATGATGCCAACTTGTGAACAGAGGAAACACCAGAGGGAACAGACCGCCCCGGTGCTGCCGTTTTCACCGCTCCCTGTGCTCCGCCTGGGGCTGCAGGGACCGTGGGAGAAAGGGCCACTGAGGATCCAACGGAGGAAAAACTTACTTGAATGTCATAAAAATAAGAACACTTATAATGATGTTTAACCGCGACATAGAGTTGTTTTCTGAAAAAGACCATTCTATTGCTTAATTAAAATTAAATCTGTATTATCAGTGCTCAGTATTTTATAAAGGATTTTGTTTCTAAATGTCTTACCACAGGCAGGTCCAACCCCCTTTCATTTTCACAGGAGTAACAGGGTGTGTTTAGTATTATTTTAACACAGGATGAGACTCATTCATTTGAGCAGATCCCTGTCTCTCAGGACCTCGGTCTCCCCTAATCCGGATGAGCCGAGACCCTGAGAGGCCCTCCCTCTGTGTTGCAGGCCCTGCAGCGGGAGGCCTCCGATTGCTCCATCTGCCTGGCGCCGCTGGCGGGGAGCAGCGGCCAGCGCCCCCGGAAGACGGTGCTCCTGTCCTGCTCCCACGTGTTTCACCACGCGTGCCTGCTGGCCCTGGAGCAGTTCTCCTGGGGAGACAGCTCGCCCTTCCACGCCTGCCCCCTCTGCCGCGCTTGCTACCAGAAGAAAATTCTTCCCAGTTGAATTTCATGGTCAGGGAAAAGCTGCGCCCTTCTGGGGCAACGTCTACCTTAACTTCGGACAGATTGTGGGGGTTTGGGTTAAGTGCTACAGTGCAATTTGTTCTCCAGGGAAGGACCCTTAGCAGTTGTGCATAGGAAATATAACTATATTTTAAAAGCTGACAACTCATCCAGTGTCCGTCTTTACTCTGTAAAAAGAACATTCCAGATTCATGAATTTAACCAGTTGAAACAGGAGAGAGACGGATCTAACTTGAGTTTCTGAGGTTCTGTAACTGCTGACTTGTGCCAAGTGGCCTGGCCAGGGTTGCTCAGAACAGAAGTGCCCCTTCCTCTCTGGCGGTCTGTCTACCTGGCCCGTCTCCACGGGGAGCCAGCGAGCCCGTGGTGGGCACACAGGTTGGCAAGGGTGCACCTGTCAATGGTGCCAAATGGGACAGAATGCTGGAACACACAGCCTACCCATTATTCGTCTCATCCTCTTAAAACGCTAGCATCCGCTTCGCTTCTCTGGACTGATTCCTACCACTTGGGGATCAGCGCTCGAGCGCCGTTCCAACAGAGCGTCACCAGGGGAGACGGACCGCAGGGTGTGACCAACAGAGAGCCAGGGGAAGTGGGCACTGGCCCACCATCCCCTTCGAAGGCCCTGACCAGTGGGCAGAGCCAGGTCACCGTGGCCGGAGCAGGCCAGTCCACTGCCCCAAACCTGGGATCCAGAGGGGGGCCAGGGAGGCCCGTGTCACACGGTGAAGCGCCGGGGCTCTGTTCCTGGGCTCCCTGAGCCCCGTCTCCAGCTTCCCCAGGTCTCTGAGCTGCCCACATCCTCTGTTATTTCCACGGGGACTTGACCAACAGGCACCAGCTGCAGGAAGCCGGGGGCTGGCCTGGGGCTGGCCATGGGGAGGGAGGCAGCGAACCCCGAGTGCTCAGGTGGTCTTGTGCAGCCAGGACTGTGTGGGGGAATCCCATCCCCACCGCAGGCGTGAGGGCTCCGAGCTGACCACAGAGCAGTGAGGTGGGACGCGTCGAGTCGCTGCCCCTCCGATGGCTCGGGGACCACGCGCTCCCGGGCCGGCTCCTGCGGACTCCCAGGTGCGGAAGCGGGTCAGTGACCAGGAGAGAGTTGGGCCCCAGGAGAGCGGTTCTGGGACACGGTTTAAACCCATGGCCAGCCACGGTCCGAGCGATTTAAGAATAGCCTGTTTACACTCCCACGGGCTGCCTGTCGTGCCACCATTTTGATAGTAAATTCCAGTTTTGTTTCATGCGCTGAGGGAGTCGGTTTGCTGTCACGGTGCTGTCACAACCGGCACACGTTGCCCGCCTTCGCGTGGGGCTGGCTCGTCTGCGGTTCCGCTGGGCGCGCCGCACATGACGCAGCCCGGACGAGGCCCTGAGCGGCGGGACGTGGGTGTCTGGCACCGGCGCCCCGAGTTACAGCCAGGCAGTGTCAGGAGTGACTCCTCTCCGTGACGGGGCGCGGGGGCCCAGAGGGGCAGCGTGTGGGCAGAGCCGCCGCCGCTCCACCGGCCCGCGGCTCGCGTCCCGCACCTGCTCCCGCGCTGCGGGCACCCAGGCCGAGCCCCGCCGCAGGCCCGCCCGCAGGTGCTCGGGCCGAAGGGGCGCCGCCCGGACAGCTTCACACCCGCCCAGACTGGCTTCCCACGAAACGGTCACAAAACGGGATCCCTGTTGGGGCCACGCGAAGGTGCAGACTCGGGGCCAGAGGCTCCGTGGCCCTCACGGGGCGGGTGACCGCGGCTTCCGTGGGGGCCCCTGCGCGTCCAGGCTGGGCCGCGGCCTCAGGGCGGCGTCCCCGCTCCCGGACGGACGGACGGACGGACGGAGCGGCTGGCAGTGAGGGCGGCGCCGAGGCCGCGGGCTTCTCCCGGACGCCCGCCTGCCCGGTGCGCCCGGCGGGGCCAGTTCTTCCTCTGGCAGCGCCCGGGGAGCCCAGCCCCGGGCCCCCCGCCCCGGGACCCCCCGCCCCGGGCCCCGGGACCCCCCGCCCCGGGACCCCCCGCCCCGGGACCCCCCGCCCCGGGACCCCCCGCCCCGGGGCCCCCCGCCCCGGGACCACCAGCCCAGGTCCTGGGGGCTCTGGCACTGGCTCTGCTGCCGCGATGGCCGCCAGGTGGCCGACAGTGAGGGAGGCGAAACGTGGGACTGTGTGTGAGCCTTTTGACAGCACGATGGTGCTGGCAGACAGACAGACAGACAGACAGACAGACAGACCCGTGGGCAGAACAGGCCGGGCCGCCCGGCCTGAGAGGACCCTGAGCACCAGTGACTTGTGCTTGAGAGCGACCTGATGGGTGTGTGTTACGTCCCAATCAAACTAGTGAGGGAGGAAACGGACAGGCTTCTTCCTAACCTTGGAGTAGGGCGGGCTCCTTAAGTATTCATGGGAAATTTCAGATTTTGACGGCTTCAAATTTTTACATTTCCTTACAGGCAAAAACAAAGGACGGGAATGGGAACTCCTGTAATAGTGTCAACAATAAAAATAAAGTTAAAAAATAACCAGGAAAAATATTTACGGCACACCCAACAAATATTTGCTATCCACATTACAGGGTTTTATAAAGCCATGTTCTGCAACGCCCAAGTCCAACACTGTATGACTCCTCAGGCTTTTAAAGGCTGTCAGCTGTCTCTGCAGCCCACTGTTAGAAGTTCAAAGGGCAGCAGTCCTTTATAGAAGCTGCTACAGCTCATTACGACATTGTCTCAGGAAGGCTGAGAAATTAAAATATTTAAATAAACTTTTCAAGTAACAGCTGACACTCATCGGGCGCCTGTGCTCAGACGCATCAGGCACGCCGAGCGGGTGTCCATGTAAAATGCTGTCGACACGCCAGCCTCCTGCGTCCCATTTCTGCCGTTGGAGTTGAGTGCAGTGGCTGTGGCCACTCTTCCTGTCCTCCTCACAGTCCAGGTTCTGCACAGCCGCTGTGCACAGGGGGAGGAATGAGGGAACGGGAAACCCAGGCCTCTGCCACCCGCCTGGGGCTGCAGGTCCCAGACCTGGGCCGGTGCGCTGAACCAAGAGCCAGAGAGAACTTCCCCAAACCGCCTCCTTCTGTAGGAAATGGGCCTCCATGGCCATCTCCAGCGTGGTGGACTTTTGATGGAAACGGTGGCTGAATTTCCCCAGGGCAAACAGAATGTAGGCAGGAGGGAAGAGGATATAAGAACAAAGAACTGTAGCCAGCTAGCATCATGGTGGAAACCCCCGAGGTACCTGCCTCAACTAGACAGGGGGAGTGGGGGCAACTAGGAAAGGCCTCAGCCCAATTTTTTTAAATGGCTCAATGGGAGACAGCAAGACCTAGGCGATGTATGAGGAAACAGGTGACCCCATAGTACTCAGCCAATGAGGACCTGGAGGAGGGACTGAATAAACAGGCTGTGTTCGCTGCCCCAGGTGTGCCTGTACAACTGGATGGACACCCGCTCTCGAGAACTTATTAAAAGTCTCATTTTTACCATACTTCTGTCTCCGAGTCCGTTACCTGAATTCAGACAGGTGAGCATTTCTCACAATTCCTTACAAGGCAATCAAGTCGTGTTCTTAAGGCCCAAACATCTCACACGTGTTCTCTACCTGGTTTACTGTCCCCATCAAGACAGAGGTGACAGGTCACGCCTTTTTGGTTTAGAGGAGTGAAGCTGTTTGGAGGTAGAAGGGGCTCTGTCATCCAGGGCCGGGGAGGGGAGGCTCCTCGGCTGTCAGTGGGAGGTAGACGTCTCTGAGAGGCGGTGTATATAGTGGTTTAAGGGCGGGACTCGGGAGCCGGCCAGGGATTTGTATTCTGAAGCCTGTGGGTCCCCTGGGCAGGTTACTTAACCTCTCTGTGCTTTAGCTTCCCCACCTACAAAGTGGGAATAAGACTGTTACTAATAGTACGCAACTCACAGGGTCAACATGGGGATTAAATAAATGACATCTGTAAATACACATTCACACAAATAAAACGCTAACGCAAAGCCTGGCGTCAGGAGCACCTAGGGGCTGTTGCTGGGAGTGTTCTTGTTATCACTATTTTAACGCAGGAGGTCCCTTGTTTTTTAGTATTTTTTTATTGTTTAAAGTATTACATATATTAGTACATATATCTCCTCTTTTTCCCCCCATTGACCTTCCCCCAGCCTCCCCTACCCCGTCGCATGCCCTCATCCAACCCCCCCAGTGTCTTGTGTCCATTAGTGTGCTTATATGCATGCATACAAGTCCTTTGGTTGATCTATTTCCCTCCCTCCCCAACACTCCCCAGCATTCCCGCTGTAATTTGACAGTCTGTTCGGTGCTTTCCTGCCTCTATATCTATCTTTTTATTCATCAGGTTACAATGTTCTTTATTTTCCATAAATGAGTGAGATCATGTGGTATTTTTCTTTCATTGCCTGACTTATTTCACTTAACATAATGCTCTCCAGGTCCATCCATGCTGCGGCAAATGGTAAGAATTCCTTCTTTTTTATGGCAGCGTAGTATTCCATTGTGTAGATGTACCATAGTTTTCTAATCCACTCATCTGCTGATGGGCATTTAGGCTGTTTCCAAATCTTAGCTATTGTAAATTGTGCTGCTATGAACATAGGGGTGCATATATCCTTTCTGATCGGTGTTTCTAGTTTCTTGGGATATATTCCTAGAAGTGGGGACACTGGGTCAAACGGGAGCTCCATTTTTAGTTTTTTGAGGAAACTCCATACTGTTCTCCACAGTGGCTGCGCCAGTCTGCATTCCCACCAGCAGTGCACGAGGGTTCCTTTTTCTCCGCATCCTCGCCAGCACTTGTCATTTGTTGATTTGTTGATGGTTGCCATTGACAGGTGTGAGATGGTACCGCATTGTCGTTTTGATTTGCATCTCTCGGATGATTAGTGACTTTGAGCATGTTTTCATATTTCTTGGCCTTCCTTCTGTCTTCTCTCGAAAAGATTCTATTTAGGTCCGTTGCCCATTTTTTTTTTTATTGGATCATTTATCTTCCTTTTATTAAGTTGTAGAAGTTCCCTGTAGATGTTGGAGATTAAACCTTTATCAGTGATAACATTTGCAAATATGTTCTCCCATGCAGTGGGCTTTCTTGTTGTTTTGTCGATGGTTTCTTTTGCTGTGAAAAGCTTTTTATTTTGATGTAGTCCCATTTGTTTATTTTCTCTTTAGCTTCCATTGCACTAGGAGCGGTATCGGTGAAGAAATTGCTTCGGCATATGTCTGAGATTTCTCTGCCTGTAGATTCCTCTAGTATTTTTATGGTTTAAGTCCTGTATCCATTTTGAGTTTATTTTTGTGTATGGTATAAGTTGGTGGTCTAGTTTCATTTTTTTGCATGTATCTGTCCAATTTTCCCAACACCGTTTATTGAAGAGACTGTCTTGACTCCATTGTATGTTCATGCCTCCTTTGTCGAATATTAACTGAGCATAGTGGATAGATATGTATTTGTTGTTCATAATTTTTATCTTTACTTTTTTCTCCTTCCCCTTCTTAAAGAATACCTTTCAGCATTTCATATAATACTGGTTTGTTGTTATGAACTCCTTTAGCTTTTTCTTATCTGTGAAGCTCTTTATCTGACCTTCAATTCTGAATGATAGCTTTGCTGGGTAGAGTAATCTTGGTTGTAGGTTCTTGCTATTCATCACTTTGAATATTTCTTGCCACTCCTGTCTGGCCTGCATAGTTTCTGTTGAGAAATCAGCTGACAATCATATGGGTGCTCCCTTGTAGGTAATTAAATGTTTTTCTCTTGCTGCTTGTAAGATTCTCTCTTTGTCTTTTGCCCTTGGCATTTTAATTATGATGTGTCTTGGTGTGGTCCTCTTTGGATTCCTTTTGTTTGGGGTTCTGTGCGCTTCCTGGACTTGTAAGTCTATTTCTTTCACCAGGTGGGGGAAGTTTTCAGTCATTATTTCTTCAGATAGGTTTTCAGTATCTTGCTTTCTCTCTTCTTCTGGCACCACCATAATTCTGATGTTGGTATGCTTGAAGTTGTCCCAGAGGCTTCTTACACTATCTTCAAATTTTTGGATTCTTTTTTCTTTTTGCTTTTCTGGTTGAGTGTTTTTTGCTTCTTTGTATTTCAAATCTTTGACTTGATTCTTGCATTCCTCTAATCTGCTGTTGGGTCTCTGTATAATATTTTTTATTTCAGTCCGTGTATATTTAATATCTAGTTGGTCCTTTTTCATATCCTGCAGGGTCTCACTAAATTTATCGGCCTTTTCTAGGAAATTCTTGAATAACCTTATAACTGTGGTTTTGAACTCTATATCCAGTCGTTTGTTTTCCTCCATTTCTTTCGTTTGTGATCTGTTTCTTTGTCTCCACATTTTCGCTGCTTCCCTGAGTTGGTAGGGTAGCTTTGTGTGCTAGGTGTCCTATATGGCCCAGTGGCTCAGCCTCCCCAGTTACCTCAGGTGGACACTCTTGGTGCACCCCTTTGTGGACTGTGTGCTCAGCCTTGTTGTAGTTAAGTCTTGATTGTTGTTGGTATCACTGGGAGGAATTGACCTCCAGGCCAGTTGGCTGTGAGGATCAGCTGTGTCTACGATGGGAGAACTTCTGTGCTGGAGACAGCCTTATAAGACAAGACTTGCAAAATTGCAAAAGCCTCTGTGCTCAGCTTGGATGGGGTGGAGTCTCAGGGCTGAGCAGACAGTCTTAGCTTCCCGTCAGCCCTGCCCTATGAGGCCCCTGGGTCTCAGTGTCCCTCGGTAATTGCTGCAAGCATGTCTAAGAGAAAGCCGCCCTCGAGTTTCGCCCGCTGCCAGACAGTCCAGTTTCTCCCCCAATGAATCTGGATTCCCAGATTCTCACCCAGAACTGGAGTTCAGCGCAGTTGGGAGCTTCCGATTCCCTCCAGCTAGAGAAAGCCAGCAGCACACTCAGCAGTCAGTCCTCTCTGCGTGCACTTACGCGCGCGCCTCCAGACCTCTGCCTTTTGCGGCTCCCCTGAGTTTCTGCCTGAGAGTCCAGATTCCCCCCGTAAGAGCCTGAGTCCCCAGGGGCTCGCCCAGAACTGGGGTTCAGTGCAGTCGGGAGCTTCCGACTCCCTCCAACTAGGGAAAGCCAGCGGCAACCTCAGCAGTCAGTCCTCCTTGCGCACACTCGTGCGCGCGCCTCCAGACCCCTGCCCGTCGCGGCTCCCCCAAGTCTCCGTGTGCCTTTCTCTCTACCTGACAGTCCAAACTCCCCCCGTATGAGCCTGGATCCACAGGGTCTCACCTGGAACTGGGGTTCAGTGCAGTCAGAACTGGGGTTCAATGCAGTCGGGAGCTTCCTTCTCCCTCCCGCCAGAGAAAGCCAGCCAGGCACTCAGCCGCCCTTCCTCTCTGTGCACCTGCCTCCATACCTCAGCCCTTTGCAGCTCCTCTGATTCTCCATGAGCGTTTCTCTTTCCTTCTAGTTGTAGAATTTCCACTCAGCCAGCTTTCCTGTGGTTCTGGATGATGTCCGTTCTGTCTTTTAGTTGTAGTTTTGAAATTGTTGTGCGAGGCAGCAGTTTAGGTGCTTACCTATGCCGCCATCTTGGTTTCTCCTCACCTTCAATTTTGATTGATAGCCTTGCTGGGTACAGTATTCTTGGATTGAGACCCTTCCTTTGCATGACTTTGTATATTTCATTCCATTCCCTTCTGGCCTGATGTGTTTCTGTTGAGAAATCAGTTGCTAGTCTGATGGGGGTTCCTTTGTAGGTAACTTTCTGTCCCTCTCTGGCTGCTTTTAAGATTCTTACTTTGTCTTTTGTGTTTGCCAATTTAATTATAATGTGTCTTGGTGTCAGTCTTTTGGGGTTCATTTTGCTTGGGACTCTGTGAGCTTCTTGGATTTGTGTGGGTTTTTTCTTCCCTATCTCAGGGAAGTTTTCTGTCATTATTTCTTCAAACAGGTTTTCTATTCCTTGCTCAGTTTGCTCTCCTTCTGGAACCCCTATTATTCGGATGTTGTTTTGTTTTGTGTTGTCCCGAAGTTCCCTTAGGCTCTCCGTCTGCTTTTTAATTTTTGTTTCTAGAAGCTGTTGTACTTGGGTATTTTTTACCATCTTGTCTTCTAGCTCCCTGATGTAGTCCTCTGCTTCTTCTAGTCTACTCTTGATGCTTTCTATTGAGTTCTTTACAGCAGCGATGTCATTTCTCATTTCTTCTTGGTTCTTCTTCATTTCCTCTTGGTTCTTACTCATATTGTCTAATTTGTCTTCCATTCTTTTCAGCCACCTTATGACCATTTCTCTGAATTCTTTCTCTGACAGGTTGCTTGCCTCCATTTTGTTTACTTCCTTCTCTGGTGATGCCTGCTTTTTTTTTTTTCATATACGGGCTGTTTCTTTGTCTCTCCATGGTCTCTCTTCTCCGGGTGTCTGGTTATGTAGTTCTCTCTCTCCTGCGTTTATTTAAAGGCACAAAATACAACACAACCAGGTACAACGCACAAGGCACTGAACAGAAATGTATTCACGATATTAATAACCTCAAATAAAGGTGACCACCAGAGAAAGGCAAATTAGAGGACAGGAGAGAAAGAAGAAGAGAGAAAAAAAAAAGGAGTGCAAAAATGAAATTGGGAAAAGGAAAAAAAAAGTAAGAGAGAAAAGAAAGAGAATAAGAAGGAAGAGGGGAACAAACTATATATATGGGAAGAAAACTCCAACAGAACAGCCACTAATCCCAACAAATGCCAGCAACAAGTACCTGGAGATGAATACAAACTACAGACAACAACTAATATCAAGCCAGGCCAGGGAAAACAGAAGCAAAAAACAAACAAAAACAAAACAAACAAACAAAAAGAATAAGCAAAACAATCTCACATACAAGCATAAAAAATCAATATAATCAACAATCAAGTAAACAACAACAAAAGGACAGAGGAAAACAATTTTTTGGATAGTGAAGACAGAGAAGAGAGAGGTGTGTATGGACTTGGAGCAAGGGATTGGAAGTTAGATATATAAGTAGGGTGAAATTTTAACAGGGAGTAAAAAGAATAGGGAAAATCTAAAGCAGGAAAAGGGTAAGAGAAACAGGACAACAAAAAGGGAAAAGTTAGGAAGAGAGTGATTGCATAAAGGTAAAGTTGAGATAGAGTAAAATGTTACTAAAGGAAAGATGAAAATAGTATGTAGAACACTAATCCCAAAGTAAAATAAAAAGAAAATGACACTTTAAAAAAAAAGGTAAAATAGTAGTAGTAATAATACTGATTGAAAATAAAAATGTAATAATTAAAAAGGTAAAATCAAGTGAGGAAAAAAGAAAAAAATTAGTTTCTTAAGTAAAAGATGAAAAAAATAAAAATGTTCAGTAATGAAGGTCATTCACTTCCTCTATTGTTCTGTCTGGCACGCCTGTTTCCTAGTCAGGACAGTATTGCAGTTCCCTGCGTTCCACTGCTCCTCAGTGTTGTAAGCCAGTCCTGATTTTTAAGCAGGCAGTTTGTGTTTACACAAGAGTCAATTTGTGATTCAGCCCCTGGGTGGCAGTGTTTCTGGATTGACCTCTGGGTCTGTAGATCCTCTCTAGCCAGTGCTTAGCTCCTGCTTTCCCTGTGGCACTCAATACCAGTTTGTGGGAGTGGGTTGCCCCAGAGCTGGTTCTCTGATGGTTATTCCCCACTCTGATCCCCAGGTTCCAGAAAAACAACTTTCCCCTGCAGTCTCAGTAATCAGAAGCAAGGATTTAAAGAGGAAAAAGAAAAAAGAAAAAAAAAAAAAGCCAGCGTAAGTGTGCGAACTCCCGGGCTGTGCGCACGTCTGTGCAGTCTTTTTCCCCCTTGGGTCTAAGCAGCCAGCACACTTTTAAAATTTTTAGGCTGTCCTTTTACGTCAGATCAAAATGGGTTGCTTTTACGAGTTCCTTTCTGTTAGCAGCTCTGAGGACGCCCTTTCACATTCACGGATCACGCCAGCCCCAACAGCCAGGGATTACTCTAGGCGCAGACTTCCCCCGGTCCTCCAGCTCTCGCAGTGCGCGCATGCGTTTCTCTCTCCCGCTGGGACCAGAGACCTCACCTCATCCCAGGCGAAATCTGACCTCTCCGTGGTGGAGTGTAGAGCTCCTCTGAATCCTCGTGTTTGCGCCACTCGGGGACCGGTGTTCTGGGGTTCCGCAGCTGTTCGGTGGGTGCTGCAGTTGTAGATTTTCAGGCTTCCGATAACATCCACTTTCCCCTTCAAGATGGCGCGGTCTCCATGTCCAAGCCAGTCGCTTCGGGAGGGGACCCAGCAGTAGTGGGGGCTGCCCGGTCAGGGGAGCCCCATCCGGCAGTCCCCCACCGTCTCCTGGAGTATAGCTGTCCCTTAACTCGCCAACAAACACTCCCTGTGCGACCCTCAGCTGTTCCTTCTATCTGCTCTGGGACAAGGCTCGGGACACGTCTATCTATTCTGCCGCCATTTTTTCGATCTCTCAGGAGGTCCCTTTTGCAAGCGACATACATAACATCAGTCTCACTTTAGAACCCAGCTTCCTGTCCCCTGGCACGGGCAGCGCTGCTGAGCGTCTGGCAGCTCTCATTCTGGAACCCAGTGCCTTGGCTGAGGTGAGCCGAGCACATGGAGGCCGCTGCTGCCACTTCCCCATCCCTCGGCACCCCGTAACTGAGGCCAGCGGCTGTGAACACTGGCTGGTGTTTGTGACGGAAGGTCCGTTACCTGCCCCTTGAAAATTCTGAACCTGCAATGGGAGGTGGTGAGGCCAGTGGGGCTTGGGCCTGCACTCAGGGAGACCAAGGCCAAGGCGTCCCTGTAAACGGCGGCAGCACTTGCCCTGCCCGACCGCTTCACCTCCACAGCCACAGTAAGGACAGTGAGAGGAGGAGGACGGCCGTGGGCACCGAGGACCGAGGGCCACGGGGGAAGCGCCGCACATGGGCATCGCACGAGGAGCTGTCAGGTGACTGTCCAATCCCACCATCTGCTGATACAAAAAAATATGCAATTTCCAGGGGCTGCCACGTCACTGTGATGGCAGCCGCTGCCCCTCATCCCGTCTCAAAGGAAGACATACAATGCGCAGTGACCACCCGCCTCGGCCTCACTCCCAGCCCGGCTCTCTGCCCCGGGGTGGACACTGGAGGCCCTGTTCCCGCGGCCCGGCGTCCTGCTGGCCTGGTGGCTGGGCCTCCACTTGGGAGGGCTCAGCAGTGAGATACCAAGTCCTGTCCAAGAGGAGCGGCTCCGTCTGGATTTCCTATTTGGTTACATCTGAACTTGAAAGACACCTTCCTAATTGAGTTACACACAACCGGAGGTTAAGTCACTTCTCTCAAAAACTAGCTCCCAGCTCTCCCCCTCGAGACATACGGATCAATCACCTAGTTTTGAAATGTTATAATCCATTTGTTTGCGGTTCAGTGATTTCGACTGATTTTAATTACACTTTTGCGGGCAACAAGGACTCTGCATGCCCAGGACTTATGCCTCAGGTATTTGGAATAACACATTTCACCTGATGAACAATTTTCACAGCCCTCAACGTCATGTCTTTCAAACTAAAGTTTACCATCCATTAATACAGGCAGGTAATGACTTAGTGGTTTATGTTAAATAACAAAACGGAATAGAAAACGCCAGCATACATCACACACGTGAAAGGAGGCCCTACTGGCTAAATGTTTGTTTATATGGACAGAAGTGTGTGCATGTGTGTGTGTGCACGCGCTGACTCACATGTAAAATGTCTCTTCCTGTGGTCAGAAAGCGTAAAGCACTGCCTGTCCTGCCAGTGCCTTCACCAGCTGCTAACATCCCGTCCCGTCCTGAGCGCTCGCTGAGCTGCCCAGACCACACTCAGTGCACCAGGCCTTCTGTGGGAGGCCAGGGGAAGCACACAAATCTAGGTACTCGGGCGGGTAACACATCACCCCATGATCGAGGCTCCCTGTCAGAGTGCGGGAAGCTGGCCTACCAGGAACCCCACCATGAAAAAGAGAAAACAGTGGCTTCTGCCTCCATTCAGTGTCCCACCAGAATTACTGCCCTTTCTACATGGAAATGGAAGTACCTATGGGGCCTGCAGTTTTAGACAGGATGGTATTTCAGATTTTTTAGAAAAACACATTTCAGTGCTTATAAGCACTCATTTTTGTAAAACTTAAATTTCTAAGACATTTAAATGGTCACACTGACAATATCTCATAGAAACAAATAGGAGTAACAATTTGTAAAAAAAAAAAAAAAAAAAATGCCCTGCCTGTAAACAAATTTACCAGTGCCTCTAAACATTATTATTAAAGTAACATCAGACCAGATTTTTTAAAGTTTAAAAAGTCCATACTGTATCTACGCCCATATATATTTTTTAATTACTGTAAGAATTCTTTATTCATTAAATACTGTGCAAACGACAAGGAAAGCAACAAGGCTTCTAACCACATAGGCCTGTGCTGTGGGCAGATTCAGGGTGACCGAGACCAGGCAGGTGTGGGTGTCCCAAAGACCAGGTGTGCACGCACCTTTAACGCACCTGGGAGTCAGGACCATGGGAAGGTTCCATCCCACCCATCACCCACTGTGCACTGAGTGCTAATGGGAGTGTGTGTGCATTTACTTAGAACAGACCTAGTTTAGAGAGAATGTTTATAAAGCTAAGAAAACATTACATCTAAGAAATAGGTTGGAAAATCATTACGGAAGTTATCGTCTGTAATTTTAAAATATTTTATTTAAATATGCAGAACCAATTAATGACCGGAGTTGGCTGAGTCTCAAGAAACCTGTACCCCCAGGCCTAACGCCTTCAGAAAAGACGTGGGAGGTGGGAACGAGGAGGCCTGTGGTCACGAGGGGCAGCGCCACTTTGGGGACAGCTGCTGGCCTTCACCAGCCCTCACTGACAGGTCCCTGCAGGTCCCAGCCCTGCGTGCAGGCCACGTGACCAGGCCTGCCCGCAGCCTGCAGAGCCCCGCGTGTGGGTGTCCGCAGCAGGCCGCCCTGGGAGGCCCGGCCAGGTGGGCTCAGTCTTCAGAAAGAAGTGGTCAGTGAACAGACCTGACACAAACACGGGAAAGGTGGCTATCTGCCGCAGACACTGTCGGATGTCTCGCATGTGCCCAGAACTTCCCGGGACGTGCCAGAACCGGGGTGACTGGGCAGCACCACTCTACTGAAGGAAGCGTGTCTTCTTTGTGGCCGTCTATCCCAGGGCCAGCTCCCACGCGTTCCCGCGAAAGCCACCGCTGGCAGCCGATGCCCACACAGGCGGATGCAGGGAAAGCACGCCTGATGAGCCTCCTCGGTGCGCGTCCCTGCTGGCGGCCACCAGGCGAGCACGAGGCTGAGTGCTGTTCACAATCCTCAGCTATTTGTTAAGCGACCTGCATTTTCACGAGGCTCCAAAGGAAGTGTGGTGTACACGGAGGACAGGCCCAATCAGTGAGCTTGCAAACATACACACTCATTTTCCTTCTTATTTTGACTCTAAGTGGAAATGTTTTGATGTCCAATATACACAGCCTGGTTTTCATAATTTCTCCCCCCAAAAAAAGCTTTAAATGCAACAATCTGAGAAAAAAGTTATTTTACTGGTGCCTGCATAGATGGCTCATTGCACACACACAGTGCATATGAATATATGTACGTATTTACAGACACGTGAACATACGTGTGTAGGTAGAGACATGTAGAGACCGGATTTGGGGCTGTGCGGGGGCCCTCGGATTCTGCACGCTTGACGGACAGAACTTAGTCTCCTGGAGGACAACTTTATTCAGTGGATGTGGGGCCAGACACGACCCCGAGAATTATTTACAGCTTAACAACCGAGTGGCTAGCAGATCACGACACTCGGCCGAACTCTTCTTACGACGGAACCAGATGCTGTGCGCTTGGTGCTAACTGGTCGCTTTTCCAGGTCTGAGGTTTAAATGGCAAAAGTAGTGAAGCCTGAAGCGGCGGCAAAAGAAACTGGCTTCTACCCAGAGTGCTTAGTTTAGGATGGACACAGGAGCACGAGGAGTGAAGTGAGTTTAGAAAAGGGGCTTAAAAATGGTGTCAGACATCCTGTAAGGAGGGCGCTGCCAGGGTCTCACACTGGCAGCGGTGCCAGGAGAGGAGACACTGACCGCCCATGAACTTGGAGCCGGCTGGCCACTCCCTCCCACCTTGGCGGCGCAGGGCTGCCCAGGCGTGGGGATGAGTTCCCTGTGTTCCCCGGACTCACATCTGTAACTAAATCTGACTAATACCCTTTGTCCTGTGTCAAGGATATAGAAAATATCACAGGTGCCACGCCAGCTCCCACATCCCAGGCAGACACTCCTGCACCTTGTGCACGCCCTTGGCCTCGCCCCAAGCCCTTGGCCACCTCCTGTCCCAGCACCAGGTGCCACCAGCAGCCTCCGCGTGTGCAGGTCCGGGGCTGGGGTGAGTCCTCGGAAGCCCTAGCTTCCCGGCTGCCTCCTGGTGGCCGTCCCCACGGAGCGGACGTGGGTGTGGGGCTGGAACCCACGCCCCGCAGGTTCCCAGGAGACGATTAGAAAGTGAGCGCGGCCGCCACGCCTGGGACGGTAATGTCTGAGTCACTCCCGCGTCTGCGCTGGGTGCGGAGCGGCCTCACAGGACCTTCTGGTGCCCGTTGGCAGACGGCTTGGCGGTGTCCGACTCCCGGGGCGCCCTGGATAAGTGCAGCTTATGGAGCCCTGCAGGGAGGGAGAAATGGTGAGAGGAGGCTCCGCCCGAGGCGGGCGGGGGCGGTGGGGCACTGACAGGAGTGAAGGTGCTGGGGACACCTCCAAGGGGTCTGTCTTCCACCCAGGCCTGGCCAACCCTGAGGCACACACAGCGCCCCCTGGAGGCAGCTGGGCTTGTGCCGAGGTGCAGGCAGCTGCCCCCTCCGCACGGTCCCTACCCGCCTCACCCACCCCTCAGCACTGATCCTCCTGCACGCCTGTTCCTACCCCAAGGGCGCCTCCCAGGGAGCCCAATCCCAAACAAGCATCATCCATTTGTGTTTCAAAATACACACACATGAAGAACACGGGAAAATGCATGGACACAGCAAAATATGAAGCATGTATTTAAAAAGAAAGGCAATGGAAAACATTACCCAAAAGAAAAAGAAAGAAATGGCAAAGCAACAAGTTGAACAAAGATAATATTTCAGAGAATAAAAAGTATTGATGTGAGTCACAGCAACCGGTGCCACTGAGCCACCACCTCCACGGAACCCAACACAGAACACTGCACCGTGGGAGAGGGGACAGGACTGGCCCTCCTGGGGTGGGGGTTCCTTCTGAAACGGGGGTGCTGCCCGGGCTGGGGTTTGGAGGAACCAGTGTCTGTCTTGTGCAGAAGCCGCCATGGGCACCATCGTCTGTAGCCAAACTGAGTGTCCACTGTGTGCAGACACCCTGACGGGACATCCAGGGCCCTGCACGCAGCAGCCCCGCTGCAGGTACAGCCGCCCGATGGCAGAGGTGCCCGTGGGAGCTGAGCGAGCTTACAGCTCGGCGGCCTTGCAGTTTAACTCTGGACACTGCCAGCCAGAAATGCCTGATCCCATCCCCTGTGCAGACCCCCCCAGCCAGAACCCCACACCTGGGCAGGGACCCATCCACCTTCTGGTGCTCTGGCTGAAGTGAGGCATAACTTTCCCCTTTCGGGACAATACCCCATCAGCCACCTCCTTACAGGGTTAGTATCAAGTAAAGCACAAACCATCTGAAATCGTTTCTCCTTCCCCAAGGTCACCCTTTCATTTATTTAAAATATGTGTGTGCATTTTTTTTTTATTGATTTCAGAGAAGGAAACATCAATGATGAGAGAATCACTGATCAGCTGCATCCTGCACGCCCCACATTGGGGATAGAGCCCACAACCCAGGCATGTGCCCTGATGGGAATCGAACCCTGACCTCCTGGTTCCTAGGTTCACGTTCCACTACTGAGCCATGCCGGCTGGGCCCAAAGGTCACCCTCTCAGTCCCTGGGCTGGGAAGCCCTGGTGAGCCAAGCTTTGCTGTCGCTCACAAGGCTGAGCGCAGGGCCTCAGCGCCAGCATCAGGCTGCCTGTCCAGGAGCTGGAAACACAATGGAGCGTGGAGTGTAAGCGCCGAGTGCTGCCAGGGCAGGTGGGTGAGCTCCCGTCAGGACTGCCTACCATCGACTGCTGCCTTTCCCTTTGTGCTGTAAGGCTCAGGCCCGCACCCCGGAAGGCTGACGTGTGGTCCTTTCTATTAACCTGGGGTTCCCACACCCAAAGGCTGGGGCGTGCTTCGAGTCACTGCTGCCGTGAGCAGGACAGATACACTCCGAGGGCACATTTACACCCACCGAGGAGTCGCTCCCACTGCCCGTGTGAGCGGCCACGGAAACAGGGTCAGGGCTTCGCTCCCAGGAATGCGAGAACACGCCGCATCCTGCGCTGTGGAGCTCACGGGAGACCTGACAGCTGCTGCTTCCCGCTCCGACCTCGGGCAGGACGGGCCCAGCCCCCGCGGATGCCTGTTACGGCCCACCGTCCTCGAGAGAAGGGGCCTTGCGGGTGAGGAAGGCGGTGCTTCAGGGGAGATTTCACACAAGGGTCAGGACTGTGACCTCTAAGCGCTCACACATTTGGAAAAATGAGTGAAAACGGAAAATTAACTCTCACGTCAGTTACTAATTAGTACGAAGAGGGAAACCACGCAGCGCCTGCGGATTACCTAGGGCCTTGAGGAGCTCTTCCCGGACCGCGGAGGTGAATTTTCTGACCAGACACAGTGTCGTCACCACAGCGAAAAGCAAATTGTAGGATAACACAATATAGAAATTTCCCAGCCAGTTAAACCTTCCGAAGTCTCCCAGAAGATCAAATCTAGTGATTCCTGTTAAAAACAAACAGCCCTTAAAATCGGGTACGATGCATTCACAGACATCACAAAACAAAGTGCCAATCAGAGCCAATTCCTTGGACTTGCCCATTTCTGTCAGTGACGATGCCTTGTGGAACCAGACCCGTCCGCCCTGCCTGCTCCATGTGCCACTCAAAAAGAGGTCACACAGAGGTCATGCTCACACTGGCCAGAACTGCCCTGCTGCTGGGGTGGGAGGGGGGCGCAGAGGAGAGTAAGGATGGGGGCGGGAGGGAGGGGGGGTGAGTGCACACTGACCCAGGAAACGGGGGTCTGGTAGAAAAAGACACCTGACAACCCACTCCTTCCCCGCCCCCGCATGTCCACTTCCTTGGAGAGGGCGCCTGCCCCTCCATGCCCTCTACTCAATTCTGTTTCTCCATCGCACACGTGACCTGGAACAGCTGTGCCTCCTCTGGCTGCTTTCCTGCCTTCTTTCCCCACAGGATGAGTCCTGTGAGAGCAGGGGCTTCGTCTTTCTGATTCCTGTGGTCCCAATGCCAGAGCAAAGCCTTGCGCACACTCAATACTTACTACATAAATTAATAAACACAAGGTGATTCCTTTTCAGGAAAAAATCATGCATGGGAATCAGGTACTACCGGCTTGGCGAATAAAATGGCACAGCGGGAAATGCAGCGTGGTTGTGTCATATTGCACAGAAGTCCCTTTAACTCACCTGTACATGCTTATAAAAGCAATCATTTAAATAGTCCTCGTTGATGAGCACGCGCCTTGGCCCATACTTACGGGAAAGGATGTGCGAATGGTAAGATTTCCTGACTCTTGGTATACTGTTGCCATCTCTCAAGGAAGAACTTAAAGAGCTACAGGGGGTCATATAAAAATTTAACCACAAAGGACTATAAATCAAAACCTTTATTTTATGAGTGTTCTAAGGCAGGCGTCCTCAAACTACGGCCCGCGGGCCACATGCGGGTGTTTTTGACGTTTTGTTTTTTTACTTCAAAATAAGATATGTGCAGTGTGCATAGGAATTTGTTCATAGTTCTTTTTTTAAACTATAGTCCGGCCCTCCAACGGTCTGAGGGACAGTGAAAAAGTTTGAAAAGTTTGAGGACCCCTCCTCTAAGGGTTTCAAGAATGACTTCGACTAAACTCCATTTCACCTTGTCAGCCAACTTTCAGACTTAACTCTCATCCCCATCCCAATGCAATCCCATCACCTGCCCAGACTCCACAAAAGCAGCCCATAGAGACAGCAGGAAACTCTTCATGCCAAACAGGCAGGAAAACAGGAGGTTTCCATAAGTAGCTCTTTTGCAGTCACATCTACCCAGCGCCAATGACTTTGACTTTGAGAGACAACAACCTACTAAAACTTTTAAGGAGCTAGAAGACTAATGAAAACATACAAACAACATCTTTCTAAAGGAAACAGGGTCCCAGAGTCCAGCCAGGGATGCTGCACGGCCCCCACACCACGAGACCATGGCAACGGCCGTGGCTGCAGCTCCTCAGAATTCTTGGTGAAACTTTACTTGTTAAAAGGAATACGTGTCTAATTATATATTTTATTTTTTTAATAGAATACCCTTTAATTTAACCTAAGAAGGCATCTGTAAACAAGATTGAGTCCTTCCAAACAAGCTTCATTGGTTTCAGCCTAGAGATATTTGACCTTCAGGGCCAAAGAAGCCTTTGAGAATCTAGTGGTAGCCATGGCTCTTTTCATAAGAAAAGCACACAAATGCACAAATCTCACATATCGTGACACTCACCGATGGAGGAGCTTGGAGGTCACAGAACAGAATCCTTGCCGGACACTCCTCGGAGCCTTACCTAGTCTGAACCTTCTTGATCAGACAGCACCATTAGCAAAACAAAGTGAGAGCACATATACCCAACATGTGTGTGCAATTATTTATAAATGATGCTATTTACTGGCATACATATTACACACAAAGACTTAGCTAAAAAATCCCAACAATAAAGGTAAACACAAGTTCTCCTGGTTTGTTCACAAGGCCCAAGTCTTCCTTTGTGAATTCCTAGGGCCCAGACTCCACTTTGGAAACCACCGGTGTGAGCTAACAGTGATCAGCCACTCCCCGAATGTGACCCATGTACCACATTGGGACCACACTGCCACGTGTGAATCGAGTTGGCAGGATGCACCCGGAGTGAGAATGGAATACACATCTGGGAACAATGTTCTGGAAAGTGCTCTCACTAGAACTTCTCAGTGGACTCAACTTGGTATCTTGAGAGACAGGGTCAAGCCCTGAGATGAAATACCAGGCAAAGAGCAACACCCTCACGGACACTTCAGTCCCAGGACAGCTCTGTTGCCCACAGGGGCTGCTGCCTCAGTGCACCGAGCACTGTGCAAATACCGGGTCAAGACACTATTGTCCCAATTTAGTTTCATGTTTTAAAAACCTAACTAGTGCTGACTAGGATCTCACAGAGCTCTTCAATCCTGAAAATGTTCTGTAAGACTGGACAGCAAGAGACCTCGGCAATCACTTCTCTAAATGTCATGGCAATCGTTAAACTGAAAAATGTACCTTTTTATTAAAAGTACCAACACTTAAGAAAAAGTAACAATACTTAAGTTTTAACTTAAAAACACTTACTATACACATGTGTAATACTTCAAAATCTCTACTTCTGGAGAGAAGTATAAGAGAGCCTTAATTTTTAAGGCAGCAAAATTTAAAATACTACTAACTGTAGAAAATTCAATTATCAAATGTTGTTAACCCTCCTCATCAAATATTGAAATGCTTATTCCCATTTACGAGTGCATTTTTTAAAGATAAGTAAGACATGTATGAGGTAAGAACCTTAAATTTAGGTAGTAAAATACTCTTCACGACAAAGTGCACAGCAGTCTGCCCACTAGGATTCAAGTGAAAATGTCTGCTGCTACTGCCTTGAATTAAGATCTCTTTCTATTCATATTATAGAACGAAGGTACAAACTTAACCTCACTCCAAGAAGGAGCTGGTTATCCACCTGCAATGTGAGTCAACAGAATGTATGTGCATTAGCCAACCAGAGTCAGCTTCGATGTTCAGCAAGAACATTCATGTTCTCAACTAGCAAGACAATGAGAGAGCGGTCACAGAGCCTCACACACTGAAGGATCATTCACGCAGTGTGATCAGTAAATGACGTGTGCTGGCACCACACGGCTGACGTGGATGCCTCGGCTTCCCTGTAGGACTGCCAAAAAGAACATATGCATCTTGTTATAAATAACAAGTTTAGAAATTAAACTATTCTTTGATGAAACATTGGAATTAACACATTCCCCTCCACCTACCCACCCAGACTCTCACAGTGGTTAAATTATGTTGACTAGATTTCCAAAATCCTTCCTCTAAACCAGACGTTTGAAATAAATTTCCTTAAGAGTGTCAAATAATAAATGTGACAAAAATAATGGAAGAGCAAAATCTACAACCTCTTTAAACATCATTAATTTCAGGATTAATGTAAATAGGCTCATTGCCAATCATTTTATTCATTCAAAAACAAAGTTATTCTAAAACTAAAGAGAGGTTCCATTTTGGGGGTAAAGTGAAAGATAAAAGTAAAGACGTTAACTTTTGACGTTAAGTTTAACTGTGCAAGTAGATTCTCATTAAATTACATCAATTAGAAATGTTAATTAACTTTACGTTCCAGCCAAGATGGAGTAAAAGACACCAGATTTTCCCTCCCACCTGAAGTTTTAGCGGAGTCAAAGTCATACACAGATTTTCAACTGTGCAGGGGGTCACAACCCTAACCCCCTTGTTGTTCAAGAGTCAACTATATTTCAAAAACTGAAAGAAAAATTAAAGTTAAGTTAGAGGCATGGAAAATATAAAACAGACCCAAGTTGGCCTTCTACAGAAGAAAACTAAAGTTTAAGATATAAAACACACAATAGAAGGGATTAATGACAGATTAGACAATGCAAAAGAAGAGATTATAGACTTGAAGACACATCAATGGAACTATTCGAAATGAAACACAGAACTAAAAACAAGACCAATAATTAACAGAGCATCAGTGACCTGTGAACTTATTTCAAATTGCTAATGTGCTTGTGGTGACAGTTCTTAAAGGAGAGGGAAGTGAGAATGGAAAATATATTTGAAGAAACAATGGCTGAACATCTTGCAAATTTGATGAAAACTATACCGATAGATCAAAGAAGCTCAATAAACTCAATGTGCAAGATACAGAAGAAAACTAACCCAAGGCACATCATCATCAAACTGCTTAAGTGATAAGAAAAATTTTATAAGCAGTCCAATATTTTAAAAGGTCACATAAAAAAAGATAATGATCACAAGATTTCTTGTCAAAAACTATGCAAATGAAAAAACAGTTAAGTAACACCTTTAAAATACTGAAGAAAAAAATAAGTCCATCTTAAATTCTATACCCAGCAAAAATATCTTTAAAAAAAATAAGGCAAAATAAAAACATTTCACACATACATCAAGCTGAAAGAATCCATCACTAGCAAACCTGCATTACAAGGAATGTTAAAGACAGTCTTCCTGGCAGAAGGAAATGCTACCAGAAGGAAGTCTGGTTCTACATAAAGAATTGAAGAGCAACAGAAATGATTACTATGTGGCTACACAGAAAAAATTTTTTAGTTTGAAATCTCTTTAAAAGATCATTGTTTGAAGCAAAAATAAAAACAATGTATCATCTTACCTAATAATAGACAAACATGTAAATTGACGGTACCTTCGCTACACCCATAGACAATCAGAGTGAGTATGCAAATTAACCCAAAACAGATGGCAGTTAATTTGCATACATAGGCGCCCAGCGCCTGTGTCCCAGGAACATCCAGGCACCCAGGTCACTGGGTAAGGCCGTGTGGGCCCAGAGCAGCCTGGGAAGGGCCTGAGCCAGGGGGCTCCTGGGCAGGGCCAAGCCTGCAATCAGAACGAGGGGGCAGGGGCGGAGCCTGCGATCGATTGCAGGGAGCTGGGGGTCTGCTTCGGCCTGGGCAGGAGCGGAGACTGCGATCGCAGGGAGCTGGGGGTCCGCTTCGGCCTGGGCAGGAGCAGAGCCTGTGATCGCAGGGAGCTGGGGGTCCGCTCCTGCCCAAGGCCGAAAGCCTCTGCCAGAGGCTTTCAGCCTGGGCAGGCCTAGGCAGAGGCGGAGCCGGCGATCAGAGGGAGCTGGAGGGCCCCTGCCCAGGCCTAAAGCTTCGGCCAGAGGCTTTAGGCCTGGGCAGGGCCCAGCCCGCGATTGGTGTGAACTATAGAGGAAACAACCTTTTCTGACTGCACAGGCTAAGCTTCCTGTATGCCACTGGTAATATTCTTAGTAACCTGGGTAATAAGAATCCAAAAAGGTGATCTAGGGTTTTTCTACCACACTTCTGGAGAAAAAAACGAAGGTCTGCTGCTGGAGGGCTAAGCAATGTCATATCCTGCCCTAGCCGGTTTGACTCAGTGGATAATGCCTTGGCCTGCCGACAGCAGGGTCTGGGTTCGATTCTGATCAAGGGCATGTACCTAGGTTGCAGGCTCCTCCCTGGCTGGGGCTCATGTAGGAGGCAACCAATCAAAGTGTTCCTCTCACTTTGATGTTTCTCTCTGTCTTTCCCTTTCTCTTCCACATTCTCTAAAAGTCAATGGAAACATACCTTCAAGTAAGGATAAAAAAAAAGAAAGAAAGAAAGAAATGCATATCCTATGAAAGACACATCTTGAAAACGCCTAAAGAAAGTTGTCATTTTTTCATGGTGAAGGGACTGGAGTCCGTGTTGATGGAAACACCTTGGTGGCTGTGGTGACTGGCAGTGGCTGCAGCAGCGGGGTGATGGGGCTGGTGCCTTCCCCTGATCAGCCCGGTTGCCTCCCACAAAGGGAGGCCAGACTGCCCCGTGGGGAGTGGGCCTAAGCTGTCAGTAGGACATCCCCTGAGGGTTCCCAGTATGTGAGAGGGGGCAGGTTGGGCTGAGGGACCCCCCACCCCCAGTGCACAAATTTCGTGCACCAGGCCCCTAGTCTATATAATAAAAGCCTAAGCAATCATTACAGCGGAACGACCAGTAGCTATGATGTGCACTGACCACCAGGGGCAGAAGCTCAACACAGGAGCTTCCCCCTGGTGGTCAGTGCGCCCCCACAGGGAGAGTGCTGATCAGCCAGAAGCCGAGCTCACAGCTGGCAAGCACAGCGGCGATAGCAGGAGCCTCTCCCACCTCTGCGGCAGCGTTAAGGAGCAGTGAGCTGAGCAGTAAGGAGCAGCGAGCAGGCGGGCGATAAGGAGCAAGAAGTCCTGGACTGCAAGAGGGATGTCCATCTGCTGGCTTAGGCCCGCTCCCCACAAGAGGGAACAGGCCAGGTTGAGGGACTCCCCCCCCAACCCAGTGCATGAATTTCATGCACTGGGCCTCTAGTGGGGTTTATAACATGTACAAGTAAAATGTATGACAAAGTAGCACAAAAGCTGACAGGAAAAAATGGAACAACACGGGTTTGAACTGTGTGGGCCCACTTATATGCAGGTTTTGTTTAAATAAACACCTGTATTGTTTTTTATCCCAGATGGAAATCTGAGGGCTGGCTGTATGCATTGATCTATACCTTTTTATATATGGGACTTAAGCATCTGCTGATTTTGGTACCTGGGGGGGTGGGGTGGTTGGAACCAATCCCATAAGAACAAATAAATTCGGGGGTGGGGGTCAAAAGTTATATGTGGATTTTTGACTGCGCAGTGGTTTGGCACCCGTAGCCCCTATGTTCTTCAAGGGTCAATCGTGCATTGGTATAAGGTTCTTATACCAACTATAACCTGAAGGTAGACTGTGGTAAGTTTAAAATGTATACTACAGATTAAGGACTTGGGACAAGCAGCTAGCTGACAGAAGAAGCTTTGCCTACCCTCCTATCCTAGCCTTCTTTTAAATTATCACTGCCAATAATCTGCAGTTCCATCCATGCTGTTGCAAAGGAAAAACTTCCTGAATAATCAACAGAAGACTCACAGGAGAGAACCCTGATGCCTGAGGACTGAAAGTGGAGATGCCATAGAGACTGGTAGGAGGGGCAAAGGTGCGAAAGGGCCGGCCAGGCGCCCACAGACAGCAGCTGAGTCCCGGAGAGATATCTCAGCTGTGGGGGGTTGCTGCTGAGAACTCTGGGACCTAATGCCCAAGCTGGGCTCCCCAGCAGAGAGTACCAAACTGAGGAGGGTACCCACATAACATCAGGCTGTGAAAAGCAGTGGGGTGCTGTCTTCCAGGGAGAGAGCTGGAAATTCAGGCACCCTCTTAAAGGGCCAATGCACAAAATTCCGTGTGGAGCTACCCACCTTGTGCTACAGCAGAGGGAGGGTGAAGTGGACTGGAGCTATGTGAGCAGAACCCAGGACTGGGGACTTGAGGGGTGGAGCTCAGAAGGCAGACACCCCAAGTTTCCTGTACTAAGTCATTCCCTCATGCAGCGGAGGACATATTTCCAACACAGACATCTGCCCTGCCTGGGGGGGAAGACATTGACATACCCTATTGGAAAACACCTTGCCCTGAGCCACTTCAGAGACTAAAAATAACAACTAGCTTCCAAGCAGAAACAACTGCCCTACCCTATTGGAAAAAAAGTCTTGCCACACCTGAGGACAATTGCCTGGGGCAATTCAAATCTGAATCCTATCAGTCTGTAGGCACAGGCGATCTCTGGAAGCTTTGAGTCTTTGCCTGATCTAATCAGCCAGAAACAGCATTTAACACTGCCCTAAACAAGACACTGAGAGGCGTAAAGCAAGTACATCAAACTCGCAGCCCCCGGTCTGCATGCAGCCCACAACGAATATTTTTGCGGCCCAGCCAATATAACAGTATGTAAGAAACATTTTAATAAAAATTTAATAACTTAATTTTTACAATATCCTGTTACACATAATCTATATATATAGAAGCCAAGCACCCGAACGGTGGAATGACCAGAACGACTGGCGGCTATGACGCACATTGCAGTGACCAACCAGCCCAATAGGGGCCGGGGCCAGCCAGTCAACCACCCGAGGCCCCTCCACCCTGCCAGCCCTGCCCTGACCATCCCCCCTCCCCCCAATCACTGAAGTGTGATCTTCAGTGATTCTAAGTAAACACTCTCCAGCCTTCATAGACCAGGAACCTGAATGACAAGTGACCAGGAGGAAAACTGCTCACAGTCTGGACTGTCAGTCAGGTGTCCAGGAGAGGTGCCCAGCACAACCTCCATCTTCCCTGCCCTCTGAATGCCCCCCCACACCCTACCCTGATGCAGTCAGGTGTCCAGGAGAGGTGCCCAGCACAACCTCCATCTTCCTGTGTTCTCTCTCCACTGCTTCCTACCAAAGAGGGCAACCACGTCACACCACGGCCTCTCTCTTGAGGGTTTGTCAGCAGGGAACTAAACCACATTACCTGTCTAGGGAGAGGCTTAGAAACGGAAGCTGTAAGTGTCCCTGACACTAAAGCATCTTTGAAGCTTCAACTCATCCAAAAGCCAACAGCAAACTTCTATACACCCTGCAAAGATCTTTGACAGTAATAACACCCCCCTCACTGGCCCAGCCCCCATTCGGCACCCCCACCACCCCGATCGGGGGCGGGCAGCCGGACGCCACCCGTGCACGAATTCGTTTCATACACGGGGCCTCTAGTTATTAATAATGAACTACTATGTTCGCTAATGACTGATTATTATAATTGTGTTGCATTCATTTCCCTTACATGCCTTATGCGCAGGTGCACCATTTCTCTCCACTAATACTAGCAGTGAATATTTTAGCAGCCGATTGCCATGTCATTAGTCTTGTACTGACTTGTTTGGTGTGCGCAATAGGAAATAGTTCACTTTTGGAGAACAAGAAAAATAGGTTTATTTGCGTTATGCTTATTAATTTGTGCAGTTATTCAGTGTCTGGTAAGTTAGTGTTCAAGAAAAAATATTAATTTTTATTAAAGTGTTCTATTATTTTATGTTAATGATTACTCATTTATTTCAGCCCTTTGTATTCAGCATGTCTCTATCTAAATAAACCTATGTATCCATGAAAATTGAAGCTTCTGTTTTTTTGTGGCCCACATAAACTTAAACCTTGTTTATTTGGCCCGTGTTAGCCTTTGAGTTTGACATGCTTGGCATAGAAGATCTACCTAATACATAGTCACAAACCCAGACAGATAGCCAAAATAAAGAGAAAAAAAAACACACAAACAAACCCTAAATGAAAGAATAAGAGAATTCTCTAGAAGAAGAGATAAATGAAGTAGAGATGAGAAATTTATCTGAAACAGAGTTTAGAGTAATGATGGTAAAGATGCCCACCAGCATGAAAAAAGATATAGTAACCATGAAAAAAGAACAGTCTGAGATAAAGAATGACATAACACAAATGAACACATTGGAAGGAATACACAGAAGATTAGGGGATGCTGAGGATTGAATCAGAAAGTCAGAAGACAGGGTAGAAAAAAAATCAATCAGAAAACCAAAAAGAAAAAAAAATAAACTAAAAAACAGGAGAACAGCTTAAGGGAACTGTGGGAAACATAACATTAGAATAGCAGGTGTGCCAGAAAAGGCAGAAAGGGAGAAAGAGATACAGAACATGTGTGAAGAAATAATGGCAGAAAACTTCCCTAACCTGGTAAAGGAAAAAGTCACACAAGTTCAGGAGGCACAGAGAACCGCAAGCAAGAACAACCCAAACAGGCCCATGCCCAGACACATCATAATTAAAATGCCAAAAATTAAAGACAAAGAGAGAATCTTAAAGGCAGCAAGAGAAAAGCAAACTGTTACCTACAAAGCTCCCATAAGGCTGACATCTGATTTCTCATCAGAAACTCTACAGGCCAGAAGGGAATGGCATGAAGTACTCACGGTAATGGAAAGCAAGGATCTGAGACCAAGATTACTATATCCAGCAAGGCTATCATTCAAAATAGACGGTCAAATAAAGAGCTTCCCAAACCAAAAAAAAAAAAAGCTTGTACTGGTATTACAAGAAATGCTAAAGGGACTGCTATAATGAGAAGAAGAAACAGAGAGAGAAACCTAGCCATATAGAATTAAAAGGACAATGAATAAGTACCTATCAGTAATAACCCTAAATGTTACTGGATTAAATGCTCCAATCAAAAGGCATAGGGTAGCTAAATGAATACAAAAACATGACCCAACTATATGCTGTCCACAAGAGACCCCCCTCAGAACAAGAAGACACACACAGGATGAGAGTAAAAGGGATTAAAAATTCTTTCCATGCAAATGGAAAAGAAAAGAAAGCTGGAGTGGCAATACTCATATCCAACAAAATAGACTTCAAAATGAAGGCCATCACAAGAGACAACAAAGGTCACTACATAATACTAAAAGGATTAATTCAATAAGAGGTTATAACCCTGGTAAACATACACTGAGATTATTATGATCTCTGAACGCATAATAATCTGGCCACTCAGTATATATCATATATAATAAAAGCCTAATATGCAAATTGTCCCCTCGGCCAGGAGTTCAACCAGCAGGCAGGCCGGCCAACTGCCCATGTCCCCTCCCCCTGGCCAGGCTGGCCAGACCCCACCCATGCACGAATTCATGCACTGGGGCCTCTAATATAAATATATATACACTGAGTGGCCAGATTATTATGTATTCAGAGATCATAATAATCTGGCCACTCAGTATATATGCAACCAATACAGAAGGGTGAGATCATGATAATCTCACTATTCACAGATGACATGATATTATAGATAGAAAACCCTAAAGACTCCAACAAAAAACTACTAGATTTAATAAATGAACTTTGCAATGTAGCAGTATACAAAATCAACACCAAAAAATCGATGTTTTTTTTTATACACCAATAATAAATTTTCACAAAGAGAAGCTAAACAAACAATACCATTGCAACAACAACAACAAAAAATTAAGATACTTAGGAATAAACTTAACCAAGGAGGCAAAAGACTTATACTCGGAAAACTACAGGACATTGAAAAAAGAGATAGAAGAAGATATAAACAAGTGGAAGAATATACCGTGTACATGGATTGGTAGAATCAACATTATTAAGATGTCCATACTACCCAAGGCACTCTACAGATTCAATGCAATCCCTATTAAAATACCAATGGCATATTTCACAGATCTAGGACAAATACTCCAAAAATTTATATGGAATCAAAAAAGATCCCGAATAGCTGCAGAAATTTTGAGAAATAAAAACAAAATTGGAGGAATCACAATACCAGATTTCAAGTTATACTACAAAACTACCGTAATCAAAACAGCCTGGTACTGGCACAAGAACAGGTATCGATCAATGGAATAGAACAGAGAACCCCAAAATTGACCCAAGCCATTTCACTTAATTAACATTTAACAAAGGAGGCAAGAGCATACAATGGAGTCAAGAGAGTCTCTTCAATAAATGGTTCTGAAATAATTGGACAGATACATGCAAAAAAATGAAACTAAGCTACCAACTTATACCATACACAAGAATAAACTCAAAATGGATAAAGGACTTAAATGTAAGTCATCAAACCATAAAAATCCTAGAAGAAACCATAGGCAGCAAAACCTCAGACATCGCTCATAGTAATATGTTTACCGATACATCTCCTTAGGGCAAAGGAAACTAAGAAGGAAATAAATGGGACTACATCAAAATAAAAAGCTTCTGCACAGCAAAAGAAACCTTCAACAAAATGAAAAGAGAGCCCACTGTATGGGAGAACATATTTGGTAATGATACATCTAATAAAGGGTTAATATCCAAAATATATAAGGAACTCATACACCTTAACAAAAGGAAGACAAACAATCCAATAAAAAAAATTGGCGAAGGACCTAAATAAACATTTCTCCAAAGTGGACATACAGATGCCAAGAGACATGACAAAATGCTCAAAGTCACTGATCATCAGAGAGATGCAAATTGAAACGACAATGAGGTATCACCTCACACCTGTCAGAATGGCTACCATCAAAAAATGACAAGTGCTGGCAAAGATGTGGAGAAAAGAGAACCCTAGTACACTGCTGGTGGGAACGCAGACTGGTGCAGCCATTATGGAAAACAGTATGAAGTTTCCTCAAAAAAATAAATATGGAACTCCCATTTGACCCAGTGACCCCACTTCTAGGAATATATCCTAAGAAACCCGAAATACCAATCAGAAAGAATGTATGCAATTTACAGTAGCTAAGATTTGTAAACTGCCCACAGGCCCATCAGTAGATAAGAGGATAAAAAGGCTGTGGGGCATTTACACCATGGAATACTATGCAGCAGTAAAAAAGAAGGATCTCTTACCCTTTGAGACAGCATAGAGGGACCTGGAGAGTATCATGCTACGTGAAATAAGTCAGTCAGAGAAAGACAAGTATCACATGATCTCACTCATATGTGGAATCCAAGTAACAAAATAAACTGATGAACAGAGTGGATCCAAAGACATGGAAGCATGGAACAGAGTGTGGAATCTCAGAGGGAAGGCAGTAGAGCGTGGGTGGATGTGAGGTAATCAACCAAAGACCTTGTATGCATATATGCATGGCCCTTGGACACAGATAATAGGGTGCTGAAAGCCTGGGGCAGGGATGAGGGGTGGCGGGGACGGGCTAGAGGGGGGGCAATAAGGGGCATGCAGGAGGCGCCCAATCAATGATTCTCTCTCATCACTGACATTTCTATCTCTCCCTCTCTCTTCCTCTCTTTCTCTCTCTCTCTCAAATCAATAAATTTTTTGAAGAAAAAAATAATTATAACAACTACCATATCCAAATTCAAAGACAAACGTTGAGAGACTGGATTAAATAGCAAGACCCAGCTATATATTATTGACAGAAGAAAACCGAACTATTTAAATACAAAGACACAAACAGGTTGAATGTATAAGAATAGAAAAAATTATATAATGTTAACCCTAATTAAAAAAAGATAAAAAGGCTATATTAATGTCTCACAAAGTAGATTTCAGAGCAGAGCAGAGAATATTGCCAGGGATAAAGAATGTCACCATCATTATCATAATTATAAAAGAGTCAATTCATCAAAAGGACATAACAATCCTAAATCCTATATAATAAAAGGCTAATATGCAAATTGTCCCCTCGACCAGGAATTCAACTGAGAGTTCAACCAGGAGTTCGACCAGGGGGTGGGGGGCCCCTCTGACCGGCCAGCCCAGCCCAATCGGCCCCAATCGGGGCAGGCCGGCTGGGCCTCACCCATACACGAATTCGTGCACTGGGCCTCTAGTGTTTATATAATACCAGAGCTTCAAAACAGATGAAACAAAAACTGACAGAGGTATAGAAAGAAATAAACAAATCCGCAATTATTAGATTTCAGAACCCTTCCTCAATAACTGATAAAACAAGTAGCTAAAAAATCAGCAAGGACACCGAAATTGTGTGACATATCAACCAAACTGACCTGACATTCACAGGACACTATCCAGTTAGTATCAGAACACACCTTCTTTTCACGTGTACACAGAACACAGACCATGTTCTGGTTCATAAAGCAAGTCTGAAACCCACATAGAAACAAAAGCGCACCTAAAGTCGTTAACAGTGGAAGTGCATTCACCATCCTGCCTGCTCCCACCACCGCTGCTCACAGGTCTCAGGGCTGACAGTACGCAATGTCTTGTTATATTCTCAGACAGGTTAGCACTCTTGATTCTTAGTACAAATTAGTCCCTCACTATAGTTCACAGTCTAGTTTTAATTTTTAACATTCTAAAACTGTATCTTAAGGTTTCTTCCAGCAAAATGATCCTAACTGGATTTATTTTCATATGAAAAATACTTTATAACAAACTAAAAGTTAAGGTATTTGGTTGTATGTCAACAGATGGCTTAGTTATTTGGATAATGTGTGGCCTTGACATTTTCTTGGGCAAGACTGTGAGCCCTGAAACTAAGACAATGTCAGAACATGACAAGAAGGTGCCGGGAATGAGGGCGTGTAGCGTGAGCCTTGGTCACTTTCCAAACTCTTAGACATTTGACTCAGAATACTTCTCTTTATTAAAAATCCTAACTAGATAATACAAACTGATTGTTCAGACAAGAGGACATTAGTAATCAATCAGAAGTTCATCAGTACCCTTGCTGGTTTGGCTCAGTGGATAGAGTGTCGGCCTTCGGACTGAGGGATCCCGGGTTTGATTCTGGTCAAGGGCACATGCCCAGGTTGCGGGCTCGATCCCCAGTAGGGGGTTTACAGGATGCAACCAATCATTGATTCTCTCTCATCATTGATGTTTCTCTCTCTCTCTCTCCCTTCTTCTCTGAAATCAATACAATTTTTTAAAAAGTTCATCAGTACCACTCATTTATTATTTTCTACAAAATAACTGACCATGACTGAGTAATATACACATTTTTTTGCTGAGAAATTTTCAATATGAGGTTTGAAATTATTTCTACATCAAAGTTATAATTAGGGGTATATATGATAACTTATACTTCTATTTCACACTGAGAACTGGAGAGGGAAAGAAGGCCCAGGGTAAAAATGAGGAGTATATTTACAAAACCCCAAAAGAAAACCTCTCTGAAAAGGACAGAAATGAAACAGGATTCCTTCATCAAAGAACAAAAGCGAATAGTGCACTTGCTCTCCTGCAGGATGAGAAATACGGGCACAGAACACAAATAAACAGCTGGTTCAAAGGGTACAAGTTTCTGTGTTCATACCACAAGCACATTTTTTAAATCTGCATTTGGATCCTGCATCACTAACAAGCCAAAGAACCTCAGAATGAAGAAAATAATTTTAAAATAGAAATTAGTAGAAGTACTACAAGGTCTTTTGGTTACAGTTGAGAAAAATTTTCTGGTTAAAGGAGATTTCAAATAAATAATGCAAAAAAAAGTCAATCCTTCCGTTGTTTCTTGATTAAGCATAATAAAGAACATGTCAGCCCGGCTGGTGTGGCCCAATGGTTGAGCGTCGACCCATGAATTAGGAGGTCATGGTTAGATTCCCAGTCAGGGCACATGCTGGGGTTGCGGGCTCAATCCCCAGTAGGAGGCATGCAGGAGGCAGCGGATCAAGGATTATCTCTCATCATTGATGATTTCTCTCTCTCTCTCTCCCTTCCTCTCTGAAATCAATCAATCTATATATATATATATATATATGTGTGTGTGTATATATATATATGTGTGTATATATATATATATATATATATATATATATATATATATATATATTTTAAAAAGAACATGTCAGCAACCAGACCAAAATCTGTTCTTACAAAATGCTCTGCTACCTTTAAAATATTTTATTATAGAAAACTCTGGCATCCATAGGTCATTTATTAGGCCTGATCCAGTTCTAATTTCACCTGTCAACCATCTCCTCTAATCACCTTGAGCGTCCTTTACTAAATATCTGGACACCAAGTCCCCCAGATGTTGGATTCTTCAAAACTGAAGTCTGACCACGCAGCCAGCCATGTCTGGTCACCAGCTCCTGGAGTGACACTACTCGCTTGCAAAGGGTTTAAAGAGTTCGAATAAACAATGTTAAGCACAGAAGTTTTGTGTTTCCTATAAGTAACAAAACTATCATCTATATTAATTATATTTGACTGAAAATACAAGGTCAAAATTTTTCTCACAGATCTTGTGGCAAGTGATATGCTTATAACATCTACTTAGTGGTCACTTTAAATTAGCCTAATTAGCACTAATTTTTCAATTAGTGCAGTTTTCCATATTCAAATATAAGAAGCTATTTCAAAGGAATTTTTTAATAAAAGTGTCATGTCATACCAGACATGTAAGTCTAAAGCTACAGTTTATGCCTAACAGGCAGCAACAGTAGCAGTTGGCAAATTTAAAAGAAAAAACCTCCCAGAACATCAAATTAATGTTCTATACAGGATTCAATATATTTTCAATTTATGACTGAATTTATAATCATCACTTAAAACTATTAAACTAAGAGAAGAGCTGCTTGGAATGGAGGCAATGAGGCTCCTTGTTGCTTCGCTTCTCGTTTAACTGCGAGTGGCGAGTGGCGGGTGGCGGGTGGCGGGCTGCTGCGGGCTGCGTTCCTGGGGTCAGGCTCTCCCTGCGGGAGGCAGGAGCCAGAGGAGACGCCACAGCCTGGAATCCGTGGTTAAGCACACCCTCTATTCTGGTCTGATAAGCTTCTCAGCCAGTAAATCAAAGTCCCGTTATACAGTAGGATAATAGTCGTGACAATTCTCTACATTTTATCTTCTTAAAATCAAAGACTCACTTCTAAAGAGTTAACAGAGGAATTACAAAGTAACTCCCAAGTTTGCATTTCCCATAATACTAAATAAAGCTTATTCTTTTTGTCTAGAAATTTGCTTTTTTAACGCTGTGAAAAGCCTCTGTGAATCTGTTCAGTGCACTTACTCCTTTTCATCTATTCAGTGCCACTGGCATAACAGGTAGTGCGTGCGTGCTGTGCCGGGCGGAGCACGTGACCACTGCGCCTAATGCACGCCATTAATCCTGTTTGGACAGCTGGGTCCAGGCATTTGTTAGCTGCCTTTTAATTGTTCCATCTTTCCTTTTCTCCTTTTTATTTATCTCTATGGCAAACTACTCAGGAATTTAATGTGTTGATCTTCAAAAAAGCAAATTTTGCCATTAATTTGTTTTCTTTGTATTAAAACTATACTCAGCATGTAATTTTCTTTCGTAAATAAGCATATACTAGTACTGCTATGAACAATTTTAAATAACAGAACACAGAAGGTTTCACAAGTGACCAAATGGCCACAGAATTATTTGTTGAACTGTCATGATACATATGACATTTAGCTACAAAGCAAGTAATGAAAGTGCATATTTTTGGCATTTTCAAGATTAGCACACCATACGCAGATGTCAAAACAATAACAAGCCCTGTAAGCAAACACAAAAGGGTGAGGAGTAAGCGAGCTCTGTGTCAGTCTGTAGAGAGTGGTCCCTCTCCATTCATCGGAGATTTCACTCTTTATTAAAACACGAAATTCCTGTGAGAATTAGAGACGAGGATATGCCTGCTTTCTGGCATCGCCCGCATCCTGTAGGTGCGTCTTGAATAAATGATGATGCGATATATGAGCTGAAACAAAAGCAGCTCGGACTTGTCATTTTTGTTGTGAACAAGTTGCTGAGGTTGAATGATGGGATGTTTCCTAACCGCTGGTGAACACTCTCAGGTCAAACCCTAAGTCTAGAAAGCGGACCTCCTCCTGAACACTCTGAGCAACATTTAGCCCAGGCCTGAGCACCCCGAGTCTACAGGGCTTACAGGCGGAAGGGGCCACAGGAAGACTTCCCAGCCACTAGAACAATGTGGGACGCTTTACTTTTAGAGAATTAAAATTCTGTAAACAGGAAAACTTCGTGAATGACAGGCACGTGAGATCCTTACACTAAGGGCTGCCCTTTAAGTCCCTGTGATTTTCCGAGACCTCGCTGCCGTTATGCCCACTTCATGGCACAAAGCAGCTTAAAATAAGGCTGACAGATTTTCAATTTTTTAAAACACAATTATGTTTTAAAACATTTCATATTAAGAAAAATTAGTTTAGTATTTTCTAATCATTAAACATTTTTTAAAATAAAAATCAGTTTCCTTACTAGAGACTCAAAACCTTAACTAGTCAGTGAACAAAAAAGTCCACTGTTTTGAGAAGACATATTATTAGGATTTAAAAAAATAAGTGGCCTTCATTTGATAAAAGCGCTTTCTGGTGTAGCCCTAAATAATGAAGTACAGGAGTAAAGGCGTAAAGTAGGGGGTAGTGGTATATCTCGAAGGATGATCTTTAGAAACTGGATTTAAGGAGTGGAGTGGAGTGGAACATCCCTCTTGGACTTACCCAGGGTTCTGGACATCACAGGCAGAGCGGAGCTCAGGACCAGGAGCGACACGCAGTTCCCAATGATCTGCCAGGAGACATGAGAGCAGCGGGCGGTCACGCAACGGGATGATAAATGGAACCCATCACCTCTGGGATTCTGTTCACTCCAGGTGTCTACTGTACCTTGCTAACTTCTTAATCACACTCTTCACTATAGAATTTAAAAATAAGAAATTGCCTATAGACAGTTAACGTCCTATCTGTAAGTTCTAGAAAATCTTGGTAGTGCCTGGCACAAATATAAAGCTACAGAACACTTAAGTTACTTCACCTCAGACAATGCATTTTACATCATTGATTGATGCTGCCAATTTCAAAACAGCTTGCTTGTCAAGTAAAAAAGAATTAATGCCTAGCCCGGCCAGCCTGGCCCAGTGGTTGAGCATCAACCTATGAACCAGGAGGTCATGGCTTGATTCCCGGTCAGGGCACATACCCTGGTTATGGGCTCGATCCCCAGTGTGGGGTGTGTAGGGGCCAGGAATCAATGATTCTGTCTCATCATTGATGTTTCAATCTCTCTCCCTCTCCCTTCCTCTCTGAAATCAATAAGAATATATTTTTTAAATAATTAATGCATTTAATATCTCTGTTTTTAAAGCCAACTACTGCTCACAATTTATATAAGGTCTACTTCTAATATGTTGATATTATAACATTTTAATATCAAAAAGCTCAAAATCCAAAATACATTCTAGTCGTTCATTTTCAATGTACCCTATGCTTATCTATAATGATAAAAGCGTAATATGCTAATTAGACCAGACGTCCTTCCAGATGACCTTCTGGACAAAGCCAGGGTTTCGAGGGAAGCCCGGGTCCCGGGTGCCAAAGGGAAGCTGGTGCCAGGAGCCAGGGAAAGGAAGGCCTACTCTTGCACAAATTTCGTGCATCGGGCCTCTAGTTCTTTCATAATAAATAAGAGCTGGAAATGCTGATTAGACCTGTGATCACTTAAGCTCAGAGTCTCAGAAACTCACAGTGTGTTAGATACATCGATAGATGAATAGGAAATAAGTTCCCTCTTAAAATAGGTCAACAATATGGAATATTTAGTAAAATTAAAGAAGCCCGCAGCTCCTGTAGCTGCCCCTCATTTCAGCCTGTGGGAACATTTTACAGAGCAGCCGCCATTGTGCCACAGCCTGTGCCATTCCGAAGCCAAGGACATATTGCAGGAAGTCAAATCAGCCTCAGATTGCAAAATGTTTCTGAATAGGCCTCTTCCGTCTTGCTTTAATTATTCAAATTTGAAACACTTTGTCTCCACTACTTGTAGCAACAGAGGTTCTTCAGATCTCAAAAGAGCTCCCTGAAGTGCAGTCAGCACAGCCCAAGTGACTCATTAGCGGAGCATTTTCTTTGGAGGAAAAGCGTCTTTTCAGAGCCTCTGTGCCAGCTAACAAGCTCGGCTCCTCCGCATTTACAAGTGAATGGACACCGTCCAAGCCACACAGGGCACACTGGCAGCTCCCGCCAGAGGCCTTCCTGTTTGTTTGCACAATTTACAAACGCCTCTGTGCGGAGGAAGCGCAGGGCGATTACTAAATAAAGCACTCGGGTAGGCTTGCAAGGCAAAGGGGAGGCACAGTCGCCTGAGACTTTAGCTTACCTTTGTCATGGTCGTGTCATCCTTCTTGGGAATAAAGTCTCCAAAAAAGCGGAGGCTATAGAAACCGACGACAGAGGACACCATCAGATAGCTGTGACAGTCAAGGAAAACACCTCCAAAGAATGTGCGCTGCCTTCGCTCTCAGTAGTCTCCAAGTCTGAGGGCCCAAAGGAAACGCAAAACAAACCCAAAAGCCACTTGGAGTGCCTGGGGAAGAATGTCTTGTTTTTCCTCCGGGGCAAGTGTCTTAGTGAATTACCACTGTCCCAGAAAACTGGGCAGAAAACCTGTTAACAGACAGAGCTCCAGTGAAAGAAAGGATACAAAATCAAAATGATTTCAAGTGCCGCTCCCACAAAACCAAAAGCAGAGAGCGAGGCATTTCCTATCCCAGGCCCCTGGGGGGGAAAAACACTTTTCAGAATTCAATGACACTATTATATTTGGTTTCCCTAAAACTGTTGTTTCACAAATATAGGACAGCTGAAATTAGGAACTCGGTCTAATAAAATGTGACATTAGACGGAGTTCATCAACTAACTCAACCACATGTTAGCAATTTTAACAGGCTCGAAACATTTGATTTATTTCAAATTTAAGTTACTTATCAAAATAATATGATTATTTTGTTAATTCTTCAATGTGCTTAGAAGAAATCTTTTAAAAATATAACTGTTAGGACTACAGGGTGTGGACGAAAAGGGGCCACATGCTAACCTGACTAGTCAGGGAAGGACTGTGTGGAGGGATTTACAGTAACCAGAAAGGATGGCCTGAAATTAAAACTTTTTTAAATTAAAAAGCAGTTTATAGTGGGCAGTCATGTCCTAGGCCGATATCTTCCCTGACAGAGATCAACTTTCATCTTTACTGAGCCTATTGTCCTTTTGCATCTATAATAACATAACTGTGCAATGTCAGGGTAACTTGTAACTTCCCTTTTTGGGGACCCCTTAAGGGCACAACTAATGCACCAGGGTGGAGACCAAAAATTCCCTCATTGTTGTTGTTATCGGGTTAATTGCTGACTGTTAACTATCCTGTACCCACCTATGCAAAAGAAGCCTGTGTCTATCATTTTGCTTTATGTTTTTTGGGGAAATCGCAGGGGTCCGCACATCCCTAGTGCAATGGGTAAGCCTTGCCCCGGGAAAACCACCTTTGTGATCGTGGTAGGTAAGTATCTATCATTTTACTTTTTTCCCAATCCCAGAGGCTTCCCCACTTTGCTTTCTCTCACCTCCCTAATCACCAGTGGATTTCATGTAATCCACTTACATCTCCTCCTCTGAGGTAATCTGTAAAACTAGGTAAAAAACTGCCATTCTCAGGAGCATTATCTCAATATGTTGAGATTCTGCTTCCCGGCAATTGTCAACTGTTTGGCTCAAATAAACTCACAAAAATTCTTTACAGGTTTGAATGTTTCTTACGTTAACAAGGGCAATACAATCCTTAATGGCCAATCCCCCTCCCACTCCCCCCTAGTAGACAAAGACCAGGAAAAAGATTCGAGACACCAGGAGTCAGACCATACAAGGAACTGAAACTGTCCTGAAGGCACCTGATCACACACATGCATTCCACCCACATTCCAAGCCCACAGACTCAGCCCCCAAATCCACTGATGACAAGTGTCCCGCCAGTGACTATATGTAAGGATGACACTCCAGCTCGAGGCTGCCATCGTCGCCCCAATGCCCCCTTGGTTCTGTGCTGTGCAGCCCTTTTCTTAAATAAATTCAATTTTCTTTAATCACTCTCAGAGGTGGCTATTTAGCCTTCCCGGACAGACCACCATGCTAACCTTCCATGCTAACCTTTCAATAACAGTACAATAGGGATAAAATATGTAATTATCCAAACTCAGAGACGACATATAAAAATTATACAATTAAAATATGTCAAAAGTAAGCTAAGCACAGAAAGAAGGTGAATGTGCATACCCTGTTTCTAGCCCTTAGAAATGTCCTTTCCCCAAATCTTCCTTGGAAACTCGGAGTTTTAAAAGATATAACTTAATAAACCCAGATTTTTAAAAATGTAATGCTGTAAATTTTTTACTAAACATTGTACCTATTCTCAAAAACTATCTTTATCTAGGACTTAAGAAAACAAACAGAAAAGCAGTATTTGTCAATGAGACCAGACAGGAAACAATTATTTCTTAATGAAGTAGGAACAATATTTTCACAGCTTATTAATTAAAGGAACTATATGAATATGAATGACTTATTTACTATCAGCTTCTATTACATCTAAGAGAAATATCAGGATAAAATAAAATGTATAGTCACACTAAGAAAAAAAAAATAAACCAAGAAATAATAAATATTCTCTATACCTTCTAACTTAGGCATTGGAAGCATACTGATTGCACTGGGACTCGCAGGCCGCCCCAAAATAGGCCACGGCGGCACGGTGATCATTTCAAATCAGTTGCTGGAGAGCCCCCAGTACAGGAAGCACACTCTGGCCTGCTGTTCCCCTACACAAGGAACAAAGCTCCCTGTGCCAGAGAGAGGGCGCTCAGGACTGGAAGTTGCTATACAAACAAGCTTTGTTACTTCTTCAATTAAGTCCCTAACCCAAACACAAACTCTGTTTTGTGCGATTTTCATAAGTAACTGTTTCTTTGTCTACGAATGGTATACATACTCCCTGCTTTGATCATTTCTTGAGGTCTCATTCTATGGGGTCTCCTTATGTACTTATATAATTAAATTTTATTTTCTCCTGTTTTTCTGTCTCTTGTCAATTTAATTCTTAGACAAAAGAACCTAGAAGGGTAGAAGGAAAAATTTTTCCTCCCCAAAACTGTGATGAAAAACATTTTGGAACTATTCCCTGTCTTCAGAGGCCTACACAGGTAGGATTAAGGTGACCTGATTTATTTACACAATCATGCAAGGAGCCTACCAGGTACAAGTCCCTCTCTACTATGACGTAAGATTTACCTAGTGGATAACATGTAAGAATGGGTTAAAAAGTAGCTAGAAGTCAACACAGGAGGTGACTTCTTGCTCTTATCAGTGGGGTTGGGAGTGAACAAAAGACAAAGCCCAGACTGGAAGAGGAGGCTGTCTGCTGCTGCTGCTCTCAGTGGGATGAGGACCTGGAGCCTGCTGGTGGCTCACGCTGTGGAGAGACATGGCAGGGACAGATGGCACTAAGTCCGGGAATGGTGTGAGGGGGTCTAAATCAAGAACTAGGGCTGAATATTGAATGAGCTGTGGGAAGAACAGGGTCTCTTCATCATAGACCGAAGGGAAGGAATTAAGATAGACAATGGCTTTTCTCTATGAGAGAACAGGTGTATCAGAGAGAGAAGGGTATCAAAAGTCAAAGTTTTTAAGTCATTTCTATGGGGAATGGGAAAGTGGCTAACTTGGAAAAATATAATAAACGTCAAAACTTAAATGTTACTTTATGTAAAAGTTTAGACACACCTAGAAAAAACTATGCCAAATATGAATTTTTAGTGGTAACTACCTTCTTGATGGAAAATATATTCAAACCAGCTAATTGACAGAATTTAATAAAATCATCAGTCTTTTAACAAGAGAGAAAACTAAGTTAACTCATGAAAAGATATACCTCTGACTCTCACCAGTAACTGAACATTTCGACTCAGTATCATAAAGTGTGGACTCTCCTGAAGCGGGACTCCCGTCAACCACACAGTTGCATCTCTCACAAACCCAATGGATCCATTTAATAAGTTCTTCATATGTCACTATTTCAGAGTGTACATTTTTTTAAAAGAATCACAAGTAATGAATTTCAGTAAAACAAAGATAAACTCTGATATGAATGAAGTGTATCTGATTTTTGATAAAAGGCCCAGCCAATCCAAAGTAAGATACCAGAAACAAAACCATCTATAATAATAATCTATAATAATAAAAGCATTATATGCTAATTAGACCAGACAGCCGAACGACCTCCCGGATGGCCTTCTGGATGACCTTCCAGACGAAGCAGGGGCTGCAAGGGCCGAGGCAGCCACTGCAGCTGCGAGGGCTAAGCCCCTCACACAAATTTCATGCATCGGGCCTCTAGTAGTTTACAAATGCTGTTTATGAAGGCTCCTTGCATAAAGAAATTCACACAACTTGAAGTATATGCATACAGAAAGGTGACTGTTTTAATTGGCTTATGCAGAATACTTTTGCAAAAGAAAGCTGTGTTAAACATTCTACTTTACCCTCGTTCCCTTTGGCATTGCCGTTTCATCAACCAACAGGCAAAGGATATTACAAGCCACCAGGATGACCGAGATGGACTACGACACAAAAAGTCAATTGTCAGTTCTACATTTCAAAGACATTTTGCCAATACATATATATTAAAATCTAAGTGGCCAACCAACTGTATGCTTCAGAGGAGAGGAAAAGAAGTCCAAACAAAAATTCTACATATAACCCTAAAGTCATTAGACTGCCTACAAAACCCCAGAATAAATTCTAAAACATTCTGTAAATTATTATAATTTCAAAACTTGTGACAAATGCTAATAACACAGATCCACTTATTCACTGATCTCACCCACTGGAAATCCAAACCCCGATCCCACTCCCCCACCACTTAGAAATAGTTACAATCCATCAGAACTGGCTCCCTGACTCCCGCCAACAGCCTCCCGTGAGCCTGACAGTGTCTCCTGTACCTCCTCTGCTCTGCATTTTCAATGAAACAAAGAATGAATTTCCTGCTTTCACAAAGAAATAGATAAGCTTGAGGACTTTTAAAAAATTACTATTCATTTCTGTTTTGGTTCTATCATGTTTTTGCACATAGAGGCATTGATGCATTTTAATCTTACTGATAAGAAAACTAGTTTACCTGCACTTCGCTGAGGGAGTTGCCATTTTCAAACAGTAAATACAAAATACTTTGTTTTATGCACCCAGGCAAATCAATTCCTACCGTCTCAATGAGAAGGAGAACCATGACCGCAGGATACACCAAATTTCTTTCCCAAGCCGATGCCTTCTTCCGCCTCTCTAGTAGGAGAAACAACACAACAAAAGATTTCAGAAATGGCCCAAAATCCTCTCCACATTCCCATTTTTATTCCTTACTACTATAACCAGAATGCATTATTTTTATATAATTTCTTTTTTAAAAAACACAAATTATTTTACTTTTCCTTCACAAACCATAAAAATCAGAAATTTAGAGTTAGTTTGCTACATTAAACAACTTAGTCCTGTGATGCTTAAATTTTAGCTCTTTAAAGGCATTTCAATTGCTAATGAAATAAATTGGTAATTTATAGCTTACTCTGAAAATATAGAAATATTTGTATTTGACATGGACTTACATATTGATACAAATTTGAGTGACTAAAGTAACAGGAGTAAAAATCCCCTCTACTCTCACATCCCAAAGTCATCACTCCCGTTTCTAGAGGCTGAGAGCAAACTTCCACTTTGGGCTGAAGGGGCTACCTCACGTCACAACTGTCCCGGCCATAAACAACTAGAGAAGGTGGAGCAAACTGATTTTATTAAAAATCTGTATGAAGGTATCAGAATTACCATGACAATCAACACTGAGGGGCCAATGTTCCGCGAAATGAATGCACACTCCATCCCCCCACGTTTTCCAGAGGGAACTGCCTGGAACCACAGGGCTGAGAAACAGCAGAAATCAGCGGGCGAAAGAAAACCCACTTTCCTAAAGCAAAGCTTTCAGCAAACTCAGCAGAGCCAAGGAGACAAAAATTGAAGTTTGGGGAGACTGAGGCCGCCAGCACTTGAGAGGCTAGGGTCACAGAGAAGAGGAGAGAGGAAGGAGAGCTGGTGCAGCCCCTGCCCCTGCAAGGCTCAGCGCTGAGGGGACGGACAGAGGGCGCAGCTCGGGGCAGAGAAACCAAGCTGGGCTCCATCGGGCTCATGTTTCTTGAAAGGTAAAACTAGAGTTCAAGGTTCATGAAGAAGACAGCATGACAGTTAACAACAAACAACCAGCTTTCAGGACCACGGAAAAGCTATATTCTAGGAGCAATACCAAACTGGAACCAGACCAGCCTAGTGAAGACCAAGGCCCAGTCTCAAGCTCTCTCAGATGAAAGGGATCTGCGCCTACTCTAACTGCCCACCAGAAGCTAAAGTAAACCCTTTCAAGAAGAAAATATCACCCATGTTTCTGCAATGACACACAAAAACTGTCCAGCGCTTAATCAAATATCAGGAGACAGAACAAGGAAAAAAGAACAGAAACACTTTCAGCTGATCCAGATACTGGACTTACCAGGAAGTGGCCTTAAAATAGCTGATTAATATGCTCAATAAGACAAATGATGAGATGGCAAATGTCACAAATTGAATCTAGAAAAATAATGAAATGGAATTTCTAGAACTGAAAAATATTGTAACTAAAGATAAGAGTGTGACCATTTTGACGGCAGTTACAACAGCTGAAAAGAAGTGAAGGAAGATCAGTAGAAAGACAAAGACAAAAGGAAATCTTAGCAGCCCTCCCCAAGGGCACAGAGACAACTTTGGATGGCATCTTTACAATGATGAGAACTACCCGATAAGAGTTCAAATTCCGTGTAAATGCCCCACAAATAAGAAAGCAAAGTAAAAATGTTTTCAGATAAACAAAAACTGAGAGAATTTGTTGCCAGCAAACCAGCACTGAATGAAATACTTACAAATGTTTTTTCAGCAGAAGCTAAATGAACACTGGAAACACAAATCAGGGTCATGCAAGCTGAAACACCAAGTCAGATGCCCTGAACTGGTACAAATGGAGAAGCCCAGCCCTGTGGACTGTTGGGAAGGATGGGGGCAAGAGGGAGCCTTCTGGTCCCTCGCAGGAATACAAAGTAACACAACTACCTGGGAAAGTTTGGTGTTATCTGAAAACGTTGTACAGAAACACCCAGTGATCCTATGATTTCACTTGTACCAAGAGATATGTAGAAGAATGTCTATACCAATAGTATTCAATAGTATTCAATAGTATTAACACAAGACTGGAAACACATCAAACATCCATCAACAGCAGGATGAAGAAAATAACCTGCGGCAATGTAATGATGTTTATGAAATGAAAATGATTGAACTGCATATATGATTTTCAACAACATAATATTCGACTTGCCCTCCTGAAGACAGAGTATCAACAGGGACCAGAGTTACTGTCCAGCCTGAAACATTTTCAAGACCAAAAAATACATGTATATGAAAACAACAGTTTTCAAGCCTGGGACATCTGATCACTGAAGGGCAATGGCCCTGAAAGATGGGGAACAAACCCTGCAAGCCCTGTGTCTGTCCCAGCTTACTGTCTGGGGAGAGCTTCCCGGCAGGCCCTGGTGCAGGCAGGGGGACCCAGGCAGAGCCCACTTCATTCCCTGAGGTGTCCTGAGGACACACAATGGGTTCTGTAGAGACCAAGTCAGCGGGATTTTGCAGAGCAAGTGCCAGAGAAGAGCCTGTTGCACAGAGAACACCCCACGGACTGGAGCAGGGTGACGGAGGAAATGTGAGGAAAGCACCCACGGCTGATGAAGGAAACACCCAAAATGAGTGGAAGGAACAGCATCCAACAATCACGAAGGGTCAAGAATCATGCTGTTCCCTCAAGACACTGGGACACTGGGTAGAATGCTTACAAGGGTCTTGCTTCAGTAGCGGGGAACTATTACTAGTAGCCCTAGCCCAGTGGTCGGCAAACTCATTAGTCAACAGAGCCAAATATCAACAGTACAACGATTGAAATTTCTTTGGAGAGCCAAATTTTTTAAACTAAAACTTCTTCTAATGCCACTTCTTCAAAATAGACTCGCCCCGACCGTGGTATTTTGTGGAAGAGCCACACTCAAGGGGCCAAAGTGCCGCATGTGGCTCGCGAGCCGGAGTTTGCCGACCACGGAAGACGAAATGTCGTTCTGGCCCAGCCTAACAAGTCTTCAAGGCAAGACCTGATAATATCAAACTGTTTATAAGTAACTTCACTGCATCCCAAAACAAAGTTCCTCACTTACAGGAACACAAAAACATTAGCACTAACAATGTAAGATTCACAGTAGCTAGTATCCAAAGTTGCCATGCATGCAAACAGGCACAAAAATACAGTAAGTCAATCAATTGAAACTCTTCTAGAATAAAAACAGATGTTAGAATTGGCAGACAAAAACGTTAAAAGTTATTAAAACTGTATTCCATATTTTCAAAAAGGTGGATATCAAATTAAAGATGCTAATTAGACATATGGAAGATATAAAACAGACCTAAACAGAACTTCAAGAGATAAAAATTGCAGTGTCTGAGAAAAAAATACAATAGGTGGGATTAAAGGCAGACTAGACACTCAGAGGGAAAAAAAATTAGTAAACATGAAGACATAGCAATACAAACTACCTGAAATGAAACACACAGAGGAAAGAGAAAACATGAAAAATGAGGGAACACCCTTGAGTTAGGGGCAACTATGCGAGAGCTATTGCACATGGAATTGGAGTCCTTGGAGAGGGAGACACAGAGAGAAGAAGGAAAAACACTTGGAAAAGTAATGGCAAAAAGTTTCCACATGAGATGACAATTACAATTTCCCAGGTCAAAAAAATCAATGAACCCAGAGAATAAGAAACATAAATAAAATTACTCAAAGGCACATTACAATAAAACTGTTCTAAATCAATTGTTCTAAATCTTCTGAAAAGAAGATAAAGACACAATAAAAGATAAAGATGACAGATGATTACTTGTCAGGAATAATGCAAGCGAAAAGACAATAGAATGGCACCTTTAAACATGAGTTTGTTTTGAAAATTCATTTTGTAAATATAAAAAACAAAACAAAAAGTGAGTCGATGCCTGCTTATCCTCTCCCCAAGTGGCTTGGACAGATTGAAAGCTTGTAACATAAACTAAAGATTTCATATGTTTTTTAATATTTCAGACTACAGGAAAGACTTTAATAAGAAATCAAGTCAAGGGAAAAAATGTACCTAATTTTGTCTTAAAAATCTTTACATTTTCAAGTTCTTGTTCCAGCTCCATTACATTGTAGTCCACTGACGAAGACAGTCCTGTGGAAAACAAACATAGAAGTAAAACAACAGAACCCCTAGGAGTACAGAACAGGTGGCCCTCACATTCAATTAAAATATAAAAATAACCCATTGCAAATGCTGATTATAGAGAATGAAAACAATGCTGCTGTGATTCACAGAAAAGGACATCCATTTTTTTAACCACTTAAAACGTCCAAATTCTTGATGAAACACTAAATGTTTCCTAGAAAATGTATTACTTTGGTAAAATTCTTAATGGATCTATTATTAATTTTATTAATTATAGAAGTATGTGCTTATTATAAAGTAAAAGAAAATCAAGATCTCTTCTCCATCCCACCTTCCTACAATGACAACAGTTGACCATGTGGTTGATGCGCCCACGCCTTTCTTCATATTCAGGTGCGTATTCACACACTCACATATATCTTGCATGGGGTTTATAAGAATGGGTTGAATCAGGTGCATTATTTTTCCACTTGTTTTCCTAGTCAATGATGCGTCCACATTGACAGTGACAAGTCCTTAACAGCTGAATACGTGTTATTCCAGGGTGTGGACATCCTTCAGCTTTATTCAAGATTATTCCACTTATGAAGTCAAGTTCCTCCAATGGTTTGCATACAAACAATGCTGCAGTGCACACATCTACAGGCACACCCAGGTCATTCTGGTCTGCTATTTCTGTAGCGCAGATTCCCAAAACACACTCTGCTGATTCAAAGGGTGTGAGCACTGACATATAGGTGATATTTAAAGGTTACTTCCCCCCAAATATTATAATCCTATATAATAAAAGCCTAATACGCAAATTGTCCCCTCAACCAGAGTTCCACTGGGAGTTCAAACACTTGACCAGTCGCTATGACGCGCACTGACCACCAGGGGACTGATGCTCCAACCGATAAGTTAACTTGCTGCGGGCGCTGATGGGCTGGACTGGAAAGTGAGGTGTGAGGTGAGAGTCGTCAGGAAGCTCCCAGGGTTTGGCCCCAACCCTAGGCAGAGGCAGGCGGGGGTAGGAGCCAGGAGGGAGCAGGTGGCTTGGGAGGCTGCTACGCGTGATCCGAGAGCCGACGTGGACTGCGCAGCCCTCCGCAGCCTGTGGCGTTCTCAGTGCACAGTTTATAACCTTCAGAGCTGCTTCTTTTTATTTGTTACGTTTCACTATTCCAGGAGAGTGGATAGCACCATTATGGGGGGGACAGGCCAGGTGCACCAGCTCTCCTCCAAGGCCCCTGCCTGGGCTCGCCCCGCACAGCTCTGCACACAGCCCTGCCCCATACAGCCTTTGGGGAGCTCCGCCCCCGGAAGAGAAAGGGGAAGGCTGCAGACAGGAGGTCGCAGGAGGAGGGGGCAGAGCAGGGCCCACCAAGTTAGATGGAGGGGAGGGAGGGACAGAGATGGGCTGGGAAGGAGGGCCATGAGGAAACGTCACTCTTGGTTGAAGCAGAAATCCTGACCCTTTTACTAGACCCCAGCAGTGTGTGTGTGTGTGGGGGGGGGGGGGGGGGCAAAGACAAAAGAGGGTGTGAGGGGACTGGATGGATGGAGAGCTGTGACTTTTGATTCATGGCCTATTTATTATTTTTGTTAATATATTTTTTATTTCAGAGAGGAAGGCAGAGGGAGAGAGACATAGAAACATCAATGATGAGAGAGAATCGATCTGCTGCCAACCACATGCCCCCTACTGGGGATTGAGCCCACAACCCAGGAATGTGCCCTTGACTGGAATCAAACCCAGGACCCTTCAGTCTGCAGGCCGTGGCTCTATCCACTGAGCCAAACCAGCTAGGGCGACCCATGGCCTATTTAAAACCGCTGCAGTAGGCTGAGCAGGGGTCTTACTACGATCGTGTTAGCTGATAATGAGGGTGTCTCTCCTTATGTTGGGTAATAAGAACTGCAGCGAAGTAAAGACACACCCTTGGAGCCTGCAAAGGGCTTCCATGCACACGATTCAACTTACTTCGTGTGGCAGCTGAAGAGGCTGAGCAGAGCCTTGGAAGGACATGAGGTCTCCAAGACCAGGGGCCGGAGGGAAAGTGCATGCCAAACATTCCACACCATGAGTTACAATCTATCTATATATATATAAAAGCCTAATATGTTAAGTGTCCGACCGAGCGGTCCACCGACCCGTCGCTATGACGTGCACTGACCACCATAGGACAGAGCTCCAACTGGAAGGTTAGCTTGCTGCTGGGGTCTGGCCAATCAGGACTGGGCGAGACACGGCTGGACACACCCTGGAGCCCTCCTGTGGTCCCTCCACGGTCCCTCCCCGGCCACCAGCCCTGATCGGCCTCAATCGGGACTGAGTGAGATGGCCCTGATGGGCCCTGATTGCTGGCCAGGCAGAGGGACCCCACCCGTGCACCAATTTCATGCACTGGGCCTCTAGTTTATTACAATAGCCTAAACTGCCATAATAATTTACATTTCTACCAACAGCTTTTGAAAGTACCTATTTTCCATACTCTTCCCTGGCCTGGATGTTATAACTCTTGAAGTTTTGCCCATCTGATTTGTCACCACGCTTCCTTATTGTTACTTTAACTTGCATTTCCCTAAATGTGGTCAATCACCATTTCATGTTTATCAAACACCTGGGTTCTCCCTGTTCGTGGTTTCTGCCAGTTTCTCTAAAGGTCTGTCTAGCTCCATATTCTTTCTCTCTTATCTGCTGAGCTCTGGCACAGAACTATTACAGTCCCTACTACAGCTATCCTTGGGAGAGGCTCCCGCTCGGTTTTGGTTTTTATTATGTGCTTGCATTTGTCTAAGTTTCTCTGTGTGTGTGTTTTGGTTCCTATAGGACTGTTAAATCTTCCTTATGCATCACTCCTTTTATTAGCACATAACGACCCTCTTTGATTTAATGCTTTCCAACTTAAATTCTGTTTTGTGGACTTCAAGTTCCACTTTCTTCTTGCTTTTACCTGCCTTATGTGCATGTAAGAAACCAGGAAGGAAAGAGAGAAAGTAAAAATACATACTTTGAGGGTTAGCTTTTATCAGTTAGCTGTCACTGTTATAAGCCACTGAAATGGCCTGGCTGGTTAGAACAGAAAAGGGGCCTGTGGGAGACAGACCAGCCTCGGAGAGAGGTTATTGTCTTTCCCGCTGCCTGCACCCTGCACCCCGTCAGGTCAGAGAGGCCTCAAGGAAACCGCCAGGAGCCCCGCAATGTCTGTCCTTGGGGACAGGATGGACAGACAGAAGCAGGACTCAGGAGGAAGGAGCCTAGAGTGCTATGGGGCCTCTGGGGGTGCAAGCAGCACTCCTTTCTCCCCTGCCCCCCACACAGACATGGGGTGGACGTGCACTAGGAAACTCAGGGCCTCTTTCCTGAGCCCTCAGTCCTGCCTCGGTTCCTAGGAGAGAACTGCCCCTCCATCCCTCACTGGAGACAGACCCAACACCCTCTCGCTCGGGGCACTGAGGTCTCGAATGCCCTGGAATGATACACAGTGTCCCCAGAAATCATGAATTTAATCATTTTACTCTCAATATACAATTTATAAGAGAATGAGGATGAAGACAGTACAGAGATATTCAAGTAATGTGTCCCTAAACTACTCAATTTTAACTACGAAATTCAGAGTTTCTGGTAGCCAAAGCAAAAAAGGAAGGAATGAAGTTACAAAGTTAATGGATATTTCCATTTAACAGGAGATCTGCAGGAAGGGGGCAGAGCAGTGGACCATTTTCAAGTATCTTTGAATAGTCTTAGAGATAAGTACATTTTACCTTTTATAGGGTAATGCTCATTTAACTTCTGTATGTGATTAATTACCAATACAATTCCAAATACATCCCATCCCCTTTGCCTGTAAAGAAATGCTATTCCAGCAACCAGTCCAGGACTGCAAAAGTCATCTGACGAGCATCCCGAATTCTGAAAGGAGGCAGCTGTCAGAACAAACGGGGCTGCTGCTGCCACTTTGAAATTAAGAAGCGAGACGCTACTTGGCGGGCATGGTGTCTACCAACCTCAATACAAATGCCTAGACCAACCAGTGCACTGTTTTTCCAAGTAAAAAGTGGTATTCTGAAATGCTGTATGTTTGTTTAGGGTAACACATACAAGGTACACAGTAGGCAGTTAATAAATACTGACCTGCACACAAAAATCAAGAAGACATTCTAACTGTCCTCAGAGAAATGGTGCTTTCATGAAATGACTAGCTTCATCTGGAATAACAGATCTCAAAGCCACCCACCCTTCCCTGCACCATCGCCATCCCTGTGGGCAAAGCCACCTTTTGTCGGGCAGAATGCTCCGCGGTAAGTGACCAGAGGAAGGATGGCTGCTGGGAGGAACCACGACAACTGCAAACAAGCCCTGGAATGGCACACTCACTTAAGTCGCACCAACGAAATCGCCACGATACCCTGCAGAATTCTATCACCACCACTTCACTTCAAAACGATTCGGAACGTTCACCGTCATCATCGTCTAGTCAATAAGTCAAATTGGTAGACAAAACCTGTTTGGGCTAGTCAGGAAAAATAAAAAGGGATTCTCCAAGACAACCACAAGGCAGCTCATTTAAGGTCAATTTAACGGTATTATTCTGTTTTCCTTCCAGCCTCGACACAAGACTTCACTACCTCAAAGGAACCTGTAAGAGTATCTATTTGCATTCCCCCAGGTGATTGGCAGTTCAACACCAATTAGTTCAAAATTACGCTGTTACTAGCGTGCAGTAAAAACAATGCCTTTCATCTTCCTCACGTTGGTAAGAATGACTTCTGAGCCAATAACTTTGATCAAATAAGTATTTTTGATCCTACTCCACCCGTCTCTTTGGATGCAGGAAAATGAATAGCTGAAGGCAACTTTCCCCAGCTTCACTCTGAAGCTGAAAAACTAGTGTGCTATTGAAAATATTTTCATATTTTGCTTCCAAGATAAGTTTCCCAAAGCCCAGCATTTCTTCAATAACTGATCTGACCTTATACATTTTCTTAATACAAAGACAGCTCTGACTGACATTCATGTGTTCAAGAGCAGACACTAACAATTTAATTTAAAATATACAATGTTGCATTTCTTAAAACAAAGGTAAGTCTCCAGCCTGGTATGTAAACAATCCAAAACCATGAAGCAATAGGAAGGTAGCCCTAAGTGGAGCAGTGCCCTAAACTTAGTCTCATATTTGGAAGTAGATACCTCCAGAATAAACAGATTATTTTCTTACTTAACTTTTTAATTTAGCATATAACCAAAAAAAGTTGATTCGAAAATCTAAGTAAAGTTTTGATTATACTTTGTACTTTAAACTGACCAAGGTGATCTCTACAACCAAGGTCACTCAAGTACTTTTAATTACTTTGAATCATTCAGGCAAACAATTCTGTTGTTAAGTCCCAAGGCTCCCAATAACTCCGAGAACAGGCTCCATCCCCTCAGCCAGCGAGCACCAGGTGCTGCCCCGCACAGAGCCCGGGGGAGGAGACCCGAGAGCTTGTGAAAACGGAAGCCCGGATCTCCAGCTCCCCACAGCACCTTCGGCAGGACAGACAGACACTGTTCCTCTCCAGAGGAGACAGACAACCCATACACTCAGCAGCTCTACTTCTACTCCATTTGAATGCTAGTATTTGTTACAATAAGAGTTTCTATTTACTTCTGACATAGCCAAAAATATATGGCTAAGTAAGGAACATAAAACTTTCAACATCCAGCACAATTTTGAAAGTGTAAATATACTTTCACTATAAATGATGACATGCAAGATAGAAAATTTGAAACAAATGTACAATTAAAGTAGTCATTTGGCTTTTTTCTACTTTAGATAAGTTACTGATAGACCTTATCCTGGATAATTTTTCAAACTTATTTACTAGAGGTCTGGTGCACAAAATTTGTGCACGGGGGTGTGTGTCCCTCAGCCCAGCCTGCACCCTCTCCAATCTGGGACATCCCTCTCACAATCCAGGACTGCTGGCTCCCAACTGCTCATCTGCCTGCCTTCCTGATTGCCCCTAACCACTTCTGCCTGCCAGCCTGATCACCCCCTAACTACTCCCCTGCCAGCCTGATTGATGCCTAACTGCTCCCCTGCCAGCCTGTTTGCCCCTAACTGCACTCCCTTGCCGGCTTGGTCACCCCTAACTGCCCTCCCCTGCAGGCCTGGCCCCCCCCAACTGCTCTCCCCTGCAGGCCTGGGTCCCACCCAACTGCCCTTCCCTGCAGGCCTAGTCGCTCCCACCTTCCCTCCTCTGCTGGCCTGGTCACCCCTAACTGCCCTCCACTGCAGGCTTGATCACCCCCAACTGCCCTCCCTTGCAGGCCTGGTCCCTCACAACTGCCCTCCCCTGCTGGCCATCTTGTGTCCACATGGGGGCAGCCATCTTGTGTGTTGGAGTGACAGTCAATTTGCATATTACTCTTTTATTAGATAGAACAGAGGTCTGGTGCATGGTTGGGAGCCAGCTGGTTTGCCCTGAAGGGTGTCCTGGATCAGAGTGGGGGTTCCCTTGGGGCGTGGGGCAGCCTGGGCGAGGGACCTGTGGTGGTTTGCAGGCCGGCCATGCCCCCCGGTGACCCAAGTGGAGGCCCTGGTATCTGGGATTTATTTATCTTCTATAATTGAAACTTCGTAGCCTTGAGCGGAGCCAAGCCTCCTGCTTGCTCAGTGGCCACAGCCATTTTTGTTGGGATTTATTTATCTTCTAAAATTGAAACTTTGTAGCCTTGAGTGGAGGTCTGGGCCTGCTAGGGTGTGCAGAAAGCTTGGCTTCCTCCGTTGCCGGGGAAACTCAAGCCTCCTGCTCACACCGTGGCCACAGCCATCTTGGTTGGGTTAGTTTGCATACTCGCTCCTGATTGGCTGGTGGGTGTGGCTTGTGGGTGTAGCGGAGTGATGGTTAATTTGCATATTACTCTTTTATTAGATAGGATACATGTTACTATCGAGAATACTGTTATCCAAGCAGGCTGTGGCTGAACAAGGAGCTCGTGTGTATAAAATGCATCTTCTGCTAACAAATTTGAAGCAATTATATAGAGCGATCTCTCCCTGAATTTCAGAGACTACATGACACCTGACTCAAATACATTCTATAGCTGGTTACTCCAAGTATTTCCCATTAGCTGACATCTCTTCAGCCACATCTTCTCACTTGCAACAAATAATCTGTTTGGGCCACATTTTATTGTCTAGAAAGTGATTATATGACCCTAAAAACTGAATGAACTGTAACAAGGAATTCCTCCATTTCAGACCCTTAGACCCAAACGCTGATATCTTACTAGAAAGAAGCCATTTAAGTAGCTTTACCAGCAGGATCGACATTCTTTTCTGTGCACTCAGGACGTCAGGGATTACTAAACGCTTTCCTCTGTCACAGTATTACCAAAGAAGGGCCGCTCCCACAGCAATGCTGCTGTGTCCACACCCAACCGACCAGGGCCCAGAGTCGGAAAATCTGAGGTACTGTCACTCCGTGACAGACCCCACAGTGCACAGGATTCTTAAAATACCCATTGCTGGCGTAGAACCGTAGTGTCGAGATGAAAGTGAGGGGAGGACATGAGATGAAATCTGACCTCAGCTTCCTGACAGTTAAGGGTGTTAGGAGAAAGACGTCAGGTAAGTAAGTGATGACCAGCCAGCAAGCTGTCTGCCCAGGAAGCTGGGAGGTGCTCTGAGAAGACCCAGTACTCTAGAGCAGCACACATACCTCCAAAACCTGGACATCGCCTCCCCAAACCTGGACATCGCCTCCCCAAACCTGGACATCGCCTAAAAGCGCCAGGCAGCTCGACCCCCTGTGCAAAGCGGGCTCAGGACTGAGGACACAATGCTGCAGGCCGCCCGCCCGGGCCACGGAAGGGCCATGTGTCTTTTTGAAAGTCCTTTCTTCTTCAGGATGCAAAGGCACTGCAACCTGACACTCAGGGAAAATGGAACGAGCATGTCTTGAGTGCCCCTAAGAAGGAGTTAATGAAGCTTCGGAGGACCAGGCTTTAAAAAAGGTTAGAACCAAGCAGGAAGTAACTGCTACCAAAAGTGATACACTAAGTTTTTATCATGAAGGTAAAAATAGTACCTAACAAAACTGCATTGAATCATTAAGTTCAAAGCCTACAACATTTTTAAATAAATTACATTGAATTTAAATAAATTACATTGAAAGAACTATGAAGGTTTTGAACTTAAACAAAAAGTAATCCCTGCTCATTGCGGTGCCTCTAAGTTACCTGCACACCCATCGGCTACGCACACAAAGGCTCGCTATTTCCATCAGTGCTCCTGCCTCACTTCCACTGTGCATGTGCTGCCGTGTGCGTGGCCCCGGGCAGGAGGCACAGAGGACTCCTCTGCGGGGGTCTGGAGAAGGCACCGTCACTGCTCACACTGCACGTCACCAACAGGGAACTGTCCCCCGACTTCTGCTTCCTTGGGAACGCCCCTCAGCCCGGCCTGTCCTCAGGGGCCCTGTGGGTCCTGGGCTCTGTCCCTGGGACTCTGCCTTCATGCCCCCAGCACACCCTGCCTCTTCCCTCCTCACCTCCGGGGAAGGGCCACCCTCCACCACACCACTCTGTCTGGCAATGTCCCAGGGCCAGGGGCACGGAAGGGACCACAGAATCCCCTGCCCTGTGGTGTCCCTGCTCTACTGCAGAGACACAACGGAGAAAAGGAAGTCGGGAAGTCAGCTGGTGGAAAGCATTGAGGATAGAGTGGGAGGACCAGGAATGAAGGGGAGGCCCCGGCCCCTCCCCCACCCCACCCCCCGGGCAGCAGCGGCTTCACAACAGTAAGTCCGTGAACTTGAGACGCAGCTGGAACCCGCCTGCCCAAAAGTGCTGCTGGGAAGAAAATGCGCAGCAGACGGAAGGGGAGGACTCCGACTGACAGTGGCACGCAGGCAGCTCATCTTCCTAACAGCCTCTATGAAGCCGCGACACTGTCACCAAGGACAGAGCCTCTGGCCCCACACGTGTCAGACAGGAACGTGACGCCGGCCCGCAGCCTTCAGAGCCAGGCTGCCTTGCAAAGCCAGCGTGAAAATTCAGCTCTCGTGACGTCGTAACCGCCAACACAAGCCGCAGCGCCTCCCCGAAGCGGCAGAGCTGCTCCTACAGGGACGCGTCCGGCAGGGCCTCGGGCTTTTCCAGGTCACGGGAAGCAGATGTCCAAGTCTCACGGGATGCGTGTCGCGTTGCATGCTGTGTGCCATCAGCAAAACACCGCCATGCACTCTGGGTTTGTCACTGTGCCATCTGCATTATTGTTTTAAATGTTTTTCACTTTGATCATACTGCAACTCTTCTTAGGAGCCCAGAATAAAAAAGTTAAAACTTCAATTTTAAAAAATGATTTAAAATATAACTTATAACACATTTCACATACTACTAGAGTAATAAGCCCATGGGGATGATTTCTATTACTAACCCCTAGGATCTCCATTTTCTTTAAAACAGCAAATCATAAAAGGCTGTTCCGCTGCCTCTTGTTTTTTCCCTCTGCACAACACAGACCAACACGCTGACGCTCACAGTTCCTAGTGTAATTAGTCCAGATGTCCATTCTGTCCCGCAGCTATTTCTGTTACAAGCCTGTTTTCCACCTGAAACAGTCCACCAGCAGCACACAGCAAAACTACAGCCGCCGGCCCACCAGCGGGTGGAGTCTGGCGGGGAGACTGGGACCCACCCGCCAGCAGAGCGGTCAGGGCGGATCCTGACGGCAGACACAGATCTCAGCATCTCAGCACTGGCTCCCATCCCCCCCCATTTCCCCCCTCCCCCCATCTCCCCCATCACTCCCCATCACTCCCCATCACTCCCCATCTCCCCCATCTTTCCCACCCCCGTCCCCGATCTCCCATCTCCTCCATCTTCCCACGGCAGACACAGATCTCAGAGCTGGCTCCCATCTCCCCCCCATCTCCCCCATCTCCCATCTCCCCCCCATCTCCCCAATCTCTCCCATCTCCTATCTCTCCCCCATCTCCCATCTCCCCCCCATCTCCCCCATCTCCCCCCCCATCTCCCCCATCTCCCCAAGGGCAGACACAGATCTCAGCGCTGGCTCCCATCTCCATCTCCCCCATCCCCCCCATCTCCGCCCTCCCCCCTCCCCCCCATCTCCCCCACCTCCCCCCATCTCCCCGAAGGCAGACACAGATCTCAGCGCTGGCTCCCATCTCCCCCCATTCCCCCCTCCCCGCCATCTCCCCCCATCTCCCCCACCTCCCCCCATCTCCCTGAGGGCAGACACAGATCTCAGCGCTGGCTCCCATCTCCCCCCTCCCCCCATCTCCCCCCCTCCCCCCATCTCCCATCTCCCCCATCTCCCCGAGGGCAGACACAGATCTCAGCGCTGGCTCCCATCTCCCCCATCTCCCCGATCCCGCCCATCTCCCCCCCCCCCCCCCCACCTCCCCCCTCCCCCCATCTCTCCCCGAGGGCAAACAGATTCCACCCAGCATTGGTGTTCCCATCACCGCGCGCACCCTCCCCCCCCCCCCCCCCCACCCCCACCCCCCCGCGCTATGGACATTTCTGTGCTGGTTGGGGGATCTGCCATTCTGGCTTGGCTCCCTCTTGTAACACATCAGCCTCTGGCAGGCGTATCCTTTTCAGTGTCTCTGGGTGTAATGAACCCCTTTGGATTGGAGCAGCCAAAGCATCTAGAGGACTCTGCAGCAATCTTTTTCCTGCTGTGAAGGGCAAAGTGAGTAAAGGCCATGCTTTTGGTTTGATTTGGTTTGGATTAGACTTGACTCAAATTCTTTACCTCCCTGGGTCCCAGCCCCTGGCCTGGAGGTTGAAATAGCGCATGGCGCTCTACCCGGTTTGGCTCAGTGGATAGAGCGTCGGCCTGCGGACTGAAGGGTCCCGGGTTCAATTCCAGTCATGGTCATGTACCTTGATTGTGGGCACAGACCCAGTAGGGGGTGTGCAGGAGGCAGCTGATCAATGTTTCTCTCTCATCGATGTTTCTAACTCTCTATCCCTCTCCCTTCCTCTCTGTAAAAAATCAATAAAATATATTTAAAAATAAAAAACTTAAAAAAAGAAGAAAGAAATAGCACATGGCTCAGTGCAAACAGTCCCATACTGGGCCGTCTGCTTGACGCGGTTCCTACCAGCGGTCACCAACCGGTGGTCCGTGGACAACTGGTGATCCGTGAGGTCCGAAAGGTTGGCGACCGCTGCTTCCCACAATTCTGGCGTGTTTATTACACACCCACGTGATTCTCTAAATAAGACAAATTTATCATTCTATTTGCCACTTTAATAACATGTTATAAAGCCAACAGCATTGATTGAAGTTACAATTCTGGAATTAAATAGGCTTAAATCTTAAAGTAACTTTAATAAAGTTATAAGGATAAAAGATACATGTAGTTCCACTCTAAAGGTTATTGGTATCAAAATGCACAAATATTACTGATAAGAATTCTCCAGAATAGATACAACCTGAAATTCTTTCCTCTAAGTACACACTCTAAATGTTATGAACACTCTTGGGTTGAAGATTTAAATTCATTATTTGTAATTAAAGAAAATAGATATATTTCTTCCTATTTCTTATTATTTTATACTTAAAGTAACCTTTCACTTTATAGCTACCCTTGAATTAGGATTCTGAAATACAGTTAGCTAACAATAACCTGATCTTGGTGGCAGATTTGCAACATTAAAAACTACTTTGTAAGAGAAAAGTATGCAGGGTGAAAATCACCCAAGTAAATAAAAATAAAACTTAACACAAACTATATAATTTCTCATAATGTCATTACTCTTTTCTTTGTTGGTTCTTCATTTACAGCCAAACATAACCAGTAATTAGAAATTAAACTTTAAAATCTGTGCTGTGCTCACATGGTCATCAGCTGACGATGAACGCCTCCCACATGCCAGCAGAGAACCAGGTGCCACTCAGAGCAGGTCACAGCCTGTGCCACGGGGACACGCGTGTCTACCCCCGAGTCCGCAAGAGGGAATGAGACGGGTGTGCCTCACTGGACAACATGCAGTTCTGCCGCCTCAGCAGCCAGGGTCGCGGTGCCGCCACACAAGGACAGGGAAGTGGGCACAGCGTGGTGGCCAGGGTCTCGGAACTGAACCAGCCCTGCTCGATTTCAGGGGATCAGCTGGGAATCATGGGAACGTGACCAAAAGCTGCCAGTCTCGGCAGCCCTTCTTCCTGAAGGCCCCTTCACTCTGAGTCCTGCCACGTGCACGGCAGAGGCCTGAGGCGCTGCACCAGACCCTGTCTTCTCTGAGCTACGTGCCAGGTTCCCCGTCTGAGTGCGCCAGGTAAGTGCCAGGTTCGGGCACACCTGCTGGGTTCCCCATCTGAGTGCGCCGCGTACGTACCGGTGAGCCGTCTCTGCAGCGCCTCCTCCTCGAGGGCAACAATGTACATCTGCTCGTCCAGGTCCTCCAGGATCTAAAGGGAAGACCAGGCTGTTGAATGCGTCAACGTCACAAACCCCCATGGATGAGAACAGTGGCTGTTGGGCCTGGGACTCAGACTACCACTCAATGACTAGGAATCTAAAATGAAAATGCTCAAACTACTTGATTTACAAATTAAGTAAAAATATTTCGGTGTATAACTAGATACATCAAAAGCTGATAATCACAAAATTCACATATCTTTAAATTGGGTATTTTTTAAGTTTAAAGGATTAACCCACTCTGCAGTTCTCACTGGCAGACCAAGTGCAGGCTCTAATCGTCGAAGGCTCACTACAGTGGGGCTCCCCATGCCGGCCAGTGTGTAGAGCTGAAGGCAGGCCGCCCGCCAACCCTGGCTCCGCATCTCTACTTCTCACAGCATGTTCAGAACCAGAAATCCATAAACTGACCCCCTGCCAGGCAATGCTTTCCACCGGCATCATCTCTACACTAGAAATTTCCCGCAAATGTTCATCACGGTGTTGCTGAGGCCACCCTTTAGACAGGACCCTCGAGAAACTAGGCTGATGGACGCACCCCTCACTGTCACACCATACAACACAAGTAAGAAACAACCAACCACGACCAACAGCCAGCCATGTGGGGTGTTATCCGCACTGTCTCCAAAACGGACCCGCTGAGTGTCCCATCGCAGCTGTGCTCACAGGGCTGTGCTCGGGCGCCTGGAGGACGCCAGAGCGGCACCATGTTCTGTGCGATGAACTCCCGGCCACTCTCCCAGTTACGCAGTGACTGAGGAGCAGGGACAGAACAGGATGGAGCCGTCTAGCCTCTCCACTCCTGCTGACATCTCAGCCCGTGCAATCCCGTCAGGTGCCAAGTCTGCAGGATTTACATCAGAATGCCTGACGGCAACCCAACAGTTCCCAGGATCTGAACAAGTACCGACAGCCTCTCCCCTCTGGCCTGACCTCCTAACAAAAGCAGCACACCAACAATGAGTACCAGTAACTACATAAGAGGAGCCTCCTGGGGCCAGGCGGGATGGGAAGACAGGGCTTCTCTGAGGATAACTCTCCAGTCCCTCCCACTTAGGAAAGGAGGGCTCCCCTAAAAGCCCCAGAGGAGGTGGGGCTGGGGGACCGGGCGGCTAGGGGACCCGGCGGCTCCGAGTGTGTGGAGCGCAGGGACTGACCTTCCCACCTGGGTCCTCACCACTACTGCTTCAGATCTGACACGCACACAGGACATCCTCATACTGGCAAACGGTCAGATACTGACTGCCCCCACAGGTCTGCTGGTGGGAATGACGGTGGTAGCACCCGGGGGGGGGCGGGGCGCAGAAGTGGGGTCACAGCTGCTACAGCTCCTGCGAGCATCACAGCCTGCCTGCCTTTCTCCACGCAAACAGATGCAGGCCCACTTTTGCCCACCCCTGTATTTGAGGTAAGAGTTAGCGTGCATCGTGCCCTGAGTCTACAATACCCTAAAAATATACTGCTATCACCCCGTCTTGGAATTGCCAAGAAACAAAGGTTTGGCGAAGAAGAATCATCTGCCTTTGGAGCCTGCGCCTTAACCACTCGGGTCAGACACAGGCCTGGACCTCCAGTGGCATGTGTTCCAGCATCCAGGAGAGATGTGGTAAGCTCAAAGCATGACTTAAATGTCACAACGGAAGTTAAAGTACAGTTACAGAAGGTCAGGGGAGGAAGACCCCAACCTCCACTGAGGAGCAGGGCCTTGGCCAGTGCTGTTGGTGGTGGCAGTGCCTTCCCTGGTGGCTTAATTCACCAAAAGGAGGTGAGACACCCAGCCAGAGGTGACACTATGCCCACAGTGGGAGCAGGCACCTCGTGCTCGTGGCAGCGGGTGGGGATGCTGGAGCTCTGCGGACAGCGGCGCCAGGAGCCAGGCTCTGACCCAGCCCTGCCGTCCCCTCAGGCCTGTGACCTGGAGCAAACGTCCCACTCCCTGAGCTGCAGATGACTCAGCCAGTAAATGAGACGCCACCCCCGAGCCTGCGTGTCTGCCACCAGATGGAGTGAATTACGTGTGCAAAGTACTCATGGCAAGCACACAGCAAAGATAACGAGCAGTTTCAGGATCCTCTTAATAACAGACAAATCTGGGGAAATAAGCGTGGGAGGGGATATTAAGAAGGGGTTGGCTTTGTGTGCGTGAGCTTGTTCTCACTGCCTTTCCTCACCAGGGTCAGACACAGAGGGAGAAGTGGCCGAGTGGCCAGGAGAGCAGAGCGCAGCCCGAGACCACGCTCAGGACGTCACACCTCTGCCAACATTTAGGGCAGGAGATGCCAGTGGAGAAAGAGGCCAAGATGCGTCAACAGACCAGAGAAAGGAAGAAAGTGAATGCACGTAGGGCCACCACATCTGTCTCCGAGGGCGGTGGTTCTTGGTGGACAGCGTGTACATCAAGCATGTCAAATCACAACGAATATTTTTGTGGCCCAGCCAATATAACGGTATATAAGAAAGGTTTTAACAAAAATCTTGTAACTTAATTTTTACAATATCCTGTTAAACGTAAGTATTAATAACAAACTACAATGTTTGCTAATGCCTGATTACTATCATCGTGTTGCATCATTTCCCTTAAGCGCAGACGCACCATTTCTCTCCACTAATACTGGCAGCGAATACTTTAGCAGCCAATGGCCACGTGTTAGTCTTGTACTGACTTGTTTGGTGTGCGCAACAGGAAATAGTTCACTTTCTGAGAACAAGAAAAGTAGGTTTATTTGTGTTACGCTTATTAATTTGTGCAGTTATTCAGTGTCTGATAAGTTAATGTTCAAGGAAAAATATAAATTTTTATTAAAATGTTCTATTATTTTATGTTAACGATTACTCACTTATTTCAGCCCTTTGAATTCAGCATGTCTCTATCGAAATAAACCTGTGTTTCTATGAAAATTGAAGCTTCTGTTTTTTTGCGGCCCACATAAACTTAAACCTTGTTTATTTGGCCCGTGTTAGCCTTTGAGTTTGACATACTTGGTGTACATGGTATCTGCTGTGTGGACATTCAGGAAGCAAGTAAAAAGTCCAATTTTAGTTTAAAGAAGATAGGAAGAGATTGCCATTTATTAAAAAAGTCCAAGGCCTGGCTACTGTGCTCAGTGGTTAGAGCATGGCCTGCGCACCAAAGGGTCTCAGGTTCGATTCCTGGTCAAAGTCATGTACCTGGGTTGCAGGTCAGATCCCTGCCCTAGTCGGGGTGCATGCAGGAGGCCACCAATTGATGTCTCTCTCTCACATCAATGTTTCTCTCTCTCTTCCCTCCACTCCCTCCCTTCTTCGTACCCTCGCTCCCATTCTCTCTAAAAACCAATGGAAAAAATATCCTCCAGTGAGGATTAAAAAAAAACAACAGTTTCGAAATTAAGCAAGTATTTACTAAAAGAATATCTATTACATTTCCTTATTTTCTCCCTAAGAGAAGCAAATCTATGACCATAAAAATGTAGTAAGTGCTACTAGTAAGATCCAGGCAGAGGGGAGTGAGAGCTGCAGAAGGAGCTCAGCCACTTTGGCTGAAAGCGGTGAGGCTGGTTCAGAGATGGCAGTGGGCAGCTGACCGCAGAGCCGGCCAGAGGAGGCCAGCAGGGCTGGGGGCGCGGAGGCGCTGAGGGAGAGGCCCTGGGCACAGCACCTGGAGCACAGCAGAGCCGCTGAGTCTACAGTTAAAGTCACTTGGGGCAGGGGGTGCGGGAGGGTGGCGGCTACAGGTACACTCAGTGCGGAGACTGTGCAAGGTGTTGTAGCATGTTGATAGTTTAGTGTAGAGTTCGTAGGCAGTGAGGATCCATGAGAGTGATTTGAGTGACAAATGTCCTAGATACAGCTAAGAACTGCTTTCATATTATGAAATATTTGACAAAATACCTAGAGGCCAAAGAAACTTAGGGACAGATTGTTAGAATTAGTACTAATTGAAAATGAATATACAGTACTTCTGAGATTAAAGGGACAAGATACAATATGCAGCAAATTTTCAGAAACATAATTGCTTTGTAAATCAAAGGGCCCATGTGGTAGATTTTGAAACATAACAGTTACTATTTGATCTAAGGTAACAAACACCTACAATACCTGTAAATATTCGTAAACCTTGTTTTAAATTTTTACCTGAGTGCCTATAGTTAGTATTTTAAAAGCAAAAACAAATGTGGTTTCCAAAAATGAAAAAGATTAAAATAAAAACAACCACAATTTGGGTCATAAACCCACAGAAATAGTCTCCTGCTGTGTCTGCGTGCACGTTCACAACCAGAGGCTGGGGACGTGACACGGTTCTCACTACTCACCGCCGGCTTCACCAGCAGCTGGCCCATGACGGCGAACATGCGGGACAGGCCGACCGGGGTGCACACTGCGGGGAGATGGCAGACAGCGCTTACTGCGAGCACACAGACCGCCAGCCCTCACACCGCTCTAAGTGAGACTGCCTCTCAGAAAGTTCTGTCGCCGCTTCAGACTCGCGGTGCCTGTCGGAGGCTCCTCAACATGGTCAAGAGGGCTGGCGAGGTTGCTTCCTGTACTTGATGCGGGACAGGTGACGGCTACACTGAGGACACGTGAGCCTCTAGCAGCTGAATGATAAGCATTTTCACTTACATTAAGTTAAAGAAAACCAACTAAAGGACAGACTGGTTTCAAGCACTAATGAAACTGAGAAGCAGACAAGAACATCTAAAAGTGACAACTATCATCTTAAATCCTTATAACAACACTTATCTGTTTATAATGTCCCTGAGACATGTGGTAACGTCTTAAGTAAAACTAAGCAAGCCTGAAAATAAAGACCATAATTGATCACACACAATTCTATCATTACCATTCAAAAGTAGAGTCTAGTGTCAGAATAGTAAGGGTACGGGGGGCATGTAATTGCACGTGAGTATGTGCATGTCTCTGTGTATGTGCATATGTGTGTCTGTGTGCATATCTGTGCATGTGTCTGTGTGTGCGTGATATGTGCATGTGTATGTCTATGTCTGTGCGTGTATATGTGCATGTCTGTGCCTGTGTGCCTATGTGTCTATACGTGCATGTGTCTGTGTGTGCGAATGCCTGCGTGTGCGCATGTCTGTGTGCATATCTGTGTGTGTGCCTGTGTCTATGTGTATGTGTGCATGTCCCTGAATGTGTGTCTGTGTCTATACACATGTGTATCTATGTCTGTGTTTGTGTGTGTGTCTCTGCATGTGGGCATGTATACAACCATGTGTGTATCTCCGCCTCCACCCACCCCTTACCTCAACCCTGTGGAAGAAGCTTTTCTTAGGGAACAACACACGTGTCTCATTATTTCAAGGTTTCAGTTTATCAAAATTTACCGGAACATAAAAAGGTTAAGGGCTGCCTGGCCGGCGTAGCTCACTGGTTGCACGTCGACCTATGAACCAGGAGGTCACGGTTCGATTCCAGGTCAGAGCACAGGCCTGGGTTGTGGGCTCAATCCCCGGTGTGGGGCGTGCAGGAGGCAGCCGATCAATGGTTCTCTCTCACCATTGATGCTTCTCTCTCTCTCTCCCTCTCTGAAATCAATAAAAATATAAAAAATAAAGTTAAGGGCCAACTTTTTCAAACTCTCCAAGCTGTTAAGGAATGTCATTGGAAAATTTCCCATAATTTTCTAGAACACAGAAGAACTCTCCTTTCCGATCAATATTGAGTCAGAAAAATACTTACAGAGAAGCAGCAAACATCCCATGAGTGACACACAGGAGTACAAATAGGGCAGGTAGAACTCCCAGAGATCTGTGAAAACAGTCAATGCTTTTTAGTAAATCCAAACACTGTGTATTGAGACAGAGGCTGACTATGAATTAATGTACAGTAAACGTCATAACTGCCTATTTGAGTCTAAACCATATAATTTCTAAACAGTACAACAAAAAGACCTAAAATAACCCCTTTGCAACACTCGTCTAGAAGGGGAAAAAAAGCCTCCGTGGAATTTTAAGAACAGAAACCAATTCACAACAAAAAGATATTCTGCACACAGGAAACGCCTGAGTAGTCTCTGCTTTCCTAAATGTCTCTAAAGGTTTCTTAATCCTGTAAACTAACAAGTATTCACTACACGAAGAACTATTTCAATGCTTTAAAAGTGAGTGGTGAGCAGGGCTCCACGGGAGAAACTGGTTCAAGCCGCGAGCGCACCGTACAGAGACTCCCTGCTCGCCGCGTCCTTGTCCACGAGCGCGGAGGCCACCCACACCATCCCCAGGATCAGCAGCGCCAGGAGCAGGAGCATGACCAGTGTCTCCAAGATTCGGGCTCGGAGTCCCTGAAAAGTAAGTAGAGGTGTGATTTTAATATTGTATTACATCTCATGAACAAGTAGGTTTCTAGCCACAGATAGAAAGCATAAAATTCCTTGGGAAGGGGCGGAAATTTATATTTATCAGCAGGAAAAAAAATGAAGTGCTTATAGTTTGTAATGTTGAGACTGATTTTTCCAAAATTATGTAAAATAGCATTAGCTTTGAGGAAAGTACAAAAAATATTCTTGTTCCAAACATTTTGCAGAATCATCCCAAACAATTAATTACTTTCCTAACACTTACACCAAGGAAGCAGATTGCCCAATCTTGACCTGTGATCCTAATCAAGGGAACAGGCTCGTCCAGGCGCTGGGCCAGTGGGCCTCTCGCAGCTCCCGGCCTCCAGCGCCCTCTAGTGAGCAGCGGAGGACTAGCCCGGCAGGAGAGACCAGAGATGGTCAGTTTATACCGGGGATAGAGATAGAGCATCCCCTTCCCGTTAGAGACTTCTCCCCACTCCGTGAGGCTGGGACTAACAGTCATTATGCACCATTTGTTTTCAATATAAACAAGTCTGGCCTCAGGGCAAAACTAGAGACCAGATTTTTAAATTGAAACCCACTAGACAAGGCAAAACAAAAACTTCCTTATGTTCCTGAAGTCACCAAATGACTGATCTGAACTTAAAGATGCATATTGATACTGTAATGCACTAATCTACATTTTAATCAAAATTATAAGTACATCCATGTTTCTTAATAAACCATGTAACCTTCCCTTCCACATCAAAAAGAAGTTAAAGATATGAGTTACAAACAAAGAACCTACACGCCCACTTAGCCCGATTCTGCCCTAAATATTATTTCCCACTTTCTGGGTTAAAGGAACAGGTTACCCTTAGATTGTTCCTCGTGTGTGACAGGTGACAGGGCGTGTCCTGAGGCCAGGGGAGTGGCATTCCTCAGCCTCGATGAAGATTCAGAGTGGCATGGCCTTTCCCCTGGCCCAGGCCCACGCGGTGCCCAGGCAGAACAGACGCCTGCTCCGGTGTAAGCGTAGGTTCCGCCAGGCCCAGCACGGCAGAGTGACTGAGCTTGTCTTCAACGGGACAGTGGCTGTTTCTCCAGGGAGATGAGGTAGGAACGGTCACAGAACACACTCCCAGCTCACCGGAGAACCTCACAACTCTGAATCTTGCCCTGGCACAGCACTCTGGCACCAAAGCACACCACTTTTTAATAGTGATTTCTTTCTCCTTCCTCTCTTTCTAGGCAATAATCTGTTTTTCTAAGCAAGAGTTTTCTGTTACCCATTAAATGTTGTGTGGAAAGCCGCTGAGTGAGACAGATAAAAAGAGTGGGCGCTCTGTGTGTGCCCCACGCTAGCAGCTCCTGCCACCCGTGACGAGCCAGAAGCACCAGGGCTCCCACAACATGGAACACGTGTGTCATAAGCACTGTGACATATGAGCAAAGTCGCACAAGCAGTATTGACAGATAGAAACAGAGCAATAGTTCTCATGGAACTATCTGAGATCCGCTGCCCAAGCAAAACTTAATACATTATCTATCTATCTATCTATCTATCTATCTATCTATGCCTAAGTGACCGTTCAACCGGTAGCTATGACACGCACTGACCACCAGGGGGCAGACACTTAACGCACAGGCATGGAAACGTGGAACAGACTGATGAATCTCAGAGGGAAGGGGGGCGGGCAGAAAATGATTAACCAAAGATCTTAGAGGCCTGGTGTGCATGTTAGTGCACTGGTGGGATCCCTTAGCCTGGCCTGCAGGGATCGGGCCAAAACCGGCTCTCCGACATCCCCCAAGGGCTCCTGGATTGCAAGAGGGTGCAGGCCAGGCCAAGGGACCCCACTGCACCAGGCCTCTAGTAGTTATTATATTAAACAATTATAATGATGTAACCACAAGTACAGCATAAGGGTTAAGATGATGATAATCAATGTAGGAAATGACTCGCCAGTAGGCTCGCGCACTTCCTCTGACATTTTTTTTTTAATATATTTTATTGATTTTTTACAGAGAGGAAGGGAGAGGGATAGAGAGTTAGAAACATCGAAGAGAGAGAAACATCCATCAACTGCCTCCTGCACACCTCCTACTGGGGATGTGCCCACAACCAAGGTACATGCCCTTGACCGGAATCGAACCTGGTACCTTTCAGTCCGCAGGCCGACGCTCTATCCATTGAGCCAAACGGGTTAGGGCTCCTCTGACATTTCTTAGTGGTGAGGCTTGTTTTCCTGTGTGCTGTCGGGGAGGCTCCAGGGTGCCCCCTGTGGCACAGCAGCAGCCTTGGAAGACAGCCGGAGTCTCTGAAGCAGGGCAGGGCTTTACTGTCTAGAATGACAATGGTGATGTCGTCTACAGAGCAAAGGGCGGAAGGTTTGCTTGCAGCCATTTTGGATGGTGTGGTTCCCTAAGCTCGGGCTCCCGGGCGGGACAGGCCCACCACGGGAGCAGCCCCAGCCATGTGGCCTCTGGGCTGGGGTCGGGGCACTGACAGGAGCCAGCAGCTCCCATGCATGAGGCCTGAGTGCAAGGTCCTCTGTCTCTGACCCAGGAGCCATCACAACAGCACCTGGCCGGCCAGTAGTCTAGGAGCCCCTGCAGTCGGGACAGCTGGGTGACAAGGGTGGGAAGTGAACAAGGTGCTCTGGAGAGCACACAGGGCCACGTGGGGTGGATTATGGCCATGAGAAACTACAGGATCTGGCAGTGGACTCTCAAGCAGGCAGGAGAAGGAAGGGTCCCGGGCAACCACTGACCCAGGCTGGGAACTGAGCTGTGAAGGGACTGAGACAACCCATGGGCAGCTCAGGGCAGCTCCTCTCTGGGCAGGAGCAGGAAGGGGTGCCCTGGGCACAGGAGACCAGCAGGCCCTGCGAGGCCAGCCAGAAGGGACTGTCCCGTTGCTCCAACTACAGCCACGGGGCTATGTTTCTTGTATATTTGGTGCTCTTCTGTATTTTCTAGAGTGGATGGATATGACATAAGTAATCCTAATATATTAAAAAGCCAGGGTCCGTCAAGACCTAAACGACCAGACGGATGACCGAACAGGAGGCTGCATGGGGCGACCAGGCTGGCAGGGGGGTTAGTGAGGGACAACCAAACGACTGAACAGCAGGCTGCATGGGGCGACCAGGCTGGTGGGGGGTGGGGCAGTTGGGGGCAACCAAGCCGGCAGAGGGGGGCAGTTGGGGGTGACCAGGCTGTTGGGGGGGGGGGGTAGTTGAGGGCAACCAGGCTGACAGAGGGGGGCAGTTGGGGGTGACCAGGCCAGCAGAGGGGGGGGCAGTTAGGGGCGATCAGGCAGGCAGGCAGGTGAGCAGTTAGGAGCCAGTGGTCCCAGACTGTGAGAGGGATTTCCAACTGCTGGTTTAGGCCCGATCCCCGGCCATCCCCTGAGGGGTCCCGGAATGGAGAGGGTGCAGGATGGGCTGAGGGGACACACTTCCTCCTGCACAAATTTTGTGCACCGGGCCTCTAGTATGAGAATAAACTATTATTTTTAATTTTCTATTTTTTTCTTAAAAGAATTAACCTTTTAAGCATCCCCAGTCCATTTACGAGGCAGACAGTGAGCGGGGACCAGCTTCCCAGCTCTAGCCACAGACAGCAAGGGTGCAAACCCTGGTTCCATTGCTGACAACCTACCACTTCGGGTGATTCCTAAACCTTGTGTGCCTCAGTTTCCCCTTTGCCAATGGGTTTATTAGTAATGCCCCTGCCTGGTCGGTTTTTCAGGATCAAGTGAGTTAATGTATGTGACATGGTGCTGAGCCACCTTGCCTCGGTCACTAGGTTGGCCTTGGGAGCTCATGGTCACCTGTGCTTCTGCGTTACATGTACACCATCTTCGAAGGCCAGCTTACGCCCATGTCCCATCTTTGTCACTATCATGTACAGACGTATAAGAAACAATCCCATCTTTCTTAGGGTCTGACCACCTCCCCTATTATCCCCAGTGACACATAGCTCATTCTACTGTCACCCCCACACGTGCACTGCCCCCCACATTTCCCTCTCTCTGACCCGCTCAGCCCGCTAACCCACTCCCGGGCCCCCCAGCCCTCCACCAGCCTGTTTCACCTGCCTGGACCCTACGGTGAACCTGTCTACCTTAATAGTCCAGCATCAACCACGCTCTATTACGCCCATCCCCTTGGCTTCCCCCAGCCCCACTTCAGTCCATGAATGGCTCCCTCCTGACTTCTCAACCTGTTAAAGAAACAATACAATCATGAAAAGTGTTTGCTACCACATTCTCAAGTGGGCCCCGTGCTACCCGGCAATCTTTCCATGGATCTCTGGCTGACTCACAACTCCCTCATGAGTTTTTAATATAATAGTTTATTGATTTTTAGAGAGAGAGGAATGGTGAGTTTGGTTTTAGAATTAAGTTGAAGGTACCTGTGGGACCTCTAAGGGTTATATGTATATTGGCCTCAATCACTCAGGGGAGCAAGAGGGAGAGAGAGAAAAAACATCGATGTGAGAGTGTAATATTGATCACTGTCTCTGCACACACCCCTACTGGGGATCAAGCCCGAAACCACGGCATGTGCCCTGACCAGGAATTGAATTGTCAACCTTTCAGTGCACAGGACGATGCTCAACCAACTGTACCACATCAGCCAGGGCTACACCCTCATGATTTTTAAATGTTCTCCATCCTCCAGGGTCCTAATCTCACCCCCTGCTAACTTTAATACAGCTGCAGCTGACCATGCTTCTGCCTCACTGAAACAGAGCTGGGCAGCCTGCACGTCCCCTCAGCTTCCTCCCCCGACACTCAGTTTCTCCATCTCCATCATTACTTCCTTCACTGGCTAAGGTCCTCTCCCAGGGCTCAGCCTTGGACATGCTTGCATACGCTGGACCAGCACCTCTCAAACTCCAGCAGCACCAGAATTCCCCGGGGCTCGCCAGCGCCTGCAGACCAGACCAGGCGGCACTGCGCCCTCCCGATGAGGGTGCTCCCCGCAGACTGCTCTGCTCCTCCCCTGGGAGATCTTGTCCCCACATTTGACCAAGGACTCTAGCGTTTATATCTTTAGTCCAAATCTTACCATTAAGGCCAAGATGCACAACCCCAGCTGCCAGCTCCCTTAGAGGCCTCACAGGTCCCTCCAACTGAATGCTAAGCCAAACTCCCCGTTCCTCCTGGAAACCTGTCCCCCTCGTGCACAGGCCTCACTAGGTGCGCCGTTATCCAGCTGCTGTTTCTGCAAGAAACTCTGGGTCCATCCCTGCCAGGCCTTCCTGCTGTGGCTGCCCATGTACACACCTCGTCCTTCCAGTCTTACTGTGCCACCGTCCGTCTCAGTGCAAATGTGATCTCAAAATGCAAATCGGGTCGTGTTACTCTCAATCTCAACTGGGAAACAGGTGCATGGATGCAAGGACACAGAGGAAACATCCAGTCTCGTGAGCACCACCCCTACCAGCGAGGTGCCACACAGTGACAATTTACAGTCACCTCGCTCCTCCTGCCGCTGGTCGGGGGGTGTCTGCGATTCCACAGCAGAGAGCCCGCTGCACAGCAGCTCCCCTGGGCCGAGGGAGACCCCAGGCAGCGGCTGCTGCCTGAGCGCTCAGACCGTGGCCCCTGCGGCCGAAGAGCTGAATTTTAACTTCATTTCATTTTAAGTATTTTAAGTTCATACAGTCCCCCCTGGGTGGTGGTTACCATGCTGGTCAGAGGAGACTGTTAAAAGCCTGCTTCTAACAAAATCTGAGGTAAGCGCTCTGTGTTCTCAAGCGCTTTCTGGTCATTTTTCTACATTTAACCTTGATTTAAAATCCTTTGAAAAGCAGTTTAGTTACAGTTACCTCCTCATTTAACAAGCTATAGCTCTACATAGAGTTTTAAGTAGAATTTATGTCAAAAAAAAAGGAAATCTATTAAATTCAGAAATTTCTCCCTTCTATTTTTAATAAAAAAGGGTATATTCTCTCCTTGAGAAAAATAGATAGTATTTAAGATGCAACCTAAGTATAACCCTATCTGAAAGTGATACTAGGATTAAATAGCCACATATTTGTTCACATATTTTTACAAACAAAGTCCTCCACCAAAAAAAAAATATTGTGTGTGTTTTAAAAATTATGTGAACAACAGTCTTTCTAAACAGATACAAGCTATATAACTCCAGGAGGATGCTTTTCTGTTATAGATGTACTAATAATACCAAGAAGAAATGTCTAAAATGTATATTCACATGCTTAAGTGGTCAAATAAGAAATATTTAACAAAATGAACAAAAAACCCTCTGCAGGCAAATCATAAACTCTTTAAAAATTTACTTCAAATTTATTAATATTCCTTTTGAAAGACAGTAAATAACCCACAAAATGAAACCTGTCCATTTCAGCTATCAATCTACATTTTAAAAGAGTAAATGAGCAAACCACATTCACAGGAAAGGCTGCCACAGCGCAGGCATCCACGTTACTGAATGCGATCGTGCCGTTCATGAAATATTGAAGATAACCGATGTAGTAAGAAATAACTGTTATTCTGACTTAATCCACTAGGAGGCTAGGACAATTATGTTTTTCTTTTGTTAGTTTTATTCTCTTTATGATTAAATGAGACAAAATCAGCTCAACTTGAAATCAACTAAGTGTCACAAGTGTGAGCTATAGCTAAATTAGTAAAAAACATAAACTTGTTCACTAAATGCAATGTGCAGATTTTTACCTTCAACCACTTCAGGCCACAGAAAAAGGGTGATGGGACCACAAATAACCAGAAGCTCCACTTGTTAATTCAGCCTGGCTCATTCAAGTACCCGAAACACATCAACTGTTATCAATACTTTTCTTGAGATCATAAAAATATCACAAAGCCTACATGGGTAGTGTTGAGGTTTTTAAACTTTTGTGTGTGAGTCTGCCTGCAAAGTAATGAAAAGCATCGTGAGAGCTTTTATCGCCACCATTAATCACCAGCAAGACAGCATATAAGCAAAAAATATGCCCACTGCTCATCTTTCCATTAGGAGTCCGAATCAGGAGCCAGGAGGCCCCAAGGGGAAGGTTCCCATAAACTCCCTTCTGACATACGCTAAGCTAAGAGGGCCAGATGTCAGAGTACCTCCCTGAGACATCCTGCCAACGCAAAGTGCCAAAACACTGTCAGAGAAGGAGGAGGCTTCCCCTGTTCATCTGAAAGGCAAGGCGTCTGCTGAGCCGATCACAGCCCTCAGCACGGCGCTCACCGCCACCAGTGCACCGCGACACGCCGTGTGAAGGCTTCGACTGTCACCCGCGCCAGGACTCCATGGACTTCGTGGTATTTTTATCCCCAGTGTGAACACCTACCCTAATCCCTCCCCAAAACCATAAATCTAAGTTAGTGTAATGAAGCTCCATCCCTTTTATTAAAATCGTAGTGTTACAAGCACTCAGCATATCAGTAAAAAGCACCATTGAGACAAGGTACTTTCTGCCAATGAAATGCCATAGAGTGTTGAAGAAAACTGAGCTACGTGATTAGTACACTAGTCTCATACCAGTATTATTTTGGAAATTACAATACCTCAACACTAACAGCTCATATTAGATTTAAAAAGCTAGTAACTAAATACACGTAGACTCGTAAATCTCTTTTTAGATTTAAATAAGTGCTGAATGTGCAAGGTTAAAACACTAAAAGGGTTACAATTGCTTCTTGAAATCTTTGTGCTGGTCAACCATACATTTAATTGCTCTGTACCAAACATCAATAAAGTAAAAAGCACATGTACTTACAAAAGCACTAACAATAAGCTGATGTTTCTATGGTGATGAACATGTAAACAAAACTTGGCCTGGACACCCTGACCTCTGGGATGGCATGTAAACACCACTTTATATACTATGTCTCCACCCACCAGGAAGCCTGGGAACATTTCTACTCACAGGACATTTAAAATAAATATCGAGCCATTGTTTTCCTCTAACAAAAAGGGTCTCTTAGTAACATGAGGATTGGGTTTGCTCAGCATGACATGCAGACCGCACCAAACACGCATGCCGTCGGCGGGAAGATCGATAGCAGCTCTAATGAAGGACAGAAACTAAAGGCAGATGCAAGTCCTCTTTACCACGAAGGAACTTCACACAAGCAGCCAGAGAGGGTCCAGCACGGCCTCTTTGCTCTCAAAGTCATTGTAAGAGCAGGACACTCAGATTTTGGTCACAAGCAAAAAGAAACAGCTTTACAGAAAGCTTTGTGAAATTCCATAGTGAAATATTTTTTAATATCAATATTTCCTGCAGCTATTATATACATATTCACTTAATGTAGTATACACAAGATAAGAAAAATTTAAACTATGAAGCGCTCAAGTTCTTAAAACTTGACAGAAAGAAAGCACTTTAGGAGAAGTTAAAATAAAAACTCTAACATCGCTAGTTCACTGAACTAAAATGTGCGTTGTATTCAAATTCATGAGCAGAAGTTTCTCATATCAGCTAAACAAAAACCCTCCAGAATGCAGGTAAATAATTAATACAGCAAGTTTCCAACATGAACTGAATTGTGAAAAGACTGCTGGGACTTTACATCAAAAATCTGAAACGTAATTCTAAATTTGGAAGAAAACCTCTCTGACTTGGGCCTCACATTGAGACAAGGTAACAGTCAGCCAGAGGGTCTTTCCCCTAGTTCTGTTCCAACAAGTCTCTAATTATAAGCTTCATGGACAAGAGGACTGGGACCCCATGTAGAGAGCTGCCAGTTGCTTTCTATGTCACTGAATCTTCACCATCCCCTGAAAGGTATAAAATTTTATATTATATATATCTTGCCACAATAAAAAAGCATATCAGTAATGAACATAACCATCTGAATTGGTGGTTACCTTTGGGCAGGTTGGCCCGAGCCTCCCACCCCCACGACAGAAACAGACACAAAAGACAAAATGGCCTGGAAAAAGGGATGAGGGAAAATGCTTAAAACATACTTAAGACAAACCTACCGTGTTAGTAAAGAAATCAAACAACATAAACAAAGGCTTCTTCTACTAGAACATTCTTTTCCATAACAGCAAGATCATCCTGGCGTCAGAGGCTCAGTCCTACAAGGCACTTCCCATACAGAAGTCGCACAACCAGGCGCCAGCTCCGATCTTTTGCAGCAGGAGGATCACTGGGTGGGACCATCACGTTGCTACAGCCCAGTGTGCAAGATAGGAAGGTGCAGGACAGAACCTAAAGCAATGCCACACAGCAATTTAAATAACAGGGTCATACTGCTTATGTGGCAAAGAGGGCATTTACACAAAAAGCACTAGGAATTGTAAAATGCCACAGAAGAGTATGCGCCTTTGCATGTGTGCGCGCGCACACACACACACACACACACACACACACACACACACACACACACACAGTTTACTGCCCTCTGTGACACCCCAGACCCAGCCCCTGGCTCCACACTCCCTCCCATGCTCAATAACAGCTACTTGGGGTGCACACATGTGTGAGCATTTCATAGTTTTCTACTGAGGACCAGTCAATTGGCATTTTGACTTTACCTATCAGCCAGTTTGAGTAATATGAGCCCATCTCCAAGACATAAATCACCTTTTTTTTTTCTTTCTATTTTTAAATAATGGAAGTGCATTGTTCAGCTTGTATGGCTGTAAGATACCTGAGGACATACCGCCCAACTTAAAGGAGCCTCACCACAACCGCGTGGTACCCAGGTGGCCTCCCAACTGAAACCGTCACACCACCTGCCCAAAGGCAACCACCAATTCAAACTGCTATGTTCACTATTGATACACATTTTACTGTGGCAAAATACATATATAACGTTTACCATGTTTACGTGTATAGATCAGTGGCATTAAACACATTCATATTGTTGTGCAACCATCACCACCATCATCTCCAGAACTTTCTCATCTTCCTAAACTGAAACTCTGCACCCCTTAAACGCTCACTCCCCTCCCCGCCACCAGCCATGGCCCCACAGGCTACTCTCTGTCTCTATGGATTTGAATCCTCTAGGGACCTTACGTAAGTGGAATCACTATGTCTTATTGTGTCTGACGTTTCACTTACCATAATGTCCTCAAGATTCATCCATGTTGTAGCATGTGCTAGAATGTCCTTCCTTTTTTAGGCTTAGTAAAATTCTATGGTGTGTGCAGTCCACATTTTTTTATTTATAATGCATTGATGAATACTTGGGTTGTTTCCATCTTTGGGTTATTGTTAATTATGCTGCCATGAAAATGGGTGTGTAAATATCAGTGAAGTCCTTGCTTTCAATTCTTCTGGGCACATACCCAGAAGTGGAATTGCTGAATCATATGGTAATTCTATTCTTAATTTTTGAGCAACCACCATTTTACATTCTTACCAACGTGTGTATTTCTTGGCCCTGGCTGGGTAGCTCAGTTGGTTAGAGTGTCATCCCGATACATCAAGGTTATGGGTTCAATCCCCCAGTCAGGGAACATGCACGAAGCAACCAATGAAGGCATAAATAAGTGGAACAACCAATCGACCTTTCTCTCTTTCGCAAATCAATTAAATAAATTATTTTAAGAGTTCTGATTTCTCCACATCTTTACCAATATTATTTCTGGTTGTTTTGCTTGTTTGTTTTCCTAACTGGTGGTGTCAAGGCCTTTCATGTGCTCACTGGCCGTGTGCAACCTTCTCTGAGAAGTGTTTTGCTCCTTTTTTAATGTTGTTAAGTACCGTGGCTGTCATGTGCCTCACAGCTGCTCTGGCTGCCTGGACACTCTGCTCTTCCCTGAGAACCTGACTCCCCGCTGGTCCATTCCATAAGGTAACCTCTTGGAATTTTCATTAGAATTGCACTGATTCTAAAAAATAATTTGACAACTGATATGTTCATCATATAAAGAAATTCATAAAGACAAAAATATCTACCCATTTATTTAAGTCTTTCTTAACATCTTTCAATAAGATTTTTGGCTTCATATATTATTTCCATAAAGGTTTTACATATCATTTATTGGATTTATTTCAACACTAGAGGCCTGGTGTACAAATTCGTGCATGGGCGGGGTCCCTCGGCCTGGCCAGCAATCAGGGCCAATCGAGGCCATCTCGCCCAGTCCCCATCGGGGCCAATCGGGCTGGCTGGCGGGGGGAAGGGGGAGTGCAGGAGTTTGGCATGCGGCGGGAGGTTGGCTGGCTGTGGGAAGTTGGCTGTAGGAGCACACTGACCACCAGGGGGCAGCTCCTGCGTTGAGTATCTGTCCCTGGTGGTCAGTGCACATCATAGTGACCAGTCAACCAGTCATAACGGTCACTTAGGCTTTTATATATATAGATATCTTGGACTGTCTTGCTATTAAAAATGTATTTTTAATTAGATTTTATTTGTTGCTGTTATTTATTTATTTTCTATATTAATTCTATATCCACCTTCCATAGCAAATTTTCCTATTTGAATTCACAATTTATCTTTAGATTCTATAGGATTTTTTAACAGACAATATCATCTGTTAATAATGACAATTTGTTTCTTTCCATTTTTCCTTTTTTTCTTCTTTGTTTGTTTTAAATATCAATTTGTTGTTTCACTTATTATTTTTTAATATGTTTTTACTAATTTTAGGAGAGATGAAGGGAGAGGGATAGAGACCTAGAAATATTAATGAGAGAGAAACATCGATCGATGGATTGATCAGCTAGCTGCCTCCTATACACCCCTAATGGGGATTGAGCCCGCAACCTAGGCACATGCCATGACCGGGAATTGAACCGCAATCTCTTGGTTCATGGGTCAACACTCAACCACTGAGCCACACTGGCTAGGCTCCTTTTCTTCTCTAACTGTACTAGCAAAGAACTCAACTACAGTGGTATTTATTATTGGAAATAAAAATACATTGGCTTCCAAATTTTAAAATAAGTACTTTAACGTTTTACTATGAAGTACAACGTCATTTGTAGGCTCAGGGTGGGCGTCCGCATCAGGTGAGAAGACTCTCGAGTTCTCAGCTTGCTGTTCAGTCTGACTGCCCTTCGGACATGCTCCCTTGACTGCATTCCCATTTACTCTTCTCATATGAATTCCAGCCATAGGTTTCCTATGGTAAACAAACTTGCACACCTGAAATACACTTTCTGTGATGGTCTTTTGTATACATGGCTGGATTCAGCTTAGTATTTTGGGATTCACAGGTATTCAGAAAGAATGGTGCACCATGCTCCTTTCTCCCACTATCCTGTCTGCTTTTGGCGATGAGATCACACTGGTCCCATAACATAAAACTGTGAGTGCCCCATCTCCAAGTCTCTAGACAAACCTGTATGAAACGGGAGTTGACTATCCTTAGAAGTCTGGTGGAAATGTCCTGGAAATTGTTCCTCATTATCAGAATGAGTCTGTAGAACGTTCCTTTCTGGCAATATTGCAGGAGAGAGGGCCTTAATTTCTTCTGCCAAAAATCACCTGGAATGCTAGCTGGAATTCTGCAAATCTCCCTGAAATCTTCTGCTTGTCCCCTAACTCTCTGCGTCCACTGCATCTGCTACCCCTCGCAGGGCTGGCTTTTCCCAGACGTCTGGTCGTCATCAGAGTCCCTCTCATCTTTACATGTATGACCCCTTGTCCTGCATGTCCTGTCACCTCCTGCCTCTTGGGACAGTGGGTCTGGTTTGGGGTGAGATGTTGCGGTAGCTCCACCCTACACGTGTGAATACTGGCCTGGCTCTCACACAGCAGGACCCACATTCTCTACTTTAGCAGAGCAAGTGCTGTGCTATGTGACGGGGCCCCCCAGCACCTGGCTCTCTGTTCCTCACAGCCACATGGTCTCAGTTTTTATTAAAACCATCCCAGAGGAGAATCTGAAGAATCCAGATATACTTAGACAATTGGAAATGCTAATATTGATTTGCTAATAGATTCAGGACTGGATAAAATCCAATAGGACAACAGAAGGAAATGTGGGGCTAGCCTGTGCACAGGGAGGAAATCAGTCGCCTCTCTCTCTGACAGAACGCATCTGCACAGCTCGGGGCTTCCCACGGGCTGACCCCGAAGGAGCCGTAGACAGCCAAGTCAGCAGAAGAGCAGCCCAAGTGCTCGGGCTCCATTCCAGAGCCCCGGTGCCCAGGCTGTGCGCCCGGGAGCAGAGGCCCGAAGAAAAGACTGGGTCCCCCCCATTGACAAATGCAGAGCTGATTCAACAGGGACCACTAAGCCTTCCAGATCTGGAAAAAGGTCAAAAAAAAGGCCCCAAATTAACAAGTAACTGAGTTACTACTATGTTCCAGAGCAGTGGTCGACAAACTCATTAGTCAACAGAGCCAAATACCAACAGTACAACGATTGAAATTTCTTTTGAGAGCCGAAAACCGACTTCTGCGCATGGGCCACGAAGTTTCAATCGCACTGTATGTGCGCGCCCGCACGTGGTATTTTGTGGAAGAGCCACACTCAAGGGGCCAAAGAGCCGCATGTGGCTCGCGAGCTGCGGTTTGCCGACCACTGTTCCAGATGAAGAGCCAGTACAACTAACAGAGGAGAGAAAGAGCCACGGGGGACGCTGGTAGAAACGGGCCAAATACAGGCTGTATAAAGTGACATCCCAAGCTGAAGCTACACTTGGCCAATATTTCACAGAGATCAGAAGATTAACACTGTGATGTGCTGAATAAATTAATTTACTAACAAATAAATATGAGTTTAAATGCTAAATAAATATAAGATTTTAACAATCCAAACACCAGCCTCTTGGGTGAGCCCTTGTCCAATCGGTCTGTGGGGTGGATCACAATTATGTAAAAACTCTCTAGTCAGCATTAAATCTGACATTTAATTTTACTTTCAAATAAAGTTCTTTCTAGCAAAGGGTGGATAGTTTTCAATTCCCCAAAAAAAGTTTTAGAAAAGAGACTCTAATTAACAATGACTATTTCATTAAATTGTTTCATGAATACTGAAGGTATTAGGGCCAGTTTAGTTAAAAGTACAATTACTTTAATATCTAACCTGATGATTTTTATTTCCTCCCTCCCCAAACTTCTCCTCATTTAACAGAGAGCCCTGGATTATGAAACATTTGTTAGTAATTTAATCATCATATAAAATAAAGTTTGGAGTTTAGTTACCTATTAAACATAATACCTATGTTTACTGCCTGTACTAGTAGAAGACAAAAGGTAAATGAATGGAGCGGCCTCTGTCTGTGACACCTAAGTTCTTACATTGCTTTGCTAGCACAGAAAGTGATCCCACACGAATCTTCCTGGTGCTTCTGTATCAACTCTCCCTGCTGACACGCCTGGCCCCTAACAATCACGCCGCTTTGGGACAGGGTGCTTAGCAAGCAGATCAGGTGAGGTGACGGTGCCCCTCAGTGAGAACAGCCAGCCCATTTCACAGGTGCAGACGCCGAGAAAACGCGCCTGAGGTCCCTTCAGCAAGGAGGTCAGGATTTACGCCAGGCTCTGAGCCACGTGCAGGCCCTGCTCGGCACTGTCATGCAGTGGAGAGGCATCTGGCTGCGGTGGGAGGCTCCCGCTCTGGCAGCCAGAGAGGATGGAAGCCCGCGGAACTGTAGTTCCAAGGATGCGACCATCGCCGAGTGCAGGGGAGTGGGTGCTGGAAACTCCGCTGCCAGGCAACCAGCAGGGATGCCACGAGGCTGCCACCCTCTGTCCAACAGGCAACTGCACTGACACAATGACAAAATTATGTCCTTCCAGGAACTGTAGGGTTTAAAATCTTCATAAACTCAAATGATTTTTAAATGGAACAAATGTACTCTTTCCCTCAAAATAATACTTTTCTGTCCGTGGAGATGCTACATGCCATGCTTCCAGGTGGGAATCGCTCAGTGTATCACTACTGTCGCACCTTTTACAGCTGAGTAAGAAGTGCAAAGGGACCCGGCATATAACATGGCCAGAACTGGGCACCTCTACATTATCATTCTCGTCCACGTTGGTGCTCTGGAAAAATACCAGTCCTCCCATAGGGGGAGGGCAGAGGAATTCTATTAATAAATTACTGAATGATTTTTCTCTCAAAGGTGTTGGGGAAATCAAATTAACACATAACAACAGTGAGTGAGATATGACTCCATTTTCCGTAATAAACACCAAGATCAAAACGCGACCCTGGGTGAGTTTCCGTGCAAGGCTCCCAGCAGGCGTTTTCCTTTCTGTACGGACGGGACTTCCTCCCACCCGAGCCCGGCCAAATATGCGCTGTGCCACTAACACTAAGCAGCACTTCCTTAATCACTCATTTCCAACAATTTATGGATGATCAGTGGCAAAAAACGAGCAAAAATAATGAAAGAACGCAATGAAAGCTCCCCGGACCGCACTGGACTTCCTACTTGTGTCTGCGGCCCTTGAAGACAGAGGCCTGATACAAATTAGCCGCGGGAAAGCCGTCTGGCCATAAAATACAGTACAGGGTCACTTTTATGTAAGTTTGCCAAAAGGGACATAAACCAGGACAATCTCAAACTGTGACACAGGATAGAGACATATTAAAGCGCTCGGCCTCGTGCGCGGCTGTCATGGCGCTTGCTTTATAGACTTCCCGCACCAGCACCCAGCCCCTCGCTCCACCTGGTCAGTCTAATTAATTAGGAAGGAAGTTATCCCAAATTCTGTACGTTTTGCTTTTATTATCAAGCACTCCGTTTGAAGTTACAGGAGTTAACCTCTTAATCCCGCAGACCGCGCGCTCTGCTCTGGACACTGGGGGATGTCTGCCAGGACTGGTAATTGGTCAGGATGTTGCTGTCACTCATGTTAAATTTTATGCTATGACTTCAAATAAAAGGTGGGCAGTAAGGTGAGGCACACTGTAAAGTTACTCCCAGAAACATCTTTGGTTTTGAATTAATCCATCATTGATGAGGTTTTTTTTCACTTTCATTAAGTTGTTGAATTTTTTCCTCCTAACATTTTAATCCAAAGTAAGATGTTAAAATACAATATGAAAGGAACACATTCCTAACTCCCACCCAAATCCGTCAGCGTTCCTTATACACAGGGAAACACCACAGGACATGGCCCGGACGGTCCAGAGGCCTCCCCGAGGCGAGGCGGGCAGAGAAACCCGCACAGCTACCGGCAAGGCAACAGGAAAACGCACTGCCGGCCTCAAGACCCACCCACTCAGTGTACATCTGAGTGACAGATAAAACTGCAGAGAAAGAGTCTCCCACAAAACAAACAAAAACCAACAGAGGCGACCTTTTCATCAGAAACATTCAGATGTCTGCATGGACTCAGGTTCAAACACACATGAACATATAATATGTGTATGTGACCGGGAAATCATCTAAATGTGATAAACGTTTCACTTATAACAATAAGTTAGAGTGCCAAGATAAAAGTCACCTTCTCACTAAAACAGCTGCTTTGTCAGAGCCATTTACATGCGCCGACCCTGTGATGATAAGGAGCAGGGACAGCTAAGAACTGGCCCACAGAACAGGAATCCACCCAGGAAGGAGGAGAAAGGCTCTTTAGGGACACAGTCAGCCCCCCAGGACTGAAATGTCCTGTCTGAATTAACATGGTGGTTTAATTAAAAACTACGTAGAGAATTCTGCTTAATTTGACTTTCAATTCCAACTCTACATCCGCCTGTGGCGAGTGGCCAATTTCCGCATCTCGGCACAATATGCAAGGGGCTGCTTTAAAATCGATGCCCAGGGGAATCGATGGAGGAGGGGCCACAGGCCGTCAGGGACGCCACAGACTGAGACACAGTAAAACGCACCAGGAGGGTGGCCAAGGAATATAAAGCGACTTTAACTCAACCATATTACAAGTTTGTCATTACTCAAGTTACTGTGCTGGTCTACCAATTAGAGGTGTTTCCTAAGCTCTCTTCAATGTTGCTGGGAACTGATGTGCCAAACGTCACCAGTGAGCAAAGAGCTTCAAAGGTATCGACAGAAATACATGTACTGGCCAGCCCAGCGGAGCATGTCAGCGACTCAAGGAGGCCGCAGCCAGTGACTGCACCCCGACAGCGCTGCGCCCAGAACGCCGAGGCCGCAGCCAGTGACTGCACCCCGACAGCGCTGGGCGCAGAACGCCGAGGCCGCAGCCAGTGACTGCACCCCGACAGCGCTGCGCCCAGAACGCCGAGGCCGCAGCCAGTGACTGCACCCCGACAGCGCTGGGCCCAGAACGCCGAGGCCGCAGCCAGTGACTGCACCCCGACAGCGCTGCGCCCAGAACGCCGAGGCCGCAGCCAGTGACTGCACCCCGACAGCGCTGGGCCCAGAACGCCGAGGCCGCAGCCAGTGACTGCACCCCGACAGCGCTGTGCCCAGAATGCCGAGGCCGCAGCCAGTGACTGCACCCCGACAGCGCTGGGCGCAGAACGCCGAGGCCGCAGCCAGTGACTGCACCCCGACAGCGCTGCGCCCAGAACGCCGAGGCCGCAGCCAGTGACTGCACCCCGACAGCGCTGGGCCCAGAACGCCGAGGCCGCAGCCAGTGACTGCACCCCGACAGCGCTGCGCCCAGAACGCCGAGGCCGCAGCCAGTGACTGCACCCCGACAGCGCTGGGCCCAGAACGCCGAGGCCGCAGCCAGTGACTGCACCCCGACAGCGCTGTGCCCAGAATGCCGAGGCCGCAGCCAGTGACTGCACCCCGACAGCGCTGGGCGCAGAACGCCGAGGCCGCAGCCAGTGACTGCACCCCGACAGCGCTGGGCCCAGAACGCCGAGGCCGCAGCCAGTGACTGCACCCCGACAGCGCTGTGCCCAGAATGCCGAGGCCGCAGCCAGTGACTGCACCCCGACAGCGCTGCGCCCAGAATAACGCAGCTTACCAGGAGGGGGGCCTTCACAGAAAGGCAGACGGAAGGCTCCCGTGTGCTGTGCACACACACACTGAGCTGGGCAGTGCTAATAACCTTGCAACTTCCCTGTAATTGATTAAGAACCGAAATAATATGAATGTTTTAAAATAACGTGTCATGATCACCTTCCCCGGAAAGCTTCCCAAACATCCCTAGTGCAGCCTGGAAGCCTAGTCTGGCAGTGGGGTTGACTCTGCTTCAGTCTAGAGCCGTGGTCGGCAAACTGCGGCTTGCGAGCCACATCAGCTCTTTGGCCCCTTGAGTGTGGCTCTTCCACAAAATACCACGGCCTGGGCGAATCCATTTTGAAGAAGTGGCGTTAGAAGAAGTTTAAGTTTAAAAATTTGGCTCTCAATCGTTGTACTGTTGATATTTGGCTCTGCTGACTAATGAGTGTGCTGACCACTGGGCTAGGTCACTCTAAAATGGGATCAAATGGGACCTTAAAACTCCGAGCGGTGGGAACAATGAGAGCCGCCTCTGCTCAGCGGCTTACTTTCTAGGACACGTACTCGTCAACGCAGGCAGCTCTGGAGGACGGCAAGGACGGCTGGCGTCCAGGGCTGGTTCTGGGCTGCGGCCTTTGCTTTACATGCGACCTCCTCCCGTTGGGCCCTGTAAACAAGGCCACTCACCTCAGAGGAACCCTAAGCCTGGGCATCTCACCGCTGCACCCCGGCCTTCCCCAGCACTCAGCCTCCCCGCAGCCTCCAGGCCACTCCCCCCTCATCTTCCTTGTCACCCTCCTCCCTCAGAGGCACTAAGGACCCGCTCTCTGATTTGGTTCCTACAGCCTCCCTCATTCCACCACTATCTAGTCGATCAACAGCAGTATCTTGAGCGCTGCCTCCTCGCCGTCTTTTAAAATTCTTGGCTGTTGGGGCATTAGTTGGGCAGCCGTGTCAACGGTACCCCACAAGCACTCATTCACCATGTCAGTCCCCTTTGTGATCCCACAGAGGAGCTGGTGAGCCAGAGGGATTTGATGACAGTAACAGAGTGAATGCCCTTTCCCTCATGTAGAGAGAAACTGGACGCACATAACTTAGAGGAAAGAATGCTGTACGGGGTGCGGGGGCTGGGAAGAGATCAACCAAAGAACTACTATGCATATATGCAAACCCCGTGGACACAGACAACAGCACGGTGAAGGCCTGGGGCGCGGAAGAGGTCAGTGGGGGGAACGGGGACATCTGTAATACTTTCAACAATAAAGATAAATTTTTAAAAAGAAAGCGGCACAATGGAGGGAGGAGGTGCTTCCTCGCGCCCCCTCCCCACCCCGCATCCCTCCTCCGCACTGACATGCAAACAACACACTTGGGGCTCAGTGGGTTTCCTTTGACCAAGAGAATAGTGACATGTCCCGGTTTTTGTGTCTGGTGTTTTTTTAATTCTAGAGATAGCTGCTAATTCAGCTCCAATAAATCAAGCCAAGTCCCTTTCTAGTTGGTTAGTTCACAAGAAGGGGGAAATAATTGGGAGGCAATTATTTGCAGTTTTTAAAAATTATTTAACTAATAACTAGATTTTTATAAAAAGCATAAAAGTAGGTACACCTATGAGACCGAATGTGAAACTATTTAACACTGAGCGTTCCAGGTTGTTGTCTGCAGTGGGCAGATTCACACGAGGCAGACAGAAAGGAGAGCTGCATGTGTAAGGCAAACACCGACAGCGACAGCAGGGACGCGTGCCCAGACGCCATGTGATGGGCCAGGTGGTGAGACGTCTTCATATGCCGGTGCCTCCACCACACCGCATTTCACCTTCCCTTAGTGACTTAGATAAAACAGTAGATGCAAAAATCCTTTACAGAAATCCTGTGCCCACCCCCTGCCATCTACCCATAAAACCCCAACAACCCGGCGGAGGACTCGGGCTGCTCACCAGTCTCCGCACCAGCCATTCCTGCAGCTCAGAGAAGCCCAGGTCCTGCTCATGCCTGGGATGCATTAGGCCAACACCCGCCTACTCCTCCTGCTCCGCCGGCGGGTCCCAGCTCCAGAGCAGGCGGCCTCTGAGCCTCCCCGGCCCAGGAACCAGGACCTGCGCTCCTCTGCACCTCCGCAGCGGCTGCAGTCTACAGTCCACCTCCCGGCAGGCTACTCCCCTGCCTGACTTCCCTCGACACCCTTCCAGGCAGGAGCCCAGTCTCTCCATTTCTGTCCCTGGCAAGCTCCTATGATAGCAGGATAATTACTACCTAGTACATGCTTAGTAAAACTGTCAGATGAATGAATATCCATCAAAGGCTCCCAAATTCTACAGAACTGGTTTTTCAAGTATCTCCAACAACCTCATTTCTTCTCGATGCTCATGATGCTCATTCTTCCAACCCTCCTGAATGCTGTAGTTTACAAGCCATTCTAGACTACTGGGGGTGGGCGAGGAGCACACTCTGCCCCAGTCCTTGCACCCACAGCACCTGCCCCGAGGCGACCCCCTACCGACCTCCCCCATTCATCCGGCCTCTCCTCCCCATCCCGCTGGCCTCTCCTTTCCCATCCCACTGGCCTCTCCTCCCCAAACCACTGGCCTCTCCTCCCCATCCCACTGGCCTCTCCTCCCCATCCCGCTGGCCTCTCCTTTCCCAACCCACTGGCCTCTCCTCCCCATCCCACTGGCCTCTCCTCCCCATCCCACTGGCCTCTCCTTTCCCATCCCACTGGCCTCTCCTCCCCATCCCACTGGCCTCTCCTTTCCCAACCCACTGGCCTCTCCTCCCCATCCCGCTGGCCTCTCCTTTCTCAACCCACTGGCCTCTCCTCCCCATCCCACTAGCCTCTCCTTTCCCAACCCACTGGCCTCTCCTCCCCATCCCGCTGGCCTCTCCTTTCCCAACCCACTGGCCTCTCCTCCCCAAACCACTGGCCTCTCCTTTCCCAATCCACTGGCCTCTCCTCCCCCCAATCCTGCTGGCCTCTCCTTTCCCATCCCACTGGCCTCTCTTCCCCATCCTGCTGGCCTCTCCTCCCCATCCCACTGGCCTCTCCTCCCCAAACCACTGGCCTCTCCTCCCCATCCCACTGGCCTCTCCTCCCCATCCCGCTGGCCTCTCCTTTCCCAACCCACTGGCATCTCCTCCCCATCCCACTGGCCTCTCCTTTCCCAACCCACTGGCCTCTCCTTTCCCAACCCACTGGCCTCTCCTCCCCCCCATCCTGCTGGCCTCTCCTTTCCCATCCCACTGGCCTCTCCTCCCCATCCTGCTGGCCTCTCCTCCCCATCCCACTGGCCTCTCCTCCCCAAACCACTGGCCTCTCCTCCCCATCCCACTGGCCTCTCCTCCCCATCCCGCTGGCCTCTCCTTTCCCAACCTACTGGCCTCTCCTTTCCCAACCCGCTGGCCTCTCCTCCCCATCCCGCTGGCCTCTCCTCCCCATCCCGCTGGCCTCTCCTCCCCATCCCACTGGCCTCTCCTCCCCATCCCGCTGGCCCTGGCCGGCTCCCACCTGTTGGCCCTCACTGTGCTTCCCACAGTGCAGGCTGCGAACAACACAAACACTTCAGAAGCTCAACAGCAACCACTGGGTTTGGTACTAGTTCAGCAACTGCACATATGTGCTTCATGGACAATTTAATAACATTTAATATCGCTGGGCCTCAGATGTCACCTTATAAAATGAAGGTTTGAACGAAATCCCTTTCAGCAACAACACTTCCTTCAAGAAATTATAACAAAGAGCTTTTTAAACTATGTAATTTTTCACATTATATAGATGGCTTAGGTAAATTTAAACGCATCATAATAAAAAAACAACTCCAATAAATAAAAGCCAGTGATGCCCAGCCGGTGTGGCTCAGTGGCTGAGTGCTGACTTATGAACCAGTTCTGGAAACCAGGGAGGGGGGCCCACCGACACACTTTCACCTCACCCTCAGGGGCTCTCCCGGGCCCTCTGGTGTGCAGGCCCAAAACGTGCTGAACTTGAGGTGTACAAGTCGTCAAACGCCAGAGAAACAATCCCATTCCTAAGAATCCACAGAAAGCGACGTGACACAAAAAGTACACAACTTACAACCTGCCAAGCCAAGTTCATTTACGTGACGTTGCAGTGCTGCTCAGCAAGGACACAGCACGCCTTCCCCCCGTATGTTGCATGAAGAGGCTAAAAATGAAAAGGCATGCTGGGTCTATAAATAAACTGTAACACTAAAGCTCGTTTTGTCAAGTTTAAAGTCACCCAAAAAGTACTAGATACTTAAATCTTTGCATTATATTCCAAAAATTTATAGCAAAGAGCTCTATAAGTAAAAAGAGACTACAAGTAAAAAATATTACTTTCACTTTTAAAATGCCGTATTTGAGGACGGATGCAGTCCTTACCACTTAGAAAGTCTAACTGAGATGCTCTTGTGAAGTCTCCAATTGGTCCACTTCTACCTCCCACTCACAGCAGTAGCCCACAGCACCTTGGGAAGCTGACTGTCTAATGGAGCATGTCTAATGCTCTAACAGGCTACAATCCTGAAAACACTGGATATGAAATAACTTACATCCAGACACATTCTAAGCTTCTAGAATTTTGTTCCATGCTTTAAACCAAAGGAGAGGAGAGAGCCTGAGAGTAACAGCTGCGCCGGGCGTCCCATTCCACATGGCATACTCCGCCGGGCAGCACACTCCCGGGAGCACGCAGAGGTCAAAGACGCCCTGGTCCCTGTGGACTCACAGTCAGTTCATAAGCAATGTTACTAAGAGACTGTTAATAGTAATAGTAACAAGATGTTGTTATTAAACTTTTTACATTCCCGTCAAATGGCTGTTTAAGCCAACTTCTTACAGTTCAACATGAATGGTATTTATTTCTCCATGTAACTAATTTAATCCCAAAACACAGGTCACTCACCTTTTTCAGGCCAGCAAAACCTTCTGATTCCAGGAAGAAGAAGGCAAAGGGCATCAAGACAAACAAGCAAAGGTTGGAGAAGAGAGAAGCGAGGTTCCACAGACCTAGAAAGCAACGCAGAAGACAGCCAGGTCAGGTATGGACACGCTCGGCAGAGAAATGACCGTGCTACACTGTGGCATTAGAGCTGTGCTTTCTAACAGTAAAATAAACATAAACTTGAAGAGTGGCCTAACAAATCGCCTAACCTTAGAATCAGAAAGTAATTACCTATTTAAATTGTGTGCAACTTGGTAACATGTACCTATTGGTAAAAGCCAAGATAGGAATTTTTCCTCACACCCTGAAATAAAGTCACTACAATGTGACATGTGCAGAGACCCACAGACATGGTCATATTGGCTTCTTTAGACATATTGGCACCTGAATATTTACATCAGAGCCACTAGCATTTATTGAGCACTTAATAAATCCCAGGTACTCTACTAAACATTTTACATGCATAATCTCATTTAATTTAAGCCTCATAAAAACCCTAAAAGTAATAATTAGCATTTATTGAGCCCTTATGTGCCAAGCACTATTCTAAGTGATTTACAGATATGATGCGAACTCATTTACTCGTCCCAGCAGCCGCCCAACACGACAGCGGTGGAGGCGGGCCACCACACGGGCCGAGGTGCACAGCCAGCCTGTGGCAGCGCCAGCTCCTGGGATTTTTAAAAAGCACCACACCGCAGATGTTTTAATGAGCCATTCCAAGTGGGAAAGAGAAGGGAAGAGAAGCTCACATAGCCTTTTCCCTTTTTCACATATACCACACTCCTTTAGAAAACCACTGTAAAAAGCAACTAAGAATAAATTTGGAAAAAGAGAACTTTAGGTGTGTCCTTGAGACAGAACTTGGCCCAACATTTCCTGTTTTTTAAAAGTAAAAAACTGAGCCCCAGCTGGTGTGGCTCAGTGGATAGAGCGCCGGCCTACAGACTGAAGGGTCCCGGGTTTGATTCCGGTCAAGGGCACATGCCGAGGTTGCAGGCTTGATCCCCAGTAGGAGGCATTAAGGAGGCAGCTGATCAATGATTCTCTCTCGTCATTGATGTTTCTCTCTCTCTCTCTCCCTCTCCCTTCTCCTCTGAAATAAATCTATAATAAAAGCGTAATATGCTAATTAAACTGGATGTCCTTCTGGATGTCCTTCCAGACGACCTTCCAGGCCAAGCCTGGGCTGCAAGGGCCAATGCAAGCCACCACGGCTGTAAGGGCCAAGCCCCGTGCATGAATTTTGTGCATCAGGTCTCTAGTAATAAAATTAAATTTAAAATAAGATAAAACACTGACATTTAAAACTGATTTTCAAAATGGCTATAATCTTTATAAAATTTACAAAATCCAGAGTCAAAGATAAAAATTATGCTACGATTAGAAGTCAGTGGTTTTGAAACGGGCACCTGCTTTCTTTCCACCCAGATTTCCAAGGTGCGGACGTCGGGCGCCGGGGACACGGCCACTAGTGAGCAGAACAAACCTCTGCGGTTGCAGCTCTCAATTCAGGCGCCAGACACTGCACGTGAGTTCTCAGGGGACCAAGGTGGTGGTTACAAATTAACATCCGTGAGTCCTCGCCGCCCTAACCCCATCGGAACAACATGGGATACAAACAAAAAGAGCCCATCGTCCTGTGGAGGTCTTCTAGAGCAGCGGTCACCAGCCGGTGGTCCACGAGGCCCGAAAGGCTGGCGACCACTGATCTAGAGAGACTGACCTTCAGTAGGTAAGGGGACAGAATCTAAAAATTCAACTTACAGTTTCTTATTCAAAAATGTAGGCAAATTTAATGAAATTGATAACTTAGCTTAGCAGGAACTAAAATGTTTCACAAGTTTTTTGAGAAAAACTTTAATTTGAACTTTTTAAAATAAAAATTGTTCTAAAGTACTTTCCAAACTTTCAACACCTTCACCCTTTTCTTCATTCAAAGGGGTTATCATCACAGTCAATTGTTTTATTGCATTAATAACTGGAAGGGCTCAAAGAATGGTGGCTCAATGCCCCACCTAAAGTGTCAGACACTGGGTTCCAGCCTCACCAGCATGTCCATGTGCCAGACCTAATGAGTCACATGTTCTTATCTATAAAGCGAGGCAAGGATCCTGACTAAGGTGGTGTTGAGAACTAAGTGAAATAATGCACGTAGGACAATCAGCACACCTGTCACACACAAAAGCACTTCGTGACTTGCTGCTTTTAGTAACAGCCACATCCCCAGAGGTGCTAACAGGCAGGATGACTTCCCTACTCCCTTCCTGCCAGGTGTATCAGCTCTTGCTTTTTGTCACCAGCAGTTTGCACATGTCCAACAACAATCTCTCCCCTCCCCCAAGAGATGCTGGGGATAGGCACCATCTACACACATGGGCCTAAGAGTTGATGGGCCTCAATCAGAGCTGTGCCCTCCAGGTCAAGGTCACAAACTTCAGTGCATGGTCTTTGTCCTCTACTTTGCTCAACAGTACTTGACCTCCCTCCATAGGGTTTCTAAGTAAGTTACTTCCAGATCTGAAATACAATGATATTGAGCATTATCTAGATGATTCACAGCACATTATATTCTTTGGGCTGGAGAACAGTGACTGCTTTATGTTGCTTTGGTTAGGTCTGGCGGGAAACAGAGAAACTGTGGTTTTAAATCATTTGTGCTGAAGAGATAAAAGTTAGTGTATTCTATCTCTTGTTAAGTCCTTAGCATCTCAGGCATGTTTCAGATGCTTTGGGCATCGCACCAAACTCTTCCTGATAAGGCAAGCCCTCTAGTTTACAGATGGCCTTCAAGCTCAGAAACACGCCTTTGCCCACAGCTGGAAACGGCAGCCACTCTTCCCAAGGTGCTGCCCCATTTTAGCAACATCAGCACCCATTTCCACATCCTCATCTTCTTCACAGATGCCTGCACTCTACAGCACAGCTCCCCAGAGCCAAGCGCCCAAGCGGGGTGGCACCGTGCCCCCACAGCACTGGCTCCAGGGCCAAGAATCCATCCTGAGTGGCAGAACAAGCATGACATCTGAGCACCAAATGTTAACTAGTGTGCCATGGCAGCATGGCCAAGGGTGAGCCTGAGGAGGGGCGGTGAAGGATTAAAGAAGACAAACCAAGAGAATACAACTGGGGCTCAGTGGATCTCCCATGCCTGGATGAGGACACAGAAAGATCCAGCCTGTAAGCCAAGGCTTTATTTTATAGTCAAAGCAAAATGAGGAAGTGGTCAACATGGTTACAATGTTCTTGTGAGTTTCACCTTGTTTTGGTAGCACTTGTTGCACCTCCCACAGCCCATTAGGAATGAATTAGGGAGGGCTACAAGGTCAGGTTTAATTATGCTAGGAGAGCTCTGCCCTTCAAGCTGGGATTTGTTTGTGGCCCTGCCACAGGTCAATCCAAGGCTTGACCCTATAGCCGCTCCCTACATCTCCCCTTTTTTTTGTTTTTAAGCTACTATAAAAGTAAAACTTAAACATCAAGAACAAAGCTCTGGCTATTAAAACAATAACAAAACAATGCCAATGCAACATAGCAATAAGAGAGAAATCAAAACTACAGACATGTTAACATTTTCAGCTACAAAATGGAAGTTTCTTTTGCTGCTGGTGTATATTTACTCGTAGTTCTTGGACTTGGCTGCGCAAGACTTTGCAGAAGGCTGGCAGCTAACCAATGCTAGCATAGCCAGAAACATGGTTGAGGGAGTAGCTTCCACTTCTTGCTTTTCTACCATCTGCTGGGCTTCAGTTGTTAACTTCTTCAGCTGACCCCATGTTGGCACCTCGGTCCCTTAGCCTTCGTTTTCTTCTTCCGCATTGTTGTCATCGGGGCAACTCTCAGTCTTTTGAACAAGGACCTTCTCTGGGTCTATTGTGGTGATGCACATAATGCTCTGGCACCCAAACTGGCTGTGCCGCTCCTTCTGGAAAGACTCAAAACACAACCTCTCCCCCACATCATTACTGGATCTGGTAAAACTCTTGTCTGGTTTGTGTATCCTTCCACCGGGCTAACTCAGCGGAGGCTATTGCAACTGGAGGTCCGATGCCTTTCGGCCCCTGTACAACTCTCTGCATCGTAATTCAAAAAATTTAACACATACCATCCTTCTCCCCCTTTTTTTGGTTTTATAATTGCTTTTTAAGAGTAGAATTGGCTCTTTCTGCTATTGCCTGACCTTGAATTTGTGCTATTTTTGTTTCTGGTAAGACCTGATTTATAGTATTAATTGTTTGTGCCATTACTTTAATTTCTCCAGTGTAGTCCTGATCCATCACCCCAGGGAGAACTTGAAACCCTTTCAATGTTAAACTGCTTCTCCCTAAAATTAGTCCCATCAAGCCCATGGGAAGGGGAACATACACTCCCGTGGCATTCATTTACCCAATGCTTTCCTCTCCTGCATCTTGGCCCATTCCCTGAACATAGGCCGGTCCAATATCAGCACAAACACGGATAAAATACTTCCATAATAAGTAATCTCCAGGTGAGAGACAAGCCTTTGTGACAGTATTAAGCCTCTGGTAACCTTCCACTATTGGTTTCCCCTGCCACATACACTTATTTCAATTTGCCAATTTAAATTAGTCTGAAATAAGGTTTATTTTCTAACTTTATTTGTCCTAGGGTGTGGACAGTAAATGACACTAATTTGCTGCTATCAGTCTTTTTGAGAATATAGACATAAGCTTTGGTTAGGGGGGCAAATGCAAATTATTTACTTTTAAGTGTCCTTGGTTTAGGGATGATAGGATTTACTAGATGGCCCCAAACCACTTGTCATTTATATTTTTTAGATAATTGCAAACTGCTGTTACATGCGAGCCACAAAATTAGAAAAATGACTCTGTAGGTCTTTATATACACTTAACAAAAACTTTCTTAGGATTCCTAAGTATACTGAATACAGTTGCCATTTCTCCCATAGAGATTTTTAGATAAGGTCTTAACTAATTAATGTCCTCTAACAATTTCTAAAAGTCATTTAAGATCTTGAGGCAATCCTTTCATATTCCTTACCTTATGAGGCCTAATACTTTGATTTTTAAGTACAGTTCCTAGGTATTTGAAGGGCATTTCCCACTGTATTTTTTCCCAGAGCAATCTCTAAGCCACATTTAGGGAGTTTCTTTTAAAAACTTTTACTTTCTTTTAAAAAGAACCACCAACTTGGTTGCTTTCCAGAAAAACTAGTAGGAGAGAAACATGCTGGACAATACTGCAATGCATACATCTCAAGTAAAAGGAACTTGCTTTTTCTTCATGGTGTCTCATTAATGGTGAGATTTAATGCCCGAATAATAACTGTTAATTTACTTTGTAAATAGTAGTGGAAGAGATTTAAAAACTTCTCCTTTTTAAATTTACTTTTAAACAGTATTCTTTGTGTACTTTGTTAGAACCAATTGCTTATATGTATTTAAATAGAACATAGTTATTAATTTTTATTTGATAAAGCTTCCCACATGATTTTGAGTATATTAGATCGGCCTAATTTAGTTTAAAAATATTTTTTTTTAAGAGGAGAGAATAAATCCTTCCATCATTCCAGGGCCCTTGAAATGTCCCAAAGCTATCTCTAGGTTAAAGTCTTGAAATTTAACTTGGAAAGACTATCAAAGATACATAACCCAAAGATTATATTATACACTTTTTATAATTATTTCTGAAAGACATCAACTAAATTCAAACTGGTCTCAGCATTAAAAATTTGGTTCAGACCACAGAATTAATCCTTATCCTCTAATTAGGCCAACAAAATACTATTTCCTAGGTTGAAATTCCACCACATGCAATACACATAAGGACCACAATACACACTGAACCACCAGTCTCTCCAGAGAAGACACAATAACCATTCCTCTCAAAGATGAACCTCCACATTCCATGCACTGTGCCGTCACAGCCATACAGTTCCTCCCAACCTAACCTGAACTCCAAACTCCCAGAAGCCTCAAACTCTAGCCGGCAAGCCAAACACCTGGCATTTCTCAGACTATCAACATATCCACATCCGTAAGGATAGATCTCAAACAAAGCACAAGGCTCGTTCAGTGAATAGACTCAGTTCTATCCTCTGGATTCTTCACACGAGGCGAACTCAGACTGACATTTCAGTACCTTGTCATTTTAAAATACCTAGAGATTGAACAATTTTTTGAATTTAGCAATGTTCCAAGGTCCTTAAGTTACCAAGGACTTTGAAAAGTTATGTAGAGGCATGACGAAAAGGCAAGGGGAGGAGGGAGCAGGCCCGTAGCCACTTGAATGTAAAACTGCCACATTTTTCCTTAAAGATAACACACTGACTTTTAGTGGCTTTAATGTTAAAGTATTATTTTATTTTTATTTTATTTTATAAAAACAGGAGTGACCGGGACCTGTGAGGCAACCTTGGAATGCGGTCCATTTTTATTCAAGAACGACCCTTTATTATGGAAACACTAATCTTGTTGCCCAAATACAGCCTGTACATTTTCCTTGTATTGTTTTTGCCATCTTTTAAAGAAAAACAGTCTTGGGTTTATTCTATAGCATCCATGAAGGGATAAGGGGCTCCGTTCAAGACCCCCCAAAATCGGGCAGGGCGCGCCTTCTCTTAAGCTAGCCTTTTTTCCCCATGGGTACAGAAATTCCAGACGTATCCCTAAATTGTGAGAAATGTCTCATCTATTCAAATTTCAAATGATGGACTGGGAAATAAAAACATGGCAAAAATGAGGCTTTTAATAACACTCCCAAGAGTGGGCGTCCATTTTACAGGATCACCAAAAGACTAGTCATTAATGGGCTAGGGCCTTTTTTAGTTACTTCCCTTTGTCTAGGGATTTTTCCTAGAACCTGTGTCATCGGCCACGTGTATTGTTTATATTCTTTCTCTCCATTCCCACATTGTTTGCTCTGGGGAAATTTAGTAATGGCCTGGCCATCTACTGTTTCTTTAAAATTAAATTAAAGGCATGCTTAATAGACTAACAATAAACAAATTAAACCAAACAACAAACAGATAAAACAACAATCAACAAACAAGCGCCCACAACACATAGATAGGACTTAATAAATCAGAGTTCTTTTCATGGATCTTTCAGATGTTTTTTAAATTGCCTGGGACTTACAGGCAGAATGCAGCCTCAATCTCAGCCTGTTGATCACAGATCTTATCATATTCTGCTCTCCATAGCATTGACTGGTGTCTAAAGTTATTTTTGCTAAAATCTACCTGTCCCAAGGCATCATATGGTAATTTTCAGACAAAGCATTAAAGAGTCCTTTTGTAAGATGACAGTCCCATTTTCCCTAGCTGTTGAGCCTTCCCACACTAGAGGCGGAGGATCCGGGGCCTTAGGTGTTACAGACTTTTGATCCGCAACACGAAGTGGGCATAATGCAGTTCAAACAAGAGCCCACCTAGGTAAAGATGACAAGGGCACTCGTTTTCCTTGAGCCTGATTTAAGAGAGTGCCTTTTGACACCTTAAGAAATTTAAGAATTCGCATTGTTTTAGAGATCCCTTTTTCCCATGTTTTATGCCTAGCTATTACTAAACTGCGCTCCTTACCTTACTTTTTGCTTTCTGCTCGTGCTTCACTGGAGCGTCCTTTCACCTTGCAATTGTAGTCCCCCCCCCCCCCCCCCCCGTACTCAGGCCCCACGTTGGGCGCCACATGTGCCGTGCCAGCACGGCCAAGGGTGAGCCTGAGGAGGGGCAGTGACGGATTAAAGAAGACAGACAAGAGAATACAGCCGGGGCTCAGCAGATCTCCGGTGCCTGGATGAGGACACAGAAAGACCCAGCCTGCAAGCTGAGGCTGTATTTTATAGTCACAGCAAAACAAGGAAGTGGTAAACATGGTTACAATAAATATTCTTGTGAGTTTCACTTGTTCTGGCAGCACTTGCTGCACCTCCCACAGCCCATTAGCTACCTAGGAAGGAACTAGGGAGGACTATAAGGTCAAGCTTAATTATGCTAAGAGGGCTCTGCCCTCCAAGCTGCGACTTGTTTGTGGCCCTGCCACAGGTCAGTCCGAGGCTTGACCCTATAGCCACTCCCTACAAACCAGGTAACACCCTCTCAGTAAAAGCTCATGGGCCAAACTAAGGTAGAATGAGAATAATTCTCCATTGTCAATGCACAATGAAGGGAATCACAACACAGATAAAAATTAAAAATATTAATTTTAACCAACTCACCGAGTTACAACTGACATAAACTACATACTGAAAGTGTAAAATTTCATAAATTTTGACATAAGTGCTCACCAGTGACAGCATCGCCATAATCAAGATAATGAACACACACACCTGTTTCCTCCTCCTACTTTATAATCACTGCCACCTGACACTCCCAGACCTCCTCCCAGCAGCCACCACATCCGCACTAAGCTCAAAAAAGACAGCACAGTTTAGAATTTTATATTCACGGTGTATGTAATATAGTCTTATCAGGCTGCTATCGCCTCGCACAGCTTTCTGTGCTTTTCCAACACTGTAACAAATATCAGTCGTTGGCCACTCCATACGAATCCATGGAATCCAGCTCTCACACTGCACCATTCACCTGCAAACTCTCCCTGGTCGTTGCCAACGTGTGGCTCTTACCACAAAAGCTGCTGCAGGCTCCATGCCCAGGACTCTATATGGACATATGCTTTCATATCTTTGGGGTAAATATGTGGGCAGAAAGTGGCTGGATTGCATAGCAGGCGGATGTTTAACACTTTAAGAAACTTCTGAAAAGTTTTCCAAAGTGGTTATATAATTTTACATTTCCAGCAGCAGAGTTTAAATTTCACTTGCATTTTGCCAAAATATGGTGTGAGCAGTCTCCTTGGTCTCTGCCCATTCTAGTGAGTGTATAGTGGTAGCTCATTATTGCGTCAATTGGCACTTCCCTAATAAGTAAGGCTATGACATCTCTTCGTAAACTTGTTTGCCACATGCTTATAGTCTTTGGTGACGTCTCTTTGAATCTGCTGCCTGGTGATGTCTCTTTGAATCTCTTCCTGGTTTGTCTGTTCCCCTGTTACAGTGTGGCAAGTTCGTTATCTGCTCTGAACACAAGTCCTGGATCAGGGAAGTGAGCCACAGGCATTTTCTGCCAGACTGTGCATTGTCTTTCCATCCTCTTAACAGTATTTCAAAGAGCAAAATGTCTTTGTCTTTATAAAGTCCAGTTTATTAAGTCTCTTTTTTGCTTTAAAGGGTACCATATTTTCCCATGCATAAGACGCCCCCCACTTTTCCAACACAAAATTAAGAAATCAGTATTTTAAATATTTTGCTGGTTTTCCTCTTAAGGCCTTCTTCTTTTTTGGCATCTTAAGGAGTTGTTCTTCCTGTTTTCTCCACTGTCTGATCGTACACTCAGCGGGAGGAGGTCCAAATTGTCTCTCTGCAGCTCTATTTCCATGCTCTTTTGCATATCTGATTTGAATTTTGCAGAGTAAGACAATCACTTACAGGTATTTATTTTTTTTATCCTGACATCTTTATAGGCTCAGAACACTCGGTCCCTGTTGCATCTGCACACTCTCCACCTCCACCTCCAATTACAGCATCAGCTGACGTCAGTAACAATAAGGCTCGTGATTGGAGGAAGCCTGTTTGACAAGGTATGGGCAGCTACACACCTGCGCGGCTCCCTCCTTGGCTGACTTCCATGTATAAGACGCCCCTCGCTTTTCAGTCTAACGATTTTAGAAAAAAAAATAGCATCCTATACATGGAAAAATACAGTAATTTCCACCCAAGAAACTACAGCCTGGTCCAGTGCCACAGGCTTCCTCCTAAGGTTCCCTACATGGGCTCCTGCTTTAAGATTCACATTCAGGTCTATAATCCTCTTGAACCGCATTTTGTAGATGATCCGGTATGGATTCAAGTTCATCATTTTTGTGCAGGATTATCCAGTTGTTCTAACACCATTTGTGGCAAATACCCCTTTTCCACCAAATCAGCTTGCACCTTTGTTGAAAGTGAATTGACAATGTATGTGTGGATCCTTTCCTGGACTCTATATTCAACTGAGCTCAGCTATTTGTCTATCTTTATGCTGACACCACGTGGTCTCAATTATTGCAGCTTTAAAAGAGTCTTTGAGTCAAGTACTAAGACCTCCAGTTGTTTTGTCAATTCTAAGTTCTTTGAACTCCCTTATGAATCTTAGATCAGCTTGTCAATTTCTACAAAAAAAGGTCTGCTGAGATACTGAGTAGGATTGTGTTGAATCCACAGATCAATCTGGGGAGGACAGACATTGGAAGTGGACTGTCCTCTAACCCATGAACACAGTGTATCTCTCCATTTAGTGCGGTGCTCTTTAATATTTCTCAGTGGTGTTCACAGTTTATATCATGCAGGTCCACCACCCCTAAGCTATTTCATATTTTTTATGCCATTGTACTTAACTGGCATTGGTTTTTAAGTCAACTTCCAAGTTTTCATTGCTAGCATACAGAAATGAAATTGAGTTTTGTATACTAATCTTGTATCCTGCAACCTTGCAAAATTCAATTATTGGTTCTAATAGCTTTTTAAAAATAAATCCCATCAGAATTTCTATATGGACATAACACCTGTTAATAGTTTTCCTTTTTAACCTGAATGTTCTTTATTTTTTAAAACTCCCCATAATGATGTTGGGTAGTAGTGGTGAGGGATATCCTCGACCTGTTTCTGATCCCAGGGGAAAAGCATTCAGTCTTTCACTATTAAGTATGATGTTACCTGTAGGGTTTTCCTAGATGCTCTTTATTAGAATGAGGAAATCCCCTTTCATGCCCAGTTGGCTGAGAGATTTTATCAGGAATGAATGCTGAATTTTGTCAGATGATGTTTCTACATAAACAATGATGAGCATATGTCTTTAGTGTGTGAATATGATAAATTACACTCTGATTTTTTCAAAAGTTATGATCTCTCCTTTTTAAATATTTTTATACTTGATTTGCTATTATGTTTAGAATTTAGGAATCTACGTTCCTAAGGGATATTGGTCTATAGTTTTCATGTAATGTCTGTCTGGTTTTGGCATCAGGCTAATACTGGCCTCAATGAGTTAGAAAGTGTCCCCTCATCTTCTTTTTCTTCCTTTTTTTAAGTTTATCTTTATAATTGAAAGTAATACAGATGTACCCTTATTTTCCCCATTGACCCCTTTTACCCTGACCCCTCCCCCCATGCATAAGACGCCCCCCACTTTTCCAACCCAAAATTAAGAAATCAGTATTTTAAGTACTTTGCTGGTTTTCCTCTTAAAACCTTCTTCTTTTTTGGCATCTTAAGGAGTTGTTCTTCCTGTTTTCTCCACTATAGAACTGGAATTGGGTAGAAATTAACTGTATTTTTCCGTGTGTCCAGGCTGTAGTTTCTTGGGTGGAAATTACTGTATTTTTCCGTGTATCCAGGGGTTATGCATATCTATACTAATAAAAGGGTAATATGCTAATTAGGGCAGACATCTTCCGGACCTCAATCCGGACAAAGCCACAGTGGCTGCAAGGCCCGGGGCTCAGGCCTTGCAGCTGCCACTGCCAGCAGTAGCAGCAGCAGTGGGGTGATGGGGGCAGCGCCGTCCCCTGATTAGCCCAGTAGCCTCCCATGGGGAGCGGGCCTAAGCCATCAGTAGGACATCCCCTGAGGGCTCCCGGACTGTGAGAGGGGACAGACCAGGCTGAGTGACACCCCTCCAGTGCACGACTTTCATGCAACGGGCCTCTAATATGCATATAAGATCTTTGGTTAATTTCAATTTTCTGAAAAGGTCTGTGTAGAACTGGAATTATTTCTTCCTTAAATATTTGGTAGGGCTGACAGTGAAGCCCTCTTGTCCTAGAGTTTTACTTATGAAAATATTTGTAGCATTTCCACAACGTCTGAAAGGAATTCGGTTATTCTGTTCAAGGAATTTTTTCATTTCTCTAAATTGTTGGATTTACTGTAATAACAATGTTCATAATATGCACTAACTATCCTTTTAATAGCTGAAGGATGTGTAGTGATGTCACCCTCTTTTGTTCCTGATATTAATCATTGGCGTTTTCTCTTTTATTATTTTTGCTTTTCAATGATATTGATCTTCTATTTTCTATATTTTCTGTTTTCTATTTCACTGATCTCCTCTTGTCTTTTTTAATATCCCATCTTCTTCCTTTGGGATTCACTTGCTCTCCTTTTTCTAGTTTCCTAAGGTGGAAACTGTAGGAACTAATTTGGGCCCTTTTTCTTTTCTAAAGCATGCATTTCAGTGTTGTAAACATTTTGAAATGATTTCTTTCCATTTTTATTCAGTTCAAAGTACTTTCAAATTTCCTTTTTTACTTCTTCTTTGACCTATGCACTATTGGGAAGTATGATAATTAGTTACCAAAGACTTGAGGCACTTTCCAGATATGCTGTGTCACTGATTTCCATTTGATCTCAGCATTGTCAGAGAACAAATCTTAAATCCTTCTAAAGTATGGCGACTTATTTATGCCATTGGGTGTAGCTGTCTTAATAAATGCTCCGAGTGTACTTGAAAATAATGTGTTCTACTACTGTTGGGCAGAAAGTGCTAATAAATGTAAATTAGGTCAAGTTGGTTAACAGTATTATTCAAGTCTTCTATTTCCTTAAATTTTCCTTTCTACTTGTTCTGTCAATTATTGAAAAAGGGATATAGATATATCTGAATATATGTGTGATGTTGACTGTTAACTCATTCATTTCTGTAATTTTGCTTCACACATTTAATATTTATTAGGTAGATAAGTGTTTATCATGTTCTTTTGATGGATGAACCCCTTCATCATTATGAAATGATCTTCTTTATTCCTTACTCTTTTCTGCTAATAATATACCTATTCTGGCTTTCTTTTTGCTAGCATTAGGAGGGTATACCTTTTTCTCCTATTGTTGTTAACCTATTTGTGTCTTTCTAGTTCAAGTGGTTTCTTGTAGGCAGCATCTACTTGTGTCTTCCTTTTTATCAATCTGTCCATCTCTGCCTTCTAACTGGGGCGTTCAGACCACTGATGTGGTCAGGTTCAAGGCTATCAGCTTGCTCTGTTTTCTATCCATCCACTGTTCTGTCTTCCCTTCTCCTTCCTTTTCTGTGTTCCTTTGTACTAGCTCTTTGCTATGACTCCACTTTGTTTTCTTTATTTGCTTTCTGACTGCACCTCCCTGCTGAGCTGTTTCAGGGACTGGGGGTTATCGTGCACACCTCTAACGCCACACACTGTGCCTCCCATAGTATCACTTTGTGGGCAGCACAGACCTATACCAGTGTATTTCCATTTCCTTCTTCCCGCCTCTGTGCTGCTATGGTTACATGTTTTATTTGTACGTGTTATACGACTCATAATACACTGTTACTATTTTTTATTTCAACAATCAATCTTCTTTTAATAAGACAAATGACAAAGGAAAACGTCTATGTTCACCAGCAAACGGCATGCTGGTGTAGGGCAGCGACTCCTCTCTCCTCCCTCTGTGCTACGGCAGCACTGCTTCCTGGAGTAGTTTGCTGGTGATGAATCTCTAGCTTCTGTATTTCTGACACTGCCGTTTTTTGCCTTTGTCTTGGAAAAATGTTCTCACTGGATTTAGGTTGGCAGGTTTAGGATGGACTGGCTTTCTTCCCCACAAGAAAAATGCCAAGGCAAAACCGGTTTGGCTCAGTGGATAGAGCGTCGGTCTGCGGACTGAAAGGTCCCAGGTTCGATTCCGGTCAAGGGCATGCTCCTTGGTTGCGGACACATCCCCAGTGGGGGGTGTGCAGGAGGCAGCTGATTGATGTTTCTCCCTCATCGATGTTTCTAACTCTCTATCCCTCTCCCTTCCTCTCTGTAAAAAAATCAATAAAATATATTTTAAAAGAAAAATGCCAATTCTTATCCTTGCTCCTCTGCACTTACATGTCCTTTTCTCTGAATGCTTCCAAGATTCTCTTTATCACTGGTCCTGGCCAATTTCATGGCCTGGCATAGTTTCTTGTACACGGGGCTTTCTTGCACATCGGGCTGGTGAGCTTCTTGGATCAGTGGGTTTACAGGTTTCACCTATGTGTGGAGTCATTTGTGTGCACACGTACACCCACACCTTAACACACCAAAACCTCTTTTTAAAACACATCCCACGTCAATAAAACATTTAATGTAGGTCTGCACTGTGCACTATATGTCCTCTAATAGAACAAGGCACTCACACTGTTGTGACTGAGCGACCTTCCCCGTCCTGACGGCACTGTCTGTCCGTCTGTCTGACCAGTTGGTTTGCAGCCGTCCGCTCTGTGGGCCCTGCCTCCTCCTGTATAAACAGGCTGTACCCTAACTTGCTGGGCTCTTGTGAAGGACACAGAGAAACGATCCACCACCGAGTTAAACACTTTCAGGGTCTCAGCCCGCCCTGTCTCAACACAGCGAGTGGCCAAAACAATGAAAAATTCTAATGCCTACCAGCATTTAGATCAGATCAAGACAAGAAAGTGATGCCAGTTACAACTAAAATTAGCTCCCATCCCTTTCCCTAAAGGTTATCATTAATTACACCAAAAAAACTTATCAATAAAAAACTAATGCTCATGACATTAACAAATATAAAAACAATGACAAAAATTGGCATAGAAAATAAAATGCAAAGAAAGACACCAAACTATTAACAATGTGAACATAGTAAAATTATCAATGATTTTTTTTCCTCCTGCTCTTCTACATATTCTGTTTTTTTTAAGGCGCAAAAACCCTTCAAAATCATGAAACATATATTTAAACCCCGTTGTGAAACTCAAAATTCTCCATATCCCTATGTCACAGGGCAGAGGGCAGCAGAGCTGACCGGAGCTGGGCATGCCTGGGGCCCTCGGCACACAGCCCACACAATTCACTGGTCTCCCCGGTGCACAGCTCGAATCCGGCCTGAGTGAGGTCGCACGTTAGCACATGGCAGGGAGCTCCAACGACTGCTCCCAACAAGGTGCAACCAGGAATGCAAACCCTTGATGCTTAGAGTCCACGCTGCTCTATAACTGGGGGCCCAGGGGGTTCATTTAGTTTTTGCAATTTGAAATAATCAACTGTCATGCATAGCACAAAAGAAGGCTCTTTATTGTTAGTGATCTATAAATATACAGGCGTCCAGAATTTATCTTTCTGATCATACATGCCGCTTTCATGCCGTGAAAACTACAAATTCAAATTCTTCTCTGGAAGTCAAAAGTTAAGATATAAAACTCTGCCTGGGGCAAAAGCTCACACAGCAATAAAAGCACCTCCTCTGACCAGCCAGCGCACGGAAAACAAAGCAGTTATGAATGGCGACACAAAGACATCTGCTCCCATGGATGTTAACAAGCAGAGTGTCCGCTGGACCAGGGAGAAAGACCATCGATGAGTACGATCTGAACACCAACTGGTTTAGCCTGTCAGGAAATTGGGTGCCTTCTTTTACCTGTGGAACTTTAAATATACGTTATATAGAATTTAAATGTTATTTCCCCCCACCTTTCTTTCCCTGGAGACTCAACATGACTGCTGGCTCTCGGAAGGGATATAATCTAGATCAAGCGTGTCAAACTCGCAGCCTGCTTGTGTGTTTGACATGCTTGATCTAGACCCTCCCTGTGCCGCCCAGCCCACATCTCAATGCACTGGTCAGTGATCGTACATACACAGGAGGCCATGCATGGTCATGGAGCGAGAAACTCCTATCACCCAGTGACCTCACAGCCATCATAACGTCGCAACGCGTCACATGACTCTCCGCCAGTCATATCCCAGTGCAGCAATACAATCATGTACAGTGCATAGAACTTGGTAATAATAAACAACTACAGTACCACTCCATGTATGTTCTATACTTTTAATGTTATTTTAGGATGCACTCCTTCAACACGTAAACAGAAAGTCTGCTGTAAAACAGCTGTGTTAAGCCTGTGGCAGCCTCATACATCTCGTGTTTATCTGATCGTGCCTCCTAATGGCATCATTTCTCTCAGACCTGCTCCAATCTCACATCGTTTGCACGGTGATAGGCTGACAGGCGGATAGCCTAGAGCACTGTGCCGTGCCATGTGCAGTGGGCTGTACCGTCTAGGTTTGTGCAGAGGCATGCTATGATGTTCACACAACAACAAAAAACGCCTAAGGACGCATTTTTCAGAACATATCCCAGCCGGTAAGCTGTGCATGACTGCATTTATTTTTGCAAGAAATATTCACTTAACACTAAGAATTTGAGAGGTGATGGTTTTATCCTACCTAATCATTCACATAAAAAGCTTTTTCAAAGTCCAAATAATTAAATGCAAAAAATTAAAGTTTATTAACAAGAGTAAATAAATGTGAATGTTTTAGACTTAACTTATGCTAACTTAATTATCAATTTCACAACATATAGAAAGCTAGAGAGGAACCAAGATGGTGGCAAAGGTAAACAACTAAACTGCCACCTCGCACAACAATTTCAAAACTATAACTAAAAGACAAAACGTCTACCACCCAGAACCACGGGAAAGCTGGCTGAGTGGAATATTTACAACTAAGAAGGAAAGAGAAAGGAGCACAAACACTGAAAAGCTGAGGTACAGAGGCACCCGAATCGGGCTGGTGGTGGGCGACTGGGCACGTGACTTTTTCAACCCGAAGGGAGACAAGCTCCCGATCACTTTGAAATCCAGTTTCTGGGGACACGCAGAGGACCCAGACGCCTATGGGGAGAAGCTGGACTCTCGGCCATTGGGTCAGAAAGTGAGCGTGACTTTTTTGCAGAGGTGCGTCCAGCAATCATTGTTTACTGCGCTGAAGCGCAGGACACAGGGACTTGGAAACGCGGAAAGGCAGAGACTGCTGATGGCAGCCATTGCCGTTTGCCACGCCCTAGCCTAGTGATGCCCTGAGACCCCGCCCCGCCCCGCCCTGATACCCCACCCCGCACATTCTACAAACCCGCCCAGGCTCCACACAGCGGCTTTTGCATATAAATGGCCTGTTCTGTGGAAGCTTAACCAAATAAACTGCAGCTCCAGTCAGACTGCTCCAAAACCACCAAAGCCCAAGCAAAGAGGAGAAAACTGTAGTTCTTGCTGTAGCTCCTGCTGGGTGGCCTCAGACAGTAGCTGACCTGCACCCCATTGGAGATCCAGAAACTAGAGTATCTAGTGGTCGGTGTGAGATGACACCAGATTTCAATCTCTCATAAGGGACACATTCAAGAGGCAGATTCAGTGAGCGCCAAAGCCCTACTGGAACAAGTCCTGCCCCATAAACGTGTCTCCAGCACAGCAATTCTTCCGTTATAGACACAGTGGGCCCTCACAGCCAACTGGCCTGGAAGTCAATTCCTCCCAGTGACACCAACAACAATCAAGACTTAACTACAACAAGGCTGTGCACACAGTCCACAAAGGGGTACACCAAGAGTGTCCACCTCAGGTAACTGGGAGGCTGACCCGTTGAACCAATAGGACACCTAGTACACAAAGCCACCCTACCAACTCAGGGAAGCAGCAAAAATGAGGATGCAAGGAAACAGATCACAAACGAAAGAAATGGAAGTGAAGAGCCGAAACCGGTTTGGCTCAGTGGATAGAGTGACGGCCTGTGGACTCAAGGGTCCCAGGTTCGATTCCGGTCAAGGGCATGTACCTTGGTTGCGGGCACATCCCCAGTAGGGGGTGTGCAGGAGGCAGCTGATCGATGTTTCTCTCTCATCGATGTTTCTAACTCTCTATCCCTCTCTCTTCCTCTCTGTAAAAAATCAATAAAATATATTTAAAAAAAAAAAAGAAATGGAGGAGAACAAACGAATGGAAATAGAGTTCAAAACCACGGTTATAAGGTTTTTCAAGAATTTCATGGAAAAGGCCGATAAATTTAATGAGACCCTCGAGGATATGAAAAAGGATCAACTAGAAATTAAACAAACACTGACTGAAATAAAAAATATTATACAGAGACCCAACAGCAGATTAGAGGAATGCAAGAATCAAGTCAAAGATTTGGAATACAAAGAGGCAAAGGACACTCCTCCAGAGAAGCAAGAAGAGAAGAGAATTCAGAAAGTTGAAGATAGTGTAAGGAGCCTCTGGGACAACTTCAAGCGTACCAACATCAGAATTATGGGGGTTCCAGAAGAAGAGAGAGAGCAAGATGCTGAAAACCTATTTGAAGAAATAATGACCGAAAACTTGCCCCACCTGGTGAAAGAAATAAACTTACAAGTCCAGGAAGCGCACAGAACCCCAAACAAAAGGAATCCAAAGAGGACCACACCAAGACACATCATAATTAAAATGCCAAGGGCAAAAGACAAAGAGAGAATCTTACAAGCAGCAAGAGAAAAACAGTTAGTTACCTACAAGGGAGCACCCATACGATTATCAGCTGATTTCTCAACAGAAACTATGCAGGCCAGACGGGAGTGGCAAGAAATATTCAAAGTGATGAATAGCAAGAAACTACAACCAAGACTACTTTACCCAGCAAAGCTATCATTCAGAATGGAAGGGCAGATAAAGAGCTTCACAGATAAGAAAAAGCTAAAGGAGTTCATCACCGCCAAACCAGTATTATATGAAATGCTGAAAGGTATTCTTTAAAAAGAGGAAAAAGAAGAAAAAAGTAAAGATAAAAATTATGAACAACAAATACATATCTATCAACAAGTGAATCTAAAAGTCAAGTGAATTAAAAATCTGAGGAACAGAATAAACTGGTGAACATAATAGAATCAGGGGCATAGAATTGGAGTGGACTGATAATTCTCAGGGGGAAAGGGGTGTCTGTATGGGGGATACAGGAAGAGACTGGACAAAAATCACACACCTATGGATAAGGACAGCGGGGAGGGGGAGGCAAGGGTAGAAGGGGGGGAGGACCGGGTGGAGGGGACATATGGGGGGGAAAAAGGAGAAACAATTGTAATAATCTGAACAATAAAGATTTATTATATTTAAAAATAAATAAATAAAATTTCATGACCAGCAAAATAAACGCACAAAAAGAAACACACAAACATACAGAAAGCTAAAGTTACTGTGAGAAGATCTAATATACAGAAAAATAATAGATCTATCATACATTCCCAAGTAGTAATTATATTCTTAACAATTGTCTAAAATTTAGTAAGTTCCCAGCATCTTACAAATGTACATCAGATATACACACATAATGTTCCTAAGAATAGCCTATAATTTGATAAAGCATTGCTAAATTAAAAATTAGGGCTAATAAACATAACATGCTACCACTGCCTTTATTTTATTACATGTCAACTTGTAGATAAAAAGAAATATTAGTCAAATTTCCCCACTTCACAAAGTTAAAATTGCATGCTCCAATACAGTAGTAGAATCTTAAAAATTCAGAATCCTCATAGTTTGTCTAAATCAGTATCAATGACAACCTTTTTGAAAGACAGCCAATGCCTATCCCTGAAAGAAGTATCTGAATTTAAACAAAGATTATTTAATAATCCCCAAATACTTATTTTAAAGCCAAACTAAACCACATCTGACAGAATGCCAGATCACCACAAGATGTGTTAACTTCTAGCTCCATCTGCTGGAGTCACAGAATAGTTCAAAAGACAATATACACCACTGTGAGGCACATAAGCTCCCACCTTTCATTACATGGAAAACTCAACAAATTTAAAAAAGAAAATGAATCTTAGTTCAGCCTTTGTCAATAATTTCCAAAATGACAAAACTAAGTTAAAACCAATATTTCAATGGAATTGTCAAAAAGGGACTAAGTAATTTTTTAAATTCTACCAAGAAAGCATAAGCTTTAAAAGACAAGTTTATGTTTGAAGAGTCAGTTTGTGAGAACTTCAGAACTAGAACAGCTTCTGTTTATTTGCTTAGAAAACAACAAATAAAGAACAATTTTAGCAATGAGCTGTGAAATTTTTTATATTAATGCTAGGGGCCCAGTGCACCAATTCGTGCACCCTGAAAGGAACTGTGGGCGGCAGGCTGCGGTGGGCACAGGGGCAGGTCTCGGGCCCATCCTCTGTGCCCCCACCTGGCCCACGGACCCGTCTGCTGGCATCCCCAATCCCAGTGCTGGCCCCACTCTCACCTGCTGATGGCGTGGAGCGATTGGGGCCAGCGCCAGCAGAGGGTGTGAGTGGGGCCGGTACCAGCAGTGGGTGCGAATGGCAGCTGCTGCCCTGATTGCCCCTCAGGAGCAGGGGGAGGTGGAGAAGCCCTCAGGGGCTATCGGGGCTGGCAGCAGTCGCTCGCATCCGTTGACAGTGCCAAGCGTTAGGGGCCACCGCCAGCAGCAGTTGTGAGTGCTGGGCGGGACTGTGGCACATGGAGCAAAGAATTTTCAGTAACCACCAGAGGCTCATCCCAATGACAGCAACCAGCGCCCCGCCTTGGTCTGGGGCCCCGCTCACCGGTTCCACCATCCCGCCACGGCCAACGCCCGCCATGTTCCACGCTCTGCCTCCTGCTGCCAATGCCCACCATGTTCAGCACGCACTCCATGGTGATCAGCGCATGTCATAGCGACCGGTTGTTTGGTTGTTCCTCCGTTCAGTCTATTTGCATATTAGGGTTTTATATATATAGATAACATTTTTCTTATACCAAAGAAGCAACACATGCTCACTGTAGAAACATTACTCAATGTAAATACCAAATTAAAACTTTATATCATATTATCCTACCAGCCAGAGAAAAACACTTTTTCAATATCTTTCGGTATCAATAAATACTCATCTACACCATCATCTATCCTGGCCAAGAAAGCACTCCACTGTTTGGATCTACCAAAATTTAATTAATTAATAGAAATTGTTGGTAACATTTAACTAACAAAGGTACATTAAATTGGCTGACTTTTAATATTTATACATAAGTATAAATAGATTCTAAAAGTATAGATTTTTTGCCCTAGCTGGTTTGGCTCAGTGGATAGAGTGTCAGCCTGTGGACTGAAGGGTCCTAGGTTTGATTCCGATCAAGGGCACATGCCCAGGTTACAAGTTCGATCCCCAGTGGGGCCATGCAGGAGGCAGCCAAACAATGATTCTCTCTCATCATTGATGTTTCTATCTCTCTCCCTCTCTCCCTTCCTCTCTGAAATCAATAAAAATATATTTAAATAAATAAAGTATGAATTTTTTTTAATCTTCTTTGGAATGTGAAAATGGATAAAACAAAAGTGGATTTTATACTGTCCTTCAGGATGCCCAAAACAGCTACTGTCTATTCCTGTTGATAAATCAAAACACGTACCTCACAAAGATTAGTCAGAGTCACTGTGGTTATCTTTTAGCAGAGTGAACCTCAAACTGGGCAATCACATTATAAGTCTGTTTCTCCCTGGTCACAAGAAAGAATGAATAGCTTAGCAAAAACTGGGCCCCTCAGGAAAAAACGCCTCAGTAACTAAAGAATTATTTCCTGACTTTAAAGCTGCAATTTTAATACCACCATTCTCCTACCTTCCAGGATGTGTCATCGTTTGGGTTTTATTTTAATTTTAAACTCACATTATATACACCTAGAGGCCCAGTGCACAAATTTGTGCCCCAGTGGGGTCCCTCGGCCTGGCCTGAAGGATCGGGCTGAAACCAGCTCCCCAACACCCCCCAAGGGGTCCCGGATTGTGAGAGGGTGCAGGCCAGACCAAGGGACCCCACCGGTACACAATCGGGGCTGGGTGGGGGCGAAGGAGGTTGGCCAGCCAGGGAGGGACCGCAGGAGGGCCCCAGGGCGTGTCTGGCCCATCTCGCTCAGTCCCGATTGGCCAGATCCCAGCAGCAAGCTAACCTACCGATTGGAGTGTCTGCCCCCTGGTGGTCAGTGCATGTCATAGTGACTGGCCAACTGGTCAACTGTCTGCCCCCTGTTGGTCAGAGCACGTCATAACGAGCGGTTAAGCGGCCTTAGCATATCATTAGCATATTACACTTTGATTGGTTGAACAGACAACCGGATGACCGGACACTTAGCACATTAGGCTTTTATTATATAGGATTAGCACTTTAAAATGAACAATTCAGTGGCATCTGGTGCATTGACAATGTTGTGCAACCACCACCTCTATCTAGTTCCAAATGTTTTCATCACCCAAAGGAAAATCCATAAACAGTTATATCATCACTTTTCAATTTATGGAACTGAAGAGTTTCTTATTTTTCTTAATATTTAACATATAAGATACAGATAGTGAATACAAATGTATACTTTCTTTTTTCTGCACAATTTTACCATTTAATATTGATACATACCAATAAAAGTAACTATGTAAGGTTTAGCTACCATTTTAATTTGTCATCTCTACTCCCCTGACCATCCCACCATAAACTGCAGTTGCTGGCATGTCATGGCCCGAACTGAGACAACAATGGGACTCGCCCCACAGCATCGTGCTGCCAAGCAGCAAAGACTCCGGGCCAGAGCAGTGGCTGCCAGAGGCCCACCATCCTGCCTCACTCCAGCCTCAGCACCACTTCTGCGTATTGCATGCTTCAGGCTGTTCTAATGATTTTCTCCTTACAGAAAGAGATACATCTTGCTTCACAATGCAGAGATTTAGAACTAAGATTAACATTTTATTTTTTTATGTTGCTAAATTCTGGCCCAGAGAAGGGAAGTGTCATCCCAAGGTAATCTGATTAACATGTAACACCTCAACCCCATATGTTCAAAATCCAAACAGTGTATTTAACCAAGGGAAGTTTACTTATACATTCTGAAGCATTTGTGATTTATACATTAAAGGCACAATCAACCAAAAACATATATATTGACAATTTTACAGGATAAGCTATTAAATTTCTTTTCAAATTAAGTTCACTCTTACCAAGTATTCCTAATGATACAATTAGTAACTTTTACCATTTCGATCAATGAATCATTATTGAGCATTTTCAGTGTAAAAGCACTAGAATTGGTGCTCCACGGGAGATTGACATTTTAACACATATTGTGAGCCCTCAAAAGAATTTTCACAAATTCATGAAAGGTTTAACAAAGAAAAGACAAGTAACAATTCAAGAAAATCCCACACCTGTCAATCATGGTAAATGATTGGCAAATGAACATGGATGACATAACTGCACTGGGTAAAGGAAAAAGTCACATTTTTCGGGGCTACTAAACACTGGCTCTGAGCTGACACTAATTCCAGGAGACCCACATCACTGTGGTCCCCAGTCAGAGTGGGGACTTAGGGAAGTCAGGTGGACAGGGAGTTTTATTTGAGGTCTCACAGGTCTCACAGTGGGTCCCTGAGCCCGTTCTGTGGTCATATCCCAATTCCAGATGCAGAACTGGCCACACTAGCAGTGGGCAGAACCCCACACTGTCCCTGGCTGGGGAGTGAGGCTACTGCCGTACAAATGGCAGAACTGCCTCCAACCAGGAAGGAAAGCACACAGCAATCGGTGCCCTGGGGATGTGAAAGACCCTGAGACAGATGGACCATGGGGAGGGACAGTGGGTCATCGTAAGCTTTGTCAGGCCACGGCCTCCTACTGCAGCTGCTGTACCAGATGTGGTGTTATTGCCTAAGCAAACTAACACAGGCTCTCGTTGGTACTACTGTGGCTGCCTTTTCTCCGGCGCTGTCCCTAAGGCCTCCCGACAGAGTTTGCCCACCTCAGGGCCCACAGCTCTACACACCTGAGTCACAATGCAGTTTGCAGGGATCTGATCGCCTTTCCTTCCACACCCATCATCCAGGCCCATTACACAGACGACACTGTGCTGACTGGACCTGGTGAGCAAGAAGTAGCAACCGCTCTCGATGTGTGGGCAATACATCTGTGTGTCAGAGGTGGGAAAGAAATCCAGCAAACTCAGGGCCTTCTACCTCAGTGATGTCTAGGGGTCAGGGTCTGGGCACCCTGAGATAGCCCTTCCCGGGAGAAGGAGATATTGTTGCACCTGACCCTCCTACCACCAAAACTAACCCACATGTCTAGTGGCCTCTTTGGATCTTGGAGGTAACATTCCTCACTTGGGTGTGTTCCTCGGCGCCTTTACCATGTGGCCAGCAAGGCTGCGAGTGGGGCCAACACGAGAGGAAGCTCTGCGACGGGCCAGGCTGTGCTCTGCCCTTGGGCCACATGAGCCAGCAGACCCCCATGCTTGGAGTGTCAAGGTGGACACGGGTGCTGTGTGGAACCTTGGACAGCACCAGTGGGTGAAGCACAGTGCAGGCCTGTAGGATTTTGGAGTGAAGCCCTCTATCCTGTGTGGATAACTACCCTCCATTTGAGAAACAGCTCTTGCAGCCCCTGGGCCTCCACAGAGACTAAACACTTGTCCATGGCTTCCCAGGTGACCTAGCTGCTCAGCGTGAACAGGGTGTCATCTGACCCACCAGGCACAAAGCGGGGCATGCATGGCAGCCCCCGCCCTCAAACGGAAGTGGCACATGTGTAATGAGGCCTGACAGGCCTGAAGACACCAGTGAGCTAGGTGAGGAACTGGCCCAAATGCCCATGGTCTCCATCCTTCTCTCCCGCCTGCACCCTGCCTCGTGGGGAGGGCCCCACAGTCAGCTGCCAGCGGAGAAGGCGTGGGCCTGGGTTACGTGCAGGCAGCACAGGGAGGCACTGCTTCTAAGGACACCTCGGAAGGGCAGCGCTGAAGAAGACCTCCCGGGGGCGGGCCTCGAGCAGTGCACCTGGTCGTTCCTTTGCTTGGAAGGAGACAGGCCAGACGTGTGACTATTTGCTGAGTCATGGCTGCGACCAATAGGTCGGCTGGATGGTCAGGATCTTGGAAAGAACGTGACTGGAAAATTGGTAACAAAGGGCAGACTTGTGATGGTTAATTTCATGTGCCAATTTGATAGGGCTGCAGGGTACCCAGATATTTGATCAAACGTTATTTCTGAGTCTGCCTGCGAGGGTGTTTCTAAAAGATGCGCGTTTGCACTGGTAGCCTGAGGAAGCAGGCCGCCCCCCGCCCCGCCCCGCCCCAGGTGGTGGCCCGCCAATCCGTGGAAGGCCTGAACAGAACAAGAGGCCGAAGAACAGGAACTCTTTCTTTCTGCCTGTCTTCCAGCTCAGATGCTGGTCTTCTCTGGCCTTCAGACTCAGACTAAAACTGACTCCACCAGCTCCCTGGTTCTCAGGCCTTCCAACCGAACTGGAACGACACCATCAGCTCTCCTGCGCTGCTTCACAACAGGGGGGCCTTGTTCGTGGGTATCATTTCTGAGAAGCCAAGAAGCAAGCATCTCAGACTGACAGCTCTTCAGCCTCAAGACAACCTGAGGGGCTAGTGAGCATTCCTTTGGATGTCAGCCCCAGCTTACAGAAAGCGCCAAGTTCAGAAGACAAAGACGGGTGGGAAGCTTCAGGAGATTCACTACATGCAACAGAGGACACAGATCGAGCAAAGAATCGAAGTAGAAGGAAGACCAGGGTCATAAAAACCTCCAGAGTGAGCCCAGGGCTGGCAGCCAGGCCTCCTAGACCGTCCCCAGACCATTTAGAAGCGATACCATCATTTAGATGCTTCTTCCTCTTGCTCCCCAACTTTCAGCTCATGTGTTTACTGTACATTAACGTTCTTTTGTCTTATTTAGTGTATTCCTTCAGTGTACGTTTACTAGGCAACCACTCCATGGAAAGCACTGTCCGAGGCCCTGGTTTAAAAACAAAATAACGTGCCTGAGCTTACCCCCTTACATCACAATGAGAAAGACAACCAATACGAAAAAGTATCACTTCCAAGGTTAAGGCCTCTTGCACCCAATATAGGGCATGTGTTGGTAGCTCTTACTTTGTCCATAAACAGAACAAAGAAATAGCCCTGATTTAGAGTAAATGAAGGTCATTAGTACAGCATGCCATTTCTACGAGTAAAACTGAAAACAAAGGTAAATTCACTGTCACACCGGTCAGCCCAGCCTTAGACCCCTCACTGCCAGTGAAAACCCCGGAGCCCAGCACTCAGGGAGGCAAGCACACGGTGCACAGTCTCACAGAAAGGCGGCCCAGAGGGAAGCACGCCCATCTTCTCCAAACACGATGGACAACACACACAAGAACCACCTGTGGATTCTATGTTACCAAGGCGCTTGTTCATCACGAATAGCTCTGTCACCTAAAGACAACGCCAGGGAAAAGATGGCGACCGGCAAGAAGGTAGGGAGAGAGAGAGTGTGAGTGAGGAAACCATAGAGGAGAGTGTAGACGTGTAGACGTGTGTGGTGTGTGTGTCTGTATGAGCTAGGGTCAGATAGATTCTGCAGGGCTTCCAAGGGGCTGCCGAACCGGGCAGTCCTAGACGGCGGAGCCCCGCGCACAAAGCGGACACTTCTCGGCGGCTGGTGCGGACGCGGAAACCACGCCATCTTGAGAAACAGAGCTGCCTGAGACTCGGATCCTGGCTTCTGACACAAACCAGGACCCTGCAGCCACTGGGGACAGAGAACTGCTATCACAGCTTCAGTGGAAGAAACAACAAGAATCCAGACTTCCCAGCAGATTCCCGTGAGTCAAAGAGCCTATCCCCCTCCCCGCAGGCGCATGCGGATAGCGCCAGAGTAACTGATAGACACGCCCCTCGCCCAAGCTGCAGGGCTTTGCGCAGGGACGCGCTCTGCCTTAGGGAATTTGGCGCGCAGGACAGAAGCAGCTCACCTTCGGGGAAATCTGTCAGTGCGCACAGAGGGCGCCCCTCTGGGGAATTGGGGGGAATTTGGCTTGCGGGTCACAGCTCCCCTTCGGGGAATCTTAGAGCGTGCACAAAGGGGCTTCCCTTTGGGGAATTGGGCGCGCAGGACGGACTCCGCCCCTCTTCGGGGATTCTGGGAGAGTGCACAAAGGCAGCTCACCTTCAGGGATTTGAGAGTGTGCGCCCTAGCCGGTTTGGCTCAGTAGAGAGAGCACACACAGGACGCAGCTCCACTTCAGGGAATTTGGCATGCCAGACACAGCTGCCTGGGATCCCTGACTCACAGCGCATTCACACTAAGAGCCAACGACTCCAATTGTTGGTGCATACACACACAGGGACCCTGATTCTCAACGAGAAACTGCACAAGGCAACAGAGACTCTGACACTCGATTCTTGGTGCAGATACAGGGAAACTCTGACTCCTGGCACATGCTAAGGATCTCATTTTCGGCACATACCAACAGTGTGGTGCTGACAGGGCCCCTGATTCTAAGTGTGCACACGAGACCACACGGAACACTGGGGACACTGACCCTGGGCAAGTCTGGTTCCCATCAACCAAAGGCAGCCACACATCCTAGTGTCAGAGCACTTCAGTGAAACTCGGGTGGAGCGAAGTCCCCACAGCGCACGGCCGAGGTCCACACAAACGGAAGCTTGAGCTTTCTGGTGATAGCCAGAATGGGGAAACGAAATAACTCACAGAGGAAAGAAAATGTGGAGTCGCCAAGAAAGGAAATTAGTGAAACTGAAGCTTGCAACATGACCGAAAAGGAGTTCAGAGCAATGGTCGTGGAATTTATACATCGGATGGATGAGAAAATCAACAACTTATGCAAGAATCAGGAAGAAATGAAAAGTGATATAGCTACAATCAAAAACACCATGGAAAGTTTCAACAGTAGACTACAAGAAGCAGAGGACCGAATTAGTGAGTTAGAAGATCAGGTACAAAAACAAGCTCAATCTGAACAGCAATTGGAGAAAAAAATTAAAAAGCAGGAGGAAAGCCTAAGGGAGCTTCGGGACAACATGAAGCGAAGTAACATGCGTATAATAGGGCTGCCAGAAGGACAAGAAGAGCAGCAGGGATTAGAAAATCTATTTGAAGAAATAATGACAGAAAACTTCCCGGATATGGGAAAGATAAAAGTTACGCAAGTACAGAGAGTCCCAAGCAGGATCAACCCCAAAAGACCCACACCAAGACATGTCATAATCTCAATGGCAAATATAAATGATAAAGAGAGAATCTTAAAGGCAGCAAGAGAGAGACAGAGAGTTACCTACAAAGGAACACCCATCAGATTGTCAAATGATTACTCAACAGAAACACAACAAGCTAGAAGTGAATGGAAGGAGGTATACAAAGTGTTGCAAAGCAAAGGACTGAATCCAAGAATACTATATCCAGCAAGACTATCAATCAAAATTGAAGGGGAAATCAGGAGCTTCGCAGACAAAAAAAGACTCAGGGAGTTTATCACCACCAAACCAGCAATGCAAGAATTGCTAAAGGGAATACTGTAAAAAGAAGAAATAAACAGGTAAGAAGGAATACAGACACAAAAATAGATATGACTACAAACAAATACCTTTCAGTAATAACTTTAAATGTAAACGGACTAAATGCTCCAATCAAAAGACATCGAGTGGCTGAATGGATAAAAAAGCATGACCCATATATATGCTGTCTACAAGAGACCCACCTCAGAACAAGAGACTCACACAGATTGAAAGTGAAGGGATGGAAAAATATCTTCCAGGCAAATGGAAATGAAAAAAAAGCTGGGGTAGCAATTCTTATATCTGACAAATTAGACCTCAAAGTAAATGCCATAACAAGAGATAAGGAAGGCCACTTCATAATACTAAAGGGAGAAATCCAACAAGAAGAAATAATTCTGGTAAACATATACGCTCCCAATATAGGAGCACCCAAATACATAAAAAAACTCCTGGAAGATATCAAGGGAGAGATTAATAGCAATACAATCATAGTAGGAGACTTTAATACCCCACTATCACCATTGGACAAATCCTCTAAACAAAAAAATCAGCAAAGAAACAGCAATCCTAAATGACTCACTAGACCAGATGGAATTAATTGACATCTTCAGAACATTTCACCCCAAAGCCACAGAATATACATTCTTCTCAAGTGCACATGGGTCATTTTCAAAGATAGACCATATGCTGGGTCACAGGCAAAGTCTCTTCAAATTCAAGAAGATAGAAATTATATCAAGCATCTTCTCAGATCACAGTGGCATAAAACTGGAAATCAACTACAATAAATACAATCCAAAGAAATCAAACACATGGAGACTAAACAGCATGCTATTAAACAAGGACTGGGTCACCAGAGAGATCAAGGAAGAAATAAAAAACATCATGGCAACAAATGACAATGAAAACACAACAATCCAAAATCTATGGGACACAGCGAAAGCAGTCTTGAGAGGGAAGTTCATAGCTCTACAAGCCTATTGCAAAAAACAAGAAACAATGGTAATAAATTACCTAACCCTACAACTCCAAGAGCTAGAAAAAGAGCAGCAAGAAAAGCCCAGGGTAACCAGAAGGAAGGAAATAACAAAGATCAGAGCGGAGATAAATGACATAGAGACCAAAGAAACAATACAAAAGATCAACAAAACCAAGAGCTGGTTCTTTGAAAAGATAAACAAGATTGATGGACCTCTAGCCAGGCTCACCAAGAAGCAAAGAGAGAGGACCCAAATAAACAAAATCAGAAATGAAAGAGGTGAAATAACAACAGACCCCGCTGAGATACAAAGGATTGTTACAAAATACTACGAACAGCTCTATTCCAACAAACTGGACAACCTGGAGGAAATGGACATATTCCTAGAAAAATACAACCTTCCAAAAATCAATCAAGAAGAATCTCAACAGCTCAATAGGCCAATAACTATGGACGAAATTGAAGAAGTCATCAAAAAGCTTCCGGCAAACAAAAGCCCGGGGCCTGACGGCTTCACAGGAGAGTTCTACCAAACATTCAAGGAAGAACTAAAACCTATCCTCCTCAGACTATTCCAAAAAATTCAAGAGGAAGGAACACTTCCAAGCTCCTTCTATGAAGCCAGCATCACCCTAATACCAAAACCAGATAAAGACAACACAATGAAAGAGAATTACAGACCAATATCCCTCATGAACATAGATGCCAAAATCCTCAACAAAATTCTAGCAAATCGGCTCCAGCAGTACATCAGAAAGATCATACACCATGACCAAGTAGGATTTATCCCGGGAATGCAAGGATGGGACAATATCCGCAAATCAATAAACGTGATACATCACATAAACAAAATGAGAGATAAAAATCACATAGTCATATCAATTGATGCAGAAAAAGCATTTGACAAAATCCAACACCCTTTCTTGATAAAAACTCTCAACAAGGTGGGAATGGAAGGCTCATACCTCAACATAATAAAAGCTATATATGATAAACCCACAGCAAACATCATACTCAATGGACAAAAGCTAAAAACATTTCCCCTAAGAACAGGAACAAGACAGGGATGCCCACTCTCACCACTCCTGTTTGACATAGTACTGGAAGTATTAGCTAATGCAATTAGACAAGAAGAAGAAATAAAAGGCATCCCAAATTGGAAAAGAACAAGTAAAGCTGTCTTTATTTGCAGACGACATGATATTGTACATAAAAAATCCAAAAGACTCCGTCAAAAAACTAATAGACTTAATAAATGAATTCGGCAATGTAGCAGGATACAAAATTAACGCCAAGAAATCTATGGCCTTTCTATACACCAATAGTGAACTTACAGACAGAGAGACTAAAAAGGCAATCCCATTTACCATCGCACCAAAAAAATTAAGATACCTAGGAATAAACTTAACTAAGGAGGTAAAAGACCTATACACGGAAAACTACAGGACACTGAAAAAAGAGATAGAGGAAGACGTAAACAGATGGAAGAACATACCATGTTCATGGATTGGTAGAATCAACATCATTAAAATGTCCATACTACCCAAAGCAATCTATAGATTCAATGCACTCCCCATTAAAATACCAACGGCATATTTCACAGACCTTGAAAGAACTCTCCAAAAATTCATCTGGAATAAAAAAAGACCCCGAATAGCCACAGCAATCCTGAGAAAGAAGAATAAAGTAGGAGGGATCTCAATACCAGATTTCAAGCTGTATTACAAAGCCACTATTCTCAAAACAGCCTGGTACTGGCACAAGAACAGACATATAGATCAATGGAACAGAATAGAGAATCCAGATATTGATCCAAACCACTATGCTCAATTAATATTTGACAAAGGAGGCATGAACATACAATGGAATAAAGACAGTCTCTTCAATAAATGGTGTTGGGAAAATTGGACAGACACATGCAAAAAAATGAAGCTAGATCACCAACTTACACCATACACAAAAATAAACTCAAAATGGATACAGGACTTAAACATAAGACGGGAAACCATAAAAATACTAGAGGAATCCACAGGCAGCAAAATCTCAGACATATGTCAAAAGAACTTCTTCACCGATACTGCCCCTAGGGCAATGGAAGCTAAAGAGAAAATAAACAAATGGGACTACATCAAAATAAAAAGCTTTTTTACAGCAAAAGAAACTATCAACAAAACAACAAGAAAGCCCACTGCATGGGAGAACATATTTGCAAATGGCATCACTGATAAAGGTTTAATCTCCAACATCTACAGGCAGCTTATACAACTTAATAAAAGGAAGATAAATGATCCAATAAAAAAATGGGCAACGGACCTAAATAGAATCTTTTCCAAAGAAGACAGAAGGAAGGCCAAGAGACACATGAAAACATGCTCAAGGTCACTAATTATCCGAGAGATGCAAATCAAAACAACAATGCGCTATCATCTCACACCTGTCAGAATGGCTAATCATCATCAACAAATCAACAAACGACAAGTGTTGGCGAGGATGCGGAGAAAAAGGAACCCTCGTGCACTGCTGGTGGGAATGCAGACTGGTGCAGCCACTGTGGAGAACAGTATGGAGTTTCCCTCAAAAAACTGAAAATGGAACTCCCATTTGACCCAGTAATCCCACTCCTGGGAATATATCCTAAGAAACTGGGAACACCAATAAGAAAGGAAATATGCACCCCTATGTTCATAGCAGCACAATTTACAATAGCTAAGATCTGGAAACAGCCTAGGTGCCCATCAGCAGATGACTGGATCAGAAAACTATGGTACATCTACACAATGGAATATTATGCTGGCATAAAAAAGAAGGAATTCTTACCATTTGCAGCAACCTGGATGGAATTGGAGAACATTATGTTAAGTGAAATAAGCAAGTCAATGAAAGAAAAATACCACATGATCTCACTCATTTATGGATAATAAAGAACGTTATAAACTGAAAAACAAAAAGATAGATACAGAGGCAGTAAAGCATCAAACAGACTGTCAAATTACAGCAGGAAGGTTAGGGAGAGGTGGGGAAGATAAGAGATCAATCAAAGGACTTGTATGCATGCATATAAGCATAACCAATGGACGCAAAACTCTGGGGGGCGAGGGCATATACGGGAGTGGGGTGGGGGGGAGCAATGGTAAGATATGTACACATATAATACCTTAATAAAAAAAAAAAAAAAAAAAAAAAAAAAAAGACAACGCCAGGAACCGCAGCCATGGCCTTCCAGGCTGCTTTCTGCCTTTCAGAGTAACAGGTGACTTTTCAGACTTACTTTCTGTATCCATTTCAGTAAACACCTTATTTTCCTTATTTGAGTTTTTCAATTGCTAACTAATTGAAAAATAGACTAATTTTTTTATTCATTTAATAATTAGTCCTAACCTTACTGAATTCATCTGGTCCTCAGAGTGCCAACGACTCCATTGTTTCCAGTGTCAAGCATGACAGTAACCACAAGGCCAGATTAAAATACGCAATTAGAATGAATTTTAAAATTCTTACATCAAAAAACAGCTTACGCAATATTAAAGGACAATTGGGAGGAAAATGCAATTAACCTGATAGACAACTAATTACTTAAAATAAAACACTGCAAAAATAGGCAAAGAACACAGGTAGGCAATTTACTAAAAAATATGATCTATAAATGTGCTTTGTAAATGTCCACCTGCACTAGTAACTAAGGAAATATAAATTTAAAGGGAAAATTTTCCTCTATTGAATTGGTAGATTTGTTTTCACTAACAACCAAACTTGGTAAAGACACACTCTGGGTACAGAGACGCTTGCATACTGGCCAGGATGAAGCCGCCTGCAAAATTCATACAGTTTTTTCTGAAGAATAAAGGGGAAATTTCTTTTTAAAAACTTGTAACGTATGCTTACCTGGAAAGTGAACTGCATAAATTTAAGGGCAAATATTTATTTATAAAGATGACAATTGTAGCTCTCTAATTAAAAACCTGGAAGAGCCATGATCATAATGGCTCTAAGTGACACGCAGCCTGGACGGGAAGGGCACAGAGCAGCAGCGAGCACCGCAGGCGCCTCCGTCAGTGGCATGCTCAAATCCACAGCTGAGAGCTGCAGGCCACAGAGTCCACAGGACTTCCCACCATACAGGACTGTGAAGAAGAGTGATTTTCTTCCCTATAAATGTTGTTCTCCAAATTTTCTACAGCAAACATGTACTTCTTTAACACACACAAAGGAGTAAGAGAAAAGGTATATGTATAAACTCCAGATGAATTAAATAGTTAAATGCAAACAAAACCATTTTTTTCATTTTTTTAATCCTCACGAAGGATATGTTTATTGATGAGAGAGAGAGAGAGAGAGAGAGAGACACCAATGTGAGAGAGAAATATCAATCAATTGCCTCCTGTACACACCCCAATTGGGAATCAAACCCACAACCCTTTTGCTGTACAGGACAACACTCCAACCGAGAAAAAGGAAGTATTTGTCACATCTAAGAAAGGGAAGGGATCTTCTAAACACAAAAGCCATTAGAGAATCCAAAGGAAGAAAAAGACTGTACAACATAAAAATGTAAAACTTATATAAATCAAAAAAACAAATAAAATTCAAAAGCAAAATAACAACTAGAAAAACGTATCTATAAAAATCGGATAAAAAGCTGTGTTTGACACATAAAGAGATCACATAGTTTAATATAGAAAAAAAGGAGGAGCAAGGGACTATGAAACATAAAAATATACACATTAGACCTTTTTAGATATACAGTATATTACAAATTAAATTGCCCTACTTCACTAAAAATTTCTAGAAAATGGCTGAGCTAAGATTGAATGCAGATCTTTTTTGCTTCAAAGTAATATACCATGTTGCCTATGATAGCTCATTATTTTTTTTAAAACCACATCAACTTTAAATTTTGTACTTGATAAAAAGAGTTTCCCCTTCTACCACACATTTTGAAATGGCTAGAGAAACTAACAGCAAATAAATACAATGGAAACTATGGCTCCTTTTCCAGGTCGTCAATGGAGGTTGAGTTCTTCTGGCATGTTCAGATAAAATCAAAATTCTCTTGCTAAATATTTAAATTAAAATGTACTTATCAGAATCCTGGTCAGTGTTAAAACTACTCCTTGAGTAAGTAAACAGAGAAGGCTTTCACAACTAACAGGAAAAGGGAGGTGAATAAAATCTGGTTTTCTGATTTTATTAAGGGCTCAAGTGATTTATCAAAGATGCAAATTATGAAGAAACTATGAAAAGGAAAACCTAAAAATACAGTGCAGTACTAAATTAAAACATTAACTGTGATTAAGCCAGACATACTAACCATGGATCAGGGAGCCATTGAGCCACTGAATATAGTAGTTGTGAGGAAAGGAAAGGAGGATTTCGTTGCTGATGATGGAGAAGGGTAAGAGCAGCACAGCCCCAGCGGACACTGCGAGTGTGAACGTGCACAGAAACAACCTGGAAGAGAAGAGAGGCGTGTCACCAGCCATCATTCAAAATGAATAAAAATTCTGAAATTTTTATCTAAAAAAAAATTATGGAAGAATTTCATGAAATCTATGCAACTGGCAGACAAATGACACACACGTGACCCTGGGAGTTAAGCTAGAGCAATTCTAGAACGCCTCACTCTGCAGGGCCTGGTGGGTCTAACGAGGAGGCCCCAGAGGGCACATGTGCCGAAGGCAGAGGCCTCACACACTCAGAGAGGGAGCTGTAGGCTCTCTCCTCCTTTAAATGTGAGTGTTCATTTCACACTGCAGTTAATTAATAGCTTTGGCCATCTATGGTAAAAGCAAGGCAACAACTATTTTAGGTGAAAAAATACGTGTGAATGCAGTATGAAAAACTCGTATTTCAGGGAAAGCTTACAAAGCCACTGGTCTGCTACCTCTTAAAATGGGTCAAGTGTAAATAAACTGTACTCATAAACAGTAGGGATCATTAAACAGTATTTAAAACACTATTTTGTCACTTTTAAAAATAAGATATCTCTAACATATACTAATTTAGAAAGGTGTCTAAAACAAGTCAGGAACACAAATTGAAGGAAAGACAGATGATAAATAGAAAGCATGCCCCTCCCCACAAAAAAAGCACATATATACACACAGAAAAATAGAGGTAGAAACACTAGCACAGCACATATTGAAGCCCGGGAGGAGGGGAAGAAAGGGTGGTTTTCAAGGGGCTCTCACTCTCAGTCCCACATCTGCAATATTTAAATTTTTATAGCTATTTTTTAAGATTATTTTAAATAGCAAACAAAACAGGAGTCTCATCAACATTAGAGAGGGAAACTTAATTTAATAGTCATCCCATTAAGGAAAACATAGGAAGAATGTGAAAATGTAAGGAAAACCATCACACTAAATGCTCCAAATCCACATCTGATGGAGTCTTTGCAGCAATGCCACCTTGTGGTGGCCCACAGAAGTGTTTCCTGCTTAAGAGCCTACCCACCAGGAACCTGTTCAGTGTCACTGATGGATTTTACATGAGACCACGTGATGCACACAAAAGCACAATCCAAACCAGGCCCAGGAGACGTCCTTGAAGGCTCTGCTAACGGGACGTGTTTCCCGGTCAGAGCAGGAGCACAAGCCCTCATCTGGGCCACTGCCCATTGCAGCAGTGACGGCGAGTGGCCTTGAGCGAGGGCCGTCGGTCTTGTCCTCTAGCCAGTGAGGAAGTGTCCTATTGCCTTCCATCACCTTCTTCCAAAGCTGGAAGTGAGATCAGCCCTCAGCCCGTCACACCAGGTGCTGCACAGCCACCGGGGCTTCTCCACACCCCTTTCCGCCACCACAGTCCCACCGTCAGTCCCCTAACCTCCTTGTGCCCCACACGTGAGTGGGTTCTGTGGCTCCGGGCCAAGGCCACTGTCGGCTCTGTCCCCAGGGTCGCCCTATACATCCCTCAGCATTTCCCTTCCCCCACTCTTGGCTCCCATGACACTCGGACCACAGACGGAGCAATGAAGGCCAGCCACAATTTCCCAATCAAAGCGCAGACCCGCCCAAGCTTCCGCGGGCAAACAAATGGAATATCTGGAGTCACAGAGCCCCAGGAAACCATGATCACACGGGCACCGCGACTGGACTGCAGCTCGTTCACCACGACGGCAGCCCACTGCATTCCCCGTGCTGGGGTTGGCACTGGAGACACAAAAAAGACCACAGCACTCTCCCCAACTGCTCTGGGGAGCCAGGAGGAGAGCTGCCCCTGAGAAGCTAATGGACCCGCCGGTGTGGCTGCGTGGTTGAGCATCAACCTATGAGCCAGGAAGTCATGGTTCGATTCCCGGTCAGGACACAGGCCCAGGTTGCAGGCTCGATCCCCAGTGTCAGGTGATCAATGATTCTCTCATCATTAATGTTTCTATCTCTCCCTCTCCCTTCCTCTGAAATAAATTTTTAAAATATTAAAAAAAAAAAAAAAAGCTGATGGGGAGGAGGTAGGTGCTGGCACGGGGTCCCTACGGTGAGGCCCTGCCACGTGGGCAGAGTGGTGGCTGCTTACGGAACTGCAGAAAAGTGCCCTCGGAAGTGATGGTTTCAGAAACGCCCCTTCTGCACGGAAGGACTCTGTGGACAGAACCACAGTACCTGTGTGGGGCGAGAGGGGTCACGAACCCCTCCTGGTTTTTAGCCTGAGGATGTGGACAGTCGCGCTGATCCGCCGTGATGGAGGAGGCTGCCGCGGAGGAACAAGTTCATCTTGGACACTTGCAGGCGCCATGTCCATGAGATGAATGTCACAACAATCCCTGAACTTCTCACGGCGGGCCCTCCGATGGCCTTGACTCTGCCTGCCCCACACTGGTCACATCCTCTCATCACTGGTCCAGGTGGTGTCTGCCAGGACTCTCCAATCTAAAGTTACTCCTCCCCTTCATCATTAGCACTGTGTGGGAAGCTAAGGAAACCAAGAACATGTCCTGTTCCTGGTCAAATAACGTATCCCTTTGGTGACAGCCATGGGCACTCAGGCTCCTATTTCATCTGTGCAGGATCCATTACACCCATTACTGTGATGAGCAGACTCTCCCTGGTTTGGCGAGAAAGCCCTTGAAGGCCTGAGTCTTTCTGACATGCGCCCTCATCCTCTGGCACATCCCTGTGCCCCCCAGGACAAGGTACACGGAAGCCCTGCAGCCGGTGCTTCCCGGGGCCCTGTTCCTGTCCTGAAAGCTGTACTCAGAGGCACTCGCTGCTCTTGGGCGCTGCGCTCCCAGGCTCAGTGGCAGGCCAACCCAGGGTGCACTGGCGCTGTGTGTAGATGCAAGCACCCACACGCACATCTGCAGGGACCCAGTAACTCTCTACTGAAAACCCTGAGTCCACAGTGATGCCGCCACCTCCACTGCGACAACGTAATGTTCCCTTTCGTTGTCCTCCTCTCCTCGACTGGGACTGGTTCCCGTCATCGCTAACGGACTGGCCCCACATCTGCGATCAGTCTCCCGTCACACTGACACCCATCCTATGCAGAGGGGCCTGCTGCTCAGGTGACCCCCCATTTTGGACCTTCCTGCTCTATGCCCTCTCCACCTGAGCTGTCACACCCGTGCAGGGCCATGCCTCGAGGGCTCTGCCATCCTGCACAGACACCCTCCCTACATGCCAGGATCCCCCTCTGCAGGGACTTTTCCTCCCTGCTCTCAAACCCTACGCCCACTCTGGCCACCCTCCAAGGTGAGACACATGCAAGGCCCTCTCCTCACAGGCTGTTTTTGTTCGCCAGTTAGGCATGCATTTTATATTGACCACTTCTATCCAAATCCAGTAACGAGCAGAGAGTCACTGTCAGCAAGTGTAATTCTGGTTGGGGAGGGCAGAGGGAGTTAATCTGGGGGCACAAGGAGACAGAAGGAGGGCAGAATAAAGGCCCTGAGGAGCAAACGAGAGCATGAAGGTGGGCTCTAGAGCAAGGTGGGAGGCACAGGAGGGGTTCTGTGCTGGCAGCGCTGGAGTCACCCTGGAGCCCGCTCTGTGCAGGCAGCTGGCACGCACCGCACTGCAGAACTCTCAGAACACTGACCACATCCACGTTTCCTGCTCAGGCTCAGCCTCTCCTGTTTCACCCTCTTCAGCGCCCCCACAACTCCCTTCAGTGGGAGGAAGGCAGGCCAGGAAGAGGGTCAGGGCGCAGGGGATGACCCCGAGACCACGGCCACTGTGCAGAAGCCCGACCATTGCTTGTGCACGTGCTGTTTACCCGCACAGCAGCACCACACCGCAGGCGCAGGCCCAGTTCATGTGCCAAACTCAAGTCTCGGTTTCTCCATCTCACCTGGACTCACTCAAACTAATCTGGGTTCAGAATTTGAACCCAGGTCCAGATCTCACTCATCCCATCACAGAAGGAAGAAAAGGCAGTGAAGGACAGAAAGAGCAATGGGTGAGGGGACAGGGGGATGGACTGGGTGCCTCCCCTCCACACTGCCTCCTGACTCTGCGGCGGGTGCACAGCCATCTCCCTCAGGAAGGTGTCCGTGTCATCACATGACACTCGGACACGCAGCGCCGCCTGGCTAAATCCAGTCGAGGGGCGGGGCCCCTCCGTACCCTCACCACCAGGAAACGGCATATTTTCCTAAAATATCCTGCAAGGAGAATGGCCAAAGTGACTGGCACTAATCGAATTATAAATTATTGATCTACAAATGCATTTCAGTAATTGACTACCAAAGTGGAACAGAGACCACGCAGAGGAGAGAGGTGCAATCTCAGTACTTCAACCTGGAGGGTTTCGTTGGACACAGTTCCTGTCCGCCGGCAGCCAGTGTGGGACCCACTATGGCTTTCTGAAGTGAGTGAGTGTGTTACTGTGTTTTTACAGGAGCAGGAACTGGGACAGAGAATGTTCCCAAATGTCACGGTGCTGGGACTAAAACGTAAGATCCCTAATCTTGCACATTTAAAGCAACACGTTTTGGGCCTAAGTTTTAGAGCCGTACAGAGAATGCCTAGTATGGAGTTACAGTTGCTTTCCCTGGGTGTTTAAATAATTTAAATCCCAATCCAGTACAGCAGGATCTGTCCACACTCATTTTTCAGTAATAAATCAAATCATTTGTTAGTTGAAAGCATTGCCTTACTGAGGTGAATTCGAATAAAATCAACCACTTTGATGCGAAAAAGTCAGTAGATTTAGAGCATTCCCCATGTTGTGCAACCAGAACATTCTCACCACCCCAAAGTAAAACCTGAAACCCATCAAGCAGTTGCTCTCCATTCTCCTCCTCTCAGCCCCTAGTCACCGCCAATCTGCTTTTGCTGAATTTACCTATTCTGGACGTTTCTCATAAATGGAATCAACACTGGTGACCTTTGGTGACTGGCTCATCTCACTCAGCATCATGTTTTAGGGGTTCACGCATGTGGTAGCAGGTGTCTGCATTCCTCTTCATGGCCAAGTGACGCGCCTGTGTAGGGGAAGTGTGTGCGTGTGTGCGTGTGTGTGTGTGTGTGTGTGTGTGTGTGTGTGTGTGTGTGTGTGAGAGAGAGAGAGAGAGAGAGAGAGAGAGAGAGAGAGAGAGAGAGAACATGCCGTCTGTCTCCCTCCCCTCTCCTCCTCCCCAGCACCTCAGCAGAAGCTGGGTAATCTGACACTAACCATGAAGGGACAACAGACAAACCACATGACCGGCCTGAAATGTGCAAATGTGTTGACAAGGTCAGGGAGTCAAAGGAAATACTGAAGTCGAGTTTCATCTGCGGGCGACCACAGGGCCACAGCCGCTCCCTGCAGTGTGGGGTTCTGAACCAGGGACAACACGGGGACGACAGCAAACTGGAACACAGCAAGCTGGGACTGTCAATGCCAACTTCGTGATGCTGGTGGCTGTATGGTGGACTGGCAGGAGAATTCCCTGTTTATAGGAATTAGATACGAAAGTATCCTGCAGAAATCGAGCATCTGGTCAGCAACTTCTCCAAGGGCTCAGGGAACATAAGTCTTTGTATTGTATTTCTACCTTTCCTATAAATTTGAGACTACTTCAAAACATTTTTAAAGTATCAATGAAAACAATCGAAAAACAGATGTCTCCTATGTAGTAGGCAAAGCTGTGGAATGTCCGTTTCGTTGAGCAAACCTGATAGAAAAGAATTCACTGCTTTCCACCTACAATAGTTTGATTCCTCAGAAAAATTAAAGGGTATTTCTATCCTGTGTCACCAGCATCCATAAAGCAGAAGAACTCTGGGCCCTGAAAGGACTACCTCCCTGCTCACAGGAGGTCTGTAACCAGACAGATGGCGCTCCCTCTTCCAAACCCGTCCAGGTTGCTCAGCAGACCATTCAGAAGCCGGGAGCTTGCTTTCTTAATGGCCCAGCAACTTTCCCAGCCTGAAGCCCATTTCCAGGCTAAATCTTCTGAAGTTAAAACCTGTTGGCTTGCCCAAGCTGGCTTGCTCAGTGGTTGGAGTGTCGGCCTGAGAACTGAAGGGTCCCTAGGTTCGATCCCAGTCAAGGGCTCGTACCTCGGTTGCAGGCTTGATCCCAGTAGGGCCACATGTGGGAGGCAACCAATCAATGTGTCTCTGTCTCCCTCCCTCCCTCCAACTAAAAATCAATGGAAAAAAATATGTATCCTTGGGTGAGGATTAACAAAAAAAATCTATCAGCTCCTTAAATAAGCTAATTTAACAGGAGATAATCAATCCTTCATTATTCATGCATATTTGCCTATATGTGTTTTCTGAGGATAGGATTAATATTGATGAAGGTGTTGTAATACTTTAGGTAAATTTCTTCCATATTTCTGCCCGAGAGGTAGAATTAAATTTTGACGATTTATGACTCCAGAATTAAAAACAAAACAATTAAACTTTAAAATACATACGAAATCCTGTTGACTATGGCATCTTCATCTTCTTGTTCATCTGCAAAAATGTTTAAGGTATTAACATTATTTTCTCTTCCAACAAGATGCTTCATTCATTTATAAAAAAACAAATAAACATATAAACTTAAAGCAGCAATTATTGATGGAAACATTTTTAAACAGCACTGTGTTTATTTCAGCACAGATCCATATTTAAATGTCATTAAATGACATAGGAGAGAATATGGTTAAAGAATAGTGTTTTGATTAATCAAAATCCTATTAACAAAATGGCCACATGTAATTAAAATATCCCAAACATTCAAGAAAAGGAAACTTAGTAGGCCCTTAAGACCACTATCACACTTACTGTTATAAAATGTAAGTGAAGTTGCTAATGAATGAGATTTTCTAGTTAATAGCAAAAAAAAAAAAAAAATTGCTATAAAATTAAAATTCAGAATCTAAGGACTCATATACTTTCCTAGAATTTGAGTTTGTCATTGGCAGGGGCCACCCTAACCCACCTGGTGTCCCATGCACCACACTTCATCATGGCTGTCCAAGGTACATACAAGAATGTGTCCGCTTGGCCGGTGCTCACTCAGCCCCGACCATGGCTGCAGCCATCTCCTCTGTCCTCACACGTAAACTTACCAAAGAAACTTTGACCCAATTACAAGGATACTGCACAACACCCAGCCCCTGTCCCCCCCATGCCCAACTGGGCTTGTCTTCAAAAGCTCTCTCTGTAGGCCTCTGCAATTCTGAGTGACCACCTGCTTCCCTGCCAATGGCCCACTTGGCCATTCTCATAGTCCAATCTCCATTCTTAATTACAGGCTGCTCTAGATAGCTTTACAACCAAAGGCACCACAAAATAATGTAGTCACAACTAACTTTTATACTGTGGTGCCCACTCCAATCAACCATCAAACCTTAAAGAATGCTTTTTTTCAATTATATCTCAACACTCTGCCAACTAGGTCCAGAGTCCTTACACCTCCTCCCCATGATTACTCAAAAAAAGCATCTAATAAATCTCCACTTTTCCTGCTCATCATCCCCTAATTTCCTCTAAAACACTGCTTTATAGTCATTCCTTAATATCGCCTGCCTCCCCCCCACCCTCTCTTTCTTCCCCGCTCTACTTCTGTGTTCATAATCTGTGAAATCTGATGTCAAAACATCTTTTAAACTAGCTAAGATACTGTCTTGGATCCCAAGTCTGCAAAATTTTGAGAGATTTTGGAATCCCAGGAGCATGTCAGTGCTGTCACAGAGCCAAGTTCTAAGGTAACATTCCAGAGCAAAGAGTAGTTCCTGACTGCTTTCAAATGTCTGACAGGCAAGTGTGATATGCTAACATAATACAGGGAATCTTTAATATATGGAATCCCCAAGTACCCATACAGCACTAGTATCAGCACAACATCACAGGCAGAAAATCCTATCACTTCTAGAAAACAGCTGAGATTTAACAGAAGGCAGTGAGGTAACTGTTCAGGTGCTTATAAAACCCTGGCACAAAAATCTGTGAATTATTAAACAGCAAAAAGTTCTTTTAAAAAAGAATAAATATATAGTGGTCCCTCTGGCAAGACAGGATATACAGCGTGTCCCAAAAACATGTACACACACTGTAACAGCTGATGGCTCAACTGATGCTTCTTTCTTTTCAGCCAGACTAAGCTTTGAACAAAGGAAATTCATCCTAAATGCTTCTGGAAGTTTAAAAATGCAGCTGAAGTACAACACTGCCTTTATAATTATTCAAAGTGTGTATTTTTTAAAATGTGTACATGCTTTAAGAGCTGATAACTCAATTTCCACTCCTTTTCAGGTTTAATTGATTTGAAATAATATGTGAAGCCAGACTAAGCTTTGAACAAAGAAAATTTATCCACTAGACTTTTTGTGGGGATACATAAGAGATAAAGTTTACAGTACAAAACCGGCAACAGGTGACGAATTGAGGGTGCACAAATACCAAATGAAATGATTCTTGATGTTTGCGATTCCATCGCTTCGCGTTATCAGCAGAGCCTGGACCAGAGCGGTCATCAGTTTGGAAACAAGTATTGACCAAAAAAAAAAAAAAAAAAAAAAAAATGATTCATTTCTATAGATTCTTTTAAATTTTGAAAATGAACTCTATGTTAATAAACACTGACTTTATAATCATTCAAAGTGTGTACACATTTTTTGGGACACCCTATATATGAAATACTAAAAGGATATGGTGTTAGGGAGACTCTACATTTTGTACCACTTTAGAGCCGGGGGAGGGGAGGGGGATGAAATCATTCAGTGTGGCCCTGCCAAGGCATTAGGAGTGAGTTAATTAAATGTCTGACCCAATATAGCCGGCTAATTTTTAAGTTGATAATTTTATATGGCCCACAAATGATGTTATAATCCAAAAGGCCCTTGGAAGAAAGAAGGTTCCCCACCCGCTTTAGAGAAAGAAAAGTATCCTGGTGGTCAGAGCAATGATGGGATGGGGCTGAGTGTGTTCAAATTCAGAGCCAGTCACAAGGAACCAAATATCCTCACAAACTCGGGAATTCCCAGTGTACTGAAGGGCCCGCACTATTCTTAGTTGGGCCCTAAGAATGTGACAAACAGCCCTAACCGGTTTGGCTCAGTGGATAGAGGTCAGAAGGGCTAAGGCCTAAGAAGGTGACCCTACAGTAGTCAGGTTCCTTGGAGGTTATTTTTAGTGCTCTCAGTACCAGGCTACTGCTTACTTCAGTCCCGGGCATGGTGAATACAGTGCCACACGGACGGGCACTGTGGAGCCCTTGTATCAGTCCTAGACCCCGAGCATGAAAATCAGTTTCCATTACAGTGTTTTACTTGCCTGATTTCCTCTTGTATCTTGTGATGATAAAGTAGGAAACGATGTAGAGAATGGCAAAAAGAAGGAAACATATCTGAAACAAAACAAATTTAACACATCATTTACATCTTTTGCATATCTTTTTTTAAATAATAGAAAATGCATTCATGGTATTTATAGGAAAAAGGATTTATTACAAAGTGAACATTTTAAGTATTTTGCTAATATTAAGTTTGGATGAAATATTAATTTATATGAACTAGTTTTAATACCATTTTCAGTAGAGACTTTTCTTTTCATAACTTGATCAAATTGTTTTCAAAATCATGTGGATATATAAAAACCAGGACATCACTAACAACTCTGAAAAATAAAGTCAGGGAGAGGCTACCACAGCCCCACCACATGTTAAAACATACAGGGAGCTCCGGTCACATGGAAAAAGTGTATCAGAAATCAATAAAACAGTCTATTGTATGAAAATCATGTAACATGTTATACACACAGAGGCATCACTAATTAATGTGACAAAAATTAGATAAACATACCACATATCAAAATAAACAGCAGTTGAACAGACTTTAACATTAAATTCCATTTCACTTCTATCAGATCTGAGGCATGAAAGGCCACAAGGATGGGTCCAGAAACAGATCTCGTTACAGTCAGACAGGTGTGCTGGAAAGAAAGGCTCGTCAGTGCAGGGACTACAGTGAAAGACCTAGAACACTCTCAAATCAAGGCCTTCAGGTGATGATGAAGTCTAGGGAGCACCCCATAGGTGCATTTCTGAGCGACAGTTGGTAGTGTGTGACTGAGAACGACTTTGGACCTGCATGATGGACATACACTGTATAGCAAGCATGTCAAACTCACAGCTGGCAGGCCGCATGCCTCGTTTAATAATAACCTAGGGCCGTGGTCGGCAGACTGCGGCTCGAGAGCCACATGCAGCTCTTTGGCCCCTTGAGTGTGGCTCTTCCACAAAATACCACGGCCTGGGCGAGTCTATTTTGAAGAAGTGGCGTTAGAAGAAGTTTAAGTTTTAAAAATCTGGCTCTCAAAAGAAATTCCAATCGTTGTACTGTTGATATCTGGCTCTGCTGACTAATGAGTTTGCCGACCACTGACCTAGGGAATGACAAACTGAGGTGGAGAGGACCACTATGAGCCTCCTGTCAAAGTTCTCCCACTACATGCGGACAGTGACAGGAAACAATACTGACAGTGACTCAAAGGAGCAGAGTCAGGACAGCCTGCTGCTGGGAGCCCCAGGAACCCTGGCAGGTCAGAGAAGGCACCACCATCACCCTTAGCCTCTCCAGCATGGGAGATGGGTCAGAAAGGAGCAGCAGTTATTGGTGCAGAAATGTAAACGGAAGAAGTCCGGGCGTTGTTTACAATGAAAGGGAAGTCCCAGAGGCTGGAAGAGCAATGGGAGAAGTCACTGGCCAGAAACACTGAAATAAGAAGTCAAAGTCAGAGAGATCAGATGACAAGGGAATCTGTGATGGGGCTGACCAGAACTCATTCATTCAGCAAGTACACACTGTGGGCCACCAGACACCAGGTGCTCGCTCTCCCAAGAATGAGCGCAGCAGCACCACAACCGAGTTCCGCCTCACTGAGCTTCCACTGCAGTACGAAAACAGATAACAAATACGTGAGTCCACAGTGTGTCAGATGACAACCAGTGCCGGAGGAGGGGACAGCGAGTGCCAGGAGGGTGAGGGCCACCTCACTAACAAGGTGACATCTGAGGAAAGTCGTGGGAGAGGAGAGAACAAGACATGCAGAGATCTGGAGGGGTGGAGGCAAAACCCTGACCGAAGTCGATTAAGAGAGGATTGGAAACAAATACAAGCAGTTCTTGCCAGTTTTATGATAACGGGAAGCAAAGGAGGTATGAAGGAAGTGGGAAGTCATGAGCGGTTTTTAAGTTGGGAAAAGTTACAATGGTTCTAGGAATATCCAGTAAAGAGAAATCACTGATGCGAGAAAGAAAACAGACTTGCTGAAGAAATGAGCCCAAGTTGAGGGGCTAAGTATAAACATCCACCTGTAAGGAAGAGGAGGGAGAGGAGAAGCAGGAAGAGGGGGAAGAGCAGGAGACAAAAACATAGAGTGCCGCTGCAGGTGGGTAAGCACGTGAGTAGTGGAGGCCAAATATTCTCTTTTGGTGGCTTCTGTGTTGTCAACGAAATGGAAGCAAATTCACGGAGAGTGGGAGATTAAATGGACAGACAAGAGAGGCACGGTGAAATGAAATAGCCTTTAAAGTTCCAGGCCAACCAGTCCAGAACTCTAAGCAGCCAGGGAGGCCTGGTTCCCCGAGGCTGAGGCCGATGCAGGTAGACATCTGATGTCCTTTGGGAGACATCAGAAGCCTGTTTCTAACAGATGCCCTACTCTCTCCTGCCCTTTACAGCCTACACCTTCAGACTTCACTCTCCATCTCCCTCACTCTGCCAACACCAGTGTCACCTCACTCCTACTGCCCAACTCGGCATGCCCTGGCAGTGGCCAGCAGTGACCCAACAGCCCAGTTCACAAATTCACTCAACCTCCACACAGCAACTTGCAAGCCACATGCTCCCAGGCAACGTCGCTGGCTCCCCTGCTGCTAGCCTTTAAACATCATCCTTCTCTGTGATTCCTGGGCTGAACCAGATATCAATTCTCATTCCACAAGCTCTTCATAGGTAACCTCATCTGCCCCAGGGATTTAACAACCAATGCCCAGAAATCCCTGGACAACTGTTTAAGCAACACTGGTTTACGGCATTAGCAAGAGTGAGTGAAATGACTGGCCATGAACCCTAAGTCCAGGAGAAACCAGGATGGGTGATGGATGGGAGCGGAGGTTGCCGTGGAGAAGCAGCTGCAATCAAAGAACTTGACCAACAGAGCTGAAGGAGCAGATGGTTGTGCTTAAGGAATGTTTTGGGATTTTTTTTTTATTAGTTCCAGGAATTCTGGAGGGTTAGTGCAGAAGTGGTAGATGAGAAGGCATGAAAGTTAACCACCAAAAGAAAATCAAGGCACTAAATTGCATGGCATGGAACGAAAAGACTAGTGGAAAGCAAGTCATTCAAGAGCAGAAGGAAGATTAGCAATTACAAAAGTAAACGTATTCCTCACTCGGAAATAAAAATACAATTGGAACAGAGGTCACGGGCCTGGCTGGACTGTCTCCCCAGTCCCCCTAAATGAGTGTCTTCAGCAGAGACAGACCCAAAAGATGCGTGAGATGCAAGCAAGCCCAAAGACACCTCCTGCTCTCCTACGGCGGGTGCGACAAAAGGGAATGCCTCCCCGCAGACAGGAGGACACTGTGACAAGGCAAGGGGCCCTCACGGTTCCAGAGGAGACTCGGAAGGAAGAGCGAGGCGATGGGAGCTCGCCAGCAGAAACCACTCGGGGAGCATGTCCTCTGTGCCAGCTGACCAGAGGACAGGCTCTTCAGCCCTCTCTGGAGCCGCCCTAGGCCTGATGCTCATCACAAACGTCTAGGCATTTCCAAGCTGAGTTACCCCATCACAAGTAACCTAATAATACATTTAAAATATGCTGTCGCCCTGCCGGGTGGCTCAGTTAGTTGGAGCATCATCTCATGCCCCAAAAGGTTGCAGATTTGATTCCCAGTCAGGGCACATACAGGAGGCAACCGATCTATTTCTCTCTCCCTTCCTCTCTCTGAAATTAATAAACATATAAACATATCCTTGGGTGAGGATTTTAAAAAAATCATTAAAAGCTAATATCCTAAATTCCAGGTGTAAGACTTGAACCTAAATTCAAACTAGTGCATTATAATCAAGCTGTACTTTCTGGCTTTTCATTTCAGGCCTACGGGCTTCAAGGACTTTAGTGACTGAAACATGAAAGAGTGGTGGGTGCCAACGGGCTCAAGGACTGCAACCACCAACACATCTCTAACAAAATCATGGAAGAGACGACAAGTGAGAGCCAACGCGTACAGCTTTATTTTAAAGCTGCTAAATCAAAACAATTTGAGACACTGAGTATCCTTTTTTAAAACATCTTGCTTGTTGAGAGTATTACAGATGTCTCCCTTTTCTCCCCCATTACCCCCCTCCACGTGGTTCCAGCCCCACCCACGGCCTTTACCACCCTATTGTCTGTGTCCGTAGGAATGCATATTATATGCATATAAATTCTTTGGTTAATCTCTTCCCACCCCCTCTCCCCTCTTCCCTCTGAGATGCATCAGTCTGCTCCATGGTTCCATGCCTCTGGTTCTATTTTATTTTATCAGTCTATTTTGTTCATTAGATTCCTTATTCCTTTATTTTAATTTTTAGATTCAATTTTCAATAGATATATACTCACTGCCATTTTATTGTTGATTTTTTTTTTACCTTTTTCTCCTCCTTCTTCTTCTCCTTCATTTTCTTCTTAAAGAATACCCTTCAACATTTCATGTAATACTGGGTTAGTGGTGATGAACTCCTTTAGCTCCTTCTTGTCTGTGAAACTCTTTATCTGACCTTCAATTCTAAATGATAGCTTTGCTGGGTAGAGTAATCTTGGTTGTAGGTCCTTGCTATTCATCACTTTGAATATTTCTTGCCACTCCCTTCTGGCCTGCATAGTTTCTGTTGAGAAATCAGCTGTGTCATACAGGTGCTCCCTTATAGGTAACTAACTGCTTTTCTCTTACTGCTTTTAAGATTCTTTGTTTTTAAACTTTGGCATTTTAATTATGATGTGACTTGGTGTGGGCCTCTTTGGGTTCCTCTTGTGTGAGAATCTCTGTGTTTCCTGGACTTACTAGTATAAGCCTATTTCTTTCACAAGTAGGGAGTTTTCTGTCATTATTTGTTCAAATAGGTTTTCAATATCTTGCTCTCTCTCTCTCCTCCTTCTGGTACCCCCATGATGAGAATGTTGGTACACTTGAAGTTGTCCCAGAGGCTCCTTACACTATCTTCATATTTTTGGATTTTTTTAGTTTATTTTGTTTTATTTTATTTGCTCTTCTGATTAGGTGTTTATTGCTCTCTCATATTCCAAATTCACAGCACTGGAACCCTCGGCTAGGGGTCTGATGTGTGGCTGGGACCCCTTGCTCCTCACTGGAGGCCTCTGCAGCCAAGCTATCCCTCCTGATTAAAAACACACCACACGTAGGTGTCAGACCAGCCCATTCTGCACCTCCACCCCTCCTATCAGTCTCAATGTGCTTTCTTCTTTACTTTATTTCTCTAGATGGTTTTTCTGATGGTTTTTAGTTGTAATTTTTATGTGGTTGTGGGAGGTGGCGAGTACTGTCGTTTACCTATGCTGCCATCTTTCAGTTCTATCCTTTAAAGTTATAAGCTAACCACCACGATAACTAAAATTAAAATTATAATTCTTTCAACAAACTAAGAATTGCCCAAGAGGAGACTGGGGGACTGGGTGAAAAAGATGAGGAATTAAGAAGAACAAATTCGTGCCCTAACTGGTTTGGCTCAGTGGATAGAGCGTTGGCCTGTGGACTGAAAGGTCCCAGGTTCGATTCTGGTCAAGGGCATGTACCTTGGTTGTGGGCACATCCCCAGTAGGAGGTGTGCAAGAGGCAGCTGATCGATGTTTCTCTCTCACTGTTGTTTCTAGCTCTCTATCCTTCTCCCTTCCTCTCTGTAAAAGAATCAATAAAATATATTTTTAAAAAAAGAAGTACAAATTCACAGTTACAAAATAGTCACAGGAAAGAAAACAGTTAATAATCCTATATAATAATCCTATATAATAAAGATCCTATATAATAAAGAAGTAATATGCAAATTGACCATCACGTCTCACACAAAATGGCCACTCCCATGTGGTCACAAGATGGCCGCCACAAGATAGCCGGCCGGGGAGGGCAGTTGTGGGCAATCAGGCCAGCATGGAATGGCAGTTAGAGGCGACCAGGCCAGCAGGAGAGGGCAGTTGGGGGCAACCAAGCCTGCAGGGGAGGGCAGTTGGGGGCGACCAGGCCTGTAGGGGAAGGCAGTTGGGGGTGACCAGGCCTGCAGGGGAAGGAGGGCAGTTGGGGGGGACCAGGTCTGCAGGGGAGGGCAGTTAGGGGCAACCAGGGGATCGGGCCTAACCCGGCAGTCGGACATCCCCCGAGGGGTCCCAGATTGGAGAGGGTGCAGGCTGGGCTGAGGGACACCCCTGCGCACGTGCACGAATTTCATGCACCAGGCCTCTAGTCCTATATAATAAAAGCCTAATATGCAAATTGTTCGACTGGAGTTCAACTGCTTGCTATGATGTGCGCTGACCACCAGGGGGTGGTGCAGAACATGGTGGGCATCAGCGACGCAGCACTGGCAGCAGGCAGCAGCGGAGGCGCTGTCGGCCCCAATGGGCCCCGACAAGAGCAGGACCGCGAAGGGATGGTGGAGCAGGCGAGCAGGCAGTGTCAGGCCAAGGTGGGTACGTGCAGGGGCCCGATCGCCCCAGAGATGGCAACCAGCAGCAACAGCAGGGGGCTGGGCCACCGCCTGGCTCCCAGGCACTGAGGGAGCTGGGAAAGGGGCCCAACCGATTGTCCCGCAGACGGCGACCAACAGTGGCGGCGGCAGGGTACAGGGCTGCCGCCTGGCTCCCGGGAGCTGAGCAAGTCGGGCGGGGCACAGGCTTGGCCCCGATCAATCGCCTCGCAGGCAAGATGGTGGAGCAGGTGAGGGGGCAGCGCCAGGCCACGTCAGGGCTGCGGGGCTGCGAGCCTGGGGGCGCGAGCTGGGGCACCATCCCCACAGGCCACTCCGAGGGATCCCACCTGTGCACAAATTCATGCACCGGTCCTATTGTATTGTAATAACTATAGATGACGCCAGGTGGGTAATAACTATAGATGACGCCAGGTGGGTGAGCACTTCGTAAGATATAGAAATGTCTAGCCACTATGTTGTATACCTGAACTAATGTAATACTGTATGTCACCTATAATTTTAAAACTAAATTTTTTTTAAAAGTTTAAATTACTCTAAGGACCAGGAAAATAAATATAAAAGGAAAAATCTACAATATGTTGTAAAAGGCAGGAAAACACAAAAATAATAGTAACTAGACATGGAACATATTAAAATCATTGTAAAAGAGACAAACTATTAAAAGGCAGATGCTAACAAAGGAGAAAGTTAAGCTATCAATTTTTTTCTTCTCTCAGACAAGGCTGAATTTGAGGCACAAGGTGTGAAGTAAGACAGGCACTTTATGAACAATGGCATAAGCCATGATGAGGAAAGAATCTGCATGCACTAAAAAACATAGTACCAAAAGACATTTTTAAAATTGAATATGCAAGGAAAAAATAAAACACTTTAGTTAGGAGACTACTTCACTATGAAAGAAAAAGTAAACCCAAACCAAATGCATGCATTTTTAAGTCGTAAGATTCTAGTAAATAAGTGTGTTTCTCAATGCTCTATGCCCCTGTGTATCCCATACACTGCCACCATGCTGCCACAGCCCTTCACAACCACTAATTTGCTTTCTGTTTCCATGGATTTGAATATCTTCTAAATATTTCATATAAATGAATCGTACCGTATGTGGCTTTTTGTGTCTAGCTTCTTTCATTTAGCATCCATGTTGTAGCATATATCAGTATTTCACTGCTGCAGAGCTTTACAAGAAAAATAAACCCATGTTTTAGAACACATGAATATTGAGTTGCTGGTGGCTGAAAGCTTTCCTTTCAGATATATTTGCCTATCTCCACAAGTATCCTATATAATAAAGAGCTAATATGCTAATGGCCATGATGCCCTCATGCCGTAACAACCAATCAGCAGGAAACTGCGTGCACAGTGGGGCGGGGCTGTCACGTTGCTCTGGAGACAGGGCAGAAGCAGGGAGTCACCCGGAGGAGGCAGGATCATCCTGTGCTGGGGAGGGCGGGGATGAGAGCCTGTAACGCCCCCCTCACCAGTCCTTCGCCACTCACCACTCGCACTTAGAGCACCCCACCACCCACCTGCCAGGGGAAGAAGCAGGCGGGAGGCTTCCACACTCCCCTCCTGCACCATGACGGGGTGGAGCCCCCGCATTGCTCTGGAGATGGGGCAGAAGCGGGGAGGCGCCCAGAGGAGGCGGGACCAGCCCGAGGCAACTCGCAGGACCAAGGGCGGGGCTTGAAGCAGCCAGACAAGGCCAGAGGGGTCAGGGGTGGGGCCAGGCACACTCGAGCTCTGGGTGGAGAGGTTAGAGTGTCAAGGCACAGCGATGGCAGGTGGGCAGGGCAAACAGGGGTGAGCGGGGCCGGGCAATTCTGTGCGCCAGGTCACTAATGGATAAATAAAGAGATCCTGTCAATGTAACAGATTACATTAAGTGGTTTTCTAATGTTAAGCCAGCCTTGCATACCTGGGACACATCCCCTGGGTCATGGTGTGTAATTCCTTTTGTATACTGTTGGATTCAGTTCGCTAGTATTTTCTTGCAGAATTGTGATTCTATACTCAATATCTTTATGAGAGATAGCAGTCTGTAGTTTTCCTTTGTTCAATGTCTTTATCTGGTTTTAGTGTCAGCTTTACTAGCAACAACTTTCCTTAATGTTTGTTTGTCTGAGAAAGTTTTTATTTCTCCTTTTCATTTAAACTAGAGGCCCGATGCATGAAATTTATGCAAGAGTAGGCCTTCCTTCCCCCGGCTGCCAGCACTGGCTTCCCTCTGGCACCCGGGAACCAAGCTTCCCTCAGGCCACCAGCAGGCACCCTGGACCTGGGCTTCCCTCGCAGCCCCAGCTTCATCCGGAAGGATGCCCGGTCAATTAGCATATTACATTTTTATTATTCGTGAAGAATGGGCCTTCCTTCCCCTGGCTGCCGGCACCACATTCGCTCTAGTCAGAGCCACCTTTTCACTCCAGCCCAGAGCCACCTTTCCACCTTCCCACGCTGCCCAGAGGCACGGCTGGGGTGGTGCGGAATGCCTGTGTCATCGCCATCGCGACAATGCAAGCGTCCCGCCCTGCCCCTGGCCACTTGGTGCCTGTGTATGCAAATTAACCCTCCATCTTTGCTGGGTTAATTTACATACTCACTCCTGATTGGCTGGTGGGCGTCACAAAGATACGGTCAATTAGCATGTTACTCTTTTATTAGTGTAGATGATTAATATTGCTAGATACAGAATTCTAGGTTAGTTGATTTATGTGGGGGTTTTTTTCCTATTAACATTTTGAATATTTCACTCCTGTCTTCTTGCTTGCATGATTTCTGAAGAGAAATCTGATATAATTCTTATTCTTGGTCCTCTATTTTATAACGTGCTTTTGTTGTCCTGCCTTCTTTCCTCTGTTCTCTTTGTCTCTAATTTTCTGCAGTCTGAAGATGACATACCTAGATATAGATTTTTTTGGTATTTGTCCTGGCTGGTGCTCTCTGAGCTTGCTAGATCTGTGGTTTGGTATCTGTATTAATTTTAGGAAAATTCTTAGGCATTGTTGCTTCAAATATCTCTCCTGTTCCTTTCTGTGTGCTTCTCTTTCTGGCATTCCCAACATATGTAGGTTATACCTTTTATAATTATCCTATAGTTCTTGGCTGTTCATTCCTTTTTTAACCTCTTTTTTTTTTCCTCTCTGCTTTCAGTTTGGACAGTTTGTACTGACATATCTTCTAGCTCACTCACTCTTTCTTTGGTCCTGTGCAGTCAACTGATAAGCCCATCAAAGGCATTCTGCATTTATATTAGTTTATTTGACTTCTACCATTCTTTTTGAGTTTCCATTTCAAATGCATTAATCATCAGGGAAATGCAAATAAAATCTTTCATGCATTTTTTCCATTAGAGCCCTAAGCATATTAATTATTTTAAATTCTGCCTTTATAATTCCCAAATCTCTGTCATACCTGAATCTGCTCTGATGCTTGCTTTGTCTCTTGAGACTGTGTTTTGCTTTTTAGTATACCTTGCACTGTTTTTGTTGAAAGTCAGGCATTATGTATGGGGTAAAAAGGAATGAGGTAAGTACACTTTCAGTGTGAGGTTCTACGTATCTAGCTGTGAGTTAGGCTGTGTTTACTGTAAGATGTCACTGTGGGCATCAGAGGCTAAAATTTCCTCTACTGTTCTTGTTTATGTTTCCCCATTGCCTTTGATTTTTCTCTAGAGACTCCTTCTTAAATAGAGTCTGACTCTAATCCCTTGTTATCATATAGAAACCTGACTGATGTGATAGTTAAGTGGTGGCGTAGACAAAGTAATAAAGCTCCTGGCTACTACAATATGAGATCTCAATTCAAATGACATAATACCTAATTCATTAAAAACAAATAGACCAATGGAACAGCACCGAGTCCAAACTTAAGCCCCACAAATATATAGTAACCTAAATTGTGACAAAGGTCATAATGGTGCTTAAACAATTGGACATTCATGTGAAGAAACACGTATGGCTCCTACCTCACAGCACATATAAGAAATAATCTGCAGGTGAACTCAGATCTCAATGGGAAGAGCAAATCAATTAAGCACTTAGGGAAAAGCACAAGAGACATCCTCATAACCTTGGATTAAGCAAAGATTTCTTAAATGGGACATAAAACAAAAAAGCACTGACAATAAAAGAAAAAATTAATAAAGTGAACTATATTAAAATTAAGACTTTCTGCTCCTCAGAAGATATCAACACAATGGGGGGGGGGGGGTTGCTATATATATTTCTCTGACCAAAGTATATCTCAAATAAAAACTCTTGTAAATCAATATTAAAAAGATAAACAAACTAATGGGAAAAAGCCTTGAAGACACAAAAGATTTCCAAATGACCAATAAACTTTTGAAAAGGTTCTCAAATGCATTGATCATCAGGGAAATGCAAGTAAAATCTTTGTGCAATAAATGCTGTGACACATTAGAGTAGCTAATATTTAAAAGGGGCAGAAGCCCTCGCCAGTGTGGCTTGGTGGCAGACTACTGCCCAGAACCCAGAGGTCTCCAAGCGTCAGTCAGGACACGGGCCCAGGTTGTGGCTTAATGGGCAGTGGGGGCCTGCAGGAGGCAGCTGATAGATGCTTCTCTCTCCCTCTCCCTTCCTCTCACGCTAAAATCAATAAAGATATAATGAATAAACAAATCAAAATGGCAGAAAATACTAAGTGTTATAAAGATGGGAAGCAAGTACACCTCTTATACAGTGCTGCTGGGGGTGTAAATTGGCCAACTGTTTAAAAGCACCTACTAAGTGCACAGCCTACATAACCTAGTGGTCTCATTCCTAGGTATCTACCTGACAGAAATGCACAGCCATGTTCACCAAAACATACGTCCAAGAATATTCGGAGCCAAAATCTGGGAACTACTGGAGTGCGCACCAACATCAAAACAAACATGAACTGTGCTACTATCACACAGCTACAGCTGAATGAATTACAACCACACACAATAAGGAGAAATTTCACAGACATTGTTCAATGAAAGAAACTAGACACAAAAAGTGCATACGCAGAGGTTCCGTTTCTATCAAAGCTCACAACTAAGCAAAGCTAACCTAGTAAGCCAGGAGAGGAGTCACTGTCCAGGAGCTAGAGTGACTGGAAAGGGGAAGGGATGGGGCTCTGGATGCGGTCGCAGCCTTTCTCAATCACATGTGAAATGCTTCAAGGCGTTCATGGACGATCGTGCACTCCTCTGTGCCCTTTTAGCTTCAATTTAAGCACTGAACCAAATGTACTGTGTCAAATCCCACCAGTTCAGACTGCATCTCCTCTTCATTCCAGAGCGTGACTTGGCAAAGTGATTCTCAATTTTCAAGATCAATAACTACACACATGAGGCCACTGTAAGCTACAAGGTTTCACCTCAAACCCAGTGTGACAATCTGAGAGAAGTCAGAAAGAAGGGCCAATGCCAATGCATGAAGTTGATGTGTTTTCGCCGTTTTGCACACACAAATAGCACGACACTGTGTTGTGTGCACCTTGAAAAGGCAGAGCATCAGAGCAGACTCCCGAGGCCACGCCGGTTCCGGACCGCGGGCAGCAGCACAGAGCGAACCGGGACGAGAAAGGGTGCCCTCCCTAGGACTGCCTCCCCTCCGGTCGCCGGTCTCCCACCCCCAGCAGGTTTCGGCCTGAATGCAAGTGGGCCGAGGTCGCCGCTGAGGGGCGGGAGCGGGGCTGCGCGCACCTGTCTACCCGCCAGGCCCGGCCACCGGCCCAGGCAGAGCCGGGCAGTGCGGGCGCAGGTGCGCGGGGCGGGCGCAGGTGCGCGGCGGGGCGAGGCGAACGCAGGTGGTCCCGCAGCACTTCCCGCGAAGGCAGGTGACGCGAGGCGACTGCGCGCAGAAGGGGCGGGCCCGGCGGGCAGCGGCGCCGGTGGCCGAGGAGAGGCGGCCGCGGGGGCGCAGGGAAGGGGCGCAGGTGGGGGGCCGCAGGGACGGGCAGGCGCCCCGCCGCCGCTCACCGTGGACTCCCGCACTTGGCTGTGGAAGTGCTGCTCCCGCGCCGACACCTCGTCCTGTCCTTCCATCCTCCGTCATGCCCGCGTCCGCGCGCCCCGCCGCACCATCGCCCGCCGGCCCGAGGGGCTGGGCGGCCGCCGCGCTGACCGGGGACCACAGCGGCGACAGCGGCCGGGCAGGGACCGCGACCACTCCCGCCGCCGCTCGGATGAGGGCGGGCACGACGCGACCCGGGGCGGGGCCGGAGCGGAACGTCAGAGAAAGGCGCCGTGCGTCAGAGGAGCGCGCCGGGCGGCTGCGGGCCTAAGCAGAAGGGGCGGGGCCTGTTGCGGGGGGCGGGGCCTGTGGGGTGGCCTGGGGCAGGGGCGGGGCTTGGGGCCATGCCCCCGGGGCGGAGGCAGACCCAACCGTGCGGGTGCGACTGGGGAAGGTTCGTGGAGGCTGCTCCCCCTCCGGTGAGGGTGAAGGGCGCTGACGCGGGCCGGCGATGTTGGCGCTCTGCGCCCCACCGGAGTTCGTCATTTAACTCAATGCCTGTGCGAGCCCAGAACCGAGCACCCGGCTCCCGGCACCCAGCACCCAGCACCCAGCTCAGTCGGCAAAGATTTGGGCAGAGTCGGGCAGGAGCTCTCCCACGGACACTTTGTCTGCCAAAGCAAGTAAAGGTCGGAAGTTGGTTGGTTCAGGACACGCTTTGGGCGGAAACCTGGCTCTCTGGGTCTGATAAGGAGCCTGGGCTTGCCCGCCTGGAAAACGTAGGTAGCCTGAATGTGCGGCGCTGCCAAGTGGCAGGACAGCCCTGGGCCTAGGGCGGTTTTGACCCTCTGCAAACACACAACAGCATTTATTAGGGGGACCGCCAAACATGCAAACACGGTAAATCACCCCATTCTGCATGCAAGGTCTTTTATTGTTTTTTTGCTATAAAATTGCATTTAAAGGAATATGTATCATTTTACGTTTGGATTTATTTGACTACTAGAGGCCTGGTGCACAAAATTTGTGCAAGGAACTCAGCCCTTGAAGCCGCAGAGACTTACCTCGGCCCTCAAAGCCCCAGCTTCGTCCAGAAGGTCATCTGGAAGGACTTCCGTAAGGTCATTTGGCTGTCCGGTCTAATTAGCATATTACGCTTTTATTATTATAGACTAGTGGCCTGGTGCACAAAATTCGTGCACGGGGGAAGGGGATCCCTCAGCCTAGCCTGCACCCTCTTCAATCTGGGACTCCTATAGGATCGGGCCTAAACCGGCAGTCGGACATCCCTCTCGAAATGCAGGACTGCTGGCCCCTAACCGCTCACCTGCCACCCTGCTCGCCCCCAACTGCCCTCCCCTCCTGGCCCGATCGCCCCTAACCACCTCTGCCTCGGCCCTGCCACCATAGCTTTGTCTGGAAGGACGTCCAGAAGGTATCCCAGTCTAATTAGCATATTACCCTTTTGTTAGTATAGATAAGGAAATCATTTAAATTCCTGTGGCTATGATTGGTTTTTATTGTTTGTTTGCTTTGGAGGGGAGGGGTGTTGGCATCTCTCATTGAGAATTATTTAAGAAGCAAGAAGCCCTAAACAGTTTGGCTCAGTAGAAAGTCAGCCTGCAGACTGAAGAGTCCCAGGTTAAATTCCAGTCATGGGCATGTACCGTGGTTGCGGGCACATCCCCAGTAGGGGGTGTGCAGGAGGCAGCTGATCAATGTTTCTCTCTCATTGATGTTTCTAACTCTCTATCCCTCTCCCTTCCTCTCTGTAAAAAATCAATAAAATATATTTTTTTAAAAAAGAAGCAAGAAAATCTACAAATTGCTTTCAAATGATTTTTTAAAAATCTTTATTGTTCAAAATATTACATATATGTCCTTTTTTTCCCCATTAACACCCTCCACGCTGCCCCGCCCCCCCTTAGGACCTCACCGCCCATTGTCTGTGTCCAAGGGCCATGCATATATGCATAAAGGTCCTTGGCTGGTTACCTCCCACCCACCCACCCTCCGCCACCTTCCCTCCAAGATTCCACAATCTGCTCCAAGATTCGAGTCTATGGATCCACTCTGTTCATCAGTTTATTTTGTTACTTAGGTTCCACATATGAGTGAGATCATGTGATACTTGTCTTTCTCTGACTGGCTTATTCCACTTAGCATGATACTCTCCAGGTCCCTCCATGCTGTCTCAAAGGATAAGAGATTCTTCTTTTTTTACTGCTGCATAGTATTCCATGGTGTAAATGTACCATGGCTTTTTTATCCACGTGTCTATGATGGGCTCTGGGGCTATTTCCAAATCTTAGCTATTGTAAATTGCGCTGCTATGAACATAGGGGTGCATACATTCCTTCTGATTTGTGCTTCAGGTTTCTTAAGATATATTCCTAGTAGTGAGATCACTGGGAGTTCCATGCTTTTTGAGGAAACTCCACACTGTTTTCCATAAAGACTGCACCAGTCTGTGTTCCCACCAGCAGTGTACTAGGGTTCCCTTCTCGCCACATCCTTACTTGTCATTTGTTGATTGTTGATGGTAGCCATTCTGACAGGTGTGAGGTGATACCTCATTGTCGTTTTAATTTGCATCTCTCTGTTGATCAGTAACTTTGAGCATTTTATCATGTCTCTTGGCCATCTGTATGTCCTCTTTGGAGAAGTGTGTATGTACTAGGTGTACAGGTTAATAATGCAGATTTTTTTCAATAGATGGAGTTACACATATGTTTATATATATTTGATTTGATATGTATGCTATTTTGTTGTATTGACAAGCTTCAAAACTTCATATGTCAAATTTGCTGAAGGTGTTAACATCATAGATATTTTTACACTTAAAAATGTCGAGTTTCGTGCCAATAAAAGAGCATTTGCGGGAAGTTTTAATTCATTACTTTATTTTGAAGAAAAGTGCTGCTGAATACTTCGGGAAGCTTATGGTGAATATGCTTCATCTCAAGATACTTGTGAACGCTGGTTTAAACGCTTTAAAAGTGATGATTTTGATGTGAAAGACAAAGAACGTCCAGGTCAACTGAAAAAGTTTGAAGACCAACTATTACAAGCATTATTGGATGAAGATGCATGTCAAACTCAAAAACAACTTGCAGAAAGATTAAACATTGCTCAACAAACAATTTCTGATCGTTTACAAGCAATGGGAAAGATTTTGAAGGAAGGAAAATGGGTGCCACATCAACTGAAAGAAAGACAAATGGAAAACTGAAAAGGCATCAGTAAAATGTTGCTTCAACGGCACGAAAGAAAGTCTTTTTTGCATAGAATTGTGACATGATGAAAAGTGGATTTATTTTGAGAATCCCAGATGCACAGAATCATGGGTTGATCCAGGTCAACCATCAACATCGACTGCAAGGCCAAATCGATTCGGAAAGAAGACAATGCCCTGAGTTTGGTGGGATCAGGAAGGTGTGGTGTATAAAACCAGATGAAACTGTTAATTCTGATTGCTACTGACAACAAATAATCAATCTGAACCATGCTTTGATCATGAAATGACCAGAATGTGCCAGAAGACACAGCAAAGTAATTTTGCTTCATGATGACGCACCATCACACACTTCAAAGCCAGTTAAAGACACGTTAAAAGGTCTTGCTTGGGAAGTATTAACCCACCTGGCGTATTCACCAGACTTTGCTCCTTTAGATGACCACTTGTTCCAATCGATGATGGCACAGGCACTTTCTGAGCAGCACTTCAAAACATACAAAGAAGTGGAAAATTGGGTCTCTGAATGGTTTGCCTCAAAACAAGAAAAGTTCTATTGGGGCGGTATCCACAAATTACCTAAAATATGGGGGAAATGTGTAGCTAGTGATGGACATTACTTTGAATAAAGCACTTTTGGTGTTTCTCTTGAAATTATCGTGTTTTCTTTGATTACAAAATCCACATTATTAACCGATACACTTAGTAGGTCCTTTGCCCATTTTTTAATTGGATGGTTTGTCTTCCTTCTGTTAAGTTGTATGAGTTCCTTATATATTTTGGATATTAACCCTTTATCAGATGTATCATTACCAAATATGTTTTCCCTTTTCATTTTGTTGACAGTTTCTTTTGCTGTGCAGAAGCTTTTTATTTTGATGTGGTCCCATTTGTTTATTTTCTCCTTAATTTCCTTTGCCCTAGGAGATGTATCCATAAACATACTGCTACAAGAGATGTCTGAGATTTTGCTGCCTTTGGTTTCTCCTAGGATTTTTATGGTTTCCCGACTTACATTTAAGTTTTTTATCCATTTTATTCTTGTGTATGATATAAATTGGCAGTCTAGTTTCATTTTTTTTTTGCATATATCTGCCCAATTTTCCCAACACCATTTATTGAAGAGACTGTCTTGACTCCATTATATGCTCTTGCCTCCTTTGTCAAATATTGAGCATAATGGCTTGGGTTGATTTCTGGGGTCTCTGTTCCGTTCCATTGGTCTATATGCTGCTCTTGTGCCAGTACAAGGCTATTTTGATTACAGTGGCTTTGTAGTATAACTTGAGATCTGGTATTGTGATCCCTCCAACTTTGTTCTTCTTTCTCAAGATTGCTGCAGCTATTCAGGGTCTTTTTTGGTCCCATATAAATTTTTGGAGTATTTGTTCTAGATCTGTGAAATATACCATTGGTATTTTAATAGGGATGGCATTGAATCAGTAGAGTGCCTTGGATATGGACATTTTAATGATGTTAATTCTACCAGTCCATGAACACGGTATATTCTTCCACTTGTTTATATATTCTTTTATTTCTTTTTCAACTTCCTGTAGTTTTCCCAATACATGTCTTTTGCCTCCATGGTTAGGTTTATTCCAACATATTTTAATTTTTTTGTTGCAATGGTAAATGGGATTGCTTGTTTCATTTCTCTTTCTGAGAACTCATTATCTATACTAATAATAGCCTAGGTGGTGTCACGCCTTCACATCGTCACAGATGGCCATCACAAGATAGCCACGCACACAGTGGAGGTGGGGCCCGGTGGCCACTCCGCGTGGTGAGTCCTGGGGTTCCCGCAGCTCTGTGCAGTGCAGAGGAGGCTGGTCCCGGCAGAGGAGGTGGGTCACAGCAGGGGAGGGCAGTTGTGGGTGATCAGACCAGCAGGGGAGGGCAGTTGTGGGTGATCAGGCTGACAGGGGAGGGCAGTTGGGGGCGATCAGGCTCGCAGGGGAGGGCAGTTGTAGGTGATCAGGCTGGCAGGGAAGGGCAGTTGGGGCGATCAGGCTGGCAGGATAGCAGTTAGGTGTCAATCAGGCCGGCAGTGGAGCGGTTAGGGGGCAATCAGGCTAGCAGGCAGAAGCGGTTAGGGGCAAGCAGGCAGGCAGGCAGGCGAGCAATTAGGAGCCAGCAGTCCCAGGTTGTGAGAGGGATGTCCCAGATTGGAGAGGGTGCAGGTCAGGCTCAGGGACACCCCTTGTGCATGAATTTCATGCACCGGGCCTCTAGTTGGCATATAAAAAAGCCATCCATTTTTGGGTGTTGATTTTGTATCCTGCCAAATTGCCAAATTCATTTATTAAATCTAGAAGTTTTTTGGTGGGGTCTTTAGGGTTTTCTATGTACAATATCATGCCATCTGCAAATAATGAGAGTTTTACTTCCTCCTTTCCAAATTGGATGCCTTTTATTTCTTCTTCTTGTCTGATCACTGTGGCTAGGACTTCCAGTACTTTGTTGAATAAGCGTGGTGAAAGCAGACATCCCTGTCTTGTTCCTGTTCTTAGGGGAAATGGTTTTAGCTTTTGCCCATTGAGTATGATATCCACTGTAGGTTTGTCATATATGGCCTTTACCATGTTGAGATATGCTCCCTCTCTTCCCACTTTGCTGAGAGTTTTTATCAAAAATGGATGTTGCATTTTGTCGAATGCTTTTTCTGAATCTATTGCTATGATCATGTGCTTTAGTCTTTCAATTTGTTTATGTGATTTATCACATTTATTGATTTGTGAATATTGTACTAGCCTTGCATCCCTGGAATAAATCCCACTTGGTCATGGTGTATGATCTTGTTAATGTATTGCTGGATCCAATTTGTTAATATTTTGTTGAGGATTTTAGCATCTATGTTCATCGGGGATACTGGCCTGTAATTCTCCCTCTTTGTAGTGTCTTAATCTGGTTTGAAATTAGGGTAATGCTAGCCTCATAAAAAGAGCTTGAAAGTGTTCCTTCCTCTTGGATTTTTTGGAATAGCTTGATGTAGAGAGCACCTGGGAAAGGCCTCTGAGCTGATTGTCATCTGAATACAGTGGCGCCTGGCAGAGCCATGCCCTGGAAACATACCTTGCCAGAGGCAGGTGTGTTGTCAGTCTGACCTTTAGCTCAGGCACTAGGGGGTGGATTTCATTATCTAAATCCAGCCAGGCACCAGGAACAAACACAATTATCCAGGCCCACCCAGAAGTGACGATTACAAAGAAGCCACAAGAATGCACATATTTTCTTTATCTGAAACTTTAGTAAAACTTCCTGGTATCTTACTGTATAAAATAAATGCACTGTATCAGCTCTGGGTCCCTGTCTCTCCATCAGATGACAGCTGTCCCACCTGGTCCCAGCTTTCCCTACTGTCTTTGTGTCTGTCTCTTTTATTTTCTCAATCTCCCGTTCCCCCTACTCAGGACTCCTATCTGCTCTCTAGCTGTGCTGGTTGAGGAAAAGAGAGAAATATTTATAGTTTGTGGAGTATAGTGTTAGTTCTTTGAATGTTTGGTACAACTCCCATGTGAAGTCGTCTGGACCTGGGCTTTTGTTTACTGGGAGGTTTTTTTTATTATTATTACTGCTTCTATTTCATCAGTTGTTATTGGCCTATTCAGGTTTTCTGATTCTTCCTGATTCAGTTTTGGGAGATTGTATTTTCTAGAAATTTGTCCATTTTATCTGCATTGTCCAGTTTGTTAGCATATAGTTGTTCATAGCATTTCCTTACAATCCTTTGTGTTTCTGTGGTGTCAGTGGTTATTTCTCTGCTTTCATTTCTGATTTTATTTAGTTGGGTCCTCTCTCTTTGTTTCTTCATGAATCTAGCTAACAGTTCATTAATTTTGTTTATCCTGTCAAACAACCAGCTCTTGGTTTCATTGATATTTTTGTATTTTTTTTTTTAGTCTCTATATCACTTATTTCTACTCTAATCTTTTTTTAATATATTTTTATTGATTTCAGAGAGGAAGGGAGAGGGAAGAGAGAGCTAGAAATATCAGTGATGAGATAGAATCAATAATTGGCCACCTCCTGCATGCCCCCCACTGGGTATTGAGTCCACAACTTAGGCATATACTCTTGACTGGAATCAAACCCGGGAGCCTTCAGTCCGAAGGTCGATGCTCTATCCACTGAGCCAAACCAGCCAGGGCTCTGCTCTAATCTATATTATTTACTTCCAACTTACTCTAGATTTTCTTCTCGTTCTCTTTCTAGTTCTTTAAGTTGTAGGGTTAAATAGTTTATTGTAGATCTTTCTTGTTTTTTGAGGTAGGCCTATAATGCTATGAACTTCCCTCTCAGGTCTGCTTTTGCTGTGTCCCAGAGATTTGGGGTTGTTGTGTGTTCATTTTCATTTGTTTCCGTGAAGTTTTTTATTTCTTTCTTGATCTCGTTGGTAACCCATTCATCCTATATAATAAAAGCCTAGGTGGCATAATGCGCAATGTCATCACAAGATGGCCACCACAAGATGGCCACCCTCATGTTGTCACAAGATGGCCACCACAAGATGGCCAGCAGGGGAGGGCAGTTGTGGGCGATTGGGCTGTCAGGGGAGGGCAGTTGTGGGTGATCGGGCCAGCAGGGGAGGGCAGTTGGGGGTGACCAGGCTGGCAGGAGAGAGCAGCTGGGGGTGACCAGGCCAGCAGGGGAGGGCAGTTGGGGGCCATCAGGCCTGCAGGGGAGGGCAGTTGGGTGTGATCAGGCCTGTAGGGGAGAGCAGTTGAGGGTGACCTGGCCGGCAGGGGAGGGCAGTTGGAGGCGACTGTGCCAGAAGTGGAGGCCAGTTGGGGGCAATTGGGCCAGCGGGTGGGAGGGAGGGGAGGGCAGTTGGGGACGATTGGGCCAGCAGGGGAGCAGTTAGGCGTCAATCAGGCCGGCAGGGGAGCAGTTATGGGGCAATCAGGCTGGCAGGCAGAAGTGGTTAGGGGCAATCAGGCAGGTAGGCAGGCAGGCAAGGGGTTAGGAGTCAGCAGTTCCAGATTGTGAGATGGATCCCAGATTGGAGAGGGTTCAGGCTGGGCTGAACAACAACTCCAACCCCCCATGCATGAATTTCGTGCACCAGGCCTCTAGTCTATATATATAAAACCCTAATATGCAAATAGACTGAATGGAGGAACAACCGAACAACTGGTCACTGTGATGTGAGCTGACGACCAGGGGGGTGTGGGCGGAACATTGGCAGCAGGCGGCAGAGCGTGGAACATGGCATGCTTTGGCTGCTTTGGGAAGGTGGAGAGCGGGGCCCCAGACCAAGGTGGGGCACCAGTTGCTGTCATCAGGGCAAGCCTCTGGTGGTTACTGAAAATTCTTTGCTCCCGTGCACCGCGGTCCCACCCGGCACTCATACCTGCTGCCGGTGCCAGCACCAATCACTCAGCACCATCAGCAGGTGCAAGAGGTGGCTGCCAGCCCCGATACCCCTCAGGGCTTCTCCACCTCACCCTGCTCCTGAGGGGTGATCGGGCCAGCAACCACCTCTTTCACCCTCTGCCAGCGACGACCCCGCTCGTACCCACTGGCAGACCGGAGCCGCAACTTGCACCCACAGCCAGTGCCGGCCCTGCTTGCACCCACAGCCGACGCCGGAGCCGCCACTCACACCCACAGCCAATGCCACTCACACCCTCTGCCAATGCCTGGCGCTGATCCTGATCGCTCGGTGCCATCAGCGGGTAAGAGCAGTGGCTGACGGCCCCCGATCACCCCTGAGGGCTTCTCCACCTCTCCCTGCTCTGAGGGGTGATCGGGGCAGCAGCCACCACTCGCACCTGCTGACGGCACCTGCCCGCTCGCACCTGCTGCTGGTGTTGGCCCCAATCACTCTGTGCCATCAGCAGGTGCGAGCAGGGCTGGCGTCCTCAACGCATGGGAGTGGCAGTGGCGGGAGCAGGGCTACTGGCAGATGGGACCAGGGGGCCACAGTGGGAGGGGCCAGGTAGGGGAGCAGAGGATGGGCCAAGACCCGCCCCTGTGCCCACTGCAGCCTTGTGGCCCACAGTTCCTTTCAAGGTGCACGAATTTCCCCTAGTTTAATAACATGCTATTTAGCCTCCATGTGTTTGAATGTTTTGGGGTGTTTTTACTGTAGTTGATTTCTAATTTTATTCCACTGTGATCTGAGAAAATGCTTGATAGGATTTCAATCTTCTTGAACTTGTAAAGACATGCTTTGTGTCCTAACATGTGGTCTATCTTTATTAATGATCCATGTGCACTTAAGAAGAATGTTTATCCTGCAGCTTTGGGGTGAAATGTTCTATAAATGTCAATTACATCCATCTGATCCAGTGTGCCCTTTAGAGTCACTGTTTCCTTGTTAAGTTTTTGTCTGGAAGATCTATCCAGTGAAGTCAGCAGGTTGTTAAAGTTTCCCTACTATGACTGTATTGTTATCTATCTCTCCCTGAAAGTCTTCTGGAAGTTTTTTTTATATATATTTGGATGATCCTATATTGGGTGCATATATGTTTACCAGGGTTATATCCTCTTATTGAATTAATCCTTTTAGTATTATGTACTGACCTTTGTTGTCTCTTGTGATGGCCTTCATTTTGAAGTCTACTTTGTTGAATATGAGTATTGCTACTCCAGCTTTTTTTTTGCTTTGCTTTTTTTTTTTTCTTTTCCATTTGCATGGAAAATTTTTTCCCATCCCTTCATTCTCATCCTGTATGAGTCTTTTGTTCTGAGATGGGTCTCTTGTAGGCAGCATATAGATGAGTCATGTTTTCCTATCCATTCAGCTACCCTATGCCTTTTGATTGGAGCATGTAATCCATTTACACTTGGGTTATTACTGATAGGTACTTATTCATTGCCGTTTTAATTCTGTATGGCTATGTTTCTCTCTCTGTTTCTTCTTCTCATTACAGCAATCCCTTTAGCATTTCTTGTAATGCTGGCTTGGTGGTGATGAACTCCTTTAACCTTTTTTGTCCAGGAAGCTCTTTATTTGACCATTTATTTGGAATGATGGCCTTGCTGGATATAGTAATCTTGGTCTCAGACCCTTGCTTTCCATTACCTTGAGTACTTCATGCCATTCCCTTCTGGGTATAGAGTTTCTGACAAGAAATCAGGTGTCAGCCTTATGGGAACTCCTTTGTAAGTAACAAATTTCTTTTCTCTTGCTGACTTTAGGATTCTCTCTTTGTCTTTAATTTTTGGCATTTTAATTATGATGTGTCTGGGCATGGGCCTGTTTGGGTTCTTCTTGCTTGGAGTCCTCTGTGCCTTCCAAACTTGTGTGACTTTTTCCTTTACCAGGTTAGGGAAGTTTTCTGCCATTATTTCTTCAAACACATTGTCTATCCCTTTCTCCCTTTCTGCCTCTTCTGGCACACCTGCTATTCAAATATGATTATGTTTCACATTGTCCCGTAGCTCCCTTAAGCTGTCCTCCTGTTGTTTAATTGTTTTATCTTTTTGGTTCTCTGATTGAGTGATACTTTCAACTCTGTCTTCTAATTCACTGATTCGATCCTCAACTTCCCTTAACCTGCTGTGTATTCCTTCCAATGTGTTCTTTATTTGTGCTATGTCATTCTTTATTTCCCAATGTTCTCTTTTCATAGTTAATATATCATTTCTCAAGCTGTTGTGCATCTTTACCATCATGATTCTGAACTCTGTATCAGATAAATTTCTTATCTGTGCTTCATTTATCTCTACTTCTGGAGAATTCTCTTGTCCTTTCATTTGGGGGTTGTTTCTTTGCCTCCTTATTTTGCCTGCCTGTTTGGGTTTGTGACTGTATTAGGTAGATCTGCTACGCTTCTCAATCTCTAGTGCAGGACAATGCCAATGCTGTTTCTGACTAGTTTGATCAAGCAAAGATTCAAAGCCTCCAGAGACCACCTCTGTGTACAGACTGATAGGATTTTGTCTTGAATTGCCCACAGGCTATCTTCCACAGGTGTGGCAAGAGTTCTTTTAAACAGGATGGGGCTATTGCTTCTGCCTGGAGGCTAATTGTTATTCTCATTCTTTAATGGGCCTGAGCAACTCCACACTGTGGGGCAAGGTGTTTTCCAATAGGGTGGATCAACTGCCTTCCCCGAGGCAAAGCCACCTGTATAGCTAATGTCCATGTGAGGAAGATAGCCTCCGCAGTGTGAGAGAATGACAGCACAGGAAACCGGGGTGTCTGCCTTCTGGGCTGTAACCCCAGGGCCCCTGATCCTGGCTTCTGCTCACACAGCTCTAGTCCACTCTGCCCTCCCTCTGCCAGAGCACAAGGTGAATAGCTCCACAGGGAATTTTGTGCTTTGGCCCTTTAACCCTTTGCACTCGCTTGCTTTTTTCTCGATTCCTTTATTCTAATGCTAACCGTGTCGAGTCACACTCGACATCTGAGTACAAAAGGTTAAGAGGGTGCCTGAATTTTCAGTGGACAGCAACTCTGCTGCTTTTCACAGCCAGATGTTATGTGGGTATTCTTCTCAGTTGTGGTGCTCATTGCTGGGGGGCCTAGTTTAGGGATAAGAGCCTGGAGTTTTCAGTGGGAACACCCCCCTAGCTGAGATATCTCTCCAGAACTTCAGCTGCTGTCTTTGGGTGCCAAGCCAGCCCTTTTGCACCTCCGCTCCTCCTACCAGTCTATATGACATCTGCACTTTCAGTCCTCGGTTATCAGGGTTCTCTCCAGTGAGTCTTTTGTTTGTTTTCCAATGATTTTATGATATACTAGAGGCCCGGTGCACGAAATTCATGCACGGGGGGTGGCGGGGTGTCCCTCAGGCCAGCCTGCACCCTCTCCAATCTGGGACCCCTCGGGGGATGTCCGACTGCCCATTTAGGCCCGATCCTGGGATCGAGCCTAAACGGGCAGCCGGACATCCCTCTCACAATCCAGGACTGCTGGCTCCCAACTGCTCACCTGCCTGCCTTCCTGATTGCCCCTAACTGCTTCTGCCTGCCAGCTTGATCACCCCCTAACCACTCCCCTGCCAGCCTGATCCATGCCTAACTGCTCCCCTGCCAGCCTGTTTGCCCCTAAATGCCCTCCCCTGCCAGCTTGGTCACCCCTAACTGCCCTCCCCTGCAGGCCTGGTCACCCCCAACTGCTCTCCCCTGCAGGCCTGGGTCCCACCCAACTGCCCTTCCCTGCAGGCCCGGTCACCCCCAACTTCCCTCCTCTGCTGGCCTGGTCACCCCTAACTGCCCTCCCCTGCAGGCTTGATTGCCCCCAACTCCCCTCCCTTGCAGGCCTGGTCCCTCCCAACTGCCCTCCCCTGCTGGCCATCTTGTGCCGGCCATCTTGTGTCCACATGGGGGCAGGATCTTTGACCACGTGGGGGCAGCCATCTTGTGTGTTGGAGTGATGGTCAATCTGCATATTACTCTTTTATTAGATAGGATAGAGGCCTGGTGCATGGGTGGGGGCCAGCTGGTTTGCCCTGAAGGGTATCCTGGATCAGGGTGGGGGTTCCCTTGGGGTATGGGGCGGCCTGGGTGAAGGGCCTGTGGTGGTTTGCAGGCCAGCCACGCCCCCTGGCGACCCAAGCAGAGGCCCTGGTATCTGGGATTTACGAATCTTCTACAATTGAAACTTTGTAGCCTGGAGCGGAGCCAAGCCTCCTGCTCGCTCCGTGGCCGGCAGCCATTTCTTTTGGGGTTTGTGTATCTTCTATAATTGAAACTTTGTAGCCTGGAGCGGAGGCCTAGGCCAGCCAGGGCTGCAAAAGCTTTGCTTCCTCCATTGCCGGGGGCAACCCTTGCCTCCTGCTCTTTCCAGCTCCATAGCTGCTGCAATTTCTATTTGGATTTGTTTATCTTCTATAATTGAAACTTTGTAGCCTTGAGTGGAGGCTTAGGCCGCCAAGGGAAGGCGGAAAGCTTGGCTTCCTTTGTTACCGGGGAAACCCAAGCCTCCCTCCTGCTCTCTGTGGCTGTAGCCATCTTGGTTGGGTTTATTTGCATATTTGCTCCTGATTTGGCTGGTGGGTGTGGCTTGTGGGCGTGGCTTGTGAGCGTGGCTTGTGGGTGTAGCGGAGTTAGGGTCAATTTGCATATTACTCTTTTATTAGGTAGCGCTAGAGGCCCGGTGCACGAAATTCGTGCAAGAGTAGGCCTTCTTTCCCCTGGCTGCCGGCACTGGCTTCCCTCTGGCACCCAAGACCTGGGCTTCCCTCTGGCTGCCTGCAGGTACCCAGGACCTGGGCTTCCCTCGCAGCCCTGGCTTCGTCCAGAAGGTCGTCCTGATGGACGCCCGGTCTAATTAACATATTATGCTTTTATTATTATAGATTTACATTTCATAGTACCTTTTTGCAATATTGAGTTTTCATTATCCAAACTTTTTTATGGCCTCTGAAAAGCATGTAGGCCCCCAAATACTGTGCATAGCTATGACATCATATGTGGGGAAATGTTGGTAGTCAGAGGACTTAGCGAACTTGAGGCCTGTTCTGAGTGACTGTTCCTGCTGCCACAGGCTGATAAGAAGCCAGGAATAACTTTCAGATGGTGAACGTTAGATTCAGTGTTCACCTTTACTTATAAGCTGTCCAAAGCCCTATAGAACCAAGAAAAGATGAAGAAGCACCCAAGTCTCTTTTTCTGGATGTCCAGGGTTCAAGAACTGGGTAAAATCCAGAGCTGAGGGGTCAGTGCCGACATGTACACATAAGGAACTGTTTGACATTGAAATTGGGTCTCAAAAGAACTGTTGGCCCAGAAAGAAACTCACTACAGACTGATTCATTTGCCTGTCAGCATAACCATTATTGCTTGTCTCATTTTCGGTTCTTATAAGTGTATTTCTAGTAGCACATGATCTCACTCATCTAAGGGAAATAATGAACAACATAGACTGATGAACAAGAACAGACCCAGAAACAAGGAGGCATGGATCAGACTGTCGGGCCTCAGAGGGAGGGTAGGGGAGGGAGGGGATAAAGGGGAGAGATCAACCAAAGGACTTGTGTGCATGCATATGAGCCTAACCAGTGGTTAAGGACAACAGCGGGGTGGGAGCATGCGTGGGGAGGGGTGTGGGATGGGAATGGGGTGATGAGGACAAATATGTGATACCTTAATCAATAAAGAAATTTTTTTAAAGAAGTATGCAAGATATTTTTAAATAAAAATATATTGAAAACTAAAAAAAAAAAAAAAAAAAAAAGAACTGGGTAAATATTGCCTGCACAGACCTGGGTAATTTCTGGGTTAATCTCTACAAATCAGAGTATAGGCAGATGAGATTTTAAGATGTGTAGCATTTAGTTTCCTGTTCCAGAAAGTGGGTGTCTACGGCGTTTCTGGGTTTCCTAACCCAACATGGCAAGCATTTAGACCTTTTTTTTTTCCTTTTATGAGGTTGACTATAGAGGCCCTCCCACCTTGGTCTTAGTACTTAGTTCTTAGTACTTAGTACTTAATTCTTAATTCTCTCACCCTGTCATTGGTACCTACATCACTTAGCCCAGGGTTTGCCTTAAAATGGCCACAAGCTCCCCCCTCACTATACACGCATCCCCTTGCCTATGGCTTTATCCCTCCAGCAAGAAGCGGAGTCTGTTTTCCACTCCTTGCACCTGAGCCTGGACATGTGACTTGCTTTGGCCAAAGGGACATTAGAAAATAGGACACTGTTTGCACATTAGGGCTTGTCCCTACTTACAGCCCCCGGGCAGCCTCCAACTGCCACTGTGCAAATATGCCCCAACCCAAATGGAGGTGGGAGGCCCCGTTATCTCTGTCATCCCACCAACACCCGTTTCCTGAATCCCTCTAAAACACGAATCTCCCCAAGTACAGTTTTTCTCCTCTGTTCAAAGCACTGCAATGCAGTTATCCCATTAAAATCAGAAGAAAATCTACAGAATAAAATCAAACTCCTTAACATGCTATTCAAGACTTTGGCTTTGGGCCCACCCTGCCCTTCCAGCCCTTGTCCCCAATTTTTTCCCTAAGAGCCCTTTCCTGCAGCCTGGCTTCCCCTGTCTCCAACCCTGCTGCCTTCCCGGCACCTCACCCAGTCCACAGCCTGCCCTTCCGTTCAGATTCAGGCCACTGTCCTCCAGTCTCCCGTCAGTGCCAGTCTCCTCCTCGCTCCGGCTCACAGCTGTGGACACACATGGGAGGGAGACACCGCAGTGCTCACGAGGAGCCAGGAGCAGACCCAGACTGACGGCAGTTACATTCCCAGCCGTCCACTTGACACTTAGCACACATGTCCTTGCATTTTAAGTCAGCACTTCCTGTACATGTGAGTGAGAGAGAGACTGGGGAGCTAGCTTTTGTATTACGACCACTACATCCCAAGGGTCTTCATATGTCACATAATGGACCATCGCAGTAACTCTGTGAAGTAGGTCAGCAGCTCCATGTTACCACCAAAGACCCTGAGGCTTGGACAGGTAAGTACCTGACCTAGTTTACATAGCCCACCCTGGAGCCCAGGTCCGTCTGACTCACTGCCTCCTGAGTATGCGTTCAAACATTCCAGTGAGTACTAACCTCTCTACCCTGAGGTCCAGGTGTGTTAGCGCTCTCCAGAGAAACAGAACGCATAGGAGATAGACAGAGGTGCACAGATAGATGATGATATAGACAGATGATACATACATACATACATACATACATACATACATACATAGGGAGTTGGCTCACATGAACATGGAGATTGACAAGTCCCATGATCTGAAGTCCAGAGACCCAGGAAAACTGATGACATAGTTCCATCTCAAGTTCAGGAGAAGATCCATGTCCCAGCTCCAAAACAGTCACCCCTTTTGTTCTCTCAGACCTCAGACAGACGATATGGTGAGGATGAGATCTGCACCCCTGTAGGGGGCCATCTGTTTTGCTCAGTCTACAGATGCAAATGCTAAACTAATCCAGAGAAACCCCTCCCGGACACATACCATATAACGTCAGACCGATCATCTGGGCGCCCGCGGCCCAGCCACCCAGCCACGTTGACACAGAATTACCCTCACAAGAGGGCCTGATGCCTCTCCTCCACTTGTCCCTAGGCCCAGGGGGAAATGGGTCACTAGGCCCAGGGGGAAATGCGTCACTAGGCCCAGGGGAAATGGGTCACTAGGCCCAGGGGGAAATGGGTCACTAGGCCCAGGGGGAAATGGGTCACTAGGCCCAGGGGGAAATGGGTCACTAGGCCCAGGGGGAAATGGGTCACTAGGCCCAGGGGAAATGGGTCACTAGGCCCAGGGGGAAATGGGTCTCTTCTGTTTAACCACCACCCCTCATTCTCATAGGCTGTATGTCACATCTTCGAATAATTATGCAAGGCACTGCTTGGGTTCAGTGTACTAAGAGACAATTTAGCACAGTTTCTAAAGGCAATATCATAAATACACATTAACTTACTGCAGGTTGATTTCAATCATTTTTATTGGCTTATAATGAATTCCATCATGTACTATCTTTCTTGGCTTTACTCATCTTAACTTTTTTTCTTCCAACTTCAACACACAAAATTTAGGAGGGAAATGAGACAAAGGGGGAAGAGGAGCAGTCAGTCAAGTGACCCTCGCCCTACTGGTGAGGGAGCAAGGTTGTCTCTGAACCGCAGGTGTGGGGTATCAGGAGTTAGAAACCTCATATGCTTGCACACGAGTCCTTTGGTTGATCTCTCCCCTTTACCCCCACCCTCCCCAACCCTCCCTCTGAGGCCCGACAGTCTGATCCATGCCTCCTTGTTTCTGGGTTTGTTCTTGTTCATCAGTCTATGTTGTTCATTATTTCCCTAGATGAGTGAGATCATGTGCTATTAGAAATATACTTATAAGAACTGAAAATGAGACAAGCAATAATGGTTATGGTGACAGGCAAATGAATCAGTCTGTAGTGAGTTTCTTTCTGGGCCAACAGTTCTTTTGAGACCCAATTTCAATGTCAAACAGTTCCTTATGTGTAAGTTCCTTTCAAGGTGCATGAATTTCCCCTAGTTTAATAACATGCTATTTAGCCTCCATGTGTTTGAATGTTTTGGGGTGTTTTTACTGTAGTTGATTTCTAATTTTATTCCACTGTGATCTGAGAAAATGCTTGATAGGATTTCAATCTTCTTGAACTTGTAAAGACATGCTTTGTGTCCTAACATGTGGTCTATCTTTATTAATGATCCATGTGCACTTAAGAAGAATGTTTATCCTGCAGCTTTGGGGTGAAATGTTCTATAAATGTCAATTACATCCATCAGATCCAGTGTGCCCTTTAGAGTCACTGTTTCCTTGTTAAGTTTTTGTCTGGAAGATCTATCCAGTGAAGTCAGCAGGTTGTTAAAGTTTCCCTACTATGACTGTATTGTTATCTATCTCTCCCTGAAAGTCTTCTGGAAGTTTTTTTTATATATATTTGGATGATCCTATATTGGGTGCATATATGTTTACCAAGAGTAACTTAGGGACTTTTGCAAAGAGACACAGCCCGGCCGGCATGGCTCAATGGTTGAGTATTGACCTATGAACCAGGAGGTCATGGTTTGATTCCTGGTCAGGGCACATGCCTGGATTGTGGGCTCCGTCCCCAATGTGGGGCATGCAGGAGGCAACAGACCAATGATTCTCTCTCATCATTGATGTTTCTCTCTCTCCCTCTCCCTTCCTCTCTGAAATCAATAAAGATATATTTTTTAAGAAGAGACACAGTTAGTGACCGGAAAACCCAGGCTTGCTGACTCCCAGCCCAGCATGTCCCCCACTGTGTCCCAGCCCTACAGCAGGGGAGTCCACCACCTCCCAGCACCTGGCCACTCCTTCAGCTGGAGCCTTTGCTGTCCTGGCTCCACCCTGCACTGGAGACACTCCCACCCTCACCTCCCCACAGAGGTGGCAGCCCCCGCTGGGCCTGCGAGAGGCTGGAGCTACAGCTTCTCTGCAGTATGAGGCCTAGAGTCGGGTCTGCTGTCATTTCTGGGACATCTCACACCCAACTTTGCACCATCTCTGAGACCTCCTTGCTTGTTGAACTTTCCCTTTTTAGTTAAAATAGGAACCATTTCTGGTCACTTACTGTTTGCCAGGCACTGTTCTCATAGCTGTGTATGTGTGTTATCTCATGTAGTGTTCACAGCATTCTGTGTAGGTTCTCATTGTGCCCACTTTGCAGTTTGATTTATATATATATATGTGTGTGTGTGTGTGTGTGTGTGTGTGTGTGTGTGTGTGTGTGTGTTTATATTATATTATATTATATTATATTATATTATATTATATTATATTTTTATTGATTTCAGAGAGGAAGGGAGAGGGAGCGAGTGGTAGAAACATTAATGACAAGAGTTAATCACCTATCGTTTGCCTCCTGCACATCCCCTACTGGGGATTGAGCCTGCAATCTGGGCTTGTGCCCTTGAAGGGAATTGAACCTGGGACCCTTTATTCCACAGGCCGACGTTCTATCCACTGAGCCAAACCAGCTAGGGCCCCACTTTGCAGTTTGGAAAACTAAAGCACAGAGAGCTTAGGAATCTGCTCAAGGTCACACAGTAAGTAGATGGCAAAGCCAGAACTGAAACTCAGGCAGGCTAGTCCACTACTTCTAACCACTTGATATATTGCCTCTTAAAGCCTAACATTCCCAGAGCAAAGATCTGTTTAAAGTAACAGAGAGATCGTGAGCTAACTCAGTAGTTAATCTTCTTAGTATAGATAAAAGCGTAACTACCTCCTAATTTTACCAAGGATTTGGGACAACTTATAAAGAAAAGAAAAGATGATAGAAATACAAAGTATTATTTATTTATTTATTTATTTATTTATTTTTGTTAATACTCATCTGAGGATATTTTTCCACTGCTTTTTCAGAGAGAGAGAAACATTGATGTGAGAGAGCCACATCGACTGGTTGCCTCCTAAATGTGCCTGACTGGGGGCGGGGAGCGAACCCACAACCCAGGTATCTGCCCTTGACCAGAAATCTAACCCTCGACTCTTCAGTCAGTGGGCAGACACTCTAACCACTGAGCAACACTGGCCAGGGCTAAAGTATAATTTTTTAAACAAATGAGACCCAATGAACATATATATTAGAATATTAAGTGGTGGAAGAAATTACACTTAGTCCAGCAGATCATAAAGCACCCAGCTGCTAGATGTGAATTAGATTTTGTTGTGCTTCCTGGCATTAAAAATGAAAAAGAAACTGTGATCGGTAACATCACCTATCAGCTAAGAACAAAGCCTGCCGTCCCTGGGAGAAACAGCTCGTCCGGCACTCTGCTCTGGAGGGCAGATCTCATATAGGCCTTCAGGGGGACAAAATACTCTCAAAATTATTTCTCCAGCAAATGAAGCAATAGAATAGTCTCACGATACTGTTCATGATAGTGTCCCTTGATTAAAAAAAAAAAAAAGTTCAAGGGGATAACCCAAAAACACAAATTAGCAAAAGCAGTTCTGTAGTAGGCTTCATCAGAGTTCTAAGTTTCAAGTAATAAAAACAAACTCCCTGTCAAATTTAAGCAGAAAAGAGCTTTATTACTAGAATTTTATCACCCTGGCCAGTTGGGTGAAAGAAAGAGGAAAAAAGAATCTACATCTTCATGACCTTGGGTTAGGCAATGGTTTCTTAAATGTCACACCAAAAGCACAATCAACAACAACCAAAGGTAAGTCAGACTTCATCAAAATTAAAACTTTTCTTGACAGTGTTCATCAGAGGACACTGTCAAGAAAGTGAAAAGATAACCCACAGAATGGGGGAAGGCATTTGCAAATCACATCTCAGTAGGGTCTAGTGTCCAGAATATATAACGAACTATAGCTCAACAACAAATAGACAAACCCAACTTAAAAATGGGCAAAGGACTGGAATAGATAGTTCCCCAGAGGAAATAATAGACATAGCCAGTGAACACGTAAAGATGGTGAACATCCTTAGACATTAGGAAAATGCAAGTTAGAAACACAATGACATTCCACTTCACATCCCTAAGATGACTAGAATTTTTAAAAAATAAAACAAGGATTTAGGGGAATTAGATGTCACTGGTAAGCATGTAACATGGCACAGCCACTGTGGAAAAGTGTGCCAGCTCTACAAATAGTTAAACAGAGTCTCTAGATTATCCAGCAATTCCGTTCTGATGTGTGTGCCCAAGAGAATGAAAACTTATGTCCCCTAGGAAACAAATATGTTCGTAACAGCATTATTCATAATAGCCAGAAAGAATAAACCAGCCAGATGTCCATGAAATGATGACTGGATAGACAATAGGTGGTCTGGCCATGCAGTGGAATAGTACTCAGCCATGAAAAGGAGTGAAGTACTGGCCCATGCTATGATGTCAATAAACTTTGAAAACATGCTCTCTGAAGGAAGCCAGGAGATGGGGCCAGTGCTCCTGGATCTGTCCGCGCGAGCCTTGTTTGGGCCATGGAAATCAGGGTCCAAAGCCAAAGCTTCTGAGAAAATATTCCGATTGGAGAAGCCATTTGTAAACTGCTCCCAGAAAGAGAGTTAACGGCTTTGGACAATGGATGCTGAAGTTGCCCTCTTTACACTCACTTTTTAATTATACTTTCTAAGGAGGAAAAAGATGAGAATAGTGGGAAGATGTGAATCTTTCTCCCCTCACCCTCAGAGCTGTTCTCTGCGAGCACCGAGGGGGGAAGGGCTGCTAGCCACCCCTCCAGAATTTCCTACACACATACAAACATTTTACTAACCAACTGAGATGTGTTTTACCACTTGATATATTTACTTAATAGACCTTGGCTGTCTTACCAGATCCTGTGCATTCTTTCCACAGTTTGATTAGTGACCCATTGACTAGTGTCACATTATTTAGCCAGTGCTGCATGGCCACTCAGATTGCTGCCACGCTGTCTTGCATTCCTGCTAAACAACACCGTGTGCACTGCCCTGCACATGTTCCTCTGCTTGCTTGTACACTTCCTGGAGGCTTCACCACGGGGGAGCTCCCTCTCCTTTGCTCCAGGGGAGGCCGAAGACACCCAGCCCTTCACAGCACAGGGTTCCAAGAGGGACCTATAGAGCTGGAGCCAGAGCTGGCTGGGAAGGAAGTGGGTGGCCTGCTAGGGGAGACAGTGCCTGCAGGAGCCTCGGGGAATTCTCCCAGGGGAGCCCAAGCCTTATCCAGGACTCCCGCTCCCCCAGGGCTGCCAGGTGCAGATCTAAGCCCTGAAACCTACCCACTGAGGGAAACCAAGTCAGCAACTCCTGGGGGGGGGGGGCAATTGGGACTCTCCCCTGGCTGCTGAGATTTAACCCCTGAGTGCCCAGGCTACACCCTGAGAATGGCCCAGCAGGAAGGAGGTAGGGGGCAGAGGTGGGGATGGGGTCCACTAAGAGTGCTCCTTGTCCCCACCATGGTCACCCTCAAGTATTTACTTTTTCAGATGAATGTTGAATGGTTTGTCCTTACCTCCCAGCCCCCAGTACCCTCTTGGCCTCTGGTTGGAACGGAGTTAGGGAGAATTGACATTGTCACAACGCTGGAGGCTTCCTCTCCGGACCGGGGGTCCCTGCACCTGTGTAAGTGAGCTGCCATCGCTCAGCAGCGCTGGGGTTGCAGGCCACACCAGCAGGCAAAACACTTGAAGGGTTTTCCTGGGAATAAGGCTCCTCGCTCTCTAGCCTTTCCCTCCGAGGGGAAGTCTGGGCCACAGTGGTGGCCTGGATTTCCCTGCAGCCGAGGTCCCCACTGCCCGGCAAGCTGCAGCCCAGCGTCGCAGGCGCGAAGAGGCGCCTCTGCCAAGTGTCCCCGAAGGAGCTGGAAGGTGGAGCTGGCACCTTGGAAACCATGACAGAACTATCTCGTCACCTTTGGGCCTCCTCATGGCGCTCTGAGGTGTCCGCTCTAATGTCCCTCCTTTATAGCAGTTTAAGCCAGTTTTCAAGTGAGTGTCATACAATCACTCTCTCCCGGAAGTCAGCTCAATAATATCAGCATGTCAATGTTAAAAGCAAGGTGCACAGGGCCTGAATAGACACTTCTCCAAAGCAGGCACTCAGATGGCCAAGAGACACATGAAAACATGCTCAAAGCCACTGATCAGCGAGATGCAAATCAAAACCACAATGCGGTGCCCTCTCACACCTGTCAGAATGGCTATCATCAACAAATCAACGACAAGTGCTGGCGAGGATGCGGAGAAAAAGGAACCCTCTTGCACTGCGGGTGGGATGCAGACTGGTGCAGCCACTGTGGAGAACAGTATGGAGTTTCCTCAAAAAAATTAAATATTTGAACTCCCATTTAAACCAGTGATCCCACTTCTAGGAATATATCCTAAGAAACTAGAAACACCAATCAGAAAGGATATATGCACCCCTATGTTCACAGCAGCACAATTCACCATAGCTCAGATCTAGAAACAGCCTAGGTGCCCATCAGCAGACGAGTGGATGAAAAAGCTGTGGTACATTTACACCATGGAATACTATGCTGCAGTAAAAAGAAGGCTCTCTTACCCTTTGAGACAGCATAGAGGGACCTGGAGAGTATCATGCTAAGTGAAATAATTCAGTCAGAGAAAGACAAGTATCACGTGATCTCACTCATATGTGGAATATAATGAACAAAATAAACTGATAAACAAAATAGATCCAGAGGCATGGAAGCATACAACAGACTGGTGATTCTCAGAGGGAGGGGGCAGGAAGAGATCAACCAAAGATCTTATATGCACATATGCATAACCCATGGACACACAGCAGTGTGGTGAAGGCCTGGGAGAAAGGGGCATCTGTAACACTCTCAGCAGTAAAGATAAAGGGCGTGTAAGAGGAGCTGTACGGTGCTGTGGGGAGGCCCACCGTGACCTGTGACTTCACACTGGGGATTTGTTAGGAAAGCTCACGGGGACAGAAGAGCCACCCCAGGAATGTGACCAACCTTCACCCTGCGCAAGCGCAGGGGTTGGGCTGAGGCACAGCAGGTGTGGAGGACTGTGACCTGGGGGCACAGAACCAGGACTCCACCTTCCAGGGTCCAGCTCATCTCCAGAGAGTTTGCCTTCTGGAAGGTGCCTATGGCTGTGAAATGTCAAGACAGAAACTCGAACAGCAGCCCGAGTCTTTGTCTTGTGACGGGCCATCTGGCTCAGCAGGATCCTTGCTGTCACTGTTTACCTCTGGGTGTGTGACTCCTGTCCTAGTCTCCGTTCTTGGGGGCAGGGGCGCGCCCGACACTTCTCAGCACAGCGCCGGGCTTCAGCACGGCTTGTAGACGCGTGGAAATGCCGTATTTGTTCCCGGGGCAAGAAATCGTCCAGTGAGGCACCACCGCCATACACTGAGGCTCAGGACAGGGACCACACAGGCCCGCCGAGAACGCTTTACTGGCTCACCGTGTGTCCGGAGGGCGCGGGTCTGCAGCGTGACAGCGTCAGCAGGAGGTGGGACCTCCCTCCAGGACCCAGCTGGCCCGCTCCCCTGCCTGCGGGCCCTGCGAGAAGCCGCTTCCTCCGCTGGGAACGGCCGAGGCGCGGCTGCACGGTGCGCCCGGGCCGCCAGGGGGCGGCAGTGGCCCGTGAAACGCCGGGACGCCCTGGGCGGCGCAGCGGGCAGAGCGCAGCCTCGGCCTCCGCCCTGTTTTGGAACCCAGGAGCCCACCGGGCATCGGAGTGCTGACCCACTGGGGACCAGGGGATGCTATTGGTCCTCCTTATCCTTCCACGTGCTTTTCCCTTCATCACGGACCTCGCCCGGGTTGTACGGCAATGTCTCAACGGGACCACGGAGGGCGTCCGAGAGCGCCGAGCGGGAGCACTCAGCTGTGTCCACCGCACGTCCCGCTCCCGCCCGCAGATTCTCCCAAAAAGCGAAGCTTAATTGACGGCCATTCCCTGCGCAGGGCCCTTAAAATGGGATTCGATCCTAATTTATTACTGGACCTAAAATTTTTATCACTAATAATGTTTGGCCTTTACGTGGTATTTCATAGCCCACAAAGCACAGGTTATCCATTCAAGTTCACAATACCCAACCAGGTGAACTAGGGTTATCATCCTTTTTAACAAGTGAGCAAACTAAAACAGAATGCGGTTAAATGACATACCAGGGTCGCACAGCCAATACACGGCAGGGCACCCTGGCCGGTGTGGCTCGGCTGAGAGTCATCCCATACACCGGGTCACCAGTTCAATTCCCCGTCAGGGCAGACGCCCAGGTTTCAGGCTGGATCCCGGGTGGGGGCCGTGCAGGAGGCAGCTGATCAGTGATTCTCTCTTTCGATATTTCTCTCTCTCCACCTCCTTTCTTCTCTCTAAAGTCAACATAACCTGTTTTTTAAAAAAATACATACGGTTAAATGACATACCTGATCGCACAGCCAGTAAGTGGCAGAGCACCTGCTGGTAGAAGCAACCCCACGTTCAGGTCTCTGTTCCAAGTCCAGAGGGCTGCAGAGCCGTCTCAGGAGGGAGGGATGGCTCCGGGGCAGGGGAGACAGATAGTTGTAGCTATTGTTAGAGAGATGGAGACAGAGACAAACATGGATACATATCGTGCCCCTCTGAGCAGACTGAATAAAAACTCCAATATGCAGCTGGAAACCCCCAGGTCTAGCAGTCCCTCCCCTGCCTCCCCCCCCACACACACACACACTCCTCTGGGTTCACAGAACACCTCCTCTAAGGGAGATGGCGTGTAGAAACGGTCCCTGCCAAGCCGGAATTAGCTGTGTGACTGCTGGTCTCATTTACTAAGAAGAATGAGAAAACTCCCTTTCTCTTGCTCATCAAAATCAGCTTTTTATATGTTTAGGAAATTTTGGAGTTGCCTGGGATGTAAGTGTATAACAGTCGTACTTTTTCTTTGTATGTGTGAGGATTAAAGGTGAAGCTCAAAAGGGGAAGGGGGTGGGGGGGAATAAACAGTAAAAGTGTTTATTTTTTTACTGTTGTAAGATTAAATTATAATTTAAGAGCTCCAATATATTCCTACCCTGTGGCAGATTTTAAGGTAATTAAGTGTCTCTTCAGTAATATATTTGATATCAACTCATTGCATAAAAGGATTGCTTGTGAGTCCAGGATTGTGTCTTGATTTATGGCCCTTCCAGTGAAGAGGGGGTTTTCAGGTGTTCTTCCGATTTCCAGCGTCTAGCGACCTTCCGCCTGCCCTCCAGGATGCCCTGCAGGGTCCTCCTCCCTGAGTCCCGCCTGGCGTCCTGGGGCACAGTGCCAGCGCCTCAGGCAGAGGCAGTGGCTGGGAGTGACATCAGGAAGTGTGGGGACCACAGTCCTCACAGCCTGAGTGCCACACCCCCACAGCACCTTCTGTGTTCTGGAGACGGCGTTTTATACTTGTGGACGGTCTTGATCAAAGTTCGTCGGGCCACGGTGAAAACTGCCTATTTGAAAAACATGTTTGTGATCATTTTTCTGAGGAACCGCTAACATTTTGTTTTCATTGTCAACACTGCCCAGCCTAAGGCTGGTTTGGTGGCTGTTTCCATTTTTCCAGTGTAAAGACTGCTGGCGGCATCAACCATGACCCCGGAGTCTGACCCCCGTGGCTGTTCTGGGAGCCCCTGCCCTAGACCTGCCCACTGTGCAGGGTTCACCTGGGGGGTCAGCAGGGGGAGGGGAACATCTGTAATACTTTCAGCGATAAAGATAAATTAAAAGTATATCTATTTTAAAAAGGAAAAGAAAGGAGCTGGGAGGGGCAGAGATGGAGGTGATGTTATAGGATATGATGTTACAGTGTGGCTTTCCGGTTCTTAGGCTGTTAGGGTGTCTGTAGTTGTGTTACACTGTTGCCTATCTGTATTACATTGCAGTGTAGTGCATGCTATACGACATTACATTACATTAGTGGGATTGATTAGCTCTATTTTATTACAGTATAGTCTGAAACTGTAGAGCTGTCGTTGCAATATAGGCAAATAACAATTGTGCCTGAATTGAGAATGGAGTGTGTGGCCAATGATCCCACTGTCTACACTGTCTACAGTGACAGGATAGTTGCTCTTCTCTTCACTTCCTGTCCTGCCGGGGCTGACCGGCAGACCCTGAGCGACGGGTGAATGGCTACCCTGACACACGTTTCTGTGAAGAGAGGCTAAGGGGCTGTTTTGCTTTAGAAGTAAAAAGCAGTCCTGTTCGCCTGCCTCCTTAGGCTTTCATTGTAGCAACAGCTTGAACTAAAATGAAGCTCTGGACACAATCAGCAGGTAGGCATCCTTGAGAGAGCACCTGCTTCTACAAGGTCGGGTCTTTAAAGACCAAACAGAGAGATTCTAGCAAAACACCCGGGGCTCGGACTTGTTTGGAAAAGTCAAGGCAGGGGCTGCTGCCTTCGGGAAGGTCCCCCCAGAGGCCCCCGGCCTTTCGGAGAATCCTCCTTACAGACCTTCCAACCAAGTCCCGTGCTTCGCCACACTGTCCTATCACTAAAATATGCATTTTGATTTCTTCATTGGGCTGTTTTCAAAGTTAAAGGCTGGTCCCTGGCTGGTGTGGCCCAGTTGGCTGAGCATTGCGTTGTCCTGTGCACCAAAAGGTCACCCACCAGTTTGATTCTCAGGTTGCGGGCTGGATCCATGATGGGGGTGGGGCGTGCAGAAGGCAGCCGATAGATGTTTCTCTCACATTGATGTTGCTCTCTCTTCCTCTCTCTTCCACTCTCCCTAAAAATCAATGGAAAAATACCCTTGCGCGAGGATTAACAACAAAAAGGAAAAGAAAAGAAAGCACACACTGTGCGTTTTCTGAAGATTTGCTTCAGAATCATTAGAAATCCAAGTGGGAATAAGTCAAATTAATTTTCAAAATTAGGAGGGATAAGCTTTATCTGAAATCACCGATGTTCTCCTCTAATTAAATTCAAGTACAGTTAAACCCTCTCAGGCCTGTGACAATAATACATGGCAGGCTGGGGGTGGCCAAGAGTATCCCGGTCCCTGTAAGCAATTAGTGAAGCACACCGTCTGACACTGTAAGACCTCCCACCTTCCACCTGTCTCCTTAGCAACAGTAAGTAGGTCTGTGCGAGGTGTGAGGCCGGAAGCGGGGACTGAGGGTGGTTTCGGACACAGGGGAAGGCGCCGGCCCCCGTGGCCAGCAGCGGTTGTTCAACTAGGTCTCTCTCTTCCCAAAACGAGGGTACGAAAAAGCCAGATTACCAACTACAGAGGTTGCACTGCTGGCTAACCAGGTGCGGCCCAGGGGCGGAGACAGGAACCATTCTCTGCAGTGCCACCGGGCCTGGCAAGAGCTGCGCTCTGCTCCCGAGGGCGGGCGCCGACAGTCCCGAGATGAGGGTGGCAGGGGATGGACTGGCTATGAGCCCAGCGGGCGTCACCCGCAGCCATCCGGTGCCCCGCTCTTCCCTCGGTGCAGTTATAGAATCAAAGCGACATCCACCCATTGGTTAGTGACCGCAAACTAGTAGCGGGCGGAGCTCGCCTAATCCAAACGGGACACTGCTGTCCTCCTCCCATCCTGAGGCGGGTGACCCATGTCCTGTTTGGGGGTGCAGAGACGTCTACAGCCTCTGTCTGTTTTTCTTTCTAGTTTCGCTCAGCAGTCCACCAGCATTGACTTTCCCAGCCTCCGCGCTGCCCAGGAGCTGAGGAGTGTCAGCACGCAGCACAGAGCCCGCAGGCCGCGCCCTGGCTGGCGCCCTCGGAGGGGGCACGTGGTTAACAACGATGCCAGAGGTTGGAGCATGGGAGGTTCAGCCCCGTCTGGAAGGTTCTCTGCGAAGCTGACAACCGCGAAGCCTCCCCTGCAGTGAATGAGAGGCTGGACACATACAAGAGGGCAGCAGGCGGAAGCCCTGAGGCCACAGCCCTGCCCCGCTCGGGAGTTCGGGGTCTTGTGCTTGGGGTGCCCCCCAGTTATGGCCACTTCAGGGGCGCTCTTCCGCGGGAGGCAGCCTGTGGACCCTGCGAGGCTGAGCGGTCTCAAACCCTGCGTTTCCGCCCCTGCAAGTGGCCACCCCAGCCCGCACCTGCCCAGGCCCGGCTCCCTGTGTCCCCTGGTGTGACAGGTTAGGGGCCCTCACAGGGGGCGCTGTCTCCCCCCCCCCCAGCAGGTCCCGTGCCCCTGACCTCTCCCTGGGTGGTCTGTCTGGCCCCTGCTCCCAGGGCCTGGGGTCTGGGTACCTGCCGCGTGGAGGAGGTCGCTGCCACCGCTAGCATCGAGCCAAGGGTGAGGGAACCGGGACGCGAGAGGGTGCCGGCTTCTCTAAGCGTCAGGTCCGCAGTCACAGGAAGGGAGGGGACCAGGCCTTGCCCTCCACTGCCTGGGACCAGCAGCCATATTGACAGCCCTGCAGGTGCCCCAGCACCTTCCCCTCCTCTCGAACAAGGGCTCTCATCCTGAGCTGCTCTGAACCCTCCGGTGACAGCAGGTCCCTCCTGCCCGAGGCGACCGAACGGGACACTCCCGCCCTGCTGGCTCTGTTCCCTGCTCCTTCTGGAAGGAGAGGAACTCGGTCAGAGCTGCTGCACGATTTCAGCCAGTCTTGAGCCTTTCTATCTCTGTAAACCTGGAGGCATTATTGTAAGTGAAATAAGCCAGACACAAGAGGGCCAGTCCCGGGGGGCCCATCATGGGAAGCTCCAGAGACCTGTCATGGGATGGGGGAGGGGGTGTTCAATGGGATGGAGCTTCAGTGTAGGAAGATGAGAAAGTTCTGGAGATGATGGTGATGATGGTTGCCCAATAGTGTGAATGTACTTAATGCCACTAAACTGGACACTTACAAATTATTAAAATGGTGTCCCGTCCCGTGTGCTCAGTGGTTAGAGTGCCAGCCCACTCACAGAAGGGTCTTGGGTTTGATTGCCTGTCAAGGTCACGTACCTGGGTTGCAGGCTCAATCCTCGACCCTGGTTGGGCCAGGTATGGGAGGCAACCAATCAGTGTGTCTCTCTCCCCTTGATGTTTCTCTCTTCTTCCCCTCCCTCCCTTCCACTCTCTCTAAAATCAATGGGAAAAATATCCTTGAGCCCGGCCAGGGTGGCTCAGGGGTTGAGCGTCGACCTATGAACCAGGAGGTCGATGTTCAATTCCCAGTCAGGGCGCATGCCCCAGTTGCGGGCTTGATCCCCAGTGGGGGGTGTGCAGGAGGCAGCCTATCAATGGTTCTCATCATGGATGTTTCTATCTCTCTCTTCCTTTCCCTTCCTTTCTGAAATCAATAAAAAATATATTTAAAAAAAAAAAAGAAAATATATCCTCGGGGGAGGACCAAGATGGCGGCATAGGGCGGACGCCTGATTGTTGCCTACCACAACAATTTTGAAACTACAACTGGAAAACAGAGCAGACACCATCCAGAACTACCGGAGGGCTGGCTGAGCAGATGCTCTACAACTAGAATAAAAGAGAGGGGGACGCGGGATGATGCTGATGCCGGTGAGCCAAAGATCTCCCTTTAAAATGTACGGCTCTGGAAGATGGCGGCGGAGTTGAACGGCTGATCTGTTGCCTCGCATGGCAGTTTCGGAAATACAACTAAAAGATGGACTGGTGAGCGCGGCGACTCCTGCTCGCGTCTCCCCAGGCCGGGCGGCTGCTCCTCTCAGTCAGCACCTCAGCCGGAGCCATGAGCTCGTGGGCGGCTGCGGCAGCTGCTGTGGCGGCGGCCGAGGACTCGGCGCAGTGGCTCTCGGTGAAGGAAGAGACCATCTTTCTGCAGGACGGGCCCATCCGCGTCACCGACCTGGCCGAGCTGCCCAGTGAGGTCCTCGGGGCCCCAGAGGCCGCCGACACCGACTTGGAGGATTTTTAGGATTTCCAGTCCTTTAGCCATTTTGAGAGAGGAGAACCAAGAAGGCGGCAAAGTTAAACAAATGAACTGCGCCGCGCACAGCAATTTCAAAAATACAACTGGAGGACAGAGCGTCTGCCACCCAGAACCACAGGAGAGCTGGCTGAAGGGTGGATTTACAGCTAAGAGGGAAGAGGAAAGAGCGAACTCGGAAGGGATAAGGTGCGGAGGCGCGTGGGTCGGGCTGGTGGCGGGGGAAGGGTCGTGCGGCTTTTTTTCCAACCCTAGGGGAGATTAGCTCCCCATCACCCTGAAATCCAGCTTCTGGGGACTCGCGGGAGACCCAGACGCCTGCGGGGAGAGGCTGGACTCTCGGCCTTCGTGTCGGAGAGTGGGAGTAACTTCCTTGCGGAGGTGCGCCCAGCAATCAGTGTTTGCTGCGCTGGAGTGCGGGACGAGGGGGCTTAGAAACGTGGAGAGCAGAAAAAGCAGACTTGCAGCCATTGCGGTTCGCCACGCCATGGCCTGGTGGCGCCCTGAGACCCCGCCCCGCCCTGGGACCCGCCCTGCCCTGGGACCCGCCCCGCACGTTTTGCAGACCCGCCCCGCACGTTTTGCAGGCCCACCTGGGCTCCAAGCAGCGGCTTTTGCATGTGGGTGGCCTGCCCTGTGGCAGCTTGACCAGATGAACTGCGGTTCTAGTCGGACTGCTCCAAGGCCGCTTAGACAGGTGGAGGAAACTGCAGTTTTTGCTGTAATTCCTGCTGAGTGGCCTCAGGCAGTAGCTGACCTGCACCCCATTGGAGACCCAGAAACGAGGGCATCTAGTGGTCGGTGTGAGATGACACCAGATTTCAACCACTCGCATAAGGGACACATTCAAGAGGCAGACTCAGTGAGCGCCAAAGCCTTGCTGCAACAAGATCCGGCCCATAAACGTGTCTCCTGCACAGCAACTCTTCCTTTATAGACACAGAGGGTCCTCACGGCCAATTGGCCAGGAGGACAATTCCTCCCAGTGACACCAACAACAATCAAGACTTAACTATACAAAGGAGGACCAAGATGGAGGCATAGGGCGGAAGCCTGATTGTTGCCTACCACAACAATTTTGAGACTACGACGGGAGAGCAGAGCAGACACCATCCAGAACCACCGGAGGGCTTGCTGAGCAGATGCTCTACAACTAGAATAAAAGAGAGGGGTACGCGGGATGATGCTGATGCCGGTGACCCAAAGATCACACTTTAAGAACTACGGCTCAGGCAACACAATGGCAGCCTGGAACGTGCTCGGCGCAGTTCCCCCGGCGGTCTCCAGCTGAGGGGACGGCTCCACTCGCTGCCGAGCACGGACAGACGAGCCCCTGAGAGACATGGGGTGGGAGACTCCGCGCTTGCTGACCTCCGAGTCCTTCAAGAATCTCAACGCCCCGGAAGCGGCCAGGTGCGCACGCTCGGCGACTGGCCACCACTGCAGACCCAAGGGCCGACGCAGCGACTCCGGACTAGCCCGCCACCGCGCACCGGGCACACTGGAGCTTCGCCGAGCCCGCAGCCCAACGAGTTCTGCGGCAGCTGCCCCAGAGCTCTGAGAAAATGGCCGAAGGAATTGCTGAGAGGGAATTGACCAACAGGAATTGGGATCAAGAAGATGAAACCCCACTGGGTCCCGGGTCCGGGTGAGGCCGCGTGCCCCTGGGTCCGGGTGAGGCTGGGAACTGGGTCAGGGTGGGGCTGGGTCCCGGGTGCAGGCGAGGCCACATGCCCCTGGATCCAGGTAAGGCCGCACCCCCCTGGGTCCAGGTGAGGCTATGCGCCCCTAGGTCCGGGTGAGGCTGGATCATGGGTCTGGGTGGGGCTGTGCGCCCCTGGACCCGGGTGAGGTCACGCGACCCTGGGTCTGGGAGAGGCCATGCGCCCCTGGGTCCGGGTGGAGCCATGCGCCCCTGGGTCTGGGTGAGGCCACACGCCCCTGGGTCCGGGTGAAGCCACGCGCCCCTGGGTCCAGGTGAAGCTGGATCATCCCGGGTCCGGGTGAGGCCGTGTGCCCCTGGATCCGGTTGAGGCTGGGTCCCGGGTCCAGGTGAGGCCGCACGCACCCGGGTCCAGGTGAGGCCACGCGCCCCCTGGGTCCGGGTGAGGCCACATGCCCCTGAGTCTGGGTGAAGCCGTGCCCCTGGGTCCGGCCGAGACCAAACCAGAGGGTGTCGGACCTGCATTACCACCATTTGTCCACCATCCAGAGCTGAGGGGTCAGTACCGACATGCACACAAAAGGAACTGGTAGACATTGATATTGGGTCTCAAAAGAACTGTTGGTCCAGAAAGAAACTCACTACAGACTGATTCATTTGCCTTGTCAGTATAACTATTATTGCTCGTCTCACATTCAGTTCTTATATCTCTAGTGACACATGATCTCGCTCATCTAGGGGAAATGATGAACAACATAGACTGATGAACAAGAACAGAACCAGAAACAAGAAGGCATCGATCGGACTATCAGGCCTCAGAGGGAGGATAGGGGAGTGGGGGGAGGGGGGAGAGACCAACCAAAGGACTTGTGTGCATGCATATGAGCCTAACCAATGGTTAAGTTCAACAGGGTGTTGGGGCATCCGTGGGGAGGGGTGTGGGATGGGAATGGGGAGATGAGGACAAATATGTGACACCTTAATCAATAAAGAAATTAAAATATATATATATATATATCCTCGGGTGAGGATTAACAAAAATAAATAAATAATAAATTTGTTAAAATGGTGAATTGACATTGTGTGTATTATACCACAACAACAAAAAAAATTTGCAAGAATATCTCTGTGTAAGAGACTGAACTATTTCCAGGGTAAAAGAATAGAATATCAGAGATTTTTGCTCAAACTAATCTGGTGGGAGCGATGAAGGTTTGGGAGGGATGAACGAAGGAGGGTTACATGTCTGAGCTGAGCGGTGGGCACATGGGGGTTAATTATACGGTCGTCTGTACTTCTGCATATTGTAGTTTTCCACGATGAAGCGTTAGGGAATGAAAGAAGCATCTGTCTATCGTTTTTTCACTACAGGCCATGTCTTCTGTAATTCCTCTGTGATTGACGTGCGGCCTGAGAGGGCACAGCTCTGAGGTCGGCGCGCTATTTAAGTCTTAGGGATAATGCGCACTGGGACGTTTCTACCCGCCCTGTGTGCAGGCCGGCTGTTAGAGCGAGGGCTTGGCTGCGGCTCGGAAACCAGGGCGACGGGATTTCAGAGCTCCTGGTGAACAGTGAGACCTGTGCCAGCTGAGGGGCGAAGAGCTCAGCACACGGCCTCCTGGGGAAGGCTGGAGGCCGGACGCCTCCCTGCCTCCATTGGCGCTGGGCTGGGGGCCTGTGGCTGCGCTGTCTGCACCTGCTTGTGGATCCTCTGGTTGGGTCGCCGAGGCGGGAGCGGGATGAGGGGTCTTCCACACGGCAACTCTGAGCTAACTGGGTGCGTGACGTGACCGAGGAATGAGAGCGAAGCTGCGGGAGCTGCCGCCCGCAGCCTCTCAGGGTGACTCGGGGCCCTGCGCACGCCGCACGTCCTACCTGGCCGGACCCGCACGGAGGCTGCGGGGCGTGGGCCTGGGCACCGGGGCTGGAGGCTCCACTGCCCTACGTGGGACACCGCCCTGCTTGGCATCGTGCCCCTTCCCGAAAGCCCTTGCTCTCCAGGCAGCCCGACCCGGTGGCCTCGAAGCCGCCTGGACACACGCAGCCACAGCGCGCTCCGCCACCGTCGTGCGCGGCTGTGTGTGACCTGCGCCCAGGCGGGTTTGCTCGAGGTCTGCTGCTCAAGTCGAGTCTCTGAACCTGTGAAGCTCAGGGCGGAGCCCGCACGGTGACAAGTGTCCGAATTAAAGACTCTGACCGGGCGGCCCTCCCGGGCGGCGGCTGGAGGGGGCGGCTCACCCTTGACCCAGCCGCTCACATCCCGCAGCTGGGCCTCACCTGGTGCGGACCACAGGGGATGCGCGCGAGGGAGGCAGGACAGACTCACCTCCCCTGGGGTCACCCGGAGCCAGAACACCTGCAGCCTCCCGGCCATCCTGGCGAAGGGGCAGTCGGCTATTCAAGACAGCGGTAGGGCCCAGCAGCCTCGCCCTCTTTTTTTTTTTTTAGCTTTAACGCACATCGTCCCACTAGAGAGACTCTCTTTGTATCTGTGTGCACATGGAGGCGATGCCACAAAGAACACACTGGGTGGGAGTGGTTCGGAGGAAAAGGGAGGCCAGAATGTTCTGAGCCACATGCACTCCTGGAAAAGTGGAAGGACGTGTGGAAGTGGCTATATTTATATGTGCTTCCACCACATCTTAAAAGGTCAAGTGCGAATGGGATTGTGAGATGTATACAAAGGGAGGAATTATTATAATTCTATCATAATTTACTACTTGGCCAAAATAAACTAATAAGATAAATAAATACAGCTGCTCGTGCCCAGTTGACTAATATGACCTGAATAGAAATAAAATATTGGATGAGCTGAAGAGGCCAAGTTTAAACTAGATTAGCCAGAGTCTCAGTGTGCCGTTTCGATGTAATTAACGTGATGATTTAGTGTGTTTTTAGCTCCGAATCGTTGCGAGCAGGGTTTTTTGTAATAACGTAGAAATGAATACACACCCATCCAAGCTGCAGGGGAATAAAAGGTTGTAATATTTTTGCGTTCTCTTGGCAGAGTAATCCATTCCCATCAATCTCTCGCCCTGCCGGGGGACTGGGTGTTTGTCTCCTCATCATTCACAGCCGTGTTTAATGTGGGGTAGCAGGCACAGTCTTCATTAATATATTAACCTATGGCTCAAAAAGGCCTTGCCATAAACCAGCGCATGACTTCCCCTGACAGGTTTATATCGTAGGGCGTGGAGATATTAACCGCCGGCGGCACCGACCTCAGGGATGGGCCTGGTGTTAATAACCAGCCGAAGGAGGCGGGCAGCCGCCAGCGGGAGGAAGTCAGGAAGCGACTCAGAAACCACCTCCATGCTCCCGGGAGGGACTGTGCAAAACACTCAGAACAACCTTATCATCAACTACTTTGCTGCTCCAGAAAGAAAGGGGGGTGAGGAGAGGGCTTGGCCACTGGGGTGGTTAGAGCATCAGCCTACGCACTGAAGAGTCACTGGTTTGATTCCCGGTCAAGGGCACATACCTGGCCCTGGTGAGTATGTGTGTGTGTGTGTGTGTGTGTGTGTGTGTGTGTGTGTGTGTGTGGCAACCAATCAATGTGTCTCTCTCATCAATGTTTCTCTCTCTCTCCCTGCTCCAACCCTCCTTTCCACTCTCTCTAAAAATCAATGGAAAAAATATTCTCAGGTGAGGATTAATAAAACTAACTAACTAAATAAAATAACTGGTTTAAAAAGAAAAGAATGAGGGGGTCTACATGCTACAAAATGGAATGAGTGATCAATATGTTTTATGAAAAGTGAACATGCAATAAGGTTATCTGCTCTGCACCATAGCATCCAGGGCTCCCAGAGGAGCGGCTGCCTGCTGGCTGATGCCCTGAGAGTAAGCCCCCCGCAGCTCCCTGGCCGCACACAGCTGGTTCCTTACTGGCTGCGCATGCGGGCCGGTGAGAGGAAGTCACAGACCCTCGGAGAAGTGGGCCGGACTGTAAGCCTGTGTCTGTGGGTGCCATTTCTCCAGATCCAGATAATTCCTAGTGCAAAGCTTGTCTCATTTAACCCCATGGCCTCCCTCCTGCTCACCCTAAAGTGCAGCCTTAGCTCAGTTGGCTGGGCGTCATCCCATGCACGGGGGAACTGCAGGTTCAATTCCCAGTCTGGGCACCTGCCCCGGTTTAGGGGCTCAAGCCCTAGGCGGGGCCGTGCAGGAGGCTCCCTATTGGTGTTCTGCTCTCACAGTGATGTTCCTCTTTCTTTCTCTCCCCTCTCCCTTCCTCTCTCTCTAAAAAAAAATCAATAAAATATTTTAAAAATAAAAAATAAAGTACAGCCCAACATGGATGAGCCTTGGCAGGAAATACAAGGACCACTCTCAATGAGCCATTGCCTCCTTTTTAAATTTATTTTTAATCCTCACCCAAGGATATTTTTCCCATTATTTTTCAGACAGTGTAAGGGAGAGAGGATGGAGAGGAGAGAGAGAGAGAAACACCAATTTGTTGCCTCCTGGGGTGGGGAGCAAACCCACAACCAAGGTACTGGGATTAATAAAACTAACTAAATAAATAAAATAGGGCCAATGCTCCAACCACTGAGAACGCCGGCCAGGGCATTGCCTCCTTCTTAGCTTGAAGGTCAACAAAGAACAGCTAGGCATTTCTGGGAAACCAGAAATACGAAGGAGAAAGAGCAGGAGAAACGAGAAATGGGACCAAGAAGCCATAGGTACCGACAATCTTATGTTGTTTAAAAATGTACAGTGTGTTTGCAAACACACTGACATACCTATGTCATATGTGTGCATATATGTGTATATCTGCAAAGATGTGCATGTAGATAGTAACAGTGCTAATCTCCAGGTGAGGAGGACGTGATTTTTTCATTGCTGCATTTTTTCCATTTTCATTTTCCGACTCCACTTTCCAATTACATAAACATATGCCATGTTTCTGAACTTATAAGAAACTTTTTTCCAAAATAGAAACAATCGAGTGATCTGGCATATTACAGGAACAGAACAGAACTTCAAACAAGACTCTAAATAACACCCTGGAGATCCAAGGAAATCGCATTCGTAAAACAGGAGCAGGGTGCCAGGAAAAGGGAAAATGAGAATAAGAAACTTTAAAGAGAGTGCTGACATTGAAACGAGCCAGCAGATGAGCCCGACCTGTGAACCAGGTGGCCAGGGTTTGGTTCCCAGGCAGGGCACATGCCTGGGCTGCGGGCTCGATCCCCAGTGTGGGGCGTGCAGGAGGCAGCCGATCAGTGCTTCTTTCTCATCATTGGTGTTTCTCTCTCTCTCTCCCTCTCCCTTCCTCTCTGAAATCAATAAAGATATTTTTTAAAAAGGAAGTCAACAGAAAAGCTGGAAGATGGAGCTGAGGAAAAAGGCCAAGAGATAAAAAATATGGGAAATAATAATAGAGTTAGAACATCAATAACCCCCAAATTCAACATCTAACCAACAAGTGTCCCAGAAAGAGAGCCTACAGAAACTGAGGGTGGATGTTATTGAAGCAACAACATAAGAAATTACCAGAACCAGAAGACACAAGCCTTCAGATTTAAAGTTCTCTGCACAGGTGCGAAGCAGTCATGGGCATGTGAAACACAGCACAGGGAACATGGTCCATAGCATTGCAACACTCTGTTGGTGTCAGGTGGGCACTGGAGTTCTCGGAGGGAACACTCCTTAGCCCATAGGATGTCTATCCACCTGCCGCACAGCAGGAGCTACTGCAAAGCAGCTTGAACGCAACCGATAAGGAGAAAATAACATGTAAACGTCTACTGAGATGAAGGGTGCATGTATGATGCTTACAAAACTGAGCACTGTAGATTGAGAAAGATCTCATTGGAGTCAGAGATGCATTTCTTAAGTGCAGCATTCCTTTCATCGCAGCTGAGAGAGAATCCGGGCTTTCTGAGGCTAGGAGAGGCCCCATTTCTTGCTGTGTTCCAGGAAGTCCCGCATTCTTTACATGTGCAGGGATCGTCCATGCAGGAGCAGGCCGCTGTGTGCAGCAGGAGGAGGAGGAGTCCAGCCCCGGGCGGGGCTCCCCTGAACCCACGGTCTCGGGGATCCTGGGTGGCGGTGCAGGCGGCCCCAGTGGACTGGAGGAAACAGCACGGCCCGCAGAACAGGTCCCTCCTGAAGGGCCGGCAGGGCTGGGCTCTAGGCCCCCCGGCTGGCTCAGAGAAGCACCTTGTGACCTGACTTTCACAACCTTGGACGTAATTTCCGGCCTCAGCATCCAGTAGGTCGTGGTCCCCTTTGGGCAAGCACCGGTGAGCTGGCATCCTCCAAGGATGACTGGATCCCCGCCCCCTCGCCGCCCCGACCACCCTCTCTGGCACTGCGCTGTCCCTGGGCATCCCCCCCAGTCTGGGTGGCGAGGGCTTTTGCCAGCTGCGCTGCCCGTCTCACATAAAGTAGGCTTTGAACATAGCAGGCAAGTCTGACTATAGATACGAGACCCACCAAGAAGCCATGACAGGTGGACACGCCCATGTCTCCCACGGGAGGGCGTGGACACAGCCATCCCACAGCAGCTGCTCTGCCTCCCAGCTTCCCAAGGACGGGCCCACGCCCAACTCCACAGAGGACCGCAGCCCTCTGTGGGCTGCCAGTCACCAGGGATTGCCGGTCACCAGGGAGCCTCAGGCCACAACAGACCCCGAGACACGCCTAGCAAGGGCTCCCGGATTGGTCAAAAGTGATATGGCTGGGGTGGGGGGAGACTTGTAAGTAAAATGTCCTCATCTCCATGCCGACCGGATGACCATCCTTCTTCATCTCTACCTGCATGTATTGTATCAGTATAAATCAAAACTCAGTGAAAATAGCAAACAAATAAAGTTCTCACACAGCAAATGAAAAAGGCCCATATCTCTTCTGAACACAGAAAGAGACAGGAATCAGATTGGCCTCTGATTTTTCATAAACAACACAAGATGCTAGAAAATAATGGAGCAACACCGCCAACATTGGGGGGAGAAATTACGTTGAACCTAAAATTCTGAAACCTGCTACACTACCAGCCAAGGAAGGGTTGAACATAGTCACTCAGATCTTCTCGCACACAGTTTGCTGCCGATTTTCTCCTCCCACTTCCTGAGAAGTTATTCAAGGATGTGCACCAGAGAAGGGGAGAGTGGGACAGAGAGCCCCATCTGTTGGGGCCCACCCTGAAGGAGCATCTGGTCAACCCAGGTCTGGGACAGCACTCCATGGCAAACCACCCAGAAGCCCATAGGTGGGCCTTTATGAGCAAAATCTACAAGTGTGCTGTTAAGTCTGAAGAGTTTTCTGTTGGGGCGGAGGGCAGGGTAAGAGCGTCTAAGTATGCCATTTCCTGAAAATGAGTTAATGAAGCTCAAAGGATGTAAAAACTGAATTAATTTTTTAAGCTATTCATCTCCAATAGCCATTGTCTAGGCTAAGCTTTTTTTTTTTTTTAGTGACTTTACCTTTTTATTTATTTATTTTTCTAATATATTTTATTGATTTTCTTACAGAGAGGAAGGGAGAGGGATAGAGAGTTAGAAATATCAATGAGAGAGAATCATCGATCAGCTGCCTCCTGCACACTCCCCACTGGGGATGTGCCCACAACCAAGGTACATGCCCTTGACTGGAATCCAACCTGGGACCCTTCAGTCTGCAGGCCGACGCTCTATCCACTGAGCCAAACCAGTTAGGGCGACTTTACCTTTTTAGAGTAGTTCTAGGTTTACAATAAAATTGCACCCCCTACCCCCCGGACATGCACAGCTTCCCCATTGTCAATACACGCGCGCGCGCGCACACACACACACACCACCAGATGGTATGTTTGATGCAATGAATGAACCTGCGTGGACACATCAAAATCACCCTAAGGCCATAGTTTACATTAGGATCACTTGATAGTTCATCTCTTTTTTTTTTTTTTTTTACATATGTTTTTATTGATTTCAGAAAGAGGGAGAGAAAACAATAGAAACATCAATGAGAGAAAAACATCAATCGGCTGCCTCTTGCATGCCCCCTATTGGGGATCCAGCCGACAACCAGGGCATGTGCCCTGACTGGCAACCTCCTGGTCCATGGGATGACACTCAACCACCTGAGCACACTGGCCAGGCAATAGTTCATTTCTTTGTAGTGCTGAATAATATTCTATTGTCTAGATGGACCACAGTCTGTCCCACCACCTATTGAGGGACAGCCTGGTTGCTTCTAGGTTTTGGTGATTATGAATTAAAGCTGCTGTAAACATCTGTGTGCAGGTTTTTGTGTGGACATAAGTTTTCAGCTCCTTTGGGTAAATACCAAGGAGCATGGTTACTGGGTCAGGTGGTGAGAGTATGTTTAGTTTTGCGAGGAGCTGCAGAACTGTCTTCCACAGTGCTGGAGCCATGTTGCGTTTCCACCAGCAGTGATTGACAGCTCCTATTGCTCCACGTCCTTGCCAGCACTTGGTGTTGTCAGTGTTTGAATTTGGCCATTGTTCTAGGTGTGTGGTGGCATCTCCTTGCTTTAATTTGCATTTCCCTGATAACATATGATGAGGAGCATCTTCTCATGCTTGTTTGCCACCTGGGCATCTTCTTTGGTGAGGAGTTTGTTAAGCTCTTGAGCCAATTTTTAAATCAAGTTGTTTTCTCTTTGTTGAGTTTTAACAGTTCTTGGTATATTTTGGATAATAGTCCTTCATAAAATAAGTTTTGCGAATATTTTCTCCAAGTCTGTGGCTTATCTTCTAACTAGAGGCCCAATGCAAGAAATTCATGCAAGGGGCTCGGCCCTCACAGCCCTGGCCAGCCCTCGCAGCTCCTCGCAGCCTCAGCCGGCCCTCACAGCTCTGGCTTTGTCCAGAAAGACGACCGGAAGGTTGTTTAGCTGTTCAGTCTAATTAACACATTAGCTCTTTATTATATAGGACTCTATTGATATTGTCTTTTTGCAGAGGAAAAGTTTTTAATTTTAATGAAATTCAGCTAATCAGTTATTTCTTTCATGAATCGAGTCTTTGGTGTTGTATCTATAAAGACATCACCATCAGCCTGGGTGGTGTGGCTCAGTTGGTTGAGCATTATCCCATGCAACAGGAGGTCACTGGTTTGACTCCTGGTCAGGGCACATGCCCAGGGTTGCAGGCTCGATCCCCAATAGGGGGTGTGCAGGAGGCAGCCGATTGATGTTTTGCTCTCATCTATGTTTCTCTTCTCTTTCTCTCTCTCTCTCTCTCTCTCTCTCTCTCTCTCTCTCTCTCTCTCTCTCTCTCATCCTCTCTCAAATCAATAAACATATACTCAGGTGAGGATTCTCAAAAAATTAAAAGGTATCACCATACCCGAGGTCATCATGTATTCTCTTCTAGGAGTTTTGCATTGTACATTTAGATCTATAATCCATTTTGAGTTAATTAGACTAAGCTTTTGACAGTATTTATATACGGACAATTCAAAATTGATAAGGTTAGTCAGGATCTCAGACAGCTAACTGTACTCCTAAATTCACTGCAGCATTTTCCACAACAGGCAAGATATGGAAACAACCTAAATGCCCATCAACAGATGAACAAAGAAAGAAAATGAGGTGAATATATAAAATCGAATACTATTCGGCCTTAAAAAATAACCTATAATAATAAAAGGATAATATGCGAATTAGATCAGACAGCCGAATGACTTTCCAGACGACCTTCCAGACGAAGCAGGGACTGCGAGGGCTGAGCCCCTTGCACGAATTTCGTGCATTGGCCCTCTAGTGTATGTCATATTTTATCATATGCTACAGCACAGATGGAACCTGAGGGCATTGTGCTCAGGGAAGTACAAACACAGCGGGGTCCCATTATCTGAGGAACCTAAAATAACCAAACTCTAAGGTGCAGAGAGCAGAGGGGGCTGGCAGGCGGGGAGGGAGGAGTGAAGCGTTGCTGTTCATTCGGTGACAGTTTCAGTTATGCAAGACAAGCAGTCCCTGGAGCTCTGCTGCACAGCACAGTGCCTGTGGCTGACCACTGCTGTGTGCAGCGGCCGCAGGGAGCACGGGGCAGGGAGCACGGGGCAGGGAGCGCGGGGCTCCTGTGAAGTGTTCTTCCCAGAAGGAAGGGGCAGGAGGCCCCTTTGGCAGAGCTGGCCGAAGGCCGGCCCGCCGTGCTGACCGTCTCACGTGTATGTGTATGTGCGGAATCACCAGGTTGTGTCTATGCAATATGTGCATTTTTATGTGCCAATTGTACTTCAATAAAGCCATTTAAAAAATTAATAAAGTGACTATAATACATTTATTCCAAGTTATTTTTTAAATTTTTGTTGTTAATCCTCACCCAAGGATATTTTTTCCATTGATTTTTAGAGAGAGTGGAAGAGAGAGGGAAAGACAGAGAGAAGCACATTGATTGGTTGCCTCCTGCATGAGCCCCAACCAAGGCCCAAGGGATGTGCCCTTCACCATAATCAAACCCGGGACCCTTTGGTCCGCAGGCTGACACTCTATCCACTGAGCCAAACCAGCTAGGGCTATTTGTAGGGAGCGGTTATAGGGGGACTGACCTGTTGGCAAAGCCACAAACAAGTCCCAGCTTAGAGGGCACAGCCCTCTTAGCATAATTAAGCTTGATCTTGTGACTCTCCCTAGATCCTTCCTGGGTAGCTAATGGGCTGTGGGAGGGGCAGCAAGTGCTGCCAAAACAAGTGAAACTTACAAGAACACTGTAGATTACCTTGTTTACCTCTGACTATGAAATAAAGGCTCAGCTTGCCGTCTGGATCCGTTCTGTGGTCTCAGCAAGGCACAGAAGATCCACCTAGACCCAGCTTATTCTCTTTGTCTGTCTTTTCTTCATCCTTCGCTGGCCCTCCCTCAGGCTAGCCGAATCCTTGGCTGTGCTGGCACGGCACAGCTATTTTTTTTTACTTTGTATTTATTTATTTTTTGGGGGGGGGGGGGCGGGGGAACCACACCAGTTTGTTGTTCACTTACTTATGCATTTATTGGTTCATTCTAGTATGTGCCTGACTAGGGATCAAACTTCCAGCCTTGGCATATTGGGATGATGCTCCAACCACCTGCTCCCCAGCAGGGCCTCCGAGTTATTTTTGAAAAAGAGATTCCTATGCTTTGGGTGTCAGCATCCCTGGCCTTGGCATTTAGGTAGCAAGGGCAAAGTTGTATCTTAAGTGTTTAGAGCCCTGATTTATATTCCTATTCTCACAGAGCACAGCTGCATCTTCCCACGGAATAGTGCCACAAAGTCACCAAAGCCAATTGGAAGTTTATTAAGTCCCCAGCTAGTCCCAGGTATAGAGCCATCACTCCGCTCCCCTGGGGAGAAAACAGCTGACACTGAGTGACGGGACCCAGCCCAGCACTGAGCCCCTCTCGGGCTGGAGAAGTGATATCTCACGGAAAGAGCTGAGTGAGGCTGCTGGACATGTGCACGGACGGGCCCACCCGGTAATCAAGTGAGCCAGTCCATTACGTGAGCATGCTTGGTGTCCAAGCGGAGGCCAGCGTTCGTCTGATAACTCTCTTAACACTGGCCTGGCCGACGGCTTCCTGCTTTTCTCAGCATCCGCCGCAGTGGATTTAGTTGTTTCTCAAGGCCTCCGGGAGCATCGCAACGGTTCTGCCTCTCAGGATGCAGGGGAACCTCCCACTTGCCTTTAGAGGCCTTGCGACCAGACGGGCTAAGAGCTGCTCCAAGGCCTTCAGATGGAGGGGCTGTGTAAAACAGAGCCATCTTCACATGATTCCACATGGAACTGGGGGTCAGAAGGCCATCCCTGTCCACTCTGGGCTTCTCAATGACATTATGATAAAGGCAAAAGGTGCATTAAAAGCTTTGGATCTATATTGAGGTCATAAAATCTTGCCCAGAGACAGTTCCTGTCTAGGGGTCCGTGTGCCAGAAATTGATCGATAAAGCCATGAGAAGTTCGGCAGTATCCCCAGCTCACGGCTCCATTAGGTACAAGCAAGCACTCGCTGGCCAGGCCCTCAAGCATTCCTGTCACTCCAGAATTAAACACACAATCTACTCAAATAAAGTAATTTGCTTTCTATTTATTTTCTTGGAAAAATTAATGGAGAAATATTAGCCTTGTTTTGCAGGGTAAAGTCCTAACCATAACTACCGGTCTACGCCGACCCAGACAGGTGCTGGAGACTGCCCCTGAGTTGCCGGGTGAAGCTGGGTGAAGCCCTTGCAATGGCACAGGGTTTGTAATCAGAGAGACGCCTTTTCACGGCAGAAGCCGGCTATTACCAACCGGCCAGAAAGAAGACAAAATAGGCAACTGTGCCTCGGTATCAATGTTCACTCTTGACAACCTGCACCAAGTCGCTCTGAGTGATCCCGGGCACAGGTTTCCGGGTGCTCACCTGGGGGGCAGGCAGGTGGATCAACCTATGCCCATGAGCATCCCAGTGAGGGACTTTCAGATTCCCGCCCTTTCTCTCCCCCAGGAAGGATCACTTTTTTGGCAACAGGAAGATTAATCCTACATTTCACAAAGGAGACACGACGTTCGGCAAAATATGAGACCTGGATTTACAATGGCCTCCCGACTTATTGTCGTGTATTTTTAAACCACATCATTTAAAACAGCTCACCTAAAGCTAGTGTTTAGGCACCGTTTGATTCTTGCTAAAGATTTGTCTATTGTCTACATTATCCCAGACCATGATCCAACCTCCAATAAGATTGTTAAGTGAGAGATATTGATTTCCTTCTGAGTAGTTACTATTTGTGTTTTTCCCCCCAAAATATATTTTAAATGTTAGAAAAGCAATGTAAGAAAGATAATTTGTAGCTGGGTGAACATGAATGACAAGTATCTTAAATGAGCCCTTTCTGGGATTAAGCAAAAAAACCCGAAAAAACCCTCATAGACACAGACAGCAGTATGGTAAGGGAAAGGGGGTGGGGAAGGTGGAAGAGGGTAATGGGGGGATAAATGGTGATGGAAGGAGACTTGACTTGGGGTGGTGAACACACAATACAATATGCAGATGATTGTACACCTGAAACCTATATAATTTTATTAACCAACTAGAGGCCCGGTGCACAAAATCTGTGCATGTGCAGGCCCCAGGCCTGGCAGGACATCAAAGCACAAGCGTCTGGAGTGGAAGGGCAGGTCCCAGCTGACCTCTGGGCCCTGGGTAGCACCTGGGCCCCCAGGCCCCTACATGCCCCACTCCGCCTGAGTCACGGCGCTCAAGCCCCCACACGGAGATGCGGAGATGCGGTGAGCATGGCCAGAGGCCATGGGCTGGGGCATAGTGTGGGCCTCTGGGCCACCCAGCAGCGGTGCATGGAAGCCAGGCCGGCAGCGGGCTCTCTCCAGGCCAGCCTCACAGACTGGCTCCTGTGCAAACCCATGGGGAATCCAACCGGCCCCTGCAGCCCCGGCAGCTGCGGCCTGGCTCACCCAGAAGAGGCAGCGCGGGTGTGGGGTGGGCTTCTTGCAGGCTCCTGGCACCTGAGCGCACAGGCTTCCCCAGCGCTGAGGCCTGGCATCCTGGGGAGGGTAGCAAGCGGAGTGAGAGCAAGCATAGCAGACACCCCGCATTCTCACTGCACCTCCGTCCCTGTCCCCCACCCCCAAGTAGCCGGCGGCGAGAGGTCGCAGCGTGTTGCCAATGCTCGCCATGCTCCACGCCGCCCCCTGGTGGTCAGCGCCCGTCATAGTGAGCAGTCAAACTCCCCGTCTCCTGCTCAGACTCTTGGTCGAACAACCACCCAAGAGGACAATTTGCATATTAGACTTTTATTATATAGGATGTCACCCCAATAAATGCAATACTTTTTTTTAAAAATTAAATTAAATTTAAAAAATGAAGGAGCCCTTTCCACCTGCAATGGCCCAATTAGGTTGTCGGGGAGCCAGCAAGGAAGATATGGCCAACACCGTCCTTTGGCGAGTGATGAACAGACTGGCCCTTCCACTTGGCAAAGTGGCAAAGCGGGGGCTCCTCTGCAGCTCTGCCCTACCCCCTCCGCCGCTGCCCTACCCCCTCCGCTGCTGCCTAGGGCTTCAGGGGACATTGAATGAATCAATATTTTACGAAAAACTTAGAACAGGGCCGGGCTCATGGCAAGCACATAGCAAATGTCACCCATGCCTCTTGTGATTAACACAGGAAAAACAACTTTTATCCAAGGCTATAGTGCTAAGTGTTGTTAGTACAAGACTGTAGTACAAGTCCAACAAATACTTTTTAAAGGACCCCTTAAAGTTCTCCAGTGTCCTGAAAAGGTTGCAGTGTGAATCACTGAAATGATCAGAAGGGTTTCCCAGAGCAGACTCAAGACCCAAGTGACAGCAGAGACTCCCAGCCCCCGCCGGAGAGGTTTCATACGTGTGCACTTCAAGTAACCCAGGAGCAGGTGCGTTCCACGGACCTTCCTGCCAGGCCCTGCCTGAATACACAGCCGCCTCACAGCAAAGCCTGCCACAGAAAGAGCAAAAACAAAGTCAGTGACAAGTCCTGAGAAACCCTACGTAACCAATGAGATCGGCTTAACTTTCACCAGGCAGGTAACGTGTCCCCGTGTCAAAAATGTAACCACAGCCCGACCAGTGTGGCTCAGTTGAGCATCGACCAATGAACCAGGAGGTTATGGTTTGATTCCCGGTCAGGGCACATGCCCGAATTGTAGGCTCAATCCTGAGTTGGGGGCATGCAGGAGGCAGCCAGTCAATGATTCTCTCTCATCATTGATGTTTCTATCTTTCTCCCTCTGCTTTCCTCTCTGAAATCAATAAGAATATATTTTTAAAAGAAATGGAATGAGCACCCCTCCTTGCTGTTGCTCCACCCGCCCGGCTCTCACGGCCACGCACCTGCGGCTGCGGCGGCCCCCGCCCCGGCAGCACCATGGCAGGAAAGTTTTAGGGACAGTTTTCGATGCAGTCATGGTAGATGTTTTGGACAGTGGCGATTCTGCTCCTCTGACCTTAATGAAGAGGCCTGAGTTGGGTGTTGCCTTAACTAAGCTCCACTGCTGGTCACTTACACAGTATTCAGAATGTGTGTTGATGGATGCAGATACTCTGGTCCTAGCAAATATTGATGATCTTTTTGAGAGAGAAGAATTGTCGGCGGCTCCGGGCCCCGGGTGGCCTGACTGCTGCAATTCGGAGTCTGTGTGTGTCAGCCTTCAGTGGGAACACAGCAGCTGCTGCGCGTTGCTTCTGAGCAAGGTAGTTTTGATGGCGGGGACCAGGGTTTACTGAACATGTTTTTTAGCAGCTGGGCAACAACAGATATCAGAAAACACCTGCCTTTATTTATAACCCAAGCAGCATTCCTATATACCCCTACCTCCCAGCATTTAAAGCGTTTGGTGCAAATGCCAAAGTTGTGCATTTCCTGGGACGAATCAAACCGTGGGATTGTGCCTATGCTCCTAAAACAGAAAGTGTCAAACGTGAGTCCCATGACCCCCCCATGACTCCCCCTGAGTTCCTCAGCCTGTGCGGGACCTCTTCACCACCAGCCTTTCACCTCTGCTGCAGCAGCTTGGCCTCATCTCAGACACCCAGCCACACCGCCATGTGCAAGATGTCTCCGGAGCCGTGTCACATTTGTCCCCTGGGGAGACCCCGGCTACGGCACAGCATTTTGTACCCTCAGAAAACGGAAGGAGAGGTGGGAGCAGGGCCAGGTGATTACACGAGAACAGATTCCTTTGACAACATCAAGAGGAAACTTGACACTTACCTCCAACAGAAACACTGCCACTTTTCCATCCACTCACAGGCACTTGTTCTCATACTTATTACCTAGAGCTGGTCTGTTTCAGTAGCCAGAGGCTTTCACTGAAATTCATCAGATAAGGGGTTTTGTAGGACATCAGGTGATAACTGAGCAGAAGTTATGAAGTAGCAATTGTTATATGGACAATGGCCTGTTTTTTAAACCTGGACTTATTCAGCTGTTTCAGAAATTCTGTTATGCTGATTGCCAACGTATGTGGTAAGGGAAACTCAAACTGTTAAGATGGCTATATCAGCTCTTAAAATGGGCTGAGCCAGGGGCCAGATCAGTCTCCCTTCAGAGCGGGACATGGTATCTGTCTCTGGCTTGCTGTTGCACCTCTGTAGACATGCATTTCAGAATTGTCCAGAGCTGCCCGAGTGATTACAGTTCTGCTTTCAGGTGAAGGCAGCTGAGTGATTCATGAACCCATCAACAAATGGCATTAACCCATTTTCTTCCCCAGCTTTAGTGTCTGAAGATGCCCCAGTTTTCCATGTACAGTGAGGCAGCATGCTAAAATGCTTCTGTTCAGTTCTGTATATCTGAAAACAGCAGTGGCACCTTATATGAAAAATAAAGATTTTTCACCATAAAAAAAAAAAGAAATGGAACAACATAACAAAACAACAACAACAACAAAAAGAGAGCCCTGGTCAGTGCTGCTAAGTGGTTAGAGCATCATCCTACACACTGAAGGGTCTTGGGTTCAATTCCCAGTCAAGGGCATGTACTTGGGTTGTAGGTTTGAACCCCAGTCCCCGTGGGGGCATATGCAGGAGGCAACCAATCCATGTGTCTCTCACATTGATGCTTCTCTCTCTCCCCATTTTCTCCCTCTTTTACTCTCTCTAAAAATCAGTGGAAAAAAATATCCTTGGGTGAGGATTAACAAACAAACAAACAAACAAACAAGTGTAACAGATGACCCTTAATTCACGGGTCTATAGGTGACACACAATGAAAATGGAGCTGGTATATATATACATATGTATATATATATATGTATGTGTGTATATATATATATATATATATATATATATATATATATATATATATATATGGCTAATATGCAAAGTGTCCCCTCAGGAGTTCGACGTTCGACCGGGAGACTGGGAGATCAATCACTCGCTATGATGTGCACTGACCACCAGGGGGCGGCACAGAACATGGTGGGCAACCAGCAGCAGCTGCGAGGCGCTGAGGGAGTGAGGGAAAGAGGAGGCGGGGAGGTGGGGAGGCAGGGAATCTGATCGGCCCTGATCACTGGCCAGGCCTAGGGACCCTACCTGTGCATGAATTTTATGCACTGGGCCACTAGTCTCTACATAACAGACAAGTACTCTGAAAACGGGGAGAAAGAACGGAAGGGCTCATGAAAATCAGTGCTGCCCTGAGCTGAGCCAGGCGGCGTGCCTCTACCTCACTCAGAAGCGGGAGCTGACCGGGGGCCACGCAGGAACAAAGGTTTGCAGGGACTTCGGTAATCGAAAAAGAGATGGATAGCCATAACGAAAGCCACGCCATTAATAAAAAAGGGATCAATGACACAGACAAATATGCTTACAGATCATTGCCTCAACTTGAGGCCCGAAGAGGCCAGACACATCACTGCTTTCACATTTATTTATAGATGAGTGTCTTCATGTGATAAACAGTTGGTTTGTAAACTAAAAATACTGAAAAATCACAACATATAACTATGACTTTTTGTCATCTGGCGGACAAGGTCAGGTGCTGAGTTACCCGGCAGCTCCTGCCTAATAAACAACAGGCCCAGGGCCCTGGGGACAAGGTCCGCCAAGAACCGTGTTCCCTGGAAGCCTCTCCCATGAAAACGTCCTTCTCAGGGTCTCACCCCACGGACGGGCTGCAGCAGGTGAGAGCTGTCCCTGCTCCGCCGGGACCTTTCAGCTCTTGGCTCAGCTGCTCCACAGATGATCATGTTCCCGAAGGAACAGACTGGGACACGGTGGCTCTGAAGTTCATTGCTGCCCAGTGTGACCTCAGTCATGTGCTCACTTGTTTGTCCACCCTCGGAATTCCTACAGTGAGCCAGGCTTTGGGCCCTGGGCCTTGGGCCCTGGGCCCTGGGCCCTGGGGCAGAAATGTGCTGCAGGACGCAACAGGGACAGACTCGGGCTTCCCACTCCTTAGGCAGATGCAGGGTCTGGCTAGGAGCCCGTGAGCCCAGACTGCCCAGCAGAGGAGCGTTACTGGGAATAGGCTGACTGCCCGGGACACAGGGAGCAAAGGAGGGATGGTCAAGCAGCAGAGGGAAAGTGTTCCAGCCAGCGGGTGGGCAGAGGAGAGTCCAGGAGTATGAGGCTTGTCTCTTCTGCCCAACGGGTCCTGCAGAGGGGTGCAGGCTGAAATTGTAGGAAGTAGGCCTCTGTGAGCCATCTTCAGCATAGTTAACTTTCCATGGAGAAAACTAACAGCATGCTGCCAGTCGGTTACTGAATTTTCCCAGGGCAAATAGGATCCAGGAGGAGGTGAGAGGGTATAAGAACAAGGAACTGTGCACATGACCAGCAGCACATTTTCCAGGAAGATCTGCCACAACTAGACAAAGGGAGGTGGAGGCAACTAGAAAAGGCCCCAGCCCATTTTTTAAAATAACCCAATAGGCGACAATAAGACCTAGGTGATACACTTGGGAGAGGGAGGGACTGTTAACCCTATTGTACTCAGCCAATGAGGAGCCAGGGGAGGGATTCTTGCGCGTTAGGAATAAATAGCCTGTGATCGCTGCTCCGTGTGTGCCTGTGCAACTAGACACTGGATCTTGCAAGACCACATTAAAAGTCTCATTTTCACCATACTTCGTGTCTCTGAGTCCAGTATTTGAATTCCAACAGGTGAGCATCTCTCACAGAAATGAAGGTGAAGGTGTCTTGTGTCCCAGACAAGGCTGCATACTTGACTCTGCAGGGTACAGGGAGCCACGGAACAGTCTCAAGCTGGGAAATGGTGAGGAGAGGCCTGGGTTAGAGTGAGCCCTTTGCCAGCGATGGGCTGGAGAGGACCCACGGGAGGGATTGCCCAGGACAACGGTCAGAAGGATGGGACAAGAGACTAGGCAGCACCCAGGGTCTACCCAAATGTTCTCCATCAGGGTTGATGGGATGGATGGGTGGGAAGACACCTGGGTTGTGGCCCGGTGGCTGGCAGGTTGTGGGAACCATGCCAGAGTCGTTGTATAGTCAAGGGAACTCAGAGGGTAAAAGGCCTTTTGATAGTACGCCAACAGCCAAGGCCACCCTGAACATGGGAATCTTAATCAGAATGTTCACAGCGATTTCACAATGCACTGTGCTCTTCTATAACCCAAATGGTTGGTGTCATTATTGGCAGAGGCCTCCTTTGTCTAATGGTATAATGCAGGTACTGACCAGCTAGAGGAGTGTTCTGGAGAAGCTGAGGCAGCTCAGGGGGTGTAGCTCCTATGTGTGCAGGAAAGGCTGGAGAGGCTGCAGAAGCTGCTCAAGTGCCGCTACGATGTGAGGCGGTGCGTTGAGGGGCAGCATGCGGCTGCTCAGATAGTAACTGTGGGTACAGAGACTGCTACTGCTGTGCGGGAAAGATATGTATTGACCAGCCGGTGTGCGGCTGCCTAAATGGGACTGCCATGAAGGACTGTTGTGTCAGATGGCTATATGGCCATTGGCTTCTGCACTAAAGATTCTCTTATATACCCACAACTTCTCGTGGCTTCTCTGTCTAAGACCCGGCATCCAAGAAGGCCCAGTCCCTGGCAGAGGGGCTCGGACCCAACAGTGAGTGCAATGGGCAGGGTTCGAGAAGGAACCTGTCCACAATTGGCGTAGTCGAGCAGAATTCAGAAGTGTATGGGGTCAGAGCAGCGATGCGCTAGCTGTTTTTGACAAGGTGAAGGGAGCTGAGGGAGGGGGTTTAGGTGGTCTTGCAGCTTAGCCCCGCCCCCCACTCCATCCTCTACCACAGGGCATCTCCATGCCGACCTTTCACCCAGCAAAGGGGCAAAGGTGAAAACCCAAAGACAAGCCTATGAAGGAGGGGGCATGGGGCACAGGCTGCCACTCCCAATTTGAGTATGAGCTGGCACAGAAGTGCATTGAAAATTTGGAATTACCTGTTAATTAAAAATATATATTTATATACTTTCCCTAAGCAATTTCTAGGATGATAGCCTCGTGAAACGCTGGCATGGTCCTGTACACACACACACAGAAGGATGCTGGCTATAGCACGTTCTAATAGTGCAAAAAATACATGTATTTATTTTGTTTTGTTAATCCTCACCTGAGGATATTTTTATCCATTGATTTTATTTTTTTAAACATTTTATTTTATCTTTAAATTTAATAAATCTTTATTGTTCAGATTATTACAATTGTTCCTCTTTTTTCCCCCCATAACTCCCCTCCACCAGGTTCCTAACCCACCCTCTGCCCTTACCTCCCTGCCACTGTCCTCATCCATAGGTGTACGCTTTTTGTCCAGTCTCTTCCTGCACTCCCCACTCCCCTTTTCCCCCAAGAATTGTCAGTCCACTCCCTTTCTATGCCCCTGATTCTATCATATTCACCAGTTTATTCTGTTCATCAGATTTTTTATTGCCTTGGTTTTTAGATTCACTTGTTGATAGGTATGTATTTGTTGCTCATAATTTTTATCTTTTTCTTCTTCTTCCTCTTCTTAAAGAATACCTTTCAGCATTTCATGTAATACTGGTTTGGTGGTGATGAAGTCCTTTAGCTTTTTCTTATCTGTGAAGCTCTCTATCTGACCTTCCATTCTGAATGATAGCTTTGCTGGGTAGAGTAATCTTTGTTGTAGTTTCTTGCTATTCATCACTTCGGATATTTCTTGCCACTCCCTTCTGGCCTGCATTGTTTCTGTTGAGAAATCAGCTGACAATCATATGGGTGCTCCCTTGTAGGTAACTAACTCTTTTTCTCTTGCTGCTTTTAATATTCTCTCTTTGTCTTTTGCCCTTAGCATTTTAATTATGATGTGTCTTGGTGTGGTCCTCTTTGGATTCCTCTTGTTTGGGGTTCTCTGCACTTCCTGGACTTGTAAGTCTATTTCTTTCACCAGGTGGGGGAAGTTTTCAGTCACTATTTCTTCAAATAGGTTTTCAGTATCTTGCTCTCTCTCTTCTTCTGGGACCCCCATCATTCGGATGTTGGTACACTTGAAGTTGTCCCAGAGGCTTCTTACACTATCTTCAAATTTTTGGATTCTTTTTTCTTTTTGCTTTTCCATTTGAGTGTTTTTTGCTTCTTTGTATTTCAAATCTTTGACTTGGTTCTTGCAATTCTCTAGTCTGCTTTTAGGTCTCTGTATAATATTTTTTATTTCAGTCAGTGTTTGTTTAATTTCTAGTTGATCCTTTTTCATATCTTCGAGGGTCTCGTTAAATTTATCGGCCTTTTCTAGAAAATTCTTGAAAAACCTTATAACCATGGTTTTGAACTCTATACCCATTCGTTTACTTTCCTCCATTTCCTTCATTTGTGGCCTGCCTCTTTGTCTCCGCATTTTGGCTGTTTCTCTGAGTTGATGGAGTGGCTTTGTGTGCTAGGTGTCCTAGCAGGGCCCAGTGGCTCAGCCGCCCCAGGTACCTGAGGTGGACACTCTTGGTGCACCCCTTTGTGGGCTGTATGTGCACAGTCTTGTTGTAGTTAAGCCTTGATTGTTGTTAGTATCACTGGGGGGAGTTGACCTCCAGGCCAATTGGCTGTGAGGATCAGCTGTGTCTCCACTGGGAGAGCTTCTGTGCTCAGCTTGGATGGGGCGGAGTCTCAGGGCTGAGCAGACAGCCTTGGTTTCCCATCAGCCCTGCCCTACGCGGCCCCTGTGTCTCAGTGTCCCGCGGCAATGGCTGCACGCACCTCTGAGAGAAGGCTGCCCTGAGTTTCGCCTGCTGCCAGACAGTCCAGTTTCTCCCCGAATGAGTCTGGGTATTCAAAGTCTCACCCAGAACTGGATTTCAGTGCAGTTGGGAGGTTTTGTTTCCCTCCTGAATGAGAAAGCTAGCTGCACGCTTGCTGCCCGCCCTCTCAGAGTGCCGCGAGTAAGCCAGCCGCGTATTCAGCCGCCCGCCCTTTCCATGCGCGTGGGTCTCCGCACCTGTCCTCCACAGCTCCTCTGGGTCTCAGTGTCCTTTTATATTTCCTTCTAGCTGTAGAATTTCCACTCAGCCAGCTTTCCGGTGGTTCTGGACGATGTCCGCTCTGTCTTCCAGTTGCAGTTTTGAAATTGTTGTGCGAGACAGCAGTATAGGTGTTTACCTATGCCGCCATCTTGGTTTCTCTCTTTTCCATTGATTTTAGACAGAATGGAAGGGATGGAAGGGAAAGAGAGACAAAAACATCAATGATGAAAAAGAATCACCAATTGGCTGCCTCCTGCACGCCTCCCACCAGGGATCAAGCCCACAACCTGGTCATGTGCTCTGACCAGGAATTGAACCATGACCTCCTGATTCATAGGTTGACGCTCAACCACTGGGCCATGCCGGCCGAGCCATATGTTAAATCTTAATCCCCAAGTTGATGGTGTCAGGATGTGGGGACTTTGGAAGGTGACTAGGTCATAGGGGCCAAGCCATTGTGAATATGGTTAGTGCCCAGGAAGCCGCTATCCCCTTCCACCATATGAGGACAGAGTGAGAAGACACTGTCTATGAACCACGATGAGGGTGCTCACCAGAAAGGGAATCTGCCGGGGCCTTGATCTTGGATTTCAGCCTCCAGTGAGAAATGAATGTCCGCTGTGTGAGCCACACATTGTGGTGCCTGTTACAGCAGCCAGAATGGACTAAGACACTGAGTAAAGGTGACACTTTACATTGTATATTATATTACTCTTAACAGAGCATTCATGCTATTATTGTTAAAGAGCCATCAGGCAAAGCCCCAGTCAACAGTTCTTTCCAGGCTGGAGAACAAGTGTCTGATGCCCCAGCCATCGGTCTTTCCGTCATTCTGACCCACCTGGGTCAGTCCTGCATGCAGCAGGGCGATCTTTTCCAAATGCAGATCCATTTAGGCTGCTGCCCCCCACACTCTTACCCACTTGTCCACTTAAAACACTTTGAGGTTCCCAGTGCTCCCAGAATAAACACAAAACCTAGTGACCTTTCACCCCTGGCCCTGCCCACCTCTCCAGCCATCTCTTGCATGCACAGACACAGGTAAGAACACACACACACACACACACACATACAAACACGCTCATGCACGCATGCATGCACACCAGCACTCTGCCACCTGCCTTGCTGCACACCTGTCAGCCCGTGTCATGAACGAACTGTTTTATGTTTGCAACCAGCCCTTTCACCAGGACCAGAGAAACAGAACTTCCTGTCCACCAACTGCCCCGAATGCCTGGAGAGGGGGCCTGGGGAGGGTGCTGACATTCATTTCCTGAGCAGCTACTGTGTACCAGACCCCTTCTAAGCCCTCTGTAGGAATAAATGGGCTTAATTCATTGGGTTCCTGTCAAATGGTGTGGCAGAAAGGGTGACTGACTCCCTCTTCCCAATTAGCACCAGAGAAATCATTGAATGAGAGAGAGGCCTGGGCTCCTGGGTGCAACGACAGGAGGCAGATCCTGCAGAGACAGGGTGGGGTGGCGAGGGTGCTGAGTGTAGGGGCCCTGGAGGAGTGGGCACAGGTGGGGATGAGCTTTCGTTGTTGTTGTTCATCCTCACCCAAGCATATTTTTCGCATTGATTTTAGAAAGAGTGGAAGGGAGGGGGAGAGACGGAGAAACATCGATGTGCAAGAGACACATTGTTTGGTTGTCTCTGGCACGAGCCCCAATGGGGCTGGGGATCGAGCTTGCAACAGAGGTATGTTACCCTTGACCAGAATTGAACCCGAGATCCTTCAGTCCCCAGGCCAATGCTCTAACCACTGAGCAACCAGCTAGGGCGGAAGATGAGCTTTGTCACGCCTATTCTTGCCTCTCCCTGGCACAGCCCTGCATACTGGTCCCCAGGCCCTCTGGGCAGAAGTCAGCCGTGGCCCACCAGTTGGCATGAGATGGGAGGTACCAGGGATGCAGGGGCAGGACAGTGCCCCAGGCACCCCCTCCTCCTGCTCCAAACCCCCAGACTGCGGGCTGCGGCTGGGAGTCCCTTCGCCCCTCCCTGGCACTTCTCTCCAGGATCTTAGGAGACTGTGGTCCAGGCAGGTGAGCAGCGACCGGAGCTCTCCACACTGAAGCTCGTCCAGCCTACGGGGCTCCCACCTCAGCCTGTGAAATACTCATTCCCAGAAATCCAGGTGCGGGCAGGGTGGGCTCCTTCTGCGGCTGCAAGAGGAAATCAGCCCAGGTCTCTCCCAGCTGCTGGTGGTGGCCAGCTATCCTTGCTTCCTTGGCTTGGAAACTGACACCCCCCACCCCGTCCCCATTGCATGGCCTTCTCCCTGTGAGTGAGTCCATTTTCCCTCTTATAAGAACACCCTACTTGCAGTTAGGGCCCACCTAATCCAAGCCCTCCTCTGAACTTGATTACATCTGCAAAGGCCCTATTCCCAAATAAGGTCACGGTCATGATTTCCCATAGGCATGGACTTGGGGACGCTGGTTCACAGGGTGCATGTCTATCAACAGAGGAGTAAATGGTGGAGCACCACCCCAGGGGAAGTATCACACAGCACACGGAGACATTGAGGCCGGGGGTTGAGTGGAAACATGTCTCAGAACAGCCAGCTGAGTATGAAGATCCCCATAAATACACGTAGAAACAACAGGACACAGTTTCCTATGGGCATGTTCTCACCCAGGTAAATGCACCCACGTGTGAAGAGATTCACGCCCTGCGACGCTCCTTCTGCGGCAGGGCGTGCAGAGGCCTCTGTACCGTGATCTGCAGGGCTTTCGTGTGGGAAGTGAGGGCGCCTCTGCACTCACCACCTCCTCAGTTCACAGTCTGTTCCGAGACGACGACACACGGCGGCTGCGCAGTTCCCTGCGCTACTGCCCTCCCGCCGCCAGGGGACGCCGCCCCGCCCCTCCCGCCTTGCTCGGCGGAGCGCGCCGCTTTCCACCCGGAAGTCCCTTCCCTCCCGGAAGTCAGCATCGGGCGTCCGGAAGATGGCGGCGTCTACCGGCGCGGGAGCGTCGGGCCGGGGCGGCTGCCGGCGGCGCGTGGGTCGCGGGAGGCGCGGAGAAGGGCGCGGGCCCGGGGGCGGCGGGGCAGGGGCCCTGAAGCGGCTGAAGCTCGCGGTGGAGGAGTTCGTGCAGGCGACCTCCGAGGGCCAGCCCTGCGGCGGCCGCGAGGGGCCCCGGGCGGAGCGGCGCGCGCGTCCCGGCGGGAGGAAGAGCCGCAGGGAGCTGAGGAAGGAGAAGCGACAGCTGAGGAAGGCGCGCCGGCTCCAGGGGACAGCAGCCCCCGCACGGGGCCCGGGCGGCGCACCCGGGGCGGGGAGCGGGCCCCGGGCGGACGGCGCCGAGGGGCGGGGCGGGCGGGCCCCACGGCCGCCTCCCCGGGCCCCGACCGGGGCCGCCGTCGGCAGCACCCGGCCCTCCGCCGCTGCCAACGCCGCCCGGAGACGGGCGCTTCTGGCGGCCAACGAGGAGGAGGACCGAGAGATCCGCAAGCTGGAGCGCTGCCTGGGCCTGAACAAGCGCAGGAGGAAGGGAGACGCCGGCTCTGTGCCGCTCAGCTTCGCCCGCGACGGACTCGACTACATCCTGGGGGCCCTGGGGCCGGGGGAGGGGCGTGGCCTGTGCGACAGCAGCGGCGAGGAGGCCGGGCGGACGGCCGGGCGGACAGCCCGCCGAGGCGACGTGGAGAGCGAGGCCGGGAACGAAGGCGACGTGGAGAGCGACTCGGAGGACGGAAGCGGGGAGCCGGGCGACGAGGGCGCGCAGGCGGGGGATGTGCCGGAGGAACAGCTGAGAAAAGCCGCGGCAGAGGGGAGCGCGAAGGAGAAAGGCGGGGGAAGGCGAGTCCGGTTTGCAGAAGACGGAGAAAGGACTGGCAACCCCCCGGAGGATGTGGACGCCGCGGAGCAGGTACGGTGTGAACAGCCACTGCTCCAAGTGACGAGGACAGAGCGTGGAACCCGGGGCACGAGGGCTGTGTTTGACCTGAGAGGGTAAAGCGGTTATTCTCCCTACTTGGATGTTGGTAAGTTCCCATAACGAAGAGTTAGGGAGAAAAGCGCTCTAGCCTAAGGTGACCAGACGTCCCGCTTTTTAACAATTTGTCCCGCGTCCCGTGGCATTTTAAAAAAGTCCCGGTTTTTGGAAAGAGTGCACGACAAGCTAGGGAACGGCGGGAGAACGGGAAGGGAATATACGGTTTTCGGCGGCCATGTGGCTATTTAGCCAGGATATGAGTTTATATTATTTTTGTTAATTTTATGATGTTAAACTTTAATAATAACAAATAATTGTTGAGAACTGATTATCGAGAACTGCTTATCAAAGTTCGCATTGTTGATCAGTTAGAATTCGACCACCATTGTTTGGACTTAATGAACAATGGCATTTTTTGGGATTGGCAACGACGAAAACATTTTGTAACTGTCTCTCCGAGGATACACATCCTACTGCGTGCTAGTAAGCTAGTTAAACAAGTGATGTCGTTACAAATCAGCTATTCAGATAATTTAGGTAAGTAATTTATTTCATAAATACATAAATTTTCTTGAATTTAGCAGACAATACTCGTATTATTTATATTTTATAGTGGCAGCAAAAAGTGTAGCGCCGGCCTTGAAAGTGACACGGCAAAATCAGAGGAAAAATAATACAAGTTGGTATTGTTATTATTTAGAAAGAAATATAGGATTAAAATAAAAATAATTTTTAAAATATAGTTACTTTATAACAATCAAATTGATTTAATTTATAAACTAACAATAAAATATGTTCATGTAATTATGTACCTACTTACTGTTTTTAAGCAGTATGTTTATAATAATCCTACCTAATAAAATGATAATATGTAAATTACCATCACTCCGCTATGCCCACGATTGGGCCAGAGGGAGGCACAGGGGGCGGGACTCGGGGTGGCCAGGGTAGCCGATTGGGCCTGCAGGCCGCTGAGCTCGCGTCGCCAGCAGCGGCGCAAGCTCAGCGTCTGCACCGTGGCTGTGCTGCGGAACAGAAGGGGCCTCTGGGACAGCGAGCTCACTTCCCGCTGCGAACCTTCAAAAGCGGGGGAGCTGGGTGCCTGTCTGCTCCGGCACCAGGCCTTTCAGAAGCCTCCGCCGAGCCGGAAGCTTCTGAAAGGGCTGGTGCACCAGCGGACAGGCACCCAGCTCCACCGCGATCGAAAGCGAAAGCATGTAGGGGACCCTACATGTGCATGATTCAATCATGCACTGGGCCTCTAGTTTATAATATAATCTTAAATTATTTTTTTTAGATTTTTAACATAATGAGTAAGAAAAGAGGATGCAAATTCAATGATGATCTAAGAAGTGAATTTCCTTTTATTAAAAAAACCAAAATGTGAGAAATGTAATGGTGAATTTTCTATTTCGCACAGCGGGAAGAATGATACTTTAAAGCACTTGGGGACACAGAAACATAAAAGATATTTAAATACTGCTGCATCTTCCTCCAAAATACAGGAATTTTTTCGGAAAACAACTTATGGAGACAAAGAAAAGAAATTAGCATTAGCAGAAGGACTTAGGTCTTTTCATGCTATTAATCACAATCATTCCTTCAGATCTATGGACTGTATACATCACAAGTTGTCAAAAACTTATTCAACAAAAAATTTGTCTGTGCTAGAACAAAATCCGAGGCAATTGTGTGTAATGTGCTTTCCCCATATGCATTTTCAGAATTAAACAAAAATCTAGAAAAAATTAATTTTATATCCATATATTCTGACGCATCTAATCATAAAGATATAAAGTTATTTCCAACCATTATTAGATTTTTTGATTCGGAAACTGGAATAAAAATTAGAATTTTAGATTTTGTTTCTTTGCCCGGCAAAACTTCTGAAATAATTTTCAGTTCCATTATTAATATTTTGGAAAAAAACAATTTAAAACATAAAATGATTGCATATTGTGCAGACAGCACGAACGCAAATTTTGGAGGAAAAGCGAGAAGAGGTACAAATAATATTTTATAAATTAAACAAAAACCTTTAATCAAAACATTATTGGTGTTGGTTGTGCAGCGCACATAATACATAACGCCATTCAAACAGCTGCTGACTTGTTGCCCGTAGATGTGGAAAATATTGTTATTAAAATATATTCTTATTTCTATATATACGCTATGCGCGTTGAAATGCTTAAAGAATTTTGTGAAACTGTGGAAGTCGAATATCAGAAAATTCTTGGATACAGTAAAACGCGCTGGTTAGCTCTTTTGCCAGCTGTCGAAAGAATTTTGAAAATATACGATCCTTTGAAATCCTACTTTCTATCACAGGATCAATGTCCTAAAATTTTAGAAGAGTTCTTTGAAAAAGAATCTTCAAAAATTTGGCTAGAGTTTGTACACAATCAAGCAGCTCTTTTTCAAAATGCTATAAAACTTACTGAAGGTGACAAAATTTCGGTAATCAAAGTGGCAAATGAAGTTAATAATTTAAAATTTCAGTGTCGAGCCGTTAGAAAATAATTTTCTTCCATTAACTATCCATAATAGTATAAGTCAGCTAGAAGAACAAGGTGCAATTAATCGTGCAGATATCATGAATCACGTCAAAAAGTTTTATAGTAACTGCATAGATTATTTATAAGAGTGGACGGTACATTACAATGATATTGAACATTTTCATTGGGTTACATTACAACAAGAACTTAATTGGAATGATGTGCAAAAATCATTTGATCATATTACTCAAAATTTCCCATCTATATGTATATAAGAGGCTAATATGCAAAGTGTCCCCTCAGGAGTTCGACCAGGAGAACATGAGTTCGATCACTCGCTATGATGTGTGCTGACCACCAGTGAGCGGCACAGAACATGGCGAATGACCAGCAGTGGCAGGGCACTGAGGGAGTGAGGGAAGGAGGAGGCAGGGAGGCGTGGAGGCGGGGAACCTGATCTGCCCTGATCGCCAGCCAGGCCTAAGGACCTTACACGTGCACGAATTTTGTGCACTGGGCCTCTAGTATAGTAATATTTCCGAAAATGATCTTTTTAATGAGGTATCATTATTAAAAAATATATTGATAAGGAAAAGGTTAAATCTTGGGCATCAGCAAAAATCACAATAGAGAACAAGTGGTTAGAAATATTTCATCATTTTGAAACAAACCATGTTCCATACAATAATGCCCTAAAAATTGTGGAATACACGCTGTCCTTACCAGGAACTAATGCTGCGACTGAATGCATTTTTTCTATGGTAAATAAAGTGTGGACATCAGAAAAATCACAATTAAGTGTTGAGACTTTGAAAGCCATTTTATGTGTGAGATATAATTTAACAAATTCTTGTGAAAAATTTCATGACCTTTTAAACGACAGCAATCTACTAAAAAAAATTCACTCAAATGAGAAATATGCCAAAGAATAAAATAATACTATACATAATTTTTATATATTTATTATATTTGTAAATTGTACTTACGTTGAATTTAAAAATATATATTACAATACTATTTTTGCGTTCTATGAAAATTTTTGTTGCTCCATATAGACCAGATTTTTAATCAAGAACCACCCCCACCCACCCACCCCCGACCCGGTCAATGATGTCCCACTTTACTGATGTTAAAATCTGGTCACCTTACTCTAGAGGCTTTTCATCCCAGGGACTAGATGGCCAGGCCCACCGGCTGCCCTAAGAGGACATCTGCATTCGTGTGTACTGCCTCGGTCTCCAACCTGGCTGTGACCCCTCCCCTGGCTTTGTTCCTGACCCCCTCTTCCCTCACCTAGCCTTTTCCTCTCTGGCTGCTCATGGAGTGAGTCTGAAACTCTAGCACTCACTTCCATAGTCTGACATTGAAGGTCAAGTTCACAAGCCAGGACACATCAGTCCAGGCCTGCACGCCTCCCCCTGCCCCAGCTTCACCCCCACAGGCACCTTGGAAGTCTTGCTTGCTTCTCACAGCCGTGGTCCCTTTGTCACAATTTTGCTTTTTGTGGATTGTCACCTGCTGTGAACCATGGTCCAAAGATAATTAAATGAAAAGTTACACAAAGAAACATGTCATAAGTGTTTTTTTAAAATATATTTTTATTGACTTCAGAGAGGAAGGGAGAGAGAGAGAGGTAGAAGCATCAATGATGAGAGAGAATCATTGATCGGCTGCCTCCTGCACGCCCCACCATGGGGATCAAGCCCGCAAACCAGGCATGTGCCTCACCAGGAATTGAACCATGACCTACTGGTTCGTAGGTCGATGATCAACCACCACCGGGCAGTTCATAAGTTTTAAATGGTGCCATGTTCTGAGAAGGGTGATGAAATCTCATGCTGTGCTCCATCCAGGAATCATCCACGCTATTTGCTACCCACCTTTGAGTCACTGAGTAGCCATAGCGTCCAAGTTTTCAGATCAGTTGTCATAGCATTGCATCGCTTGTGTTCATATAGCCCTTAATTCACTTAATAATGGCCCCACAGTATATGCATAGTGCTTCCTTTAAGTGTAAAGGTTAGTTACTATCTGCAGTTCAGGCATCAACGGGCTCGGAATGTACCCCCTGCCAATAAAGGGGCCGCTGTATTTTATCATCTTCCTCTAAATATATTACTTGTGCTTGCATGGCTTTTCCTCAGTTTCTCCCTGTGGTGTTTATCTAAGTGATGTCCACGTCAGCATCTCTGTGACTCTTTCCATCTTAGGTAACAAGCTGCCTTTCCTTCTCTCCCTGGTACCTTTGACCCAGCCCTTTGTGAGCAGCTCCTGAGTGCTGTAGTTCCTCTCTTAGAACATTATTTTTTACTATTCTTGGTTATCTTCCCCAGGCTGTTGAGGTCATTGGCATACAGTGTGAACTAAGGGTTTCTCAAGTGTAACCATTTCCATGTACATCAGTGCTTTCGCCAACTAGGTTTAAGTCATTAACACCAAGGGCCATGATTACTAGTTGTACTGGTTAATAATGCGGATTTTATAATCAAAGGAAACACGATAATTTCAAGAGAAACATCAAAAGTGCTTTATTCAAAGTAATGCCCATCGCTAGCTACACATTTCCCCCATGTTTCAGGTAATTTGTGGACACTGTCCCAATAGAACTTTTCTTGTTTTGAGGCAGACCATTCAGAGACCCAATTTTCCACTTCTTTGTACGTTTTGAAGTGCTGCTCAGAAAGTGCGTGTGCCATCGATCGGAACACGGAACAAGTGGTCATCTGAAGGAGCAAGGTCTGGTGAATATGCCAGGTGGTTTATTACTTCCCAGGCAAGATCTTTTAACGTGTCTTTAACTGGTTTTGAAGTGTGTGATGGTGCGTTATCATGAAGCAAAATTACTTTGCTGTGTCTTCTGGCCCAATCTGGTCATTTCACAATCAAAGTGTGGTTCAGATCGATTATTTGTTGTCGGTAGTGATCAGTATTAACAGTTTCACCTGGTTTGAGAAGCTCATAATACACCACACCTTCCTGATCCCACCAAACGCAGAGCATTGTCTTCTTTCCAAAGCGATTTGGCCTTGCAGTAGATGTTGATGGTTGACCTGGATCAACCCATGATTCTGTGCATCTGGGATTCTCAAAGTAAATCCACTTTTTATCGCCAGTCACAATTCGATGCAAAAAAGTCTTTCGTGCCATTGAAGCAACATTTTACTGATGCCTTTTCAGTTTTCCATTTGCCTTTCGTTCAGTTGATGTGGCACCCATTTTCCTTCCTTCAAAATCTTTCCCATTGCTTTTAAACGATCAGAAATTGTTTGCTGAGCAATGTTTAATCTTTCTGCAAGTTGTTTTTGAGTTTGACATGCATCTTCATCCAATAATGCTTGTAATAGTTGGTCTTCAAACTTTTTCGGTTGACCTGGATGTTCTTTGTCTTTTACATCGAAATCATCACTTTTAAAGCGTTTAAACCAGCGTTCACAGTATCTTGAGATGGAGCACGTTCACCATAAGCTTCCCAAAGTATTCAGCAGCACTTTTCTTCAAAATAAAGTAATGAATTAAAACTTCCCACAAATGCTCTTTTATTGGCACAAAACTTGACATTTTTAAGCATAAAAATATCTGAAGTTAACACCTTCAGCAAATTTGACATATGAAGTTTTGAAGCTTGTTGTCAATACAACAAAATAGCATACATATCAAATCGCATATATGTCAACATATGTGTAATTCCCATCTATTGAAAAAAATCCGCATTATTATCTGGTATACCTGGTATAGATGTTTCCCAAAGGCTTGTCACTCGGGTGCCCAGGGAGTGTTGGCCAGTGATCACAATTTGTAATCCTTGCAGTTGATATGCTAGGAGCTAGTGAGCAGTGAATTTATTTTTATTTTAGCATGTAAATTTCGATCCTAGTTTTCAACAAGTTTGAAATTACCATTTTTTACTGATTTTTAGAGAGGAGGAGAGAGAGAGAGAAAGAAACATTAATGTGATAGGGAAACATCGATGCATGCACCCCGGCCAGGGATCAAACCTACAACCTTTTAACATATGGGACAACACTCTACCCAACTGAGCCACCTGGCCAGGGCAGTTTGAAATTATTTTAGAACCCTTTCCCTCCAAAACTGGTGGTACATTTGGTGTTTGTGTGCTCTACCCTGGAAATTAAACCTGGGTCAAGTGTAGAATATAGGGCTCTGTCCACAGATCCCAGAGGGCCACAGCCAGGTCGAACTACAGAGGGAAAAACCGAATGAATGGGGAAATGTATTGACATCAGCACAAACGGTGACCCCACAGATGCTGAGGGGCGCTCCACTGATGCTGGTGTTTAGTAAGCAGCTGTAGTCAATGGTTACAGCTCTGCCAGTTCTGGGGGTTTAATATCTAACTGTGAGTATAGCAGAGTCAGTGTACATTTTTGTAACTTCTGTCCTTTCTAGCAGAGTCTTGGTGAAAATGCAGGAAAGTATATCCCCCCTCATGTGCTGCGAGCTGAGGAGACAGTGGATGCCCGGAAAAAGGAAGAGAGAGAACGGCTAAAGAAGCATGTCCAAGGCCTAATTAACAGGTAACCTCAAAACACTGTTACATTGTCACTTAAAGAGATTGTCTGTTTTCTAAAAATACAGCTAGCCCGACCAGGATGGCTCAGTGGTTGAGCGACAACCTATGAACCAGGAGGTCACAATTCGATTCCCAGCCAGGGCACGTGCCTGGGTTGCAGGCTCGATCCCTGTGTGGGGTGTGCAGGAGGCAGGTATCAGTGATTCTCTCTTATCATTGATATTTCTACCTGCCTCTCCCTCTCCCTTCCTCTCTGAAATCAGTAAAAAATGTATTTAAAAAATAAATAAATAAATATACAGAAACTATCCCAGGAATTAAACACAGTGAATGGGCAGGACTATGGCCACTGATTGACTTATTTCTTTTTCTTTTTTTTACTCCTCACCTTTTCTCTTTGGTACATTGAACCTGTCAGAGTCTGAAAGCAATGCAGGTGCCCACTTGGTTATTCTGAGAAGTCCTGGAGCAGGGGCAGCAGGATTGACCCTCTTCCCTGCAGAGCGAGTTCATGATCCAAGGTGGCCCTCCAGTCAGGAGCGTGGTCCTCCATCCCAAGCTCATTCCGTGTGTGTGTGTGTGTGTGTGTGTGTGTGTGTGTGTGTGTGTGTGTGTACGTGTACGTGTGTACATATAGCTCTGCAGAGCCAGCGCCCATGGCTCTCCTGCTACCTCTATCACCCCTCCCCCAGCCCCCCATTGCTTTTTAAAATTTTTCTTTCTGATGAAAACAAAACACTGTTTGCATGGTGTATCCTGAAATTCTGCTTTTTGTTGTTAATCCTCACCCAAGGATATTTTTTCCATTGATGTTTAGAGAGAGTGAAAGGGAGAGCGGAGGGAGGGAGGGAGGTAGAGAGAGAGAGAGAGAGAGAGAGACATCAATGTGAGAGAGACACATTGATTGGTTGCTTCCTGTATGTGCCCCAACCAGGGCTGGGGATTGAACCTGCAACTCAGTTACATGCCCTTGACTGGAAATCGAACTCACAACTCCTCTGTGCTGGTACTTAGACTTACCAGCCAGGGCTAGACAAGATGTTTTAACCCTTTGCACTCGCTTGCTTTTTTCTCGATTCCTTTATTCTAATGCTAACTGTGTCGAGTCACACTCGACATCCGAGTGCAAAAGGTTAATGTTCGTTGTGAGCACAGGTGCAGTGCACAGCTTCCGTGTGCACTTTGTTCCTTCCTTCTCCACCCAGGAAATAGGGCGACCTCTCCTCATGTTTAGGAGCCCAAGATTTTCATGTCGGCAGAACAATGGGATGTTGGAATTTTCCCACAGCACATAATGACGTGCAAGGATGGTCCCCTGGGGGCACTGGGGCAGCGTTCCCGTGCAGCATCCTCAGCACTGTCTCTGGTCTTAAGGGGGCCCAGTGTGTCCTCCACTGGGCATGTCGGGTTAGCGTACAAGTGGAGCATCGATCTTAAGGGGGAGTCCTGTGTGTCCTTCACTGTGGCTGCATTTCAGCCGGAAAGAAAAAACTGCAGTCACGGAATTGCAGGTTCCAGAGGATTGTGTGCTCCTCGTATATGCTGGGCTGTTGCGGCAAGGTAAGCATTGTTCATGAGGCAGTGTGTCCATGAAATAGGACGTGGGCATTGGTGGTATTGATAGCTTTTTCTGTTTGTTTGTTTTTAATTGACCTAAAAAGTAATTCCTAATTTGAAATGTCACTGCAGCTCTGTCTTTACAACTGTCTGCAGGTTGAGTGAGCCAAACATGGCCTCCATCAGTGGGCAGCTGGAGGAGCTGTACATGGCCCACAGCAGGAAGGACATGAGCGACACCCTGACGGGCATCCTCATGAGCGCCTGCGCTCTGGGCACGGCCATGCCGGGCAGGCTGGTAATGGAGCACGTCCTCCTGGTCAGCATTCTGCACCGCACAGTGGGCATCGAGGTAGGCTGCAGTGGCTCTGAGCGGTACTTGCTGTGGCGACCAGCCGCAGACGGCTCAGCACAGCCTGGTCTGTGTCATATTCTAAACCACATCCAGTAAATATTTGATTTTGGTCAACTGTTGCCTTTGTGTGGGGTTCATTCTAACATGTCTTTGTTATTTATTAGTTTATCTTCCTCTGGGCTTATGTCTCAGACTTGCCTTCATTTTTTCGTGTTTCCTCTTGAACACTGACTTATTTCAGGAGTTCAGAAGGCAGTGGAAGTGTGATCTTACCTCTGAGGTGTTTGTACTGATCGGAAGATCTTTTTCGTGTTTTTTTTTTTTTTTTTTCTTTTTCATAACTAAGAAGGCCACCAGAATGTCAGGTAAAGCTGGACCCCATGAGGAGACAGTGACAGGCCTAGGCTTGGAGCCAGCAGGCAGGCCCAGACCTGGTGCCGTGTCCTTGTCTGGGGTGGGGCTGCGGCAGCTTTTTCTTGTGGGGTCTCTGTCAGATGACATGTGGGGTCCTGCACAACTCTGGTGCCTAATTGGCGCCGCTGAGTGTACTTGTCCCCACCCCTTCATCACCCTCCAAGTCAGTACCCCATTCCCTCCATGTGGCCGCTCCCAGGGTTGTTGAAGGAAGGGGTCTACTTCCAGAGTGCAGACAAGGGGAGGCAAATGGGCGGCAAGTCGGCCATGATGCTTACTTAGCGGGTGGAGTTTCTTTTCAAGGAAGAACTTGGGAATGCCTTTGGGTCTTTGTGTGGGACAGAGTCTTAATGGTGGGTTTTGTTTCTTTACCTCTGATAGCCCTCTTCCAAGAACAGGCCTGGCCGCAAAGCACCGTTGCAGGAGGCCCAGTGTGATCCAGGCTCCATGTCCTCGCTGCGGGGTCCTTGCGGTCTCCCAGCGAGATACTTAGAGCAGATGTTGATTGGACCCCACTTTGGAAGTTCAGCAAAGCCAGAGGAGCTGTGTGATGTCCCAGCCCATGAGCTGAGGCAGGGGAGGGACCTGCTTTGGCTCCGGGGCCAGCTGTCGCTCATGGCCCTGGTCTTCCAGCCATTTCATGTGCTGAACTTGACTCTTTCAGTCCATCTGGAGAATCACTGGGGTTTACAAAGGGGGGCTCTTACTATACTGCACACAGACTCTCCACAGTGAGTCTCCTTTGTGGTGTTAGGGTCCCACAGTGACAGCAGTGTGAGGCAGACGCTACCTGAGGCCAGAGCTCAGCTCCTGCCTCTGTTTCTGCCTCTGCAGTTGGTCTAGCATAGTGGTCGGCAAACCGCGGCTCGCGAGCCACATGCGGCTCTTTGGCATATTGAGTATAGCTCGGCGTTAGAGCCACTTCTTCAAAATAGACTCGCCCAGGCCGAAAACCGACTTCTGCACATGGGCCACGAAGTTTCAATCGCACTGTATGTGCGCGCCTGCACGTGGTATTTTGTGGAAGAGCCATACTCAAGGGTCCAAAGAGCCGCATGTGGTTCGCGAGCCGCGGTTTGCCAACCACTGGTCTAACGAGTTTTACAAGTAGCGAGCATCCTCGGGAGCCTGGGCACGTGCTCATTACAGGTAGCTAACTTCTGCCAGCAAGGTGGCATGTGCAGGACGTGTGGGCGCCAGGGATACGGACAGAGGACAGGCTCAGGTTTATGTGGAGGGAGTCGGCCTTCTGAAGTCAGGGTTTCATTTCTGAGAGCAACTCACCCTCACCACGGCGAGTCCCGCTCCTCCCTGCAGAGTGTGACGGAGCCCGGGCGCCTGCCTTCTGTCCTGTGTTGCCATGACTCCACGCTGTTCCAGGACTTTCCTCGACCCCCCACCCTCCTGTGTCTGACCGGGATCCTCCACAAACCAAATGGTTTTGAGTCGTAAAAGCCGTAGACCCTGACTACTGGACGTGAAAACGTGAGGTTATTGGTCCACTTCTCAACCTTCACGCATGGCATGAAGGACACCAGAAGTGACTCGTTCCAGGGCAGCCATTATGGTGCTTCAGCTAATGGCATCCCCTGAAGCCTGTGTCCCAGCGATGAGCTCTCCGATGCTACGCCCATTAAACGCCAGTTCTGTAGGGCCAGGAAGGTCTTCGCGGAGTCCACAGTGAGTCCCGAAGCCCATGGCGTGAGTCACTGAATTGCTCTTGAGTCACTTAAAAATAAAACATCAGGTCTCTGCAGATTTGTGTTAAAATCCCATTGGAATTCATGAATGTACTTAAATAACTTCAGCAACATGAACAGTGTTGCTATTTTTAAATGCTACACTAAGTTATATTTTATTTTGAAGACATGAAATAAGCTTAAAATTTGATATAATTAAATAATTCCATTCCTGGGTTGAAAACATTCAACTTGAGTGTATTTAATACATAACATAAATTAGACCCAGCACCCAGTGGTTGTCGCTGCCAGGCCTAATTTATGTAAAATACTGCAGAGGCTGCAGTAGAGATGGTCTGTCTGAGACCATTTCCAGTGATGGGTACGTGCAAAGTTGGTTTTTTCTTGATGTCTTCAGAATTCTAATTTCTCGTTTTTAAGTTATATTTGGACATAATGTAGTAGTCATAGTATGCTCCTCAAATTGATCTTTAGTGACGGAGCTCGAGTGAGGAGTTGACAGGTTAAAGTTATTTATTAAAAATATTTTCATTGATTTCAGAGAGGAAGTGAGTGATGAGAGAGAATCATTGATGGGCTGCCTCCTGCACACCCCCCCCCACTGGGGATCAAGCCCGCAACCTGGGCATATGCCCTTGACTGGAATTAAACCTGGGACCCTTCAGTCCACACGCCACCGCTGTATCCACTGAGCCACACTGTGTAGGGCTAAAGTTATTTATTAACTAAAGAACACCCCCAGCCTATCGGCGCTCGCCTCTGTGGAGTCATCGTTCCCTCCTGCCCATCAGTGCTTTTCTCTGGAGTCTTCTAGCGTTTAGTTTTTGCACTTTTGCAATGTCATGAGTATATTGACTCTAACCTGTCTAGTTGAGTTCACCTGCACCCACAATTTAACCAGCCCCACTAACCTGCACTCCCCCTCCCCCAGGGTTTCCTGCTTCCACCTCCTCCTCCAGGCTCAGCCTGCGCTTCAGAATGAGTGCTGTCATCTGTGCAGCATTGCAGACAGAGATGTGTCATGCCACTTTTCCAAGGAACCAGATGGCTGCTGGCCAAAGCAGTCCACCTCGGTTTAGAAGCAAGAGAGAGTACTTCAGGGAGGTTTGAGTGCTGTGGCAGATGGTGCTTCATTCACCCGCCCGTGTTGTGTATCAGTACTGCACACTCGGGCTGGGTTTAAAGCATATGCCCTGTGGGAGTGTGTATCCTACCATGTGTATACTTACGCATTAATTTTAAAAGTACTGGCTCAGCATAAACATTTAAGCTTGTTGAAGGATCCCTGAGAGTAACTTGCTGCCACGATTGTCAGGTGTTGGCGATGACATCTGGTCTCTTTTCTTTGTGCAGGTTGGAGCTCACTTTCTGGAGGCTGTGGTGAGGAAGTTTGATGACATCTATAAAAAGGGAAGCGAGGGCAAAGAGTGTGACAACCTGTTCACCATCATTGCCCATTTGTATAACTTCCACGTGGTACAGTCTCTCCTCATCTTCGACATTTTGAAAAAACTTATTGGAACTTTCACAGAGAAAGATATCGAACTGATCCTGTTAATGCTGAGAAATGTGGGCTTTTCCTTGAGAAAAGATGATGCTTTGTCACTTAAGGAACTAATCACAGAGACCCAGGCCAAAGCCAGCGAGGCAGGCAGCAAATTCCAGGACCAGACCAGGGTATGAGGGGTCACTCGACCTGCTTCCTAAGTGCCTAATGCTCAGAAACTGACCAGCACTTAAAAAATAAGTGTTTGGGGTAAATATTATGTTTCATGTCCTAGCAATCTGTTGCCTTCTGCTCCTGTGATTTGATGGTTTTATCTTTAATATGTGAACGTATCTTGTTTCTTTACTAAGAACTTAGGTATTTTGTGAGTTTAAGAATCAATTTATTTAACACTCATCCATTCAAAAAATGCTTACTGAGAAAGGCCTCTGGGCTCAGGTGTTAGCTTACCTGGAGTTCAGGCTCAGCCACTGACCAGCAATGTGACCTGAATCTTACAAGCCTCAGTTTCCCCTTCTAGAAAAAGTGGCTGAGCATGGTTCCTACCTCATTTTCTGTTCTGCAGATTCAAAGATAGAGGAGAAGCCTCGGTTCGTGTGGGGCCCACAGGGGAGCAGGGCAGAGGCCGTTGCAAGGACTTTGCCTTTTATCCTGGAGGCACCTGAAGGGTTCTGAGTGGGAAAATAACATGGGAAGTGTTCGCACTAATGTCGCTTTGGCTACAACGTACAAGAGGGAGGTGATCAGGCAGGGAGATGCCCCTGCTGGGGTCGGCGACAGCAGTGGCAAGGATTAGCTCAACTGTATGGACGTGGGTGTGGGAGTCAAGATTGACCAGGCTGGTGTGGGTGGGAGGGAAGCAAGGAGTGGAGGGGGTCCGTCAGCCCAGGTTCTCAGTGTGGGCCTTCAGTGGACAGCAGCACACACAGGAGGGGACACAGGCTCAAAAGGGAAGACTGGCTAGTTTCTGAAATCCTGCAGTGACAGTCCCTGGATTCGCTGGGAGGAGGTGTGGTCTGAGCCCTCTGAGGAGGTCCTGAGGCCATGGTTGCAAAGCTGACAGTCAGACATTGGGACTGCACGGTTGAGGGAAGGAAGAGCAGGAGGAAGGTCACAGGAGCCAGGCAGGAGTGTTCCGAAAAAGAAGTTGCCCCCTTGTTGCATGCCCAGAGGTCAAACTTAAAACACCGAAGTCAGCGAGATAGGAAGTACACTCGTGGTTGCCTAGGGCTGGGGGTTGGGGGAATTGGAGCGTGCCTGTTAATGTGTTTTGAGATTCTTTTTGAGGGGGAGGAGTGATGAAAATTCTAAAATTGTGGAGATAGTTGTGCAATCCTGAATATATACTAAGCATACGCTCTCAATAAGTGAATTTGTGGTATGTGGATTATACCAATAAAAAGCCAACATATGCCCGACCGGTGTGGCTCAGTGGTTGAGCGGCAACCTATGAACCAGGAGGTCACGGTTCGATTCCTGGTCAGGGCACTTGCCCAGATTGCAGGCTCCATCCCCAGTAGGGGGTGTGCAGGAGGCAGCATATCAATGATTTTCTCTCATCATTGATGTTTCTATCTCTTCCTCTTTCTTCTTTGAAATCGATAAAAATGTTATTTTTTTAAAAGTCAACGTTGGAGAAATCTCAGAAAAGGAACTCTGGGAAGTGTCTGTAGTATTCTAGCAACTTTTCTCTAAGTATAACATTTCAATTTAAAAGTTGAAAAAAAAAATAAAAAGGCCATGAGTGGGGAAGGAATGGCAACAGAAGGAGTGACTCAGAGCACAGGGCCAGGAGGGAGGAGCACAGGAGGGGGCATCAGTGGGAGGAGTTTGGGGCAGCAGAGCAGGAGAGGGAGCGAGATCTGTGGGTAGTGGTCAGAGCCCAGTGGAGGTCTGTGCTGGATCTAATTTCTGTTAAAATACTGCAGAGGCTGCAGTAGAGATAGGCTGCCTGAGACCATCTCCAGTGATGGCCACGTGCAGAGTTGGTTTATTTATTCCCAAGTTGAAAGGTCAGTTGTTGGAGAAAAAGGAACCCTCGTGCACAGCTGGTGGGAATGCAGACTGGTGCAGCCACTGTGGAGAACAGTATGGAGTTTCCTCAAAAAACTAAAAATAGAACTCCCATTTGACCCAGTAATCCCACTCCTAGGAATATATCCCAAGAAACTAGAAACACCAATCAGAAAAGATATATGCACCCATATGTTCATAGCAGCACAATTTACAATAGCTAAGATTTGGAAACAGCCTAGGTGCCCGTCAGCAGATGACTGGATCAGAAAACTATGGTACATCTACACAATGGAATATTATGCAGCCATAAAAAAAAGGAATTCTTACCATTTGCAGCAACCTGGATGGAACTGGAGAACATTATGCTGAGTGAAATAAGCCAGTCAATGAAAGAAAAGTACCACATGATCCCACTCATTTGTGGATAATAAAGAACATTATAAACTGATGAACAAAAAGATAGATCCAGAGGCAGTAAAGCATCAAACAGTCTGTCAGATTACAGCGGGAAGATTAGGGAGAGGTGGGGAAGATAAGAGATCAACCGAAGGACTTGTATGCGTGCATATAAGCATAACCAATGGACACAAAACACTGGGGGGTGAGGGCATGTATGGGAGTGGGGGGGGCAATGGTAAGATATGTACACATGTAATACCTTAATAAAAAAAATGGAGAAAAGAAAGGTCAGTTGTTTAGACCATTTGAAATGATGTTTTCTCTTTTTTTAAAGATTCGGTTTATGCTGGAGACGATGTTGGCATTGAAGAACAATGACATGCGGAAGATTCCGGGTTATGACCCTGAGCCTGTAGAGAAATTGAGGAAATTGCAAAGAGCTTTGGTAAGTCACCTTGATTGTGACTGGTTTGGGCCTCCATGTGGGAGTCAGGTGCCTGGCCTGGTCAGCAGGAGTTTGTGAGGTGAGAGCCTGTGTGGCTGTGTGCAGGGAGTCCCTGGGTGTTAAGCATCCCCGAGACTGAGCCTGTGGTGCTGGACTCGCCTGCACATCAGAATCACAATAGAACCTGATAGAACCTTCTGATGACTTTGGAAGAGGGCCCCGTCGGGACCAGAGGTGTTTCAGCACGGAGGAGGGGGCTTGTCTGTTTAGTAATTTACGCTCCCTGGGTATTTTTTACCCGAGACCCAGTCAGGGCGAGTCTCTGCCCTTTCTTTAGTCAGATCCAGAACCGCTGAGTCAGCCAACTCCAGGCCCCTCTAGGCTGCGTTCCCACCACCAGCCAGATGGAGCTTCCCTGTGGCCTGAGCCTCCTGCTCTGCTGTGACAACATTCCAGAGACAGCGGGCTCAGGGGACAGGCCTGCAGACCTCAGACACAGATCCTGGGAGAGTGCCTCTCACTTGGCATTATTCCACATGGTGACGTCCCAGTTGTCAGTGACTCATCACAGTGTGCATGCAGCAGAAATGCCATCGTCAGAAACAGAGGGGGGTGGGGGGAGGGGGGAGGTAGACAGACTGGTCCATCTGAAGCGTTTGACCAGCTCCTTTTCCTTCCGTTAGGTGCGTGGTGCCGGCTCGGGCACAGAATCTCAGCTGCGCGTGTCCTGGGACAGCATCCTGAGTGCCGAGCAGACTGGGCGCTGGTGGATCGTGGGGTCTGCCTGGAGCGGGGCCCCAATGATCGACAGCAGTCAGCGGAAGGCCCTGCAGAAGCCACTTGCGGGCACGGTAGGCACCCGTGCTCACCGCTACCAGGCGTGTTGCTGTGTCCCCACGGCGCCTCCCTGGCTCCCCTGGAGTGGCCGCCTTCCTCTTTGTTGGATTATTGAGATGGGCAGCCATGGCTTATTTGCAGACCTTGTAGAATTGTTGCTGTTTTGTGATACAATTTAATTCAGTTTCTGTTGTTACTTTTTAAGGGATTTGTTTCAAGTCCCAAAACATGTTACATGAAAGAGTTACAAGCTGACTGGATGAGGGCACAGAACATTAGAACACTTTTGCAGACAGACACATTGCTTCCCAGGAAATGTGGCCGCTGGGCACAAACCCGGAACTCAGATGAGCAAAATTCTGTGCACTTCTTTGTGCTTTATACTAACTGAAGTCCACGTGTTCTTCAGTTTCTTTTTCCCCCTGAAGCCATTTTTCTGTCTCAGGATCCCACATCACGCGGCTCTTCTGCTATGACCACTCACCTCTGTCTTGTCTCCTTGTTGCTCAGGCTGACCGGCCTGCCCCGTGGGAGTCTCCCACGTCCGGTGTGTTCTTGCCTGGCCTCACTTGGTCCTTCCTGGTGTGTTCTCTTCCTGGGGAGTTGCCCAAGAATAAAGATGTTGCATTTACATACACGCGCCTACAGTTTACAGTTATGCTTAGGGCAAGCCACAGAATGATACACGTTATTTTTTAGAAACCTAACTCTAGCGACTGCAGCTAAACCACAGTCAAAGATCTCATTAAAACTTGTGTGACCCACATCTCAATCGTCCCCCCTTTCAGGTTAGCGCCAAGATGCTGGAACTCGCCCGAAAGCAGAGAATGAACACTGACGTCAGGAGAAACATATTTTGTACAATTATGACTAGTGAAGATTTCTTGGACGCATTTGAGAAGCTTCTAAAGTAAGCACTTGTGTGAATGCTTGGCCCACCTGAACAGATGTTGAGGGAGTAAGAGGAGCTGAGGTTGCATCTGGGGTCAGGCTGCTGGGCTGGCCTGCTCCTCCCCTGGACCCAGCGTCTGGGCTCAGCAACCTTGCTCTTACCCACTGGCCGCTAGTACTTCCAGGTTATAATACATTTTCATTAAAACTTAGGTGAGCCCTGGCAGGTGTTGCTAAGTGGTTAGAGCATCAACCTGAGCACCAAAGGTCTAGGGTTTGATTCCTTGTCAAGGTCACGTACCTGGTTGGGGTACGTGTGGGAGACAACCAATCGATGTGTTTCTCTAGCTCTCCCTCCCTTCCTCCCTTTCACTCTCTCTAAAAATAAATGAAAAAAATGTATCCTCAGGTGAGGATTCATTAAAAATTTTTTTAGGTGACCAGCTGGCAGTTCTCAGTGGCTGCTGGTTGTCATGAATTGCTTAAAATCTCCAGATTAAAGGTCTTTTTAATTCTAATTTAAAATGGTCTGGTATCATTTCTGTAATTAGTTGCAATAAGATTTAAAAAGTGCCTGTACAAGGTACTCCTAAAGAGAGTGATAGTAATTTTCCTTATTTGCTTCAAATTCAGAAGGAAATAGAGGGAAATAGTACAGGACTAGACACTTGTCTGAACTCAGCCCTGCACTGGAAGGAAGCGTGTTTCTGTGGGAAGTCGGGACTGTGGCAGGAACCTGACGACGAGGCTACGGTCCAGTGCTCATCTTGTTTCTTGTCCCGCAGGAACCAGTGACAGGCCTTTGTAGCTGGCACAAGACTCACCAATCGGTGTCGACTCCATGGTCACCAAGACCAGGGAGGGTGGGGACAGGACCCAGGAGGGTGTGGACAGGACCCGGCCTGTCGCTCCTGCCTTGTTACCCCACCTCTACTCCACTCCCTTTTAACCAAACTGCCAGAGAGGTGTGGCCCTGGAAAGGTCTCTGCCTGAAACCTGTTCAGATTTGGAATTGAAATGTCCCCGTTGCTGTTGGTGTTTTGTAGGCTTGGGCTTAAGGATCAGCAGGAAAGGGAAATAGTTCACGTTCTCATGGATTGCTGCCTGCAGGAGAAAACGTACAACCCTTTCTACGCCTTCCTGGCCGGCAAGTTCTGCGACTATGAGAGGAGGTTCCAGGTAACTTGTTAGAAGGATGACAGGTCCCCGCGCTCCGCTGTCCTCTAAGCATTCTGTCAGGCTCAGCCCACCCCAGGTGGGGTCTGAGTCAGGTCACGGGGAGAGTAGCTGACCACAACCCAAGCCGTGTCCACCATGTCAACTTTCTGGTCACAGGTGAGGGGCTGTCACAGCCCAGTAACCGCAGAGTGCCTCTGGTGCCGCACCAATGTTCCTGCTGCTGTGAGGGCGCTGTGTGGCTGTCTGCTGTCACCTACTGTGCATCAGAAAGGACAGTGGAGTTGTACTCAGGGTCTTGATTTTTAAGATACTACAAATGAGTAGATAAGCAGAGTATCTTTAGATTGTGTTTTGTTTTTGTTTTTAATATACTTTTATTGATTTCAGAGAGGAGGGGAGAGGGAGAGAGAGATAGAAACATCAATGATGAGAGAGAGTCATTGATTGGCTGCCTCCTGCATGCCCCCCACTAGGAATTGAACTCACAACCTGGGCATGTGCCCAGACCAGAATCGAACCCAGGACCCTTCAGTCCACAGGCCTGCGCGCTATACACTGAGCCAAACCGGCAAAGGGCTAGATCGTATTCTTAGTCATTTGTTCTAATAACTTGTTGTGTTTAAACTTTTCTTCTTTTCCGTTCTTACATTAGATGACGTTCCAATTCAGCATATGGGACAAATTTCGAGACTTAGAGAACTTACCAGCCACCAACTTCTCCAATTTGGTTTATCTGGTGGCTCACTTGTTGAAGACAAAATCACTCCCACTTTCCATTTTAAAGGTTTGTATAATAGATGAAACTACGGAAAGCAGTGAGAATGGTGACAGCTGTTTATGTTTGTGCTTTAAAATTATGCTTGTGCTTCGGCTCACTCAAGTCTAGAAATGAAGTGCCTGCTGGCACCACTTTATACAGTGACGGAAAGCGCGTAGGCTTTCCGTCACTGTATAAAGCTAGACACATCCTTAAGGGAGGGCTGTTTTTTACTCTACTTAGAAATTACTGAAAAAGTTGACTATATCAGTGGAACTTCATTTTTCTTTCTATCCTGACTGTTAGGTGATTGAATTCAGTGAATTGGATAAACCCAGAATTCACTTTTTACGAGAAGTGTTACATGTGCTGTTGATGGGAACAGAAGCTGAAGACCTCTGTTTCATTTTCGCAAGGTATGGTCCCAGCCGTGCCGGCACATCATGGGAAAGAGGGGGGCTATTCCCACTCACACGTCACTCGTAAAAGCAAGGTGGTTGTACGGGCGTCTGCTTATGTCCATTCCCATTTTAAGCTAGTACAGTATGTTTTAAGCTAGTTTTAAGCTAGTACAGTATGTTATACATTCGATTTTGGGAACAGGAAACCTGCCTGATAGCAAACCAATAATGATTTCTTGTAAATAGGATATGTTAAATTCTTCATTGCAAATTCTTTTTATTTATTTTTATTTTTTAAAGAGGAAAGGAGGCAGGGAGGGAGAGAAACATCGATCAGTTGCCTCCAACATGTGCCCCAACTGGGGATTGAACCCACAACCTAGGTATGTGCCCTGACCAGGAATCAAACTTGCCACCTTTTGGTGTACGGGACCGACGCTCCAACCAACTGAGCCACACAGGCCTGGGCAAGAGTTCTCTTTGTAAAAGAAATCGTTTCTTCTCTCCATCCAAGACTTCTAGAATGGAGAGCTAGGTAGACGACTCGTGCCTGACAGTTCGTACAATTTCTTTCCAGGGTGTCCGACAACCCAAAGCTGGGTGTGCTGCGCGAAGGTTTGAAGCTCTTCATCAGCCACTTCTTGCTGAAGAGCGTGCAGGCGCACCGCAGTGCCGAGGAGGCTGGTGCGCTGCGGGAGAGAGCCGAGCTCGCCACCAAGGCCTTGCAAGGAAGGCCTTTGCTGAGAATGTAGGGGCCTGTCTGCCAGGCGCCCTTTTTAACCCAAAGGCCTGTTACTCTGCTGACTGTAAAGGCTGGGGAGCCATATTGTGGTCTGTTGTATATACAGTATTATGTTTTGAGATAATTTTTGATCCAAGGTTATATTGAGTGTGTTGTAAACCAGTTTTGTCAGGGCTTGCGCACGCGTGCGTGTGCGTGTGCGTGTGCGTGTGCGTGTGCGTGTGTGTGTGTGTAGGAGGCATGGGCAGATACACTGGACAGTGTTCTCTGAGTAACAAGACTGGGGTGAGTGTGCAAGTGAGCACTTGTGTGGTTCTTGTTTTTTCATAGATAAGATGGGCCACTAGAGGGTGCAGTTATAAAGAAATTGACATGTTTTTTTATCTTTCTAAACATATTAGTTAAAAGTTCAGAAGCCATCAGTTAAATATGGTGCCTGATACGTAATTGATTACTCTAAGTATCTGGAATGCAGGTGTTCCAGAACAGTGAGCCGAGGAAATGTCGGTGCCGTGTAGTGTGCGTGGGTGATTCGTGTGATGCCCCTGAAGCTGTGACTCGGTGCGGCACGTGCTCCCTGTCCGTCTTGACCACTTACACCCATCGATTCCAGGTTGTGATGCACTTTTCTAAACAGCATTGAGGAACTTCCTGGGGCTCCTGCTGAGCTGGGGGCTGGGAAGAGTGAGACATGGGGCCGCCTGTTGATATGCAGACTGACTGTGAAGAGGCATGTTCTCGTGCCTGCGGCCTGCCACAGAGTCACCCTTAGAATGTGCTTTCCTCTTAAATGGGGAGGCTCGCTTTAAATGTCACCCTGAAGACCTCTGTTTCATTTTTGCAAGGTGACTTGTTGCAAAAAAGTCACCAAGACTTGTGTCGAGAGCATGACTTTGTATATGATACATACCCACAAACCCTACAGTGTGCTGTCCTTCCACATGGCCGTCTCGGAAAGCTGCCGGACCTGAGGGAGGCCCCTCCCGGTCAGACACCCCTTCGCCACACACTGTCAAATAGTGTCAGCAGCTTGCGACGAGAAACAGTGTGCAGTCCCAAGTGTCTCCACGTGTCTAACGGGCTAAGTTTCTTTTGTTTTTTGTTGTTTTCTAATTTTATTTTATTGTGGTAAGAACTCTTTTTAAAATATACTTGTATTGATTTCAGAGAGGGAGAGAGAGATAGAAGCATCAATGATGAGAGAAAATCATTGATTGACTGCCTCTTGCATGTCCCACACTGGGGATTGAAACTGCAACCCAGGCATGTGCACTTGACCAGAATCGAACCCGGGACCCTTCAGTCTGCCGGCCAATGCTCTATCCACTGAGCCAAACCAGCCAGGGCATGGGCTAAGTTTTGAAACGTGGAGAACTCAGTTCCGGGTTAGCTGTAACGCCTCTCGGACATGCTCCTCCTGCTCCGAGTCCCCCAGCGGGCTCCGAGCTTGGACAGCAAAGAAGGCTGAGGTGTCGAGTGTGCTGGAGCCTGCACTTCATTCGGCTTTTCAACAAGAAACGTCTGCCGGGTGGTGGTCAGGGTGCGAGCAGTGCCACTCGCAGGCCAGGGGCTGGGCTGTCCGTCAGCACTTCCTCAAGAAGAAGGTCCACTTAGAGGCAGACCTTTCGCTCTGACGCAGGCTCTGACCACCCCTGGTCCTCTCTGCCCTATTCTCGCTCCAGGGGGCTGGCTCTTGACCCCTCTCACCAGGCAGTTCACAGGCTGGTGGTTCCTGTGACTTGCCAGGTCAGCAGTGCCGCCCGCGGCTCAGCAGCGGTGAGAGGGAAGATTTTTAGAGACGTCCTGATGGGTACACATCAGGAGGTGGTACCTTTAAATGAAGAGGTTGAGGGGGGCGGACAGGAGTTTGGGAAGCTTGGTGGTGCTTTCATCAACATCCGGATCTGGGTCAGTGGAGCCTGCAGAGGTCGGGGTTGGGGTGCAGCCCTCCCAGTTCTAGGTGCAGTCTAAGTTCCTGGAGGACAGTTGGGGGAAGGAGGGCACCTCCGACCTTGAGACAGCGGAGCCACGAAAGGGGCTGGAAATGGACGTGAACTTGGCTTTGGGGATCATGTAGCATCTGCTCCAAGACACGCCCTGGCTCTGCAGCTGTAACCGTGGAGGCAGCTCCACGCTGGGAGCCTCGTACCTGAACACAAAGGGTGCAGGCTGTGTGCACAGTGGGTCCGGGGGAGTCACGAAAGGTGGGTGCAACGGGTTGTCTTGGGGAAGTGAGACTGGCCTGGGAATGGGAGCTTCGCCTTTTCTCAGTCTGACGCTTCGTATCGGATGCTGCACGGACGGCGACGGGAGGGGAGTTCACAGGTGACGTTTATGGTGAGAGCTGGATAATGATGAAAAATGGTGTTTGCATAAGATGATGAAAGGAAACATGGGGGCCAACTTTGCATGTTCTAAGGTGCCTTCGGGAACACCAAGGCCTGTGCATTAGAAAACAATGTCTCCTGTGTCCAGGGGCCCTGGAGACAAGCGATTTGACCTTGAGCGTGTCCAAGCGAGGATGTATGAGCTGGCCTCCCGCAGGTTATCGGGTCCACGCTTTCCCACTCCGCAAGGTATCTGACGAATACTGACGACCCCTCGTAGTCTCTGCCCTATTCTTGCTCCAGGGGCCGGCTCTTGACCCCTCTCACCTCCCATGTCCATCTGCCTGGGCCGCCTCTCCTGGCCTCCTGCCCCTCACAAGACAGAGTGTAGTAAGACTCTGGCCCAAGTAAAAGTGGTTGGAGGTGTTTTAAAATGATCCTCTATGGAGACTCGATGGAATATTCCTTTCATTCTACTTGTCAGCATTGTTTCCAGAGAAAGGGCAAATTCTTCCTCTTTCTTTGCCAATTGCTAACAGTTACCACGCTTACTTTTTCTCTGGGTGTGTGGACACGTGCACCTGCACACACGTTTTGGCTGTAATCACCAGAAAGTAGAGATGGTGACACCGAACTCCTGAACCATTGGCCTGTGTCTCCTGAGGCAGGGCACCCTCCCATGACTCGGTGCCATCAACTCCCCAAGGACAGACACCAGCACTCGCCGCCCCGTCTGCAGACAGGCCAGGTTCACGCTACCCCTTGTTCCAAAGTCAATTTTCTACAGCTGTTTCCCCTGGATAGAATACCACCAAGCTTCAAGCATGCCATTTCCTTGCTGTTTCTCTTTAATACAGAACCCCCCACCCCCTCCCTGGTTCTTCGCGTTCCTCACACAAGTTTCTGGGCAGTGCTGGCCGCTGGCCCGTTAACCCTGGGTGTGGGCGAGCCTTGAGTGTGCGGTGAGCTGCGGAGTAAGCACGCCTGGGAGAGCTCAGGGTTGGGGGTCAAGCACTTCGTCCAGTGAGGCTGCCCAGGCTTCTCCACTGTAAAGGCACCTTTTGACTTTGGTCATTCTTGATTTTGTGTTTTTAGGAATAGTTTGCTTTTTATTGTTTTTTAGAGAGGGAGGGAGATAGAAACATTGATAGGAGAGAAACATGGATAGGTTGCCTCCTGCACGCCCCCTACTGGGGATGGAGCCTGAAACCTGGCAAGTAACCTTACAAGGAATTGAACCAGCAACCTCTTGGTAAACGGGATGATGCCCAACCACTGAGCGACACTGGCCAGGCTGCCTTTGTCATTTTTAAGGGAAATTAACCACCAAGAGTTCAGGACATTTTACAAGGGGGAAAAATGTGGATTTCCTATTCTCCACCAATATTTTCCCTGTGGTTCAGGTGCCCCTGACGATCCTGCCAGTCAGTCATTGCTGGTGGTTGCCCAATGCTTGTTTTCTCATTCCGCCGCTTCTCCATTGCTAGCTGCATTCTTCTTTAAAAACGCTCCTTCCTGTGTCCCTCTCCGCTTTTCCCAGGAAAGATCAAACTAGCCATGTTTAGATGGCCAGGGTGGGCCAAGGGAGCCAGAATCACGGCATTGGCTGAGGCCGTGCAAGGACATTTCTCGTCAAGAGACACCAGACTGGGCAGGTGTTGGTGGCCTGGTTCACCTGCCCATGAGCCTGCGCCTCCCGCAGGTGCGCTACCAAGCTTCCCTAACTCCTGCTGCATTGACCTGGACTCCAGCCTTGTTACCCGTCGGGGCCAGTATCCGGCTCAGGGTAGTTTCTTACATCATCAGCACATTGTGTTGCATCGCCCATGGCATCACACCTGTGCAGTCCTGTTTCTACTGGGTAGGAGGATCCTGGTGGGCATGCCCACTGGCAGTCATGAGGTGCAGGGGACCGAAGCATCAGACCTCCCAGCGCTGACCAGCAGCGGCTCCAGGCCAGCCTCCACGGACTGTCACCTCCATGGTCACTGTCGGAAATCGCTGTGAAGCTGTTTTCTGTGGTTCAGGTTTGTGAGCACCTAGAACGATAGCGCAGCCTCTCCAGGCTTCAGGCCGCATTCACTAGAGTTAGGTCATCTGTTTTCACTTCACACTGTGGTGATTCTGTCCACTGAGAGGACCAGGCGAGGTGACCTGCTGACCTGGTTGGCCGGGGTTTCTCGGGAGGGGGGACTCAGTGCTCAAACTGGATGTCCTATAACATGGGTTGGTTGGACACCCCGGGAGACTGCACAGCCTCAAACACGGGGTCTGGTGAGGTCTTCGGGGCTCTATGGCCTATGGCAAGCTGGCTGGTCACCATCCCACAGCCACACGCCTGGGGTGCCTGTGCCGGGGACGGGTCCAGGCTCCAGTGTTTGCGCTTTTCTCATAGTTTTGTCAGTAACTTGGCCAAGGAGATAGAGCATTTGCTTATCAGTTTTGCTGGCAACCCGACGTTGGCAAGAAAGGGCATTTCCGAGTCACAGCGTACGACCCCTAATGAGTTTTGTGTCCTTCAAAAGCAGGTTCCCATCTAGACCCAGGAGAGCAGAGCCTGGCTCCCTGTGCGGACAGGCCTCCAGGCCTCTTCCTCCCAGGCCCCGGCTGGGAGTGCCGCCGAGGGCCCGTGTGACTCCTGGAAGCTGGTGGGGAATCCACAGTGTTTTTACTGTCTGGAAAAATTACCTTTCGTGAAACTAAAGCAAGGCTTTCAAAATAGTTCAAAATGGACCAGGGCACTGAAGGCCAGGTGGTTCCAGCATCTCCGAGTCAGCACGGCAGCGCTCGGGGAGAACAGGGCTCAGACTGGGTCTAGTATGTTACTCCGTTTGGCCAGCTTCTGCCAGAGCTCCTCCTGGAGTCCAATCTGAGCTGCTGTGCGCAGGGTGTGATCATCCAACAGACGCTGCAGCCACGGGTTTGGGAGTAAGTGCTTGCCCAGGGCTCGCCGAGCAGAGAAGCCTGCTCCTGTGTCTGGGGCGTGAAACACCTGTTTCCTCAGCAAAAGTGCAGCGTGATTATTTGAGATTTATTTGGTCCTAGCCCTCCAACTCCTGATGAGTGAGGAAGTGCATTTCAGTGTGGCCCCAACTGGCTAGTGAGGCCATGCCGTCGTCATTAGCACCCTTGCACTTTTTGACTCAAATGGACCATCAGGTTTTGAAAGCCCTGTTTCCTAAGTCAGACTTAATAGGGCAGACGGCGTCTGCTTTTCCACTTCAGCAGCTGTGGGACTAACGAGCCTCGGGCGAGGAGCTGGGCCTGGGGAGACTGGGACACTGCTGCCTGGGCCTGGGAACCGTGCTCCTTCCACACAGAACCCTCCCAGAGCTGTGACACGCCCCTGAAGTGCAGGCAGACGGAGCTGGGCTGTGGTGATGAACCGTGAGCCTTGTCCTATTGGCGCAGTCCTCCAGGCCAGGAGCCTGGTCTCCACAGTGTCCAGCCTGCCCAGCACTGAGCGTTGGCTGTGCTGTCAGGAGGGCGGGGTCCCCACTTGCCATCATGGCTTTGGGGCTGCCTCTCCCTGGCCTTGCTCTGCCTGGGCTGGCTTACTGTGGGGCCTGGGAGACCGCACTTTCTCAGGGACCAGCGGTTGGGAGGCCTCCTGCTGCTGGCTGCCGGGCTGAGCTGCTGGGAAACAAGCCACCCAAGGCGTGGGGATGTGTGTGCTGGGCAGCGGATCCCATGGGACAGTCAGTAGAGAATGACCTCGCTGCTCCCTCCCCCCCCAGAGAGCCAGGCCTCTGGCCCCACTGCGCAGCCTCTTCAGGATCCGGGGGCTATCGGGTGGCTCCCAGCCCTTCCTCCTCACCAGCCCGTTCTCCAGGCTCTGGGCTCTCTGGACCAACAGGCCACTGGCAGAGAGCCTGTTTCCCACACCTGCCTCCCCGCTGCCCTCCACGAGCTTCCCTCCGTGGGAGCGGTGCCAGCCCGCGGCTCCTGCCTGCCTGGTGGAAGAATATGCGCTTTGTTACCTGCGCGCCGGCCCGATAAAGCACAACGGTATCACAGCGTTGCGATTAGGAGGCAGCTGGCGCGGAGGCTCGGTGCCATGTATGAGTAAACATAATTTGTTTCTGTTCTCTGATTGGGAAGGTCGCAGCGGTTTAACCCTGTGGGAAGGCCTCCGACACATTATCTGCTCAGGCAGAACTGGGAACGAAAACACCGGGCTCGTTAAAAGCAAATTACAGTGTTTTATGAAGATAGGACATAGGAGGCTCCGCAGCCTGGGGGGCAGGACTTGCAGGGACGCCAGGCCCACCTGCTGAGAGCCGGGGCCATCAGCGATGGGGCAGCTGGTGACTTCCCTGGCGGCTTCTGGGGAAATTCAGGTTTTTCAAGCAGTTTTGAAAGCAGCCAAAAGTACATGTGTGAGAGGCCGGTATCTTCTTTACCCGGGAAAGGAGAGGGGAGGATCTGAGAGCTGCGAAGAGGCCTCTGCTTCTGGGTTTAAATTAGCAGAGGACCTCTGTGGTTGCCGCCCTCGCTTCGTGTTCAAAGTGAAAATTGGGGGCAGGAGAGAGAATTCTCCAGTCCCCCGCGCCCCGGGCTCAGGGGCTGTCCTGTCAGGAGTCACTGGTTTGAGCTGCACTGAGAAACGCGAGAGCCTGCAGCAGGGCCAGCCCATAAGTCCTCGTTGGTTTGTTGAACTCTTGATCGTGACGTGTACCTGAGGACAGGTACTGGCAGGTCACCCGGCTGCTGCAGTGGCCAGTTAGGAGAGTGCTGGACGGTCAGGGGAGGGACGGTGGTGGCCAGAGCCCGGAGATGAGCATGGGTGTGTCTTCGGCACCCGATGGGCGGTGAGGAGAGCACAGGTGCCGGGTTGTCAGCCACAGCCCCTAGGTGGATGGGGGTGCCTTCGCTGGAGTGGGGAAGAAATAAAGTTCATGCACGGGGTCCTTTTTAGGTGCTCATCTCTCTTCTGGGCACTCTGGGGAGTTAGACCTGGACAGTGAGGTAGAGACTGTGGAGGTGCCCAGGGCTGGGGAGCGAGGGTGGTGTCGACAGAGAGTTGGGGCTGGGGACGGAGTGCAGTAGTGGGGATGGGCACATACATGTGGATGCAGTTAATGCCACTGAATTGTGCACTTATAAATGGTTCACATGACCAATATTGTGTAGATTTTACCACAATTAAAAAGGGACCAAAGTAGCCCTACCTAGTTCGGCTCAGTGGATAGAGCTCGGCCTGCGGACTTAAAGGTCCCGGGTTCGATTCCAGTCAAGGGCACGTACCTTGGTTGCAGGCTCCTCCCTAGCCTGGGCCCTGGTCAGGGTTCGTGCAGGAGGCAGTCAGTCGATTTGTTTCTCTCACATCGATGTTTCTCTCTGTCTTTCCCTCTCTCTCCCACGCTCTCTAAAAATCAATGGAAAAAATATCCTCAGGTGAGGATTAACAAAAATGATTTTTTTTAAAAGGGACCCAAGTAGACACTGTAGCAATTTGTTAGTTGTTTCCCAATATCCATTCACCTTTGCTCCCTCAGAACTGAACCCCACCTTCAGGTAGGCTCTGGCCCCCGGGGGTCCCCTTCCCACCCCAGGATGCTCACGGCTCTGCGTGAAGAGCTCCACTCATTGAGTGCCCTGGGAAGGTGCGCACTGTGCTCCTGGTCCCATTGGTGGGATGTGGGCCCCCCTCAACTGAGGAGGGAAGGCGCGTTTAAGATGAGCCAGGGATAAACGGCCTGGGCCCTGCCCGGAACGGCCCGGGTCATAGGAGAGGAGTGGACTCTGTGAAAGCCACTGTGGTTGGGCTCTCCTGTGCTTCGAGCCCACTCTACTCCTGGCCAGGGCATAGTTAGTGCGGGGCTGGAGCTGCGGGGACCTCGCCAGGGGCTGCCCAGGCCCCTCCACAGCCAGCCTGCAGCCTGCTCCCTGGGGCCTCGGGGCCTGGCACAGAGCACACCTGCCGTCCAGCGCCCAGCACCCCAAGTTCCTCAGTCAACAGTCCTCGGCTGGGAAGGCGGGGCGCAGGCGGGAGAGGTGCTCAAGGAGTGGCCTGAGGGTGGGCTGGGCCAAGGGCTACGTGTGGGACCCGACAGCTTTCTCTGCCACCAGCACCCCGAGCAGTGATCCAGCAGCAGGCGTTAGCTCCTCTCTCGGGACTGCAGGTCAGCTGGCGCGCGGCCTCTGCATCGAGCCTCTGGCCCATGATTCTCCACATGACGACCCTTGTGCACGTTTTACAGGGTCCAGTCAGGTCCTACTTTGAAGGTCCCATTGGTCACACAGGAGACGTGTCCACATGTGAGGCGCTTAGGGCGGGGACAGCAGCAGAGCTCACAGGAGGCCGGCGCTCGGCCTCACAGGTGTGGGCACAGGAGCCGCCTGCCCAGGAAGGCAGTGAGTAGAGAAGGAGACAAGGACACAGAGGGCCCTAGACTCCCGAGGGGCCGGCAGGAGATGCTGCTGTGTGGGGTACCTCCTGTTACAGGTGTGCACAGGACAGGTGCCTGACCTCACCTGACAGAGGGCGACCCTGGGCCACAGGGAGCTCAAGTCCTTGCCCAGAGCCACCCAGCCAGGATTTCGGCCTCCCAGCTCCTGTCCTTGGATCCTTGTGCCTCCCAAGGAATCTTTACAAAAAGTACCCCCACCCACCACATCTTCCCAGGCCAGCCTGAGCCCCACCTGCAAGGCCCTCCCCACCCCCCTGAGCGAGTGGGTGTCCTGAGTGCCACGGGTCTGCACGCCATGGGCTGCAGAGGTGTGTATGGAGGGGCAGGCAGTCACCTGTTGGATTATCCCAGGAGCCTGTACATGACACCTGGCACGCCACAGTGTCCTGTGTCTAACCCTCACCAAGCCCTGGGAGCCAGGAACTCACAGATGGGGACGCTCGGGCACAGACAGGCCAAGAAACTTGTCCCAGACACACACCAGGTGAGGCGGGCACAGTCCTGGGCGGCCAAGCTCAGGGTCCCACCCTCCACAGCCCTCTGCTCTGGGCACAGGAACTTCCTGGGGCGGCAGGCTTGCCTCCCGTCTGGAAGGATAGAGAGGACCAGGGAAGGGGAGAATGATAAATGTGTGGATGTAGACACACTGCGTGCGGGGGACGGTGAAGATGCCAGGCAGGCCAAGGGCATCTGATGTCACTGAAAGGTCAGAGAAGTGAAGAAGTGCAGTGTCCTGTGCCAGGTGGGCCCGAGCCCCCTCTTCCAAAGCTCTCCCCCAGTCTCTAAAATTTGCAGCACACCTTTTTATGTGAAAATTTTGTTTTTTATTTCCCATAATGGTCTTAGGTATGAGTGTTAATTATTAAAATTAAGGAATCATACACCTAAATACTAATACAATGTTATATGTGAATTATCCTCTCTAATAAAATGGTAATATGCACATTAACCATCACTCCACTACATAAGCCACGCCCACCAACCAAGCCACGCCTGCCAGCCAATCAGGGCGAGTATGCAAATTAACCCCAGCCAAGATGGCTACAGCCACAGAGAGCAAGGTTTCCCAGGTAACAGAGCAAGCCAACCTTTCCATAGCCGTTGCAGGCCTAAGCCTCCACTCAAGCTACAAAGTTTCAATTATTGAAGGTAAACAAATTCAAACAGAAATGGGGGCAGAACGGAGCTTGAGAGAGCAGGCCAGGGTTGCCGGCGGCAACAGGGGAAGCAAAGCTTTCCGCACACCCTGGCTGGGCCCACCCGCTTAAGGCTACAAAGTTTCAATTGCAGAAGGTGAATTAACTGCCACAGAAATGGCTGCCTGCAGAGGGAGCAGCAGGCTTGGCTCTGCTCCAGGCTACAAAGTTTCAATTGTAGAAGGAAAATAAATTCCAGATACCAGGGCCTCTGCTTGGGTTGCCAGGGGGCATGGCCGGCCTGCAAACCACCACAGGCCCCTCGCTCAGGCTGCCCCACGCCCCAAGGGAACCCCCACCTGATCCAGGACACCCTTCAGGGCAAACCAGCTGGCCCCCACCCCTGTACCAGGCCTCTATCCTATCTAATAAAAGAGTAATATGCAGATTGACCATCACTGCAACACACAATTATAGATGCCCCCATGTGGTCAAAGATCCTGCCCCATGTGGACACAAGATGGCCACCACAAGATGGCCAGCAGGGGAGGGCAGTTGGGAGGCACCTGGCCTGCAAGGGAGGGCAGTTGAGAGGGACCTGGCCTGCAAGGGAGGGCAGTTGAGAGGGACCTGGCCTTCAAGGGAGGGCAGTTGAGAGGGACCAGGCTTGCCAGGGAGGGCAGTTGGAGGTGATCAACCCTGCAGGAGAGGGCAGTTAGGGGTGACCAGGCCGGCAGAGGAGGGAAGTTGGGGGCAAACAGGCTGGCAGGGGAGCAGTTAAGCATCAACCAGGCTGGCAGCGGAGTGGTTAGGGGGTGATCAGGCTGGCAGGCAGAAGCTGTTAGGGGCAATCAGGAAGGCAGGCAGGCAAGCAGTTGGGAGCCAATAGTCCTGGATTGTGAGAGGGATGTCCGATCCCACCAGGATCGGGCCTAAACGGGCAGTCGGACATCCCTCCAGGAGTCCCAGATTGGAGAGGGTACAGGCTGGGCTGAGGGACAACCCCCCTCCGTGCACGAATTTTGTGCACCGGGCTTCTAGTCTATATCATAAAAGGCCTGTGGTCGTGACGCCATAACCGCGTTGTGACCAAACGAGCAGCGGGCGGGACGGGGCGCGAGCTACTCGCAGCAGAGAGCTATGAGCGGCGGAGAGCTACGAGCGGCAGAGAGCTAGTACCTCAATAAAAGGGGAAATGAATCATACATATAATCTAGTTCTGTCTCAAAATTCCCACTTCCACCATCCAAACATGCCTGTCTATTCTCTCTTCTGGAATATTTATCGCACCATAATGGTTAGGGACATTTGAATCAGTAAGTGAATGTTCCATCATTTGCACTCAGGATAAATACCCCACAATTCTTAAAGGTCCCCGGCTCAGTGGGTTGGAGCATCGTCCCATGCACCAACAGGTTTCGGGTCTGACTCCTGGTCAGGGCACATACCTGGGTTGTGAGTTCGATTCCCACTTGGGGCACATACGGGAGGCGACCAATGAATGTTTCTCTCTCTTCACTTCTTCTTTCTAAAATCAATAAAAACATACCCTTAGGTGAGATTTTTTTTTTTAATGTTTGAAAAAGAAATCCCCAATTCCTCTCCACCAACCCCTTAAAGGCAGGCAGCCTGTGCTACACCAGTTTCTCTGTTCCTGTCACCAGCACAGCCAGAGTCCTGCCTGCCTGGTGGGGATAGGATGGCAGCTACGTGGTGGCGACCATCTAAATGCCTCAGAACCTCTTCCCCCTTAGTTTTGTTTTTACAATTTTAGCCATTTTTTAGTATCTTTTTTAAAATATATTTTTGTTGATTTTAGAGAGAGAAGAAAGGAGAGGGAGAGAGAAACATCAATATGAGGGAGAAACGCCCTTCGGCCGCCTCCCACACACCCCGGGAAGTCCCTTTAGTGCCTGGAAGGACGCTCAACCAACTGAGCCACTGGCTAGGGCTCCCCTTAGTCTTGTTTCAAGTGAGGTACAGTCCCACACATAACCTCGAGTGCTGGTGCGCCCTTTACACTAGGAGCTCAGGGGTTACTGTTTGTTATTCACATCTTTCTCTTCCTGCTGCATGTACCAGGTGTACCGGTTGATAATGCGGATTTTTTCCAATAGATGGAGTCACACATATGTTGATATATATGCTATTTGATATGTATGCTATTTTGTTGTATTGACAACAAGCTTCAAAACTTCATATGTCAAATTTGCTGAAGACTTTAACATCATAGATATTTTTACACTTAAAAATGTCGAATTTCGTGCCCCAAAAAAAGAGTATTTGCAGGAAGTTTTAATTCATTATTTTGAAGAAAAGTGCTGCTGAAAGTTATCGTATACTTTGGGAAGCTTATGGTGAACATGCTCCATCTCAAGATACTGTGAACGCTGGTTTAAATGCTTTAAAAGTGATGATTTCGATGTAAAAGACAAAGAATATCCAGGTCAACCGAAAAAGTTTGAAGACCAACAATTACAAGCATTATTGGATGAAGATGCATGTCAAACTCAAAAACAACTTGCAGAAAGATTAAACCTTGCTCAGCAAACAATTTCTGATCGTTTAAAAGCAATGGGAAAGATTTTGAAGGAAGGAAAATGGGTGCCACATCAACTGAACGAAAGGCAAATGGAAAACTGAAAAGTCATCAGTAAAATGTTGCTTCAATGGCACGAAAGACTTTTTTGCATCGAATTGTGACTGGCGATGAAAAGTGGATTTACTTTGAGAATCCCAAATGCACAAAATCATGGGTTGATCCAGGTCAACCATCAACATTGACTACAAGGCCAAATCGCTTCGGAAAGAAGACAATGCTCGGCGTTTGGTGGGATCAGGAAGGTGTGGTGTATTATGAGCTTCTAAAACCAGGTGAAATCGTTAATAGTGATCACTACAGACAACAAATAATCAATTTGAACCACGCTTTGATTGTGAAACAACCAGAATGTGCCAGAAGACACGGCAAAGTAATTTTGCTTCATGATGACGCACCATCACACACTTCAAAGCCAGTTAAAGACACGTTAAAAGGTCTTGCCTGGGAAGTGTTAACCCACCTGCTGTATTCACCAGACCTTGCTCCTTCAGATCGATGGCACACACACTTTCTGAGCAGCACTTCAAAACGTACGAAGAAGTGGAAAATTGTCTCTCTGAATGGTCTGCCTCAAAACAAGAAAAGTTCTATTGGGACGGTATCCACAAATTACCTGAAACATGGGGGAAATGTGTAGCTAGCGATGGACGTTACTTTGAATAAAGCACTTTTGATGTTTCTCTTGAAATTGTCGTGTTTTCTGTGATGACAAAATCCGCATTAGTAACCGGTACACCCGGTAGCCCAGCGGGTGGACGTGTCTGTTTGTTCACAGTGTGCGCTGTGGTGGAGCCGCAGCAGGGGCTCCCGCAGACTGGCCTCAGAGCCAGCTCTGTGCACCCCCAGGGCTGCTGTTGTCTTGTTGCGGGGAAAGGCTGCAGGGCCACATGGGTCCCTAGTCCCAGGGCAGAAGGGATGTGGCGGGCACCCTGTGGAATACTCGTCACGGTGTAAACCGCAGGTGGTGAAAGGTGGGAAGGTGTTGCAGACCCAGGAAAACTCCATTTGCATTTCTGTCAGGGATTTATCCACTAAAAAATAGCCGGGGCTCCTGTCACAGCGCTGGCCTCTGTGGGCTGCCCGGGCCTCTGGGGCCCACAGTTTGCAGGAGGCAGGGGAGCCCTCCCTCCTCTTTGCTTTCCCTCCTCCTCAGGAGTTACTCCAGCACAGAGAATGGCGTTTATGCTTGAAGGAAGAATACTACCCACAGGCGGACTGGAGTATTCAAGAACGCCAAACTGGCCCGACCCGGTTGCTCATTGGGGAGGGCTCCGGCCCGCGGGCTGCAGGGTCCCGGGTTCCGTTCCAGTCAAGGGCGCGTTCCTTGGTTGCAAGCTCCCCGGGGAGCAGGGGCAGCCCGTCCACGTTTCTCTCCGTGTCTCCCGCTCCTTCCGCCTCTCAGCATCCCCGGAGAACAGCAACCACCACCGCCCGACAAGCAGCAACCTCCGACCCAGCCGCCGGAGCTCCGGCCGTCACCGCAGGCGCTCTGCGGCCTCCCGGGCGGGGGCACGGCCCCTCGGCGGCGGGGACGCGCCTGGGCCGCAGGCAGCGGACAGGTCGCCGCATCAGGGGCACCGGAGGGGCGCGCAGTGCCCCCAGCCTGACCCCGCGCCGGGATCCGGCGGGGCCTTTGTTCCGCCCCAGCTGGGTAAACCGCGCCCGCGCCCCTCGCGGCGGCACCTTTGTCCGGCCAGCGCCACAGACAATGGCCCGCGGAGCCTCCGGGAGGCGCACACCTCGTTTGTGTGCACTTGGGGGGCGGGGCGGCCAGGTGCGCGGGCCGCGGAATGCAGGGCCGGCTGAGGGTGGCCCGCCCCCCCGGGCCCAGCCCGGACCCAGCCCGGACCCGGCCCGGGCCCAGCCCGGGCCCAGCCCGGGCCCAGCCCGGACCCAGCCCGGGCCCAGCCCGGACCCAGCCCGGACCCAGCCCGGGCCCAGCCCGGACCCAGCCCGGGCCCAGCCCGGGCCCAGCCCGGGCCCAGCCCGGACCCAGCCCGGACCCAGCCCGGGCCCAGCCCGGACCCAGCCCGGACCCAGCCCGGACCCAGCCCCGCAGGCGGCGGGCTGCCGGCCTCGTTCGGACACCTGGCTGCTGTAAAGCGATTTACGAAGTGAAAGTGCTGGACGAGGCCGCCAGCTGGAGCCGGCCGCGTTCCGGGCTCCTTAGGCGCCTGGTTATGGGAGACAAACTCTAATCCGACCGTAAAAACCAAATCTGAAAAACATGTTTGCCCCTGTGGCCTGGCCCGCGCAGCATTCCTGGTGAAGTCACGCCTCCGAAGGGATTAGTTTTATCGCGGGAGACACCGCGCACGCAGGACTTTGATATGGTGGGAACCGCGTCCTGCGGGGACCCCACCCCAGCCCTTTGCTGCGAGGAGGGCTTCCCTCCGGGTGGGGCCTGCTCCCCCCAGGGCCCGCCCCAGCGGCGCCCCTCCGCCTGGGCCCGGGGCCACTTCACTCCAGAGCGCAGTCCCGCGCCCGATGCTGCGATGCCGCGTGGGACAGCGGCTCAGGTCCTGCGCGTTGGGCGGCGCCAGGTTCCCCTTCCGGTGCCCTCTGGGTGATCTGGATTTTCCCCACCTAGTCTGCCCTTCCTTCAGGAAGGAGGGAGGGAAGGAGGGAGAGACGGGGAAGGAGGAGGGAGGGAGGAGGAGGGGGGAGGAGAGAGGAAGGCCTGCCTGCGTTTTAACCGCCTTAACCATCTGCAGTGTCTGGTGCAATAATGCTAACTCCCTGCGTAATTGGGCAGCATCTCTGCAGTTGTTTCTTCTGCAAACAAACTCTGTACTCAGGCAACCTCCCTCTGCCCCTCCCGGCCCTGACACCCCTCTGCCTTCCGCTTCTAGCAGACCCACTATTGTAGATTCCACGTGTAGGGAGAACTGTGCGGGAGAACTGTGCGGGGAGAACTGAGCGGGGAGAACTGAGCGGGGAGAACTGTGCGGGAGAACTGTGCGGGAGAACTGAGCGGGAGAACTGTGCGGGGAGAACTGTGCGGGGAGAACTGAGCGGGGAGAACTGAGCGGGGAGAACTGTGTGGGAGAACTGAGCGGGGAGAACTGTGCGGGAGAACTGAGTGGGAGAACTGTGCGGGAGAACTGAGTGGGAGAACTGTGCGGGAGAACTGAGTGGGAGAACTGTGCGGGAGAACTGTGCGGGGGAGAACTGAGCGGGGAGAACTGTGCGGGAGAACTGAGCGGGAGAACTGAGCGGGGAGAACTGAGCGGGAGAACTGAGCGGGGAGAACTGAGCGGGGAGAACTGAGCGGGGAGAACTGTGCGGGAGAACTGAGCGGGAGAACTGAGCGGGGAGAACTGAGCGGGAGAACTGAGCGGGGAGAACTGAGCGGGGAGAACTGAGCGGGGAGAACTGAGCGGGGAGAACTGTGCGGGAGAACTGAGTGGGAGAACTGTGCGGGAGAACTGAGTGGGAGAACTGTGCGGGAGAACTGAGCGGGGAGAACTGTGCGGGAGAACTGAGCGGGAGAACTGAGCGGGGAGAACTGAGCGGGAGAACTGAGCGGGGAGAACTGAGCGGGGAGAACTGAGCGGGGAGAACTGAGCGGGGAGAACTGTGCGGGAGAACTGAGTGGGAGAACTGTGCGGGAGAACTGAGCGGGAGAACTGAGCGGGAGAACTGAGCGGGAGAACTGTGCGGGGAGAACTGAGCGGGGAGAACTGAGCGGGGAGAACTGAGCGGGGAGAACTGTGCGGGGAGAACTGTGCGGTCTTCGTGTGATGCGTGTGTGTTGCTTAGCGGACGGTCCTGGAGGCTCTCGCGTGGCAGCCTTCTTGTTTAAGGCTGGATAATATTCCACGCCATGTCTGGGCCCACCTTGGTCCATTCGCCTGCTGAAGGTCCTTGGGTTGCCTCCCCTCCTTCGCTCTGTGAGGGACGCTGCAGGGAGACGGGCGCTCCCAGGGCCCGAGCTTAGTCACCCAGGACAGGCCTGCGGGCCCTGCGGGCTCCTGTGGCGCTGCCAGTGCTCGACTTCCTGACGGACCCTCCTTCCCGTGTCCACAGTGGCTCATGTACTGTTTCCATCCCACCAACAGTGCACAAGGGTCCCCGTTTTTCCGAGTCCTCAGGAGGCGTGTTTTCTGGTTTTCGGTTTGATGACAGCCGTGCTATCGCGGCCAGGTGGGCTGTGGCATTTCCCAGTGAGCAGTGACATTGCACGCCTTCGCAGGGTGGGTCGCTTGCGTATCTTCCTTAGAAAAGTGTCTAGTCCAGTCCTTTCCCTGTTTCTAAGCTGGATTTTGTTGCTGTTGCTGAGGCGCGTGCATTCTTTATGGACATTAGTCCCACCAGACAGGAGACCCGTGGGCTGGGGTGGGGGGTGCGTGAAGATTGGTTTCTTTGTCTCAGACTTTCTTTTCTCTGTCCTTCCGTTCTATCCTCTCGCTGTTGCTGGGGACACAGCACAGGCAGGACACCCTGTTCTGGAAACTGAGGCAGAGAAGAGCGCGGACCGAGGGGCTTGGCCGGGGTTCCCAGAGGTCGGGGCGCCTCAGGCCCCAGGTGGGACGCTCAGGTCGGGGCGCCTCAGGTGGGACCCTCGAGGGGTTCCCCTCCAAAGGCCCGCGGCTGCCGCCACCAGCGGGAAAAGCTGGGCTGGTCTGAAAACCGCGTTTCCTCTCATCTCCCTCCGGGCGCCTGGGGCTGCGTGGACTGGCCGTGGCGGGGGTCCTGGGGCCCGGTCCGCGGGGCTGGCTGCGCTCGTTCCGCGGGATGACTTGTTCGCTGCGCCGGAGTGGGTGAGGACCGGCCAGTGATCGTATTTAAATTTGCTATAATTGATTTGGGGAAGAGCAACTGTGACGAGAACGAATTGATCATTAAATTTATTAGCGAGATAAATTCCGCCGCGATTAAGCCGCTGGCTGGAGCCAGGGCGCGGCGGCCAGGCCTTCCCGCCGCCAGGTCCCCGCGCCAAGCCGGGCTGGTTCGGTTGGGGGCCTCATAATGCCGTCCCTCGGCGCCCCCTTCCCGTCGCGGAGGGAGCGGGTCTGCCCGCTGGGTGAAGGGACAGGACCTCGCTGGGGCCTGAGGCCCGACTCCAGGACGGGTGCCCCCCACGCCCCCAGCGCGGCGGGTCCCCGGCCGCCCAGCGCCGAGGTCAGGTGGGGGCGAGGGCGGGCCGGCGGGGGCGCGGAACACGCCGCCGAGCAGCCGGCCGGGCAGGGGCCGCTCCAGGCTGGACTCCCTGCTGTGTTAGACAGCGAAACGAGATACACACCGATTGCACATCGGCTTTAACCCAAAGCCGCGCCTTCCGCCTCTCCCGCCCCCTTCCTCGGGGCCCTGGGCTTTCCCACCAGTTGCAAACCCCAGTCCTGGCCCCGAAGCACCTTTGGACCCGAGGCGGCCAGGCCCGCGCCCACAGCTGCTCCCGCGGTCGCGCCCCCGGCTCGGCGGGTTGGATTTTGTGGAGGGAGCGGGTGATGACGAGCTGCCGGAGACGGGGTTAATCTCGCCGGGGCGGGAGGGGGGGCGGGAGGGGGGGCGGGCCCCGCCGGCCTGCGCGTGATCGCGGGAACGCAACGCCCGGCCCTTCCGAACCCATCCATCAGCGCGAGGCGGGGAGGCGCTCACCCCGCGCCCCGGGCCGGGAGTGGAAACAGCAGGAGGAAGGCACGAAGGCGGGAGAGCGGCGTCCCCGTCGCGATTTCCTCCAGGCCCCGCGCGGCGGGGCGGCGGCGGGGCGGCGGCGGGCCTGTGTGCAGCCCCTGGCGCCGCGCGGGTGGAGGGCGCGGCCGCCGCGGTGGACGAGCCCGGAGCAGCGCGGCCCTGGTGCCCTCGGCCGCTGCTCCCCCTCAGACCCCAGAGCCCGCTCCGGGCCGGCTCCTGCGGCCGTGCGCTGGGCAGGCCATCGCGACCCGGCAACGTGCGGAGGGCGGCCTGGCCGCGCGGACCCCAATGCCCGGCCCGTGTAGGCGGCTGGAGCGTATTTTCCGAAACACGCAGGGTGTTCACTTCTGGACCCCGCGAAGCGAGAAGCCCCGCAAGGAAACGGGAAGATAAGCCGGGTCCAGCCACCCTCCCCCCCGGGTGGGGCACCGGGGCGAGCGCACACCTGGCCTCGGGTGCTTTGTTTAAACCAAAACTTCGCACCAGCGACTCCCCAGCAGCGGCACCAGCTCCCCGCTCGCTCGCGGGGCGCTCCGCGGCGGAGGCGGGCCAAACACCAGCTGCAACTCTGGGATCCCGACGCTCACCTTCTGCCCTGAATTGCCGGGGGCGGGGGGACCCCCGTCGTTTCAACAAGAACTGTAAAGCTGCTTCCGTACTCCCCCCAGAGATGGCCCCGCTCCTCCAGTAAAAACACAATTTATTGTACATCGCATCGCGGACGATGGGGAAGCGGAGTAATAATTTAGCATGCATAAGTAGACGTTTCTTTTTATATATAAATACAGCGTACAAAAATAGAGACAGTACAGTTCTAGGCTCGCGGTTGGGTCGCTCTGACGGAACCCCTAAGACACAGCCCGCAGCATTGCCGTCCTCTCGCCTCCGCGGAGCGGCGCTACCGGAGGGTCCCGGTCTCCAGGGTGAACACGAGGGCCCCGCCTTCTCCACGCCGGCAGGGGAGCTGGGCGCCGACCCTGGTGCGCCGGTTCTCCTCACAAAACCGCCCCCCACCACCACCCGAAATTCAATGGGTCAGAACCAGAGTTCAAGTTCGCACGCGCTGGGCCGCCACGCTCGGCCGCTCGCAGAGCAGACGGTGCTGCGGCCCCGGACCGGGCGGGACGTGGGGCGGCGGTGGCTGCGAAGGGCGCGGGGCCCAGGCGTCCCGGGGTCCCGCGTCCCTGGCGTCGGCCGGGACCTACTGCTGGTGCCCCGACCGCGGAGGCGGGGAGTCGGGCCCGGAGGAGCCGTCGGAGGAGGCGGCGTGCGCGCCGCCCCCGTTGCTGTAGGGGAAGGGGTCCTCGTCCTCCCCGTCCTCCTCGGGGTCACTGTCCCTCAGGTCCCGCGGGCGCCGGCCGCCCTTGTCCCCGGGCGGCCCCAGCAGCTCCTCGTCGCCCTTGTCCTCGGCGGCGCCGCCCCTGCCCGCGCCCCCGCCGCCCCTCTGCTTCTCGGCCTCCTGCGCGGCCTGCTCTTTGGCCTTTTTGCTGCGTTTCCACTTCATCCGCCGGTTCTGGAACCAGATCTTCACCTGAGGGCACAAGGGGGTCAGACACGCTCACCTCCATCCGCTTCCGTCCCTCCCGGCCCCGGCCCCGGTCCCGGTCCCGGTCCCGGTCCCGGTCCCGGTCCCGGTCCCGGCACCCGCCCGCCGGTGGGAGGGGGCTCGGACCGGAGGGCAGGCTCCAGGCGGCCCCGGGACCGGGAGGAGCTGGGCAGGGCGGGGCGGGAGCTGAGGCTGGAGCCCCTCCGCCCTTCTCCCCCCGCCCCCGGGCCTGCGGGCAGCTGGGGGCGCCCGCGGATCTCCAGGTGTTCCCTCCTCTCTTTCTGGAACAAAACTTCCTGACTGCGCCCGGGCCACCTGCCTCGGAATGGGGCAGAGGGTCGTTTCGATGCAGGATCCTGCCCCCTCCGAATCAGACCTCCGGGCACGGGTGCAGCTACCCTGGCGGGGCGCGGGGACTCTCCGACGTTGATCCGCACCCACGGCGGAGGCTGGGGCGGAGGAGACCGCCCCCCGGCCAGCGCGGGGCGGCGGGGCGCTCACCTGCGTCTCGGTGAGCATCAGCGAGGTGGCCACCTCGAAGCGCTTGGGCCGCGACAGGTACTTGTTGAGCTTGAACTGGTGCTCCAGCTCCAGCAGCTGCTGGCTGGTGAAGGCGGTGCGCGGCCGGCGGCACTTCCCCAGCAGGTTCGACTGCGCCTGGGCTGCGGGCGGACTGGCGTGAGGCGCAGCCCGGCTCGGACCTCCGCCCACCCCCGCGGGTCCTGGGAGCCGCTGCCCGCCCCTCAGTGCCAGCTACCCTCCCAGCCTCGCGGCCCGGGCGGAACCGGACGGTGTGGGTGTGGGTGTGGGTGCGATGGACCACATCTCCCCTCTCCCCTCTCCCCTCTCCCCTCTCTCCCCTCTCCTCCCCTCCCCTCCCTCTCTCTCTCTCTCTCTCTCTCTCTCTCTCTCTCTCTCTCTCTCTCTCTCTCTCGGACAGACCCTGGGAGCCCGTCACCGGGGCGCCCTCCCCGCCTGGGGGCGCGGCTGAGGCTGGAGAGCAACCGCCGCTGGCCTCAGGCTGCCCCGCGGCTCAGGTGCACGCGGCTCCCGCCCGCTCCTTCCCACACCGGCGGCCGGCGCTGTGCCGGCTCCTCGGGTACGGAGGGAGGAGGAGGAAGGGCGGGCCGCGGCTGGAACTGAATCCTGGGCCTAAACAGTTTTCATCAGAGTCCTCCCCCCGTTTAAAATGTCTTTTCCACAAACCGCCCAGCACAGAGGGGCCGGCCAGGGGACCCGGGAACTGGTAGCCTTCCAGGACAATCTCTTTATGCAAATGAAAGGCCTGGGCAGAAGGGACTTTGCTTTCTATGCATTCAAGGAGGTCTCTCTTTATTTACATAATTTCACACGGTTACATCAGAGAATTTTATGACCTCAAAACAAGACTTCCCTTGATTTCCCAGGAGCCTGACGAGTGTTAGACAATAAAAGAAAGAAAGAGAAGAAAGGAGGCTGGCCGGGCCGGAGGAGCAGCTCCCCAGGGACCGGCAATTTGCTTTATGGGAGGCCCACGCCCCCCGCTTTAGTTAAACAAGGCCCCAAATTCCCAAACCTGACACTACATTAGAACTTTAATTAAAACACTGGCTCCCACAGGACCATTTGGAAAATGCCATCCGACAGCAGAGACGACCAATTAAAGGAACCAAACAGGTTTTCCTTCTGGCGACCAGAGGGGGACCGCGATGCATGCCCCCTGGCCAGTGTGCTAGGCCCTGGCCCTTTGGGCCAGTGTTTGCGTTCTTTCTGGACTTCACACTGCCTGGATCTAAGTTGGCTGCCTCTGGGTGAAAATTTGGAACCAGAGATAGACAAAGTGTGTTGCAAAGAAATGGAGCTTTCATTGGTTTTCTGCGCGATGTTGGGCTCCGAAGCCAGCACCCCTCATCACCCCCCACACACACACACACACACACAGTGGGGGACAGCGTCTCAGGCCCTGGGGGATGCAGACCATAATGAGAAGGGGTGTGCTGGGGGGGTGGCCAGGCCCAGCAGCGTGCCCTGGGTTTGACTGACCCTGGATCAGCTGTGTCTGTAGCGGTGGCAGCGTCCCAGTGAGAGGTGAGAGCCAGCCTACCCTCTGCTTTGTGGGGGCTCGGGCTGGAGTAACTCCAACGGGATGGGTGGGTGGTCATTAGGCCTCTGGGAGCCGAGCTGAGGCGGCAAGCAGTGCCCTGCTGGGACTTTTCTCACTGGGCTGTGACTTCTGTGGCCCTAGCTTTTCTCTGTTTAGTCACAGCCATGGCTTCCAACAGAGGAATCTGAATTCTGCCCAGTGTTTATTTCTGTTTTCTCTTTGGCTTTTCCCCTCTACCATGCCTGCATCTCCTCAGTCTAAACAAATCCACTCAGACAGAAACAATGGGGTCTCTTTGTTTGGGTGTTGGGTGCTGGGAGGCATAAAGCCTCATGCATCTTCCTCTAAGCCTATGGGGTGGGGTCCCAGGACAGAGACCCAAACTCTCCCCGTGCAGCCCTGCCTCTCACCAGCAAAGCCAGAGCTGGCCCAGGCGGTAGGGAACCGACCGCCCTGGGAGATGGAGAGCACGCTGCCCACCTCTCTCCTAGAGGAAGGGTTCGCTTCTTGTAGGGCATCCCCACTTCAAAGTGGGTACTGCTGCTAGGAGTCTCTGTGATGGGGTTCCTGACAAAGGGTGCACCCCCCTGCCCACAGGGGCCCACTCACCACCACTCCGTTCAAGTCAGGCCACCACCTTCTGGGCTTTGCACCCTGGACTGAGTGCCCTTCCAGAGGCAGCAGAGCCAGGGAAGGGCCGGGGTGGCCTGGGCTCTGGCCTTTGGGTCCGGGAGCCCATTTCTCTCCTGCTGCTCCCCATCTCTCCCTCTCCTGGGAGGGGCCAGAGGCCTGGGGGTCTCTCCAGAACCCAGAATGTGGGACAAAATTAAGTCAGTTTCCCTGGTTATGAGCGCCTGGTTCCTGACCCCCAGGCCGCCTGACTCTGGGCACTCCTTCCTTCCCCCGCCACTCCCTTCTCCCCTAGCCCGCCAGTTAATCATTAGATTTAGTCTCACACCTCCAGCTGCACCGAACCGTTGAGAGAAAGAAGGCAAGGCCCGCGCGTGGCCATTTTACTGATTCGCGCCCATCCCAACCGCGCAGCCGGCCGAGTCCTCGCAGGCCCCCGGCGGAGCGGGGCGGCTTCCCGGCGCTTTCACGGCTCCATCGGAGCAGAAAGAGAGGGGAGGAAGGTGCCCCGTGGAGGTGGATGGAGGCGCAAGAGAACCATGTGCCAGGAATCTCCTTCCCCGTTTTTGTCCCTCCTTCCCCGCCGAGGGCTGCGCGGTACTCACAGTTGAAGTCCGGCATCTTGGGCAGGATCATGCCCGCGGTGGACGCGCGCAACCACTGGTCCAGCTGGAAGGTGCCTGCGCCCAGCTTGATGGGGTCGACGGGGTGCGCGGGGTGCGCGCCCTGCACCTGCGGGTACGAGTAGGAGAGCGCCGGGTGCTGGCCTGCCAGGGCCGCCGCCGCCGCCGCCGCCGAGTAGCCGTACACCGGGTGGCCGTAGAGAGCCGCCTGCGCTGGGAGCCCCGCGCCGCCCTGCGCGCCCCCCGGGTGCAGCCCCAGCGCCAGGCTCCCTGCGGCGGCGGCGGCAGCGGCGGCGGCGGCGGCGGCGCCCGGGTGCGCGTGGTGGTGGGGACCCCCGGGCCCGCCGCCCGCGCCGCCCGCGCCGCCCGCGCCCAGGAAGCCCGGCTTGGGCAGCAGCGCGCAGTGCGCGGCGAGCAGGCGAGGAGGAGACGGGCTCTCGGCGCGCAGGCGGTCGGCGGGCGCTGCGGGCGGCTCCGAGGACGCGGGGCTGCAGCTGCCGCTCGCCCCGCTGCTCGCCCCGCCGCCGCCAGGGCCGGATGCCGCGGCCGCGAGCGACGTGACCAGGGCCAGAGGCGCGGTCTGCGCGGAGGCCGCTCGCGGGGGGTCCACTGCCAGCAGCGCGTCGATGCGGAAATTTTTGGATTTTTCCATCTGCTCGTTAGGGGCTGGCGATCAGGGCCGGGTGGTGAGGCGCGGCCGTGTGCAGGCTCGCGGAGCGTCGCGTGGCGTGGCAAGCCCCAGGGCTCGGTATTGTTAGGGTGATTATCTGCCAATAATCGAAGTCGCCGCCGCAAACTCAGCCAAGAGGGACCATGTCCGAAGCCTCCTCCACGAGGGCCCCGCCCCGGGCCGCGCTCACACGCGCTCGCACAAACTCCACGCGAGTATGGGGCGCGGGGCGGAGGCCGCGGGCGCCCTGGCGGAGACCCGCGCCCCTGCGCGCACTTGAAGCGCAGCGCGGCCGCGGATTGGCGCGCGCAGCGGGGACCCGGGGAGGGGCGCGGGCCTGGCCATTGGCCGCCGGGCGCACCTGTCACCGTCGCAGCCGCCTGCCGCCCCGCCCCTGCGCTGCAAGGTCCTAAACAGCCTGGGGTGCCAAGCAGCGGTGGCAGGGAGGGAACAGCGACTAGGTTGGGGAGCTCTGTGGCGCAGTCTAGGGTTCCTGCTCTCTTTCCTTGGGGTGCTGAGCAGAATGGCGGGCGCTGCTGATCCTGGGTCCCCGCCAGGCCCCCCCGCTTCTACAGCCCCTGAGACACGCTGTCCCCCTCCGGGCTCGGGTCACCCAGAGCTGCAGGGCGCCTCCTCCCCCGCCTCCTCGTCAGCACTTGAGTTTGCCCACTTCTCCGTGCGGGAGCCCACGCTGCTTCCCGAACTAGCCGCTCTGCCCAGTGACTGCAGAGCACAGCGGACCGTTGGGGTCGCCAAGCCTTGCTCCAGGGGCTCCACGGCGCACAGGAGCGGTCTGTGCCCCTGTCGCCAACCCTCTGCAGGTGTAAACTCCTCACCTCCTCTGGAAAGTGCCGTGCGTTCCAGGTGTGCATGTGCGGGCGAGTGTGCCTTCCCCGCGGCTGCAGAGCCCAGGACCGCAGGCGTGGAGACCTGTCCTGCCTGGGAGCGGGCATGCAGGAGCCAGTACCCACCGGGGGCAGTGCTGATCCTGAGGCTGGTCGCTTGGACCCTAGCACGAAAATGCTGTCCGCGTTCGTTCTCCTGCCCGCAGCGCCCCGGAAAATCAGCCCAGGCTGGGCCAGGTTGTGGAGTGAGAGTCCAGACCCCTCCCGCCCCCCCCCCCACACGCCTCAAATATTTACAGTAAAAGCACTTTCAAAGGGCTTTTTTTAAGCGGAAAGAATCTACAGGCAGGTGGCCCCAACACCAGGCTTTGTCAATAGCTCGGTTAGACCCCGTTATCTCCCCAGACAGGTGTGGGAATGCGGGAGGAGTTTCAGGTTCTTGAGGTCGGGCTTCCCAGGCAGCTGGAAGGTGAGTAAAGGGCAGGAGGGCGGAGCACAGGACAATCCAGGCCAGGAAATTTGTCAATGAGCAGGTCAGGTTGCTACAAGAGGTGTTTTTTAAAAAGGTAAATTCTGTGTGGGGCCCTGTTGTGTCTCTTCCAAAGGCTTTGCCTCCGTGAGAGCTGGTGGCAGGATTCTATTGTCAAGAGCCAGTTTCTCTCCACTCGCACAGGGGCGTCCCGGGGCCAGCAGAGCCAGGAGGGTGGAGGAGGCTGGCAGTGGCTGGCAGCAACCCGGGCAAGTGAGAGAGCACTTTGCAGAAGCCAGTGCCAACGTGCAGACAGGAGTGACAGCATCTACACGGACCCGGTGTTTGTCCTTAGATGAGGGCTTTCTGAGCAAATAAGAATGCAGCCAGCTGCTGAGTGGACAGAGGGGAACACTCACGTTTCTTGAACACCTACTGCATGCCTTGATGGTCTACAATTATTTCCTTTCATCTTCGCTGTGACACTAGAAGGATGTTGTCACCTCCGCTTTACAGAGTCCAGCTTCGAGAGGCTGAGACTGTACCCCACAGGTAACCACCCCCCACAGGTAACCACCCCCCACAGGTAACCACCCCCCACAGGTAACCACCCCCCACAGGTAACCATCGCCCACAGGTAACGAAGCCTCAGAGGTGGGACTGAGCCCAGATGTGACAGCAGGGGCCACACATTTCTGCCTCTGCCCTCCAGTGTCCCCATCCCTGCTCCCCCCTTTCCTTCTATCTGTTGCCTTTGGGGTTCCAAGCTCCCCTTTCTGGGCAGGACACGCTTCACTCTCCAGGGAGAGTGTCTCCCTGCCCCCCAGGATGGAGAGGGCAGTGGGGGCCCTCAGACAGGCCTTAGCTCCAAGATCACCCCCCTCCTCCACCTGCTGAGACGGCAGCGGTCCCAAGGGCACAGACTCTGGGGCTGGGGTGGGGTGACTGCCAACTGAATCCCCCCACCCCCCAGATTGAACCTGGAGCTCACCACCCTCTCTGCTACCCAAACAACCACTCTTGGGCCAGTTTAGTTGGGAATGGGTGTGCAGACTACACTCACCATACACCCCTTTCCTCAACAAAGCCAATGTTTTTAATAACTCGCAGAGGAATACATTCATCCTTTTTGTTTCATAGTGACCTCGCTCTCAGACCCCCAAATCCCCTCTCCCCCGTTGCCCTCTCCCCACCCCTGGGTCCAGCTGAGAGCAGTCAGGAGGCCACAGCTCAGGCTCATCTGGTTCAACCCCATCCACAGTGGTGGGGCCCAGCCTGCCCCCCAGGGGCCTGGCCGCCCTCCAGCTGCAGGCTACCCGATGGCCGCGCCTGTGTTTGGGTGAGTGTGTATTTCTTTGTCTAGAGAAGTTGGTGGTGTTAGGCCCAAAGGACTCGGTGCTAAAGGACTTTAAAGTGGCCGCACTCGCCCCTGTGAAGAAGAAGGGAACGCCTGTGGAGGTGCTGTGAGCAGCTGTGGGGGAGAGGCAGCTCTGGGGAGCTGGGGTTTGCTCTGGGGTCCAGCACCCGCATTGTGCAACCCGCTGCTCTGAGGAAGGCTCGGGGCCTCGGAGCAGGGCTGCAGCGGGAGAGCTGAGGTCGGCCCCAGGTCTCCTCTCTCAGGGCAGCCTCTGGGCAGGCGGCTCCGACCCCCATCCGGGCCCCGGCCCGCCCCTGCTGAGTCCCCCAGCCACCACCCCGCCCCCCCGCCCCCCGCCGCCTGCGCCGCGGCCTCCCTCTCTCCCCAGGGTCTTCCTTTGAGATTCTGAGCGCCTCCTGCAGCGCCCTTTCTCCCGCTGCTCAGGAAGGAGAACGTTTATACAAACAATCGCAAAAGAAAAAGCTGTTGTAATCCACGCCTATTCCCGTCTGGAAAGATTATATTTATATTTATATCTTTAAAAGGTCAGGGGGATGCTGCAGAATTTAAATGTGTAAAAACCCAGCAACCTAGGAGCCTTCTGTTTTTGGAAATTTCGTCCAGATAATACACCCTTCTGTGAAGGTGGGCAGAAGACGTGTACGACACGCCACGCCGAGGATGGGAGGCGGCACCATCGTTACCGCGCGCACCAGCTTCCTTCCGCGTGACGTGGGGGCGCCCGGCGCACACAGGCACCCCAGGCGCCGGGGCTGGGGCTGGGAGAGGCTCCTTGGAAGAAGTCAGCTTCCCCAGCGGAGGTTCCACGCCCGAACCCAGGCCCCAGCACCTGCCGCAGCCCCGTCCTGGGGGTGGGGAGGTGTGATTCATGGAACTGCAGTTTACCCTCTCGGGTTTGGCTCGGGAAACGGAGGCGCAGGGCCCCCGGGGGTGGGGCGGCGGTGGCACTGGACCCCAGGCCGGCGGGCTACCAGCGAAAATGCTGGCTGAGGGCGCGGCGGGCCTGCGGGGCCGGAACAGCTCCGTCCCGGCGGAGGCGAGCGCGGGGAACCGCGTCAAGGCCGCTCGGCGCCCGGAGCAGAGGCCGGCGACGCGCGCGCTGGGCGATGGGGGCGGGGTCCCCGGAAGGCGCCCGCGGGGCGGGGGCGGGGCAGGTCCGCAAAGGTGTCCCCGCCCCCAACCGCCCCGCGGGCCAGAGGCACCACCTGGTTAGCCCCGCGCTTTGATCTGCGGACCTCCTCCCTGACCCGCGGGCGCTGGGCTTCTGACGGTTTGGAAAGGAGGGGGCCCGCAGACCCACGCTCCCACCCGAGGCTTCCGCTCCCACTCCCCCTCTGGTCGGCCCGCCCTGTGCGCCTGGGTTCGGGTCACCGCGATCGCGCTGTCTTGGGCCTGTCCTCTGCCCCGGCCCAGGCCTCCCTGCAGACAGCCAGCCCAGACGGGGCTCGCTGCTGGGGCTGGCGGCTGCTGCAGGATTTAGATGCAAAAATCCATCTACGGGCTTTCTAATTTTGGAAAATTCCTCCAAATACAAAATATCTGCTTTCTGCTCGGACCCTGGGCAGGCGCCCTGCTCTCCTGGACACGCAGGCAAGGGCAGGCCTGGCGCGGGCGCCCCAGCGCTGGGCCCCTGGGATGGAGGCAGCACCCACCGCCTGCAGGGTTCCTTCTGACCCCCGACCCCCAGAGCGTTCCCAGCCACGGCTCCCAAGTTCCCGGCTTCCAAGGGAAACAAGTACCCCGAGAATTCGGAGACGCGGGGAAGACTTTTGCTGCAGGGCTTTGACTTCATCTATTGCAGGGTCACACCGCTGTCAGAGCTAGGTGTCCGTCACCCGCCCAGGCCGGGCGTTCAGCCGCCGCAGCGGGACGGCCCTCTCCCCAGCGCCCACCCTGGCCTACAGTTGCGGGTGAGTCTGGACTGTCGAGGGGCGCGTCTCATTTTAAGACCCAGGACTCCCTCTCTGAGGGCCCCAGGCAGCCGGGCCACCAGCGAAAATGCGGGCTGAGGGTGGCGTTTGGCGTTTGTGAGCCTGTGCGGGACTTCTCTGCCCCCCACCCACCCCACCCCCCCCCACCCCCAGCGGGAGGAGGACGGTCGCGAGCGGGTCCCGGGGCTGCAGGCCGGGCGGGCACACTGGGAAGAAACACAGGAACAGCAGCCGAGGGCCCGCCGACTTCGCGCCTTAGTGCCTGGACTTTTTAGTGCCTCTGCCGCGAAATTATGGCCGAACGGTCGCGCTAATGTGCAGCTCCGCGGCGGGTAATGGCAGGAAGCCGTCGCTAATTGGTCTATTGAGCAGTTGCTGAGGTGGCAGAAGCAGTGGCTGCGGAAGGGAGGGAGGGGGGGGGGAGGGAGAGGGGGAGAGTGAAGGGGACTGGAGAGGGAGACTGGGACTGGATCTCCTCCCGAGATGGGCAAAGGAGGTCAAGTTCACCTTTTTCAACCCTGCCCTTGCCTCTTCCCACAGATACACACCCAGGCCCAGGGACAGACCTCAGGCCGCGGTGGACCTGGGAGGGGCCCTATATGCGAGCGCTGGCTGGTTTGCCAGGGTCCTTATTCCTCCTGGGCTGGTGGGGAGTGCGGTCTGAAGGGCAGAAGGGGCAGGTCTGTCAAGAGCCCCCTGCTGCCCCACCATTTGAACAGGGAGGACTTCACCCAAGAGGAATCTGAGACCCTGAAGCGGCAAGCACATACATAGTAAGTGGGGAGGGGAGTGAAGCTGCGGGACCCCCAGGATGCCCAGTGACCCCCAGGATGCCCCAAGCGGCCGGTCACCGCATTCAGTGTGATTCCATGGGCCCCCTGTGGGAAGCATGCCCGCCCGGCTGCAGAGGGAACTTTCAGCAAAGCCCAGGCTGACTCAGGTCCCACGGTCTCCGTGTTTGTCCTAATCTCCTCCTTGCGTGACTAACCACTGTTTTCATGGCCTCGACCCTGCTGGGCTCCTCCTGAGGAAGCTCAGGGGACAGGAGGTGGAAAGGCAGCGGAAAGCACTGGGTCCGGGGTCCCCTCCTCCTGACACCCACGTGCCTGTGTGCGTGTGTCCGTGTGTCTTCTCCCTTCCCCTGCACACAGACTCTTTGCTGGGTGGGGGTAGGAGGGTGGAGGTTATAGGGTGGAGTGGGGTAGACCCGCTCCCAACCCCTCCGCCCTCTCTCCTGGGCCCAGTGCTGAGGGCAAGATAATTTGGCTAATGAACTCGTTAACCGGCCCCTGGTGACGGCCCTGGCCTCCCCTCAGCCCATCTGGGAAATTCCCCTGAAAGGCCAGGCTCCTGTCTGGGAGGCTGTCACTGCAGAGGCGAGCCCTGGGCGGGGCTTTACATTAAACTAATTAGGGCGGAACAGGTGGCCACTCTCGGTCTGGGCTGCAGACCCAGGCCCACAGGGGGGACAGGGGCCGCCCAGGGCAGGGAAGGTCAGGCTCCCCACCCAGGGTGTCGGGGGTGGGGCGCGGAGCCAGACCTTCTGGTCGGTGGGTTGTCCCTGGGCCCCCAGGCCGGCCTGGATGGTGCTCAGTGAGACCGTGGTCCCTGGAGCAGGGGAAGCAGACCACACCCCACCACCTGCCGCTGCCCCGCTCCAGGGAGGGGGTCCCGGGCAGAATCTTGAACTCACACCCTGCCGGCTCCCAGGTGGAGCAAATCCTGACATTGGGATTCAATCCAGGGCCACACAAGAGGGAGCGGGCACGAGGGTGTTACAGTCTATGCCTGTGTGTTTGTGTGCGCGTGTGTGTGAGCGGGTGGACCCCAGTTGTCCCTGCGCACCAGGGAAGAGTCCTCAGCTCAGGCCCTCACCCTCCTGAGTCCCCAGGACTGGTGGTGGCAAAGGGGGCAGGAGGTTCCCACTGTGCTGCTAAAAAGAGCCGCAGCCCAGGCACCCGGCCAAGCCTATTGCCAAAAACACATATTACACTGCGACATTCTGTAAATGAGATAATGATACATAAACCCGGATGATAGATGTGACATGCCTGGGATGTCTTCTCTAAATTAGCTGCTCGCACCGACTGCTAATAATGGCGAGTTTATGAAAGCAATTTCAGAGCAAAATGTGTGAGGGTCTTCTTACTCCAATCAGCCGGCTCTGGCTAATGGATGAGGGGGTCAGGCTGAGAATTATTGACACGCCCGTGCCCTTAACCTGTTTCCCAATAAAGCTGATTAGTTTTTGTCAATTCATCAGCTAACCACTCTTGGTTGGAACTGCATCAAAGCCTTATTTGCTCAGGGGAAATCAACAAGTCACAGGTCAGTTCCATTAAGGGGCTTTGGGGCCAGGACAGTGGGGGGGGCGCGTTGAGGGCCAGGTATGCTGAGGGACACCCTAATCCCCCCACCAGGTGCCCAGAGCAGCTGACAGCATGTACCCCCCAACTGCAATTGGAATGGATACAGCAAAGTTTCTGGGTCTGCAGACATCCTTCCTCTTTCTCTGAGGACCAAGGGGGGTGGGCCTCTGCCACCCAGGCTTTGGGGCGACTGTCTGGGCGCCGGCTTTGAGGTGATTGTCCTGGGCCCTGGTGGTCTTGTTCACTCTGGTTACCTTCAAGGGAAGGTGGACTCTGCAGCAGCATTGAGCAGGAAGTTGCAGGGGGTGGGGAGCAGAGGGTTTGAGTGAGGGGCCTGGGGGTCCCCACAAAGTATCTGTCTGAGGCTGCATGTCCTCCTGTTTGTCCCCACCAGGCAACAGAAAGGGACTGACCCCTCTCCCCCCACACACACACTGCAGCTCAGACCTGAGCTATGACAACAGGCAGAGGTGCCCGGCACCCAGGTGACCTGACCCTGTTGGTGGCCTCAGCAGGCGGGGGAGGGGCACTGGCTGCCCTGGAATGCACCGGGGTTGGGGCTCTTGAGTCGCTGCCTCCACTTCCCTGGCCAGGCCTTGGCCTCAGGCCTTGGACTCTGGCAGCAGGAGTGTGGAGGTGACCTGGGCGTCCTGCTTGCCTGCTGCCTGGCAGGGGAGGAAAATGTGCTCTGTCCCTTTAAGCCCGGGCCACCGCCACCTCCTGGCCCCATCCCCCCTCAATTTAATTTCATTAAAACAGAGCATGAATATTTCTATTAAACCTAAAATGAAATATGAAGCCATTTAGACTCTGCCTGCACCAATCACCCAGATTTATGACTTTTATTCATCACATCAAGAGCTTGGAAAAATGAATTTTCTTCACCCAGGAAGGAAATAAAACGTCAGGCTCGGTCATTTCCAGAAAGCTGTTAATTTGACCATGTGGTAATTACTTTCACAATTAACTAAAATACAAATCAACTTGACAAATTGGGCTAGTTTATATATTAATTAGCCTGCTTAAATTTATTCATTATGAAAAGACAATTTAAGGGGACCTGTGGTGTCTGTTTTATTGCAATAAATTATTGTTAGGAAATGGGCCTAATAAAATATCTTAATATTTAAGGATATTGTATGGGGGGGGGCGCGATGCTTTATTGACAATTTCATTTTCCAATTAGTGATTTTGTTGTAATATATCTGCGAACCCGGCCCGGCAGAGTCTGGGAGCCCCGGTCTGCGGAGCCTGCGCAGGTCCAGGGTTGTGGCGGGGAGATCCACCCAGCGCCCCGGGCGCCCCGCAGGCCCCTCCTCGCCCGGGTGCGGGCTGATTTAATAGCATGTCGATAGAATCATTCGATGCCTTTTAGCTTGTGATCTTTATAAATGTCCCTCTATTAAATTAGAAAATGATTCTGTTCTCGTTTAATTGTATTCTTTCGTTTCTTATTTCCAATTAATTAGTCCTATCGACGTTGCCATATTTTAAGTGACTCGAGTCCGTTTCCAGTTAGAATACACGGTCCGCGCGCAGTGCTGCGCGACGGGAGTGTCTGACGTGCGTCCGTCCGGACTCTCGCGCGCAGCCGTCCCGGCAGCCGGCGGGGCGGGGGCACGCGGGGTCCCCCTGGGCAGTAGGCAGGGCCCCGCCTGGGTTCGTAGATTCTTTCTGTCTAAAAATCTGCTCCCAGCAGGGGCTCCGGGGAGGACCCCGCCACGCGGAGGTGGACGCGGGCCTCCACCCGCTCCCTCGCCCGCCGGGGCCAGTCTGCGCCGCGCCCTCCTGGAAGCCACCGCCGGCCAGGCGGCCCGCCCCCAGGTGGCCTGCGCTTTGGGGCCGCGGGGCCTGTCCCCCAGGTCACTGGTTCCTCCGCAGGCTGACCGGCCCCCCTTTCCTTAATTAATTGGCAAATTAATTCCTCTCGGGAAGATTTACGGGGCTGCGGCTCTGTGCTGGCACCCGCCCCCGGCCGGTCGGGTCCCGCCCCTGCCCCGCCCCCACTCCCCACTCCCTCACCTCCACCAGAGGGAACCGGGTGCGGGGGCGAGGCGGGTGGGGTGCGGTGGAGGCGGCGGCCACTCCCCTTCCAGGTCCGCAGTCCCCGCTCCGAGAGGCGCTCGGCCCCCAGGGTCAGTGGCTCGGCCCGGCGCCCTGCAAGGCGGTCAGAGCCTGATGCGGCGAGTCGGTCCAGCCCTTCCCCGCGGGGGCGGGGGTGGCCGTGGCCCCCTTGGCGCACCTGCGCTCACACTGGCCAGTGGCTGTTCCTGGAAGCCACGGCGGCCGCCCTCCCAGCCGACGGGAGTGGTAAACCTGTGCTTGGCCTGCGGAGTCGCTGACCCTTCCCCCGCCAGAGGCCCCCGACTCCCTGGAGTGGGGAGGTCTCCCCACTTTCTGTCCCCCGGTCCTGGGACATTTCCTGCGCCCGCGCGGTGGGAAGGCAGGATGACTGGGGGGCGGGGTGGGGTGCGCCGTGATGTCCCAGCCCCTCCACTCTCACGGGGAAACGGAGCCCCTGTCCCTGCCCCTGCCCTGGTCTCCAGGTCCCCTCCCTGATGCGGGGGCGCTGGTTTGGGGAGAGGGGGAAGTTTTAGCTTGTTAAGTCAGGACCTTAAATGCCAAGGGAGCCAGGGCACAGGAAGTCCGGGTCTTGCCCAGTGTCCTGGCAGGTGGCCACCTGCCTGAGGCTCCCAGCTGGTGCTGGGGACATGTGCCCTGTGCAGAGGATGCCCGCTGGGAAGGTGGGGTCTTGCATGCAATCCTCTGGGGGGGGGGGCGGAGATGAGGATTGGGGTCCATGACGCAGGCAGCCCATTCCCACCTGAGCCCAGGAGGGCAGGGAGGAGCCTGCAACCTGAGTGACACTGTTCACCTTTAAAAACCTCTGAGACCAGCCCTAGCCACAGGCGCTTCCCCAGGTGGGCTCGTTGTTCACCCTGACCCTGCCTGCTGACCCTGCCTGTGGGACAGATCCCAGCTCGCTCACCTCCTCTCTCTGGTTGTTAGCTAGGACTGAGGGGCAGGGTAAGCGGAGAGAGAGCAAGCCAGGAGCAGCGCCAGCCAGGCCCCCTGTGCGCCTGTGGTTAGGATGCGCCTGCCCAGGAGAGGGATGGGCTTTCTTTCCATCTCCGCTGCTCAGAGTGAGCATGGTCAGAGCAATGGCCTGGGCCAGAGGGGCCAAAGGCCCCGGAGCCACAGGCTCCCACGTGGGTCACCTGCCAGATGAGTGAAACACCGTGTGGGCACCTGTCTCCCTGGGTCTGGGGGAGAATTCGGTGTCCCCACCCCAGCCGGGAGTGACACGCAGGCTGGCCCTTTGGTCCCACACAGGCTGTTCAACAGGATACAGCTCAGCAAGTACTTAATCAGCCGCTTTGCTGACCAGCTCACTACTCAAGGAACACACAGGACATCATACACAGCAGGGCACACCAAGCCACGTGTGGTGGGTGCACGAGTGAGGACAGAGCAATGCTTCGTGCAGTCAGACTTACACCCGGACCTGCACATGCACGCGTGGGTGTAGCACAGTGTTTCTCCCGGGATCCTCCCGCAGGAAAAGCTCCCCAGGCTCGCCACAAACAGCAAACAACGTCGGAATCTTATTTTTCTGTCACACAACAGAGGAGTCCTGTTCCAGCTGCTCTGCCATCTTCTCTATCACCTGGGCCACTGGATTCATCTCCTCGGGTCTCAGTTTCATATCTGTGAACTTGTTATTTTGCCATCAGCGGAAAAGGGGGACCTAGTATAGGCCAGCTGCCAGCTGCAATCTTGTGCCCATTTTACAGGGAGGAAATGGAGGCTTGGGAGTTTGGTTGATTTGCCTACAAATCACACACCCAGCACGTGGCAGAGGCATCATTTGAATCCAGACCGGCGTGGCCTGAGATTCTCCTTGTCACCTTATTCCTGCAACAGTCCAGGGCAGGGGCGCCAATATCTCTGCGACCGAAGCCCACCTTCAGCCTGTGAGCTCACGGGGACACTAGACATTCGGCCTGTCAGCGAGATGAAGTTTTGTGTTTCTGATGAAATGCCAAACACCGCTGCTCCATCAGCCAGTCTTTTGTCCCTCAAGAGCTGGAGTTCAAGTACCCTCCCGGCACGGAGCCAGGGGGAGTGTGGACACCCAGAGAACACACTGTAAACCAGCGGCCACTTGCAGAGACACAGCGGGTGCTAGGGCTGCCTGAGGCACAGGAAGGTGGTCAGAGCACCGCTTACCCTGTCCCTCAGTCCTAGCTAACAACCAGAGAGAGGAGGTGAGCGAAGAGGGTGGGGAGGAGGAAGTCAAGAAGAACAGAGAAGAGGAGAGAGTCTCCAAGCCCTTCCAGAGCGGTTCCCAATACAGGTGGCCAAATACAGGGTGTCCCAAAAAGTGGACACACACCTTGGCTCTCAGTGGGTGAACCTGAACCCTATATGGTTTCCATTGAACTATCACCTATTGCAGTGTATACGCATTCCTGGGACACCCTGTATTAACCATGGTGACAATTAAAGAGAACATTTAAAAAGGCAAAATAAAAACAACAGACATATGGCCAGAAGAAAACCATAGCCAATAGGGGAAAAAGCGATGTCGCGCCCTGGCTGGTGGTTCTCAGCAGTTAGAATGTTGCCCCAAGTGCTGAAGGGTGTGGGGTTCAATTCCAGGCCAAGGGCATGTACCTGGGTTGCAGGTTTGATCCTCCGTCCCCGTGGGGGGGATGCATGTGGGAGGCAACCAATCAATGTGTTTCTCTCACATGGACATTGATGTTTTTCTCTCTCTCTCCCACTCCCTCCTGTTCCAAACTCAAACAAACAAACAAACAAACAAAAAACTCACACACACAAAAAATCAATGGAAAAAATATCCTCAGGCGAGGATTAACAAAATACAATAAAAGAGTAAGTGAGTAAGACGTTCAAAGTGCCTCCTCTGGCCATGTCTCAGGATGGACCCAGTGGGGTGAGAGAGCTGTGGGCTCCCTGTTCCCCACTCAGGGCATTTCCCCCCAAGACAGGTCCCTCCAAGCTGTGGGGAGGTTGTCAGCCGGTGAGAGGGGCAGGCACCCAGGAGCTGACTTAGGTTGGAGCTAGTGAGATCTGAGGGGTACTAGGTCCCGAAGTTGGGGAAGGAGGAGGGGTGGGACTGGGGCCCAGGTCATTGTGGAATGCTGCCAGAGGTGTGAGGAGGAGCTGTTTGCTGTTACCAGGCCATGCCATTGAGGAGAAAGCAAACAGTGCTGGATCTATGGGGCAATTTGAGCCCTATTGTTCCAAGCAAAATCAAATTAGAAGCCTTGCCTCAATTAGACTCTGCAAATTCGGGCAGGAGCACAGACAGGGTAGACACCGCCCTCGCCCGCGGGGTTGTGTCAACACTGTCCGGGGATAATAAACGTGGCGTGCCGCACACACTGCTTTTAATTGCATCGATAAACCAGGATTAACCCCCAAGTCGGGCTTCACTATTGCAATTAAATGTCCTCAAATAAATTGTCTCCTCAATAAACAAATGGAAGGAGTGGTGTTTGCCCTGAATAATAACAGGTGTAATATTTTACTGGCTACAGTTAACTATTAAGTAGACTCACTCCTCGGCCCTGATTTATTCCCCTGAGATCGGAAAGTCGTTTTTCATCCGTCATGAGCCGCTTCAGTGTCGTATCAACAGCCAATAGTGCGCTAAGTCAGCCTGGCATGACTTTGCCTTTCACCTGAAGCCACCAGGTTGTCAGCCTCAACCACCTGGTGGGGAGGGGGTGAGAGAGCCAGAGAAGACAGCCAGGGACCGCATTGGCAGTTTTGTCTTTATTTTTTATTTTTAAATATATATTTTTTAATTGATTTCAGAGAGGAAGGAAGAGGGGGAGAGAGAGAAAAACATCAATGATGAGAGAGAATCATTGATGGGCAGCCTCCTGTATGCCCCCAAATGGGGATTGAGCCCGCACCCGGGCATGTGCCCTGACTGGGAATCGAACCGTGATTTCCTGGTTCATAGGTTGATGTTCAACCACTGAGCCACGCCAGCTAGGCCGGGTTCATCTTTAGCTTCTAGGACTCAGAGTTCAGAATTATGTGAAGACCTTCTGAGCCATTAAACAGCCCAGTAGGTCCTTATGGACGTGCATTCTCTTTGGGCTTCTTGTTGTCGTAGAACAAGCTAGAAGGTTATCCTCAGGGGAAGTAATCACGGGGCCCATGGCCTTGGCGTCTGTGCCCAGGGACCACCTCTCCCAGCCTGGTCCCCTTTGCTGGTGAAATGGCATGGGAAATTCTTAAAGGCATCATTTCTCCTTCCTTCCGGAATGCTCAGCTCATTTCTCATGTACTGGTGGACACGGGGCGGAGTTTTAAAGCAAATTTCAGTCTCTCTGTGCTGTCCCTTGTTTATTTGTTTTTAAAAGATTTTTAAAATTGATTTTTAGAGAGTGGAAGGGAAAGGGAGAGAGAAACATCCACGTGAGAGAGATACATCAATCGGCTGCCTCCTGCACACACCCTACCAAGAGTCGAGCCCCGAACCTGGGCATGTGCCCTGCCCGGGAATCGAACCAGCAGTCCTTTGGTGCACAAGAGAACTCCCAACCCACAGAACCACACTAGCCAGGGCGTCCCTTATCTTTAAGGCTGCCAGGAAGGAAGAAGATGGTGACCCATCCTGGGAGCTCTTCTTCTAGACTGGAGTCACAGCCTTCCTGTCACTGTCTGCCGGGTGTTACTCTGAGTCTAGAACAGCCTACAGGGTGTTGTTCTGACGCTGCGCCCGCCTGTCGGTGCCAGCCAGCGTTTCTGAGCAGCGATTTGTTAGGACATGGCCTACACAAACGGCCCGTCTTAGTTGGTCCTTTTGAATGTGTACATTCCTTTCCTCTGGTTCCTAACCAAAAACCTGCTAGTGAGAATTTGTCATCTGAGCATTTTGCTGTGTTCATTGGACATCTATTTTCATAGATTCATCTGTAATAACCTCCCTATCATTTATTAAGTCTGCTGCTTCTTAAACTTTGCCACATGAGAGCTCCCTGTAAACCTTATCCTTGTCTACCAGACAGTATTTAAAATAACACACTGCTTTTCCTTCGAACTCGTCCAATACACCGTGCGCTTCTAGCCCACAGGAGAGTGGCGGTGAGCTAGGCGTGTCGGCTCCCAGCAGGGGCTGGGCAGCCTCGTGGGGAGGACATGCTGGCCACTGTTAGGCTTTTGCTGCAAGGAAATGATCGGGAAGCCGCCCCTCTCCTCCCGGACTCCCTCCTTCCATGCCTGGGGACCTGGAGTTTCTAGGTTGGGATTTATGGATTTTGTTAACGAGAGCAATGTGGGGCTCGTTGCATTAATAATCTCATCGCCAGCATCACCATCACCCTCACCTTTTCCATTTTCCCACATCATTAAAATGACCAGCAAGCCACACTTCCTTTTACTTAGTGACTCCCTCACACTCACGTGAACACAAGGGAAGTGCTTGCCTGGGCTCCTGCACAGACACAGCATGCACAGGAATGACGCATGCCCTACCACTTAAGAGGGAAAGAGAGTTTTCCCAAATTATCATAAAGCACCTTTGGGGGATAGAGGATACTGGGCGAAGATGGAATGTTCAGCATGCAGGTCTCATTCAGAGCATGCATATCTCTATGGGTAATAGTAAGCTCCTAGGAAGACTTGATGGGAAAGATATTGACAATACAATTTTCTTTGGAAAGGGGTTGTAATGATTGCAAATTTGGTTAAATAATTAAATTAATAAGAACTATTTGATTCAAACACAGGCCTTTTAATGATATACAGTTCATAATATTCATCTTGTCAGCTAAAGAGGTTTTAAAAGACCGTATCGGGCCACCTACCTTCCTTTATTAATGTAACATTAACTTCAGATTAAGACGTGTTTAAACATCACCTCTGAAAGTATTGAACAAAAAAACAAATATGAAATAGTTCATGACAATATCCTTATTTGACTGTTGTAGCTAAAACATGTTATGTAATTGTCCATAAAGTAGGCTTTTTAAATGTTAGGGATCCATGGCAAAATAAAGGTACAAATATCATATCTATGTTAAAAGCATTTTATTTTATTTTAAACGTTCTTATTGATTTTAGAGAGAGAGGAATGGAGAGGGAGAGAGAAAGAAACATTGATGTGAGAGAGAAACATTAATGGGCTGGCTCTTGCAGGCACCTCGATTGGGGATCAAGCTCGAAACCTGGGTGTGTGCCCTGGCCGGGAATCCAACTGGCAACCTTTTGGTGCATGGGCGATGCTCAGCCAACTGAGCCACCCAGCCAGGGCTGTGTTTGAGAGCAGGTCTGACAAGCCAGTGACATGTCAGTTGAGAAAACAGATACATGTACTTCACATGTAATGTGTGCATGTAGCAGTGGGTGGCCGGGAGGCGGGTGGTCTATTCTAAGGGGCCTGGCTTTAGGGCACCTCCTGAACCTTGTGTTATTGTGATCCTGGGAGCGTCACTTGGTCCTTCTCAGCCACAGTTTTTCCTTATTTGCAAAATGGGGACAATGACATCTGTCAACAGGATAGGCACAGCTCCCCCACAGCTTCCGCCACAGGAGGGGGAGCAATGCCAGCCCCTGGGACGTGAGCTACTTGGTATTGACTCCTTGTGACCAGGGAAGCGGCGGAACCTGCATGAGTGTGCGCACCTGTTACCAGCTGAACGTTCATGGTGGAGCTCTAACGCAGCGTGATGGGGTGTGAACGTGGGCCTAGGGAAGTGACGAGGCCCACGGGGGCGCGTCCGTGGGAGAGTCGGGCTGCCTCTGGAGACGAAGGGGCCTGGGCAGGTCCGGGGCGTCCAGCTGTGGTGGGGCTGAGCCTCCCTTTCAACGTCTGGCCACTCAGGCATGATTGGAAGGTGACCCCGAGTCAGCATGTCACCTGTCCCTGCGCATCTTTTTCAGGGGAGCCGACCCCGGGGCAGCATATCTTCAGGAAGCTGACCGCTGGCCATGACCTTTCACCCTCTCTAAGGTCAAAAAGTCACAACAAACACTTCCCTTGGAGTAAGCAGCTGGGGAGGTAACCTATCCCAGCCACAGGGCTGTGGGGGCAGAGCCAGGACTGGAATGGGCCATAAGCAGCACAGTCTTCTGTTTCCTGGGCAGGGAGTGGGTCCCCAGGGTGACTTGGGGAACAAGAGCTGGATCAGGGTGTCTGAGCCCCGACCCAAAGGATGGACAGTGCCCAGTGCCACTCGCTGCACCCAGCCCCGTTTGGGGTGCCGATGACATTCCTCCGCTCACAGCTGCGGGGAGGCGGCACCCTGTGCACCCCTGCTTCTTGGAAGCTCAAACCGAGGGAAGGAACTCCCCCAAAGTAACAGTCTGCAGGTGGCACGGCCGGATCCAGACCCAGGACGGCTCCCACGGTGAGCGTCTGCGAGTCTGAGCAGAGCTGATCCCGGCTGGAAGCCGTGATGGCAGGCAAGGCCCTGGCCCGTGGGCCACAGGTGTCCGGGGAAGGCTGGGTTGGCGGCAGCAAGACCCAGTTCCAGGTCCCACTGGCCAGGTGGGCTTCGAATGCACTCTGATGGCGTCACACTGGCCTGGCCAGAGCGGGGCCTTTGTGTTAACGACGTATTAACCAAGAACACAGGCACGGGAGCTCTGAGCAGGGCCTTTCTGCTTGCCTGCTGGGGTCTCACTCCCCATTCCGCCCCCTGCCCAAGGGCGCCCGCTCTCTGAGCAGTGGTCCCGCGCGTACTGATGAGGACCTGGCAGAGCCGTGGCCGTGGAGAGCTGGACAGGAGGCAGGTTGACAGAGGTTAATGGAGTCAGGAGCTGGGAGCCCAGCCAAGGAGGGGACACCACGGGGCCAGCTGTGTGTGGGGTTGGGTTGCTTCTTCCTCACAGTTTCCTGTCACCTGGGCAGGATCCGGTGGCCAAGTTGGGCATTTTCCAGGTACCTGCCAAGACATTCGGGGCTCAGCATTCGACCTTGACCTCAGACTGGGAGGGAAGACACCTTCAGGACCCTCTGAAGGTGGTAACACTTGGTCTGTTTTGAAACAGCCGGAGGAGGAGCGTGGCTGGGCGCGGGGCAGGGATGGGGCCCCAGGCTCCGGAGCTCGGTGCACAGACATCCTGGGCGACTTTAGAGGACTTTCTAAACACTAAATGCAATTTATTAAAAACGTTTTGTAAAATATTAATTTCCCCAGAGGTTTCTCTATTTACTTGAATCGCTTTTCCTTGACTGGCTAATTTTTTAAATAGCAGTTTTATGCAAAAAATATCTACATATCTCAAGACGAGAAGAAGTGTGTCGGTGGGAGTACAGCTTTCAGGGAGGTTTGTAATCTTTCTGTCTGGGCTTATATATTACCCGTCCATCGACACGACTTTTTGATTAATATTGTGTATAACATTCCTTAATGCATCCGCAGAATTAATTATGCAGAAGCATTCAGGCGCACAGACGTTATATTGATGAAATGACGTTTTATTGACAAAATGACAGTTTAATACTGAGCCTTTCTGAAGCTGCAAAGCTAATCGATGACCTCAGTTCTCTGAGCGAGCCTGCTGGGTGGGGCCAGGCGCGTCTGTCCGGCTCTCCTCGGGTCCGCACGGGGCACGGGCCCGCCCAGCACTCTGTGAACATGGACTCTGGCTGACCTTTGCGTGATGCTGTAGCCTGCTCGTCCTCGCCGTGAAATTCATCTGGATTATAACATGTTGTGTTTCTTTTAGAAAAGTGTCCAGTTTGGCCCTGGCCAGGGTGCTCAGTGGTTAGAGTGCCAGCTGCACACTGAAGTGTCTCAGGTCTGATTCTTGGTCAAGGGGACACACCTGGGTTGCAGGTTCCATCCCCGGTCCCTGTGGGGGCTCATGCGGGAGGCAACCAGTCAACGTGTCTCTCTCACATCCATGTTTCTCTCTTTCCCTTTCTCTCTCTCCTCCCTTCCTTCCTTCCACTCTCTCCAAAAATCAATGGGAAAATGTTCTTGGGTGAGGATTAGCAACAAAAAAATGTCTACAGTTTGCACCGTTTAGTGGCTTTCTTTTTTGTCCCAATAGAATGGATCTGTTGAAATCCTAATCCCTACCTCCAGGGCCTCAGAATGTGACCCATTCAGAAAGCAGAGCTTGACAGGTGATCAAGTGAAGGCGAGTCCTTAGGTGGGTCCTGATCCAACGTGACTGGTGTCCCAGGGCCAGGGGGCATTTGGACATGGCCACGTGCACAGGAAGAAGCCATGGGGACAGGCCAGAGTCCCTGGGGGCTGGGAGCGGCGAGGAGCAGTCTGGTTCCTGGCACAGTGGGAGGGTCGTGGCCGCTGACCCCGTGGCCTCACACTCCTGGCCTCCGAACTGGAGACAATAAATGCTTGTTGTGGAAGCCCTGGGTTTGGGCAGTTTGTCCCAGCAGCCTGACAGGGAGTGCGCCTGCCTCCAGCTCGGGAGGGTTTGTTCTCAGGAGGTTGACATTTGGAGAGTCCAGGGCTGGGCAGGAGGCTTGGCCGCGTGGGCTTTGCCGTGGAAGGGCGTCCTGGGGCCCGGGTGGCTCCGGCTTACGTGGGCGTAGATGGTGGTTAGATGTGGGGTGGGTGTCCCCTGTGCCACAGTGAAGTCTGAGGCTCGGGGCCAGGTGCGCACAGCCCCGCCCTGGCGGCACCTCTGGGCGTGCGAGCTGCTCTTCACTTTGGGGACCGACGGGGTGACTGCCCAGGGCCACAATGCCTTCTCCGAGCTGCCGAGGCCCGGCAGCGAGGACGCTGTGAGCCCGCAGTCACACTGGCATGGAGGACGGAGAGCGAGCATTTCCCCACGATGCTCCCCGGGGTCAGAAGCAGGTCAGTAGCCGCTCCACTGGCATCTGGCGGACATGCTGGTTCCAGGCACCGAGCCGAGGCCAAGCACACTCTCCGGGCACTCTGTTAATTGGCAATTTCCACAGAGAGGCCTCGGAGCGAGCGGGAGCGTGTGGGCTGCAGGTGCCTCCGCTGGGGGCCACGAGCATTTATCAGAAAGGCTCCGCGTGTACTTACCATTATTAGGAGGCTGCCTACGTTACTGTCGTCATTTCTCCGTTGTCCGGGTCGATGGCTGTGGGGGCAAGTCATCCCTGCCCTTAGCTGGGCCCTGCAACTCCTGGCTCTCCAGCGGGAGGGGCTGGTGAGGTGGGCCCCCCACCAGCCCCGCCCCCCTCCCGCTTCCTGCCAGGGGGCCAGGACCCTCCTTGCAGACACAGGTCTTCTGCCCCAGGATGGGTCTGGTCCTTGTAAAATTGTCTGTGTCAGGGCGACCTGAAGTAGTGGCCATGCCTGTGCTGGTGGGCTCTTTTGGACCATCCTTACTGTGCGGGAAAGTCATACTCTGTTGTTCCTGCTGCCTCACGGACGGTGGCAGAGAAGGTGCTAGAGGTGCTAGGAGGTAGTGATTTTTTGTTTCCTTGAAGTCAGGCTTGCTGGAGTCCAGGGGCACAGAGCCGGCTGCTTTTCTGATGACTGTTGGGTTCACACCAAATGTCCTTGCTCTGCCCGGGTTCCTGACCCAGTGTTGGGGCTCCCGGGGTCAGGGATGGCCGCCTTCCTCTGCTCTGGGAAGTGGCTCCTGGGATAAAGCCCGACCCTGACCCACTCCCGGAAGGGCAGCCCATGCTCGGGTCACGTGACCCGCGTCGTGCACCAGTGTTACCAGCTGAGCTGGCCACCTCCTGTGGGTGTGGAAGCCTCGTGGAAAGGAGAGCTTAGCCTCCTGCAGGCCTGCCCGCCCCTGGAGCTCATGCCAACTCGAACCGGATGGGGCACAGAATCTCCGCCAGCATGGTGAGTAACAAGTAGTATCTCCTTGTTTTCTCTGTCCTTACTTACCAAAGATGTGGAACATTAAAAATATATATACAGCCTGAGCTGGTTTGGCTCAGCAGATAGAGCATCAGCCTTCAGACTGAAGGGTCACAGTTCGATTCCAGTCAGGGCACATGCATGGGTTGTGGGCCCGATCCCCAGTATGGGGTGTGCAGGAGACAGCCAGTCAATGATTCTCTCCCATTACTGATGTTTCTATCTCTCTCCCTTCCTCTCTGCAATCAATACAGATATATATACATATATATATATATATATTTATTTATTTATACTAGAGGCCCGGTGCATGAAATTTGTGCACGAAGGGGTATGTCCCTCAGCCCAGCCTGCACCCTCTCCAATCTGGGGCCCCTCGAGGGATGTCTGACTGCCCGTTTAGGCCCGATCCTACCAGGGCTTTATCCCAGGAGCCACTCCCTCTCTTCTACTCTCTTAAAAAAATCAATGGAAAAATATCTTTGGGTGAGGATTAACCAAATGAGGATTAACCTAAACGGGCAGTCGGACATCCTTCTCACAATCCAGGACTGCTGGCTCCCAAAGCTCACCTGCCTGCCTTCCTGATTGCCCCTAACTGCTTCTGCCTGCCAGCCTGATCACCCCCTAACCACTCCCCTGCCAGCCTGATTAATGCCTAACTGCTCCCCTGCCAGCTGTTTGCCCCTAACTGCCCTCCCCTGTAGGCCTGGTCACCCCTAACTGCCCTCCCCTGCAGGCCTGGTCCCCCCCAACTGCTCTCCCCTGCAGGCCTGGGTCCCCCCCAACTACCCTTCCCTGCAGGCCCGGTCGCCCCCAACTTCCCTCCCCTGCTGATCTGGTCCCTCCCAACTGCCCTCCCCTGCTGGCCATCTTGTGGCGGCCATATTGTGTGTTGGAGTGATGGTCAATTTGCATATTAATCTTTTATTAGATAGGATTAGAAAGGATAGAGGCCTGGTGCACGGGTGGGGGCCGGATGGTTTGCCTGAAGGGTGTCCTGGATCAGGGTGGGGGTTCCCTTGGGGTGTGGTGTGGCCTGGGTGAAGGGCCTGTGGTAGTTTGCAGGCCGGCCATGCCCCCTGGCAACCTAAGAGGAGGCCCTGGTATCTGGGATTTATTTATCTTCTACAATTGAAACTTTGTAACCTTGAGCAGAGACAAGCCTCCTGCTCGCTCCGTGGCCGCAGCCATTTTTGTTGGGATTTATTTATCTTCTATATTTGAAACTTTGTAGCCTTGAGCGGAGGGCTGGGCTGGCCAGGGCAGGTGGAAAGCTTGGCTTCCTCCATCGCCGGGGGCAACTTAAGCCTCCTGCTCTCTCCAGCTCTGTGGCTGCCACCATTTTTGTTGGGATTTACTTATCTTCTATAATTGAAACTTTGTAGCCTTGAGCAGAGGCCTGGGCTGGCCAGGGCAGGTGGAAAGCTTGGTTTCCTCCATTGCCAGGGAAACCCAAGCCTCCTGCTCTCTCCATGGCTGCAGCCATCTTGGTTGGGTTAATTTGCATACTCGCTCCTGATTGGCTGGTGGGCATGGCTTGTGGGTGTAGCAGAGGTATGGTCAATTTGCATATTGCTCTTTTATTAGATAGGATATATTTTTTAATGTACAGGTCGGTGTGGCTCACGCAACAAAGGGTCAAGAGTTCGATTCCAGGTCAAGAGCACGTTCAATCCCTGGCCCCAGTCAGGGCAACCTATTGATGTGTCTCTCACATCTATGTTTCTCTCTCTCTCTCTCTCTCTCTCTCTCTCTCTCTCTCTCTCTCTCTCTCTCTCTATCTCTATCTCTATCTCTATCTCTCTCTCCCCCCCCCCCCCACCCTCCCTCTCTTCTACTCTCTTAAAAAATCAATGGAAAAAATATCTTTAGGTGAGGATTAACCAAATACTAGTACATTGCCCTGGCTGGGTAGCTCAGTTGGTTAGAGTGTCATCCTGATACACCAAGGTTGGGGGTTTGATCCCTGGCCAGGGCACATACAAGAATCAACCCATGAAAGGGTAAATGAGTGGAACAACAAAAAATCCATGTCCATCTATCTCTCTCCCTTCCTTTCTCTCTCTAAAATCAATTAGTAAAAAATTTTAAAAATATGTACATCATGGCCACTTGTGTTTTCTCTTAGAGAATGCCCTTCCCCCTCCTTCTGTAAGAGCTTTATTAAGGCACTAGAGGCCTGATGCACGAAATTTGGGCAAGAGTAGGCCTTCCTTCCCCGGGCTGCTGGCACCGGCTTCCCTCTGGCACCCAGGACCCTGGCTTCCCTCTGGCCACCGGCAGGCACCCGGGACCCAGGCTTCCCTCACAGCCCCAGCTTCCTCTGGAAGGTTGTCCGGAAGGATGTCCAGTCTAATTAGCATACTATGCTCTTATTATTATAGTTTTCACACAATAAGTGCACATCTTTAAAGTGTACAATTTGATAAGTTTTGACCAAGGTATACATATGTGGTAAAACCACGACCACAAACAAGATAATGAACATATGTGTCACCCCCAAGTGTCCCATGCTCCCCTGTAATCCCTGTCTCCCCCCCTCACATTTCAAGTAACCACTTACCTGCTTTCTGTCACTGTAGATTAGTTGGCATTTTCTGGACTTCGTTTTGTCTGACTTCTTTTACTCAACATAATTATTATTTTTTTTAAATATATTTTATTGATTTTTTACAGAGAGGAAGAGAGAGGGATAGAGAGTTAGAAACATCGATGATAGAGAAACATCGATCAGTTGCCTCTTGCACAACCCCTACTGGGGATGTGCCCGCAACCAAGGTACATGCCCTTGACCGGAATCGAACCTGGGACCTTTCAGTCCGCAGGCCGACGCTCTATCCACTGAGCCAAACCGGTTTCGGCATCAACATAATTATTTTGAGATTCAACCATGTTGTATCATGTATCAATAGTTCACTCTTTAAAAAAAAAAAATTGTGTTTAAAAAGCACATTCTCAGGTAACATGTCTTGCCATTTCTCCCCCATGGGATGTTCAACTTTATCCTATATAATAAAGATACAATATGCAAATGGTCGTTACTCCATGAAGCGTAATGACTGACCGTGTAATGACCGGATCACAGATCAGCAGGAGGGTGGGGCAGTGAGCTACAAGAGGGAGGTGGAGAGCTACTGGAGGGTGGCAGCAAGCTACTGGTGAGCTACTGGTGCATGGATTCGTGCGCAGGGCTATGAATTGATTTATAAAAGCTCTTTATATACAGAAGACCTTACCCTTTCATGATCATACATGTTGCAAATATTTTCCCTGGATTTTCATTTGCTATTTAATTTTGTTATTTTTAAAACATACATCAGTATTTTAAGAAGAATCTTGTTTGTTTGTTTACAAAGACTGCTGCTCATACATTGGGCTCAGCGAGAAACAGCTGCTGGCTGGGTTGTCTAAGGAAGTCAGAGGGCATCTGTGTGAGCGGCTGATGGTGATGGCGGACTCTTCTGATAGCTGTGCTCTGCAGGTGCAACTGATTCCAGCCACAGGGCGAGCAGGTCAAGAATCGAACATGAGGCAAAAATGGAGTCCCTGGCTACGACCCAACATTGTCATTCTCTCTTCCTTAGTCATTTATAGGAGGACTTTTAGAATTTTCTTTATTGATTTGAGAGAGAGAGAGAGAGAGAGGAGAGAGAAACATTAATTTGTTGTTCCACTTATTGATGCAGTCATTGGTTGATATTGGTTCATTCCTATATGTGCCCCGACCGGGGATTGAACCTGCAACCTTGGTGCATCGGGAATAAAGCTCGAACCAACAGAGACCCGGGGCCAGGGCTACAGGAGCGCTTTCTGACGGCAGTGGGGGAAGCAGCTGAGTCTGCAGAGGAAAAGCCGTGTGACCTCCGTGGCAGGTGCTAGTCCCCACGGTGGGGAGAAGGTCACTCAGGTCAGGCGGACACATCCGCTCCTCGGGCCACCCGCCAGGCGCACATCTGCAGCCGTGGGCGTGGAGACAGGCGCGGCCTTCAGGGCGGAGCGGCAGCGCAGAGGAGCCTGATGGACCGCAGAGAAGTGACACTGTGCCGCAGCCCATCCTGCGGGCTATCTCTGCGCTAATGGAAATGTAATTGATGTAACGCTGTGATTCTTACAGAACTGGGAAGCCAAGAGCTGGCTTGTAAAACAGATAAGAGGAGGGAACCCCGGCACCAATCCCACGGCTCTGGGCCAAACGCTAACTCACACAGGCCCCACCCCCCCATTCACTGCACCCTCAGTCCGGCTGCCGGCAGGTGCACCTCTCATGAGTTCATCTCTTCCCTCCCTGTGTCTGTGGCCCAGCACACACAGGTATTAGTGCGATGCCCGGGGAGGACCATGATGCTCCAGGCCTGCATGCAGGAGGCCGAGCTCAGATGCGCCACACTTGTATTGTAGCTGCATTCTCACCCTCCTGGGTCGGGCGGGGGAGGGCTCCCCCTGGCCCTGTGGGAGCCCCCTAGGCCCCGCCCCCCTCTTCCCAGCCCCGTGCCCAGGCTGGTTCAACGGATGCTCCCACGTGTGTTGAGCCTGGTGGAGGTGGTACAAGGACGGAGGAACAGGTCAAGATTCGTTCACAGAGCAGCATCCTGGGGTGACGAGAAGCCCAGCCCATCCCTGCCCCTGACTGGCAGGGATTCTGTGGCCCCTTCAGCTTCCTGCTATTTTCTGAGCCTGTTCTGGGGCCTCCTGTTCACCCCAGGAACTACCCAATGTGTTTCCAATAAATTCCTTTTTTGCTCAGTTAACCAAAGTTCCTGTTTCCAAAGCCAAACCCCCAGGAAATCGGCATTCAGTCAAGGGCTGTGTGAGTGAGCAACTCCAGGTGGACTGCAGAGAAGGTGTGGTTGTAAGGAGCCGGGGGGGGGGCGGGGGGGGAAGGGGGGCGGGCCTGGCAGCGGGGTCCTCCGAGCCGGTCACTGGGCAGGCGGCTGGCGCACGGGGTCCCTGAGGCCCTGCCGCCGTTCGGTGAAGAGGGCAGCGCTCGCTTGGGCCCGGCTCGTGAGGGAGGTGGCCATTGTCCTCAGCCCCCACACTCTGCTTTGACCCCTCCCTCCTGCCTGCTGCCTCCATGGTAAGGCTGTGAACCCCAAATATTTATCGAGGGCGTGTCTTATGCCGAGCAAAGGTGAGGGCCTTCAGCCAAAATGCTACTAGAAACAGGGCCAGGGTGGCTAGCCCGATACTGGTGTCTTGGCCTGTGTTTGCAGAGAGTTTTGGATTGGAGGTGTGTTCATTTACAATGTTGAGGCTAATACCAAATTGCACACCAAAGAGACCTACCGGTGCACCCCAACACCAGCTGTGTGCCAAGGGCGCTTCTCAACCGTCACCCCACATGTCATCTTTGCCAGGCAGGCAGGTGAGAAGCAGTGCCTCAGCTTATACCAAATTGGCACTTTGTTTTTATGATCAGGGAGGAAGGGGGATCTTTTCATTTGTATATAGCCCTGTGTGCTTCCTCAGGCAAGCTATCTCTTCTCTTGACTGTCCGCTTTCCCATCAATAATAAGCACCTCCCGGTCTCTGTGACAGTAAATCCGGGTGCAGTACAACAGACACTCAGCCAGTGTCAGTTACCGATGGTCTAACCGGGACACAGTCCAGGGGTCCATGAAGGACCACAGAAAAAAACAGGAAGATACAGAACTTGTTACAGAGACAGAACTGGGAATTCAGCACCTCTTAGTTCAACAAATCCTGGTCCTTTAGAAAGTCCCCTGAGTCTCAGACACCGAGGCAGCTGCTAAATCAGCGGACGTTTCACCGAGAGGCCCGATGGTGGATGCACAGAAAGACCTGGGGCCCTGGGGCCCTCCCTGGAGAATCCATGGGTTGAGGGCCCTCACCTGGGCACAGGTGGGCAGTTCCTCCCAGGGCACATCACCATCCCTGCCTCCCACTGGATGGGGGCCCCTGATGCCGCTTGCACTCCTTTCTGGAGTCTTCTTTTCTCTGCTTGACTGCTCACCTGTCTTGCCCCTGGGGAGCCAGCCGGCCCCTCCACACCCCAACCCCCCGGGGGCTCTGAATTCCACCTTCTGAGAAAACCCTGTGCTAAAGTCCCAACTGCAAGCAGTGCTTGGTTTAGGTTGAAATTGTGGGCAGTACCTTAAAGCCATTTTTACGTTGATTAAGTCTGAAGGAAGGGGGCCTTGTTGCACCCGAATGAGCCAGGCTGGCTCAGTCAGAGCGGAGTCCTGGCTCTGCGCTCCCTCTGCCTGGCCTCTGGGGAGACACGGAGAGAGGCCTGCTTAGACCAGAAGGCCCGGGGCACTCCCCCCTTCAGCCCTAAGCTTTCCAGAGGAAAGCACGCCGAGGGGAGCCTCACTTCCCTGTGATTCTGGGCTGCAGGGGTTGAAAGGTCCTTAGAGCTGAGCCCCAAGCCCCATTAAAAGGCTTCCCAGGCCCATCCATGGTGCTGGCGGCTCCCCTACAGCCTTTGATCGGGTTTGTTTACCTGCCCAGGGACACCAATAACTTCCTGGAACAACAGCACAGCTCCAGGAGGCCCCAGGGGCCGGATCTGCTCCCACACAGTCCCCGGCTTGTTTAAGACGCTGTGCCCATTAAAGCAGCTGTCAATCCCAGACGCAGCAGCCAGCAGGGAGAGGGTTCATCACAATCCCACTCGGGCTCCCACCTTCATGGGTGTCAGAGGCAGTGTTCACATGCCTGTCCACAGGGAACGCTGCACACTTGGGGGGCCCAGAGGAGAGAGCCCAACCAGTCCCCAAACACGTAAGCGCTTGTTGTAAGATTTCTTGGGGCCAGCGGTTGAGAAAGGAGAATTTATAAACATATTTCAACCCTTGGCAGGATTTGAGCATAATTTGCTGGGGCTCCTCACACAGCCCAGGTCTCTGCAGTGACAATTTAAAGAGAAGCGGCTGCGAGTGGCACATGGGAACTCACAGCCTCCCAAAGGCGGCGTACTTTCCAAACTCGGTAGGTCTGCCTCCCCCGCCAGCAGGACGGCCTGTCTGGAGAAGCCACGTGCTCTGAGCGGTCTGCACGCCAGGCGCCCAAGGTCAGCCGTCTTGCTGAAACCCGTTCCTTTGGAAGGGAAAACGCTGATGCATTTAAGCTCAGTCCTCATTTGATTTCCATTTGCAAATGAACAGGAATGCTGCCTGCACTTACCCTTGGTGATTAACCGCTGGCGGTCAACACCGCACAAACAAATGAGCCTGGCCCACTTTTCAGCTCCATAAATTGGACACTTTGGAAATGTCACCTCCTGGGCTTCTGGGCCTGGAGGGACAAGCACAGGTAGTTAACCTTGAGTTTGGGGTCGGGCTGGTTCTCCCTGAGAACCCCCTCGATTATTACTCCTGTTCTGGATTCTTTCGCAATGGGCAGTAGCGATGGGAGTGGCTCTCACCGAGACGCTGCTGGCCGGCTGCACCGGGGAAGAAACGGGGTAACGTCTGTGCAGGGCCAGGACACCTTGCAGAGGCATCGGCAAGACGGGCGCGCATCACTTTGGCTATCTGGGAATTCAGCGCTCCCTGCTAACCTCAGAATTGTCAGAACCGCTCCCAGGCTCTGGATGGTCCTGGGTGGACCCCCGCCCTGGAGGCGCCCTCTGAGCTTCTCTCGCTTTCCTCAGAAGGAGAGGCCTCAGCATCCAGAGCTTCCTCGGGCTCCCAGGGACATGGTCTGTGAAAGAGAAACAGAAATCCACATCCAGGTCCATATAGCCCACACTGAATGAATTTGACCTTGGCCAGTCTATGAGCAACATTCAGGTATAACCAGCAGCTCATCCTCACCTGGGTCCCCCAAGGGACAGGGGGCCGGCTTGGGCAGAAATGGGGTCGGTGGGAGAGGGTTAGACAACGGGATGTCATTTGGTGACCTTAGAAGAAAAAAAACCCCAAGATCCAGAATTTTAAAAGGAAATGCCAACCTATATTCCACAGTGGCTGCACCAGTTGCAGGAGGGTGGGGCGGGGGCAGGGACAGAGGTGTCCTGGTGATGTGCACACATTTTTAAACAGTCCATCTGTGTGATGTAGAGGTGGCCAACGGGCATGTGGGAAGTTGGTCAACATCACCAGCCATCGAAGACATGGCAATGAAGACCTCAATGAGCGCCTGGCCGCAGGGCTCGGTGATTCTAGAAGCAGCCTCGGCCCTTCCTCTCCCCCCACCTCCTCTTCTACGGGATCACATGGGGCTGTGACCCTACCTCCTGACAAGCCAGCACGGATCCGCCCGCCCTCCATGGCCACCTCCTGGGTCCAGCCCCGACCCTCTTGCCTGCAACTGTCTTCTCCTCCTCCCTCCCAGCGTGAGGCCGCTGCAGAAATGTTTGCTTTAAATGAAAGGGAACTGGATCCAAGATGTGCCCAGAGGGAAGTGTTAAGTTGCTGAAATTAGGACTTGGCAGCATTTTCATACACTTTTCCAGGCGGGTGGGAAGAGGAAGCTGCTGGTTACAAAGTCCAGAGCGGCTGGAGCATCTTGGCACTGAGGGCGTGCCCAGTTCCTGGAGCCCCGCTGTCCACAGAGGTGCTGGAGCACATGGGCAGATGGGGCACCATGGCGTTAAGGACAGCATCCCTGGCTGTCATGAGCAGCCGCATCCATGTTCTGGGGTTGTCTTTTGGTCTAGGGTGACACCCCATGCCCCTCCCAACCACTCCAGCCTCCCATTAATTAACAGTGAGCTGGTGACCCTTAAATAGCTGGGTAATTGGCTTGGTGTCAGCGAGGTGTGGACCAGAGGAGACTGAGGCTCAGAGACTGCAAGTCACATCTCCAGGGCCACACAGCAGGCTGGAGCAATGGTGGGGAGGCCTTTGTGCTTCCAATCTGGAGGCCGTCAGTCCTGAGCGGCTTGGGGTGTCCAAGCCCTCGCTCTGCTAGGCTGTCCCAGAATGAATCCCGCCTGCCCCTCCCCAGCCCTCCAGCCCGACAAGATTTACTGAAGCCAGTGAACCTTGGTTCAACCTTGTGTGCGGGTTCTAAGTGGCCGTTTCATTTAAGACATTTAACTAAAAGCCCTTTCCAGAGAACCAACTCCTGCAGGCACGCCGCCAGCAATTAATGAAAGATGATAAAATAATAAAAGGAGTAATACATTAACTATATTATCCTTGCACACTCGGGCAGTCCTTTTCATTATATCCTCCTTACGGACACCCTCCAGTACACTTGAAGAGCTCCTTTATGGCTGTTCTGTTGCCGTGGGATTTGCAGACATCACCAGGCCACAGAAACGCTAATGCTGCCCGCCTCCAGGCACTGCGCTGCGCTCGGGGTGGGGGCGGCACATCCATCCGCCCCTCTCTGCTAGGGGAGTAAGCTGAAGGAGAACTTGGAATGACGGATTTCACTTTTGGACTCTTAGTCTCTGAAAGCGATTTACTAATTAAGAGAAATGATGCAATTGGCCTCCATCTCTAATTTGCCTGAGGAACAATTTGATCTAGAAGCTAAGTGTCCTGGGGAGACTTAGAATTCTCAGGTCCCAGTCCATCTGGACACGACTGGGATCTTTCGCATGCTGAGCAGCTGGAGGAACGCACACAGGCTGCGTGTCTCCGCCTCTCCTCTGTAACTTCCTCCCACCTCCCATGCAAGCTTTAGTCAGTCTCCTTAATTCCAGAACACCTAACCCAGGTCCTTCCTACAGAAAGAGCTCGAGTCTGAAGGAGGGGAAGGTGCCCAACAAATGCAGCAGCTCTGCAAAGCCTCTCTTGCAGCTATGGTGACCATGTGGCAGCACTGACCAGTGGATGTGAACAGAAGTAAGGAGGAGACTCCTGGGAAAGTTCATGTGACCACATGACCAGTGAGATACAATAATTATGGATGTGATTTCTGGGGAACTTTAGGGAACCATGTGACACAGTTCTGACCAATGAGATGTAAGAATTATGGGTGTCACCCAGCCGGCATGGCTCAGTGGTTGAGTGTCGACTTATGAACCAGGAGGTCAGGGTTCAATTCTTGGTTGGGACACATGCCCAGGTTGCGGGTTCGGTCCCCAGTGTGGGGCATGCAGGAGGCAGGCAATTGGTGATTCTCTCTCATCATTGATGTTTCTGTCTCTCTCTCCCTCTCCCTTCCTCTCTGAAATCAATAAAGATATTTTTAAAAAAGCGAATTATGGGTGTGATTTCTGAGGAATTTCAGGGGACAATGTGACAAGGTTTTGACCAATGAGATGCAAGGAGAAATGTGGGTGTGATTTCTGGCAAAGTTCAACCCGCCTGACAGAAACACTTATTTCTCCCTTTCCTTCCCCGCCCTGCCCCTTCCTCCTGCCTGGCAGGAGGGCAGATCACTGTGGACAGGCTGCCTGCACCGTGAAACCCCTGGCGAGAAGCCTGAGTCTGGGCCTCCTTCGTTAGGGAGGAAGGAGCAGGGACAGAGAGCCAAGTCCTGGCAGCACGTTTGAGCTGCGCCCCTGTGCACGCCCCCTGCCTCTTGTAACAGGAGACAGTCCCACGGTGCAGGAGAGAGAAACATTGCTGAGAGAGGACCGTCAATCAGCTGCCTCCTGGACGCCCCTACTGGGCATCGGACCTGCAACCCAGGCATGTGCCCTGACCAGGAACTGAAATTGAACCGATGACTTCTTGGTGCACGGGACAATGCTCAACCACGGAGCCATACCAGCCAGGGCTGGGACCTGGGCTGCATGCGCAGTGGCCATCTTACATGGCTGGACAAGACACAGGACCCGTAGCAGCCAGGGTCCACTCTGCTACAAGCTTTTTTTAATCTTCATCCGAGGATATTTTTCCATTGATTTTTAGGGGAGAATGGAAGAGAGGGAAAGACACAGAGAAACATTGATGAGAGAAACACATTGATTGGTTGCCTCCTGCACATGCCTGACCAGGGCCCAGGCTGGGGAGGACCCTGCAACCGAGGTACGTGCCCTTGACTGGAATCGAACCCGGGACCCTTTGGTCCACAGGCCGAGCTCTATCCACTGAGCCACACTGCCAGGGCTCTGCACAAACGTGATTCTCCTGCCCTTCCGTCCTCCTGTCCCGGTCACCCTGTCCCAAGCTTGCCTGCCAGTAACTGACCTCTAGAGCCCTGACTGAGCCACCAGGGCCTCTCCCACGCCTCAGCATGGCGTTCTGTGCTCCTGCCTCAGCCTCCGCCCCAACCCCGGCTGTATTACTGAGGGAGGCGCGGCCCCCATCGCTGCCTTCCCCGGCAGCCAAGCCACCGAAAGACCAAGTTGTGGACTGAGAAGAAGTGAGAGGAGGAGCAGAAGCCCCAGGCAGCCACCATGGGGCTCAGAGCTGCGCCCCACTAACCAGGATCGCCTCCTGCAGCTCCTCCCTCCCGAGGCCTCGGCCTGGGCGCTGGCTTGCTCTGCTGAGCTCACGGAAGGAAAGGAAGGAGCCCACAAGAGCAGAGTGCCGAGGGGCCGAGGGCTGCTGGCCGCTGGCCGTGGCGTCCTCGCTGGCAGAGGTGGGAGGGTGGGAGGACTGTGTTGACTGCAGGGCACATTGAAAAATGTGCCTCTCCATGGTATTTACCTGCTGTTTTTATCAAGAACTTAGTTTTCCCTGCAGTGGAGCTCCTCATCCCTTTGCCTTCTTGGACTTCGGGTTCTTGGAAGCTGACTGTCACTCCAGTTGTGGTTCCCAGGTGACAGCCTTCTGGGGCAAGGCCTGCTGGGCCTCGCTCCTTTCCCTCCGACCTCGCCTCCTGAGGTGGCTGCCCCCTGGGGCCTGCACCTGCCCACTGTGTCTCCTCCTCAGAGTCTGGGGCCTCAATTCCTTCCAGTGAAGAGCAGAAGTGAGTCTAGGCTGAGGTGGGAGACAGGACTGAGATGCTGTGGCCAGGAGGCTCCCGGCACGAGTCAAGGTCATTTAGCCAAAGAGGTCGCACAGGCATTGCCTGGCAAGCTCGGGAACAAGGTGAGCGGGGACAGGCAGGGAGCCCCGGAGCCGGAGAGGAGAGGCGAGGCCTTTTCCGAGCCGGGCTGCTTCCCTGCGCTTCCCTTTCTCACGTGACTTTCTGGATGCAGCCTGCCTGTCTTCTGAGACTCAAGTTTGTCGGCTGCTGGCGGGCACTGCAGCCCTTGGGCACTGGTCCTGGCGTGACCTGCCGAGGTCTCAGAACCCTCACCCTGGTCGGCTGCAGACACCTTGTCCCCTGGCCCTGAGGGAGCAGCGTGACCTTGGCTGGGTGGCTAGAATGTGGCTGTCCCCACCTTGACCTGGCAGCGACTCCATGATCGCAGGGGCCTGGTTCCCGGAGCAGCGGGGGTGGGGAGGTCCACGCAAATCTGCTCCAGGCTTTGCCCAAAGGACAGACTCGGACAAGCTCCATCACAGCGGGAGCGGGCCCGGCTGGCTGCTCAGGCTGGTGTGTGTGGAGGTAGGTCTCCTCCCGGCAAAGAGGTGATGTAGGTTTCGCATTTATTCTCAGTAATTCTTACATATTCTCTCTGATTCCTTTTCGTTTTGATCTTGGAAGAAACCCTTTCTATTTAGAGATTTTTTATGATTCACTGTGGAAACCAAAAAGCTTTGCCAGGTGGGAACTGGAATGTCAATTAATTGTCAGTTCATCACAGTGAGTAATTGATTAATTGGCACAACGTTAATCTCTAAATCAGTGGTATTAAATGACGGGGGTGTTAATCTTGACCTTCAGAGTGCTAAAACTCCTCAAATTGCCACTGTTCTTGCGAAAATGACTGATGAAGCTACATTGCTCCCATAATTTTTGCTGCTCCTAAAATTTCCACCTAATCGAGAATCGTGGGAGGGCCTGGAGGCCCCTGCGCCCAGACAGCGGGTGGGAACGTGGGGACCTGGCCTCCGTGGGTGGAGCAGGGCACACATTCCACCGATGGTTTTTGTTGTTGTTTTTGCAAACCTAATTACTTCAGAATCACATCGAATTAACTTCCCAGCCCCCATTTATCACAAAACGCACAGCTCAGCTGCGCGAACGCGCTCCTTGCTCTTGTTGCATTGATGAGGCCAAGCGGAGTCAGGCTGCCCCTGCCCCTGCCCTCTGGCCCGGCTCCAGTCTCAGGCCGGCTTGCCTGGCGCGAGCCCTCAGGCTCCGGGCCAGCGCGCTCAGCCTGACCCCAGAGCTGGTCGAGGTTAACATGGTTATCAGCTGGGAAGCACGGGTGGGAATGGCTCCTTTGACCTCTTGAGTTCTGTGGTACACAGCACAGCCTTGGGGTGAAGCCGGGAGGTGGGTCGACATGTGTCTGGGCTGCCTCCAGCCGCCTGGTCCTCCCCTCGCCCCCACCTTTTCTCGTTCCCGTTAAGGTGAGCAGATAACGCAAGTGTGGACCTGCCACAGTTGCGGCCACGGAGCGCTAACACATCCTCCTGAGGATGCCTGAGAGCCGCCCCGCGGTCCTGGCCCCGTCCGGGCTGCCGGAGCCTTCCCTTCGCATGGTCCTCGCTGCCTGTTCATGGCTGTGCTGGGACTGAACACGCTCCTCTAAGTGACCATCAACACAGCCAGACTGAGGTCCAATCTAGAAAGATCTACGTAGAAAGATCTAGAAAGGTCTTTCTCTTGTCTGTACATGGATGGCCACAGGACGTTGTCACGTGAACATCCGTGTGAACGTCGCCCAGTGTTCACGCAGCTCCATTCCCACTGCACCTGCGGTGCCGCCTTTCTGCCTGGGAGACCCTGCCGCCCAGCAGCTTCACCCGTCAGTAAAACGAGACTCACCTCGTTCACCTGCCAGGGCGGTTCTGAAGATTCGTCCGTGAGCAGGTGTTCAGGAAAGGCAGCGTTATACACAGAAGGTGGGTCCTATGTGACTCGTCTGAGGTTTCTGGGGTATCTGGCGGATTCGTGGCTTTTCTGGGAACCCCCAGCTGTGGGGCCATCAGAGCTGGGGGCCTCCCGACAAGTCCTCCAGAGGGGTTGGTGTGGGGGTGTGGACTCAGCCAGCCCCCCGCAAGGAGAGAAAGCACCAGACTGTGTGTCCCCTCCCAGGCCAGCCACTGGGTGCCAGGGAAAGGGGGCTTCGGCCCCGCCCACATACCTGAGGGCACTGTCTCTGCCAACGCCTCCCACAGACATTTCAGTGTAAACACGGCTGTGCCACACGAATTCTGCCAGACCTCCCACACACCGACACACACATCCAAACACACACACACACACTCATCCACAGCACACACCCACCCATAGACACACACGCCCACACAGACACCCACACCCATACACACACACCCATCCACAGACACACACACACACCCCACAAACACAATCATAGATACACATCACAGACATACACACTCATTCATCCACAGCACACACATCCAAGACACACACACATAGACACACACTCACACACCCATATACACACACACACACACCCATCCACAATACCCACCCCCCCCACACACACACACACACCCCACACACAATTATAGACACACATCACAGACATACACACACATTCATCCACAGCACACACATCCAAGACACACACACATAGACACACACTCACACACCCATAGACACACACTCACACACACACCCATCACAATACCCACACACACCCACACACACACACCCATCCACAGACACCCACACCCACACCCACACACAAACACACACACATACCCCACACACCCTAGACACACACTCACACCCACACACTCACACCCATCCACAATACACACACACACACCCATCCACAGACACCCACACACACACACACACAAACACACACATCCACAGACACACACATATCTACAGATACATACCATGCCTGCACACAGGCACCCACGTTCATCGGGAAAAATAGAAAATGTGGCAAAATGTTAACAATTGGTGAATCTAGGTGTTTACTGTAGTATTTGTTTCGTTTTCTGTGGGCCCTAGCCACTTTGCCTCAGTGGATAGAGCGTTGGTCAGTGGACTGAAAGCTCTCAGGTTCGAAGGGTCAAGGGCCCATGCCTTGCTTACAGGCTCAATCCTGGGCCCCAGTCAGAATGTGGGGTACATGCAGAAGGCAAACAGTTGATGTGTCTCTCTCACATCAATGTCTCTCTCTCTCTCTGTCTCTACCCTTCCCTTCCACTCTTTCTCTCTAAAAAAAAGGAAAAATATTCTCGGATGAGGATTAACAAAAACAACAAAATAACAGGTGGGGTGATGGGACACTGTACAGGTCAAAGAAACACAGTCGTGGACTGGATTTGGCCCACTGTTCACCCATAGTAAAACCTAGAACTAGATTTTCACTTAAATTTACATTTAAATTCTCTTCTTGACTCTTCTAAGGTGGTATAACAAAATATATAGGTATCTATAATAATAAAAGGTTAATATGCTAACTAGACCAGATGTCTTCTGGATGTCATTCCGGATGGCCTTCCTGACGAAGCCAGGGCGGGAGGGAAGCAGCCCAGGTCCTAGGTGCCTGCCGGCGGCCAGAGGAGGAAAGCCCAGGTCCCGGCAGCCCGGATCCCGGGTGCCTGAGGGAAGCCAGTGCCGGCAGCTTGGGGGAAGGGAGGAAGGAAGGCCTACTCTTGCACGAATTTTTGTGCATCGGGCCTCTAGTTTGAGAATAAGCAGAGAAATCGTATTACATGTTACTCTAGCCCAGCTATGTTCAACTGTGTGGGCAAGAATTTTTAGGACATGCAATACCTAACTATTGAGTCAGGTGCACTGACTTCCTTTAGATGGTCCAATAAAGAAATGACAGCCCTAGCCAGTTTGGCTCAGTGGATAGAGCATTGATTGACCTGTGGACCAAAGGGACCCAGGTTCAATTCCAGGAGTGGGCACATGCCCTGGTTGCAGGCTCAATCCCCAGTCGGGGGCGTGCAGGAGGCATCCGATCAGTGCTTCTCTCTCATCATTGATGTTTCTCTCTCTCTCCCTCTCCCTTCCTCTCTGAGATCAATAAAAGCATATTTAAAAAAAAGAGAGAGGACCAAGATGGCGGCATAGGGCGGACGCCTGATTGTTGCCTACCACAACAATTTTGAAACTACAACTGGAAAACAGAGCAGACACCATCCAGAACTACCGGAGGGCTGGCTGAGCAGATGCTCTACAACTAGAATAAAAGAGAGGGGGACGCGGGATGATGCTGATGCCGGTGAGCCAAAGATCTCACTTTAAAATCTAAGGCTCTGGAAGATGGTGGCAGAGTTGAACGGCTGATCTGTTGCCTCACATGGCAGTTTCGGAAATACAACTAAAAGATGGACTGGTGAGCGCGGCGACTCCTGCTCGCGTCTCCCCAGGCCGGGCGGCTGCTCCTCTAAGTCAGCACCTCAGCCGGGGCCATGGGCTCGTGGGCAGCCGCGGCAGCTGCTATGGCGGTGGCGGCGGCCGCGGACTCAGCGCAGTGGCTCTCGGTGAAGGAAGAGACCATCTTTCTGCGGGACAGGCCCATCTGCGTCACCGACCTGGCCGAGCTGCCCAGTGAGATCCTCGGGGCCCCGGAGGCCGCCGACACCGACTTGGAGGATTTTTAGGATTTCAAGTCCTTTAGCCATTTTGAGAGAGGAGAACCAAGAAGGCGGCAAAGTTAAACAAATGAACTGCACTGCGCACAGCAATTTCAAAAATACAACTGGAGGACAGAGCATCTGCCACCCAGAACCACAGGAGAGCTGGCTGAAGGGTGGATTTACAGCTAAGAGGGAAGAGGAAAGAGCGAACTCGGAAGGGATAAGGTGCGGAGGCGCGTGGGTCGGGCTGGTGGCGGGGGAAGGGTCGTGCGGCTTTTTTTCCAACCCTAGGGGAGATTAGCTCCCCATCACCCTGAAATCCAGCTTCTGGGGACTCGCGGGAGACCCAGACGCCTGCGGGGAGAGGCTGGACTCTCGGCCTTCGTGTCGGAGAGTGGGAGTAACTTCCTTGCGGAGGTGCGCCCAGCAATCAGTGTTTGCTGCGCTGGAGTGCGGGACGAGGGGGCTTAGAAACGTGGAGAGCAGAAAAAGCAGACTTGCAGCCATTGCGGTTCGCCACGCCATGGCCTGGTGGCGCCCTGAGACCCCGCCCCGCCCTGGGACCCGCCCTGCCCTGGGACCCGCCCCGCACGTTTTGCAGACCCGCCCCGCACGTTTTGCAGGCCCACCTGGGCTCCAAGCAGCGGCTTTTGCATGTGGGTGGCCTGCCCTGTGGCAGCTTGACCAGATGAACTGCGGTTCTAGTCGGACTGCTCCAGGGCCGCTTAGACAGGAGGAGGAAACTGCAGTTTTTACTGTAACTCCTGCTGAGTGGCCTCAGACAGTAGCTGACCTGCACCCCATTGGAGACCCAGAAACGAGGGCATCTAGTGGTCGGTGTGAGATGACACCAGATTTCAACCACTCGCATAAGGGCTACATTCAAGAGGCAGACTCAGTGAGCGCCAAAGCCTGCTGCAACAAGATCCGGCCCATAAACGTGTCTCCTGCACAGCAACTCTTCCTTTATAGACACAGCGGGTCCTCACGGCCAATTGGCCAGGAGGACAATTCCTCCCAGTGACACCAACAACAATCAAGACTTAACTATACAAAGGAGGACCAAGATGGAGGCATAGGGCGGAAGCCTGATTGTTGCCTACCACAACCACTTTGAGACTATGAGAGGAGAGCAGAGCAGACACCATCCAGAACCACCAGAGGGCTGGCTGAGCAGATGCTCTACAACTAAAAGAGAGGGGTACGCGGGATGATGCTGATGCCGGTGACCCGAAGATCACACTTTAAGAACTACGGCTCAGGTGACACAATAGCAGCCTGGAACGTGCTCGGCGCAGCTCCCCCGGCGGTCTCCGGCTGAGGGGACGGCTCCACTCGCTGCCGAGCACAGACAGACGAGCCCCTGAGAGACATGGGGTGGGAGACTCTGCGCTTGCTGACCTCCGAGTCCTTCAAGAATCTCAACGCCCCGGAAGCGGCCAGGTGCGCACGCTCGGCAACTGGCCACCGCTCAGGCCCAAGGGCCGACGCAGCGACCCCGGACCAGCCCGCCACCGCACACCGGGCACACCGGAGCTTTGCCGAGCCCGCAGCCCAACGAGTTCTGCAGCAGCCGCCCCAGAGCTCTGAGAAAATGGCCGAAGGAATTGCTGAGAGGGAATTGACCAACAGGAATTGGGATCAAGAAGATGAAATCCCGCTGGGTCCCGGGTCGGGGTGAGGCCACGCGACCCTGGGTCCGGGTGAGGCTGGGAACTGGGTCGGGGTGGGGCTGGGTCCCGGGTGCAGGCGAGGCCACATGCCCCTGGATCCGGGTAAGGCTGCACCCCCCTGGGTCCGGGTGAGGCTGGGTCCCGGGTCCGGGTGGGCTGCCCCCCTGGGTCCGGGTGAGGCTATGCGCCTCTAGGTCCGGGTGAGGCTGGATCCTGGGTCCGGGTGGGACTGTACGCCCCTGGACCCGGGTGAGGCCACGCGCCCCTGGGTCCGGGTGAAGCTGTATCCCGGGCCCGGGTGAAGCCGTGTGCCCCTGGATCCAGGAGAGGCTGGGTCCCAGGTCCGGGTGAGGCCACACGCCCTTGGGTCCGGGTGAGGCCATACGCCCCTGGGTCCGGGAGAGGCTGGGTCCCGGGTCCGGGCGAGGCTGCGTGCCCCTGGGCTCGGGTGTGGTCACACCCCTGGGTCTAGGTGAGGCCTCACGCCCCTGGGTCCGGGTGAGGCCGTGCGCCCCTGGATCCAGGTGAGGCCACGCGACCATGGGTCCGGGTGAGGCCTCGCGCCCCTGGGTCTGGGTGAAGCTGGATCCCGGGTCCGGGTGAGGCAGTGTGCCCCTGGATCCGGGTGAGGCTGGGTCCCGGGTCCGGGTGAGGCCGTGCGCCCCTGGGTCCGGGTGAGGCCACACGACCATGGGTCTGGGAGAGGCCACGCGCCCCTGGGTCTGGGTGAGGCTGGGTCCCGGCCCGGGTGAGGCCATGCGCCCCTGGGTCTGGGAGAGGCCACGCGCCCCTGTGTCGGGGTGAGGTCGCACGCCCCTGGATCCGGGTGAAGCTGGATCCCAGGTCCGGGTGAGGCCGTGTGCCCCTGGATCCGGGTGAGGCTGGGTCATGGGTCCGGGTGAGGCTGTGCACCCCTGGGTCCAGGTGAGGCTGCGTGCCCCTGGGTCTGGGTGAGGCCACGCGCCCCTGGGTCTGGGTGAAGCTGGATCATCCCGGGTCCGGGTGAGGCCGTGTGCCCCTGGATCCGGGTGATGCTGTGTCCCGGGTCCGGGTGAGGCCGCACACACCCGGGTCCAGGTGAGGCCACGTGCCCCCTGGGTCCGGGTGAGGCCACATGCCCCTGAGTCCGGGTGAAGCCGTGCCCCTGGGTCCGGCCGAGACCAAACCAGAGGGTGTCGGACCTGCATTACCACCATTTGTCCACCATCCAGAGCTGAGGGGTCAGTACGACATGTACACATAAGGAACTGGTGGACATTGATATTGGGTCTCAAAAGAACTGTTGGTCCAGAAAGAAACTCACTACAGACTGATTCATTTGCCTGTCAGCATAACTATTATTGCTCGTCTCACATTCGGTTCTTATAAGTATATCTCTAGTGACACATGATCTCGCTCATCTAGGGGAAATGATGAACAACATAGACTGATGAACAAGAACAGAACCAGAAACAAGGAGGCATCGATCGGGCTATCGGGCCTCAGAGGGAGGATAGGAGAGGGTGGGGGGAGGGGGAAGAGATCAACCAAAGGACTTGTGTGCATGCATATGAGCCTAACCAATGGTTAAGTTCAACAGCGGGTTGGGGCATCCGTGGGGAGGGGTGTGGGATGGGAATGGGGGGATGAGGACAAATATGTGACACCTTAACCAATAAAGAAATTTAAAAATAAATAAATAAAAAGAAAAAAAAATGACAGCAGCCAACACAACACTAGCCGTCTGGTGTGAATCAATCAAAAGTATACCTAATTTTTTTGTCAGGTTGGCAAAAAAACACCGTCCATGTTTTGGGGTGCCGCAGCATTTCAGCAGTTAGTTATGTGCCACGAGATGAAAATGGTTAAAATCGCTCTCCAGCCTTTGGCTTCCGTCTCAGCCACGGGCCTGCGGTGGTGGGAAGGTATGCTGAGCACTTCCTGACGTTGGCGTGGACCTGCCGGGACCGAACCAGGACCGAACCGGGCGGGGCTGCTGGTGCGGAAGCGCCTGAAGGGCAGCGCTTGGCAGAGGCTCAGCTCAGCAGAGAGGCTCTCTGGCAGCTGCTGGCGGTTCGGGGGCCAACGGTGGTTAGTTCCCAAGTCTGGTCACCAGTGGCAAGGCAAGCCCGCCCCGTGCCAGCCCCGTGTTGGGTGGCGCCTGGTGCCTGGGACAGTCGTAGGCACCTGGGTTCCTCTCCTGGACTTTCGCCTTCCCAAAGATGCTCTGTGGTGGCCAGTGTGTGACAAGCTTGAAGATCCCGGAACAGTCTGGAACGTTTCAGTTTGATTTCTTCCCGAGGTTGAGAAATCCTGGTGTACTAGGAGATCCTATGCAACCCCATTCCTGCAGCGTCTGGCATTTTAACTGGAGAGACTCTCCCTCTGGTCAAGGGCATCATAGGTCTCCTGATCATTTGTGGGAGGAGAGGAAGAAAGTCATGCTGTGCGCACGCACACACACGCACACGCACACACGCACACACGCACGCACATGCACCCCAGCCCTGGGGGGCTGAGCATCCTGGTTCAGATTCTCCCTCCTCACAGTGCTTTCTGCCCAGATGGTACAGATAGCGCCTCTCATCTCCTTTTTCCTGCGAAGACGATGAGAGGGGCCTTTTTCCTCTGGCTCCCCTACTGTCCCTCTGTCCGTCTGCCTGCACGGAGGCCAGGACCCTGGCTAAGCCTGCACTTCGGCAGGCGAGAAGTGACTGTGTATAGAGCTTCGCCGAGTTTTAGGGCTTCCTTACCCGGCTCCCCACCTTCTCCCAGAACCGACTTCTAACTATAGTGGAGAGCGCCCGACCCGCCCGGCACCTCCGCTGTCCCCGCCAGCGCCAGCAAGTGCCGCCTTAGGGACCCGTGAGCCTGTCCTGAATCTCTGGTCCTTCCAGACCCCGGGGCGAAGCGGGATGAGCCGGCGGGAACGGTGGTCCTGAGCCCGCGGAGGCCGCTCTGCCCCCACACTGCCCGGGAGCCCCCACACTGACCTCAGGTTCCTGCACTAAGCCCCCTCGCTGTCCCCCAGAAAAACTGGGAGAGGAGCCGCAGTGCGAGTGCGGAGGGCGCCGGCAGTTCACCCCCGTTTGCCAAGCGCGGTCTGGGAGCAGAGCCCAGGCGGCCGGCTGACCTCCAGCGTGTGGCAGTGACCCCTCATTGCCCAGGTGAGGCGTGGGGGAGGGGCGCCCCTCTCAGGGCGGAGGCTGCGGACTCGGCCTCCCCACCCCCCTTGCAGGGCCGGCTGCTGGAGGAAACGCTGTCCTGGGGCTGGGTACCCACCTGTCCAGGGAAAAGGCTATACATCAGTACAAGTGCAGAGGAGAGGGGTAGGAATGAGGGGAGATGGGGGAAGGTGGGAGCCACAGCCCTCAGAACAGGACAGGAAGCATTATAAACGAATCCCACTTTTTACACCTAAAAATATAAAGCTGTCAGTGTTCATCAAGGATGAAGCCAATGAAATGTAGATGGGGCCAAATAATTAGTGATTTTAATCACCTCGTAAATTTGGACTTCGTCAAAACCATGCTGCCCAGTAAGAACGGGGAGCGGCTGGGGGCCACACCTGTGGCATCTTCCCAGGTGCGTCAGCGCCACTGAGGAGCCATGAGAAGGCCAGTGGGCGTCCCCAGCACGTGGACTCCAAGGCCCCCGCATGGGAAACTAAGCCCATTAATCGTCACTCCTCTGCCTTTGTGGTCCCACAGGCGGTGCACACGCTAATCCATGGCTCTGGCATTCCCGTCTGTCGTCAGGCTGTGAGGGTATTTGCTTCGGGAGGCTGCACAGTGCGCCCCAGTCCCACTGATAGAGGGCCCTTAGCAGGCCGCTCGGAACCTGGTGGTGGGATATGGGCTAGGCCTGGAGCAGAGCTGCCTGGGTTCAAGGTGTCCCAGCCTGCGCTCGAGGAAGGAGGCATGCGTGGCTTCCTCTTGCCATGCGGTGAAGTTTTATTTCAAAAAAATAAAAACTTTTGATTTTTTTCAATATAAATTTTTATTGGTTTCAGAGAGGAAGGGAGAGGAAAGAGAGATAGAAACATCAATGATGAGAGAGAAACATCCATCAGCTGCCTCCTGCACGCCCCCCACTGGGGATTGAGCCTGCAACCTGGGCATATGCCCTGACTGGGATTCGAACCATGACCTCCTGGTTCATAGGTCAACGCTCAACCACTGAGGCACACTGGCCGAGCAAAATGAAAGTTTTTTAGTGGCACTTGGCATTTTTTCTGACCATTATGGGAGCCCTTTGGACTCCGGTGTTGACCTTGGCCTCCCCAGCCTGGGGCTGTCTGGAGGAAGGACTCCAGCTGTGAGAGCAGCACCCTGGGGCGGGGGTGGGTGGGAGATGTGGGCTCAGCTGCTGGTCAGCCCTGGCGCCTAAGCGCTGAGTCCTGGCCTGTGAAACGTCCAGCAGGTGGGCAGCTGTGTCTGGAGCTCAGAGACCCCTGAGCTGGACAAGCAGATGGGGAGCCCTGGGTGAAGATGGGAAAAGAGTGATGGTGTCCAGGACGGGAGGGGCAGGACCCAAGGGAGGACCCCAGGCCAGGCTGCCCTCTGTCTGCTCTTGCCGCTCCTTTCTGGCTGTGTGCGTGTCTCCGTGCAGTCCTCTGTACCTCACCTCTCAGGGTGGTTCTTGGGATACTGTGTGACCTTGAACCAGACAGTAAGCTTCCTCAGGACAGGGTGTTCCTGGGTCATCGCACGCAGTAGGTTTTCTCAGCGACGTCATCTGAATGGCTCTGTGCCTGGGCCTCACAGGTGACGTCACCATATGCCCGTTTTCGGGAGACTTTGCTGTGAAACACTCTACAGGAGTTGGGGGCAGAATCATCTGCTGTCCCCTGGCTGGGCCCAGTGTCACCAGGCATTTACTCTGCCCCCGTCCTCCCAAGGCCCCGTAGAAAACTCTCTCCTTCTTTGACGTGACAGCCTCCCAAACACTTTAAATAAAAAATACACTTGGGCCCTGTTTGCTCAGTGGTTAGAGCTCCGGCCCGAGGACCAAAGGGTTATGGGTTTGATTCCCAGTCAAGGGCACAGACCTTGGTTGCAGGTTCAATCCCCCACACCCAACGGGGGCCGCGTGTGGGAGGCAACCAACCGATGTGTCTCATGTTGATGTTCCCCTCTCTCTTTAAAAGTCAATTTTAAAAAATGAAGCTGGATATTATTTTTTTAAATATATTTTATTGAATTTTTACAGAGAGGAAGGGAGAGGGATAGAGAGTTAGAAACATCGATGAGAGAGAAACATCGATCAGCTGCCTCCTGCACACCTCCTACTGGGGATGTGCCCACAATCAAGGTACATGCCCTTGACTGGAATCGAACCTGAGACTCTTCATTCTGCAGGCCGATGCTCTGGATATTATTTTTAAAAAATACACCTGCTGGCCACTCCCTGCAGCCCCCAGAGACCATGCTGGGCTCTGCGCTTCAGAAGGATAGCAGCACCACTGTGTGTTTTCAAGCAGCGAAGTGTGCGGTGATTTATTCCGCCATCACAGGACACCGATACATTAGCACATTCTCATCTCCTGCGATTGGAGACTCGAGGCTTCCTTGCTCCAGAGAGCAAAGTGTAATAGAATCAAGAAAGTGCCCCCAGAATCCCTGGGAAGTGATGGTCTCGCAGCTCAGGGAACAGGGCAGCCAACGGGCGGGCACCTGCCGCCACCAGCCCCCGAGGGAGACCAGTTGAGGACCTGGAAGACGAGCCCCACCCCCAACCTGTCGCCTCTTAGGTTTTGTTTTTAGCCACTTTATCAGACTCCAACGTTGGAGGAAGCCCCCAACTGGCTTCTGTGGGTTACTCAATTGTTTGTTCTAAGACTGAAGCAACTCACGAGCCAGCTCAAGAGCCCTAATGTGGAAACAACCGATCGGTTACTCAAACAGCAGAGCCATTGGGCAGTACAGATGGCACATTCCCTGCTCTTGGATTGTGACATTGTATACATTTTGGTAAAAATATCTTTTTATTGATTTCGGAGAGGAAGGGAGCGGGAGGGAGAGATAGAAACTCAATGATGACAGAGAATCATCAATTGCTGCCTCCTGCACGCCCCCTGCTGAGGATCCAGCTCAGAACCCGTGACCTCTTGGTTCAGAGGCCACATCGGCCGGCAACATTGCATACTTTTTGTTTTCAATTCCATATACCTCCACGATATACTCAGTGTTCTCACGCAGCCACGTAATCTGATGTTTCTACTTTAAGCCAAAGAGAGTTAACATTTTTTTTTTATAGTCTTGAGAATTTTCCAGCTTGTGTTTCAGACTGAATTCTTTGGGACACTTCTGGGGTTTTCCACGCTCAGGCATGGAGCCCTGTCAGTGCAGACTTCCGGCTGCGGTACAGGGTGACGGTCACCACACGCCCGATCTATCGGCTATCACCACAGCTCCTCGGGGCAGGAGAATAGCACCGTGCCAGGCTGTGCCACTCCTCAGCAAGATACTATGGAAAAGTCTCTAATAAGGACTGCTTCAGTGACAAAGAACCTTTCAAATTGTTAGAAGGTAGGCCAGGACAAATCGTGGCCTCGTGTGAATAAGAAATGAGGTGACACTGGCTTTGTAGTGAGACACATCCCAGGTGTAGCAAGCAGATGTGTCCCAGAGCAGGGACAGCTCAAAGGTGTAGGGATGGCAATTTCTAGAGCAGCGATCTTCACCCAGGGTGCCTCGGCACACCAGTGGGCCGCAAGGAGTTTTTTTTTTTTTTTAAATAATACATTTTTATTGATTTGAGAGAGGAAGAGAGAGGGAGAGAGAGGTAGAAACATCAATGATGAGAGGGAATCATTGATCGAGTGCCTCCTGCACACCCCACACCGGGGATCAAGCCCACAACCCAGCATGTGCCCTTTAGTCCGCAAGTCAGCGCTCTAGCCACTGAGCCAAACTGGCTGGGGCTGCAAGGAGTTTTGACACACACAGCACCTGGCTCCTGAGTTGGGCCACTGGCTCGCTTCCCACAGACTGTCAAGTTTAAAAAATGGCGACAGCCAGCATGACAACAGCCGCCCAGTGGGAATGAATCAAAACACACCTACTTTTGTCAGATTGGCGATCTATACGTTTGGTGTGCTACAGAATGTTAGTAATTAGTTTATTTGCCATGAGATGAAAAAGGCTGAAAATGGCTGCTCTAGAGCCACAACCCGGTGAGAGTGTTACTGTGCTTTATGAGCTGCTCGTCCAGGAGCACAGGCCCAGCTGTAAAGGTTAGGTTTGTCTTGATTTCATTTAATCTCACAGGCTGAGTGTATTTTATGGGTTTTCCTGAAAGGCATGATTTATGCTTTGAGACTCGTGGAAAAGCTCGCAGATTTTAAAAATAATTTCTGAAAATGAAACTCTTTTAAAAAGGGTCAATGACCCTACCAGGCGGCTCAGGGATGCGGGCCGGCCACAGACAGGGGTGAGGTGTTTTCTTCTTCCTTCAAAGTCCATGTGTGCTTCTGAAATCTATCAAAAGTATTTTTTAAAAATATGTTTTTATTGATATTAGAGAGAGAGGAAGGGAGAGGGAAAGAGAGAAACATCGATGTGAAGAGTCGCTGGTTCAGGGGACATACCCATGTGGGTTCTATCCCCAGTCCACTGAGTACAGGAGGCAACTGATCAATGTTTTTCTCTCATATGGATGTTTTACCTTCTCGCCCTCTCTCTCTAAAAATCCTATCTAATAAAGAGGGAATATGTTAACTGACCCTCATGCCATTGCAAAGATGGCAGCACCCACAGCCAATAAGGAGGGAATATGCTAATTGACTGCCCTGCCCTCAAAGATGGCAGTACCCACAGCCAATAAGAAGGGAATATGCTAATTGCTGCCCCGCCCTCAAAGATGGTGGTGCCCACAGCCACAAGATGGCTGCGCCCAGTCCCCTCAGCTCTGCCAGGGCAGCAGGCACATGGCATGGCTGAGCCCGCCCCCAGGTGGGTCTGGCCACTCTGTGCACCTGCCTCCAGAGTCCTCCAGTCCCCTCAGCCCCCCAGCCGCCCAGGGCCGGCCTGAGGCGCAGGTAACCAGGGCCGGCCGAGGCTTGCGTTGCCGGCAGTGGCAGCAGCAGAGGTGTGATGGGGCATTGCCTTCCCCTGATTGCCAGGTCACCTCCCACCTCTGAGAGCTCCCGGACTGTGAGAGGGGGCAGGCCAGACTGAGGGACCCCCCTTCAGTGCATGAATTTTCATGCACCGGGCCTCTAGTCAATAATAAAAAAACATTTAAGCCCTTGCTGGTTTGGCTCAATGGATAGAGTATCTGTCTGTGGACTGAAGGGTCCCGGGTTCGTTTCCCAGTCAGGGCACATGCCCAGCTTGCTGGCTCAGTCCCCAGTGGGGTGGGGGGCATGCGAGAGGCAGCCAATCAGTGATTCTCTCTCATCATTGATGTTTCTGTCTCTGAAATCAATAAAAAAATATTTTAAAAAAACATTAAAAAAAAGAAAAAGGGTGGGAAATATCTCTTAAATCTGGGTGGTGTGTACTGGTATCGTATGCTCAGCACTTGTGTTTGCAATATTTCTTAAGAAAAATAAGAGAGAACCTGCTTATTTCAACAGCATCTCTGCATTTCCGTCAGAATACATTCACATGGGCTCTGCCAAAAACTGGGCAGGACTCGGTAAAGCTGAGCCTGGAATATCTCCGTGTTTCAAGTGGTGGGAGCTGCCCATGGCCCGGCAGCCAGGGAACAGGCTCCTGGCTTCAGAAGCCAGGAACCTGAATGCCATTAAGGACAGTAGTCACAGCTTCGAAAGCGTTTATGTTTGATGGACAGTTATAAAAACCTTCACTGGGCCCTAGCTGGTTTGGCTCAGTGGACAGAGCATTAGCCTGCAGACTGAAGGGTCCTGGTTCGATTCCGGTCAAGGGCACGTACCTCAGTTGCAGGCTCCGGCCCTGTCAGAGTGCGTGCAGGAGGCACCAATCGATGCATCTGTCTCAAATCAATGTTTCTCTCTCTCTGTCTCTCCCCCTCCCTTCCACTCTCTCTAAAAATCAATGGGAAAATATCCTTGGCTAAGGATTTACAAAAAGAAGAAGGAGAAGGAGAAGAAGAAGGAGAAGGAGGAGGAGGAGGAGAAGGAGGAGGAGGAGGAGGAGGAGGAGGAGGAGGGAGGAGGAGGAGGAGGAGGAGGAGGAGAAGAAGAAGAAGAAGAAGAAGAAGAAGAAGAAGAAGAAGAAGAAGAAGAAGAAGAAGAAAAGAAGAAGAAGAAGAAGAAGAAAAAGAAAGAAAGAAAGAAAGAAAGAAAAAAGAAAAGAAAAGAAAAGAAAAATGCCACAGACACTTAAAAATTAAACAAAGAAAAAAACCTTCATTGGGACCCAGTTAGACAGACTGGAGGAGCAGACCCCCGGGCTCTGTAGGCTGCCCTCGCTAGACCCCAGTGATAAGTGTGGGGGTCCTAGGACTGCCCTCTCTCCTGCAAATTCTGGGGTTCCCAGGACCTCACGCAGGTTCCAAAATTACTGGAAAGGCTTACAGGACTCTGGAAAGCGCTCTGCTTATGATTCAGTTACATTATAGCAAAAGGATGGAGCTTAGAACCAGCCACAGGCTGGACGCTGGGCAAGGCTGGGGCAGGTCCCTCACGTGACTTCCTTGTCCTCAGGGAGCTGGCCCTCCCAGCCACCAAGTGTGGCAATTCTCAGGGTGCCCTCAGCCCTTGAGTCCAACCCCATCCCCCAGGTCAAAACCCTCTAATGATGAGGTCCTCCAGGCCAGCCCACACCTCCCCCCTCACTCAATCCGTGTGGCCTGCGAGGAGGCCGCTGTGCTGCCTCTGCGGGAGGGCCAGGTTCCTGTGGCTGTGCTGGGAGGAGTGCTGGGAGGAGAGCTGGGAGGAGAGCTGGGAGGAGAGCTGGGAGGAGTGCTGGGAGGAGTGTTGGGAGGAGAGCTGGGAGGAGTGTTGGGAGGAGGGCTGGGAGGAGTGTTGGGAGGAGAGCTGGGAGGAGAGCTGGGAGGAGTGCTGGGAGGAGAGCTGGGAGGAGTGTTGGGAGGAGAGCTGGGAGGAGTGCTGGGAGGAGTGCTGGGAGGAGTTCTGGGAGGAGAGCTGGGAGGAGTGTTGGGAGGAGAGCTGGGAGGAGGACTGGGAGGAGGGCTGGGAGGAGAGCTGGGAGGAGGGCTGGGAGGAGGGCTGGGAGAAGTGTTGGGAGGAGAGCTGGGAGGAGGGCTGGGAAGAGGGCTGGGAGGAGTGTTGGGAGGAGAGCTGGGAGGAGGGCTGGGAGGAATGCTGGGAGGAGAGCTGGGAGGAGGGTTGGGAGGAGGGCTGGGAGGAGTGTTGGGAGGAGAGCTGGGAGGAGGGCTGGGAGGAGGGCTGGGAGGAGTGTTGGGAGGAGGGCTGGGAGGAGGGCTGGGAGGAGGGCTGGGAGGAGTGTTGGGAGGAGGGCTGGGAGGAGTGTTGGGAGGAGTGTTGGGAGGAGTGTTGGGAGGAGGGCTGGGAGGAGAGCTGGGAGGAGTGTTGGGAGGAGGGCTGGGAGGAGAGCTGGGAGGAGAGATGGGAGGAGTGCTAGGAGGAAAGCTGGGAGGAGAGCTGGGAGGAGTGTTGGGAGGAGAGCTGGGAGGAGTGCTGGGAGAAGAGCTGGGAGGAGTGTTTCGAGGAGGGCTGGGAGGAGTGTTGCGAGGAGTGCTGGGAGGAGAGCTGGGAGGAGTGTTAGGAGGAGAAGTGGGAGGAGTGCTGGGAGGAGAGCTGGGAGGGCAGATTCGCAGAGCTGGCGGGTAAGGTGAAGCCGGCACCAGCCTGTTCCTTTCCGCCACACATGGTACCAAGTTCCCCGGGCTTTCCCGCCAGAAGCTCTTCCTAGTGAGCGAAGTGGAGTGGATTGGAGCCCACGGACCAGGACCCCTGTTTGGGAAGCTGCTCGTGGGTCAGGGACCCGGCTGTGACGATGGGTGACTGCAGGACAACAGGGCGACCGCCTTGAGACGCCACTTGGGGAGCAGCATCCCCCACCCCCACCCCATTGGGAGCCGGAACCACCCAGGCCTCCGGCCGGCGGCATGCTGCTCCCAGAGGAACGCTTTGCCCACACCTGCATTTTGTGGGACACGCAGCCGGGCTCCCCGGACCAGGCCTGCTCTCTTCAAAGCCAATTGTTGCCCAGCTGGCATCGCCTCTGAACCAGGAGGCCACTCTTCAGTCCCTGGTCGGGGCACATGCCCCGGTTGACCCCAGTGGGGGGCGTGCAGGAGGCCTGATCGGTGATTCTCTCTCATCACTGATGTTTCTATCTCTCTCCCTCTCCCTTCCTCTCTGAAATCAATAAAAATACTTTTTAAAACAATTTAAAAAGTAAATTGTTTGCCCTGGCTGGTGTGCTCAGTGGTTAGGAAGTTGGCCCGGGCATGGATGGTGGAGGGTTCAATTCCTGGTCAAGGGCATGGACCTGGGTTGCAGGTTTGATCCCCCACCCTGGTCTGGGCTTGTGCGGGAGGCAACCAATCAATGTGCCTCCCTCACGTTGATGTTTCTCTCTCTCTCCCTCTTCTCTCCTCTTTCTGAAATCAATAAAAACACATTTTCAAAATTCCGTGATGTTACTTGGGCAGATGAAACAGTGATTCTCTGCCACTCATTTTCGGATCAGCAACCAAGACTGGGATCCAGGAGCTGAGTGTGCAGGGCAGAGGACTTAGCTGCCATTGCTGAAGAGAAGCAGGTGCTGCGGTGGGTGGGGTGGGGGCGGCAGGGCCTGGGAGGCTGGGCAGCGGCTGGGAGGCCCCGGGGAGGCAGGGACCCGTGAGGGGGAGAGCGGGCAGCCTGCTGGGCCCGGCCGGCTGTGCTGCTCTCAATGCCTCTGAGTCCCGGGCCGGAAAGAAAGGCTCTCTTTGGAACATGGCCGAGAGAATTTTAGGGTAATAAACAAGGTATCGTGATGTTAACGCTAAAAATGAGAACTGGAAATGGCATCCACTTGGGTAATTTTCTTGACTTCTCCGAGTTCCGATTTTGCAATCTGTAACATGGGAGTTTGGACAACATCCATGGCTATCCGTCTTCGTTCTGCTCAATATCGATCTAGTTCATCTGTATGTCAGTCTTTGCATCTCAAAATACATAAAATATTTTGAAGTAAGCACATTCCCTCCAGAAAAATGTCATCATAACCCCACTTACCACGTTTAATGTGAAAGGCGGGGGCGGCCGCTTCCGGGTGTACGGTTCACGTCCGAGGTGCGTTCGTGGCTCTGCGTCCACTTGTCCTGAGACTGCTCTGTGCCGACGGGCGGTGAGAGCCCTCGTTTGCCACTGAGAGCGGCAGCATTATAACAGCAGGTAGAAGCTAGGACAGAATCCCTTATTTTGAAGGAGGCGCTTGTCTACCAGCTGTCTACTAGTTGTTTACTAGCTCCCAGATGGCTAGTAATTGTTTATTAGTTGCCTACCAGCTGTCTACTAGCTGTGTGCTAGCTGTCTGCTCGTTGAAATGTGTTGTGTCCATTGAGTGAGCTCCTGGTTTACCTTGTTAGCCAGTCAAGAGCGTTTCTTCCCTGTTGCGAGGGGCAGAGAGGGGAGGAAGCCTCAGCGCCCTGACAGGGGCCCTGGGGATGGAGAGAGAACTGAGGTAACCAGGCTCAGCATCCTGGACGGCGGGCCAGGCTGGGTGGGCGGGGAGACAGGCTGACGGGCCGCTTGGTGGGGGGCCCCAGAGCGGTGCCACCCAAGCAGGAAGGACGCCCCCGGACCCAGCAGCAGCGGGCCCACGCCATTCACAGCCCTAGCACACCGAGGCGGGGACCGCAGGTGCAGGGTTCCAGGACAACGTCTCCCGGAAAGGCGAAGCCACAGCGAATCCGAGAAACTCCCTTCCCTGGCTCTCGGCCAAGTCCCTGTCACCCTGCACCGTGGGATGGATGATGGGACAGAGAAGCAAGCTGCCCCAAACAACCCGAGAGGAGGGTGACCCCGCGGGCGCGCTCCCTTTTCTGCGGAGGACGCTGCTGTGACAGAGGGATGGGCTTCATCCCAGACCTGGGCTGTATCTTGAGAGAAAAGGCACATTTGGCCATATCTTTGTTGTTTTTGTTAATCCTCGCCTGAGGATATTTTTTCTCATTGCTTCTCAGAGTGGAAGAAAGGACGTGAGAAAGAGAGAGAGAGAGAGAGAGAGAGAGAAACAAGAGAAACATCAATGTCTCACATCAACGTGTTGCCTCCTGCACTCAACAGGGGGCGGGGAGAGAACCTGCAACTCGGGTGTGTGCCCTGACTGGGAACAAACCCTCAACCCTTTGGTGCTCAGGGCAATGCTCTAACCACTGAGCATACAAATCTTTGAGGCAAAGCCTTACCCACATCGCTAGAAGTTAAACCCTGGCGGCTGTCGATCACGAAGCAACGGTCCTTAGGAGGGAAATGCGGGATGTGGTTGCACAGCCCCTGGGTTTGGGTCCTCGCTGCCACACCCGGTCGCCTGCTCTCACAGCTCCAGTCTCTGCATTTGTAACAGCGGAGGAGAGCCGGGCGCGGGCCTCAGCGGTTGAGCATCGACCTCTGAACCAGGAGGTCATAGTTTGATTCCGTCAGGGCGCATGCTCCAGTTGCTGGCTCCATCCCCCGGGCGGTGGGGGGGATGGGGGTGGGCGGCGTGCAGGAGGGAGCCCATCAGTGATTCTCTCATCATGGATGTTTCTGTCTCCCTCTTCCTCTCTCTTCCTCCCTGAAATCAATAAAAATGCAGAGGATAGCCCTGGCTGGGTGGCTCAGTTGGTTGGAGCATGGTCTCATGCACCAAAAGGTTGCAGGTTCAATTCCCGATCTGAGCACATGCTCAGGTGGCAGGTATTATCTCCGGTCAGGGTGGGTATGGGAGGCAACCCACTGATGTTTCTCTCTCACATCAATGTTTTTCTCTCTCTCCCTTCCTCTCTAAAAAAAAAAAAAAAAAAATCAATAAAAACATATCTTCAGGCGAGGCTTTAAAAAAAGTGGAGGATAAATAATATTTACCTGATAGGTTTGCTGTGAGAAGGAAGTAAAGACTGCACAGTGTACAGCGTTTGCGGACAGAAAGGGGCGCCCAGTAAGCAGCCTCCAGCCCTTCGCTACTGTCGGGGGACTTTGACTGGAAGTGTGAGGATGTCCTCCCAGAACACAGGCCGTTGGAGGTCGCGTCCTGGAGCCTGTGCGCGGAGGAGCTGCCCTTGAGGAAGGGCGGCTCGTGGAAGTCCCCGGGGATCGGGGACATTTGCAGTTTGGCCTCCTGCTTCCCACACACTGACTGGCGGCCAAACTCACTCTTAATTGTCTAACCTTTTAAAATGATTAAAACCAGGATGACGGGGATGCATAAACATAGTGCCAGCAGAATGTGAACAGCCTATTTTCAGTACTTGATCTCTTTCATAGAGTTTATTGTTGAACTTTTCTTGTGGCCTATGAACTTAGCAAAATGCCCTTCAAATACAGATGTTCACTGCTAACACAGTCTAAAACTATACAGCTGTATCCCCAAAATGCCGGTCTCAAGGGCCATAGGGACAGGCCTAGGCCTTCAGCCCAGGGAGGCGTGTTGCCTGCTTGGCGGAGGGAGTGGAAGAAGTTAAATGACTTACCCAGCATCACTCAGCTGGGAGGCCTGGGGGACATCCGTTATGACCGGGAAGGTCCGGAGGGAGCGTCTCAGGTGCTGCAACATTGTTTCTCACCTGTGTCTCTTCCCAGGGTGTGCGCGTGGGCGTTGCTCTTTAACATGTAGATATCTTTAATACACTTTCTGTATGTGTCATTTGAAGGCTAAATTTCTTCTAGAAAAGGAAATTTCATTGTCTCAAGTTGGGACTGCTCTAACAGACACCACAAACCGGGGCCATGACAGCAGCTCGGGGGCCGGGAGCTCAGCGTGTGGGCAGGGCCCGTGCTGGTGAGGACCCGCCTTCTGGTTCAGAACCAGCATCTTCTCCCCGGAGGAGCACAGCTCTGCACTCACCCTCACCATCGCCGCAGGAGGCTTCCGGGGGCCACAACAGGAAGATGCTAGGTCTGTGTTGTTTAAGCCACTGAGTTTGTGGTAATTTGTTACCACAGTGACAGAAAACTAAGATAGATAGTGATTGATAGATAGGTGATTGATAGATTATAGATAGATGGTAAGTAATTGATAGATGATAGATATAGATAGATACAAAATAGATAGGTGATAGATTATAGGTAGATAGACAGATAATAGATGATACATAGGTGATAAATAGCTGGACATATAGGTGATATATGACAGACAGATGACAGATAGATTAGATTGATTATCTAGGGCCGATAGAGTTTCTCATATTTTGCTATGCTGGTATTGTTTTGATTTCTCTTAAAAGTTAATATGCATCACTATTCTAAATCAATTCTTACAGAAAGAAAACAACCAATTCTTACCAAATGTGTGAATTGTGAGGTAACTAAGAAGAGAGTAAAAGAAAAGAAAATTAATAAATGGTTTCATGATGGAAGTAACTCTTTTCTTTCTCTCCTGCATGTTGCAAGGAACTTCTGAGACAATTTCTGATTTTCAGCTAGAATATTCAGATAAATTGAGAAGGTCTCATAAGCTTCCAAAGACAATAAGAATATATTGCACTAGAGGCCCGGTGCATGAAATCGTGCACAGGGGTGTGTGTCCCTCAGCCCAGCCTGCACCCTCTCCAATCTGGGACCCTCGAGGGATGTCCAACTGCCCATTTAGGCCCGATCCTGGTAGGGATGTCGGACTGCCCGTTTAGGCCTGATCCAGGCTGGCAGGCAGAAGCGGTTAGGGGCAATCAGGAAGGCAGGCAGGCAAGCAGTTGGGAGCCAGCAGTCCTGGTAGGATCAGGCCTAAACAGGCAGTTGGACATCCCTCTCACAATCCAGGACTGGCTCCCAACTGCTCGCCTGCCTGCCTTCCTGATTGCCCCTAACCACTTCTGCCTGCCAGCCTGATCACCCCCTAACCACTCCCCTGCCAGCCTGATTGATGTCTAACTGCTCCCCTGCCAACCTGTTTGCCCCTAACTGCCCTCCTCTGCAGGCCTGGTCCACCCCCCCCCTCCAATTGCTCTCCCCTGCAGGCCTGGGTCCCCCCCCCCAACTGCCCTTCCCTGCAGGCCCAGTCGCCCCCAACTTCCCTCCTCTGCTGGCCTGGTCACCTTAACTGCCCTCCCTTGCAGGCTTGATTGCCCCCAACTGCCCTCCCTTGCAGGCCTGATCGCCCACAACTGCCCTCCCTTGCAGGCCATCTTGTGGTGGCCATCTTATGTCCACATGGGGGCAGGATCTTTCACCACATGGGGGCAGCCATCTTGTGTGTTAGAGTGATGGTCAATCTGCATATTACTCTTTTATTAGGTAGGATAGAGGCCTGGTACACAGGTAGGGGCCAGCTGGTTTGCCCTGAAGGGTGTCCCAGATCAGGGTGGGGGTTCCCTTGGGGCATGGGGTGGCCTGGGCAAGGGGCCTATGGTGGTTTGCAGGCCGGCCACACACCCCAGCGACCCAAGCGGAGGCCCTGGTATCTGTGATTTATTTATCTTCTATAATTGAAATTTTGTAGCCTTCAGTGGAGGCCAGAGCAGGCCAGAAACTTGGCTTCCTCCATCATCAGGGAAACCCAAGCCTCCTGCTCGCTCCGTGGCCACAGCCATTTTTTTTTTTAATTTAAAATATAAAAATATATTTTATTGATTTTTTTACAGAGAGGAAGAGAGAGGGATAAAGAGTCAGAAACATCAATGAGAGAGAAACATCAATCAGCTGCCTCTTGCACACCCCCTACTGGGAATGTGCCCACAACCAAGGTACATGCCCTTGACCGGAATCAAACCCGGGACCCTTGAGTCCGCAGGGCGACGCTCTATCCACTGAGCCAAACCGGTTTCGGCACCACAGCCATTTTTGTTGGGATTTATTTATCTTCTGTAATTGAAACTTTGTAGCCTTGAGCAGAGGCCAGGGCCGGCCAGGGTGTGCAGGAAGCTTGGCTTCCTCCATCGCCAGGGAAACCCAAGCCTCCTGCTCGCTTCGTGGCCACAGCCATCTTGGTTGGGTTAATTTGCATACTCACTCCTGATTGGCTGGTGGGCATGGCTTGTGGGTGTAGCAGAGGTATGGTCAATTTGCATATTACTCTTTTATTAGATAGGATATTTTACGTTAGATTCATTTGGAGCAAAGGAATAGGAAGAATGGGTGGTGTATACATTACACAAAATTGGCCGTTGACGCTAGGTGATGGGTCAGGGGGCTGATCATACTATTCTTTTTGAATTATTAGGCTTGAAAATTTATATTAAAATATTTTTTAAATCCTTGGAAATGTTTCCATGGGAATCATGCTAGAGAATGCTTTTTGGATAAGCCAGTTTTCCCTCTAGCTTGTGGGCAGGTTTTTAGTTCTCCAGTGAAGTGAGTGCCAAGCGAAATGGCCTGCAGTGAGAGTGGGATGCTCACCCCACAGAGCAGACGCCAGGACCAAGGCCCAGGAAATAGCCCTGCTGCCCTGTCCACGTTCCTAGCCAGCAGGAATAACACCCAGCAGTGGAGACCCCACGCCTTCATTACCAACATGCTGACATGGAGAGCTAGGCTTGGCGGTCCAGTCCATGGGGCTTCCCTGTGCCTCATTCCTGGTCTAGATCTCAGAAGAATTTATTTGAGGCAAAATCTAAGACCTCAGAGCAGAATCAGTTACTAGAGTGCATAACGGATATCACCAATATGTTAAATCTTTGCCCATATGACACGTTAAAAAGACGTGATATTTTATTTATAAAATCTGCAAGATTTTGTTCGGCTGGTGTGGCTAAGTTGGTTGAGCATCGTCCCATGTACCTGGTTCGCTTCCCAGTCAGGGCCACATGCCCAGGTTGCAGGTTCGATCCCCAGTAGAGGGCATGCAGGAGGCAGCCAATCGATGTTTCTCCTTCATCAATGTTTCTATCTCTCTCCCTCTCCCTTCCTCTCTCTGAAATCAATAAAAGTATATTTTTAAAAAATCTATAAGATTTCAAGATTGGTAAAATTTGAACATTTTTGATGAATCAAGGGTTTCTTGACATTTTAGAGTAGATATATGGTAATGGAAACAGCACAATAAACCACTGGCTTTCAAAGTTTTTTTATCCTGACTTATAATATAACTAGTGGCTCATGCATGAAATTTGTGCACGGGGGGGCGGGGAGGAAGGGGTCCCCTCAGCCCAGCCTGCACCCTCTCCAATCGGGGACCTCTTGGGGGGTGTCCGACTGCCGGTTTAGGATCGGGCCTAAACCAGCAGTCGGACATCCCTCTTACAATCTGGGACCACTGGCTCCAACCGCTCACCTGCCTGCTGGCCTGCTCTCCCCTGTCAACCTGATTGTCCCTAGCCACCTCTGCCTTGGCCCCACCACCATGGCTTTGTCCGAAAGAACATCCAGAAAGTTGTCCAGAAGTTGTTCGGTCTAATTAGCATATTAGCTTTTTATTAGTATAGAATGATTTCAGAGAGGGAGGGAGATAGAAACATCAATGATGAGAGAGAATCATTGATTGGCTGCCTCCTGCACACCCCACACTGGGGATCAAGCCCACAACCCAGGCATGTGCCCCGACCGGGAATCGAACTCCGGGCCCTTCAGTCCTCAGGTGGAGGCTCTATCCACTGAGCAACACCAGCCAGGGCTACACTTTCCCTTTCCACTGGGACGTGTTCTGTCTGCTAGAGCTGAAACACTGAAGTTCTCTCACTGGGGCAGAATGGGGTGCACTGGGCAGCTCAGGGCAGAGTGGGGTGCACTGGGTTGGAGCAGGTCGAGACCCCCAAAGCTGGAGAGGGGCCTCGTTTAACAGCCGCACTGTTCCGTGGCTGTGCTGTGTCACAGTTGAGCGGCCACACTGTGGGCTGTGCCACGGTCAGCGGGAGTTTACACAACTGAGCTGTCTGCACGGAGAGCTCCCTCCTCAGCACACCCCAAGCTGGGGGCTCCTCTTAGGGTTGACGTGACATGGACCACCCTTGGTTGGTAGCCCAATCGGCCATTTTGGAAAGAGAAGTGGGGAATCCTGATTTTACGTGAATGCTCCAATTTCTTAAGTTGGCAGATAATGCGAATTTCAGATGTTTAGGCCAAATCAGAGAGGCAGTCAGGCCTGGTGTTTAGGCCACTGGCAGCACTGAGCTCAGCCCAGCTGTAAAGGGACCCCAGGCGTCTGGGCAGGTGAAGGGATTGGGGGCGCGCTTGAGTAATTCCAATGTCACCCCACTTGGTGGTTGTTTTTTTTCCAGTGATCACAGTTTATTACAATCTGTTGGCAGCACAGATAGATGTTAGTTACCAGAACTGTGTCTTCATAGAAGTGGACAGTATGTAGCCGTTCCATGGGGAACTGTGTGCACTTAATCAAATGCATGATCTTTCCGTTTCTTTCTTTCTTTTTTTTTTTTGTTAATGAGAATAAGCTTTATTACATCAAGTAATAAATACATACAATGATGCAAACACTATTAGTCACTTTCTTTCAGATGTTTGGATCCACTGATGGGAAAGGCAGAACTGAAATCTACATACATCCTTAGGGGAAACTTTAGGGGTCCTTGCCAGGCGAGGTTCGATAAGTTGCTCTTTCTTCTGTATTTATAACTTGTGCATTTTATTTTATTTTTTTTTTTTAAATATATTTTATTGATTTTTTACAGAGAGGAAGAGAGAGGGATAGAGAGTTAGAAACATTGATGATAGAGAAACATCGATCAGCTGCCTCTTGCACAACCCCTACTGGGGATGTGCCCGCAACCAAGGTACATGCCCTTGACCGGAATCGAACCTGGGACCCTTCAGTCCGCAGGCCGACGCTCTATCCACTGAGCCAAACCGGTTTTGGCTAACTTGTGCATTTTAAAGATTGACTTCAAAGTACTAATAGTCATGCAAATGCTTAAGAAAAAAAAAGTTACATTGGGCAGAATTTATACTGTGTGGTGAACGGGCACTGGCTACTAAAGCGCTGCCTCAGGACTCGCTGAAACAAGCCCTCAGAGTTGGACCAGCTCAGAAGAGAAACAGAGAACCATGTGAGTAAGAAATGTGTCCAGAAGAGACACACCGGTATCCGGGAGGCCACTGCGGTTAGCTGTGATAGGTAACTGCATCATGTAAATCAATGCTTTAAAAACCCCACACAGAACGCCCTGGGTAGTTCTTAACTAATAAGTAAACCTAATAACTGCGAAAATCTCTTCTCCATCTCAGCGATGGGAGGTTCAGGGCCTGATGAACCACGGGAGGGGCACAGGGAGGAGAAACCAAGCTGTTACCATTTTGAAACCAAGTTTCATCCGAAGGGGGGCGCGGGGCATGAGCTGTCACTTCTTGGAAGAAGATGGAAAGCCTTTCGTGCTGACTCGGAGGCTAGGACCTGGCGTTCGCTCCGTCTGGGCCAAGCCCTCCCGAACCAGCCCTCCCGCGTGGATGATGCCTCGTTTCAGTCTCTCCATCGCGCTCTTGCTGCCCGTACGTGGATCTCCTTCCCCAGCTCTCCGATGATGGCCAGCAGCTCAGCATACTTGCTCTGGGGCACCTGGCTGTTCCCGGGTCCCTGCGTGTAGCCTAGAGATGGTGGTTCGTAGTCACTCAGCAGCCCGCGGTACTGGGAGGACGCCGCCATGCTGGTGGAGGGCGGGCGTTGAGGCAGGCGGTGGGCATGTGCGCGGTCAAGTTCAGTTTGTAAGACATCCGCCCCGGCAGCGGCGGCCGGCGAGGCGGGCCTGCGCCCTTCCCTGCGCCCGCTGAGCTCCCGCGCACTTTTTGTTGACAGCTCGGGCCGCACCCGCAAATATGGCTGCCCCTCACCCTGACACCGCCACAATCTTTCAGTTTCTTGATGTTCTGCTTGTGCCGCTCAATTTCTTTCTGCAAACGCTCAATCTCCTTTTTATGATGAGTGATCTCTTCTTCATGTTGTTTCTTCAAGGCTGCCAGCTGTTCTTTAGTCCCCTCTTGGAAGTATTATTCCTCTTCAGCCTTCTCTTTTTTTGTGAAGGTCCCTCCTGCTTCCCTGATCGCGCCCGCCTCAGAGATGAAATTGGCTGACCGTTGGCAGCCACAGCTTCTGGTTGGCATGGCCCTCACTCCCCACACTCCAGCGGCCGATGCGGAAACTGCCATGGTTGTCAGTGCGGCGCAGCTCCGGACCACCGCACTTGGTTTTAAACGCAAACCCGCCTTGGACAGGCCTTGAAGGTCTTTTTTCCTTCTTCCTGCTCACATTCAAATGCCTGGCCTGTCCTCTTGAGATTGACCCTACAGGACTACTAAGGAAGCCAGTCCCCAGTTCCGCCCCGCTCCCAAAGCTGCATGTGCAGCCTCCTTCTGCCAGGAACCAATTCCAGCATGTTGTAATTACAAGAGTTCCATCAAAAGGTTGGTGGGACTTGGGCGGCTCAACAACGGTGAGCCACGTATGTAGTTTACCTGTTGGAAACGGCTAAACGGCACTTCCCCCAAACCTGAATAGGATTGTTAACTGCCAGACAGCTCAGGGCATGTTATTGCCTCCTATTGGCCAAACACCTGAACAGCTGTAGGCTATTCCCCAAACTGACAATGCTTCTGTAACCCTACCCTTTGAAGTGTATATCTCCACCTTGCCTTAGGACAAATTGTGTTGAATAAAAGCACAGGTCCTTGGTCAAGGTAGGAGTCTTTAGCTCCTTCAGCTGAAGATCCTCTGACCCCCAATGCCTTTCAAAATTATCTTTCATCTCCAGACTCTTTAATAATCTACGTGCAGGCCCTTTCTCCAGAATGCTGAACCCTTTGTAAGGCTGGGAAAAGAACCCCGGTGTTATGATGCCTGAACGAGGGACACCAACATCCTCCTGTCCGGTCGTGACCCATTATGGCGTCCTGGCCTAATTTGCATATTTCATACACACACACACACACACACACACACACACACACACTATATTGTGACCTAATTCATATTTATACGTACACTGAGTGGCCAGATTATTATGATCTCTGAACGCATAATAATCTGGCCACTCAGTGTGTGTGTGTGTGTGTGTGTGTGTGTATTAGAGGTCTGGTGCATGAATTCATGCATGGGTTGGGGTCTGGCCAGCCTGTCCAGGGGGAGGGGACATGGGCGGTTGGCCGGCCTGCCTGCTGGTTGAACTCCTGGTCAAGGGGACAATTTGCATATTAGCCTTTTATTATATAAGATATATACTGAGTGGCCAGATTATTATACGTTCAGAGATCATAATAATCTGGCCACTCAGTGTATACTAGAGCCTGGTGCATGAAATTCATGCATGGGGGGGGTCCCTCAGCCTGGCCTGCACCCTCTCTAATTTGGGACCCTTGGGGGATGTCCGACTGTCTGACCAGCAGTCGGACATCCCTCTCACAATCCGGGACCGCTGGCTCCTAACCCATCACCTGCCTGCCTGCCTGACCACCCCCAACTGCCCTCCCCTGCCAGCCTGATCACCCCTAACTGCCTCTGCCTCGGCCCCTTCCACCATGGCTTTGTCTGGAAGGACATCTGGAAGGATGTCTGGTCTAATTAGGATACTGCCATTTTATTAGTATAGATATGTGTGTGTGTGTGTGTGTGTGTGTGTGTATATATACATATATATATATATATATATATATATATATATATATATACACTAGTACACACACACATTGTGTGTGGGGGGGCAGGATTTTTCTGAGATTGAAATCCATTAGTGGATTGTGAAGTCATAAAAACAAAACATCAGTGCATCCCACAGAGTAATGATATATATTAGTGTTTAAAGTGTTGGTTTCAGAGAGGTAAGCACAGTACTTGCATCCTCCCACAATCACATTAAAATTACAACTAAAATACAGAACAACCATCATTCAGAACTATCTGAAAACTGGCTAATTGGAAGACCTACAACTAGAGAAGTAAAGAAGAAAGTGCACTGAGACTGGTAGGAGGGGCAGAGGCGTAGAACAGGCTGGTTGGATACCCACACGTGGTGTGTTTTGAATCAGGAGGGATGTCTTAGCTGCAGAGGTCTCCCATGAGGAACAAGGGGTCTTAGCCCCACACCACACCCTCAGCCCAGGGCTCCAGTGCTGGGAAGAGAAGACCATGTAAAAACCAGCAGGGGCCCTAGCTGCATCCTCCTGGATAGAGCGTTGGTCTGCAGACTGAAGGGTCCCAGGTTCGATTCCAGCCAAGGGCACATGCCTGGGTTGTGGGCTTGATCCCTCAGTAGGGGGCATGCAGGAGGCAGCCAATCAATGATTCTCTCTCATCATTGATGTTTCTATCACTCTCTCCCTCTTCCTTCCTCTCTAAAGTCAATAAAATATATTTTAAAAAACAAAACAAAAACCAGCAGGGATTGTGGCTGAGTGACACGGAGGCTGCTGGAGATCCAGGCAGTTCCTCTTAAAGGGCTGGTGCATGGACTTACTAGTACCTGGACTCCCTCCCTCTGAGCTCCAGCGCTGGGGCAATAGCTTGAAAGGATCCAGAAAAATATAGGAAGGAACTAAATTGTCTGACATCAGGGCAAGAACTTGGGGGCAGCTTTCTCCCAGACAGGGGTCCTCGCAGGGGTCATTGTTCTTGTGCTGAGACCTTCCCCATCACAGAGTCACAGAGCCTACTGGCAGGCACCATATCTGAGTCTCCATCAACCTGGCCCTCACTGTTCACTCTGCCCTGGTGATTCCCTGAGACACCTCCTCACACAATTTGCAGCCCCACCCAAGCTGTTTGTAGCAGCTTTTCCATATGCGTGGCCTGTCCTGGCTTACACTTCAGACTTTCCTAAAATCTCTCAAACAAATAGCATCTGGGCTCAGCATGCCCCATACCTCTGGATAAGTGGCCTCAAGCCCAACACTAGCAGCAGCCTGCCTTGATTCACAGCTTGGCCTCTCCTGGGCACCTCCAAGCCCAACACAAGTAGCATCCATCTGCATATCACTCGGTAGCTTGTGCCAGGTGGCCCCAGGCAAGTAACAGGCAGTGGCTGACTTTGCCCTCCCGGGAGACCCCAGAGCCAGTGCACTCAGCGATCAGCTTTAGACCACACCAGATTACAACTCTACCATCCACAAGCAACACACTCAAGAGACAGACCCAGTGGGCACCAAAGGCCCAGTGAAGCAGGTCCTGCTCCACAGGGGTGTCTTCTGCACAGCAGCTCTCCCACTGTAGTCACACCTGGTCCTCACAGCCAATTGGCCTGGAGGTCAATTCCTCCCAGTGACACCAACAGCAATCAAGGCTCAACTACAACAAGATTGTCCACACTCACACAGGGTGCACCTAGAGTGCCCAGCTCAGGTGACGGGCGAGGCTGAGCCACTGGGACCTACAGGACACCTACTACACAAGTCCACTCTATCCATTTCAGGAGACATAGCAGCTCTACCTAATACATAGAAACAAACACAGGGAAGCAGCCAAAATGCGGAGACAAAGAAATATGTCACAAATGAAAGAACAGAAGAAATCTCCAGAAAAGGAACTAAATGAAATGGAAGCAAGAAAACTACTAGATACAGAGTTCAAAGCAATGGTTATAAGGATGCTCAAGGAACTTAATGAGAGCTTCAAGGATCTTAGTGAGACTTTCAAGGATTGTAGGGAGAACATCAAAGACATGAAAAGGACTAGTCCAAAACGAAGGATAATTTACAGGGAATCAACAGTAGAGTAGAAGACACCAAGAATCAAATCAGCAATTTGAAATACAAGGAAGCAAAAAAACCCCCAAAAAACCAACCAAACAAACAAAACACACACACACACACACACACACACACACACACACACACACACACACACACCCAATCAGGAGAGAGGAAGAAAAAAAAAAGAATCCCAAAATATGAAGATAGTGTAAGAAGCCTCTGGGACAACTTCAAGTGTACCAACATTTACATCATGGAGTTGCCAGAAGGCGAAGAGAAAGAACAAGATATTGAAAACCTATTTGAAGAAATAATGACAGAAAACTTCCCCTACCTGTGAAAGAAATACAAATAAGGCCAGGAAGCGCAGAGAGTCCCAAACAAGATGAATCTGCCCTAGCCGGTTTGGCTCAGTGGATAGAGCATCAGCCTGTGGACTGAAGCGTCCAGGCTCGATTCTGGTTAAGGATACATGCCCGGGTTGTGGGCTCGATTCATAGTGGGGGGCGTGCAGAAGGCAGCCAGTCAATGATTCTCCATCATCATTGCTGGTTTTTTCCCTCTTTCTCTCACTCTCCCTTCCTCTCTGAAATAAAAACAAAACAAAAGGATGAACCCAAAGAGGCCCAAACCAAGACGCATCATAATTAAAATGCCAAGGGTTAAAGACAAAGAGAGAATCTTAAAAGCAGCAAGAGAAAAGCAGTTAGTTACCTACAAGGGAACAGCCATATGACTACCAGCTAAGTTCTCAACAGAAACTGCAAGCCAGGAAGGAGTAGCAGGAAATATTCAAAGTGATGAATAGCAAGTACCTACAACCAAGATTACTCTGCCCAGCAAAGCTCCCATTTAGAATTGAAGGTCAGACGAAGAGCTTCACAGATAAGAAAGAGCTAAAGGAGTTCATCACCGCCAAACCAGGATTATATGAAATGTTGAAGGGTCTTTTTTAAGAAAAAGAAAAAGAAGAAGGAGGAGGAGGAGGAGGAGGAGGAGGAGGAGGAGAAAGAAGAAGAAGGAAGAAGAATAATATGAGCAATAAAATGGCAATAAATACGTATCTATCAACAATTGAATTTTAAAATCAAAATAAACGAACAAGGAATCTAATGAACAAAATAAACAGAAGAATAAATAGAACAAGAGGCATGGAAACATGGAACACACTGACGAATCTCAGAGGAAAGGGGAGAGAGGGGGCTGGAAGAGATTAACCAAAGAACTTATGGTATATGCATATATGCATAACCTATGGACACAGACAATAGGGTTGTGAAGGCCTGGGGTGGGGCAGGTACTGGGTGGAGGGGAGCATTTGGAGGGGGGAGGATATCTGTAATATTCTCAACAGTAAACATTTAAAAAATATCTTTTGGTTTCAGTCATGTGTATGTAATACACATGCATGTGTCTATAACACACATTTGTATGAATTAAGTGATATCTATTTGTATAACATATTTATATACATATACGTGCCCATAATGTATTTATAGCGCATGTGCATGTGACATGTATATTTATGCACATGTGTGTACTAGTACATGATATACATTTCTGTGTGTGTGTGCGTGTGATGTGTGTACACGAGCACGTTTCGGAGGCTAGCCCGGTCGGGACGGGATACGGACGCACGCCCCGCCGGCACCAAGCGGCGGCTCCTTCCCTCGGAGGAGCCGCCCGCCTCTCCCGGAGCCCAGGGGCCGCTGCCGCCCCAGGCGCACAGCCCCGGCCAAGGCCGACTCCCAACTCCGGGGCCAGGCCCCGCCCGCCGCCGGCGCCCCGCCCCTGGCCTGCCCTCAGCGTCGGCCACGCCCACGATCGGCGCGCCTGGTCCACACCCGGGTCACGGCGTCACGTTCCCACCCTCCGACGCGCCGTCCGCGGCGGGCGCGCGCGCGCTGGGGGGGCGTCGGGAGGGCGCCGCGGCGTCAATGGCGGGCGCGCGCACGGCGGCAGCGACCGGCGGCCATCTTTCCTCCCGGCCGCCGCTCCGGGCGCGAGTGAGGGTCGGCTTCCCGGCGGCGCCCTCGGCCAGGGCCGGAGCCGCGGGGAGGCGCGGGTGAGGGGGCAGTGAGGCGGAGCCCCCTCAGTGTCACCGCCCCCCGCGCGGGCGGCCCGGCGGGCAGAGCACCGGGTGGGCTCGGGCTCGCTCCCCGGCGCGGCCCGTCCCCCGCCGGGCCCCTCCCGGGCGCTGCCGCCCGCCTGGCCGTCGCTTTCCGGCCCGTCCCGCCCCGCCCCGATGGGCTAGGCTGTCAAGATGTTCAGCTTTGAAGGGGATTTCAAAACGAGGCCCAAAGTGTCCCTCGGCGGCGCGAGCAGGAAGGTAAGCGCGCCCGGCGCCCGTGGCGCCCGGGCCTCGGGGGCGGGGGCCGAGGCCCGGGTGCTGTGCACCTGCCCGCGGCCCGAGCAGGTGTGGCGGGGCCGCGGTCGCCGGTGGAGCCCGCTCGCCGCCCCAGACCCCGCAGGGCGGCGGGGGCGCGCCGCCGCCTCGGGTCCGGAGCGAAGGACCGGGGTTTCTCCTTCGGAACCGGCCGCGCCGCTTCGTCACACCGGCCGCGGCGGCCCTTCCTGCGCGGCGCGAGGGGCCTTCCGCGGCGGGAACCAAACCGGCTGCGTCCGTCCGTCCGCGGCCGCGGCCTCGGATTGAGGCAGCCCAGCCGGGCGGCCGCGGGTTCGAGTCCGAGGCTGTGGAGGTTACGCTTTCCCAGCCCCTGGAGACGTATTTCCGGAGAGTCGAGGGCTTTTCCCTGCGCCCCCCCCTTGCTGAGAACGGGGGACAGACTGCGGAAACAGCTCGGGTGGGGCCTGGTGACCGCACCGTCGGCACGTGTGCCCCGCCACGCCGCGCTCCGGGCCTGACCGCTGTAGACCGACGTCACTCAGGGTCACAGCCCGCCCGTGTACGGGTGGACCTGAGGAGGGATGGGGACAGGGCAGGGGGCCCTCCTCTCAGGAGGGGCAGAACTCTGCAGCAAGGCTGACGTCTGGTACACCATGCCAGTCCGCCACTGGCAGCAGGCTGCCCCCCGCCGGCGCCTTCAGCTGGGGCTGCCCCTGGGTGAGGCTGCCCCCCGCCGGCGCCTTCAGCTGGGGCTGCCCCTGGGTGAGGCTGCCCCCCGCCGGCGCCTTCAGCTGGGGCTGCCCCTGGGTGAGGCTGCCCCCCGCCGGCGCCTTCAGCTGGGGCTGCCCCTGGGTGAGGCTGCCCCCCGCCGGCGCCTTCAGCTGGGGCTGCCCCCTAAGCAGGCAGCAGACCCGCTGTTCTGGGGCATGGGTGCCCTGGCTCCCGCAGGAGTCTGAAGGAGCAGGTTCAGCTTGAAGGGTTTTACCTGTGAACACACCTGCTTGGCCACCGCTCCTCCCAGCGCTCCCAGGCTTCCTCCTGCCCCCTTCCCTGCCATGCTTTTCCCCAGCGAGAACTGTATTCCCACCTCTGTTACCACGGATTAGTCTCCCCTGTTGAATGACCTGTGAATGGAGTCTCATACAGTTGGCCATTTTGTTGGATCTGGCATCTTTGGCTCACTCCGAGTTCTGAGAGCTGGAATCACCCATCTGGTTTTATCCCGTTGTGTGACACAGTTGATCCACTCTTTTTTTTTTTAATCCTCACTGGGGGATATTTTTTCTATTGCTTTTTAGAAAGTGGGAGGGAGCAGGGGGGGTGAGGAGAGAGAAAGAGAAACACCATTGTGAGAGAGACACATCGATTGGGTGCCTCCCGCGTGGGTGCCTACCAGGGCAGGACCAAATCTGCAACCCAGGCACGTTCCCTTGACTTGAAGTCTAACCTGTGCGCTGGCTGACACTAACCACTGAGCACACTGGCCAGGGCGACCATTCTTCTCTACGGGCATTTGTGTGTGGGTCTTCTCTTCGGGTGGACGCACTGAGATGCCGGTCGTACGTTCCACGTGGGCTTCACCCTGGGCACACTCCACTTTCCTTTCGGGCCACACCTGCCAGGTGAGGGTGTCAGTGCCTCCACCTCTGGCTAACAGTACTGTCAGTCCCTTTAATTCTGGCAGTTCGGGTGGGGATATAGTTTCATTGTAGTTTCGATTTTGCTTCTTGATATTGAACACCTACCTACACAATGCTTATTCTCCTTAATTCTCTTTGGCTGAATTACGGCCTTTCCCTTATCTAAAAGACAAAAGTTACAATGATCTTTCCCCCATGTGTTAAATTAGTTGACATCGTCCCTTTTGTCTTGAGCTTAGTGGGAAACCTTTTGAATAAATACATACTTCCCCTCCCCCAATATAAATGAGCATTTTTAGTGGTTATTTCTAAAGGCTCTGTAGGATCTGAAACTATAAGGAAACGTCATGCCCTCATTATTATTTTATTTTATTTTGTATTGATTTCAGAAAGGAAGGGAGAGAGAGATAGAAACATCAATGATGAGAGAGAATCATGGATTGGCTGCCTCCTGCACACCCCCATGGGATCGAGCCCACAACCTGGGCAAATGTCCTGACTGGGAATCACGGGACCTCCTGGTTCATAGCACTTAACCATTGAGCCATGCTGGCTGGGCAGGAGCTTAGCTTGAAGGAACAGTAGGATTGGGGTAGGTCAGGGACAGGAAGAGGTGTCCCGCAGGTGGGAGGGTGTGAATGGACTTAGTATTCACCGGGCTCTGTTGTCTGTGGGTCACACAGGCTCCCGCTTTTTAACATTCTGAAATCTGGTGCATGGTGGTGGCATGCCATGGTTTACTGGCAGTGGGTTCCCCTTTTTGGTGGTGTATAGAAGATGTTGGGGTCATTTGATTACAAGTATAGGAATCCACTGAAACTGACTTAGTAGACAAAAGAATACGGAAGGACAGGACATACCTCACAGGATGGAAGGACAGAAACATATCCAAAGTCAGCAGCACCAAAGTGGTTACTCTCTCCCCCTCCGTTGGGCCATCTCCTGCCTTCTTGGCTTTCTGCAGACTGGCTTTCTCCTTTCATCTGCAAATGATCTTGGCGAGTATGATTTCCTAGTTCATTTGTCAACTGAGACAGTTGGATCTCAATCCCAATTCTTAGGAGAGGGAATCTGATTAGTCTGGGCAGGAGCTGGAGCTGTTGGTACAGACAGAGCAGTCTGTATGTGGCAGGAGTGGGGAGTTCATGCTCCAAAAGGGGGAGTGGTCGCTGAATGAAGGGTCTAGGTTCTTCTGGACATAGGTGAGGTGTACAACAGGCTGTTGACTGTGCATGTGTGCCTGTGCGTGTGTGGCTGTGCATGACGGGAGAAATCTGGGATACACATGGAGATTTGGGACTTAGCAACAGATGGGTAGCTTAGAACCAAATCACCAAGGGAGAAGGCAACATTTAATGTGAGGGGAATACTTAGGGAAGAATCCCATGCGGTGGGGTGGGGTGGGGATGGGGTGACCACAGAGCCAAGTGCTGCAGGGATGCAATGAGGAATACTAACCAATAGGAAGGCTTGGTGACTTTGTAGGGAGCTATTGCAGGGTGGTAGGAGCTAGAAGTCAGATCACAGCACATCGAGGATGAATGGCTTTTGTTTTTTTGGGAAATTTAAGCAAGTTTAGAGGAGGGAGGGTTTCAGGCTGTCAGGGCCTAGTGGAAGCAACAGTGGGAAGAATCCAGGGAGAAGAAGACAGACATATTTTTAGATATAAAGGAAAGAAATGGATGTGGACACAGGAGTTTATAGATAGGAAGGAAAGTAAATTCCTTCTCCAGCTTTCCAGATAGTTGAGGTGAATGTGGCAGTAGAATTAATATTTCTTTAATATTTTTAAAGAAATTAATAGACATCACTTTATAGAGCTTTCTTAGGTGTATAGAAAATCAAGCAGATGGAACAGAGTTCCTCATTCCCCCTTCCCTCCACCTCACATTTCTCCTGTGATTAGCATCTTGAATAGTGTGGTTCATTTGTTACAGTTGGTGAACGAATAGCGATACATGAAGGCTCGCTGTTTGTGCTGTACTTTCTGCGGGTTTTGATGAATGCATAGTGATGTGTGTCCAGTGCTACAGTATCAGACAGAGGAGCTCCTTGCCCTGAAAGCCCTCTGCCATTTACCTGCACATCCTCCATCTTACCTCTACTCCCACTTTAATTAACTCAAAGGAAAGGGTTTTGCCTAAATATTCTTTGAATTGTCTAGAACTTTTAGACAGTGCTTGAGAGTGGGAAATACTAACTTGAAGCAGATGTAAAACTGATCATTGGTTTACATTGTTAAGTGGAGGAAATTGCTGATGACAATAACCCAAATAGATGAAACAGTGGAAACCTCATAGCTGTTTTATTTTAAATAAAGGTGTCAATAAACATGCTACGGTTCTTTTTTATAAATGGTTAGCAGTTAATCTGAGCATTTGATTTTATAGAAATTGTTATGTTGTGTAAATTTACTTTGACATATACTCATTTTTTACCATAATTTTTTTTATTCTGATGGTTAATGAAATCTAATCTTCCTATCTAATTTAAACTACATATGACTTACTTTTCTAAAAACTTCTTTTTGTTACCACTAAGTTTATTTGCATGAAGAAAGCATTTTCCCCATATAAGAACACCTCTGTTATGGTATTTGTGAAGTTTGGTCATATTTAATTTTCAGAGGAGGTAAGATAATGTGTCTAAAGCTCAACTATCAAATAGAGAGGTTTGCTGTCATTTACAGTTGTTTACATATTGATGAATAAATAGGTTTAGAGCCACCACTGTGGAGGTGAGAGATTAGCATGGAAAGGGACGAGGGTGCTCTGAGAACAATAGGCTTAGTCATCCAAAACACTTTCTGAAAGTGGTCTCTAACTGCTCCTAGAACCCCTAACTTTTCTAGGTTTGTAGAACTTAAAAGGTAAAAGATGTTTGCAAATCCTATTTAATAAAGAGGGAATTTGCTAATTGACCCTCACGCCATTGCAAGGACGGCGGCGCCCACAGCCAATAAGGAGGGAATATGCTAATTGACTGCCACGCCCTCAAAGATGGCGGTGCCCACAACCACAAGATGGTGGCGCCCAGTCCCCCCAGCCCTGCCAGGACAGCAGGCGTGCAGCAAGGCTAGGCCCGCCCCCAGGTGGGCCCGGCCTCTCTGTGCGCCTGCCTCCAGAATCCCCCGGTCCCCTCATCCCCCCGCTGCCCAGGAATGGCCTGAGGTGCAGGCAAGCCTCAGATGGCGGCTGCCCAGCCGCCCAGGGCTATCCTGAGGCTCAGGCAAGCCTTGGATGGTGGTTGCCCAGCCGACGCCTGAGGATCAGGCAAGCTCAGATGTCGGCTGCCAGCCTCCCAGGGCCGGCCTAAGGCGCAAGCAAGCCTCGGGTAGCGGCTGCCCAGCCGCCTGAGGCTCAGGTCACCAGGGCCGGCCGAGGCTTGCACTGCTGGCAGTGGCAGCAGCAGAGGTGTGATGGGGCATCGCCTTCCCCTGATCGTCAGGTCGCCTCCCGCCCCTGAGGGCTCCTGGACTGTGAGGGGGGCAGGCTGAGCTGAGGGACCCTCCCTCCAGTGCATGAATTTTCATGCACCGGGCATCTAGTATAATAATTTGAAACAAAAAACTTAAGAATCAAAATCTAAATGTGCTTGTTCCTGACACCTATTATTCTTTTCCTCCCAGCCACTCAATGATGAACTCACTAGGGGCCCAGTGCACAAATTCATGCACCTTGAAAGGAACTGTGGGCTGTGAGGCTGTGGTGGGCAGAGGTGTGGGTCTCGGCCCATCCTCTGCACCCCTGCTCAGCCCCTCCTGCTGTGGCCCCTGGTCCCCTGTCTGCTGGCAGTCCCCCTCCTGCCACTGCTGCTCCCATGCGCTGACAGCACTTGCCCCGCTCGCACCCACTGATGGTGCGGAGCGATTGGGACCGGCGCCAGCAGCGGGTGCGAGTGGGGCCAGCGCCAGCAGTGGGTGTGAGAGGCTGGCTGCTGCCCCAATTGCCCCTCAGGATCGGGGAGGTGGAGAAGCCCTCAGGGGCGATTGGGGCCAGCAGCTTCTGCTCACACCCGCTGATGGCACTGAGCGAGTGGGGCCGGCGCCAGCAGCAGGTGCCAACGCCCTGCCAGACCGCAGTGCGCGGGAGCAAAGGATTTTCAGTAACCAACCACCAGAGGCTCGCCCATGTGACAGCGAACGGTGCTGTGCCTTGGTCTGGTGGCCCCGCTCACCTGCTCCACCATCCTGCCGCGGCCAATGCCCGCCATGTTTCATGCTCTGCGGCCTGCTGCTGACACCCGCCATGTTCTGTGCAAGCCCCCTGGTGTCAGCACACGTCATAGTGACTGGTTGTTCTGTTGCTCTGCTGTTTGGTCTATTTGCATATAAGGTTTTTATAATAGAATATAGATTCTTGGTTATATTGAGATTTTTTAAAAATTTATGTTTTCATATAGCTTCATTAGTTTTATATTCTAAAAAAGTGAAAAAGCATTACATGTACATGGGTAATAACTCAAGCAGTAGAAAATACAGATTCAAGTACAATAATAAAAGTCTCCCTGCCTTTCGCCCTACTAGGACCCTCTAACCCCAATCCTCTTTAGTCGGACTGTTACCAGGTTCACTGTCCTCACAGAGCTGTTTACTGCACGTAGACTCCACTTTATATTTAGTGTGCTCCTCTGCTTAGACACACGATGGAGCATGTTCTTCTCGCCTTCCCCTGGAGAAGACCTGCTGGAGATAGTTCCAGGTCCGTACACGTGTGTGCTGCATTCTCGTAAGGAGCTGCGTGACACTCCATGTAAAGAATGAATGTCTCATAGCTTATTTAGTTGTCATGTCTTTGATGGCCATTTAGATCGTTTCAGTGCTTTGCTAACTTAAACAGCATTGCAGTGGATATCCTTGTCATGTGTCTATCATATGTGAATTTGGATTTCTAGAAGTGCAGGTCAGTGGCTCTGTACATTTTGAATTTTTGTAGATATTTCCAGATTGCCCGTTAAGGGTTATGTCAGTGCATGGGCGTAGCTGCTGTCCCCTATCTGCACCTCACAGCCTGTCTTGAGGTGTCGTTTGCCGATTGCATAGGTGAAAAAGCCAATTCCACTGTATTATATGGCATTTTTTCCAAAATGAGTAAAATTAATTTCCTATGTTTAAATGATATTTTTGTTTATTTCCTATGTAGTATTTATAACTTTTGCTAATTTTTCTATTTGATTGTTAATCTTTTAAAATTATTATTGAGCTTTTACAAATGTTCATTTTGCAGTGTTACAAATATTTATTACCACTTTGTCACTTTTTTAAACCTTGGTTATGATATTTTTCTGTGCAGAAAGTTTTAGTTCTATGTGGTCAAATTTGTCATTCTTAAGTAACTTAAGAGCTTAACTTAAGGACAACAGTAACATAGACTTAATGTGTGATATCTTTCTTAGAAAGTCTTCTTCCTTGTTGAGATTTTTTTAATTCCCACATTATCTTCCCATATTTTATGGTGTTGTGTCTGCATATAAATCTTAGGTTCATTAGGAAGCTATTTTGATGTGAAGACTAGGTATACAATGTCATTTGTTTAGGCTACTCAGTTGCCCAACACTATTGAGTAATACACTTTTCTCTGTAGATTTCTATTTCTTATCTCCGTTTCTGTTTGCACTTCCCTGGAGATCTCTGACATTGACTGTCTACTCATGCAGAGTATTGTGTGTGATGATATAGTGGTACATGAAGGAACAGCTTTAAAATTTAGTAGTGTTTATTTCAGTGTCAATAGAAACCTAACTAGGATATCACATGTGTGATTTCCCTCAGATGCTTGTTCATGGTGAGGTTAGCTAGGGAGCTCTGTGGTGAGCCAGGTGCAGCCATGTGTGTACGGCACAGCACGGCTGTGTGTGGAGCCCTGCTCCGTACCGCCAGTGTGGGCCCTCTATGCGGACTCTCCTGTGTGTTGTTGTAGGTTTGGTGGTTCATTTTTATTAGCAGCATGGCAGCATTTCACTTTCAGAAGGTGACAGCTATTTGCTAGTGTGCGCCACATGTAGGTATTCGTAATTTCGAATTAGGATCATGCCTCTGCCTTTATTTTTTCTGAGCCTTTAAAGAACTTAGTGTCAAATGGGGCTTTTCAGAAATAAATGTATTATGTTTTGTTGTAATCAGTGTTTATTTTTTAATTTGGTTAATTTAAAGTGTAACAGTGCACTTTTGTCTTCATTGTGTTTATTTCCAGGAGTATGTACTTTCTACTTTGTCAGTGTTACAGGCTTTATGTTTAGTGTAGCGAGCGATGCAAGGTTTCCTCTTGAGGTGAATATAATTAACTTGGAAAGGAGTCTTTTGTCGAGATAAAAGTTCTGTACCCTTTGCCTCTGTCTAGTGGTGGTGCCTGATGGCCTTGTGCCTTTCTCCTGGTGAGGGTCGTGTGGTTGGTGTCTGCTGGGTTGCTACTGTCTTTCCCTTGGTGGTTGCTCAGTGTCTTGAGGAAGATACTCAGAGATCAGGAAGATCTTGTTTTTGCTCAGGCCTTGGCCTGCTAGCGTTAGCACAGGGCAGTAGGCTGTTTGCCTCTTTCCTCTACATTCATTAACTGAATAAATTCTGAGGAAGAGGTTTTTCTTTTCTCCTATATGTATTTGATTGTTTATGTAACTGGAGTCATGGATATATGTTTTACTCTGATTAAAATTCAGAGCTATCACTAATAATTGTGAGAGAATATCGGAAAAATCCAAATCAGGGACAGAGTCCAGGATGTGAAAGACAGAGATAGAGTTCCAGATTGGTGGGAATTAAGGAGAAAGAGTAAGTCCAGTGAGGATCTGGATGGGATCCTAGAACAGGTAAAAATCACCAATGGGAAACTGGTGAATATCTAACAACGTCTGTAGTGTAGTTAGTAATACTGTACCAGTGTTAATTTCTTATTTTTGCTAATTTTACTCCAGTTATGGAGGGGGAGTGGGTAAAAGATAGAAGGGATAAGGGAAGGCTTGTGATCATTCTGCAAATTTTTTTTGGTCTAAAATTAAAAATAAAAGTTTCAAAAATCAGTTTAAAGAAAAGTTTCAGAAGTCAGTGGTACAGATAGTTTAGGTATGGTAGACCTTGTGGAGGTGGCAAAGGGGCACCTGTGAGACACTGGTGGAGGAGCAGGAGGAGGGAGGTCTCCTTCTCTCTTCCTCCTTCTTCAGGGGCCTTAAGGTAAGTGGTCCTCCCTGACCTTCCACCCTCTGTGCCCTCATTGCTGCATGAAGTGTAGCGCATGTGGCTTTTGTTCCCACTGGTTTTTGCTATAACTGACTCGAGGCTTATGTTATAGATCACTGGGCTTCAAACTCAAATTCCTGAGAAAGTCTAGTATTCAATTAGAATTCAATTAAGCTTTTTGATACTTAGTACCTATTTTGGTTTGAAAATATTGCAATGGTATGGTTACTCCTTCTATTAGACTATTTTGTTTTACTTAAGGGAAATGTTCATTCACTTACTGTGTAAATATTTATTGAACACCTATACGTGCCAGACATTGAGGCAGATGACAGGGATGTGGTAGTGCGAAGCTCATGAGCTCTGAACTTTTAGATTAGTGATGATTAAGCTCAAATGTGTGTGGAAGTAAATTTAGTGACTTTTGCCAGCATGTACCTTTTTTAAAGGTAAAGTGTTGGTTTATTTAATTTCAGATATTAATGTTTTTTGTAATTATAACTGTATACTATTTTAGGAAATCTGAGGTTTTTAGTTATGATCAAATGATGAAAACACATTAAATCTGGACAAATGGAAACAGAAGGAAAATAAATCCTATGTAATAAAAGCATAATATGGTAAGTGTCCGACCGATTGTTCAACGTTCAGTCAACAGCTCGACCAGTCGCTATGATGCGCACTAACCACCAGGGGGCAGACACTCCAACTGGTAGGTTAGCTTGCTGCTGGGGTGTGGCCCATCGGGACTAGGCAAAAGGGCCCGACACACCCTGGAGCCCTCCCACGGTCCCTCCCTGGCCAGCCGGCCCCCATCGGCCCCCACCGGCCCCCATCGGGACTGGGCAGGATGGCCCCAATTGCCAGCCAGGCCGAGGGTCCCCATCCATGCATGACTTTGTGCACCGGGCCTCTAGTTGTTGATATAAACATACCAACCAGTTCTATTCATAAATAAATATAATGACCAGAAATATGACACTTTTTATCTGTAAGCTTTCCATAGTTCTGAACATCATAACTTTGTACTTTTTACTCTAGATTTCCCATTCCCCTCCTTTTTCTTTCTTTTAAAAATATATTTTTACTAGAGGCCCGGTGCACGAAATTCGTGCACAGAGGGGGGTTGTCCCTCAGCCCAGCCTGTACCTCTCCAATATGGGACCCCTCAAGGGATGTCCCACTGCCCGTTAACCCCTGGTGGTTAGTGCGCATCATAGCGACTAAACGGGCAGTCGGACATCCCTCTCACAATCCAGGACTGCTGGCTCCCAACTGCTTGCCTGCCTGCCTTCCTGATTGCCCCTAACCGCTTCTGCCTGCCAGCCTGATCACCCCCTAACCACTCTGCTGCCAGCCTGTTTGCCCCCAACTTCCCTCCTCTGCCGGCCTGGTCACCCCTAAACTGCCTTCTTCTGCAGGGTTTGTCACCTCCAACTGCCCTCCCTTGCAAGCCTGGTCCATCTCAACTGCCCTCCCTTGCAGGCCGGGTGCCTCCCAACTGCCCTCTCCTGCTGGCCATCTTGTGGTGGCCATCTTGTGTCCACATGGGGGCAGCTATATTGTGTGTTGCAGTGATGATCAACCTGCACATTACTCTTTTATTAGATAGGATAGAGGCCTCGTACAGGGGTGGGGGCCAGCTGGTTTGCCCTGAAGGGTGTCCCGGATCAGGTGGGAGTTCCCTTGGGGCATGGGACGGCCTGAGCGAGGGGCCTGTGGTGGTTTGCAGGCCGGCCACGCCCCCTAGCAACTCATGCGGAGGCCCTGGTATCTGGAATTTATTTTCCTTCTACAATTGAAACTTTGTAGCCTGGAGCGGAGCCAAGTCTGGGGCTCCCTCCGAGGCCGGCAGCCATTTCTGTTGGGGTTATAATTGAAACTTTGTTGCCTTAAGCGGGTGGGCCCGGCCAGGGTGTGCGGAAAGCTTTGCTTCCCCTGTTGCTGGCGGCAACCCTGGCCTGCTCTCTCAAGCTCCATTCTGCCGCCATTTGTTTGAATTTGTTTACCTTCTATAATTGAAACTTTGTAGCTTGAGTGGAGGCTTAGGCCTGGCAAGGGCAGGTGGAAAGCTTGGCTTCCTCTGTTACCTAGGAAACCTTGCTCTCTGTGGCTGTAGCCATCTTGGTTTGGGTTAATTTGCATGCTCACTCTGATTGGATGGTGGGTGTGGCTTGTGGGTGTGTCGGAGGTGTGGTCAATTTGCATATTTGTCTATTATTAGGTAGGATTGATTTCAGAGAGGAAGGGTGGTGAGAGATAGAAACATCTGGAGGGAGAATCATTGATTGGCTGCCTTCTGCATGCCCCCCACTGGGGATCGAGCCCACAACCCCAGGAATCAAACGTACCCTGACCTCCTGTTTCATGGGTCAGCACTCAAACCATTGAGTGACACTGGCCAGACTCAATGTATAATTTTTTAAAAAAATATATTTTATTGATTTATACAGAGAGGAAGGGAGAGGGATAGAGAGTTAGAAACATCAGTGAGAGAGAAACATCGATCAGCTGCCTCCTGCACACGCCCCCCTGGGCATGTGCCCACAACCAAGGTACATGCCCTTGACCGGAATTGAACCTGGGACCCTTCAGTCCGCAGGCTGACGCTCTATCCAATGAGCCATACCGGTTAGGGCTCAATGTATAATTTTAAATTAGTAATTACTTGCTTTCCAACAGTCTTTTAATAGGGTATGTTTTTGTTAAAAAGTTTAAGTGTACTAATTTTTCTAATAATTCATCTATAATATCTTGGACCTTTGACTTTATTTTGTATTAAATTTACAAAAATAAAATGTCTATGCTCTATAGTCTGGAACAGTTCTGGGGAGGGGAAGCTTTTTTTTTTTTTTTTTTTTTAACATATTTTTATTGATTTCAGATAGGAAGGGAAAGGGAGAGGGAGAGAGAGATAGAAATATCAATGATGAGCCCTAGCTGGTTTGGCTCAGTGGATAGAGCGTAGGCATGCAGACTTAAGGGTCCTGGGTTTGATTATGGTCAAGGGCACATGCCCGGGTTGCGGGCTCAGTCCCCAGTGGGGGGTGTTCAGGAAGCTGCCAAACAGTGATTCTCTCTCATCACTGATGTTTCTATCTCTTCCTCCCTCTCCCTTCCTCTCTGAATTAAATAAAAATATATTGTAAAAAATAAGAAATATCAATGATGAGAGAGAATCATTGATCAGCTGCCTCTTGCATGCCCCCTACTGGGAATTGACCCTGCAACCAGGCATGTGCCCTGACCAGGAATCCAACCATGACCTCCAGGTTCATATACACTGAGTGGCCAGGTTATTATGACCGCCCCATCAGTACTTGGTTGGGCCACCTTTTGCCTTCAATACTGCGGTAATTCTTCTTGGCATTGACTCCCCGAGATGTTGAAAGGTGATGTGAGGAATCTGACCCATGCCTGATGAATAGCACTGTCCAGTTCTGTGAGATTGGATGGTTGTGGAACCAGCTGCCTGATGGCTCTTTTAACTTCGTCCCACAAACGCTCAATTGGGTTGAGATCTGGTGATTGGGGGGGCCACCTAAGCAAGGTAAAGTCTCCCTCATGTTCTTGAAACCACTCCTGCACAATACGAGCACCGTGGCATGGCACATTGTCTTGTTGGAAGAAGCCATCTCCATTGGGATACGCCATCACATGATAGGATGAACTTGATCAGCAACGATACTTAGGTATGTTGTGCTATTCAGACGTTGTTCTACACTAATTAAAGGGCCCAAATCATGCCAGGAAAACATGCCCCAAACCATAACACTGCCCCACCAGCTTGAAGGGTTGTACTCATGCATGTGGGGTGCATGCTTTCATGCTGTTTCTGCGAAATTCTCACTCTGACATCTGCATGATGCAACTGGAAACGTGACCCATCGGACCACATGACTTTTTTCCAATGCTCGACTGTCCAATCCTTGTGTTCCTGTGCGAATTGGGGACGTTTTATCTTGGTAACTGCAGACAGCAAAGGTGTTTGAACAGGCCTTCGGCTTCCATATCCCATATGATGCAGTGTATGGCTAATTTGCCTACAAACGTCAGGTGGTCAGAATAATCTGGCCACTCAGTGTATTTTAATTATGATGTGTCTGGGTGTGGTTCTGTTTTGGTTCTACTTGCTTGGGGTTCTCTGTGCCTCCTGAACTTATGTGACTTTTTCCTTTACCAGGTTAGGGAAGTTTTCTGCCATTATTTCTTCAAACACTTTCTCTATCCCTTTCTGCCTCTTCTGGCACACCTGCTATTCTAATGTTGTTATGTTCATTAGCTGTCCTCTTAAGCTGTCCTCTTATTTTTTAATTGTTTTTTCTTTTTTATTCTCTGATTGATTTTTTTTTTTGCAAGAAAAACGAATTTAAACATGATAATGTTACATGCAGTAAACACCAGTTATTCAAGAAAAATGATCTCCTAATATTACATGCAATAAACATCATTATTTCAAGAATAAAAGGATTTTAAGTATAACTGTACTAACATGATATGATATCACAAAAGTTGTATGAAATATTACAAATTTGCAAATAACAGGATTACTTCTACTATACTCTAGAATATTTTTCCCTCTCTGGCTCTATTTTAGTTCATCAGTTTATGTTGTTCATTATATTCCACAAATGAATCAGATCATATGATATTTATCTTTTCTCTGACTTGCTTATTTCGCTTAGCATGATGTTTTTAAAGTATTTTGTCGGATATGAGTACTGCTACTTCAGCTTTTTTTTTTCTTTTCTTTTCCATTTGCATGGAAATTCTTTTTCCATCCCTTCACTTTCATCCTGTGTGTATCTTTTGTTCTGAGGTGGGTCTCTTGTAGACAGCATATAGTTGGGTCATGTTTTTGTACCCATTAAGCTACCCTACACCTTTTGATTGGAGCATTTAATCCATTTACATTTAGGGTTATTATTGAGAGGTGCTTATTTATAGCCATTTTAATTCTGTATGGCTAGGTTTCTCTCTCTGTTTCTTCTTCTCAGCAATCCCTTACAGCAATCCCTTTAGCATTTCTTGTAATGCAGGCTTGGTGGGGGATGTACCCTTTAGCCTTTTTTTGTCTGGGAAGTTCTTTATTTGACTGTCTATTTTGAATGATAGCCTTGCTGGATATAGCAATCTTGGTCTCAGACCCTTGCTTTCCATTACCTTGAGTATTTCATGCCATTCCCTTCTGGCCTGTAGAGTTTCTGATGAGAAATCGGGTGTCAGCCTTATGGGAACTCCTTTGTAGGTAACAGTTTTCTTTTCTCTTGCTGCGTTTAAGATTCTCTCTTTGTCTTTAATTTTTGGCATTTTAATTATGATGTGTCTGGGTGTGGGTCTGTTTGGGTTCTTCTTGTTTGGGTTCTATATGCCTCCCGAACTTGTGTGACTTTTTCATGTACCAGTTTAGGGAAGTTTTCTACCATTATTTCTTCAAATACCTTCTCTACTCCTTTCTGCCTCTTCTGGCACACCTGCTATTCAAATAGGATTATGTTTCACATTGTCCCATAGCTCCCTTAAGCTGTCCTCCTGTTGTTTAATTGTTTTATCTTTTTGGTTCTCTAATTGAGTGATATTTTCAACTCTGTCTTCTAATTCACTGATTTGATCCTCAGCTTCCCCTAATCTGCTGTGTATTCCTTCCAATGTGTTCTTTATTTGTGCTATGTCATTCTTTATCTCAGACTGTTCTTTTTTCATGTTTACTATATCTTTTGTTCATGCTGTTGAGCATCTTTACCATCATTACTCTGAACTCTGTTTCAGATAAATTACTTATCTCTGCTTCATTTCTTTCTTCTTCTGGAGAATTCTCTTGTCCTTTCATTTGGGGGTTGTTTCTTTGTCTCCTCATTTTGGCTTTCTGTTTTGGTTTGTGACTATGTATTAGGTAGATCCTCTGCACCTCTCAATCTCTAGTGCAGGACAGTGTCAAATGCTGCTCCTGGCTAATGAGATCAGGCAAAGACTCAAAGCCTCTAGAGACCACCTCTGTCCACAGACTGATAGGATTCCAACTTGAAATTGCTCTCAGGCAATCGTCCTCAGGTGTAGTGGGTTTTTTTCAACAGGGTGGGGCAGTTGCTTCTGCCTGGAGGCTAATTGTTATCTTTAGTCTTTTAAGTGGCCTCAGGGCAAGGTGTTTTCTAATAGGGTGTGTCAACTGTCTTACACCCCCACCCCACCCCCACCCCCAAGCAGGGCAGATGTCTGTGTGGATTAGATGTTCTCCCCTGGGTGAGGGAATGACTCAGCCCAGGAAACTGGGGGTTTCTGCCTTCTGAGTTCTAACCTCCCAGTCCCCAATCCTGGCTTCTGCTCGTATAGCTCGAGTGCACTCCACTCTCCCTCTGTTGGAGCACAAGGTGGGTGGCTCCATAGGGAATTTTGTGCGTTGGTCCTTTAAGAGAGTGCCTGAATTTCCAGCCGTCACTCCCTGGTCACTCCCTGGCAGACAGCAGCCCGCTGCTTTTCACAGCCAGATGTTATGTGGGTACCGTTCTCAGTTGTGGTGCTCTCTGCTGGGGGGCCCAGCTTGGGGATTAGATCCCAGAGTTCTCAGTGGCTACCTCCACAGCTGAGATATCTCTCCGGGTCTTTAGTTGCCATCTATGGGTGCCGACCCGGCCAGCCCTTTCTTGCCTCCACCCCTCCTACCAGTCTCTATGCCATCTCCACTTTTGGTCCTCCAGTATCGGGGTTCTCTCCTGCCAGTTTTCCGTTGATTATTCAGGAAATTTTTCTGTGTTTTAGTTGTGATTATAGTTTGTTTCTGGGAGCATGTCCGTGCAGCATCCACTTACTCTGCCACCATTTTTAATCTCCTGGTTCATATATTGACTCTCAACTGAACCACACAGTCCAGTATTTTTATTCTACTTGAAATGTTTAATTGTCCCACTTATTATTTAGTCTTTTCTACATACCGAGTAACTTTGTTCAAAATGCAGTTTTTATTTATGATGAAAAAACATTAAAAATTTTTAATTTGATAATAAAAAAATTGATTTTCTGTTGAAATTTAAGATAATTGTAGACTTCTGTGCAGCTGTTAGAAATAATATAGAAAGATCCCTCATTGACATTGCCTCATTTCCCCTGGGGGCTGTACTTTGCAAAAGTAGTCATTGTCACAAGCAGAATATTGGCATTGATACAATGTACCAATCTCGTTCATATCTCCTGTTTCACTTGAACTCACTTTGTGTGTGAAGAAATCAGGTTTTGTTCTTAGAAAACTATTGAAGAAATGACTTTAATTAGATCTGTGACCTCTGAAAACCACTTAACCTCTTGTGCCTCAGATTTCTCACTAAGTCCGTTGGTTTGATTGGATGATCTTTAGAATCCTTTTTGGGTTAAAACATTCTATAATTTTTCTCTTTATGTGTAGGAAGAAAAGGCTTCTCTTTTACATCGTACTCAGGAAGAAAGAAGAAAGAGAGAGGTAAAAACAGTTTTTTAATAGTCTATAAATAAGCATTTTTTAATTCTGGGTTTTACTGTTTTATATATAGATATGTATTTGTTCAGTGTGATGGAACATATGTATATTTACATGTATATATTGAGCTTTAGAAACATTCTGGATTTGTTGGATTTTACAGTAAAGCATTTATTCTGACACCACTGTAGAAAAGATGGACAAAAGGGCAGTCTGTGGATTAGGCGGCATTCCTAACAGGCATGAAGCAGTGCCACATGGAGATGGAGTACCCAGTTTAGTGTCAGCCTGAGTTTGACTCCTGACCCTCAGTTTCTGCATCTTTAAAACAAGAGAAATTCTCACCTGTAAGATTATTGTACAGGTGCACGTGAAGGGTCTTTCTTAGGGCTGGCACACAGCAGGCTGTCAAACGTGGTACCTGCAATGTTTTAATGATGACGAAGAATACATTATTTTGCTAGGTCACTGAAGACAGTCTTTAAGTCAATAAAAATCAGAGTTTTCTGCTTTGAAACAAGGATGTGACCTTAAAATAGGTGTTTGTATTGTCTGTCTGTATTCTTTTAATATTTAAAACAAAAACCTAAAAAAAAAGTCTCACTATTCTGGTGGGATTGTAAAGTAGTGTAGCCATTTTGGAAAACAGTCTGCAGTTCCTCTGGTATTAATTTCACTCCTGTATTCACCCAAGAGAAATGAAAACCGTTTGTCCACGCAAAAACTTGTTCATGAATGTCCATAGTAGTATTGCTCATAGTAGCCCAAGTGGAAGCACACATGTCCATTGGCTGATAAACTCAACGTGAGGCAGCCATACAATGGATATTGATGGGCCATAAAAAAGACTGAAAGACTAATATGTGATACAATCTGTGTGAACCTTAAAAAATGTCATACCAGCCCTAGCTGGTTTGGCTCAGTGGATAGAGTGTCAGCCCATGTACTAAAGGGTCCCAGGTTCGATTCTCATCAAGGGCACATACCTAGGTTGCAGGCTCTGTTCCCCGGCCCTGGTGAGGGAGTGTGTGGGAGGCATAGAATCCATGTGTCTCTCTTACATGGATGTTTCTCTCTCTGTCTCTTCCATGCTTCCTCTAAAAAAATATATAACAATAAAAATTATTTTCAAACAAACAAAAACACTTCATGCCAAGTGAAAAAGCCACAGCTCGACCAGTGTGGCTCAGTTGGTTAAGCATCATCCTGGGCACCAGTTCGAATCTTGGTCAGGGCACGTGCCCAGGTTGTAGCTCAGTCCCCAGTAGTGGGTGTGCAGGAGGCACTGATGAATGATTCTCATTGATGTTTCTATCTCCCTCTCTCCCTCTTCCTTCCTCTCTCTGAAATCAATAAAAACATATATAGTTTTTAAAAAGCCACATATTTTGTGATTCCACTATATGAAGTAGCCAGAGCAGGTAATTTCATACAGGCAGAAAATTCAAGTGGTTGCCAAGGGCGTGGCAGTAGGGGAAGCAGGGCAGGGAATGAGGGTGACTGCTAATGGGTACATGGTTTTTTGGGGAGCGGGTGATGAAAGTGTTCTAAAATTAGATAGATGGTTGCACAAATTTGAATATATTAAAAATTGGTGATGATACAGTTTAAAAAGTGAATTTTGTGGTATGTGAATTATATAGCTGTAATTTTTAAGTCTTTACTAACTAAATGTTATTTTTACTGATTCTGACTGCTTGTTCCCTCCTTCCTCCTTTATTCAGGAAGAAAGGCGAAGATTGAAAAACGCAATAATTATTCAATCATTTATTCGAGGCTATCGAGACAGAAAACAGCAAGTAAGTGTTTATAAACTGAGAATGGTCAGAAAGGCACGTGAGTGCTTATCTATAATAATAAAAGGTACAAATATGCACATTGACTGAACGACCAAACAGCAAAATGACCATTCGGACGACCACACTATGACACACACTGGTGCCAGGCCAGCCAAGGCGGGTGTGATGCGATTGGTAAGGGGACCCTGCCATCGCCCCACGATCATCCCGCAGAGGAAGGCCCAGGCCAGCGGGGTGATCGATGGGGGGCTCTGCAATTGTGGAGCCCCAACCAGGTGGGTGGGGCCTCCCTCTGCTGGGCTATCGGTGGCGGAGCCCTGCAATCCATTGCCCTAAAGAGGGAGGCCCAGGCTATCTGGCAGGTGGTGCTGCAGTGGGTGGGCGGCCTCCCTCTACAAGTGATCAATCTGGGGGCCCCCCACGATTGATTGCTCCGCAGAGGGAGGCCCAGGCTAGCCAAGCAATTGCACTCCACGCCTGCTGCCCACAGAGGGAGGCAACCGGTGGTGGGAGTGGGGGGAGGGGGCAGCGCTGCACAGATGGCAAGCATTGGTGGGGGCGGGGCCAGCTGCCACCAGCCAGGGGAAGGAAAGCCTCAATAGGCTCTGATTGCCGGCCAGGCCTAGGGACCCTACCCAAGGGGTCCTGGATTACAAGAGGGCACAGGCCGGGCTGAGGGACACCCCCCTATCCCCCCCACCCCCTGCACAAATTTCATGCACCAGGCCTCTCGTTTTAAATGACCTTGTATTCCTAGATGTGGAATCTATGTTTATGTATTTCTGTATGCCTGTGTCGTGAAAGTTAATGTTGATAATAGTATTTCCCCTAGTAACTAGTTTTTTATTAGTTTAGATTTACCTAAAGATCTATAGGTAGGTGAGGTTTTTTAAAATAGTAAAATACAAACATGCCAAACCACAGGTAAAGATCTAAAAGAGGAGGAAGTGGTGGAAGACTGTCTTAGTGAGCATTGAAGGGTCTGCCATTCCATTCCGGTGTTTGGGTTTTATTTCACCTGATACCCATAACTCCACGGCAACGGCATGGTCATTGCCCGTTTCCCCGTCCTGTGTGCTGACTGTGCACTGTTCTGTTTCAGTACGCCATTCAAAGAACTGCATTTGACCGCTGTGCTAACTCACTCCAGGCTGGGGGCACGCTTTCCATTGCCAGTGGTCCCAACCTGACCGTTTTGGTGAGGCAGCTTCTGTTTTTTTACAAACAGAATGAAGACTCAAAACGTTTGGTGAGTGTTAACTGTGTTTTCAGTAATCTGGTTTTATATAATCGCCAGTTTTCTAAAACGTCGTCAGATAACCCTCCGCTGTCTCATCTTCATGAACTTTTCCTCAGTGGGAATAGGTTGTCTTTGTGGTGGTGTTTTACCTCTTAAAGATCGATGTAAATTTTCAATATGGAAAATTTCAAATATAAGAAAAAGTAGAATAGTGTGTGGAGCCATCCACCACATACCCATGACAGTCATTGACACCTGGTTTCACACAGAACCCTCCACACCTGTGCCTTTGATCACTGTGAAGGGAATCGTGAATATAATAGCCTGTTATCTATAAGTTCTTTAGTCTAAATCCCAAATTATAGGGTCTCTTTCTTAAAACATCCAAAATGTAATTGGGTAACTGGACCACTTAAATTGTCTAGGCGTCTGCTGTTCTCATTGATGAGGAGCAGTATGAGTTAATGGTGGGAGTATATAGGGATTCACAGTGAACAGTCGGTACAGAGGACAAAGGCATACCGTCCTGCTTGGCCGGTGTTTGGCTGCAGGTCCCAGCACTGCTTCCTGAGCGAGCTGTGGGAAGAACGTGCCATAAACTAGAGCCGGTCTAGGGGGCAGTGCCAGTGGCTCCCCCGCTTCCCCGCTCTGGACTTCCTGTGTGCCGGCCCTTCCAGGCGTCTCTCTGAAGTTTAGAGGAAGCAGCATCAGGAAAGTACCACAGCAGGTTGTCCTGGTTCCCTGTACTCTGGTCTTGTAGAGGGAAGATATCCATGAGCTGGCAGGCGGTACCGGGGCTGTCAGCCAGTTGTCTCTAAGCACCCTTCCCTTAGGAATTGCTCCTGCTGCCTCCAGGTACAAAGCATGGTTGCTCTCCCGGGGGTTCCCCAGGTGCAGCAGGCACAACCAGAGAGCTGGGTGGGGAACGCGCATGCTGACTCCAGGCTTTGAGCAAATACGAGGCCAAGCCTCCTGTGCAGAGTCTGAATCTCAGTAGAATTAAATGCCGTCAAACCTGGTTAATGTGACAAGAGTGAACTTGATATTCAGTTTGCACACAAAAATATAAGCACAGTAAATCAGTCACACGGGGGGAAGTCTCCTGGCCAGTCTTCAGATTTCCTGACTTCCACTGAAGAAGCGTGATGCCACTTTCAGTGCGTGTCTCAGGCGCTCTGTGCAGGACTAAGCATGCGGCTCCCCATCCTCACCTCCTCCCTTTGTTCATTTCAGTGACTTGCCTGTAATCTCTGTTCCAAATACACTGAGTGGCCACGTTATTATGATCTCTGAACGCATGATAATCTGGCCACTCAGTGTATATCCTATATAATAAAAGGCTAACATGCAAATTGTCCCCTCGACCAGGAGTTCGACCAGCAGGCAGGCCAGCCAATGGCCCATGTCCCCTCCCCCTGGCCAGGCTGGCCGGACCCCAACCCATGCATGAATTCATGCACCAGGCCTCTAATACATATATGTATGTATGTATGTATATATATTCTCCTATCTAATAAAAAAGTAATACGCAAATTGACCATCACTCCAACACACTAGATGGCTGCCTCCATGTGGACACAAGTTGGCCCCCACAAGATGGCCTACAAGGGAGGGCAGTTGTGGGTGATCAGGCCAGCAGGGGAGGGCAGTTGGGAGGGACCAGGCCTGCAAGGGAGGGCAGTTGGGGGCGATCAAGCCTGCAGGGGAGGGCAGTTAGGGGTGACCAGGCCGGCAGAGGAGGGAAGTTGGGGGCAAGCAGGCCTGCAGAAAAGGGCAGTTGGGGGAGACCCAGGCCTGCAGGGGAGAGCAGTTGGGGGGGACCAGGCCTGCAGGGTAGGGCAGTTAGGGGTGACCAGGCCTGCCGGGGAGGGCAGTTAGGGGCAAACAGGCTGGCAGGGGAGTGGTTAGGGGCTGATCAGGCTGGCAGGCAGAAGCGGTTAGCGGCAATCAGGAAGGCAGGCAGGTGAGCAGTTGGGAGCCAGCAGTCCTGGATTATGAGAAGGATGTTCGACTGCCCGTTTAGGCCCGATTCCGGGCCTAAACGGGCAGTCGGACGTCCCTCGAGGGGTCCCAGATTGGAGAGGGTGCAGGCTGGGCTGAGGGACACCCCCCCCCCCCCCCATGCACGAATTTCGTGCACCGGGCCTCTAGTGTACACACACACACACACACACACACACACACACACACACTCTCTCTCTCTCTCTCTCTCTCTCTCTCTCTCTCTCTCTCTCTCTCTCTCTCTAATCTGGCCACTCAGTGTATAGCAAAGTAGAAGCAATTCCTCGTTAGGTATTGAGTTTTCAGAGTCATCTGTGTCAGCTGCATCCATACAAGCAGGATGCGAGTTAGAGATCTGTTTGATACTTACTGAGCTCACTGAGGTGATCCTGTGATCCTGACTTTCCTCAGCTGCATTGAAGTACAACTGACAAAAGTGTGGGATCTTTAAAGTGTACACCGTGATGATTCTGCATACATAAACACTGAAAGGTTCCTGCCACCTAGTTGAGGAACAACACATCCGTCACCTCAGCATTACACACCTGAGCACCTGCTGGGAGCAGTGGGCCCAAGTGCCTTTCCTCCAGAGCTGCGTGGAGCACCCAGCAGGAGAGGGTGCTGGGGACACAGGAAGGGCAGGGGAAACGTGCCCTGTATGACTAGTCTCATCATTGGGTTCTCCTGTATTTTTATTATGGATTGCTTATTTTTCAAATGAACTGTGTCTGTTTCAGATTTTCATGAGTTTTAAGTGTTCTTTGTTTTAGTAATAAATGTAGTAATTTAGCTTACTGCCGGAGTGCCATTTTAAGGGACAATCGACAGCGTGTGTGTACTGCTCAATAAAACCTGACCCGGAGGAGTCACATCTCACCATGCCTGATTGATTAGTGTTGGTTACATGTCTGTTTACCAGCTAAGGAGATCTGAAAGTTGGTGGTTTGTAACAACTAGCTCTGTGGATTGAAAGTTGTAATCTCTGTGTTTTGCTATTCCAGATATGGATGTACCAGAACCTAATTAAGCACAGCTCTCTGTTTGTCCAGCAGTTGGATGGATCCGACAGACTTACATGCTTATTTCAGATAAAGAGGTTGATGAGCCTCTGTTGCAGGTAAATCTCATCATCGTCAGCAGCGTGTGTAAATGTGCTGATCACTTTGAATGTCTGGACAGGTACCTGCAACAGTGGGGTTTTGTCGTTTGCCTTTGATACTACAGAGTGTTCTGTGTGTCATAATTTTTAATCCTGGTGAACGTGGCCTGTGGACATTAAAATGTAGGTCTAAGTACCATCTACCATCCAGGGGATATTTTCTTTCACGTGTGCCCTGGGATAACTGTGTGGCCCAGCCGAGGTCTGGTGTCGGAAACAGCTAGAGCACTGCTGCTCTGAGCCCATATATTGTTCTGAATTCTGTCAGCTACACCAACTGTAGGGGCAGGTTCCTTCTCGAACCCCGCCCATTGCACTGTCTGGTCTGAGCCCCTCTGCCAGGGGCTGGACCTCTTGGGTGCCAGATCTTAGATTGAGAAGCCATGAGAAGTTGTGGGTGTATATAAGAAAGCCTTTATTATAGAAGCCAGTGGCCATATAGCCATCATACAAAACAGTCCTTCACAGCAATCCCATACAGGTAGCCACACACCTGCTGGTGAACAAATACAAAGATCCCACAAAGGCAGCGTTTTTAGCTTCTGTACCCACAGCTGTTATCTGATCAGCTGCATGCTGCCCTTAGACTCGCTGCCTCACACCATAGCGGCACCTGAGCTCTCTGGCCTCAGTAGCCTCTCCTGCCCATCCCAGCCTCTCTCTCCTCTCTAGCATACTAACTTTACATGGTAGCCATATCTGAGCTCTCTGTGAGCTCTTAGCCTTTCATCCTAGCAGTACCAGCTCTCAGCTTCGTCTGCCTCGTTTGTGCTCTGTAGCCTTAGTAATATCCTATCTAATAATAGAGTAATGTGTAAATTACCATCACTCCCCTACGCCCACGATTGGGAGGCTGGGGGGCGGGACTCTAGGTGGCCTATCCGGCCATTGAGAGGCACGGATCCGCTGCCACTGAGGGGGGCTACCCTGCTGTTGAGAGGCGCAGGGGGCGGGAGTCCCGCCCCCTGTGCCTCTCAACGGCCAGATCCGCGGCCACTGAGGGGGCCTGCCTCGGACACCCAGCTGCGCCTCTCAACGGCAGGGTAGCCAGGTGTCTGCGGCAGCCCCCCTCAGCGGCCATTAAGAGGCGCAGGAGGCGGGAGTCCCGCCCCTGCGCCTCTCAACAGCAGAGTAGCCCCCCTCAGCAGCCGCGGACGATCAAAAGCGGGGGAGCTGGGTGCCTGTCTGCTCTGGCACCAGGCCTTTCAGAAGCCTCCGCCGAGCCGGAGGCTTCTGAAAGGCCTGGTGCACCAGCGGACAGGCACCCAGCTCCACCGTGAAAAGCGAAAGCGTGTAGGGCACCCTACACGTGCATGATTCAATCATGCACTGGGCCTCTAGTCTGTATATAAAAGGCTAATGTGCTAAGTGTCCGTCCGACTGGTCACTATGATGTGCACTGACCACTAGGGGGCAGATGCTCAACGCATGAGCTGCCGTGACGCACACAGAGAAAGGACACCACGGACCTGGCACCCACAAAGCAACACTCAGCTTCCCCCAAGTGGGACACAGGCCCCACCATCACCCCAGAGCATCAGCCTACCAAATCACAGCCAACACTGCCCAGAACCCATGGCGCAAAATGCGACCCACAGTCCAGCTCGGAAACAGTCATTGTGGGTGCCGGGTAATGATGTCACGTAGCAACACCCAGCTTCCTCTCCCTAGCAACAGGCCATCCTATATAATAAAGAGGTAATATGCAAATTGACCATCACTCCAACACACAAGATGGCCACCCCCATGTGGTCAAAGATGGCTTTCCCCATGTGGACACAAGATGGCTGCCACAAGATGGCCAGCAGGGGAGGGCAGTTGGGAGGGACCAGGACTGTAAGGGAGGGTAGTTGGGGGCGACCAGGCCTGCAAGAGAGGGCAGTTGGGGTGACCGGGCCGGCAGAGGAGGGCAGTTGTGGGCAATCGGGCCAGCAGGGGAGGACAGTTGGGGGAGACCCAGGCCTGCAGGGGAGGGCAGTTGCAGGGGACCAGGCCTGCAGGGGCGGGCAGTTGGGGGTGACCAGGCTGGCAGGGGAGGGCAGTTAGGGGTGACCCGGCTGGCAGGGGAGGGCAGTTAGGGGCAATTGGGCTGGCAGGGGAGCAGTTAGGTGTCGATCAGGCTGGCAGGGAAGTGATTAGGGGGTGATCAGGCTGGCAGGCAGAAGCAGTTAGGGGCAATCAGGCGGGCAGGCGAGCAGTTGGGTGCCAGCAGTCCTGGATTGTGAGAGGGATGTCCGACTGCCCGTTTAGGCCCAATCCCGGTGGGCAGTCAGACATCCCTCGAGGGGTCCCAGATTGGAGAGGGTGCAGGCTGGGCTGAGGGACACAACCCCTTCGCCCCCCCTACCCCCCGTGCACAAATTTCATGCACTGGGCCTCTATTTTAACAATAAATGGCACCTAGCTATGACTAGCCTCCTTGGAGTTTCTTCAGCTCCGAAGCACAACTTGCTTTATAGCCAGGTGCAAACATTTCATACTTTAACCAAATGTCTGTGAAGCATTTTCCCATGTCTCATCTCATTTGATCCTCACAGAAGTCCTGGAGTAGGTAGATAGGAGACTCAGTGGAATCCTGTTTTCTTTTAATTAGCTGGAAAATGAAGATTTAGAACGTTTAGAAACCTGACCTGACTAAAAAGAAGAAATGGTGGACCTTGAAAATGACTTCAGATTTTCTCACTGTGCGGAATATAGTCAAACACTGCTGCAGTTAAATATTTCACTCTTTGTTCTCCTTGCATGATCTACAATAATAATGTGCTTCATGTTGATATTTACTGATGTGTTGCTGACAATTACCTGAAAGAGAAGTTGGAGTGCTTCACTTGGCTGGAAAAAGTTAGCTTCACCAGAAAGCAGGTCTAATTAAGCAAGTTTATTCTATATCTATAAAAGGCTAAGTTGACTCGTTCATGCACCATACATATAAAGCTCTCACTGGCGCCAATCGCACACGTGTGTTTCGATCTGTCATTGTCGATTGTGAATTTGGTTGATACTTCTGTTATAGAGAAAGGGTGAATAGCGATATTAAAATATTTGTTCTGATTAATTTCCTTTCAATGTGCAGGAATCCATGCACCGGGCCACTAGTACTTTAATATTACTTAGACAAAAGAGGCCTCGTTCCAGTAGTTACATCAATCATCTGGGTTATAGAAGGGCACAGTGTACCGTGAGATCGCTGTGGCCTTGTGCCTGCATATGGTATCTTAGTCTTGAACATTCTCATTCAGATTCCCATGTTCTGAGTGGCCTTGGCCATTCAGCGTACTATCAACAAGGCCTTGAGTATCTGGCGTCTGGCATTGTTCCCACACCTGGTTACTAGGGAATGGGTTGGCCAATAGTGAAGCCTCCTGCGGTGAGAACAGTTCTGCTCTCCCAGGGCCTCTGCCTTTGAAGCCAGCCTTTCGCCAGGCTCTCAGTGTGACTTATGCATGAACCTGAAGTATGCTGTTTCCATGACTTGCTTGGATTGAGTCTACAAAATCACATGTTTAAGTGATGTGAACTGTTAGTACCTAAGTGAAAGAGCAAGTTAGTATCTTCGCCATCTTTATACAATTGTTGTGTCTGTGCAGTAGCAGAAGTTCCAAATGATTCTGAGCCTGGATACAATTTCAGTTAATTTTCTAGAGGCTGCATTAGAAAAGCTTGTTTAGGATTCTTCTCAGAACTAGGCCTTATTAACATACTTCCCCAAAATATTTAGCTGGTGCAAAAAGTAGAGAACCCGATAGAAGAGAGAGAACCCAGAGGACCACAAATCCCAAGAATTTCCATTTTTCCCTAACGCCTTGTGTTTTTTGGAAAACTTTTACTTTGAAAAATACATTATATGCACCATACTATAGAGCAGCGATTTTCAACCGGTGTGCCACAAGAAGTTTGAAAATATGCCATACCTGACTGAGCCCAGACCCTTCAGTCCACGGGCCAACACTCCAACCCCTGAGGCAAACCAGCCAGGGCCTAACATGCTTTTGAAAGATAATCATTTAGCAAGTAATTTTAATAGATAATATATCAAAATATAATTTCTCCTTTTTTCCCAACTCTTTGTTTTGAAAAATTTCTAACACCACAGTAGTTGGAAGAATCTTATATAATAGAACCCTAATATACAAATTTACCAGACGGCGGAAGGACCAGTTGCTATGACCCACACTGACCACCAGGAGGCAGACGCTCAACGCAGGAGCTGCCCCCCGTGGTCAGTGCACTCCTACAGGGGAGCGCCGCTCAGCCAGAAGCCGGGCTCACGGCTGGCAAGTGCAGCAGCAGTAGCGGGAAGCTCTCCCACCTCCGCAGCAACGCTAAGGACCCCTTGGGGGTCCCGGATTGGGAGAAGGCACAAGCCGGACTGAGAGCCCCCCCCAACCCCCCCTCACCAGTGCACAAATGCCATGCACCTGGCCTCTAATATCTTTATATCCTCCTCCTAGATTCACAGGTTAACATTTTGCCACATTTGCATATGTGTGTTGTTTTTCCAAAGCATTTGAAAGCACATTGCAGATGGCTCACCCAGTTCACCTATATCTCCTAAAAGTAACACGTTCTTGCTGTAACCATAATGCTCTTCTCACATCTATGGTAATTCATAGTAATTCTCTGATGTCCTGTAACACAGTCCACATTCATGTTTCCTCGGTTATCTCAAAAATACCTCTTCTGTTTGTTCCCATGGTCCTAGGGCCATTCCATCAGCCCCTCTCCTGTGTCCTGCAACTGCAATCTGGTCCAGGGCCGGGCTCTCAGCCTGTCCCACGTACTTCCGGGCTGGGCCGTCTCTGTGGTGCCTTGTCAGATTATGAGCAGCTTCCCGCCTGGTATCCACTGCCCAGTCGATGGCAGGGGCACCCCTCAACCAAGCTTGTCTCAGACACTGCCAGGTGGCGCCCCGGTCAGAGCCAATGCTGTATTCAGTGTGAACTGTTAACCGGTGTCATGGCAGGTGGTGTGAGTCCTAGTGGCCACACTGGAGACACCTGGTGAGACTCCCGGGATCGATGCGGCTGCGGAGGGAGAAGCGGCTCTCCTGTCACGTGGAGCCCCGGGTGGGGATTGGCCTCACGTCAGCACCGCCGCTCACCCCGTGGGTTTGGCATTAGTGATGCTCTGTACCTGAACCCGTCGTAACGTTCGTGGTTGATAAAATGCCGGTGTTTTTTTCTCACTTAGTTGTTCCATCAGGGATTGTTGGTTGGCATTATTTGTGCCTCTCCCCTTTAGTCTCAATAAGGCCTCCTGTACTTTAAAAACACAGTGTGTGATAGTCAGCTATTCCTTGTGATGGTCATGTGAGGTAGAGGAGTCCAGTGAGGAGCGCCTGTGTCCTTCGACACGCCCCAGGCGTGTTTTGAGTGTCTCTGTTTTCTGTGGCCACGGTGTCCCAGGCTCAGCTTGTCCTTCACAGGGAAGCCTGGGCCAGGCTGTTTGCTCTGCGGAACCATGAAGCTGTAACAAGAGGAAATCCGGAGGCACCGGGTTAGCACTGTATTCCAGGTGCGCGGTGTTACAGCCAGCAGTTTGACCGGCCGCGCGGACATTGGATTTCGGTGCTCTGGAAGTTCCAGAGAGAGGGCTTGCTTCTGCTCTGAAGGTCTCCCCACCTGCAGGAGTTGAAGCTAACTTTGTAAGAGCTAGAAAAGTAGAGTTTTGTGTTTGAAAGAGGATGTGTATAAGATAATGAAGGAATGGATAGCATGGAAGCTGATGCTGTGTAACTTTAGGATAAGTGGGACTTGGGGCGGTGCAGTGTCGGGGAGCCAGCCTGATGGGTGTCACTGGGTCTCATTCTCCTTGCTCATAAACTGGGGGGTGTTGGATAAGACGGGTCCTTCCAGGTCCAATAGTTAGTTCTCTGCTGGCTGGAGGGACTGGTGGCTAACCCTCTAAGGCAGTGGTCTCTGGTCACCTCAGTCCTCGTGTCCTTTTCCTCTCCTTGAACACTGCCTGTTGCAGGTGTTGCAATGGGAGGTAGCATCTCTGCACCTCTCGGGACGGTTGTTGCTGTCATCCAGCACAGCTCTTTGAGTATACGCTGTCTGGGTACGCTCTATTGAACACTGACAGTGTAAATACCTGGTACCTACAAATTGATTTTGAAAGTAAAGGTAATTTGCCCAGCTGGTGTGGCTCAGTGTTGACCTGTGAACCAGGAGGTCACAGTTCGATTCCAGTCAAAGTGTATGTCCGGTTTGTGGGCTCGATCCTCAGTGGGGACATGGAGGAGGAGGCCAATTGGTGATTCTCTCTCATCACTGATGTTTCTCTCTCCCTCTCCCTTCCTCTCTGAAATCAATAAAAATATACTTTTAAAAAAGAAAGTACAGGTAATTTTTTAAAAGCTAGTGAATATTGACATTACTTGCATCTCTTCTTAGGTGGGCCTCCATTAGGCACAACCCTTGGGTTGGCTTCGAGTGTCTTCATTTATTATGGAACTTCATGGTCCCTGCTGCACGCTGGGCCCAGTCCGCAGCGCAGGGCTTGACAGGCAGAGGAGGGCGATGCTCTCCTGGAGCTGGAGCTCATGGCAGAGACCTAGCAACATCAATAAGTAAAACAGGAGTGTCTTTGTACAGACAAGGTGAACGCTAACTAATGAGCGGTGTTGAGGAGGAAAAGGGAGGATTGGTGAACACTGAGGAGTTCTGCAGAGGGAGCAGAGCCCTGGAATCACACTTGGGGAGGCTTGTCCTTGCGTGTTCACAGCAGCTTCATGTACAGCAGCAAGAGGCTGGATGGCCCCGGTGCCCGCCAGCACGTGAGCAGGTACCACAGGTGGTGATCTGTGCAGTGGGCACTTGCCAGAAGGTGGTCCAAGTTTTTGACACATGAAATGAATCTCAGAAAGAACCTAGACATCCACTGTACGGTTCCTTCTATAAAATAGTAGAAAATGCACACTAATCTCTATCGACAGGCAAAGATGGTTGGGATGGGAGTTAGAGGAAGGGGGTTGATGGGAGGGGTCACAAGTAACCTTGGGGGAATTATGTAACATCTAAGTCTTCCCTTCTGCCTATAATTTTCATGTAATTCTCTTTAGTCAAAATAATAGATGACTTAGGGCCAGAAATATATGTTAACTTTTCTGCAGAGGGGACATTGCAAGGATGGAAAGTCTTGACGTCTTTGAAGGAGATAACAGGCCCTTTTAAAGAGAAGAGGCCCTCGCTGCGTTGCACTAGCTGCAGTCCACGGACCACGCTGCGTTTGTGGTCCGCGCTCTTTCCCGCCTGTCTCTGAGTGGTTGCGCAGTTTTCATCTCTATAAGCCCAGTGCCAACATGCTGTTTGGCACGTAATAAGGACTCAAAAAAGTGTGAATGACAGAAAATTTGCTTATTTTCCTGTCTGCGTCGGCCCCTTCCAAAGACGTTCCCGGAGAGCAGAGTGGCTCGAGCACCGACCTTAGTGAACGGCAGTGAGCGAGGAAACGGTGACGTGTGCCATCCAATAAGTATGTGAATCCCTTTTTTCCTTTTTACAGGTTATTGCAAAACTGTAATGATGACAGTTTGAATGTTGCGCTTCCAATGAGAATGCTTGAGGTGTTTTCATCCGAGAAGACTTACTTACCTGTTTTACAAGATGCTAGCTATGTGGTGTCAGTAATTGAGCAAGTTTTGCACTACATGATTCAGAATGGTAAGTGCTGGGCGAGTCCGAGCTGGGCTCAGCTGGGGCTGGCCTGGGTGAGGGGAGCACACTTGCTTTGAGCGTCGCCTGGGACGTGGCCCAGAGCAGTGTGCACAGTTGAGGGAACATGTGCTCGTGGTCGCACATCCCGACATCTGCCCTTGTCTCCACCCAACCTAGCATTTGGAAATGTGTTCAGTCTCTTCCCTTGCGTTTCCCATCGCTTGTAAATGAAGCGAGTTAGTGTGCTTCTGCTGCCAGCTGTCCTCCTGGGCACGCTGTCTGCGGTACAGTGGCCAGCCCTCCATGGCCGTGCGGCACTGGGACGGGCAGATCTGCCAGCGGGACCTGTCCCACTGAGACACGGTCTTGAGGCACCACCTTAGATCATAGAGGAGAGGAAGACACGTGGTGTCTTTGATTTTCTTCCCAGCCTGCTGGGACAGCTTTGCGCACTGACGCTCTGAAGAGGATGGCACTGGGGACACATCAGTGACATCGTCTGGAGAAAAACTATGAAATGCATATGATTTTACAAGTTTTATGATGAATTAAACAGTATTAAGTAAAACAATTTAAAAATCTGATTCCCAGTGTTTCCACAGGTAGAAAGTCACATACTTCAGGACTTGGACTCCAGAGTGTTAGCTAGCACAGTGGTCAGCAAACCGCGGCTCGCGAGCCACATGCTGCTCTTTGGCCCCTTGAGTGTGGCTCTTCCACAAAATACCACGTGCAGGCGCGCACGTACAGTGCGATTGAAACTTCGTGGCCCATGCGCAGAAGTCGGTTTTCGGCTCTCAAGAGAAATTTCAATCGTTGTACTGTTGATATTTGGCTCTGTTGACTAATGAGTTTGCCGACCACTGAGTTAGCATTAAAAATATGTATTTTAAGTTCTGGAAAGCAGTACTTGCTGATAAAGCATAAGTAAGTTTGCTTTTGTTTTTTTGAAGTGATGGACTAATCTAGATTAAATCTAGCTAATTTAATCCTCATGTTAAAACTGAAAATTAATTTAAAATCTTATACACCTCAACCTTACTGTTTGGCTTAGGGTTTGTTTTGTGTGTTTTTTTTAAAAAAGAAACCCTTCTTAGTTTGCTATAAGATTAGGGAATTAGTTAAAAAGTAAATTAAAATTGATGGAATTTGATCTTTTAAAAAACAAGTTAATGATAATCAGAAATGGTCCATTGTTTTTATTGATGTATCAAGTATATTGATTTAAGGCTAAGCATTCAATTAGAATTTTTATTTTTCTTGTTTTCTAAAAGTATAGTGAAAACTAAAATACGCATTAGTTTGAAATGTGTCTAGAAATGGGAAATGCTTCAAAATCGTGCACTGAAGCTGCTGCTCCTAGCATCTTTGTGCCGTAGCCTTTCTGCAGCTGTTTTGGTAAATTTCTTCCTGACATTAGTCTATGAAACCTTGACAGGCTGTTTGTTATAGTTCATGCTGTTACCACGCCTGTGTGCTGTGACTGCACGTGATGCTTTTTAATTGCCACAATGGAACCTGACACTGGTCACACTCCAGTGAATCTGCTGCATGCACACGTGTTCACGTGCGTGTTCATGTTGTGACACTCACAAATGTGACCTGACATATATATGTATTTAATTCTTACTGTGTTTATATCTTTTTAGTTTTATAGCAAAAGATCTTTCAAAGCTCGCTTGTCGCGTTTCACTGGTCACCACTGTCTGTGAGGGTGGTTAACAGGGGGTCTGACGATGGAGCACTGAGTGGTCATTGCTTGGTGTTCATGACTTGAGTGCACATCTGGGTCCGACTGTTTTCAGAGGCAAAACAAGCAATGGCTGTTTCCCATGGCACCACCAAGTGTGTCTGTGCATTAATGAGGTGTTTAACAGACTGCACCCCGTGAGTGTATAGGAAAGAGGCACCTATTTCTAAAAGACTAGATGATTTGGGTCATTGGTGATACCTCCAGAAATCCCACAAAGGCTTAGAGAGGTCGTGAAAGTCGTCGCTTCTATTCACATGGAGTTGCCTTTTAAACAGATTCCTCAGTGCCCATTTTGTGTTCCATAAAAAGACAATTTTCTCCTAAAGGAATATAAGTCCCTGGAGAAAAGGCTGATTCCAGATCTCATTGAGTAGATGAAAAAGTGAGACCTGGGTCCCAGGAGCCCCCCAAAATCCACTCCATTGGCCAAAGAGAGGGCAGCCTGAGTATTGGCCAGAGAGAGGACCGTCTGAGTATAGGATGACAATGCAGTGGGCCAAAATACATCAGTATGTTTAAGTCCATGAGTCAGCAAGATATTTCAAAACAAAACCGAGAGGTTCCAGTCAAGATGGTGGCATAGGTAAACGTGGGACTCACCGCCTCCCATAACCATATCAAAATTACAAATAAAATACAGAACAACCATCATTCAGAACCACCTGAAATCTAGCTGAACAGAAGTCCTACAACTAGGGAATTAAAGAAGCACATCAAGACTGGTAGGAACCAGCTGCTCCCACACCCACATGTGGAAGAGTATCTTGGCTGTGGAGGTTTCTCTGAGGACCGAGGGGTCCAAGCCCCACACCAGGCTATGGTTCCAGTATTGGGAAGAGAAGTCCCTACAACTTGTGGCTGTAAAAACCAGCTGGGATTGTGACTGAGTGACAGTGTGTGGGGGGGGGAGAGGGGGTCTGCGGGAGTCCCGGCAGTTCCTCTTAAAGGGCCCAGGCATGGACTTAGTCAGTCTCATTCCCTCTGAGCTCCAGTGCTTGGGCAGGAGCGTGAAAGGAACCTGGGGCATTCGGGGAGGAACTAACTTGTCTGGCATCAGGGCAAGAGCTGGAGGGGCAGCTTTCTCCCAGAAAGAAGTGCTGGCGGAGGCCGGTGTTCCTTTGCCGCGCTCTCCCTGCCACAGTGCAGAAAGGCAGGCACCATCTCTGAACCTCCATCAACCTGGCCCACACTGTTCACCCTGAGCTGGTGATTCTCTGAAACCCCACCCCACCCCCACTACTTGCAGGCTCATCCAAATCAATTCCAGTGGCTTTTCTTTTTTTTTTTTTTTTATACTAGAGAGAGAGGAAGGGAGAGGGATAGATAGAAACACTTTTTTTTTTTTTTCCAGAGAGGAAGGGAGGCGGGGGGAGGTGGGGGGAGAGAGAGAGAGAGGGAGAGGGAGATATTCATGAGAGAGAAACATGGATGAGGGAGAAACATCATTAATTGGCTGCCTTCTGCATGCCCCCTACTGGGGATTTAGCCTACAACTCAGGCATGTGCCCTGATGGAATCGAACCAATGACCTCTTGTTCATGGGTCAACACATAACCACTGAGCCACACCAGCCAGGCTCCAGTGGCTTTTCCATACACCTGGCCTCTCTTGCCTCATGCTTTGGACTTTCCTAAAACCTCCCAGACTAGCAGGAGCTGGCCTCAGCGTGCCCCGTACTTCTCAATAGGAGTCTTTAGACATGGCTGTAGTGGCAGCCAGCCCTGGTTCATAGCTTGGCCTCTCCTGGGCACCTCCAAGTAGCAGCCATCTGCAGGTTACCTGCAGCTCATGCTGGGTGGCCTGAGCAGGGCACAGGCAGAAGCTGACTTTGCACCTCCTGGGAGGCCTGAGAGTCAGTGCACCCAGTGGACTGCTTCACCCACACCAGATTACAAGCCTACCACCTCCACAAGTGACACACTCCAAGGGCAGACTCAGTGAGCACCAGCGCCCCACTGAAGCAAGTCCTGCTCCATCGGGGTGTCTCTTGCACAGCAGCTCTTATGGTGTAGTTGCAGCTGTTCCTTACAACAAAGTGGCCTGGGGGTCAATTCCTCTCGAGGCCAACATCACCCAAGGCTCAACTACAACAAGACGGTGCACACAGCTCACAGGGTGCGCCTAGAGTACCCATCTCTGGTGACTGGGGGACCAAGCCACTGGGCCTATAGGACACCTACTACAGAGGGCCACTCTACCAAGTCCAGGAGACATAGCAGCTCTTCTTAATACATAGAAACAAACCCAGGGAGACAGCCAACATACAGAGACAAAAAGAAACGTCACAAATGAAAGAACAGGAGAAATCTCCAAAAAAAACTAAATGAAATGAAAGCAAGAAAACTACCAGATACAGAGTTCGAAACAATGGTTATAAGGATGCTCAAGGATCTTAATGAGAGTTTCAAGGGACTTAGTGAGAACATCAACATCATAAAAAAGGATATCAGCCAGAAATGAAGGATATACTCACGGAAATAATGAATAATTTATAGGGAATTAACAGTAGAGGACTTCAAGAATCAAATCAAGAATTTGGAATATAAGGAAGCAAAAAAGACCTAATCAGAACAGCAAACAGAAAAAAGAATCCAAAAATATGAAGATAGTGTAAGGAGCCTCTGGGACAACTTCAAGCGCCTCATGGGGGTGCCTGAAGGAGAAGAGGGAGAGCAAGATATTGAAAACCTATTTGAAAAAATAATGACAGAAACCTTCCCTTACCTGGTGAAAGAAATTGCCATACAAGTCCAGGAAGCACAGGGTCCCAAACAAGATGAACCCAAAGAGGCCCACACCAAGGTACATCATAATTAAAATGCCAAGCGTTGCCATAACCGGTTTGGCTCAGTGGATAGAGCGTCAGCCTGCAGACTGAAGGGTCCCAGGTTTGATTCCAGTCAAGGGCATGTACCTTGGTTGTGGGCACATCCCCAGTAGGGGATGTGCAGGAGGCAGCTGATCGATGTTTCTCTCTCATCGATGTTTCTAACTCTCTATCCCTCTCCCTTCCCCTCTGTAAAAAAAGCAATAAAATGTATTTTTTTAATAAATAAAATAAAATGCCAAGGGCTAAAGACAGAGAATCTTAAAAGCAGCAAGAGAAAAGCAGTTAGTTACCTACAAGGAAGTACCCATATGACTATCAGCTGATTTCTCAACAGAAACTATGCAGGCCAGAAGGGAGTGGCAAGAAATATTCAAAGTGATGAATAGCAAGGACTTACAACCAAGGTTCCTCTACCCAGCAAAGCTATCATTTGGAATTGAAGGTCAGACGAAGAGCTTCACAGATAAGAAAAAGCTAAAGGAGTTCATCACCGCCAAACCAGGATTACATGAAATGCTGAAGGGTATTCTTAAGAAAAAGGAGAAGGAGAAGAAAGAAGAATCTATATTATATATATAGAAGCAGAATAGAAACAGACTCATAGAAACAGTGAACATTTTGACAGTTGCCAAATCGAAGGATTGGAGAGGTGGGTGAAGGAGGTGAAGGGATTTAGAAGTACAAATTGGTCATAGCCCATGGACACAGACAATAGACAGGTGAAGGCCTGGGATGGGGTAGAAGATGGGTAAAGGGGGACAGTGGGACATCTGTAAGACTCAACAATAAAATAAATTTATATTTTTTAAAAACCGCAAAAATAATTACTTGGAGGATGCATAAGAGACAAATTTTTTAAATCCCAGTATATGGGCCTTACTTGGATCCTGATTCAAGCAAACTAGTTAAATAAAATTTATAGCATGAGTCTTGAACACTGGCTAGATATTTGTGATATTAAAGAATTCCTGTTAATTTATTTTAGCTGTGATCATGGTATTTTTAAGAAAAATAAAGTCCTCATCTTTGGCAGCACATGGACGTGGTCATGTCTTGGATTTGCTTCCAGTGGGTGGAGGCTAGGTGACGGTCGGGTTGACCATCATTGATGCTGGACAATCAACAATGCATGGAGTTTATGTCCTTTCAGGGACTTACGTACTTGTTTATAACGTTTTCCGTAATAAAATGTTGAAGAATTCACTAAAATTTGGACTAGTAAGAGTTTTATAAAAAACATTTAAAAACTGATATGTTATTTTCCTCATATAAGAATAGGTACCACATTTTAAATATGTGTTTTTCCTTTTTTTTTTAGGGTATTATAGATCTCTCTATTTGTTAATTAACAGCAAGCTTCCATCAAGTATTGAGTATTCTGATTTATCTCGAGTTCCTATAGCAAAAGTTTTGTTAGAGAATGTCCTAAAACCGTTGCACTTTACTTACAACTCCTGTCCAGAGGGCGCCAGGTAAGAACGGGATCATTTTTATTTCATGATTTCACAAGATCTGTGTCTAACAGTAACTTTGACACAGGGTGCTATCTTGAATAACAGACTTGAAGGTCAGATTTTTACTTTACTAATGTGACTCCGTTGAAAGAACAATGTGCTGCTTCTGTCTGGCCTGGACCCTAATATGAATTGACCATTCTGAAGACCTGGTTATGTTCCCGCTTTCTGGAAGCTGCCAGAGATGCAAAGTTGTGACAGCGTTTCCTGAGCAGGGAGACCCAGCATGGAGTCCCCCCGGTGGCCCGGTTGACCTAGAAGGTTTAGCTTTGAGGAGCATAGCAGGCTGGTTTGGCATTAGCCCTCGGTTAATTTTAACCTGGATTTTGTGAGCGGTGTGCTGCGACTTTATTAAAAGGCGCGCATTTTCCCTTTGTAGGCAGCAAGTGTTGGCGGCCTTCACGGAGGAGTGCTTGGCAGCCCCTTTCACAGACCAGGTCTTCCACTTCGTCATCCCCGCGCTGGCCGACACCCAGGCTGCCTTCCCCTTCGAGCCCTTTCTGGACGCATTGCTGTCTGCGGAGAGGGGCGGCGCCAGGGCCCACGGGCAGGCACCCTGGCTCTTATACTTTGTCTTGACCGTCGGCGGGAATTACTTGGGTACGAAGCGCAGCCCCGTTTTACCCGTGCGCTCACGGGGGCAGTACTGGAGGGCGGGCCAGCAGAGGGCGGCTCAAGGCACGGGCCCAGGACTGCCCTGGACAGTGCCCGGGGAAAGTGCCGGCACAGCCCTGACAGCAGGTTCCACACTTGTAAGGCACATGGGTTACCAGGATCGTTGGTGTCACGTGGGGAAGCGTGTGCTTGCGGGGTAGCTCCCCATGTGCTAAACTTGTAATGTTCTGGATTATAGCATCTTCCTCTAATACATTTTAATACCAACTTCTGCACATGGATGTTAGTATTTCAGTAGGTTCTGGTTAGCCACGCCTCTCTGAGCGTAAGAAAGGTGATACCTGTTTCCTGGTGTGTTTCGGGCCAGCTCTAATTCATTGTTCTCCCTGACTGTCTCACAAAGGGGCCCTCTCTGAGGAAGGCCTGCTGGGGTACCTGCGAGTGCTGCAGGCCTTCCTTGCGCAGCTACCTGTCGCACCTGCCAGTGCCAGCTGCCAGGACTCTGGCAGCGACTCTGAAGAGGAGGGTGCGGAGGGCGACCAGCGGAGGAGCACGCCGGTGAGCATTGCGAGGCTGCGGGCTGTAAAGTCGTCTTTCACTCGCCCATCTGTTCTGAGGGTAGAAGTAGTCCCTGAGGGCGTGTGCGTGAAGGCTTCAGACTGTCCAGGTCAAGTCTCTCCCCTCCACGGCATCGCACTCCTTTCCCAGAGGGGGCAGCCCTGGGTTCGAAGTCCACGAACAGGCCTCATGGCGGGCAGGGCTCTGTGCTCGGGGTCTGTGCCCAGTAGGGTTGGACTGCATGTGAGTTCAGTTATTGCCAGAGGTAAAGTGGTCGGGCGAGAGGTTGTGCTCAGGAGGTGCACGTGCTGTGTGCCAGGCACTCGTCTGTTTTTATACGAATTTTTAATAACAGCTTTTTTGAGATGCACTTTCCCTAGTCACCCTTTGAAGGGGTGTACAGTTCAGTGCATGTTTCCTTCAGTATAGTAGCAGTGCTGGGCAGCCGTCACCATGACCGGTTCTAGAACATTTCCTCGTTCCAGAAAGAAACCCAGACGTTAGCATCGCTCTCTGTCCCCTAACCCCCAGCCCCTTTGGGGGGAAAGGTTACATTTCTTCTTACCCCATCTGGTGAGCACCAAGGAATGTCTTGGCCATTTCTGCCAACTTTATAGATAATAAATGTGATAATTTACTCTAAAATGAACTTTTAACTTCATTGTCACACTTATCTCCCATTTCTTACCCAGCACTGTTTACTGTATATTTTCAAGGGATAAAAAGCTGTACATTACATACACATAATTTGTGTCTTACTATGATATGTCTGCCACCGACCTCTTTCTCTCCTAATTACACACTTGAAATGCTTGAGGTATGGCTCTCGTAGGCTTTACATCTTTTTCTGTTAGGTTAATACAAAGTCTAATCTCAGGAGGGGTACAGGGAGGGTGGGTCAGGGCATAGATGAGAACCGTCTCAGTCACCGTGGGCTTCCTGCTGGGGAGGGCGCAGTACGAGGGACATCTGTCCAGACTCAAAACTCTGCACCCAAAAATGAACTTTGTTGTGTGGTCCAAAATGAATTGGGATCCTGTAGATGGCTGCAGGTAAACTTGTTTTTAGAAGACAGTTTTTAATACTTAATGACCTTCTGGAGAATCCATGAAACTCTCATCATTTTATTTACTTTGTGTCCCCGTGAGGAAGAGGAAGAGGCTGTGGCGTGTTGGTGGGGAGCCCTTCCTCACTGCGCACAGACAAAGCGGCAGGCTTGCAGCTTGTGCTGACACGGTGACACTCGCACGCGCAGTGTGCGGTGTGACTCACGTCTGTGGGAATGTGCTTTAAGAATGCACACACAGAACAGTAGCTCTAATACAGCACTCTTGTTCTAGCATGTTTATTAGGTACATCTTACTCAGAGTCAGGTAGAATGTATTACTTTTATCTCTAAAATAGTGTTTTATTAGGTAGGTTATTATAAATTACTAGTATATCCATCCAAGCTTTCAAACAGTACAGTCAACAATGCCTAATCTTTTATATATACAGGGTGTCCCAAAAAATGGATGTACAGTTTGAATAATTATTCATTCTAGTGGGTTAAATATGAAAATAAAAAAACATCAATTGAGCAGCTTTCAGCTGTTAAAATACCTATCTGTTTTTGGGGTAACCCCGTATACGCTTACTTTTATATAGGTTTATGTATATACATATATATGAAGTATGTGTACATCTTTGGTTAATACCCCAATTTGGTAACTATGCAGAGCATTAGCTCAGGTTTTATTCAGTGAATCAGATCTTCTAGAGAAATCAAGATATAAAAGAATAGATTTATGTATTTTATTTCATTATTTTAAATAAGTTCTTTAATATTCTGTTTTGCTTAAGCTGATCTCTCAAATAATTTAAAATAGTAATTCTATCAATATATTTTCACAGATATGTGCTTAGTACAATGCAATCTAAACATATGAAATGATTTGCCCTAACCAGTGTGGCTCAGTGGATAGAGCGTCGGCCTGCGAACTGAAGGGTCCCAGGTTCGATTCTGGTCAAGGGCATGTACCTTGGTTGCGGGCACATCCCCAGTAGGAGGTGTGCAGGAGGCGGCTGATCGATGTTTCTCTCTCATCAATGTTTCTAACTATCCCTCTCCCTTCCTCTCTGTAAAAAATCAATAAAATATATTTTAAAAAAATAAAATAAACATGAAATGAATTCTTTTTCTAATTTTTTTAAAATTGATTTTCAGAGAGCGGAAGGGAAAGGGATAGATAGAAACATCACTGATGAGAGAGAATAATCAATTGGATGCCTCCTACACACCACTTACTGGGGATCAAGCCCGAAATCTGGATATGTGCCCTGACCAGGAATTGAACCACAACCTCCTGGTTCATAGGTCGATGCTCAACTACTGTGCCACACCAGCCAAGCGAATGAATTTCTCTTTAAATGTAATACTGAAAATACTGTCACATCAGTAGGCAAAACTAGATAGTCACAGTTCCTGTGCTGTTGTTGTGCTGGTCAAAATTGGTCCCTAATACAGATGTGACTATGGGTGTTCAGATTCCTTTAATGGATGCATGACAGAGATCTTGGTTTGTTCATTGTGATTGGGTAATTTTGGATAAAGCCTGCCTTGTACTTTGACTTGAACGAAAGCGATATTTCCTGTGTGTCTGTCGTGTAGAGGTGAGTTCTCATGGTGCATCACTAACGTGGAGTAACTTCCGGGTGTGTTTCAGGCGGACGGGAGACTGTCATTACCATACATAACAGAGGAGTGTCTGAAAAAGCTGGATACGAAGCAGCAGACCAACACGCTGCTCAACCTGGTGTGGAGGGACTCGGCCAGCGAGGAGGCCTTCACGCTGATGGCCTGCATCTGCCACACGCTCATGGTGCAGCAGCGGATGATGGTGCCCCGAGTCAGGCATGTGCGCTTGGTGCAGGCCCTGATGAGCTCTGCAGCCCCGTCCTGTCTCTGCTCGGCCTCAGCCGGGCGACCCATCGCTGTTTTCCTGTAGAATGCGGCCCAGGGCGTTCTGTCCGAGCACTGCGTGGAAAATGAAAGCCAGTTTTCTTTCCTAAACCAGTTAGGGCTGTTTGAGTCCTTTGCTTGTCCTCTGAGGCTCTGAGGTGTCCTGGAATATGTCAACAGGTGAAATCAGTCATTTTTCTATCATATGAAAGGGAAGTATGGTCCTAGCCACCCATTTTAATATGTTGCTGTGTTGTTGTTTTTTTATCATTTTTTTATTGATTCTAGAGAGAAAGGAAGGGAAGGGAGAGAGAAACATCTATGAGAGAGACATCACTTCAGTTGGCTGCTTCCTACACATGCCCTACTGGGGAAGGAGGCCGCAACCCAGGCATGTGCCCTGCCTAGGAATAGAAGTGACCTCTTGGTGCATGGGATGACACTCAACCACTGAGCAACGGGAGACTATCATCACCATACATAACAGAGGAGTGTCTGAAAACACTGGTGGGGCCTAGCCACTCATTATAAAAGTTGGGCTCCTGCCTGCACTCATAGACCCAATATATGACATCTTTTGTGGCTTTTTCATCTACTCTTTTTATCAGTTTACTCTGGCACTTGACAGTTTACTCTGAGATTTTGGTTTTCAAAACTTTGAAATACAACTTTTGAGAGGAACAAAACATGCAAGTTAAAGTGGCTAACTTGTGCTAAGATAAGTGTGACAGTAGTCTTGAACTATTTTCCCCCCTCTATTTTAAGGGACAGTTTAGCAGTTTCTTAGGAGCTTAACAGAAAATTATTTAATGGAATACAGTGCAAAAATATGTGCAGATCTAGGAAGTGAGGGACGCTCCACATGCCCTGCTGGAGGACTGCACTGCCTGGGTCCTGGGCTGGGGTCAGGTGATGCATGTCTCCTTTGTAAGTGCTCGCCTGCGCTGTGGCAAGAGCTGCTGCGGTGGCGAGGAAAGTGTCTTTTGAGTGGAGTGTGTGCAGGAACATTGGCTGCAGAAGTTGCCATGTAAACCCTGATGTGGCCAGCTAATTAGGTGCTGTCTTTGCTGGCTGGCGGTTACTGCAGAGGGAGTCTGACGCCAGGGAGGCTGAGGTCCACGATTAGATGATTAGCTCCCGGGGCTAATTGCATTAGAGCCGGCTGTGAGATCTGAGGGCAGGCGCTGAGCGGCACTTGCTTTTATTGTAGCACAAAGTCCACTGGTGTGGGCAGGGATGACTGGCTCTGGGTCCAGAGTGAGCCTCTTCCCAGTGGGCTGATGTGTGGCCCTGGTTTACAAGTACAGCACCTATTTGCTCCAGGAACCTATGGATGGCCTAACTAGATTCGGCTGTAAGTATTTAGAAGGTTTTCATAGCTCATGAAAGAGCAAAATAGGCTTACCTTAATGGCTGTAGATTTTAACTGCTTTCAACGCTTTTTAAAAATCCTCACCCAAGGATATGTTTATTGATTTTAGAGAGAGGGGGTGGGAGAGAGAGAGAGAAACATCGACCAGTTGCTTCTTGTATGATCCCCAACCAGGGACTGAACCCGCAACCTAGGTATGTGCCCTGACCGGGAACTAACCTGAGACCTTTTAGTGTATGGGATGACACTCCAACCAACTGAACCACACTGGCCAGGGTCAACTCCTTTAAAAGGTGTTTAGCCTGGCCAGCGTGGCTCAGTGGTTGAGCATCGGCCTGTGAACCAGGAGGTCACTGGTTCAATTCCCCGTCAGGGCACGTGCCCGGGTTGTGGGCTTGATCCCCAGTGGGGTGTGCAGTAGGCAGCCGATCAATGATTCTCTCTCATCATTGATGTTTCTCTCTCTCTATCCCTCTCCCTCTCTAAAAACTCAATAAAAATATTCTTTAAAAGTGCTTAAAGAAGGGTTAGTAGATTCCCAGGCTGATAACACTCTCGAGTGCTCTTAGGCTCGCTCCCATCCCTCTGTTTCCAGGGTTGGGATTTGCAGTTTTAATCTCTGTTTCACATTGATTGTTAGGCTGAATGAAGACATGTGGAACAGCCCAGGCCAGTGTACTCAGTGGTTGGAGTATGCATTGAAGGGTTGTGTGCTCAAGCCCCCGCCCTGGTTGGGTGTGTGCGCAGGAGGCAACCAGTCAATGTGTCTCTCATGTCGATGTTCCTCTCTCTCTCTCTCTCTCTCTCTCTCTCTCTCTCTCTCTCTCTCTCTCTCTCTCTCGTAAAAAAAAAAAATCAGTGGCCCTTGCTGATTTGATCCAATGGTTAGAGTGTTGGCCCTCGGACTAAAGGGTCTCAGGTTCGATTTCAGTCAAGGGCACGTACCTCGGTTGAAGGCTTAATCCTGGGCCCTGGTCGGGGCACATGCGGGAGGCAACCAATCAATGTATCTCTCTCACATCAGTTTCTCTCTCTGTGTCTCGCCCCCTCCCTTCCATGCTCTAATAATCAGTGGAAAAAATATCCTCAGGTTAGGATTAAGAAATTTAAAAACATGTTTATATACATATATACATATGGAACAATTTCCAAGGTATGTGTCTAAGTAAAAGAAAGGGAGATCCAGACCTTGGGGACAATAGCCTGCTTTCTGGTCAGAAAGGGGAAAGGGAGACTGTCTCTGTCCCTGTTCACACTCCTCTGTCTTCCTTTTCTCACCTGAACACCTCACTTGTGGAGACGCCCCACAGGCTGCCAACAGTCCCAGCACCCAGCCATTCCTTCCGTGGTCCCCACACTCCACGACATTGGCCCTCCTGCCCTCCCTCTCCTGACCCCTCGCACCTGTCACCCCCACAGACCCCATTCTCCTGCGTTCTCCTCGACCCCTTGGCGGCTCCTCCTCAGGCCTCTCTGTCTGTGTCAGAGTTCCCTTCTCTGGGTGACTCTCCCACACGTGGCTTCCACCCCCTTTGGGCTCACACTCCTCTCAGCTGCTACTTGGGCTTGTCCTCAGACCCTGCACACGCCAGGACTAACCAGTCTCTCCCCAGCCTGAGTCCTGCTGGGCTGGTATAGGGAGCCCCTGGGAACATGGCCACTGCACTTTAATTAAAATTGGAGCACAAACCCAGTTCCTTGGTCACACTCGCCATATTCCATATGCCCAGGAGTCAGTGTGGCGGTGGCTTAGGCCATTGTTATCGTTACAGAACGTCCTGCTGGAGTGCTGGCCTGGCCTTGAGGCTGAGGCACCCTCCCTGAGCACTCCTGGCATGCGCGCAGGCACCATGACACGTGAGTACTGCACTGTCTGTGTCACGTTTTGCCTGACTGACGTGTGGAGAGCCTTCCTGACTGGCATTTGGGAACTCTCTAACTTCATTTCTAGCCACAAAATGCTTTGCCTTGGCCATGCATCCTTACTGCATTCTCCTAATCCCAGGTGCTGGCTCCGGCCTCTCTCCTTGCTCCCACGCTAGTCTCTGTCCAAGATGCACCTTCCTTCTCCTCGTCTCACCTTTCTTGGCCGAGTTGCCTAGATTCATGCTCAGGTCACCGCCTTTCAGAAGCCTTCCTGAGTTTATAGACTGAGATCTCTCCTCTTATTCCAGTGAAATTTTCATTGTATGGCAGGGACTCCCTTTTAGAGGGCAGATTTTAAGGAGTTAAGCTTTACACTTAAGGTGGGCAGATGGGCATGTTCTTTGGGAGTTGGCTCTTTTGTTCTATTGTCAAAACTTAGACTTTTAAAGGTAGTGTTTTAGGGATCAGAGTGGTTGATATAATTTGCCTATAGTTTTCTTGTAAATACATCACATCTTAAGGCATCACAAATCACTTTATTACAACATGTGCTTAATTTTTCTACCAAAAATGAATAGAATGAGCCAACTTACTTGTGAGCCGTCAGTCACTGCGATGTAGACAGTGTGTGTCCTGGAGATGCGCGCGACTCCGCCGCTGTCTCAGCGCCAGGAAGAACCGTGGTAACGGGCTCTGCGCTCTCGGGGTGTCGGCCATAGCTTCAGTCGTTGGGGACGGAATGATTATGCAGGTTACTTCACTGAAGGCAAACAGAGTTATGTTTCCTGTCTATGTTTCTGTAAACACATTTTTATAGTATTTTAGAAGAAATACTGAGGCGGTACCTATAGAGAGAAAGTTGCTTTTTTGCCTGTGACTTTATTTTTTCTTTTATTATCAGTGATATTCTCAGTATAATTAGTAGATTTAATCGGCTTTTGATTTATGTTAAAATTTGCATTGTATCAATAGGTCAAATAGAATTCATGGGGATTTTTTGTTTTGGTCTGGTTTTTTGTTGATGTTGTTAATCCTCACCCGAGGATATTTTTCCACTGATTTTTAGGGAGAGTGGAAGAAAGAGGGAAAGACAGAAACATCGATGTGAGAGAAACACCGATGTGAGAGAAACACATCGATTGGTTGTCTCCTGCATGTGCCCTGACCAGGGCCTGGGCCAGGGAAGATCCTGCAACCAAGGTACGTGCCCTTGACCAGAATCGGACCCATGACTGTTTGGTCTGCAGGCAGACACTCTATCCTCTGAGCCAAACCGACAAGGGCCAACTCCTGAGTTTTTAACATTTCTGCAGTGGTGATGTTACAGTTGAGTCTAGTCTGAAGTCACATTCAGATGGCAAACTGGTGGTAGCTGCTGACGCGCATCTCCTTAGGAAGCCGACTCAGCATATAGTCTGTAGTGAGTTTTCAGCTGCTCAGAACTTGTAAACATTGTGAATAATTGTTTCATAGGAAATGCATGTGAGCCTGGGAAAGCCCACACGAAGGCTGTTTAACTCTGTTTGTTTGAAAAATCATGTTAAGACAGAGTAAGGGGGGAATCTCAGGGAAGCAGCAGGATGTGAGTGCTGCTTCCCCATTAGCTCAGCCTGCAGCCTGAACACAGGCTCCTGTCTGTGCCTGTTCATCTTAAAGTGAAAGGCACTCGGTTGTCAGGGAAATGGGTGCTATATATTTAAACTGGTGTGGATTTAGCACTGGAATGCTCAATTAACACAGCTGTGTGTCTAAAGCTTATCTTCTGGTCTAGCTGCTAGTTTGTCTGTGAAATAAAAGTTTTTAGTAAATTGCCTGTAACAAATACGTCTTAAAGTTTTTATTGTCATAAAGGAAACTTGGAATTTATTTTTAATCTTGTATTAGTGAGAGGCAAAATGCATTTTAATGTTGCTTTCCCAGCAAAGGACACCTGCAGCAGGAGATCACTGGGTCAGGACTGCACCTGTGGCTGCAGGAGTGGAGGGGCCTTGGGTGGCTGGCTTGTCCCATTACTTGTACCTATGACGGCCTACGTACGGAGGGAGCTCAGGATGCCTTGCTCTCCCCACCTTTCCTGCCTGTGTGCAAGCTGCTGTCCTCTGCGTGTATCTTTAATAACTTGAGCAGTCCCTGCAGACAGTGGCCTGAGTTAGACACGGTCCTCACAGTGTTGCCCTGTACTGATTACTCACGGGCTTGTCTCAGCCAAACAAAACCTAGTGGGTAGTTGTTAGTTTGTTAGTATTATTTTTTAATTAGGGGCCCAGTGCACGAATTCATGCACCTTGAAAGGAATTGTGGGCCACGAGGCTGTGTAGGCACAGGGGCGGGTCTCAGCCCATCCTCCGAGCCCCTGCCCGGCCCCGCCTGCCGTGGCCCCCAGTCCCCTGTCTACTGGCAGCCCCACTCCTGCCATCGCTGCTCCCACGCGCTGACCGTGCCGGGCCCCGCTCACACCCGCTGATGGCGCAGAGAGATTGGGGCTAGCACCAGTAGTGAGTGCGAGCTGGGCCAGCGCTGTCAGCAGGTGCGAGCGGTGGCTGCTGCCCCGATCGCCCCTCGGGAGCAGGGGGATGTGGGGAAGCCCTGAGGGGCGATCAGAGCTGGCAGCCACCACTCGCACCTGCTGATGGCGCCGAGTGATCGGTGCAAGCGAGTGATCGGTGCAAGCGCCAGGCGGGACCACGGCGCGTGGGAGCAAAGAATTTTCAGTAGCCACCAGAGGCTCGCCTTGATGACAGTGACTGGTGCCCTGCCTTGGTCTGGCGCCCCCGCTCACCTGCTCCACCATCCCACCGCGGCCGATGCCCTCCATGTTCCGCGCTCTGCCACCTGCTGCTGACACCTGCCATGTTCTGTGTGTGACCCCTGGTGGTCAGTGCACATGATAGCGACCGGTTGTTCATTTGTTCCACCAGATGTCTTTATTGCATTATTTTACTTTAAAAACATTAAATCCTTATTGTTGAAAGTGTTACATATGTTTCTTTGTTTTCCTCCTTCTAGCCTGCCTCCCCTCCCCCCCCGCCAGGCCTTCACCATCCTATTGTCTTTGTCCATGGGTTATGCATATATACATACAGTTTCTTTCTTTCTTTTTTTTTAAATCTTTATTGTTGAGATTATTACAGATTTCCCTCTTTTTCCCCCCCATTGCCCTCTCCACCTGGTTCCCGCCCCACCCCAGGCCTTCGCCACCCTATAGTCTGTGTCCTATAAGTAATGTATGTATGCATATAAGAACTTTATTTAATCTCTTCCTCAACTTCTCACCCCTACCCTCTGAGAATCGTCAATCTGTTCCATTCCCATGCCTCTGATTCTATTTTATTCACCAGTTTATTCTGTTCATTAGATTTCTTATTTATTTTTATTTTTAGATTCAGTTGTTGATAGGTATGTATTTGTTGCCATTTTATTGTTCATATTTTTTATCTTTTTCTTTTCTTCTTCTTCCCCTTCTTAAAGAATACCCTTCAATGGCCTATATAATAAAAGGCTAATATACAAATCGACCGAACAGCGGAACAACCAGTCACTATGACATGCACTGACCACCAGGGGGCAGACGCTCAATGCAGGAGCTGCCCCCTGGTGCTCAGTGCACTCCCACAGGGGGAACAATGCTCAGCCAGAAGCCGGGCTCACAGCTGGCGTGTGCAGTGGTGGTGGTGGTGGGAGCCTCTCCTGCCTCTGTGGCAGGCGGACATCCCCCAAGGTGTCCCGGACTGCAGGAGGGCACAGACCAGGCTGAGGGACCACCCCCCCTCAGTGCACGAATGTCATGCACTGGGCCTCTAGTTTCATATAATACTAGTTTGGTGGTAATAAACTCCTTTAGCTTTTCTTGTCTGAGAAGCTCTTTATCTGACCTTCAGTTCTAAATGAGAGTTTTGCTGGGTCCAGTAATCTTGGTTATAGGTCCTAGCTATTCATCACTTTGAATATTTCTTGCCACTCCCTTCTGGCCTGCAAAGTTTCTGTTGAGGATTCAGCTGACAGTTGTTTGGGCGCTCCCTTGTTGGTAACTAACTGCTTTTCTGTTACTACTTTGAGTCTCTTTGTCTTTAATCCTTGGCATTTTAATTATGATGTGTCTTGGTGTGGGCCTCTTTGGGTCCCTCTTGTTTGGGACTTTCTGTGCTTCCTGGACTTTGAAGTCTATTTCTTTGACAGGTAGGGAAGGTTTTCTGTCATTGTTTCTTCAAATAGGTTTTCAATATCCTGCTCTCCCTCTTCTCCTTCTGGCACCCCCATAATACGAATGTTGGTATGCTTGAAGTTGTCCCAGAGGCTCCTTACACTGTCTTCATATATGTGGATTCTTTTGTTCTTTTTGTTCTTCTGATTGAGTGCTTTTTGCTTCCTCATATTTCAAATCGTTGATTTGGTTCTCAAATCCTCTACTCGACTGTTGAATCCCTGTATATTATTATTTATTTCAGTCAGTGAATGCTTAATTTGTGACTGGTCCTTTTCCATTTTGTTAGAGGTTTTTAGAAGATTCTTTTTTTGTTGGTTTTGTTCTTATTTATTTATTTTTATTTTTTAATGTTATATGCAATAAACCTTAATATTTCAAGAAAAATGATCTTAAATATGATAATGTTACATGCAATAAACACCAATTCAAGAAAAATGATCTTACATATAATAATATTACTTGCAATAAACAATATTTCAAGAATAAAAAGGTTTTAAGTATATTATTACCAAAACTATACAAACATAGTATGATATCACAAAAGTTGTAGGAAATATTAAAAATCTGAAAATAACAGGATTACATTTTAGAATATTTTTTCCCTCTGACTATTTTTGTTGATCAGTTTATGTTGTTCATTATATTCCACAAATGAGTGAGATTATATGATACTTATCTTTCTCCGACAGGCTTATTTCACTTTTAAAGTCTACTTTGTCAGCTATGAGTATTGCTGCTTCAGCTTTTTTTTCTTTACCATTTGAATGGAAAAATTGTTTTCCATTCCTTCACTTTTATCCTGTGTGTGTCTTTTGTACTTGAGACAGACAAACACTCTATGTAGCATCACCACATGTTTGAGCTCGGAAGGCCTTAGCGCTGAAGTGGTTCGGCCCCTTCTTTTCTCACGAGAACGTTGTTCAGTGGCGTTGGACTGAATGCCCCGAAGTTTTCCTGACTGTTCTAGGGTAGCTGTAAAGCAAGAGCCGTACTCCTCAGGCCACACACCCCACCACCCTGTCCTAACCTTCTCTGCTGTCCCCAGTCTCATGTCTGACTCCTGCACTCCTAGATGTTTGTGCTGTAACGTGATTACAAAGTGTGTCCTCTTACAGAAATGCAGTGTACACAGAGCTCATTTAAAGGAGCCACAGAGTTTTTAGTTTGTAATGAAGTTGGTATTATACAGGAGGCCTTCTTACCTTTAAAATATATTTTTAGATTTAAGTTATAGTTTAGAGATTAGTTAACATTAAACACCATTCTTATGTGTTATTTCAAGAATGGTGACTTAGCCCGGCTGGTGTGGCTCAGTGGTAGAGCATCAAACTATGAACCAGAAGGTCAGGGTTCGATTCCAGGTCAGGGTACATGTCTGGGTTGCCGGCTGGATCCCCACTAGGGGGCATGCCGAAGACAGCCGATCAGTGATTCTCATCATTGATGTTTCTATCTCTTCTCTCCCTCTCCCTTCCTCTCAGAAGTTGATAAAAAATTATATTTTTTAAATGGTGACTTAAAATTAGTCTCTAAATATTTAAAGTTTTTAAAATGTATATTAGTAGTAATAATCGGTATCTTCTATATATATATATATATATATATATATATAATAGCCTAATATGCAAATTGTCTCCTCGGGAGTTCTACTGGGAGTTTGATTGCTTGCTATGACATGCGCTGACCTCCAGGGGGCGGCGTGGAACGAAGGAAGGCCCTGGCCAGCAGCCGGGGAAGGGAGGCCCCAGTCAGTAGCTGGAAGACCCCAATCAGCCCTGATCGCTGGCCAGGCCGAGGGACCCTACCCATGCACTAATTTTGTGTAACAGGCCTCTAGTCTATCTACACTAATAAAAGAGAAAAATGCTAATTGACCGTACCTTCACTACGCCCACAGCCAATCAGCGAGTATACAAATTAACCCAACAAAGATGGTGGTTAATTTGCATACTGTGAGGGAGGGAGGAGTGAAGACTGAAGACAGCATAGAAGGGAAAGTGGAAGCAAGGCAGCTGCTGGAGGGAAAGCGTGTGTGGCCCCAGTGGCGGGCGTTGGCAGGCAGGACAGGGTGGGGCGAGCAGCGGCAGCAGCGGTGCGCGCAGCCACGGAGGCAGCGGAGGCGGCGGGTCGGGCATGTGGGGCTGGGCGTGCAGCAGCAGCAGTGGCGCGCACAGCTGCAGAGGGGGCGGCAGCGGTAGCCACGGGATCAGGCGTGGCAGGGCGGGCGGGGCGGGAGAGGTGGGGGGGTGGGAGAGGTGGCGGTGGCGGGAGGGAAGCCCACAGGAAGTCTTGCAGGAATCTTCCTGCAATGGGCCCCTAGTGTATATATAAAAGCCTAAGCAACCGTTAATGACCGGTCAACCGGTTGCTATGACACGCACTGACCACCAAGGGGCAGGCGCTCAATGCAGGAGCTGCCACCTGGTGGTCAGTGTGCTCCCACAGCCAGTCTCCTGCAGCTGGCCAACCTCTCATGGTCCCTCCTCCTGGCTGGCCAACCTCCCGTGGTCCCTCTCCTCGGCCAGCTAGCCAACCTACTGCGGTCCCTCTCCCCAGCTGGCCCAGTTGGCCCTGATCAGGACTGGGCAAGACAGCCCCAATTGCCCCGATCTCAGGCCAGGCTGAGGGACCCCACCCGTGCATGAATTCGTGCACCAGGCCTCTAGTATAATACATACTATTCTAGTATATTAACGTCCTGCAACATCTCCTCAGAGGAAGCAAGCTCAGCTGTCTTCTAGTGGGATCTCTGGACACAGCTCGGGGTCTTCGCTCAGGAACAGAGGGCAGAGTGCTTTGCAGCCTGGTGTGGGGCGCATGCATTTGAGGGGTTAATATAGACAGATTCCAAATTGTACAGTATCCTCAGCTCATAGCTTTTTGGAAGAAATACGTTGAGCAAGTATTTGCTGGCTCTCATTCCCCCATTCCTTTCTAGGCTTCTCTACAGCTTGGCCTTTAATGCCAGGTTTCTGAGGCACCTTTGGACTCTCACATCCTCGGTGACGACACAGATGATCACAGGGTATGTACCCACAGACTCAGAAATGGAGCTTAGGGCGTGGGAGTGGCCAACCGTAAGTACTGTATAGGGTTTCAGGCACTGCTTACATCTAGCTTATTTCATATTAGAAGATAACTTCTAGATGGTCTCAATTTCACAAAAAGAAGTAACCCATGCCAATTTAACAGCTGTTCATCTGTATTATTAAAAGCATGGCTTTATCTGAGGGTAAATTTCTCTTAAAAATCTTAGTCATTTTTGGAAATCAGAGACTTGACATTTCTTTGTTCCATATAACTTGCCTGTGCTTTTGAGATTGAAAATTCAGATTTGAAGCAAAATTTTTAAACATTTTTATTGATTTCAGAGAGGAAGGGAAAGGGAGAGAGAGATAGAAACATCAACGATGAGAGAGAACCATCGATTGGCTACCTCCTGCCCGCCCCCCCACTAGGGATTGAGTGCGCAACCCTGGGCATTAGCCCTGACTGGGAATTGAACTGTGACCTCCTGGTTCATAGTTCGATGCTTAACCACTGAGCACATTGGCTGAGCTGAAGCAAGTTTAGTACCATTACAAATATTAAAAGATATCAAATATGGTAGAAGTTGGTTTTTAAAACATTATGTTGAAATAATTTTTTTTTTATTGATTTTTTACAGAGAGGAAGGGAGAGAGATAGAGAGTTAGAAACATCGATGAGAGAGAAACATTGATCAGCTGCCTCCTGCACACACCCTACTGGGGATGTGCCCACAACCAAGGTACATGCCCCTGACCGGAATCGAACCCAGGACCCTTCAGTCGCAGGCCGATGCTCTATCCACTGAGCCAAACCGGTCCCGGCTATATTTTCTTATCTGAATCATTATGTCATTTGAAGGCAAGAACCTTTACATATTGAAACTAAATGAGTAACAGGTAGAGAATTGAATGTTTATGCAAACTGCCTTAGGCTATTCCCATTTGGAATGTCCCCTCTGTCAGAGGTCTAAGTTGGCCCCTCCACACTGTCACGCAGAAAGGTGGCATGTGTGACTCCGTTTACTGGGGACAGAACTCAGGATGCACCTGCACGTGAGGCTCATGCCCTGGAGATACAGCCTCGTCTAGGGCCCAGCTGGGAGCCAGCCCACAAGAAGGAGAGGAAGGCCCAGATTTAGGCAAGGCTGTAAAGAAGAGTTTCTTTAGTTGTGTTTTCTTTTGTTGTTGGGCTTCTTTGGAGGTGAGGGAGAAGAAGCTGAAAGAAGGAATGTTTGGGGGGTGAGGGTGGAGTGTCCGGCATTTGAGCATGCCGTCATCTGCAGTGTGGTTGGGTGGTATGTATTAGATGGGCTAGGCGTCTCATGTTGAGGGTTCTGACCTCAAGCTTTTCAGTGTGGTTTGCAGAGATAGGAAGGTCCTGTTTTCGTGCCTTAGTATCAGGGACAGTCAGCCCTGAGTGAGAGGAGCCACGTGTCCAATCATCTGTACAAAGCTGGCCACCTCTCATCTAGTGTGGCTTTGTGGAAATAGATATTCACGGTGCCCACAGCCTCGATTGCCCCAGGATGGATTGGACATGCTGTAGGGGACCATGGGACCTCATTCAACCATGAGAGAAAGGGAACAGATTGGAGGGAGTGAAGTATGTGTAATACATTACAGCCCTTAACAGGTGAGACTCCAAACCTGTCTCAGGACCCCCTCACCTTAAACTGCTCTGTGTGGTCAGTGACTGCTCGTAAGAGCAGGAGCAGTAACAGAGCTGGGAGATGAACTTGGACGATAGAAACAGGGCCCAGGGTAGAGAAGGGGAGACCTTCCTGCAGCTTCTGACGGGGTTCAGGATTCACCTCTGAATGTTCCTGAATATCAAGTAGCTGGATAAGTTTTTCATGGTCTGCTGTGTTGATTGTGTTAAATCGAGGGGGAGGAGGCATTTCAGCATAACAGGAAATGTGCGTCTGAACAGTGGCTGTGCGTGCTGCCGCTGTCCTCCGAGGCTGTCCTCCGAGGCTGTCCTTCGAGGCCGCCCTGGGCCCTGGCCCACTCTCAGTGACTCGGGCCCTGAGTAGAGTGGCGGTTGGTCCCTGGGTTTTAGTCCGTTAGTTATCAGCCTGCACTGTCAGAAGGACGTCACCTTCCCTTGAGGTAGGTTCGTTGCTCCCGTGAATGTGAAGTTCCCTGATTGTGTTTGTCCGGTGTCGTGTCTTCTCTCCTCCCCACTCAGGTCGATGGTGCCGCTGCTTCAGGTGATATCAAGGGGCTCTCCCATGTCCTTTGAAGATTCCAGCCGCATCATCCCACTCTTCTACCTGTTCAGCTCCTTGTTTAGTCACTCTCTGATCTCCATACATGATAATGAATTCTTCGGGGACCCCATAGAAGGTGAGACTTGAGGAATCCAATTGTTGCTGGCCCCCTGGCTTCTCCTCTCCATGCCCATGGAGGACAGGGAAGTCTTCATCCTCCTAAGTCTGTCGGTGTGTGGAGAACTTTTCTAAAATTGTGATGGGAGCTGGCGTGTCTTCCAGCCGCAGGTCAGAGACAGTCATCCCTGATGCCTTTCACTCTGGAAGAGTTGGTGGTGCTGTCCCGCTGCCTCCGCGATGCCTGCCTCGGGATCATCAAGCTAGCTTACCCGGAGACCAAGCCCGAGGTCCGGGAAGAGTACCTCACCGCGTTTCAGAGCATCGGAGTGACCACGAACGCCGAGATGCAGCAGTGCATCCAGACGGAGCAGAAGCGGTGGATCCAGCTGTTCAAGGTCAGAGGCAGCACAGGTGTGCTCTCCTTCCTGCGCCTCAGTAGGCGGGATGCGCAGTCCCAAGCTTGTAAATTAAGTCATTTTGTTTGCCGTTTGGGGGGGAAGGGGGTTATTTGTTTTGCTATTTTAGATGTTGTATATTTAGTTCTTTACTTACTTTATTTTTTATTTTTTGCTAATCCTCACCCAAGGATATTTTTTCCATTGATTTTTATTTTATTTTTTTATTTTTTTTTTTAAATATGTTTTATTGATTTATTATAGTGAGGAAGAGAGAGGGATAGAGAGTTAGAAACATCGATGAGAGAGAAACATCGACCAGCTGCCTCTTGCACATCCCCTACTGGGGATGTGCCCGCAACCAAGGTACATGCCTTTGACCGGAATCGAACCCGGGACCTTTCAGTCCGCAGGCCGACGCTCTATCCACTGAGCCAAACCGGTTTCGGCTCCATTGATTTTTAAAGAGAGTGGAAGGGAAGGGGAGAGAAATGTTGATATGAGACACATTGATTGGTTGCCTCCGCACTGATCTCGACCCAGGCCAGGATTGCGCCTGCAGCTGAGTGCATGCTCTTGACTGGAATTGAACCTGCAACTCTTCAGTCTGGAGGCTGACATGCAAAACCGGCAGGGCTCTTTTTTTTAAGTTAAATTTGTTGGGTGACATTGGTTAATAGGATTATATAGGTTTCAAGTGTACATTTCTTTTTGTTTGCTTGTTTGTTCATCCTCATCCGAGGCTATTTTTCCATTGATTTTTAAAAATGTATTTATTTATTTTTTATTAAATTTATTGGGTTGAAATTGGTCAACATGAACATAAGTTTCTGGTGGGGGTTTCTTTTTTAAAAAATATATTTTTATTTATTTCAGAGAGGAAGGGAGAGGGAGAGAGAGAGAAAAACATCAATGATGAGAGAGAATCATTGATCTCTTGCCTTTTTTTTTTTTTTTTTTTTTTTTTTTTTTTGCCAGTAGATGGTTCTATCCACTGAACCAAACCAGTTGGGGCTGTTTTATCAATTTTTTGTGTAGTCTTTTTGTTCTCTATTTCATTCAGTTCTGCTCTAATTTTTATTATTTCCTTTCTTCTGCTGACTTTGGGTTGCTTTTATTCTCCTTTTTCTAGTTCTTTAAGATGTGATGTTAGGTTATTTACTTGGGATTTCTCTTGTTTCTTGACATAGGCCTGTAATGACCCTCTTATTACTGCTTTTGCTGCATCCCAAAAGTTCTGATATGTCATATTATCATTCTCATTTATATATCTTTTGATCTCATCTTTTATTTATTCTTTAACCCAGTCATTTTTTAGTAGTATGTTGCTTAACCTCCACATATGTGTGCGTTTCTTTACTTCCTTTTGGCAGTTGATTTCTAATTTCAAGGCATTGTAGTCAGAGGATATGCTTGGTATAATTTCAGTCTTCTTGAATTTGTTGATGCTAGTTTTGTGACCCAACATATGGTCTATCCTTAAGAATGTTCCATGTGCACTGATGAAGGATGTATAATCTGATGTTCTGGAATGAAAGGTTCTGTAAATGACAATTATATTCATTTGGTCTAGTGTTTCATTTAAGGCTGATACTTCTTTATTGACTTTCTGTTTGATCTGTCTAGAGCTGTCAATGGAGTATTAAGGTCTCCAACTATGATTGTGTTTTGATCTGTTTCTCCCTTTAGCTCTGTGAGTAGTTGTTTTATATATGTTGGTGCTCCCTGGTTGGCTGCATATATATTAAGAAGAGTTATGTTTTCTTGATGTAGTTCCCTTTATCATTATAAAGCATCCATCTTTGTCTCTTATCTTTGTTATCTTTAAATCCATTTTGTCAGATATAAGTATGGCTGCATGTGCTTTTCTGTGGATGTTATTTGCTTGGAGAATCATTTTCCATGCTTTTACTTTGCATCTACCTTTTTCTTTGCAGCTTAGATGTGTCTCTTTAGGCAGCATATGGTTGGGTTTTGTTTTTTTATCTACTCTGCTATTCGGTGCCTCTTTTTTTTTTGCCACTATTGGTTCTAAGCAGAGAAGTGGATGCTCTATTTATGGCCTTAAAAGAGTTCTCAAGAAAAAGGTAGGGATGGGGAGTGGCAAGTCTAGAAACAGAGATACCAATTAGGAGGCTTTTCGCATAGTCTGAAGAAGAAGAGAATGACTAGGGTGGGGCAGTGAAGGGGTGATAAGTGGACAGATACAGAGTCTACTGAGACGATAAGTCCAAGAAGACTTGCTGAGAGGCTGGAAGTGGAGAGGTGCTAGAAAGGGGGGAATCTAAGATAACCTTTAGGTTTGGGTCTTGAGCCACTAGGGGTATAGTGGTAGCATATACTGATGAGGAGACAGGAGGGAACAAGTTTGGTGTGGAAAGACAAAAGGTCTTCTTTTGGACGTGTCCAACTTGAGATGTCTATGATGCACCCGCTTGGAGAAGTCTGGTTACCATTGGATGGCTGTGTCTGGAAGTCCAGGGGTGAGGGGAGGTCTGGGCTGGAGATAAGAATTTAGGAGTCCTGAGAATGTTGTGATGTTTAAAGCCATGGGAAGGGATGACATCACTTTGGGGGAGGGTGTAGATGGCAAAAATGGAGAGTCCGGGATGGAGGCCAAGAACATGACAACATTTACCAATGGGGTGGGGCGAAGAGGAGGCAGCCTTTCACAGAAGACTGAGTGTGACAGGCAAAGTCTCTTCAAATTCAAGAAGATAGAAATTATATCAAGCATCTTCTCAGATCACAGGGGCATGAAACTCGAAATCAACTACAATAAATACAATCCAAAGAAATCAAACACATGGAGACTAAACAGCATGCTATTAAACAAGGACTGGGTCACCAGAGAGATCAAGGAAGAAATAAAAAACATCATGGCAACAAATGACAATGAAAACACAACAATCCAAAATCTATGGGACTCAGCGAAAGCAGTCTTGAGAGGGAAGTTCATAGCTCTACAAGCCTATTGCAAAAAACAAGAAACAATGGTAATAAATTACCTAACCCTACAACTCAAAGAGTTAGAAAAAGAGCAGCAAGAAAAGCCCAGGGTAACCAGAAGGAAGGAAATAACAAAGATCAGAGCGGAGATAAAGGACACAGAGACCAAAGAAACAACACAAAAGATCAACAAAACCAAGAGCTGGTTCTTTGAAAAGATAAACAAGATTGATGGACCTCTAGCCAGGCTCACCAAGAAGCAAAGAGAGAGGACCCAAATAAACAAAATCGGAAATGAAAGAGGTGAAATAACAACAGACCCCGCTGAGATACAAAGGATTGTTACAAAATACTATGAACAACTCTATTCCAACAAACTGGACAACCTGGAGGAAATGGACATATTCCTAGAAAAATACAACCTTCCAAAAATCAATCAGGAAGAATCTAAACAGCTCAATAGGCCAGTAACTATGGATGAAATTGAAGCAGTCATCAAAAAGCTTCCAGCAAACAAAAGCCCGGGGCCTGACGGCTTCACAGGAGAGTTTTACCAAACATTCAAGGAAGAACTAAAACCTATCCTCCTCAGCCTATTCCAAAAAATTCAAGAGGAAGGAACACTTCCAAGCTCCTTCTATGAAGCCAGCATCACCCTAATACCAAAACCAGATAAAGACAACACAATGAAAGAGAATTACAGACCAGTATCCCTCATGAACATAGATGCCAAAATCCTCAACAAAATTCTAGCAAATCGGCTCCAGCAGTACATCAGAAAGATCATACACCATGACCAAGTAGGATTTATCCCAGGAATGCAAGGATGGTACAATATCCGCAAATCAATAAACGTGATACATCACATAAACAAATTGAGAGATAAAAATCACATAGTCATATCAATTGATGCAGAAAAAGCATTTGACAAAATCCAACACCCTTTCTTGATAAAAACTCTCAACAAGGTGGGAATAGAAGGCTCATACCTCAACATAATAAAAGCTATATATGATAAACCCACAGCAAACATCATACTCAGTGGACAAAAACTAAAAACATTTCCCCTAAGAACAGGAACAAGACAGGGATGCCCACTCTCACCACTCCTGTTTGACATAGTACTGGAAGTATTAGCCATTGCAATTAGACAAGAAGAAGAAATAAAAGGCATCCAAATTGTAAAAGAACAAGTAAAGCTGTCTTTATTTGCAGATGACGTGATATTGTACATAAATCCGAAAGACTCCATCAAAAAACTAATAGACTTAATAAATGAATTCGGCAATGTAGCAGTATACAAAATTAACGCCAAGAAATCTATGGCCTTTCTATACACCAGTAGTGAACTTACAGACAGAGAGACTAAAAAGGCAATCCCATTTACCATCACACCAAAAAAATTAAGATACCTAGGAATAAACTAAGGAGGTAAAAGACCTATACACGGAAAACTACAGGACACTGAAAAAAGAGATAGAGGAAGACGTAAACAGATGGAAGAACATACCATGTTCATGGATTGGTAGAATCAACATCTTTAAAATGTCCATACTACCCAAAGCAATCTATAGATTCAATGCACTCCCCATTAAAATACCAACGGCCTATTTCACAGACCTTGAAAGAACTCTCCAAAAATTCATCTGGAATAAAAAAAGACCCCGAATAGCCACAGCAATCCTGAGAAAGAAGAATAAAGTAGGAGGGATCTCAATACCAGATTTCAAGCTATATTACAAAGCTACTATTCTCAAAACAGCCTGGTACTGGCACAAGAACAGACATATAGATCAATGGAACAGAATAGAGAATCCAGATATTGACCCAAACCACTATGCTCAATTAATATTTGACAAAGGAGGCATGAACATACAATGGAGTAAAGACAGTCTCTTCAATAAATGGTGTTGGGAAAATTGGACAGATACATGCAAAAAAATGAAGCTAGATCACCAACTTACGCCATACACAAAAATCAACTCAAAATGGATACAGGACTTAAACATAAGATGGTAAACCATAAAAATACTAGAGGAATCCACAGGCAGCAAAATCTCAGACATATGCCAAAAGAACTTCTTCACCGATACTGCCCCTAGGGCAATGGAAGCTAAAGAGAAAACAAACAAATGGGACTACATCAAAATAAAAAGCTTTTTTACAGCAAAAGAAACCATCAACAAAACAACAAGAAAGCCCACTGCATGGGAGAACATATTTGCAAATGGTATCACTGAAAAAGGTTTAATCTCCAACATCTACAGGCAGCTTATACAACTTAATAAAAGGAAGATAAATGATCCAATAAAAAAATGGGCAACGCACCTAAATAGAATCTTTTCCAAAGAAGACAGAAGGAAGGCCAAGAGACACATGAAAACATGCTCAAGGTCACTAATTATCCGAGAGATGCAAATCAAAACAACCATGCGGTACCATCTCACACCTGTCAGAATGGCTATCATCAACAAATCAACAAACGACAAGTGTTGGCGAGGATGGGGAGAAAAAGGAACCCTCGTGCACTGCTGGTGGGAATGCAGACTGGTGCAGCCACTGTGGAGAACAGTATGGAGTTTCCTCAAAAAACTGAAAATGGAACTCCCATTTGACCCAGTAATCCCACTCCTAGGAATATATCCTAAGAAACTGGGAACACCAATAAGAAAGGATATATGCACCCCTATGTTCATAGCAGCACAATTTACAATAGCTAAGATCTGGAAACAGCCTAGGTGCCCATCAGCAGATGACTGGATCAGAAAGCTATGGTACATCTACACAATGGAATATTATGCTGCCATAAAAAAGAAGGAATTCTTACCATTTGCAGCAACCTGGATGGAATTGGAGAACATTATGCTGAGTGAAATAAGCCAGTCAATGAAAGAAAAATACCACATGATCTCACTCATTTGTGGATAATAAAGAACATTATAAACTTGAACAAAAAGATAGATACAGAGGCAGTAAACCATCAAACAGTCTGTCAAATTACAGCAGGAAGGTTAGGGGGAGGTGGGGAAGATAGATCAACCAAAGGACTGTATGCATGCATATAAGCATAACCAATGGATGCGAAACTCTGGGGGGTTAGGGCATATATGGGAGTGGAGTGGGGGGGCAATGGTAAGATATGTACACATATAATACCTTAATAAAAAAAAATTGGAAAAAAAAAAAAAAAGAAGACTGAGTGTGAGCTGCCACGGAGGTAAGAAGAAAAACATGGAGTGTGGTTTGGGGAGAAGTAGGCATAGAAGCCAAGAGAAGAGAGAGATTTAGAAAGATCCTGGGATTGATTATGTCAGGCAGCACTGGGCCAGACCCCTCCTCAGCAGACAGCTCTGCTCCTCAGTGTCTGCTTTGCACTGCACTGGTCTGCACCACTGTGCTTTGCTCAACGTTCTGTGCCAGTCTGCCCCCCTCCAGTGAGACATCTTCGGTGTTTTAGCTCAGTCTTCAGTCTTTGATGGAAAAGGGAAGTGCACTCCCTCTGTGCCTCTTAATTGGTGAATTCAGACCACTTACATATAGGGTAATTGATGTGTGAGGATTTCTATAGCCATTTTATCTTTATTCTCTGGTAGCTCTGTTCCTCCATTGGTTCTTTTCCTTTGTTTCTGTCTGTTGTTTTTGTTTGGTGGTATTTCATACTTCTTCCCTCCTTTTTTTAAAGCTATATGTCCTGGTTTGGGGATTTTTGTGTGTGGTTTTCATTAGGTTTATGAAAAATAAAGTTGCATACATACCATAGTTGTTTTCTTTTGAGTGCATCTGATCTTCATTCTCCTTTGCCAGTTCAGACCTTTATCCCCCTCCCTTTTATGTTTTTGTTGTCACAAATTACCCCTGTTTGTGCTGTAAGTTTTTTGGTGATCTCACTCATAGTGTTGTGACCTTATGTTCTCTGTTTCAGGTAAAATAACTCCCTTGAGTATTTCCTGAAATGGAGGTTTTCTGGTGATAAACTCTGTTTCTCCTGGCCAAAGGAAGCACCTGCTGCCACAGGCTTTCTCCTCTCTCCCAGATGAGCTTCGAGCTCCTGGCTGCAGGGTTGCATCTGCGGGCCGTCTGCGTTTCCTCCCTTCTCGTCTCCCCATTTATTCCTGGTTGCCCACCTTTAAATGTTTCAGTGCGCGGCTCTTTCAGGTGTGCGTCTGTGTTGAGCAGGGATTTCTTAGTTGAATTAGAATTGGTTAAGCTGATGAAATTTCAAGAGCAAAGGACAAGGTGTGCTGTCACAGCACCATTCCTCTGACGTCACTCCTCCATTGACGTTTAGCGCAAGAAGAGAGGGAGAGAGAAATATTGACGTGAGAGAGACACATTGATTGGTTGCCTCAGCAAGTGTCCTGACTGGGGCCAGGGATTGAAACTGCAATCCAGGTATGTGCCCTTGACTGGGAATTGAACCCTCAACCCTTCAGTGCATGGGCCAATACTAACCACTGAGAACACCAGGCAGGGCTCAAGTGTACATTTCTTTGACACATGATCTGCACATTGCATTGTGTGCTCACCACCCAGTCAGAGCATCTTCCATCACCGTGTATTTTATTTGGCTTTCTCTGTCCTTTCTACCCCCGCCCTTGACATTTGCCTTCTTTTAAAACCTCTTTTTTACATTGTTAAATGCATCTGTTAAAAATTGCACTAAGTACTTTTGGTGACAAGGTAAAATACAAATAAAATTTGTAATATTTTTATTTTTCACTAAAAGATCTCTTACAGGTTTTTATTTTTTTAATCTTTTAAGAAATAACCTTAGTGGAATAAGGTCATCAATTTAATGGAAGTTGAATATAAATTATTTTAAACCATCTCTGTCTATAACCACACAGAGAGAGCAGTCAGGAGAGTCCCTGGCAGGAATGGTGGCAGGAAACTGCCGTCACTGAGAGAGACTGGCACTGTTGGGGTAGAAAAAAAGAAAAGCAAAAAGGTGCTTGACTTCTCATGAAATTTCTGCAGCAAACACATCTAGTCAGCTAAAATTGCTCATTAAAGGAGTGGGAGCAGAAGAAATGCATTTTCCAAATTGAATGTTAGATTTACAGTCCGTTTAATACTGGCGACCTCTCGCGCACTAATGCTCAATTCGAGTCATCAGCTGTCCCTTTAGGTCTTTTATCACTGCTTTTGTCAAGCTATCTATTTAATTGAAAGAAGTTAATTGAATGAAAATGATCAACTAAGCTTGTATTAATATTGCTAATGGAATTTTCTTCTTGGCCGTGTTTGGAGAAAGATGTCAAGCTAGACTTTAGGAAAGGCCCATTAATGCTTGCACTTAACCTGATGGGCTAATTAAGGACTGCTTATTCATCCTACGAGTGCGTGACAGTCTCTATCCAGCCTACTGGGCCTGATTTTACAACACATTTCCCTTATGAGCATGGGCATTAGGAGCAGAGAGAGGAACTGATAATGTTTCGATTGCACTGAATACAGTCCTGATGCATCATTGAATTTATAATGTGTGCAGATTGATGTAATAAATATTTGCACAATTTATTTTATTACCTATTTCTATATTCCCAAGTAAACTTTGAAGGTCACCTGTTGAGCCCTTAATATATCCTTTCTTAAAGATTGACAATTTTGCAACTTCTCTAAGTTAAAAATAAGCTATGTACCCATTTAAAACCCATAATTCTTATGTAAACATTTCCTGGATATGAGTATTATGGTGGCATATGTGTTTTCCTTTAAGTATTTAATTAAACTCTGGAATCTCTGTTAATAAAGCTTTCCATTTTGTAGATATAAGGTATTGTGTACAGTATCACATAATCTCATTATTTTATAGCACCTATTGAGAATTTAATAATTTTCATTTGGCAGGCTTATCTTTTGAACCTAGGAATCGCAGACTTTAATAATACTGTGTATTTCCCCCTTGGCCCTTATTTTGTTTAAGCATTAAATAGAAATATCATAGTGAATTTTTTTATGCCTCAAAATGACTTATTACCACTTTATTAGAGATGGAGGTTTTTTGAAAACTAGGGTGAAAGTTCACTTTTTTGGGTAAAGGATTATTTTTGGTTTGAAATTGAGTTGTTACAAAGACCTTCTGAGTTTAGAACAGAATTGTTTGCAGTTTGTTGTTGTTGTTTTTTTAACATGATTTCTGTTCTTTGTGGGGGCGGCGTTAATTGAGCCAAGGCTTAAAAATAAAATCAAGGTATAGTATTTAAGTAGAAAAGGGTTCAGCTGCTATTAGGTTTTCTTTACTTTAAGGATGCTACCATGGTATTAAGGTAGAAAAGATGCTCTATAGGATGCAATAACAAGAATCCCCCTCAGTGGCTGCTGTGTTCTGGACAGTATTCTCAGAGCTTTGCGAGTACTAAAGGACTTAACGTGCTGACTCTGAGGAAGGTACCGCAGTAGTTTTTCCGTGTTACAGGTGAGGTTGCACAGTAGTGGGTTGAGAAAACCAGAATAAACTGTTGGCCTTTGTTACATATTGCAGCGCCACATTTGAGTTGAAGAATTCAAGGTAGAAGCAACCAAGAAGGCAACAGCATTGCCTTTCGTTGATGGACAGAATTGCAGTGATGAGACCTGACTCCCTCGACCGCCAGCTGTTCTCCTTTCAGGCCCACGCGGGTCTCTGGTGCTGGCTTCTGGAGAAGCTGTTGGCTGGTCACAGAATAATGCTTAAGTGGAGAGAGTCCTCTCTCTCCATCACAACGGGAACTGGGGTCAGTCTCCAAGGCCTGCGTGGACATTGCTAAAACAGTGTATGCATTTATCAAGTTCATAAACCCCTGCTGGCATGTCATCTATAGCTCCAATGGCTTTAGCCCATGTGCACTCCCGGGCAACATGCATGTGTGCAGCTCCCCGACAGGAGGAGATGTAGGGGGCAGGAGGGACTCGTGCCCTGCCTGCCACACCTGGCTGGACAGAGAGGGCACAGTACAGGGGATTGTCACTGTCCTGGTGTTGATTTGTGTTTTTCCATTTCAAAAAGACTTCTAAAAGTTAAGTCCAAACAACAGCAGACAGACCCTACCTGTGACCCTAACACCCCCGGCAGCTGTGTGTTAACCGAAGGGCGCAGAGCAGTGGCCTGTGTCCTGGTGGAGCTATGCCACGTTCTCTTGTCTTTTAAGAGACTATTTGCTTTGTTTTTACTAAGAAGGAGAATGGAAATGTGCTGGGGAACACTGTTGTCTTTATAAACACTCCATTTTAGCAAGTAGTGACCGAGGGCAGGACAAGCTCTGTGAGCCTCTGGCAGCAGCAGTCCACATCAAACGCTCTATAGACTACAGGTGAGGGTGTCATGACTGTCACAATCCCAGTACCCCAGGAACGGTGACTGTGCCCGTGCTGAGGTCGTCACTGAGGCCTCACTGAGTCCCTGACCTTCAGTGTCATTCTTTATACAGTGAACAAGACATCCAGCTAACCGTAGTGAGACAGGACAGATGTTCCGCTAATTGCAGTGAGATAGGACAGACATCCAGCAAACCACAGTGAGACAGGACAGACATCCAGCTAACTGCAGTGAGATAGGACAGATGTCCCGCTAATCACAATGAGACAGGACAGACGTCCAGCTAACTGCAGTGAGATAGGACAGAGCCCAGAAATGGTGCCTGGAGCTCACAGGTGGGGGCAATGCAGGTCTTTTGTGCAGCTCAATCGACTCCAAGAAGATTGGTGTCTGGTCACCCCAGTCCTATTCGCCCAGGAGGGCTTTTCTGGCAGTTCTCATATTTCATTTTTAGGTGTTCTTCGCTATGAAATCAACTTCTTACAAATTTCATACTTGACGTGTTTTACCATCCTATCTAATAAAAGAGTAATATGCAAATTGACCATACCTCCGCTATACCCACAAACCATGCCCACCAGCCAATCAGGAGCGAATATGCAAATAAACCCAACCAAGATGGCTGCGGCCACGGAGAGCAGGAAGGAGGCTTGGGTTTCCCCGGCAATGGAGGAAGCCAAACTTTCCGCCTGCCCTTGCCGTCCTAGGCCTCCACTCAATGCTACAGTTTCAATGATAGAAGATAAATAAATCCCAACAAAAATGGTGGCAGCCACGGAGCTGGAGAGAGCAGGAGGCTAGGGTTGCCCCCGGTGATGGACGAAGCCACGCTTCTGCAGCCCTGGCCGGCCTAGGCCTCCACTCCAGGCTACAAAGTTTCAATTATAGAGGATAAATAAATCCCAACAGAAATGGCTGCCACCACAGGGCGAGCAGAAGGCTTGGCTCCGCTCCAGGCTACAAAGTTTCAATTGTAGAAGATAAATAAATCCCAGATACCAGGGCCTCCGCTTGGGTTGCCCGGGGGCGTAGCCAGCCTGCAAAAACCACCACAGGCCCCTCGCCCAGGCCACCCCACACCCCAAGGGGACCCCCACTCTGATCCGGGATATCCTTCATGGCAAACCAGCTGGCCCCCACCCATGCAACAAGCCACTACTCTATCTAATAAAAACAAGTAATATGCAGATTGACCATCACTCCAACACACAAGATGGCTGCCCCCATGTGGTAAAAGATGGCTGCCCCCTTGTGGACACAAGATGGCCACCACAAGATGGCCAGCAGGGGAGGGCAGTTGGGAGGGACCAGGCCTGCAAGGGAGGGCAGTTGGGGGTGATCAGGCTGGCAGGGGAGGGAAGTTGGGGGTGACCGGGCCTGCAGGGAAGGGTAGTTGGAGGGGACTCAGGCCTGCAGGGGAGAGCAGTTGGGGGGGTGGGGCCAAGCCTGCAGGGGAGGGCAGTTAGGGGTGACCAGGCCTGCAGGGAAAGGCAGTTAGGGGCAAAGAGGCTGGCAGGGGAGCAGTTAGGCATCAGTCAGGCTAGCAAGGTAGTGGTTAGGGGGTGATCAGGCTGGCAGGCAGAAGCGGTTAGGGGCAATCAGGAAGGCAGGCAGGTGAGCAGTTGGGAGCCAGCAGTCCTGGATTGTGAGAGGGATGTCCGACTGCCCACTAAAAGGGCAGTCAGACATCCCTCGAGGGGTCCCAGATTGGAGAGGGTGCAGGCTGGCCTGAGGGACACACACACCCGTGCACGAATTTTGTGCACCGGCCCTCTAGTATTACATATTTGCCCCACCTTTGTCCCTGCAAGTTATGTGCTGTATCCTTTACTTTGTATTGAAATTTTCGTAAAACTTGCCTAAGGTGTTTGATTTTACTTGCAGAGAACTCTCTGATCCAGTTTAAAATTGTTACTCCAGCTTTTCTTACCTTTCACCATCTTTAATCAATTTAAGTAATTTTTCATGGTTATCTCCATAAATTTGCTTTTTTAGTATCAAATATTTGTGATAGTGAAAATGAATGCAGAGCTCTAGCTGGTTTGGCTCAGTGGATAGAGCGTCAGGCTGCAGACTGAAGGGTCCCAGGTTCTATTTCGGTCAAGGGCACATGCCCGGGTTGCGGGCTTGATCCCCATTTGGGGGCATGCAGGAGGCAGCCAATCAGTGATTCTCTCTCATCATTGATATTTCTATCTCTCCCTTCCTCTCTGAAATCAAAAAAAATATTTATTTAAAAAAAAAGAAAATGCAGAGAAAAGGAATGTGTTTAGAGGTGTTTTGACATCACAAAAAGGACCCCGTTAACTTTCATGATTTCTTAAAATTTGTATTTTTTTTGTGAAACTTAGACGAAACATAGTTTTAATGAAGAAGTTAATGTTCCCTGTTGCATTTAAGATAAGAGCTTTGACATTTCTGCAAAAGTATTTTGGACTGGGTGGCCCAGAGCTGGTATTGCCAGATTTAGTACACAAATATGTTGCACCTAGTTAAATTTGACTTCAGATAACAAATGCACTTTTAAATATAGACATGTCCTATGCAGTATTTAGATAGCCTTATACTCTGAATAGAGCAATATTTGGGACATACTCACACTGAAAACGTAATTGGTGTCTGTCTGAAATTCAGACTTACTAGGTGTGCAGTGCCTCCCTCAGGCCGTGCAGGGTCCTCCTCACATCGGGCTCCCTGTCACCTTCCATTTGTTAGATGCTTTTCCACACTGACTTCCATCTTGGCATCCCTTCCTTGATATACACTCTTAGGCCTAAATCACTTTTTTTTATTTATATATATTTTATTGATTTTTTACAGAGAGGAAGGGAGAGGGATAGTTAGAAACATCGATGAGAGAGAAACATCAATCAGCTGCCTCCTGCACACCTCCTACTGGGGATGTGCCCGCAACCAAGTTACATGCCCTTGACTGAAATCGAACCTGGGACCTTTCATTCTGCAGGCCGATGCTCTATCCACTGAGCCAAACTGGCTAGGGCCTAAATCACTTTTGTATCTTCTTTCTTCTTCTCTATTCTCTCCTTCCTTTTTTTTGGAAAGAGGACAAATAATCTAGGATATTTAAGTAATATGTGATTAGTTCTTTTTTCACATTTACAGTGTGAAATATGAAAGGGAATAAATACCCTATATTGCAACTTTGTGGTGCTTAATTTCACAATAATGTAAAAGAAGAATGTAAAGCATGGCATTAATTGCCCACAGGTAGTTTAATATGTTAGTGACCTGCATACAATAAATGTTCTCGTAAACATGGTTTTGGGGAGACAAATGCCAGGAGGTGGTGGGGGATACTGTTTCCTGGAGTTAGGAGGCCTGGCCCTGCCCCGGTGAGCAGGGCCCTATCCCCAAAGCGCTGCATCCTCCACTGTACAGTGGAGACGGTAAATTCATGAGGGTGCCAAGACTCCAGGGATGGTACGTGGAAGCCAGAAGGAATAATAGAGTAAATGCACCGAAATGTTTTTCAGAAAGCATGTCTTTAAGATGCTAATAGTTGTAGCGTATTATGGGTAAATTTCAGCACAATGTCTGTTAAATTTGAATTTGTAAAATACCAATATAATTGGCTGTGAAGATGGGAAGGTAAGACACTGTGCTTCATCCAAGAAGCCCGTGTTTGCCTGCACCGCAGGAGGGCATGGTTCCCTGTGGCCTGACCTGGGCCCCCAGATCAAGGGAGTAGAGCAGAGGTTTCCACGAATTAGGTGCGTGGGCAATGACCGTATTTCCTTCTGTCCAGCAGTTAAATAGGTGGAACCCCAACCTAGGGTGTCTTCATCTTCTGAGCCATCCCTAAAGGCAGTGGTCCCCAAACCCTGCTCTGTGGGACCTACTCCCTGAGCACCCCCAGCACAGTCAGCCAAAGTTAAGGAATCGACTCCTTTCTGCTGGTTCAGAAAGGTGGTTACCGGGGTATGAATGGAGGCTTTAAAATGCCACCAGGTGTCACCGCTAAGTGGGTAAGAAACAGCCCAGTTAAAAAGCTGTGCTCTAGACCCTGAGGGGCTTGTGCTGATGCCGTGGGTCTGCATGGCCAAAGGTCAGGGTGGCTTTTTCTCTGTCCGTGGCCATGTCATCCCGGTGGTGGCCCTCCTGTAGTGGCCAGAGGTACCAACCACGACCCTTTCTCAGCACTTCCATGGGACAGCTTCTGGGATGCACGTCGTGAGCGAAGTTCTGTGCTCCCGTGTGTGCAGGTGCTGACGCGTGGGTGTTAAAGGGACGTCTTGTCAACTATTGAGATGATGTGATCTTGCTTGTCCGGTGGATGTATTTGGAAACTTTCCACGTTGCCCTGATTCACCATTTCTATCCAAATTATATTTTATCCTAATTCCTTATTCAGATTACCTTTTACTTAAAAGACAGGCTGGCTTTTTCAGAAAACACCATTATAGTCTTAACTTTAACTACAGAATAGTTTTATGATCAAATCTTGGGGGTAAAAGTTTAGAAATTTGGATTTACAATTTTATGCTGCTTTATCTTTGTTTATCACAAAATACATTTTTACTTAATATAGACCTTCAGGTCTTTTAAATAAACAGTGGCATTAGATCTTATTAGTTATATGTTATAAAACTTACAATTTATTATTGATCCCAAGTCAGTCGTAGAGGTTTCCAGTAGCTGGTTGGCTGTGTGCATAGGAAGCTAGTGCACCATGGACAGCGCTCACTGGGACCCTGCGATGAAGGATGGCACTGTGACAAGGGAGGGTGCGGCTGGGCCGGGCAGTCGGGGAAGAAGCTTTGTGAAGAGAGCCGACTTGCCCTGGCCAGTTTGGCTTCAGTGGATTGAGCGCCAGTCCTCGGACTGAAGGGTCCTGGGTTTGATTATGGGCAAGGGCACATCCCTTGGTTGCAGGCTAAATCCCCAGCACTGGTAGGGGCACATGGGGGAGGCAACCACTTGCTGGCTCTCTCTCGTAACAGTGTTTTTCTCTCTGTCTCTGCTTCCCTTCCACTCTCTCTAAAAATCAATGAAAAAATATCCTTGGGTGAGGATTAACAATAAAATAAATAAAAATTTTAAAATATTTTAAAAAAGAAAGACCTAAGACGTGTGGAGCTGCTGTGGGAAGTAGACCTAACTCCAGAGCTGAGAGAGAAACACTTCCTTACTGCCTTCCTCATCCTTCTTTAAAACCAGCGTTTGCGCAAACCCGTGTTACTGTCTCTCTCTCTCTGTTGGCAGGTAACTGACTGCTGTGTACCTAAAGCTCACTCTTGTGATCACAGAATGAGACCTTCCTGTGACCTGATCTGGTGGCCTCGGCCAGGTCCCGATCGCCAAGCCACACACTCTTGGAGCCCTTTGACTTCTGACCGGTGGCCGTGCCGGGCTTGTTTGTGTGACGTGGCCCTCTCTTCCTCTGCAGGTCATCACCAATCTGGTGAAGATGTTGAAGTCCAGAGACACGAGGAGAAACTTCTGTCCCCCAAACCACTGGCTGTCAGAGCAGGAAGACATCAGAGCAGATAAGGTGTTACTGGAGGCCTTTCAGCATTTGTCCTTTATAACCGTTTAATTTATTATTAGGTAACTGAATAGTAACAGTAAATGTGTTCATTGTAACTCTTAGGTCATTGATGGAATACAGAGCATTTTCATTGACCAAAACATGCATTCTGAGTTTATTAATTTTAATTTTCTCTTTTAACCACAAATTGTATTGAACCCTGGTGATTCTCTGTTGGGGTGGAAGAAGATTTTGCTTTTACTGGTGTCATTGGTATAGATTTAGGATTTAGAGGAAATGGATCTTGTCCTTGGTTTTCTAAAGGAACAGACAAATTTGAATATTAGTGACATTTAGATCTAAAGTAGATTCAATACTATAGTTTAAAAAATTAAGTAACATTAACAAAGGACATGAGATGTCATTTTTGTCAGGAAAAGGCATGACTAGTTCATTTCAGAATCTTGGGGATGGAGGACACAGAGATACAAGGAGACTGAAACGCTGAAGAAAATGGTGTTTGGAACATTTCACAAGCATGCCTCTGCCCGCGTCACTAACTTACCCCATGGCTCCTGGCTCTGCCCACTGGCCAGGTTGAGACTATGCCAGGTCCTATGCCAGTGAGCACGGCCAGGGCCCAGGGTGGGGCTCTGAACAGCATCTCCCCCTGAAAAGAAAGTTGTCAGCCCGGCAGTCTGTCCTAGGTCTGGGAAGCCCCGGACAAGATGGTGCTTTGTCGCTGGAGGGTCAAGCAGTGCAGAAGGTGGTGTGGGAGAGCCAGGGGCCAGCTGAGGGTCTCCCTCAGGCGGGGGGCAGGGGGCGGGGGTGGGGAATAGCAAGCATTACTCAGAACAGGTGCAGTGGGCCAGATAGCAGGTGTGCTTAGCCTGCAGGCTCCTGAGCCTAAGAGGAAAAGAGCTGCCAGACGAGAAGGACTGCCCCCACTGTTTTTGTTGTTATGCTAATCCTCACCAGAGGGTATCTTTCTCATTGATTTTTAGAGAAAGGGGGAGGGAGGGAGGAGCAGCCTTACGGATGATGGTTAGTGTGTCTCGGTGTTACACTTCAGCAAATGGAACAAGCAGAGATCTCCCTGGGATGTTAGAGAAAACAGTCACACAGTAAGTGTGCGAGGGCATGAACAGGTCATCTGAAAAGGACATGAGGTCAGAGAGGGACCTAGCAAACTCCAGTGAACATAAACGTCCGCCAGCTCACATGGGACGGGGAAGGGGGGACCAGTTCACGGCAGTACTAAGCAGGGGTGCTGATCCCCTAGGTCACCCAGCTGTATGTGCCAGCTGCCAGACACGTGTGGAGGTTCCGGCGGATGGGGAGGATCGGCCCCCTGCAGTCCACCCTGGATGGTGAGCGCCCTCTAACCTCAGGCCGAGGGGAGTCATTCACAGACCCTGGCACTCATCTTTTCCATGTCCTGGTCTGTGATTTTTGTTGAACATGTACCACCAACCACCTCGAGCTCCTTCGTAGCCCAGCCCCAGCCCCTCCCCTCCCCCAGCAGCCTCGCGTTCCTGGTAGTCCCACAGTTCTGCCCTTTCTGGAATGTCTGGGAGTTGCGCCATTCAGTGCGTATCCTTGGGGGTCTGGACAGGAGGGTCCGCCTGCCTCACACAGGTGTGCACTGTGTTGCAGTGGGTTTGGAGTCGCCGCCCCTGTCCGTATCTGAGGAGAGACAACTTGCCATCCTGACAGAGCTTCCCTTCGTGGTTCCATTTGAAGAGCGGGTAAAGGTAGGCCGACTTCTCCAGGAGAGCGTGCGGCATTTCATACCATTTCCGTGTGAAAAATGAACACCAACCAGAGTCTCTGAAGTGGCCTAGTGCCCAGCTAATAGTATAACTTATATTTTTTGCATTAGATTGTAATAGTTACCAGCGATTTATAAATGTGTAATCCAACCAGATGTGTCTGTACAAACTTGAAATATTTTTTCTTTAGTTGTAACTACTTAAAAGGCCTGTTAGGCTATCATCCTGTATAATAAAGAGCTAATATGCAAATGGTTGTCACGCCCTCATGCAGTAACAGCTCAGACACTCAATACCGGGGAGAGAGGAATGGGCACCAGCCAGGCACAAATGAGCTCGCGAGAGAGGAATGGGGAACTAAACAGGTTGCAGCCCAGGAGAGGGACAAGCTGCACGCCCACGGTCCCAGGTGCCAGCGGCTGGGGCTGCAGCCCGGGAGAGGGACAAGCCACCCGCCCCGCAGTCCTGGGTGCCAGTGGCTGCGCCTGTGGCCCGGGAGAGGGACAATCTGCACAGTCCCCGCAGTCCCGGGTGCCAGCAGCTGGGGCTGCAGCCCAGGAGAGGGACAAGCTGCATGCCCTGCAGTCCTGGGAGCCTGCGGCTGCAGCCTCGGCTAAGCCATATGCCCATGGTTCCTGCAGCTGCAGCCGGCCTGGGCACAGCCGGCCCGGGTCCCGGGTGCCTGCGACCGGCTGGAGGAGGGAATCCTGGGTCCTGGGTGCAGAGCGAGGCAGAGGCAGTTAGGGGCGATCAGGCTGGCAAGGGAGCAGTTAGGGGCGATCAGGCCGGCAGGGGAGCAATTAGGGGCAATCAGGCAGGCAGGCAGGGGAGTTAGGGGCGATCAGGCAGGCAGGCAGGCAAGCGGTTAGGAGCCAGCAGTCCCAGATTGTGAGAGGCAGTTGGACGTCCCCCGAGGGGTCACGGATTGGAGAGAGTACAGGCCGGGCTGAAGGACAACCCCCCCCTCCCGTGCACGAATTCCGTGCACCGGGCCTCTAGTCTACATATATAAAAGCCTAAGCGGCCATCCAACCATCTGACCGGTATCTATGATGCGCAATGACCGCCAGGGGGCAGGCGCTCAACACAGGAGCTGCCAAGCTATGGTTCTCAGGTGACGCAACCAGAGAGGAGGGAGCCCAATTCTGGGTGCATCACCCGAGAACTGCCCTCTCACAATCCAGACCCCTCTGGGGATGTTGGAGAGCCAGTTTTGTCCTGATCCCTGCAGGCCAGACTGAGGGACCGCACCAGGGCACGAATCTGTGCACCAGGCCTCTAGTTTTCTTATAAAGGGAGCCGTATGGTGCTCTTTGTCTAGTAAATGTTGCATTATTTTCTAAAACAATTTTTTTAAAAGCTACACTTCTGTACATGGTGTTATAGAGATGTGCACTTTATATCTGGTGATGGTTGGCTAATGCACAGAACTTGTTCACACTGACCTGTTTTCAGAGGCTTTGCTGGCGGTTCTCGGAGATAAACAGAATGTGCTCTTTCTGCAGCTCATGCTGCTTCTCAGGGAGTCATGCACGCCTGCCGCCAGTTCATGGCTCCTGAGCTCCCTCTGCTGGAGCTCTGCCTAAAAGAACCGCTTACATTTTCTCATTATGGAGATCTTACTAACGTTCATATACAGCTGTGCGAAGCTGTTCTTCCTTCTTTCCTCCACCACCTGGGTTTTTATGAAGGGTTTACAAAAGAAAATACTGAATATATACTATAGGGTTGGATTTTAAAAATTTGTTGTAAAATGGGGGAAAGGAGCAATGTTACAGATGCATAAATATTACCATTTCTAGATAAGGCATAAAATCAATATTTGCTACCTTGGCCTTTAAAATTGGTTTTAGATTTATGGGAATACAAAAGTTAAGATTTATTTAGCAGTTTTGTTTGCTAATGTTTATAACAAAAAGTCTGTTTTATCAAATAACCTTATAATTTTCTCTGTGTGTTAGATCTTTCAAAGGTTGATTTATGCAGACAAGCAAGAAGTTCAAGGAGATGGCCCATTTCTGGATGGAATTAATGTCACAATAAGAAGGAATTATATTTATGAGGATGCTTATGACAAACTTTCCCCAGAAAATGGTATGCATGCTTCTCTTTGTGTCATGTGTGCATGTGGCAGGGGGCTGGGGATCATTGTAGGAAAAGATAATCATTTAAAAACGAGTGTCCATCATCTTGTCCTGCAGTGACTATTTAAAACTGAAATGTAGGGTTCAAATTTGGGAGGTGCATATTATAAAATAAGATTGCTAGGATTGATAAATAATGATTGCTACACAAGCCTTTCAGATATTGAGTAGGCCTCTCGGCTCCCCTCTCCCCCCAGTGTCTGTCTCTAAAACGGAGCCGACAACCTGTAATTTCAGCAGTGGGCGGGCAGCCATGTACAGTCTGCATTTTGTATACAATTACCAGTTTATGTAAATGCTGTCCATTGTCAGACAAATTAAATGCCCTAGGATAAAAATCATTGCAATCCAGACTTCTAAAGAAGTAGCGTACTTTAATGGCAGTACTGTCTGATAAGAGGGGATTACATGTACCAATGATTTGGGCAGCATGTAGAGGTCAGTGACACATTTTGTCTTGGTTTAGTGTTTGACACCCAGGGTTAAAACTTTTGATATTAATTTATATATGAATCATTTTAGCTTCAGAATGTGGAGTCCATGATATTGCATTAAATCAATGTTAAATCGGTGCGGGCGATTGAAAAGGAATGCTGGTAGGACCCAGTCACAGGTCTGGTGGGAAATGACAGCACCTTTTCTTAAGAGGAGCAAGTTAATTCTCTGCCAGGAAAGCAAAACCTCTCATCTGAGTGGTTTTCTGTTCGGTTGTTTTTGGTTTTTGCTTTTCTGTAAAGAGCAAGCTGGGGTTGTCCTATGGGAACAGTGAGGAGGGTCACATCGCAGGCCCTGAGCTCTGGCCCAGGTGCTGCGTGCAGGGGCACTGGGTGTCGTTCGTTCCCTTGCTCATTTAGTCTGCGCTGCAGACCACAGGCCGGACGCCACGAGCTGAGATGGGTCACTCTTGCCTTGGCGATTATGTTCTTAAGATGTTATGTATGAATGAGGGGGTTCAGGTATTCTGACTCCTCATCTCACATGCTTTGGGGGGAAATGTTCTTCCTCCTTTTGGGACCCACAGGCTGTCATGAGTCCGTCATGGTGGTTGTCGCATCATATTCCCAGCCGAAGCCACCAAGTTCTGGGGAGGAACCCTACCCTGGCTCAGCACACAGCTGGCGGCAGTGGATGTGGTTGGATTTGTGGTTGAGCCTGGGGAGAAGACCATAGACACAGGGAATGATAAGTCGATGGTCCCAGAGTGCAGAGCAGAGCTGAGTGTGGAGGATGGTGGCGGGCTTTATGAAGAGGCGGGACTTGACCTAGGACTCAGGGACGGGAGACAGGTCTACCGGTGAAGGTATAGCTAGGCTCAGACAGCCAGGCCACCGAGTCTGCTCATGGTAGACATGGGCTTCCTGCAGGTGCAGCCGTGTGAGCGCTTCACCCCAAATCAGTCTATGTGCTTACCGCGAGTTTAGCTTTAAAACCACTTCTTGTAGGTGATTTTTTTAAGACATTAATATTGCCCAATTATAGCAAACCCCACTTACCTACTGTGTCCTTAAACTTAGAAATTATTCAGAGTTGATGATACTCCACCTCCTAAGTGCAGGCTGATAATTGCGTTCAGTTTAATGGATTGGGAAAAATCTTCTCATAATATGTGTAATATGCATTATAATGCTTTAAATCTTTACAAATGTTCTCTTAATTCTTATTAGTACAAAATTTTAAACCATGTGTTAAAATTATTTAGTATTTTACTAGGCAAATTAGTAAAATTAAATGTTATCTTAGAATGTTTAATTTACTTAGTGAATCAGTTTGAAGTGCTCTGTTGACCAATCATTTACATATAATCAGTTAATATGATTATCCTATGTACCATCTAGTCATTAAAGCAGATCCATCCTTTATGGATAGCGGACCTCTCATTCCATCTCAGGACAGTTTTCTGCAGTGTGGGTCCCAGCCCCGGTCACCTGCAGGTTGGCCAGGGGAGCTCTGAGAAGTGGAGTGGCTTCCCTCCACAGTTGGGCGCTGAGCAAATAGTGATACAGGCCCTGGCCCGGGGACCTCATCGCAGCACTTCCCACGGTGACCGTGTGGACTGGGCCTTGTCCATGGAGAATGTGGGGGCTGTTTGGAGGGGCGCGATGGCATCGCAGTGGATCCTGACGTCCTCATTGTCATGGTGACGGTGGCCGGGGCAGGCTGACCTGTGCCGTGTCTTCTCCAGAGAGCCTCGCTCACTCCAGCTTTCCAGTGTTACCTCTTTTACTGGACACGATTTATTACATTGTTTTCCTGAAGAGGAAAGGATACTAAGATAAAATCAAAGTAACCGCTCACTGAGGCTTTCCTCACTAAAACCTTCCTGTGTGCATAGATACTCCAAATCTGTCCTTAGGAACACGTAGTGGCACGTGAAGGCGCTGCCTTCTGAGCACATGCTGGGCTGTGGTCTTGCTGTTCACAGAGGTGGCTGATGGGAGCCGCAGACTCCACTCAGCCCTGTGAGGCGACGTGTGTGGATGGTGCCGCGTCTCAGAAACAGTGACCTCCTTAGAACAGCGTCCTGTAGCGTGAATCTTAGTCCCGCAGCACAAGGTAGACAGTGGTTGAACATTTCCCACCTACAAAATTTTTACGCTTAGAATTTTTACAAAAAAATCTGCTAACTGCTGACAATGATAATGATCTTGAGAAATATTATCTATGACACATCCTCATAATACCCAGGTAAAGGATGAAATAGTTCATCCCTGTTTAAAGTGTATTTTTATTTTTTAAATATATTTGTACCAGAGGCCCAGTGCACGGGTGGGGTTCCTCAGCCTGGCCTTCGATTGGGGCTGATCAAGGGGGTAGGGGGGTTCCCAGCCAGCCTGAGGAGGAACCGAGGGAGGTTGGCCGGCTGCAGGAGGTTGGCTGTGGGACTGCACTGACCACCAGGGAACAGCTCCTGCTTTGATCATCTGCCCCCTAGTGGTCAGTGCACGTCATAGCGACCAGTCGTTCAGTCAACTGGTGGTAAGGTCACTTAGGCTTTTATATATTTCGATTGATTTCAGAGAGGAAGGGAGAGAGGGTGAGAGAGAGAAAAACATCACTGAATCATTGATCAGCTGCCTCCTGCACGCCCCCTCCTGGGGATCGAACCTGCAACCCTGACACATGCCCTGACTGGGAATTGAACCGTGACCTCCTGGAACATTGGTTGACGCTCAACCACTGAGCACGCCAGCCGGGCTAGCCCACCCTTTGCCTGGGTATTATGAGGACGTGTAAAGGCGAGAAGGCCAGCTGCAGCTTTGTGCGGCAGCCGTGGTTATCTGCTTGGGTTGCTTTCGGCATTTCACTAGAACTTGAGATTGGACATATTTTATAATCGTATCAATCAAAATACTAGAAACAAATAACAATTTGTGGAACTTGATCGTCAGTGGAAAGCATGTTCTTCCTGTAAGTGGAGTGAAATTTAAAAACTGAAAGAATGTGTGTGAGTAGAGAAGAGCCTCTGCTGTGGGAGCAGGCGCACCTCCCAGGTGCAGCACGGCCCGGCCCGTGTGCTCACTCGGTCGTGTGCTCGCTCGGTGCCAGGTGGACCGCCGGCCTGTGGTCGTCTCACTGCAGGATGGGGGTTCTGACCCCAGAAGGTGGTTAGAGGAGCTGAAATGACGGAATCTAGCTCGGGGTGGATGCTCAGCGCGGGCTCCTTTGCGGAGCGTAGGAGGGTGGTTTGGGTTCGCCTTCCCCGAGGGCGTGTGGGCTTTAAGGAAGAGCTTGCCTGGCTCACCTGGTGCAGCTGTGGTCCCTGCTGGTGGGTTAGGTGACCGCTCAGTGAGACCGTGGGAACTGCTGTGTGTGAGGGCCCAGACTGTAGGCCACACTGGAAGTTGTGTTCAAAACACTGGAACATTTCACACCAGGTTCTTTGACTTCAGAGGTACCGACACCTGTGTATCATGGGGTGGGAGGCTCTCGTTCATGTGTTGCACTCCTACCTCTCTGCACAGCACCTGGAGAACACAGGAGGGAAGAGGGAAGGGCTTGTGGTGGGTGCCAGGATGCTGGCGCCGGATGGAAACCTGCTGTGCTCCTGGCGGCCTGTCGGGACGTGTTAGTCCTCCCCAGATGGTGCTGTCCCTAGGAGACCTGTGTGGGGGGATTCCTCCCATTCTATCCCAGAAATGTCTTCCTTTTCAGCCAAGTGTCCGTTTTCAATGGTGGTGTAGATGCTGGTGTTCTGCCCCCCTGGGGCATTGGCCTTGGTCACAGGGTCGTTCATTTCACGGATATCTTTATTCATTTACTTTTTTGCCTTCTTGGTAATAATCTGTTCCCATGTTATCCTCGTGTCCTAATTCCCCTCCCTCCTCTCGGGGCATCTTTGTTTGCATTGCCCCGGGAATAAGCTGGTGACTCTGTTTCCTCATCTCCCCATCCGCAGCCCCAGCTCTGCTGTGGATGCAGAGGGACTTCCTCCTCCATTGAGGGCTCTGGGGACACTGTGTGTAGAACCCCGCATTAAAGTGCCTCTGCTGTTCTTGCCTGCTCCCGCCCCCCAGAGCCTGACCTGAAGAAGCGCATCCGCGTCCACCTGCTCAATGCGCACGGCCTGGACGAAGCCGGCATCGACGGCGGCGGCATCTTCAGGGAGTTTCTGAACGAGCTGCTGAAGTCGGGCTTCAACCCTAACCAGGGCTTCTTCAAGACAACGAACGAGGGCCTCCTGTACCCCAACCCTGCTGCGCAAATGCTCGTGGGGGACTCCTTCGCCAGACATTACTACTTCCTGGGCAGAATGCTTGGAAAGGTAACACGGCTCGTGGGGACGGTCTCCAACCAGGAGGGTGACCTTCTGTGTGTCTGCGTGGTGGCCGATGGTTCCCGTGGAGACCTTGGTTCAGAATTCTTACGTGATTTGATGAGCCCTGAAGAGCACTTTCCACTAATAACTAATCTCATTTTTATACTTGACATACACAGTAGTTACTTACAGGGGAATTATTGGGATGGTGCCGAAAACATGGGAAACATGCCATACGATTGCGTTTCTAGAAGACCTGCAGTGGCATGCTGCACATGGTGTCTTCTCCCGGGGTCTGGTTGGTAATAGTGTGCACATGATTCTTGTCAGGTTCTAATAATTTCACAGTGTGTGGGGCTGGAGACCATTGTGCAGTGTGGTGCGTGTGCATGTGCTGTGCAGGTCTGTGAACACTGGCCCCGGGGAGCCCGAGGGCTACACCTGCCGACCATCCTACAAAGGCAACTTGACGGTAACGGGAAGGAAGAGATGACCTAGCCCAGTGGAGACTTCCTATTTAAGGTGCAACTTTCAAAACACACCCTCCCATTCCAGTCAGAACAAGACGGGGGCCTCCCCCGTGCCAGCCTCCTTCTCCCTGACCTCGGTGGGCCGGTCCAGGCTGCTGGATTAAAATGCTGCAGGCTGGCTGGCTTAGAAACAACCGAAATTCACTTCTCGCAGTTCCAGAGGCTGAACGCCTGGACGAGGTGCCACGTGGTGGTGTCTGCGGGGCCCTTCCTGGTTCATAACCATTACCCCCTCACTGTGTGTGCGGGGGGGCCGGGGGGAGAGGGCCTCAGGAGGGTGCTGACCTGTTCCTAGGCCCCACCCTCAGGACCTCATCACCTCCCAAAGGCCTCACCTCGTAAACCATCGCCCTGGGGGTTAGGATTCAGTGTATGAACTTGGGGGCAGTCACTCAGACCACAGCGCAGCCTGCGGGGTGCCACATGGAGAACAGGAGGAGGGTCTCTCACTGCTTCCCCCAGGTCAAGTCCATGCCAGGAAAAGCAGTTTGGGTTTTTTTCTTTCTCTTTTTTTTTTAACTTTTTTTATTGATTTCAGAGAGAGAGAGAGAGAGAGAGAGAAACATCAATGATGAGACAGAATTACCGAGCGACTGCCTCCTGCACGCCCCTCACTGGGCACCAAGCCCATAACCCAGGCATGTGCCCTGACTGGGGATCAAACCCTGACCTCCTGGTTCATGGGTTGACGCTCAATCACTGAGCCATGCTGGCCAGACGGTTTTTGGTTTTGTTTTTTTCTTTCTCATTGATTACTGGCATTTTACTAATGGGAAACAGTTACATGCAAGGTTACATTTGTAGGTTATTTTGTTTGCTTTTTTCGCACTCTAACTAAATTTAGTGTTGGTAATTGCTAATCCTAGCATGATGTTGTACTGTAGGAGCTCCCACCCAGGGAAGCCACACTGTTCTTCCGGGGACCACAGGGAAGAGTCACAGCCTTTACTACTTACACAGTGGGGTCCCCAATGGCGGGTGGTGGAGGGGGGATTCCCACACTTGGCCAGGGTGTGCTAGGGGCTTATCTAGCAGAGGGGAGAGGGAGGGAGCCGTGCTAGGGAGGCCTGTGTGCAGACCAAGACCAAATAGGGAGTCTGGCGAGGCTTGTTAGTCGTCAAAATGTGGGAAACGCTCGGGTCTTAGCTGCTCTGCTCCTTGTGGCCGCTGGCCAGATGGACACCATTCCACTGACTAGGAGGGAGAATTGGGCCATATCCTCGCTTGACCCTACCCTCCACCCCGCTATCACCCATTCCACCTCACAGTCTACGCGCCAGTCTTCCAGTAGCAGGCGTGTGTGGTTAGGGCATTAGCACATTGCGTTCAAGCCCCGGATGCAGTATTGGCTAGAAGCACAGAGTAATAGCAAGGGGAACAGACCCACAACCCTAACGGGTGAGAGATGGCCACCACAGGTCCTGCAGACCCAGAGGTTCCCCCGAGGGAAGGGAACGCACCCACCCTGCAGCTGTCCTGTTTTCCCAGAGGTGGGGCATGCCATTCCACAGGTGCAGGTGGCTCCATTCTGCCAGGGTGAGTGGCTCTGTCTTCCAACGCAGACCAGCAGTAGCAGGGAACATCTGAACACAGCCAGCAGTCTGCAACCCGAGCCGCAGAGCCGCTCACCAGCCCGTCTTGCATGCACTAAGGAGGCGAAGACAAGTGCCAAGTAGGCCCCAACAGAAGCAAGTCAGGAAGAATACCAATTACCAGTTATACCGCCCGTTGGAGCAAGCCCTGGGCAAGACCCTCCCCCATGGGGCTAGGAGAGCACACCAGCAGGTACCAATTTGAGTTTCCCAGGGCCAGGTTAATACGTGAGCTCCAGTTCAGAGACGGCTGCCTCATTTGTTTTCATTCATGGACTGGCTATGTTTTCAGAAGACGGTGTCCCGAGGGGAGCAGAGGGAGTCTTGGTCCCACCAGGTGGCGGCTGGATTGCGGCAGTGTTGTGGTGAAGGCGCGTGGGGGCTACAGCAGCTTTACTGAGACCTGACTCACCCACCATGCAGTTCACCTGGTCCAGGTGGTTTCAGCACATTCACAGCCAGCCACATGCACCACGGAACATTTTCACCACCTGCATCCTCTGACTCCCCACCCTGACAGTGCTCCCTGCCTTCCGTCTGCGTGAAGCACCCGCTCTGCACACTTCCCATAAACCGCGTCAGGTGCTGCGGCCTCTGGTGGTGGCTTGTTCAGCACGCCTGTTTCCAAGGGCCCTCCACGTTGTAAGGTGTCACCACTTCACCCCTTTTCAGCCAGGCTCCCTGTCGGGCAGCCTCGCGTGCCCAGCGGTGGGCTCGTGGGGTTGTCCTTGGGGAGTTTCTATCACCACAGCACCCGGACAGAAACGCGTGCCTGTGGGTGGAGGAAGAGCCTGGAGGCATAAAAGGCCTGGAGGCATAAGAGTCAGGGCCTGTGAGCGGGGCCTGGGAGAAGGCGTTCTGTGAAGGGAAGCAGAGAGCACCTCTAGAGAGAGCAAGTCCCAGGATGGTGGGAGGCTCCTCCTGCATGGGCCTCCTCGTCCCAGCACCATTGACTGCGAAGCCTGCCCTGGCCCCTTGCGGAGAATGAGTTCATCATACAGGGGAGGGTTTCTTCCCACGGGTGCAAATTTTCGTGGCCTTGGATTAGGCTTTGGTTTCTTAGATAAGACACCAAAAGCACGGGCAACAACATCAAAAAATATAGAATTCATGAGAAGTAAAAACATGTGCTCCACCCTAGCTGGTTTGGCTCAGTGGCTAGAGCGTTGCCTGCAGACCAAAGGGTCCTGGGTTCAGTTCTGGCCAAGGGCACATACCTTACCCAAGGGGCTCACGCAGGCAGCAACCAATCAGTGTGTTTCTCTCACATCAGTGTTTCTCAAGTCTTCCCCTTTTTCTTCCATTTTCCCTAAAAATCAATGGAAAAATATCCTCGGGTGAGGATGAACCAAAAAAAAAAGTAAATGGGCCGAAACCGGTTTGGCTCAGTGGATAGAGCGTCGGCCTGCGGACTGAGGGGTCCCGGGTTCGATTCCGGTCAGGGGCATGTACCTTGGTTGTGGGTGCATCCCCCCCCCAGTGGGGGGTGTGCAGGAGGCAGCTGATAGATGTTTCTCTCTCATCGATGTTTCTAGCTCTCTATCCCTCTCCCTTCCTCTCTGTAAAAAACCAATAAAATATATTTAAAAAAAAAAAGTAAATGGAATTAGTTTTGGGGGGGGGGTATTTTATGCTATTTATTAAAAATATTCTTTTATACTCCTATAGATTATATATTCCTATAGATTTTACTTTTCACATAGCTCTGCATTTCTCCTATAGATGGTTGGGGTTTTTTGTTCTTTCATTGCTTAGGCCAGTGGTCGGCAAACTCATTAGTCAGCAGAGCCAAATATCAACAGTACAGTGATTGAAATTTCTTTTGAGAGCCACATTTTTTAAACTTAAACTTCTTCTAACGCCACTTCTTCAAAATAGACTCGCCCAGGCCGTGGTATTTTGTGGAAGAGCCACACTCAAGGGGCCAAAGAGCCGCATGTGGCTCGTGAGCGCAGTTTGCCGACCATGGGCTTAGGCTATTGCTGTGGTTCTCAACCTTTCTAATGCCGCGACCCTTTAATACAGCTCCTCATGTTGTGGTGACCCCCAACCATAAAATTATTTTCGTTGCTACTTCATAACTGTAATTTTGCTACTATTATGAATCGTAATGTAAATATCTGTGTTTTCCGACGGTCTTAGGCGACCCTGCTAGCGACCCCCAGGTTGAGAACCGCTGCTGTAGAGCCGTGGTTGTGGGGGTCACCACAACATGAGAAACTGTATTAAAGGGTCGCGGCATTAGAAAGGTTGAGAACCACTGGGCTATTGTATCAAAAATTTTAAAATGCTTACAACATTGCTTCGAGTTCTCTGCCATCCTCGCTCTTGGGAGTGTGCTGGGTGCAGATTGTCAATGGCAGGTGGTCCTGAAGCCCAGCCTCCCAAAACAGAGGGGCGTGGGGGGAACAGTACGTCCTGGGCACGAACACTGCCCCTGGCTGCGTGTGTCTGTGAGATGCATCGTCATGGGCCCAGGTCCTGTGCACCCGCTCAGATAGCAGACGCTGCTGCTCAGCTTGGGTTTATTGTTCTTCGACGCCGTGACGGGCTCCAGGCTGACCTGGATCTGCCATGCGTCTTCCTCCGGGCTCACCTTACTACCGCCTTAGGTTTCCATGGCGAACTTCGGATTTTTGAGCATGAATTCCCAGCAGGCCCCTTTCTCCCGCGCCTGGAGCCGTGTGCTGGTCGTGGGGTCTGTGCCCAACAGATTGTTGCTCCCTGCTAGTCCCTCACACTCACCTCATCTGCCCCGAGGACGCACGCTTCGTAACTCATTGTGTGAGAACCTCTGCAATTTCATGTGCCATAGTTCTTTCTGTTAAGGCAAGCCCCAGAACCTGCTAAGTTAATAGTAATAAAACACACTTAAAGTAAGGGGAGCTTTGACTTTGCTAGACTCTCCTGAAACGCTCCCCAATGCGGTGGTTCTCACACAGGGCAGTGACAGGCAGCAGGAAGGTATTTTACTTGCCTGAATTCATCTGATGGAAATGATGTATTACCTTCCTTCCTGAATGTGTCAGCTGTCCAGTCTTGATTCCTGTAGAGTCAAGATGGCTAGATGGCCCTGCTCACTGGAGCTCAGGTGGCTGCTCGTTCTGGGCCATGGTGAGGAGTGACGCCCACCGATGACTGCTGGGGGCTCGGGCTGCGGTGGGCTGAAGGCGCCGTCTTGAGGGGCCTTGGACTCGGGGGACAGTGGATGCTTCTCACTTCTCCCTTTAAACCAGATTCCAGGCAGGAGAACTTGGGGTCTCAGCCTTCCTTCCAACTGAAGTTTATGTAAATTCTCTCTCAGTGAAGCTATTTAAAAGAATGATGTTTAGACAAAACCAGTAGCAAAACGACTCCTTTGAGGAGGATGGTTCACTTGTGGTGGTCCCGCATGTTTGAGACTGGCTACTTTTCTGCATGTGCTCCTCAGGGAGCTCTGGCTTCTGACCGTCTCTGATGTTATCTGATCACAAACGGTTAGACGTCCCCACGTGTCAGACGATCAGGCCTGAGTGAGTGAATGGCTAGCACTCACAGTGGTATGCCTGATCTCTAAATCTCTAAGAGGAGAAACTGTGTATTGATGGATTATGGTATTTATTGGGCCATAATGTATTTAAATTTCCCTAATGCATATGTTAGCGATTGTTTGCTGTGATGGAGTGCAGCGAGGTCCTCGGGAGCAGTCCTGCGCGGGAAGAGTTGCTTCATGGCGCGGTCACTCCTCAATTAGGAGTTCCATTAGCAGATGATTCCTGGGCCTGGTGCGCGTCCGGCCTGCATTCATCGCCCGTAAATCAGCCCCGGCAGGGGATAAATAAACAGCTCAAGGATGTGGTAATGTCATCTCAAACTTTTTTTTACAGACAGAAGCACCTAGGTCCATTTAAGCCTATTAAGTTCAGAATATTTATTGAAGAAAATCTTTTATCATATTTGAATTCTACTTGAAAATGGCTCTCTTTTTCCCTTGCTTTAGAATATTGATTTAATTGGAACAGCATGCCTATAAATCAGGTTTTTTGATAAAATCTTGGTCATATATTTCGGGTTTTTAATTAGCAGGGTGTGAACCGTCAGTGTAGTTTATAATTTTGTGTGTTAGTAGAATCAGTGTGACCTTATGTTTCATACAGAGTAGTGAGCAGTTTATCCTGAGAGTTTTGAGGGTTGGAAAGATGTATTCTTCAGTATCACTAGCGTCCTTTTATAAAAGCTCACTGAATTCGCTGAGGCTTTAGAGCTGTGGATGGAGGTGGGTGTTAGTAATTTAAGTACCTTGGTCCTCATGTGGCGAAGCTTCTCTCTCATTCCGTTCTGACTGTCAGACTCATGACGGGTCAGTGAAGTTGAGCCACTTCACCTGATTGTCATCAGACGCAGTGCTGGGATCTCTAAAGTTAACGTATCTTTTCCCTCCGGGTTTTTAAACATGACATCCTGCAAATAGCTGATGGCTCTGTGCTTAGCACGAGCCTTCCCACTAGCGTTAAGACGTTTCACTTAGATTTCGAAGACTTCACAAGCACACCCACAAAAAGCCTCTGGCTGTGGGTGAACCCTTAGGAGGTTGTTCTTATTGACCTTCAACTTTTTTTGGAAGCAGAAAAATCAAATATTTAGTATTTACAAACTAGAGGCCCAGTACACAAATTCATGCACTGGTGGGGTCCCTCGGCCTGGCCTGTAAGATCGGGCTGAAACCAGCTCTCCGACATCCCCTGAGGGGTCCTGGATTGTGAGAGGGCACAGGCCAGGCCGAGGGACCCCACAGTTGCACGATCAGGGCCGGGGAGAGACGCGGGAGGCTGGCCAGCTGGGGAGGGACCGCCGGAGGGCTCCAGGGCATGTCCGGCCCATCTGGCTCAGTCCCGATCTGCTGGATCCGAGCAGCAAGCTAACCTACCAGTTAGAGTGTCTGTCCCCTGGTGGTCAGTGCATGTCATAGTGCTGGTCAACTGGTTGACTGTCTGCCCCCTGGTGGTCAGTGCATGTCATAGCGAGTGGTTGAGCAACCTTAGCATATCATTAACATATTATGCTTTGATTGGTTGAACAGCTGACCGGACGACTGGACGCTTAGCATATTAGGCTTTTATTACATAGGATGATTACTTTATTTGAACCTTACCCCTTCTGAGAATTGTGCCTGTGTTTATAGCATCCTAATAATCATGATTTATGTCCTTTCCCATTAAAAACAAGCAATTGCAGATCTGGAGGTTATTTTTCTTGTCAATCAAGGGCATAGTTTTCTTTTTTTTTATATAATCCTCACCTGAAAATACGTTTTGGTTTGTTTATTTTTTTAATTGATTTGAGAGAGAGAGCGAAACATCTATCAGTTGGCTCTTGCATGTGCCCTCACCAGGCATTGAACCCACAACCCTTCAGTGCACAAGATGATGATCCAACCAACTGAGCCACACTGGCCAGGCCTGGAAAGTGTTTCTTTTTAATTATTGAAGTAGTTCTTGACTGTGGGATACCTAACTGGACCTCATGAGTTTATACTCTAGCACCTTCCAGAGCAGGGACGTACCAGCTGTTCTAAAATCCCCACAGTCCCCACGTGTGGACATGCCACACTGGCAACCCCTGTGGTCCTGAAGATGGAGGGTCTTGACATTGTAGGAAGATTTGGTGGGAGGTGGGCGGAGCAGGAGGCCAGGTTCTCCTCTGTGAGGGGCCGCTCTGGCTGGTGGACAGTGTTTCCATCCTGTATGTTGAGTTCTGGACGTCCCACCAGGAAAATGGGCTCTGACAAGTGAACTGTCTTCTCCCACCAGCATCCCGCAGAGCTTTCTGAAGTGAAAGAGCTGTTTGTAGAAACAGCGCTCAGACCAAAGGTGCGGGTTGTCCATGGCAGTGAACCAGGGCTAGCCCTCGTCCTAGAGCCTCCCTGCAGGGGGAGCAGGCGGTGCCATGCAGCCCCGCCGCCACCCGTGCTCCTGGTTGCGGAGGAGTGCGCTCAGTGCCTCTCGGGACAAGGAAGCCCCTGGGAGGCAGCGTCAGCTTCCCGGGTGCCTCAGGGCCTCCAGTGGTGCCTGTCCCACAAGTAAACACTGGGACCCTGGACCCTGCCCGTCAGACCAGTGGAAACTCTGTCAATGTTTAAAGAAACACTAGAGTGCCCGAGTGTGGCGGGGCCTGGTTTGTCAGGGCAAAGAGGGCAGAGGGCATGGCCTGGGGCCGCACACCCCCCCCCCCCCGCCCCTTCCCCCCCGTGGTCCTGGGTGCTTGCGCACATGGACTGTGGAAACAACGCTGCCATAATACAGGTCTTTACACGGAGTACCGTAATGCAGGCTGTGCGGACGGGGTTAAAGGGTGAACTCTGGGGGTGTCTCTGGAGCTGGATTTTGGAGGCCACAGATTTGCAGTGAATCCAGACAGGTAGTTTTCATAACCTGAAATGTCCCCAGGAGAATTCATGTTCTTCTGCAAACAAGTTCGTGGATGCAGCCTCCCAGGGTGTGAAGAGGTCCCCGGGTGGCCTTAGTCAGTGCTTGTTAAATGGTTGGGCACCGGGTGCTGTCTGCAGACTCATCCTTAGAGCGGGCGGCTCCTGCCTCCAGGAGCTGTGGTCCGGTCGGGTGCTCTAGCAAGCACCCTGTCCCCGCGCCTCCTTACTGTACGTTTCTTTCTCTTGCACATTCGAAGGGCAGCATGGTCTGAAATAGTTTTCTTCTTGCTCAATGAGGGGGCCTATAAAAAAGACATCTCTGATATAGTTTTTAGATTAAGTTATAAATGTTCACTTTAGAACCACCTGACGATTGATAAAGATGCATTTGAAAAGCATTATTTTTTTATTGATTCTTAATGTAGTAAATTACCAGCGTTGTTTGGCAGCAAACAGAAATGCCAATGGTGAGGCTCGCTTCTGCTCTCCTGATGGTGCCACAGTTTGCATTAATTTTACTCGACTGCACTCACTTATATTAAAAGGCTTCTATGATAATTAATCCTTTTTATTTCAGATCATTTTGGCACAATTTCTAGCTATAAACACTCATAAAAGACAGACAGTTGAAAAATCCGTTCCAGGCTTTTTCCATGTACCTACCGCTACTTCCCGTGGCAGGTGGTTATTGATGGCCGCGGGAGCCAGCGTGGTCAGCTGGCTGCCGTGAAGGCCAAGATGAAAAATGCTAAGTGGATTCTTTGCATAAAAAATAGACAGTTTTTGAAGTTGTATAATTAACCTGTGTTTAGAAAATACCTTGATTTATGCTTACATTTGTATTGGTTGCATACATTATGGAAATTTAATTTATAATCCATTTAGCTGATGCAATCAAAGTTTTTAGTACTATCATTTATTAGTGCTTGTATATTAAATGCTCTGAAGGTTTAAAGCTGCCTTCTGTAAAAAATTATACCTAAGCATTTACATTTTATGAGTCACAGTGGGATTCTGTTTAACATTCAGGTAGCTCGGATGTGTTTAATGAATTTCACTGGCTTATTGTTACTAATGCAGAAATGGCAAACAATGACCTTATGTATTGACCGTCTGATGATTTACACCTGCAGCTACTTCCAGTCTCTGGTACCGATGAGGCTTTCCTCAGCCCGGGGACAAGCTCGTCCCTGCACAGTGGTCTCCGTGGCTCTGCAGCCGTGGCCTGGATGTGGGGCCTAGGAGTGCTGCGGGTTTGTCTGAGCCACGTGCCTGAGCAGACGGGGCTTCCCCCAGAGAACCACTCTGCAGCCTTGGTGGCCATCCTCAGTCTTACGATCAATGACCTTATGTATTGACCTGTGTGTGGTATCCTGTGTGTTGAGTTCTGGCGTTTCCCTGAGGTCTCAGCTGAGGGGACAGTGTGGAGTCCGGAACTGACAGGTGCGTCGGAGCTCCTTGGCCACAGCCTGTCTGGAACCAGAAGCGGTGTTACTCTAGGGCCGTGGTCGGCAAACTGCAGCTCGCGAGCCACATGCGGCTCTTTGGCCCCTTGAGTGTGGCTCTTCCACAAAATACCACGGCCTGGGCGAGTCTATTTTGAAGAAGTGGCGTTAGAAGAAGTTTAAGTTTAAAAAATTTGGCTCTCCAAAGAAATTTCAATCGTTGTACTGTTGATATTTGGCTCTGGTGACTAATGAGTTTGCCGACCACTGACCTAGGGGGACATTCGCCTGCCAGTTCAGGGTCCCGCAGTCCTGCTAGTGGGGAGGCGGACACGCAGGTCCTGGTGCATGTGAGCAGCTCCGGGGTCAGGGGAAGTGGGTAACCATCGACAGCTGCCTACTGTGCCTGTGTGGGAGCTGGCTGAGGACACGGCTCACTCGGACCCAGATGGACGCTGGGGGTTGGAGGAGCCGAGCTGTAGCCACATTAGTGAGTTCATACATGTCTGACTCACTGAGCTCGTGTTTCTTTTCGTGTGTGTGGAAGGAAGAGTGACTTCTGACTTAGTCACGTTTTCATGGCAAAGGGTTACCTCAGGACAAGTGCTGGTTTTCGTGTTGGATTCTGTGTGCAGTGCAGTAGCATCGATCTTAAAGCAGCGGCCTGAAGTGTGCATACATTGCCACAGTCCCACTCAGCAGACCTCACACCATCCTTTCTAAGGCGGGGCTCGGGCACCCCTCACCCCCTCTGTCTGTCCTGGAGTCACTCCGTCTCAGGCAAGGGTCACAGCTGCCCCCCAGACAGAGTTCATGATTGCCTGAGTACAGAGCCCCGTTGACCAGGTCGGGTAGGACCCCCGCACCTCCTCTCAGCTGGCAGGAGGATCGTGGTAAATTTGTGTCTCCCCCCCCCCCCCCCAAATAAAGGCCTTTGTGGAGGAACCTGGGAGCCTGTGGGTCAGCAAGTGCAGCAAGGCAGCCTGGCACCTGCAGGCACTCGGGAGAATTGTTACGTTAACACTTTTTTTTTTTTTTTTTAAATATATTTTATTGATTTTTCACAGAGAGGAAGGGAGAGGGATAGAGAGCTAGAAACATCGATGAGAGAGAGACATCGACCAGCTGCCTCCTGCACACCCCCCACCGGGGGATGTGCCCGCAATCAATGTACATGCCCTTGACCGGAATCGAACCTGGGACCTTCCAGTCCGCAGACCGATGCTCTATCCACTGAGTCAAACCGGTTTCGGCACGTTAGCACATTTTTGACAAGAGATTTGTCGTGGCTCCCCAGTCAGTCCTCTGTCCGAGGGAAATAATAAGAATAGTCTGGAGATGGTGATGTTGCTGGTTTCTCGCACTCTGCAACCGTGGGCACAGGAGCAGTCAGTCACCTGGTGCTGTGCAGAACTTGCAGAACCCTCCTTCCCACCTGCTGTGCTAGAGGACCACAGGTAATGTCACCCAGAACCACAGGCCATCAGGGAGACAAATCACGCCATAGTGAGACCCCCACGCCGCCAGGCCAGGCGAAAGCCAGCGAGCACTGTGCTGGCCACTGGGAGGAGGGACCGGGTGCAGCCTTCCCACGTTGCCATCGTGGGGACACACTCCTTGCATTTTCCAAAACAGCCTCGTGACCCAGTACTTCCCCATCCACAGACCTTCTCTTAGGTGCAAACTAATGAGGCGTGAGAGCAGAGGCCCACAGAGGGCTCATTGGCTGCTCACAGAGTTGCACTCACCCCGGCCACCACAGAGCAGCCACAGGCCAGGGCCGGTGAAGACTGTGCCTGAGCAGACGGGCATAAAACAGTGCTGGTAGTCCCGTTTATGAAGCCCTGCAACCGGCAGAACTCGCCTGTGGCGAGGACAGGATGGGCTGGGCCTGGGGGTGTTGCCTGGGGGGTGAGGGGCTCATGTGTGGGAGGGGTGGGGATGTTCTGTATCTCGATCAGAGAGGTCGTTGCGCAGCTGTTATCAGTTGTACTTTTTACTATACGTAATACACTTGACTATAAATAGATGCGAAAACCATTTCGCCTGCAATCCTTAGACGTAAAGGTGGACAGTAACTTAAGAGTGAAAACCTCATAGGTCTGGCATCAGGGGAGGTGAGTTTTGGTACCAGTTTTGCCACCTGCTAACTCATACTATCTGGACAGTGCCCGGGTCCCAGGGCCCGGCTCCTTCACCTGAGACAGGGCGGGCAAGGACAGCCTGCCACCTGCTCGTGTGGTCGCTGTGCTGAGTGCTTCTCCGTTCGGTGGCTGAGAAACAAATCTTACGAAGAATAGTATTCCGTGGGAAGTTACATGACTCCAACCTCGGTGCCCAGGTGCCCTCCCTCGTCCTCACACCGTGCCCCTCTGTGCTCCAAAGGCGCTGGGGGGGGGGGGGCGGTTGAATTGTGCCCCCCCTCCCCCGAAAGATAAGCTGAAGCCCTAATACCTGTACCTGTGAAGGTGACCTCACTGTGTAGTCAAGCTCAGATGAGATGCCTGGCGCCTTTACAAGAGATTGGGGGGTCCAAACACAGCCCTGGGGAGAGGCGGGGATGGAGGGGCAGCTACTAGCCCGGCTTCGCTGAGGACGCCAGCAACTCCAGAAGCTGGAAGAGGCAGGAGAGATCCTTGCCCTGAGTCTCCAGGGCCCGGCGTGGCCCTGAGACCCTTGGCTTTGCGCTTCTGGCCTCCAGACCTGTGGACAGGCCGTTTCTGCTGTTTGTGGTGCTTTGTTATGGCAGCCTTGGGAGAGCAGTACCCCGCAGAGCCCTTTCCGGAAACGCTCGCCAGCCCCTGGCGGCAGGAGGGTTTGGCTCTTCTTTTCTTTTTTTTTAGCGAGAGAGAGGAACATTATGCGAGAGCGAAGCACCAATGGGCTGCCTGCTGCACACACCCGCTACAACCCTTTGGGGCAGGGGTGATACCCAACCAACTGAGCCACACCAGCCAGGGCAGGTTTGGCTCTTAAACATCCCTCTGGTGCCCCGCTGGTGGCTTGGTTGGAGCAGTGTCCGTACACTAAAACAGGTGCAGGTTCTATTCACCGTCAGGACACATACCTAGGTTTCAGGTTCCATCCCGTCATGGAACGCACGGGAGGCAACAGATTGATGTTTCTCGCTCCCTCTCCCTTCCTCTCTAAAATCAATAAACATATCCTTGGGTGAGAATTAAAAATTTAAAACTCCCCATTGGTATTAACCTTCTATGATTTCAGCCTTAAAATTCTTTGATGGTCTGTTCTAGAATTTTTGACATACTGAATGCAGGCATTGAATGCTTGGACTATGGGCTGGCCCCTGATAAATTAACTGCTCACCAAGTAGCGTGTCTTAGGAGCCTATCACATAGCAGTTTGGACGTGTGTGTTTGTTTTTAGGGCCCGTGAAAGAACCCATGAGGCTGACCGCTGTCCCTCGTCCCGTTACAGGCTCTCTACGAAAACATGCTGGTGGAGCTGCCCTTTGCGGGCTTCTTCCTGTCCAAGCTGCTGGGCACCAGCGCCGACGTGGACATCCACCACCTGGCCTCCCTGGACCCGGAGGTTTACCGGAACCTGCTGTTCCTCAAGAGCTATGGGGGCGACGTGGAGGAGCTGGGGCTGAACTTCACCGTGGTGAACAACGACCTCGGGGAGGCCCAGGTACGCCGGGCCGGGCCGGCGGCTTCTGCGCTGTCGGGGCACGTGCCAGCATGCCCAGGGTTCATACGCAGGCAGGCCCAGTGGCCGGAGGACCTTCCAAGTCACATGCGTTACTGTCCCTCATTCTGTCAGTTACTGTCCTCATCCTGTCAGTTACTGTCCCTTATTCTGTCACTGTCCCTCATTCTGTCAGTTACTGTCCCTCATCCTGTCAGTTACTGTCCCTCATCCTGTCAGTTTGGTTTCAGATCACTCAGGGCTTCTCTGACTTGCGTTTGGTGTTCAGACCAATGTGTCTCCAGGAAAGAGGCATTTTGGCTATTCTGATGTCGATCCATGGTCTTTGGAATCTAGCAGTTGTGTCTTAACAACAACATGGTTGTCTTGCAACGTTGTTCTCTGAATCTTCATTGTGACTTGGCTTCCGGTCCAGGCTTCAGAGGTCAGCGGTTTTGCCAGTGTGAACGCAGCTGCGTGGTAAATAGGCTTGGTGTTGGGTGGACTCAACGTTGCAAAGGCATCGCCCGCACAGGTCCTCCTTCACCCCCGCTCCCAGCCAGGCACACGCGTCTCACTGTGCTGGACACACCTCGCACACGTTGGGGTCAGTGCCGTTTCCGTTCTTTTCGTGTCCTGTTACCCATGCACTGGGCTAGGCTTTGTGTCCTCACTCCCTTGTGGGACATGCACGCCGCTCTGTGTGCCGGCCACTGTGCTGCAGGAGGTGGGCCTGTGGGAGCGCCGGCACCAGCAAGGGCAGGTGCGTGGGGAGAGACAGCGCTCAGGGGAGCCCCGCGGAGGCCGGGAGCACACTCCGCACGAGGCGCCCGGTGGGTGAGCAGAGCTAGAGGGTGTGCAGCAGGTGGGGAGCTGGGGCCAAGTAGCGCCTGGGCTTTAGCCTGTGGTCCTGGAGAAGCTCTGAAGGCCGTGGGCTTAGAACGCCAGTGTCCCGTCCACAGCTGCTGCGGTGTGCCTGGGCCTGCGCGAGACTCAAAGGCCAGCGTGGCCTGCAGACCGAAGGGTCACAGGTTCGGTTCCCAGTCGAGGGCATGCTCCTCAGTTGCAGTGTCGATCCCTGGCCCCAGTCAGAGCCTGTGAGAGGCAACCAATCAACATGCCTCTCTCTCTCTCACTTAAATCCACCTCTTTCCCTCTCTCTCCCCACCCCTCCTCCCTCTCCCTCTGTCTGAAATCGATGGAAAAATCCTCAGGTGAGGATTAACAACAAAAAAAGAGCAGCCAGTGTCCCTTCTCCAGCTGCCGGGGGTCGGGCTGGGCATGTGGCAGCCCCAGACGCATTTCAGGCCTGGCAGGCAGTGAGCACAGGGACACAGCTCCGGCGGAGGTCAGGGTGTGGTCTGGAAGCAGCCTGTCTGTCCTCTGGGTCCAGTGGTCCCCGCGTCAGAGGCCGTGACTTCCACTGCGATCTTTATTTGACGTTACATTCTGTAGGTCAGGGTCTTGAACTAAGTGCCGGGGGTGGGCAGGCAGGACCTGGTAACTAACTGCACAGTCCCTGGCCCTGCCGCCCACGGCCTGTCTCTGAACCTGACTCTTGGAGCCCCTCACCCAGCTGGAATCACACAGCATTTGTCCTTTTGTGGCAGGTTCTCACTGAGCACATGTCCTCTAGGTTCTCCAGGAAGCAGGAGGTGCCAGAACGTATTCCTCTCTGAGGCTGAGCGGCACTTCATGCATGCGTGTGCCAGACTGACTCAGCTGTCGATGGGCATCAGCTGTCTCAGGAGTCAGGGCTGTGCCACCGGGAACATGGCTGCGTGAATGCTTCCCGGGTCCTGGGTAGCCGCCTGCATGGGGAACTGTTGGGCAGGTGGCAATGCTCGAGGGCCCTGTGCTTGCCACATCCCGGTCAGCACCTTGTTTCTTCTCTCTCTCAAATGACAGCCGTGCTGAGGGGTGGAGCCTCTCGCTCCCGCGGGAAATGAGCGACTCCTGTCTTTGCATCAGCTTCCTCCCTTGGCGCAGAATCCTACGCGGGTGTGTGCGCCAGAATGATGCCTTCAACACTGAACTAAGTCACACGTGGAGATTTACACATCCCAGTGTCTAAACTTCCGGGGGGTGGTGAAAGGATCACCTTTGTGGTACCTGAATTTTCAGTCTGTCTCTTAGCCTGCTGGTATTGCAGAAGTGGGTGCGGATTAAATCCCAAGTAGGAGCCATGGAAAGAGTGCTGCCACGGCCTCCCCTCCCCGCCCCACGGCTGCTCACCCCGCAGCAGTTTGGGGCGCAGCCCCAGCACTGGAGGTAAAGGAAGGGTGAGGAAGACAGAGCCGGTCTTTATTTGGTTGCAACTTGGTTGCTTTTGTTTCATTTTCTTTGTGCCATAGCGCTGCATTTCCAACAGTGCGGCACCAGGTGTTTTTAAATAAAGGAGATTTGTGAAGTCCTGAGGACATTTGGAGACAGGGCTGCTGCTCCTCCTGGGGGTGACCCTACAGGGCACCGAAGCCTCAGGGCAGTGGGAGGCCTGCTAATGGGAGCAGCTCCCCGCTTCTCCTTCTGAAGCCGGTGGTGGTGGGGGCGTGCCATTAAAGCGCTGGGAGCTGGGTGTGTTCACAGCCAAGGTGGCGGTAAGATGTTCCAGGTACTCATGGAAATTCCCCAAGTAAGAGCTTATAGATGATAGTGCACAAGAATAACTACACTGACGCACCTAACTGGGAAGTTTAAGGAAGTCACTGGTAAAGCCCCTGCCTGGGGGGAGAGCCCGGAGCCGCGCAGGCTCAGCTGTGGGCTGTCCTGACTTCAAGGCCCGCGATGTGCAAACACTTCGGCAGCTTGAGACTCCGCTAGTCTGTCTTCCCTTTAGGGCGGTGGTTCTGCTCTCACATGTTTCCTTCCACGTAGTCGGCGTGGCTGTTCGTTGGCCTGCCTAAAAAGGAGCTGGAATTTCAGACTTATTTACCACACTTCCCCGAGGAAGAGCTCAGGCTTTACGATGGGCCCATGTTGTATAGAAAAACATGGGCTTGAGTCAGGAGTCCTTGGTGGTAGTGACCTTGGGCCAGCCAGAGGCCGTCCTCAAGCTCAGGGGGCGGAGCTGCTCTGGGGACGGCTGAGCCCAGGATGGCGGGAGAGCCCAGCCTCTGAGCCGCTGCGAAATGCGGTCGTCTGTGGAGCTGGGCGGGCCGCACATTCAGGTGACATGCGCCACAACACGGACATCTCGGGACAAGTGTGACGATGTTAAACCTACTTAGTTGTTTAGCCTGAGAGTTACAGTGTCCTGGCCCTGTGTGACTTCTAATTTCTAAATGAAAGGGCCATGGTTGCTGTCACCTCAGTCCTCAGTGCTATGGAGACAGCAGGGTGGTCAGTGACCTTGATACCGGGCTGAGACGCTGAGCCTGGGCCCGCAGTCACGTGCAGGGGTTCCAGGTGCATCCTACAGCTTACACCCACTTAGCGGCAGCACCAGCCCGTTTCCATGAAACTGTTCTCTCTGGCTCTCGTGTGTGAATTTTGAGCCCTTGTTTTAATGTTCACAGGTAGTAGAACTAAAATTCGGCGGAAAGGATATCCCTGTCACCAGCGCGAACCGGATTGCATACATCCACCTGGTGGCCGACTACAGGCTGAACAGGCAGATCCGCCAGCACTGCCTGGCCTTCCGGCAGGGCCTGGCCAACGTGGTCAACTTGGAGTGGCTGCGCATGTTTGACCAGCAGGAGATTCAGGTCCGTGCCCGCTGGCACCTGGGCATTGGGCCTGGCGTAACACGGCTTTCCGCACACCGACCTCCTGGTTTATGAATACTTTTTTGTTTCAGGTACTGATTTCTGGTGCACAAGTTCCCATAAGTCTAGAGGACCTGAAGTCCTTTACCAACTACTCAGGTATGTGACCGCCATGCGCTGTTTATTCCTGGAAGTGTCCCCGATGACCATGTTCCCACAGTGGTTTTCAGTGGACATTTTTTTGTAGCTAACACATTTTTAACAATGTGGGTTTAAAACCCAGAGTGTATAGCGGGGCCCACAGCAACATTTCTCCTGTTCTTGACCCGTCTGGCCATTCCCCTCCCACCATGAGTTATGACTCTTCTTGGTACCTTTATGTGTTTACATGCAAATTCCATTCCATTTCCCTCGTCCTTACGCACTGTTCTGCATCGTGTGGGGCTTTCCTCCTCGCCACCTGTCTTCTTAAGTCTCTACTCACAGGTATTGGGCACTTCTAGTCTTTTCCTTTTAAGAGCAGTGCTAGCCCAAAACCCGCCAGCAAGAAAAGAAAAACTAAAAATTGGGCCCTGTTTGAATCTTTATTTTTATTAAATTAAACTTAAATGTTACTGCTTTTCAAGAAATGAAAAACTAAAAGGAAGATACACAAATGGCCAATAAGCACATTGAAAGATGCTCAACAACCTTCGCCATCAAACCGAAACCACAGGAGGTTGTTCGGAGTGGGAGTGGTGGCCTTGGGCCTTTGTAAATTGTTAAAAATTAACCTCGTCATGCCCAGCCCGTGTGGCTCGGTTGAGCATCATTCCGTGCACCAAGAGCTCTCCAGTTTGATTCCTGGTCTTTCACATGCCGGGGTTGCAGGCTTCATCTCCATTGAGGAGTGTGCAGGAGGCAACTGATTGATGTTTCTCTCTCAGTGGTGTTTCTATTTCTCTTTCCCTCTCCCTTCCTCTCTCTGAAGTCAATAAAAGCATGTGGTTTGTTTGTTTTTTTAAATTAACTCCATGGTCCTAGCCAGTTTGGCTCACGGACTGAAGGGTTGCGGTTCCATTCCAGTCAAGGGCACCTTCCTCAGTTGCAGGCTCAATCCCTGTCCGCAGTTGGAGTGAAGGAGGCAGTGATGGAGACAACCAATCGATGTGTCCCTCTCACATCCATGTTTTTATCAGTGTGTCTCTTCCTTTCGCTTCCACTGTCTCTAAAAAATCAACGGTAAAAGTATCCTTGGGTGAAGATTAACAATAACAACAAAAATTGAACCTCATGAAACTCACGAAACCTCATGAAAACTGGCCAGTTTTCACTCAGTGGTTAGAGCATCGGCCCAAGGACCATAGGGTCATGAGTTGGATTCCCTGTCAAGGGCACTTACCTCGGTTGCAGGTTCCCCAGCCCTTGTAGAGCTGCATGCGGGAGACAACTAATCAATGTGTCTCTCATGTAGATGTTTCTATCTCTCCCTCTCCCTCGCCCTTCCTCTCTGAAATCAATTTAAAAAAATTTTTTTAATGATTGCAGTTGTGAGCCACTGGGACTGCCTTTAACGTGTGCATGAACACTTAAAGTATTTTGTATATCAGAAAGTACATGTCATATGACCACTTATATTCAACTTATTAAAGTAAGATAAAAGTAAATATAATAAGTGGTCCTGAGATTTTAAGTCATTTTTGCTTCTTTAAAATTTTGTTTCCCTTTCTCTTCTGATTATACACTGTGCATAATTTACTTTTTATTTTTATTTTTTTTTATATATTTTATTGATTTTTACAGAGAGGAAGAAGAGGGATAGAGAGTTAGAAACATCGATGAGAGAGAAACATCTATCAGCTGCCTCCAGCACACCCCCTACTGGGGATGTGCCCGCAACCAAGGCACACGCCCCCCAACTGGAATCAAACCTGGGACCCTTCAGTCCGCAGGCCAACGCTCTATCCACTGAGCCAAACCGGTTAGGGCAGTGGTCGGCAAACCGCGGCTCGTGAGCCACATGCGGCTCTTTGGCCCCTTGACTGTGGCTCTTCCACAAAATACCACGTGCGGACACGCACATACAGTGCGATTGAAACTTCGTGGCCCATGCGCAGAAGTCGGTTTTTGGCCTGGGCGAGTCTATTTTGAAGAAGTAGCGTTAGAAGAAGTTGGAGTGTCGGTCGCATGTGGCTCGCGAGCCACCGTTTGCCGAACACTGGGTTAGGGCATAATTTACTTTTTAAAACCAAGAAAACTTTTAATCCATTTCAGTTTTATGAAATGGTAGTGGTCATTTATAAGTAATGAAATTACAGGTGATTTTTCTTCATTGTACTTTTTTTTTCTATTTTATTTATTTAATTGTATTGATTGCTTGATTTTAGAGAAAAAGAGAGAGACATTGATTTGTTTTTCCACTTATTTATGCATTAATTGGTTGATTCTTATATATGCCCTGACCAGGGATTGAACTGACAACCTTGGTGTATGGGAATGATGCTTCAACCAACTGAGCTACCCGGCCAGGGCTTTTTTTAAGCATGCCTGGCTGGTATGGCTCAGTAGTTGAGTGTTGGCCCAAGAACCAGGAGGTCATAGTTCGATTCCCAGTCAGGGCACATGCCTGGATTGCGGGCTCCGCCCCCTACTGGGGGCATATAGGAGGCAGCCGATCAGTGATTCTCTCATCATTGATATTTCTCTCTCTCCCTCTCCTTCCCTCTCTCTGAAATAAATAAAAACATTTTTTTAAAAAAGGAATAATATTTAAGCCATAGAAGCATATCCTGTGTGGTCCTGAGAGGTATGGTGGAGTGAGGAGGATTTTTTCTCCACATATACAGATCTTGTAATATAGAAACCCACACCTGAAACCTATATGTTCATGTTGACCAATGTCACCCCAATCAATTTTAATAAATAAAAACTTAAAAAAAAAAAAGGAAATTATAGATTAACTAGAGGCCCGGTGCACGAAATTCGTGCACAGAGGGGGGTTGTCCCTCAGCCCAGCCTGTACCCTCGCCAATATGGGACCCCTCAAGGGATGTCTGACTGCCCGTTTAGGCCCGATTGGGCCTAAACAGGCAGTCGGACATCCCTCTCACAACCCAGGACTGCTGGCTCCCAACTGCTTGCCTGCCTGCCTTCCTGATTGCCCCTAACCGCTTCTGCCTGCCAGCCTGATCACCCCCTAACCACTCTGCTGCCAGCCTGTTTGCCCCCAACTTCCCTCCTCTGCCGGCCTGGTCACCCCTAACTGCCCTCTCCTGCAGGGTTGATCACCTCCAAATTCCCTCCCTTGCAGGCCTGGTCCTTCTCAACTGCCCTCCCTTGCAGGCTGGGTGCCTCCCAACTGCCCTCTCCTGCTGGCCATCTTGTGGTGGCCATCTTGTGTCCACATGGGGGCAGGATCTTTGACCACATGGGGGCAGCCATATTGTGTGTTGCAGTGATGATCAATCTGCACATTACTCTTTTATTAGATAGGATGGAGGCCTGGTACAGGGGTGGGGGCCAGCTGGTTTGCCCTGATGGGTGTCCCAGATCAGGTGGGGGTTCCCTTGGGGCGTGGAGCGGCCTGAGCGAGGGGCCTGTGGTGGTTTGCAGGCCGGCCATGCCCCCTGGCAACCCAAGCGGAGGCACTGGTATCTGGAATTTATTTTCCTTCTACAATTGAAACTTTGTAGCCTGGAGCGGAGCCAAGCCTGGGGCTCCCTCCGCAGGCAGCCATTTCTGTTGGGGTTATAATTGAAACTTTGTTGCCTTAAGCGGGTGGGCCCGGCCAGGGTGTGCGGAAAGCTTTGCTTCCTCTGTTGTCAGCGGCAACTCTGGCCTGCTCTCACAAGCTCCATTCTGCCGCCATTTGTTTGAATTTGTTTACCTTCTATAATTGAAACTTTGTAGCTTGAGTGGAGGCTTAGGCCTGGCAAGGGCAGGCAGAAAGCTTGGCTTCCTCTGTTACCTAGGAAACCTTGCTCTCTGTGGCTGTAGCCATCTTGGTTTGGGTTAATTTGCATGCTCGCTCTGATTGGATGGTGGGCGTGGCTTGTGGGTGTGTTGGAGGTATGGTCAATTTGCATATTTGTCTATTATTAGGTAGGATGTCCCTCATGGACATAGATGCAAAAATCCTCAAGATATTAGCAAACTGAATCCAGCAGCACATAAAAATGATTAAATCAAGGAGTATTCATCCCATGGATATCAGGTTAATTTAGCATCTAAAAATGTATTGATACATTGGTAATATAACGGACAAAACCCATGTCATCATCGCAGTGGAAGAAAAGACAAAGAAAAAAAGTAGTGGCAGCTTTTGAGCTTCTTAGCCTCTCCTCCCAGGAAGAAAATTCTCCAGAAACAAGTACTAGAGGGATCTTCCTGACCCGATACAGGACACGGCGAACTCACCACCACCGCCCTGCGGCAGCGTGCGGGAGCCGAATGCTCCGCCCAGGGCACAGATACTTGTTTCTGTTATTTTTATTCAACATTGTGCTGGGGGTTCTAGCTAGTACAGTGGGTGATCTAGGTGGGCAGGAAGGCGGGTAGACGGGTGGGAGGGAGGGGGGAGAGGGAGGAAAGGAGCATCCAGCTTGGAAAAGAAAAGTGAAAGGAGTACACAGATGACGTGACCAGAGAAAGGCCGTGGGAGCTGAAGAGCAAGGCCAGCAGGCTGCAGCATAGATCCATGTGCAGGAAGCAATTCTATAGACAATTGAATGGAATTATAAAACAATGTATTCAAAGGAGCATCAAAAGAGAATAAAATACAAGTTAGCAAAGTAAATGCAGACTTATACATGGTTTACAGGAGACTTAAATGAATGAGGGACAGTCCGTTCTCAGGGATTGGAAGACTCAGAGTTGTCGAGATGCAATTCTTGCAAATTAATTACAAATTAATGCGATCCCTATCAAACCTCAGCAGCTCACTATTGCATGTGGAAATGTAAAGGGCCTGAAGCAGCCTAAACAGTTGTGTCCGGCAGAGTTGAAGCCTAGACTCTGGTTCAGAGCCCCCAGGGCGGCGCTGGCCAAGGACAGGCACTGACCGTCAGCGGGACCATCCCGGAGCTCAGAGCAGATCTTCCTGATACGCTCGTTTGATTTTTGCCTGTTTAATGATGCAGGGGCAATATCACGTAGAAAAGTGTGAACGTAGACCTTTCCTCACACCATATGTAGAGACACAAACGGATCGCAGACCTCCAGGGGAAGCCTCTAAAATACTGTAAAAGGTCTCCCTGACTTTTGGATTAGGCAGAGATGTGCACCAAAGCGCAGCCCAGAAAAATGCTGGTGGGATTGGAGTTTCTCAACATTAACACCTTCGTGCTTAAAAGCTGCCCTCAGAAATGGAAAGGCAGGCAGGACTGCGATAGCACGTTCTAAATACACACGTGCAGGAAATGGCCGCCATGCAGGTGGTCGGTGGTTCCCAGAATCTCGACACACAACTGCCGTGTGAGCCCGCACTCCACTCCTAGCGTGCTCCCCGGGTGGTGGGCGCAGGAACCCGTACAGGTGTGTGCACTGTTCCCCATAGGTCAAGGTGGAAGCAGCCCTGACATCCCCCTTTGGACAGACAAGCATGGTCTGTGCATACAGTGGGAGAGGACTGTCTTAAAAGGAAATGAAATTCAAGTACGTGTTCCAACATGACGAACCTTGGAAACATGCCAAGTGAAATAAGCCACACGCACCAAAGGACCCAATGCCTAGGACCGGCACATTGCAGGACCCTGGGAGTGGGCGGGAGGGTCCAGGGCTGGGCAGGGTTGGCTAGAAATAGCAGCGACGGTGCCCAGCACCAGCTGTGTGAACGCCACTGAGCTGTGCACAGAGGAGGGCCTCCGTGGTGCGTTTATGTTACCTTACCACAGCTTTTAAAGCGAAACCAGCTCGTCGCTTCTGCTCCTCTTCTGTTGAGTGCCGCTTGGGCCTTGCTCCAGGGTCACTCGAAAGGTTTTGGGAGTGGACCGTGCGGAAGGTTCTCGTCTTGCGGGAGGAATTCCGTGTGAAGTATCCCTGAGGGCACGCGTGGGGTTCCTGGAAATGTCCTAAAACTGGGCTGTGTAGATGGCTGCAAACTCTATAAACTTGCTAAAATCATTTATTTACATAAATAGATACACACTTGTGTCTATTCATGTACATGTAAATGTGTACATGTGTCTCCCCTCTGTCATGAATTCCCACTGCTCTGAACTTGAACTCTCCTGTGTGTGTAAAGGAAATCATCTGAGGGCGCATTGTTCCCGCTCGGATCCTGAGTCTAGAGGAGCCAGGTCAGCCTCTCCCCCGCCAGGAAGTGTCTTGGGGTTTGCACAGCCCCGTCTACCCAGCTCACACCTTCTCTGGTGGTGGCTGTGCCGGTGACTAGGGTTAAAATAGCATCCTTTTCATGTCAGTGCCAATTAATGCACTTAAGGTATTTTATTGATGTTATTTCTGTAGCATATTAACAATGAGGGAACAATATAAGGCAATTACTTCAGTTTTAGGAGGCACTTAAGCAGATTAAGAGCTGTAAGTAGCAGATGTTACACTTTAGAATAGTGGTCTGATTGTCGGCCACAGGTGATAAAGCGAGTGGTCGCTGAGATCAGGCGGGCGAACAGCTCGCCCTGTCACAGAGAAAAGCCCCCAGGCCTGCCCTGCGGTGGGCCACCTCCCTGCAGCTCCTGTCCCTCAGGGCTGCTCCTCCGGGGTCCAAGGGCATGCCTAGCAGAGCTCCCGGGGCTCAGACCCGGCAGTGTCCTGTGAGCAGGGGTCCCTCCAAAGGCTCTGTCCCTCTGAGCTTGCCGTCACCCCGGGCTGGCCTAAGAGGTGTGGTAGAGGTGGCCGTCCGCCAGGAGCTGCCACCACCATGTGGTGACGTTGTAGCGCCCTGTGGTAGGGCCCTGGGGACCCCACTGCGCACCGCTGCTTTTTCACACAACATATCACTTTGTCAGGGGGCTACTCCGCCGACCACCCTGTGATCCGGGCCTTCTGGCGCGTCGTGGAGGGCTTCACCGACGAGGAGAAGCGCAAACTGCTCAAGTTCGTCACCAGCTGCTCCCGGCCCCCTCTGCTGGGGTTTAAGGTACTGCTTTGTGCATTTGCTTTAAAACCCCTTGTAACTGCGAGAGGCAGTGGGTGCCGCGGGGGCTCTGGCGCGGGCACTTGGAGTCGGGGAAGTGGCGTTGATGTGCAGTGATTGTGGCACCCGGCGCGTCACCTTGTGCTGCGTCAGGAGCACTGTCCACAGGTGTTCCAGCCACGTCCGCTGGGTCTGTCTCCTGGTGCATCCACTCCGTGTCCCCTGTGTCCCACGGTGCCTGCGGGTGGTCCGGGGAGTGCAGTGGCTGTGAGCCCGCAGGCACACCTCATCCCCTGCACTGGCTGTCACAGCTGCTGCCTCCAGGTCTGTCGTGCGTCCTGGGCTATTTGCAGCCCGGCTGAGGGAGGCAGGGTGAACGTGGAGGCTCTGTCTGGGGAGAAGGTGTGCGAGCAGAAGCACATTGTTCCCAGGTGCCCACTGTGACCGGTTTTGTTACCTGGCCTTATTGCACATTTCACATCTATAGATTATTTGTAAGAACTGGGCAGAGGACACGGAACCACAGTTACCAGTTGTTCACGTTGGCCACCCTTGTTCTAGCATCTCTGTGTGTTTCTGTCCTGACCTGTCTGAGGGTAAGGAGAGGAAGTGTCTTTCCTGCTCGTTCCCTAAAACACAAGCCCCTTCCGTAACCGCAGCTGAATGGTCAGAGGAAGAGGGGGCAGAGCTGTGAGGAGTCAGACTCTGCGAGGGGGTAGGGAGGAGAGGCACGCAGCACGAGACACACGACCCAGAAACGGGTTCACAGTCAGCCACAGGACAGACACGTGCGGGTCACCACGGTGACGGCCACAGAAGATCCCGTCTGTTCAGAGAACAGGCCTCAGGAACCACTGTGCCGGCAACACCCGGGCCGGGAGCATGAGCCCCCGCACTGATGGGTCTGGCGCCGTGGGCACTCGGGGAGGGGGGTTTGGAGGTGGCGCTGTGTTGGGACCTGGAGCGCAGGACAGACCAAGTGAAACGTGCACGTGCAGATGAGGGGCTAATGAAAGGGTTTCAGTGGAACCATTTCTCATCCAGTGACACAAACGGCAATGACAATTAAATTCTTATGCACGAAGGTTTCCATGCCGTTGGTAATGTTTTTAAAAATACTTTTATTGATTTCAGAGAGGAAGGGGGGAAAGAGAGAGAGAATCATTGATGGGCTGCCTCCTGCACGCACCTCACTGGGGACTGAGCCCCACAACCCAGGCATGTGCCCTGACCAGGAATCAAACTGTGACCTCCTGGTTCATAGGTCAGCGCTCAACCACTGAGCCACACCAGCCAGGCTGCCATCCGGTAATTTTTTCAGTAAAGTTTTTTGTTGTTGTTGTTGTTTTTTAATATATTTTACTGATTTTTTACAGAGAGGAAGGGAGAGGCCTAGAGAATTAGAAACATCAATGAGAGAGAAACATCAATCAGCTGCCTCCTGCACATCCCCTACTGGGGATGTGCCCACAACCAAGGTACATGCCCTTGACCGGAATCGAACCTGGGACCTACCTTTCAGTCCGCAGGCCGACGCTCTGTCCACTGAGCCAAACCGGTTAGGGCTGTGAGTAAAGTTTTTTGTTGGTTTCGTGTTTTGTTTTTTTAATTTTTATAGTTCAGATTATTATAGATGTCCCTCTTTTTTCCCCCCATAGCTCCCCTTTACCCGGTTCCCACCCCACCCCAGGCCCTCGCCACCCCACTGTCCACGTCCATAGGTACTGCATACATGCATATAAGATCTTTGTCCAATCTCTTCCCGCACACCCCCACACTCCCTTCCCCCTGAGAATTGTTAGCCGCTCCATTTTCATGCCCCTGATTCTATTACATTCACCTGTTTATTCTGTTCGTCAGATTTTTTTATTCACTTGATTATTAGATTCACTTGTTGATAGATATGTATTTGTTGTCACTTTGTTGAACATAATTTTTTATCTTTATCTTTTTCTTCTTCTTCTTCTTAAAGAATACCTTTCAGCATTTCATATAATACTGGTTTGGCGGTGATGAACTCCTTTAGCTTTTTCTTATCTGTGAAGCTCTCTATCTGACCTTCCATTCTGAATGATAGCTTTGCTGGGTAGAGTAATCTTGGTTGTAAGTCCTTGCTATTCATCACTTTGAATATTTCTTGCCACTCCCTTCTGGCCTGCATAGTTTCTGTTGAGAAATCAGCTGACAGTCGTATGGGTGCTCCCTTGTAGGTAACTAACTGCTTTTCTCTTGCTGCTTTTAATATTCTCTCTTTGTCTTTTGCTCTTGGCATTTTAATTATGATGTGTCTTGGTGTGGTCCTTTTTGGATTCCTCTTGTTTGGGGTCCTCTGCGCTTCCTGGACTTGTAAGTCTATTCCTTCACCAGTTAGGGAAAATTTTCCATCATTACTTTTTCAGATAGGTTTTTAATATCTTGCTCTGTCTCTTCTTCTGGCACCCCCATAATTCGGATGTTGGTACGCTTGAAGTTGTCCCAGAGGCTCCTTTATTTAACACTTATCTTCAAATTTTGGGGTTATTTTTTCTTTTTGCTCTTCTGGTTGGGTGTTTTATGCTTCCTCATATTTCAAATCTTTGGACTTGATTCTTGGGATCCTCTTGTCTGCTGTTGGATCTCTGTATATTATTCTTTATTTCAGTCAGTGTATGCTTAATTTCTGACTGGTCCTTTTCCAGTTTTTTGGAATTCTCACTAAGATCCTTGAAGGTCTCACTAAGTTCCTCAGAGGTTCTTAGCAGATCCCTGAGTAACTTTATAACCATGGTTTTGAACTCTATATCCAGTAGTTTGCTTTCTTCCATTTCTTTCATTTGTGACTTGTTTCTTTGTCTCCACATTTTGGCTGCTTCCCTGTGTTTGTTTCTATGTATTGGGTAGAGCTGCCAAGTCTCCTTGAGTTGGTAGAGTGGCCTGTGTGGTTGGTGTCCTATAGGGCCCAGTGGCTCAGCCTCCCCAGTCACCTGAGGTGGCCTTTCTTGGTGCACCCCTTTGTGGGCTGTGTGCACAGTCTCGTTGTAGTTGAGCCCTGATTGCTGTTGGTATCACTGGGGGGAATTGACCTCCAGGCCAATTGGCTGTGAGGACCAGTTGTGTTTACGATGGGAGAACTTCTGTGCTGGAGACACCCTTATGGGGCAGGACTCGCTTCAGTTGGGGTTTGGTGCTCCCTGAGTCTGCCCCTTGAGTGTGTCTCTTATGGATGTGAAGAGTTGTAATCTGGATGGTCTCACACTGACCACTGGGTACACTGGCTCTTGGATATCCAAGAAGGTGCAAAGTCAGCCACTGCCTGTGCCACCCAGCAGGAGCTACAGAGAGATCTGCAGATTCCTCTTCTTTGTATCGGGTTTGGAAGTGCCCAGACAAGGCCCAGCTGTGAAGCAAGGCAGGCTGCTGCTGGTGCCAGCCTTGGGGGCCTTCTTTTGATAGCTTTGGGGCTCCCTGACCCAGCTGCAGCTTGTTTGACAGGTTTTAGGCTGAGAAAGGACAGGCTATTCATATGCAAAAGCTGCTGCGCAAAGCTTGGTTGGGGTTGTAAATTGGGTAGGGCAGGGTCTCAGGGAATCTCCAGGGCAGAGAAAACAGCAATGGCTGCCAGTCAGCCCTGCACAGGGGAGGTCCCAGAACGGGAACCCCGTCTGGAAGAAAGCTGCCCCCTCATTCCTGCCCCAGTGCCAGACATTCCAGTTTCTCCCCATATGTGTCTGGGTCTCCCAGAGTCTCGCCTGGCACTGGAGCTCAGAGCAAGCAGGAGCTTGTATCTCTCTCCCGATTAAAAAAGCGGTGCACCCGTGTGCCAGCCCGTTCCGTGCCTCCGCACCTCCTACCAGTGTCATGCACTTTCTTCTTTACCTCGCCAGTTATCGTACTTCCACTCAGCCAGCGTTCCCGCGGTTCTGGGTGATAGTGGTTATGTATTTTAGTCGTAATTTTGATGTGGTTTTGGGAGGCAGAAGTACTGGTGTTTACCTATGCCGCCATCTTGGTTCTTCCCAGTAAAGTTTATTATGACAGACCAGGCTTCCAGTATCTTCTGATTTCTAAACAACACCTAACCTACAAATAAGAAAATTAAGCAAAATTCAGGCCCAGAGATTTCTGCCGGTGCCTGGTCTGTCGTAGCCAACGGAGGGCCGGGTGCAGCTCCTGAGAACCAGGGCGGTGGTCGCAGCCTCTGGGTCCAGCCGTGGGGACCAGCCTTCCCGGCCTGTCCCTGTTGGTCCCTGTGCAGCCATAATTGAGTGCGTCGTATTCTGAAAAACGCTGTTTGGGAAGCAGGGGATAGGCTTCCTGTTGTAGATCTCTTCAGGGAACTAAAATATGTCACATGTGGAGTTTAAGAGTTTTCAACGTAAGTCAGACTTCACGTTGGGAAAATCACCTTCCTGTTGATTCCTATGCTTTCCCGTGAGTGGGTTCCGGGGCGGGCAGGCCAGATCGGAGAGGCGGGGAGGCCTGCCTGCAGCGAGGCCCTGGCGGGAGGATGCGTACGTGCAGTTTGTGCCCTGACACCGTAGCGCCAGGTTGTGGGAGAGCGTAACATCAGCTCAAGCTAATTAAAGTTTAATATGTTCAATGACTGTGATTGTTACGGACAAAAAATCACTAAAGTGCTGTAGAAAACTGTTACGTTGCCATCAGGCCACATAATCAATGGGAGCTCTCCTCACTCTGAATTAATGCCGAGCCCGTGGCACTGCTTACTTATGCATGAGGTGCTGCACTTGACTCCAGTTTCAGTGAGGAACTTCATTTTTCCTACTTTTAAGACTCTGAGTAGGAAATTCGATGAGCATTAGGAGAGAAACGCTAAGACATGGCATTTAACTGCAAAATAAATCCACGCTTGCCTTCACCCAGTCACATGACCACGTGTTTACCCGGCGCTCACTGCCTGCCTGAGCAGTCCTTTCTCAGCAGATGCCTGGTTCCCCTGGGGCAGTGGTCGGCAAACTGCGGCTCGCGAGCCACATGCGGCTCTTTGGCCCCTTGAGTGTGGCTCTTCCACAAAATACCACGTGTGGGCGCGCACGTACAGTGCGATTGAAACTTCGTGGCCCATGCACAGAAGTCAGTTTTCGGCTCTCAGAAGAAATTTCAATCGTTGTACTGTTGATATTTGGCTCTTTTGACTGATGAGTTTGCCGACCACTGGCCTGGGGGCACTTGAGAGCATTGCCTCAGCGCACTCAGAAGGCTCAGGGAGGGTGGAACGGTCATGGTCTTTCTGCTTCTCACGTTCCTGTTCTGACCTGCTTAAGAGACACTGAAAGCCGTGTTCAAACTATAATTAGAAAAACCTTTTTTAGCCCATTTCACATGCCACATGTGTTGTTTAAGTGGAGCTTAATGTAACTGTGGTGAATGCACAGAGGTCAGAGGTCAGAAGCGTGTTTGTGGGCTGTGCTCTTGCCTGTCCTTCCCATCACAGAACGTGTGCTGAATTCCCGCACACACAGCAGCATGGCTGACGTGCAGTGTCAGCCGAGGCCTGTCCTGCTCAGGCCGTGGCAGGGCCTCACCCGGTGTTCCTGTCAAAGTGGGGCCCGGCTCCGGGTGTGTTCTCTGGTCGCGCCACGCTGGTCAGCGGGGCATCAGTGGTCGGCAAACTCATTAGTCAGCAGGGCCAAATGTCAACAGTGCAACAATTAACATTTCTTTTGAGAGCCAAATTTTTTAAACTTAAACTTCTTCTAACGCCACTTCTTCAAAATAGACTCTCCCAGGCCGTGGTATTTTGTGGAAGAGCCACACTCAAGGGGCCAAAGAGCCGCATGTGGCTCGCGAGCCGCGGTTTGCCGACCACGGGTCTGTCCGGTGGGTGGGTGTTGATGCAGGTAACGTCACTACAGCCGTGTGAGCTGTGTCGTGTTCGGCATTTTAAAGTTGGTTGAAGGCCATGCTGGCTGACGTCTTTCAGGAGCTGTACCCCGCCTTCTGCATTCACAACGGCGGCTCCGACCTGGAGCGGCTGCCCACCGCCAGCACCTGCATGAACCTGCTGAAGCTGCCCGAGTTCCAGGACGAGGCGCTGCTGCGCAGCAAGCTGCTCTACGCCATAGAGTGCGCCGCGGGCTTCGAGCTGAGCTGAGCTCCGGCGGCCACCTCTGCAGAGAAGCTGTGCCGCCGCCTCGTAAGTAGCCCCCCCAGGCCCACGAGGACGCTCAGGCGGGGCTCCCACCGCTCTCCAGCCCCTTCGTTTTTTACGTGGTTTCAGTCACTGTCACTCAGATGGGCATTGCTTTTCAAGTAACTTACATTTAAAATAACATGTCATGTGCCATGCGGCTCATTCCGTACTTTTGCCAAGAACACAGTTTTAAGACAAGTGGCAACTCAGTGAAATTAACCAAAGAGGCAGCTTTGGCGTTGCTGATGGGTTCCAGGCCTCCCTCGCCAGGCGCCCTGGGCTGAGGGGCCCTGGGCAGGCTCCGGGCGCTGCTGCTGTTCACACGGACTCTGTGGGTTGGGTGCTGACTCAGGGGCACTGCTTCTCGTGGGCTGAGCTGTTTACAAGCCTGACTGTTCAAACTCAAGGCGTTTTCCTGCTGCCTTTTCCCTGAGGGCGAGGGCTGGAGAAGAGACACGTGGTGGTGGTGTCCTGTGCTTGCTAAGCCGTTGCTCCCGCAGGGACGGCATGCCTGCTTAGGGCGCACCGTGGACCTCCTCACGGTGATCTGGCTGTTTCTGTGGGGTGGGGGAGGGCGCTCCGTCTTTCCCATGTGTCTCCACTCTGGAGAGCTTTGGGGAGAGGGGTCTGTGACCACAGTAAGTGACGACGTGGGAGCAGACACTGAGCTCGATCCAGTCACTTGAACCAAACGCCTCGTCCGGGGGCAGCTGGCGTCGCCCTGGATGTTGGGGTAACCCGCCACGCTTCTGCACCCTCCGCTTCCTCAATGGTGCTGCTTTGAAGGCGGGACAGTCCCCACGTGCGCGTCTAGGGAGGAGTGTGGGCGATTTCCGCGCAGTCGGCACTTTATCAGGACCCCACGGCTGCTGAACGGCGCGGCGGCTGTGAGAGCAGGGCCTCCTCGCTGCCGGCGGCTCCGGGCCGTCCCTCTGAACTGACCCGATTAGCAATATCCTTTCACGGGCGGGACTGAATGATACTGTTAAGACAATGACCATTATCAAAACATGTAATTTCTTAATTGGAATAATAAATTAAGTGTTAAATGCTATTTGTAGTCTTGATACACACAGAAATAAAGTAATTGGGGTTTGTCCTTGTTGGTTTTATTTTTATTTCAGGCTGTTTTATGTCGAATGTTCTGTGTTCTCTTTGCTTACCAGTTAATTTGTACATTTTATTTTCAGTATTTTGAAAATACCTGGGACTAAAATGAAATGGGCAATTATACTTATTTGATTTTTTTATTTTTTCTCAGTGATCCTGAGCTTATTTATTTATCTGTATGTTCCAGTGGCTAAATATTTGCATTAAATGTTTTTTCCCAAGGTTGTGTTGGAGTCATACCCCAAATAGTTGCCGTTGGTTCTATCTGCCCTAGTAATACCACAGCTTCTGTTAATGTGGGCGCACTGAGGGGCTGGGCCAGGACTGGCAGCGCCGCCCTCATCCAGCAGCAACTATCCCACCACCACCCCGCCCCCCGCTCTCATTGGGCAGCACCCCCCCACCCCCATCCCCGTCCCTCTCCCAGCTCCTCTCTTCGGGCAGCACACCCCCCCCCCCCCCCCTCCGCCCCATCCCTCCCCAGGCTCCTCTCTCCGGGCAGCACCAGGGCAGCACTGTGGTGCTGAGGAGAGTCTGAGGGGGGTCACCCTCGCCCTCGGAGGCGCCTTCTCTGGCTGCCCCTCTCACTGCTGGCGGTGCTGTGCTCAAAGCCCGGGGCCCAGTGAAGGGAGGCTCTCCCAGTGTCTTACACGCTGTGGCCTCACATGGGTGTTCGCTGGGTGTCCTGGGGCGCTCAGCATTCTCTCCCCAAGCGTTGCCCATGACCGGCTGCGGGCCTGGCAGCCACAGCCTGGGCCACGGGCCACCCAACCGAGGAGGGCGCTGGGGTAACCGTGCGGGGGGCTCCTGAGGGGATGAGGACGGGTACAATAGCATGGGAGCTGCCAAGACTACAGAGAGACAAACAGCTAACAGCACATAGGAATGCAAATAAAAGAGGAAGTCGGGGCCTAGGTGAGAGCCTCAAATAAGCTAACCACAGCTCATGGCTGATTTCCTACAGCCAGACCCCTCAAAAACAAATATAAAACTCATCCGCCGGGTCAGAGAGCGTTACAACAGCTTGGTGACCCGTGTGTGGTGATCTGTCTGGAGACGGAGGAGGGGACTGGGCTGGCTGCAAGCGAGGCTGCGTGTGTCTCTGCTTCCAGAAGATTCTGGGGGCGAGTGAGAAGCCCAAGCACGTTGTGCCTGTGCTTACACGTCTGTGAAGTGGGGCCCCTAGATACTCGGTCTTCACAGGATGTCCTTACCCTGTGGTTTGAGCCACTGCAGCTCTGAAATCCCGCCCTGCCCTTGGGTGCCCAGCACCCTTCCCTCAGAGCCGGGAGGGACCGGCGCCCTCAGCGCTCCCCTCTCCGCACCCCAGTGTTCCAGAGGGGGATTCGCGGTACATGGGGGCCGCTATTCCTGGGGGACCCATCTGCATCGGTGGCCTGTGCGTCGTGTGTAACCCACCCAGTGGCTGCCTGACACACCCGCCCGCCCACCGGCTCTGCATCCAGCCCGGCCTCCCTGGGCAGAGCGAGTCCTCAGCCCCCGTCCTGTGGGCAGAGCTTGCGCCTCCCAGAGCAGGACCCCGCCCGGCCCCCCTTGCCGACAGGCCCTCTGCTCCCTGGTCTCCCGGGCCCGGGCTGTCCCGGCCCTTCCTGTTCGGGGCCGCCTCTCCTTGCGCCCCTGGCCCAGCACCCCGCTCTTCCTTGCCCATATCGTCTGGGGCACCATCTGCCTAGTTTGTGTTTCCCACAGAGTCCTCCCACCTGCACTAGAACCAGAGTGTCACTCAGGCCGGAGTTTCTTCTGCAGCCGCTGTCACCAAGCACTGGGCCTACCGCCAGCGCTCAGGAGGCTCCGTGGCTCCTGGCCAGGGGTCTGCTCCACGGAGGAAGGTGCCCTGACTGGGCACCATGCCCCTGAGCACCTCATGCCCCAGACTCCGTGTCACGTCGTCAGGCCCGGGTCCGATGCCTTCTGCACACGCGGGAACACTGCCCGCCTGTCCCGCGGGGAGACCAGTCTGCGCAGCGAACAAATGGAAGGTGGGCGGGGCCTCCACAGACGCTTTTCCACGAAGACGGGCAGGCGCCTGCAGGTACAGAGCGGCCGCAAGTCGGGGCGGCTGGGGCGCAGCTGTCCCGGCGCCGAGCACTGGCCTCGCAGACACTCCCAGGAGAGGACAGGTGGAGGACGAGTGGGGTGAGAAAACCTCGCAGAGTGAAAACGAGAAACGTTTATTTTACGTGTGTGAATCAGCAGGTGATGGTGTTGCGTTTTTCCTGAAGGGTCACGCAGGGCTGCCCCGTCTGGGTCGGGGATTCTGTATTTCATGTGCCAGCTGGACCGCGGGCGCCCATGTGCTCATCTCAGACTCCACCACTCTCTGGGGCTCCTCCCCCTGCCTCCCCTGACGTCGTGGCCACACTCAGGACTCCCTCCCCATCCCCATTGCTGGGGACCACCCCTACTCGGTGACGCCCCAGGACTCGCTGCGGTGGGGACAGGGAAGATGCTGCTAGGTCAGCAGAGGGCAGCCCTGCGTCTGGGGCTCTGCTGGGTCGGTCACCTGTGCACGGCGCCCCCGGCTGCCCTGCCAGTCGGCCCTGGGCAGCAGCTGTGCGGTGGCCCCGCCTCGGCGCAGAGGCCTCAGCGGAGGTTCGGAGCTGCCAGGTGCCCCTGGGCCACGGCCTCTGAGGCCAGGAGGCCAGCCAGGCTCCTGAGGGGGCGCACCTGGAGGGCCTCGATGTGTGTGGGCCTCCAGGAAACAAAGCCCCCACAGGAGGCGCAGAGGTCAAGGAGGTGGCAGGACTGGGGACACACGGGGAGACGGGGAGAAATGTCCTCCTCACCCTGAGGGCCAGTCGTGGGCCCCGCAGGAGTGGGGGACCAGCACCCACAGTGCTCAGTGAATGTCTCAGGTCTAGGAGAACGACCACCTCGACGCCTCCTGTGGGGTCGCCTCTGGTCACAGCCCCCGGCCTGTTCACTGCAGGCCTGGAGCCCAGCCAGGGAGGCCTGAGAGCCCTGACTGCTGGCCGGGCGAGCTGCCCTGACGCTGGGTGCTGGGCGCTCGGTCATGGGCTGAGGGAAACGAACAGGAACCGGAGCCTGGTGGTCGAGCAGAAGGGTGTGTCCCTGGGGCCATGGGGTTAGGTCACATCCCACGAAACACTGGAAATCCACCCCTAGGTCAGGCCCACGGGCCAGCGGATGGGACCCAGCCACCAGCTCAGGATAGGATGGGAGGGCGGCGAGGGTGTCGGGGAGTCTGCAGATGAGAGAAGCTGCTTGGAGGGCCTAGGGCGCCGCAGACAGCTTTCATCCCAGGCGCTCCCAGAGGTGGGTGCCTGCAGGGATGCGGCAGGGCTGCCCTGGAGCGTCAGGCAGCACTGGTCACGTGAGAACCACCTTGAGCAGGAAGAGCCATGACAGGGACTCCCGAGCCGTGTGCACCAGAGACCCAGCCTACCTGCCCCTGCCACCCCCACCCCACCCCCGACCCAGCGGAGCCGCCGCACACGCCGCAGCCCCTGGTGTGGCCAGCATAGAGAGCGCTGGGGCTGCACACAGGCCACATGCCCCCAACACACACATACACCCCCCAAAATGCACACGCATACACATGTGCCCCCCAAATGAACATGTACATTCATATACACACCATCACATACACATTCCTCAAACGCACGCCAGCAAGTGTGCACACACCTGCTCCCCTGTGACTGACGAGGTGGACGGAGCCCTCTGTGGGGCCTGCACTGACCACAGAGTGTCAGACGGACTCGCAGGGCGGCCATGTCAGATGTGCGGATGGGGTGGTGGTGAGCGCAGGGACCCAGACCGGCGGCAGGTGCAGGTGGAGCCTGAGGGAGGGGGTGACTGGGGACAGGCTGCAGGGGAGGCTCATTCCTGGGACCCAGGAGGAGAGAAATGGATGGGGACACAGGGCCAGCGTGGCTTCACCCAGACATGCAAAGTGCAGCCCGACCTTTACACACGAGGTCACCTGCAGGGCCACCAGCCCTCCCCCAGCTTCGTGCTCAGGGGCCCCGCCACGGGCGCCAAGTCTGCTGGGATGCTGGGATGGAGCAGAACCCCGTCCTCTGTGTGTGGAGCCCAAGGCGGGTGGGGGAGGCACGCCTGACCAGCTCGGGGCTGCCCCGTCCTGCGGCTGCGCTGTCTCCATGGCGCTGTAGCTCGAACCACGGACCCAGGGCTGAAGACACCAAGTGTTTCCCTTCAACGGGCCCACAGGCCAGACTCCGGGGCTGGGGAAGCCAGTCCTCCGGCCCCTCCGGCCGCACCCACCCTCTGCTCCTGTCTGTCCTGTCTCCCTCTGCTTTCTCTCCAGGGCCCCGTGATCATCTCATCTCAATGCCCTCAGCTCCACCATGTGGGGAGCCTTCACATACGGGGGCGTGGGGACATCCTTGGGCTCCAGGGCTGCGGGCGGCATTGCTTGCTTGAGAGCCACCGTGGGAAGGAGAAGCCGTGACTGGCACCCGCTGTCCACAGCAGGTCCCCACACACCTCACATTGTTTTGGTGTCACGACACTCAGTGGTTTTAATTTTTAAATCATTCTCCAGCACCTCACGGCTTGTGGGACTCCTTTTCCCCAGTTATAAAATGAATCCGCACCAACATGGAGGTCAAAGATGCTTCCCGAACTAACACTTGGAGGGGCAGGCGCTCAGGCAGGGCGGGGCCCATGCCGGCACGGGAGAGGCAGGGCTCCAGCGGGCCTGGACCCCAGGTGAGCGCCGGCCACCTCTTCGGGAGCCTGTCGCTTGCGATGCCTGGGAAAGGCTTTCACGGCAGGTGGCCTGTTGCTGGTCTGGGATTCTCACTTGCCCAGGCCTCCGTGGGGGACAGGGACACCAGCCTTCCAGCCACTGCTCCTGCAGACGAGGCCCCCAAAAGGGGAACAACTTACTGCCTGATGTAAAATCAGGGCCGGTCCAGGATCGTGGATGCCGCTGGGACCTGTGGGACAGGCTCTGGGATCCTTCCAGGCCCCACCCGCAGCAGGCCCTGTGCAGGTGTGCGTGCACCTGACCACGCAGAGGCCGACCTCATCTGTGTGCATCCAGTTCATGGTTCCTGAGCACATGCTGTGGGCCCTCCAGGTGCTGAGCTTCCACCAGGAGGCTTCCCGCCCATGGAGGAAGCGGGGAGCAGCCTGGTCTCCTCTCCAGGGTCGTGAAGCTTCCAGGGAGGGTGGAGCTGAAACCTGAGACCAGCTCTGCCCAGAACAGGACGGGACATTAGGCAGAGCTGCGCAGGGCAGGGGACCCGGTCCTGAGGCAGGACATGGTGGTGGCACAGGTGGCTGAGGGCCTGGGAGGGTTGTCAGCATCAGATTCGCGTCTCTAAGAGTGCACTGGCTCCAGCGGTGGGGCAGCAGGTGAGGAGAGACAGGGACAGGCAGAGGAACCAGTCAGGAGGCGAAGACCCCGCGGTGCCCAGCCGGAGGGGCGGGTGCAGGCGCTGCTCACTGCTCAGTGCTCACTGCTCACTGCTCAGTGCTCACTGCTCGGTGCTCAGTGCTCGCTGCTCAGTGCTCACTGCTCAGTGCTCACTGCTTAGTGCTCACTGCTCAGTGCTCACTGCTCACTGCTTGGTGCTCAGTGCTTGCTGCTCAGTGTTCACTGCTCAGTGCTCACTGCTTAGTGCTCAGTGCTCACTGCTCGGTGCTCAGTGCTCAGTGCTCACTGCTCACTGCTCACCGCTCACTGCTCACTGCTCACCGCTCACTGCTCAGTGCTGACTGCTCACTGCTCAGTACTCACTGCTGACTGCTCAGTGCTCACTACTCACTGCTTAGTGCTCACTGCTCAGTGCTCACTGCTCAGTGCTCACTGCTTAGTGCTCAGTGCTCACTGCTCGGTGCTCACTGCTCAGTGCTCACTACTTAGTGCTCACTGCTCAGTGCTCACTGCTCAGTGATCACTGCTCGGTGCTCACTGCTCAGTGCTCAGTGATGACTGCTCACTGCCCAGTGCTCACTGCTCAGTGCTCACTGCTCACCGCTCACTGCTCAGTGCTGACTGCTCACTGCTCAGTGCTCACTGCTTAGTGCTCACTGCTCAGTGCTCACTGCTCGGTGCTCACTGCTCGGTGCTCAGTGCTCACTGCTCACTGCTCAGTACTCACTGCTCACTGCTCACCGCTCACTGCTCAGTGCTGACTGCTTACTGCTCAGTACTCACTGCTGACTGCTCACTGCTCAGTGCTCACTGCTCAGTACTCACTGCTGACTGCTCACCGCTCACTGCTCAGTGCTCACTGCTCACTGCTCAGTACTCACTGCTGACTGCTCACTGCTCAGTGCTCACTGCTCACTGCTGAGCAAGCCGAGGCACAGAGAGCCGAGTGACCTGTGAGCCCGGGAACAGGAGCTCTGTAGTGCGCACTCAACAGAGCCAGCAACGTGGGCACGGCTGCCCGGGCCATTCGGGGCGCCTGCCAGGCGGGCATCCATCCTGTCGGCCGCCTCCAGTGCTTTAGGGACTTGGGAACCAGGTACCTCGGCTACTCCTGGTGGGGCTGGAGGCGGCCTCCCAGGCCAGTGAGGGCCGGCCTGTCGGGGACGGTGTCCCTCAGTCGATTCTGAGGCACCTACCTGGCGCTCCCTCCAGCCCAGCCGCCAGGCATCTCCACTGTCTCGGGCAGAGTCCGCGATGCCACATCCACTGCCCACTGGCCAGGCTCTCCCTCCAGACAGAGGCTCTGATGGGCGTGGCCCCGGGGGCAGCAGGAGACACTTTTGGTTGTCACACGGGGAGGGGCATAGCTCCTGGCACGCAGGTGGAAGCCAGGGGTGCTGTGCACCTCCTACAGGGCAGAGCGCTCACCGCGGGGCTGCCCTGGGCTGGGACTGCGCTTAGTTCCCACAGTTCCCGAGGCATGAACTTGGGTGACTGCCTCCTGGAGACGCTTGATCCTGGGCCTCAGTTCCCCCCATGGAACCCCCCACACCCCATCGGGTCCAGAGGTTCCCTCTCAGATACAGAAGCATCCAGTCTCATGAACAGGACGCAAGGCCAGGCTGTGTGGGAGAATAAAACGCATCTAATCCTTCCGTAATTTAAGACGTGGCTTCAGTTATCTTCCTCCCTCGCAAAGCCGTGGGCTGTATGAGGACTCTGCTGTCTGTGCCAACAGCCAGTGGACCAGGACGGGGGCACAGTGGTCGGTCAGGGCCACCCAGGCCCAAGGAACCTGAGCCAGTGAGATGGAGATTCCAGGCAAACACCCGTTAGCCCAGGTGCATTCACCTGGAATTCCCACCTCACCATGTCCTGTATTTGACCTGGAGGCCAAAGCAGGGGCACAGCAAGGACACCCAGAGTCCCGCCTGCAGCCGAGGCCAGTCCAGGGCCAACACGGAGGCAGCAGATGGCCAGCCGTCCCTGCAGTCCCGGCACACGGGGCGTGGGCTGCAGCGTGTCCTGCCTGTGTGCTGAGCACCGTGCCTGGTACGGAGGCCTCACAGAGCTGCTCAGAGGGCGATGCCAGAGTCCTGTGGGAGCAGACGCCAGGGTCCCAGATGGCTCCTGGCAGTGCCCTCGGGCCCTGGGGCCAGGAGGGGCAGTGGGGGCTGGGGAGGGGCAGTGGGAGAACAGGAGGGGCAGTGAGGGGCCGGGGAGGGGCAGTGGGGGAACAGGAGGGGCAGTCAGGGGCTGGGGAGGGCAGTGGGGTGGCGGGAGGGGCAAGGGGGGCTGCATTGAAGGCCACACTCCTCACAGGATTGGGGTCCACACTCTTGCCAGCTCTGAGCCTGGGCCATTCACCCCACCACTCTGACCGCCTGCACACGTGGCCGTGCCGTGTCCGGAGGGCCCGCAGCCTCTCAGGCCGGGCAGGACCCCTGCAGGCAGAGCGAGCGGCACACCCCACTGAGTCAGGGCCGAGGCTGACCCGGGCGGGGCGTGGACTCCATGACCTCACGGCGTTGGCTTCAGTCCCTCTGCCACGCAGACAGGGCCCGGGGGGTGGGGGGCCGGGGGGAGGCCTGCAGGAGGTGGGCGTCCAGACCAGGAGGACCTCTAGGAGGCTGCTGCTGACACGAGGGGCTCTGGGCAGAAGGTTCTCTGCCCTACCCAGCCTCTGCCCCTTCTTCCTACCCACCCGTGCCCGGGACACCCTCCCCATACCCTGGGACACCCTCCCCATACCCTGGGACACCCTCCCCATACCCCGGACACCGTCCCCATACCCCGGACACCCTCCCCATACCCCGGGACACCCACCCGTGCCCGGGACACCCTCCCCATACCCCGGACACCCCATACCCCGGGACACCCTCCCCATACCCCGGACACCCTCCCCATACCCCGGGACACCCCCCCCATACCCCGGACACCCTCCCCCTACCCCGGGAAACCCTCCCCATAACCTGGACACCCTCCCCATACCCCAGGACACCCTCCCCATACCCCGGACACCCTCCCCATACCCCCGGACAACCCTCCCCATACCCCGGACACCCTCCCCATACCCCGGGACACCCTCCCCATACCCCGAACACCCTCCCCATACCCCGGGAAAACCTCCCCATACCCCGGGACACCCTCCCCATACCCCGGGACACCCTCCCCATACCCCGGACAACCTCCCCATACCCCGGGACACCCTCCCCATACCCCGGGACAACCTCCCCATACCCCGGGACACCCTCCCCATACCCCGGACACCCACCCCATACCCCAACACCCTCCCCATACCCCGGGACACCCTCCCCATACCCCCGGGACACCCACCCCATACCCTGGGACACGCTCCCCATACCCCGGACACCCTCCCCATACCCTGGGACACGCTCCCCATACCCCGGACACCCTCCCCATACCCCGGGACACCCTCCCATTACCCCAGGACACCCTCCCCATACCCCCGGACAACCCTCCCCATACCCCGGACACCCTCCCCATACCCCGGGACACCCTCCCCATACCCCGGACACCCACTCGTGCCCGGGAAACCCTCTCCATACCCCGGACACCCTCCCCATACTCCGGGACATCCACCCGTGCCCGGGACACCCTCCCCATACCCCGGGACACCCTCCCCATACCCCGGGACACCCACCCGTGCCCAGGACACCCTCCCCATACCCCGGGACACCCACCCCATACCCAGACACCCTCCCCATACCCTGGGACACCCTCCCCATGCCCCGGACACCCACTCGTGCCCGGGACACCCTCCCCATACCCCGGACACCCTCCCCATACCCCGGGACACCCACCCCATACCCCAGGACACCCACCCGTGCCTGGAACACCCTCCCCATGACCCGGGACACCCACCCATGCCCAGGACACCCTCCCCATACCCCGGGACACCCTCCCCATACCCCGGACACCCACCCGTGCCCGGGACACCCTCCCCATACCCCGGGACACCCACCCGTGCCTAGGACGCCCTCCCCATACCTGGGACACCCACCCCATACCCTGGACACCCTCCCCATACCCCAGGACACCCACCCGTGCCCGGGACACCCTCCCCATACCCCGGGACACCCTCCCCATACCCCAGACACCCACCTTATACCCCGGACACCCACCCCGTGCCTGGGACACCCTCCCCATAACCCAGGACACCCTCCCCATACACCGGGACACCCACCCGTGCCCGGGACACTCTCCCCATACTCCGGGACACCCACCCGTGCCTGGAACACCCTCCCCATGCCCCGGGACACCCTCCCATTACCCCAGGACACCCTCCCCATACCCCAGGACACCCACCCCATACCCGGACACCCTCCCCATACCCCGGACACCCTCCCCATACCCCGGACACCCTCTCCTTACCCAGGACACCCTCCCCATACACCGGGACACCCACCCGTGCCCGGGACACCCTCCCCATACCTGGGACACCCACCACATACCCCGGACACCCTCCCCATACCCCGGGACACCCACCCCATACCCCAGGACACCCACCCGTGCCTGGAACACCCTCCCCATGCCCCGGGACACCCACCCATGCCCAGGACACCCTCCGCATACCCCGGGACACCCTCCCCATACCCCGGACACCCACCTTATACCCCGACACCCACCCCGTGCCTGGGACACCCTCCCCATACCCCGGGACACCCTCCCCATACCCCGGACACCCACCCGTGCCCCAGACACCCTCCCCATACCCCGGGTCACCCACCCGTGCCTAGGACGCCCTCCGCATACCTGGGACACCCACCCCATACCCTGGACACCCTCCCCATACCCCAGGACACCCACCCGTGCCCGGGACACCCTCCCCATACCCCGGGACACCCTCCCCATACCCCAGACACCCACCTTATACCCCGGACACCCACCCCGTGCCTGGGACACCCTCCCCATAACCCAGGACACCCTCCCCATACACCGGGACACCCACCCGTGCCCAGGACACCCTCCCCATATCCCGGGACAACCACCCCATACCCCGGGACACCCACCCGTGCCTGGAACACCCTCCCCATGCCCCGGGACACCCTCCCCATACCCCGGACACCCACCCGTGCCCGGGACACCCTCCCCATACCCCGGACACCCTCCCCATACCTGGGACACCCACCCCATACCCTGGACACCCTCCCCATACCCCAGGACACCCACCTGTGCCCGGGACACCCTCCCCATACCCCGGGACACCCTCCCCATACCCCGGACACCCACCTTATACCCCGGACACCCACCCCGTGCCTGGGACACCCTCCCCATAACCCAGGACACCCTCCCCATACCCCGGACACCCACCCGTGCCCGGGACACCCTCCCCATACCCCGGACACCCTCCCCATACCCCGGACACCCTCCCCATAACCCGGGACACCCACCCATGCCTGGGACACCCACCCGTGCCTGGAACACCCTCCCCATACCCGGGACACCCACCCATGCCCGGGACACCCTCCCCATACCTGTAACACCCACCCCATACCCTGGACACCCTCCCCATACCCCGGACACCCACCCCATACCCCAGGACACCCACCCGTGCCTGGGACACCCTCCCTATACCCCGGGACACCCACCCGTGCCCAGGACACCCTCCCTATACCCCGGGACACCCACCCCATACCCCGGGACACCCACCCCATACCCGGACACCCTCCCCATATCCCAGACACCCACCTTATACCCAGGACACCCTCCCCATATCCCAGACACCCACCTTATACCCAGGACACCCTCCCCATACCCCAGACACCCACCTTATACCCAGGACACCCTCCCCATACCCCGGACACCCTCCTCATACCCCGGACACCCACCCTGTGCCCCGGACACCCTCCCCATACCCCGGACACCCACCCTGTGCCTGGGACACCCTCCCCCTACCCCGGACACCCTCCCCATACCCCAGACACCCACCTTATACCCCGGACACCCACCTTATACCCCAGATACCTACCCTGTGCCTGGGACACCCTCCCCATACCCCGGACACCCTCCCCATACCCCGGACACCCACCTTATACCCCGGACACCCACCTTATACCCCAGACACCCACCCTGTGCCTGGGACACCCTCCCCATACCCCGGACACCCTCCCCATACCCCGGACACCCACCCCATACCCCAGGACACCCACCCGTGCCTGGGACACCCTCCCTATACCCCGGGACACCCACCCGTGCCCAGGACACCCTCCCTATACCCCGGGACACCCACCCCATACCCCGGGACACCCACCCCATACCCGGACACCCTCCCTATACCCCAGACACCCACCTTATACCCAGGACACCCTCCCCATATCCCAGACACCCACCTTATACCCAGGACACCCTCCCCATACCCCGGACACCCTCCTCATACCCCGGACACCCACCCTGTGCCCCGGACACCCTCCCCATACCCCGGACACCCACCCTGTGCCTGGGACACCCTCCCCATACCCCGGACACCCTCCCCATACCCCGGACACCCACCTTATACCCCGGACACCCACCTTATACCCCAGACACCTACCCTGTGCCTGGGACACCCTCCCCATACCCTCGGACACCCTCCCCATACCCCGGACACCCTCCCCATACCCCGGACACCCACCTTATACCCCGGACACCCACCTTATACCCCAGACACCTACCCTGTGCCTGGGACACCCTCCCCATACCCCGGACACCCTCCCCTACCCCACACCCCATGTCCCGGACACCCACCTACCCCGGACACCCATGTACCCCCTGGGGACACCCACCTCCCCATACCCCGGACACCCACCTTATACCCCAGACACCCACCCTGTGCCTGGGACACCCTCCCCATACCCCGGACACCCTCCCCATACCCCGGACACCCTCCCCATACCCCGGACACCCACCCTGTGCCTGGGACACCCTCCCAGGCCGGTGTCCTCGGGGTTTCTTTCCCACAGCTTTCTGACCTGCCTCGCCCTACAGACACTTAGCTTCAGCGCACGTCCTGTTCTAACCACCTGGTCGCTGTCACGCCACCTGCATGTCCTCCTGGAGGGCGGGGCTGCAGGCACTCATCCCAGGGCCCCACCCAGCCCCAGACGTTGTCAAAGTTCAAGAAAAATTTGTTGAATGAACAAGGGGCCTGTTATGGCTGGAGGTGGGGCAGTAAACAGAGGAAATGGAGTGGGTGACGTGGGTGGTCCTTAGTCACCAGCCTGGACAAGGATGCGTCTTCGGGATTCCGGAATGAGAAGTCAGCATTCCCAGGAATGGTCCGAACTTGACATCACCTCATGTGCCTGTCCTAAGTCAGGCTGGTGGCTCATGATAAAGAAGGCCGTCTTTCTGGGCCAGAGTCGTGCTCACAGTTTGGGGCTTTTTCGTTTTAAAAAGATGTGATGCTAAGCACATGGTTCCCTATGCTCAAAAGCAGCTCTGGCCACATGTCAGTAGATTTTATCTTTCTTGAAATACTCCCAACATTTCTCAGCGTCTGCATTCATCTCTGTGTATATCGAAAACGTCGTTTCATGCCCGGCCAGCGTGGCTCAGGGGTTGAGCGTGGACCTATGAACCAGGAGGTTGCGGTTCAATTCCCAGTCAAGGCACGTGCCCGGGTTGCGGGCTCGGTCCCCAGTGTGGGGCGTGCAGGAGGCAGCCAATCAATGGTTCTCTCTCATCACTGATGTTTCTATTTTCTCTCCCTCCCTCTCCCCCTTCCTCTCGGAAGTCAATAAAAATATTTTTTTAGAAAATACAATGTTGTTTCATAAGGAAAATTGGGTTTCGTAGTGTTTATGAGGATCCTTAGCCTGGGCCCAACACCTGAGTGCCATTCACGTGGTGACACTCCATCCGCCAGCCAGTCAGCACCCAGCACAGACCGGCTGCCGGCCGGTGTCATTGCGGCACGCCCATCCGGACCTGCCGGTGTGCGGGTGGGGACCTGCGGTGTACTGTGCAGGGTGACTCACCGGCCCTGGCAGACAGTTCGTCACCCACTCCCAGTCCCCCGCGGGGAGCCGGCCCAGCGGCCTCTCACTGCCCCAGGCCCCCGGACCTCGCCCCCCTCCCCGTGTCTTCTCCAGCTTCTGAGGGCGCGGGGTGTCCCCAGCCGGGGTGTCTAGATCCATGCTGAGGTTCTGACACTCGCAGGAGAGCTTAGTCCTTCTCCCTGTTTACGTGTCTCAGCGGGGCTCTCCTCGGGTTTGGACAGCACACACATTTCCCAAGAACAGCCGGGCCCCTTGTGCCCAGGCCCCTAGGAAAGCAGGGAGCTCCGACCCGCACCCCTCCCGCTCCACTCCAAGGACAGGCTGAATGGCAAAGCCGGCTTGTTCTCACGGCTGTGTGAACGACTGGCAGCCTCTCCCGCCTGCCGGCCTTGGGGGCGGGGGGTGATCCTCTAGGGCAGTGGACCTCGCGGACCACCAGTGGTCCTGCTCCTCTAGGGCACATGGGAGACATTCTCATGAGCTGGTATTGCCGGTGGCTGCCCTTGGCCAGCCGGAAGGGACGGAGGGCTCAGGTGAGTCACGCAGGCCCAGCAGTCTGGTTTGCTGCGGGACTGGCAGGAAAGGAGGGTGGAGCCTGGCAGTGGCTGTGGGAGGGCAGGACGGCGCGCAGGTGTGCCGGCCCTGCAGATGGCTCCCCTGAGGAGCCTGGGTCCCCCGCTGTAGCCCGCTGAGGGCCTAGTGCTGAAACCCCACACCAGTCACATGGACTAAGGGTTCAGAGGCTCCAGGAGCCAGCCAACCAGGCAGGTTCCCTGCACCGCGCAGCGCCTGCAGGGGTGGAGCCCAGAGCGCTGAGGGTGAGGGGCAGGGGCAGGAGCAGGTGACAGGCTGGGGCCTGCACGGTCTCAGCTCCCTGGGGGAGGGCACCCCATGCACCTGTTGAATCGAGGCCGTGACCCCGGGACCTCAGTCTCCTCGCCTCTCACTGAGGGTGCTGTGAGGAGCAGGGTGGTAACTGCTGAGCCTGCGGAGCAGCCAAGGAGTTGACCCCGGTGCCTTGTTTCATGGCTGCTTTCGGCAGAGTCTGGGAGGGAGGCAGCGGGCCCAGCTCTGGGGGCTCGGGGTGGGGGTGAAGGAGACAGGAGCCAGCAAGGACTCTGGGGTCCTGCCTCGGCAGGTGGTCATGCCAGACAGCCAGGGAAGGACATGGGAGAAGGGCCAGCGAGGACCGGCCCGACGCCCACCCTAACACGGGTGAACCGAAGACAGCGCTGCGGGAGTTCGGCCAGTCACAGGACAGATGATTACCGTGGGTCCGCTCAGGAGTGAGGACCCAGAGTCAGACCCAGAGATGGGATGGCAGCTGGTGGGGGCAGGGCTGGAAGAGCAGAGTGCTTCCTGGTCAGGTCTCCATTTGGAAAGATGGTAGGGACATGTAGGAGGCAGCCGATCCATGGTTCTCTCTCATCACTGAAGTCTCTCTCTCTCCCCTCTCCCTTCCTCTCTGAAATAACTGAAAGTATCCTATCTAATAAGAGTAATATGCAAATTGACCATACCTCTGATACAACCCAAGCCACGCCTACCAGCCAATCAGGAGTAAGTATGCAAATTAACCCAACCAAGATGACTGCGGCCACGGAACAAGCAGGAGGCTTGGGTTTCCCCGGCAATGGAGGAAGCCAAGCTTCCTGCACACCCTGGCCGGCCCAGGCCTCCACTCAAGGCTACAAAGTTTCAATTATAGAAGATAAATAAATCCTAGATACCAGGGCCTCCGCTTGGGTTGCCGGGGAGCGTGGCCAGCCTGCAAACCACCACAGGCCCCTTGCCCAGGCCGCCCCACGCCCCAAGGGAACCCCCACCCTGATCTGAGACACCCTTCAGGGCAAACCAGCCGGCCCCCACCCGTGTACCAGGCCTCTATCCTATCTAATAAAAGAGTAATATGCAAATTGACCATCACTCCAACACACAAGATGGCTGCCCTCATGTGATCAAAGATCCTGCCCCCATGTGGACACAAGATGGCCACCACAAGATGGCCAGCAGGGGAGGGCAGTTGGGAGGGACCAGGCCTGCAAAGGAGGGCAGTTGGGGGTGATCAGGCTGGCAGGGGAGCAGTTAGGCATCGATCAGGCTGGCAGGGGAGTGGATAGGGGGTGATCAGGCTGGCAGGCAGAAGCGGTTAGGGGCAATCAGGAAGGCAGGCAGGCGAGCAGTTGGGAGTCAGCAGTCCTGGATTGTGAGAGGGATGTCTGACGGATCGGGCCTAAATGGGCAGTCGGACATCCCTCGAGGGTTCCCAGATTGGAGAGGGTGCTGGCTGGGCTGAGGGACACACACACCCCGTGCATGAATTTCGTGCACCGGGCCTCTAGTATTTGATAAAAAGACCCAACTGTTTATCTTCAATCTCTAGCAAGCTGATATGTGAAAAGTACCACTTGGTTATATCACTTGGCAAACATTATTTTTTTTTAAATATATTCTTTACTGATTTTTTACAGAGAGGAAGGGAGAGGGAGAGAGAGCTAGAAACATTGATGAGAGAGAAACATCAATCAGCTGCCTCCTGCACACCCCCCACTGGGGATGTGCCTGCAACCAAGGCACAAGCCCTTGACCAGAATTGAACCTGGGACCCTTGAGTCTGCAGGCTGACGCTCCATCCACTGAGCCAAGCCAGTTAGGGCGCAAACATTATTTTTATTACTATTGGTGATGATATGATTATTTTACTTTTTAAAAAAATCCTCGCCTGAGGATATTTTTCCCATTGATTTTTAGAGAGTGGAAGAGAGTGAGGGAAGGGGAGAGAGAAGAGCCAGAGAGGGAAACATTGGCGTAGGAGAGGCACATCTATTGGCTGCCTCCTGCACAAGCCTAACTGGGCCTGGGGATTGAGCCTCCACCCAGGTGCGTGCCCTTCCCTGGGAATGGAACCCAAGGCCCTTTGATGCTCGGGCTGACTAGCCACTGAGCCCACCGGCCAGACCCCCACACTCTCTACTGGGGTCGGCGGGAATCACCTGGAGGGTTGTGGCCGCGGGCCTGATGGAGCAGGTGCAGGGCGGCCTGGGAATGTGCATGTCTGTCTTCTTCGTGCTGGGGGCGCAGGACTGGCCTGATAGCCCCTCGGGATGTGCGTCTGCGGGCTGGCCAGGCCCAGGGCTTCTTCAGGACCCAGATGGAGATGGAGGGATCAGTATACACCCAACAAAACAGGACACTTTGGGGAAAAGATCAGTTTAAGCTGGAGACATTTGAGATTCAGAAGACATAAGAAACCCAGCCGGTGTGGCTCAGGGGTTGAGTGTTGGCCCACGAACCAGGAGATCATGGTTCCATTCCCGGTCGAGGCACAGGCCCGGGTTGTGGGCTTGATCTCAGTGTGGGGCGTGCAGGAGGCAGCCGATCCATGATTCTCTCTCATCATTGATGTCTCTATCTCTCTCTCCCTTCCTCTCTGAAATCAATAAAAATATATATTTTTTTAAAGACACAAAATAAGGCCTCGGGAAATGAAACCAGAAACTCTCTTCAAGGGAGTTTTATGGACTTGAAGGAGACGAAGACCATTCAAACCTGTGTAGACTAACTTCCCAAACTCTCTCTCCTGCTCATTCTCCTGAAAACCATTATCTTTCCAGAAAGTCAAGTGTTCCCCCTCTTAGCTGTGACCATGGAGTAAGCCCCATCCTGCCCGGCCCTGTGAGTTACCGTCACCAAGTCACCCCACACAGCCATCACCTCAGCGTCTCGTCACCTCAGCAACTCGCCCCGGGGACCTGTCTGTCCTCGGGCTAACTTGCGGGTCGGGATGGAACCCAAGAGGGCAGAGGGAAGTGTTCCCTCTCCAATAAGATCAGCCTGAGCTCACGGGCTGGGTCAGGGTTTATAGCTGTGTGTCCCGGCTAAAGCCACACCCTGCAGAGAGCCTGGGAGCCCCCCCCCCCCCACCAACCCCCGTTTCACAGCCCCCAGGAGCCCCCAGCCGGCAACTGGGCAAGGAGGTGGCTCTGATGGAGGCCACACGGCAGCCCCATCTTCAGGGCGAGCTGCCCGAGTGGCCAGACCAGCTGAAACCTGGGAGTCCCTTGCATTCTGAATGTTAACCTTTTAGAGGCTGGAGTGGGTGGTAGTGTTTGGAGGCCCAGGCGTCTGTCAATGCTGTGGGAGCCGGGCATGGCCAGGCTGACACACGGGGTCCGAGCCGCCAGCGTCCATCTCCGAGGTGGTTTTTTGTTTTTTGGTGGATAAAGAGAAATCGCATTTATTTAGGGAAAGAGGATAGGGACGGGATACCCAAAGGGAAGGGCGCACAGCACCGAGCAGGGGACTCAGCAGCGGCCTGGCTGCGCGGGCAGGCTGCGGGTGGAGGCCGGTGAGCGACAGGCGCCTTCAGGCCGGTCCGGTCCTCGTGGGTCTGACTCCTGGGGCCCAGCGTCTACTTCCTGGTCTTTTGCTCTCCTGTGGCGAGAAGCTGCGAATCCTACTTGGGGGACACTGAAACCGAAACGCGGGGCCTGAGTCCTTGCTCATTGTCTCGTGAAATCCAAGGATGAAGCCGCTGGCGAAGACGGCCGGTGAGACGGGGGTTATGGGAGAAGCCAGTCCCAGGGACGGTGCCGCGGGGTCCGGGACCAGCAGGGCCCGGAGCCTCCTTTCCCGTCGCAGTCGGGGTTCAAGTCTGTTCGTCCAGGTGGAGGCCCAACGGCCACATGCCTGTGGCGCAGGGATGAGCCCGCTCCCAGGGCCGCCCATCAGGAACCCACTGCGCCTGGAGAAGAGGGCGAGCCACCTCCGAGGTTTAAGGAGGCTGAACGGCCACACCTGGCTTCCGGCAGATTCCAGCCTGGACTGGGGAGGAGGCCAGGTGCCTGGGGGTGGCGGGGGAGCCCCAGGGCCGCTGACCTCTGACCTCGTTCTGCGGGTACCAGGAGCTCAGCCCATGAAGACAGCGTCCCTCTCCCCGCGCCCTGGGCTCCCACACCCCCAAGTCCACAGGTCGTCACAAGGCCTCATAACCCCCTTGACCAGGGGCAGGGTGGGCACCACTCCCCACCCGCCACCCTCCCCCTCTCAGAATCTGCACTTGCCGCTCCAAAGTGCATGTTACCAATTAATAAACATTTTCTAGAAATGCTGCAACTGAAACGACTTGTGTTTCTCAGAGAAGTTGGCAACACTAACTCAGAAATCTGTGCAAGTCTGGTCTGTCCTTGCCCGGCATGGCTCGGAGACACTCAAACACGTTCCAGAGCACACCAGACAAGGCTAGGGCCGTGGGAACCTCCCAGCAGGCCCAGGCCGTCCTGGGAGAGGCCCCGAGCAAGGCGGACTCCAGCCCTGGATGAGGGGTCCTGTGGGGTTGAGAACTCAAGAGGAAGAGCTCCAGGAGCAGGTGTCCGCGGCAGGGACGCTGGGGCCTGGGCCCTGGAAACACACCCGGACCCTCAGTCGGGCTCAGCCAGGTGCCCGCTCGTCAAATACGCAAAAATCTAGTTCATCACAGAATTTGAAATGCAAGTGATCGATGAACATAAAAAGGGCACTTGAGCACCCTCGCCGGTGTGGCTCAGTGGATAGAGCGTCTGCCTGAGGACTGAAGGGTCCCAGGTTCAATTCCAGTCAAGAGCATGTACCTTGGTTGCGGGCACATCCCCGGGGGGGCGGAGTGCAGGAGGCAGCTGATCGATGTTTCTCTCTCATTGATATTTCTAGCTCTCTGTACCTCTCCCTTCCTCTCTATAAAAAAATCAATAAAATATATATATTTTTAAAAAGGCACTTGAGCGCCCTGGCTGGTGTGGCTCAATGAATAGAGCATCAGCCTTCGGACTAAAGGGTCCTGGGTTCGATTCCAGTCAAGGGCACATGTCCGGGTTGTGAGCTCAAAGTCCAGTAAGGGGCATGCAGGAGGCAGCCTATCCTGATTCTCGATCCTCACTGATTTTCTCTCTCTCCCTCTCCCTTCCTCTCTGAAATCAATAACAATATATATATATGTAAACGAGGCCTGGAGCAAGTTAACAGGAGCACCTTTATTTATTTATTTATTTATTAATATATTTTATTGATTTTTACAGGGAGGAAGGGAGAGGGATAGAGAGCTAGAAATGTCGATGAGAGAGAAACATCGACCAGCTGCCTCCTGCACACCCCCCACCGGGGATGTGCCCGCAATCAAGGTACATGCCCTTGACCGGAATCGAACCTGGGACCTTCCAGTCCGCAGGCCGACTCTCTATCCACTGAGCCAAACCGGTTTCGGCAATATATATTTTTTAAAAGGTACTTGAGCCCTGGCCGGTGTTGCTCAGTGGTTGGGGTGTCGTCCACGCACCAAATGGTCATGGGTTCAATTCCAAGTCACGGGCATGTACCTGGGATGCAGGTTTGATCCCCAGAAGGCAACCGATCTATGTGTCTCTCTCTTTCCTCTTTTCCTCCGTTCCACTCTCTCTAAAAAAATCAATGGAAAGAATATCCTCAGGTGAGGATCAACAGCCACCAAGAGTAGATTGTTACGTCCTGATGCGGGAGGGTGTCCTTTTCTTGTTACGTTATGGGAACAGATCTAAAAACGGGAGCCCCGGCCAGTGTGCCAGCATCGTCTATGCACCAAAAGGCCAGTCACTGGTTTGGTCCTGGTCAGACCAATGTTCTCTCTCTCACATCAGTGCCCCCCCCCGCATCTCGCAGCATGTCCTGGGTGAGAATTAGAAAGTGGAAAGCAAGCACAGGAGCAGAGGCCCGGAAGCAGAACAAGGCAGACCGCACAGGACGTTTGTTCGCCTGGAAACCGCAGCCCTAGTCTCCGAGGAAGCGCCCGACAGCCTCCCGGTGCCGGGCGTCCAGGAGCCGTTGTGGCCACGTTGCTGGGGGCCCCCACAAGCAGGCGGGGCTCTGTGGGCTGTTTCCAGAGCCGCAGAGTTTGTCTGGGGGGGTGGGGGGGAAGGCCGAGGTCGGATCCGCCCCCAGCGCCACCTCCTTGACCTGCAGGCGCCGCAGCCGTCCACGCCCAGCGGCTGCTGCCCGACGCCCCTTCGGGGACTCGCAGGACCCGCTCTCCTTCTAAAGCAGTGGTTCTCAGCCTTCCTAACGCCGCGGCCCTCTAATACAGCTCCCCACGCTGTGGTGACCCCCAACCACAAAACTATTTTCGCTGCTACTTCATAACTGTAATTTTGCTACTGTTATGAATCGTAATGTAAATATCTGTGTTTTCCGACGGTCTTAGGCGACCCTGCTAGTGGTTCTCAACCTGCTGTAGAGCCTAAGACCATGGGAAAACACAGATATTTACATTACGATTCATAACAGTAGCAAAATTACAGTTATGAAGTAGCAGCGAAAATAGTTTTGTGGTTGGGGGTCACCACAGCGTGGGGAGCTGTATTAGAGGGCAGCGGCGTTAGGAAGGCTGAGAACCACTGCTCTGAAGCCAAGTCTCACACCTTCCCACTGAAGCCCTGTCAGGGGCTGACCTTCGTCCCCACACTGTGTCCCATTGGATGCCTAACCTTTGACCCTCTGGATGTGACTGGAGACAGGTCCACGGCAGTGACCAGGTGAGCCACCAGGGTGCTAGGTCTCCAGCGTGGCCCTGACCCTGTGCCCACTGTGTCCCTGTGGGAAGGGACCCGTGGACACAGACGCCGGGAAGGTGCGGGGAGGCACGGAGGAGGCGCCGCTGGGGCTGGACCGCCTTCTCCTCAGGCCTCTGAGGGACCCGCCGCCGGCGCCTGGAAGCGGGGCCTCGGCCTCCAGACCCGGGACGATCCGCTGTGCGCTCAGCTGCGCGGGGAGCGGGCCCTGAGCGGTTGCCGTGGCGTTCCTCACGCCCACCCTGTGTACTCCCACGCGCCCCAGGCTGCTCAGCACTTGTCCCAGACACATCTGCATCCGACTGTGCAGATGCGGGGGTTTAGCCTCTTCTCAGAGTCTCTCCACCCTTTGCGGGTCTCACGTGTAGGACCGCCGTATGGGGGGGGGGGGCGCGGGGGGCTGCAGGCCGGCCCTCGGCAGGAGGCGGGGGCCCGGACCTGAGGGCCGGGCCAGGTGATGCTCGGCCTGTGGGGCCCGCACGGGTCCGGCCGCACATTCCAACCCTTTTACAGAAAACGTGAACTGCTCCTGCTCCGGCCCCAAAGGCTGCACACCGTGGAGTCCATTTACCAAGTGCTTGGAATGACGGCACTTGGGAAATGGCGTGGGAATGGGGGCCCGCAAGGATTAGGGCCGGGGCGGGGTCGGGGAGGCGGTGGGTGCCGGCGGCATCTTCCCTGCGGATGATACAAAAACCTACAAGAGATCAAACTGAGAGGACGCGGTGCTGCAGGTGCCGCACAGGGGCAGGTAAACGGGCTGGGGCCTGGCTCAGGCGGGTGGGTTGGGACATTGAGCTATAATTTTGCACGATGTCACCATTCGGGAAACGGGGCAAGGGCACGGGGATCTCGGTATGATTCTTGCTTTGCTCTTTTTGTTTGTTTGCTAATCCTCACCCGAGGATATTTTCCCACTGATTTTTAGAGAGAGTGGAAGGAGGAAGGGAGGGAGAGAGAGAAACATTGATGTGAGAGAGACACAGCGATTGGTTGTCTCCTGCACGAGCCCCAACTGGGGGCTGGGGATGGAGCCTGCAACCTAGGTACATGCCATTGACCGGAATCGACCCCAAGACCCTTCAGTCCTCAGGCCGATGCTCTATCCACTGAGCAAATGGCCAGGGCTCGTTGTGATTTTTTTTTACAACTGCCTGTGAACCTGCAATTATTTCAATAAAAAAAACCATTGTACTATATTCCTAGGACTGGTGTCCTGAAGCCGCAGAATTAGGTTCCCTCAGTCTCCTGGAGGCCAGAATCAGGGTGCTGTGGATGGGCGCCTGCTGGGGTGCTGGGGAGAAGCTGTTCCTAGCCTGTCTCTTAGATTCTGGGGGTGGCCAGACCCCTCACGCCAGCCTCTGCCTCTGTCGCCACCAGGCCATGCCCTGTGTCTGTTTCTAAGCTCCCTATCAGGCCACCATCCCCGGGTTTAGCATGACCCTCTTAAGTTGGTCACACCTACAAAGGCCTTATTTCTAAACTAGAGGCCCAGTGCATGAATTCATGCATGGGTGGGGTCTGGCTGGCCCGGCCCCAATCAGGGTAGATTGGGGCTGGGCCTGTCGGGAGGAGGAGATGGTGGGAAATTGGCTGGCTGAGTGGGGGGGCCTCAGGCGATTGGTCAGCAGGCCCCGCCCCCGATTGGGGTTGGGGGGCCAATTGGGGGCCAGCAGCCTGGGAGAGGGGCCATGGGTGGTTGACCAGCCATCCCTGCCCGCTATTGGGGGGGGCAATCAGGGGTGGGGCCAGTCAGGGGGAGGGGCTGTGGGCCGATCAGGGTGGTGGGGACCCATCGGGGGTGGGGCCAGCTGGGGGGAGGGGCTGCAGGAGGTTGGCCAGCCAGCCCCGCCCCCTATTGGGGTGGGGGGGCAATCAGGGGCTGGGTTGGCCGGGGGCGGGGGGCAGGCTGTGGGCCTATTGGGGTGGGGGACCAATCAGGGTCAGTCTGGGGAAAGGAGTGGGGCGTTTGGCCGGCCAGCCCCGCCCTTGATCAGGGTGGGAGAGTCTCGTAGTGGGCAGTACTTATTAAAGGATACTTTTGAGAACAGTAACTGGGAAGAATGGGAAAAGAGCAGGTTTGAGCAGAGGAATAAGTAAAGCTGCAATGCTGGCCAAGGATCAGCCTCAGCAAACCACATAGAGAGTCTTGGGACAATGGGGAAAAAAGGAGACATATGTACCTGATTGGGCCGGTTAGCTGGCCACAGTGGGCGTCATAGTGACCAGTCGTTACGGTCATTACGGTGTTACGGTCACTGGCTTTTTATGTATATAGATAAGGCCCTGTTCACAGGTACCTGTGCTTCCATATTTCTGTGGGGAGGACATAATTCAACCCCAAGAACCAATCACAGGTTCTTTTCTTTTCTTTTTTAACTTGATTTTACATAGAGAGGAAGGGAGAGGGGGAGAGAGATAGAAACTGAAAGATGAGACAGAGGGCCAAAAACCAGGACCTCAGGCTTTATTAGAGGAGAAGGACCCTGCCGGGCTGCCTTGCAAAGGAAGAGAGCACATGTGCAGGGGTGAAGGCGCCTTTTGAGGGGAGGAAAGGGAAGGGATGGGGCTTAGGGTACTCGGCACGCGCTGATTGGTGGTTTCATATAAAGCACATGATTAGGCACTTAGGTACTTAGGAATCGGGGGCTTAGGGTATTTGGCAGGTGCTGATTGGTGGTTCAATGTAGAGTCCATATAAGGTGCTGGTTAGGTGCTCAGGAATGTCCAGGCTGCAGGTGCAGTTTACCTCATACTCCGTCCATCAGTTGGGGGAAGGGAGGATCTATCAGAAATGTCAATGATGAGAGAGAATCATTGATTGGCTGCCTCCTGCATGCCCCCTGCTGGGGATCAAGCCCCCAACCTGGGCATGTACCCTGACCGGGAATTGAATCCTGACTTCCTGGTTCATAGGTTGATTCTCAACCACTGAGCCACACCAGCTGGACCAAACACATTTTTAAATGTTACTGAATTAATAGAGGTTTGGGCCTCTTGGAACTGTCTTCATCAATAAATAATTAGATTATAATGCTGCTACCTGAGGGGCCATGATAATTTTGGGTGTTAAATGTGGTTCTCATAGTCAGATATGGACGTGCAATGCTCATGGTGCCTGCAGGTGAAGGTAATATGTTCCCTGCAAACCTTGGCAAGATGGCAGGGGGCAGGGCCGAGACGTGCCGGATGGTGAGGCCAGGAGCTGGCCCTGCTGGGAGCAGCCCTGTCCCCGAGGGTCATCAAGCCGCCTGGACCACTAGTGCCCAGATGTCATGCAACAAGGAAGGTCCTGCGGGGAGTGAGTGGGCGGAGCACATCTCCTCATGGAGACGCAGGCGGCCACGCTGGGCTCCGCAGGAGGAGGCACGGTTCTGGCTCACAGGAGCCTCGCGGCTCTGCCGGGCTCCGAGCTTCAGTTGGGGCAGCGGCAGGGCACCGCCCGGCGTGGGGTGGGGAGGCCCTAAGAGCCACTGGTAACGTCCATCACAGGTGCTCCCTCACCCTGCCCTGTGGTGGCCGCCAGGTGCTCACTTCCACAGCCTGCAGAGGCGGGGCGCTCCGCCCTGCCCTGGGGGCAAATGCCCAAGCCGATTGACAGGACAAGTGGCTGGAATGGGATTTCGGGACTGAGATAGTGGGCACTTCAATTCCCATGATGCCATAGTGCCCCTCTTAAGCATGAGCTCTCCTGGCAGCTGGGCCCAGGCAGGCCCAGGGACAGAGCGAGGTGGCGCAGGACCCCTCTGCACCCCAGCACCCCCAAGCACGCAGCCCGAGAGCAGACAGGGGCTTGCGCTGCTGATGGCGCGCCAGCCTCACCGAGGCACATTCAGTCCGCAGGCCGACGCTCTGTCCACTGAGCCGGACCGCTGAGCCCAGCAGTGGGTTTTGCTGAGAGTGAGGACGCTGGCTTTCCATGCGTTTGGTGGGATTGTAAATTAGAAGGCACCGTTTTACCGCCCAAGACTCTATTTTAGGGGTTTATCCTGAGGAGAGAATAGGAGGTCATTTTAAAAGTGGATATAATTGTGACTCTTGGGCACATAGAATTAATGCATCCAGATGGTCCCCAGCTCACGAAGACATTACAGCTGGCTCCAAGGCACTTCCAGGAGCCAGGCCGGGAGGGTCCCAGAGGAGCTGCTGCTTTGTCTGGGACAGCAGCCAGCAGGGCCCCCGGGGATAATTAATTTGCATTTCTATGGACACAAATCCTTTGCATTATGAGTTTTGTTTTGTTTTTTAAATGTATTTTTATTGATTTCAAAAAGGAACGGAGAGGGAGAGATAGAAACATCAATGATGAGAGAATCATTGATTGGCCTCCTCCTGCACGCCCACCCCGAGGATGGAGCCCACAGTCTGGGCACGTGCCCTCCTGGTTCATGGGTGGATGCTCAGCCACTGAGCACTCCAGTAGGGCACGTTCTGTTTTTACAGTTATAGTCACAATCTAGCTCGCGGACCACGAAAGGCATGAATACCTGATAGGGGAGCTGCAGGACGCCCTGTAAGCACTGTCCCCCACTTCAAAGCCTTTTGCAATCTTTCCTTCTTCATTTTTAAGATTTATTTTTTATCTTATGAAATATTTGTAATTGCTTTTAGAGAGAAAGGAAGGGAGAGAGAGAGGGAGAGAAACATTGCTCTGTTCCCTCCCACACACACAACCAGCGATCAACCATGAGACCTGGGTGCGTGCCCTGACTGGGAACTGAACGGGTGACCTTCAGGTGGACAGGGTGCCGCTCAGCCCACAGAGCCCGAGGGCCAGGACGCTCTGCTTTAACGAAGTGGTCTCCTCCCTGTTTAACCAGCCAGGGCTACGGGACCTCCGACGGGTATGCTCTTACACACTCAGGAGACGGATGCCCGGGGCAGTGTGGCAGGGTCCCATGCACCAAAGGGTTGCCGGTTCGATTCCTGGTCAGGGCACAGGCCCCAGTTGTGGGATGTACAACACATTATAAGGGGGATTTAGAAACAACTGAAGTGTCCACAAAGGGAAGCTGGAATTCCCGAGGAGCAGTCGGCGCCATTCCTGTGGTGACCACGCAGTGCCCCCGCTGTTCTACTCAAGCGCCCGGTGCTGGGCTGGGTTCTGGGCAGGGCACCGGGTGCTGGGTGCTGGGGTGGGTACCGGGTGCTGGGTGCTGGGCAGGGCACCAGGTGCTGGGTGCTGGGCAGGGCACCGGGTACTGGGTGCTGGGGTGGGTACCGGGTGCTGGGTGCTGGGCAGGGCACCGGGTGCTGGGCAGGGCACCGGGTACTGGGTGCTGGGTGCTGGGTGCTGGGCAGGGCACCGGGTACCGGGTGCCGGGTGCTGGGTGCTGGGTGCTGGGTTCTGGGTGCTGGGCAGGGCACCGGGTGCTGGGTGCTGGGCAGGGCACCGGGTACTGGGTGCTGGGGTGGGTACCGGGTGCTGGGTGCTGGGCAGGGCACCGGGTGCTGGGCAGGGCACCGGGTACTGGGTGCTGGGCAGGGCACCGGGTACTGGGTGCTGGGTACCGGGTACTGGGTGCTGGGGTGGGTACCGGGTACTGGGTGCTGGGTGCTGTGTGCTGTGTGCTGGGCTGGGCACCGGGTACCGGGTGCCGGGTGCTGGGTGCTGGGCAGGGCACCGGGTACTGGGTGCCGGGTGCCGGGTGCTGGGTGCTGGGTGCTGGGCAGGGCACCGGGTACTGGGTGCTGGGTGCTGGGCAGGGCACCGGGTACCGGGTGCTGGGTGCTGGGTGCTGGGTGCTGGGCAGGGCAGGGCACCGGGTACCGGGTGCCAGGTGCTGGGTGCTGGGTGTTGGGTGCTGGGCAGGGCACCAGGTACTGGGTGCTGGGTGCTGGGTGCTGGGCAGGGCACCGGGTGAAAAATGAGACAGAGGCCGGAGACCAGGAGACCAGGACACAGGCTTTATTGAGGAGAACACCCTGCCGGCTGCCTTCCAGAGGAGAAAGAGCACACGTGCCGGGGTGAACACGCCTATTGAGGGGAGGAAAGGGAAGGGATGGGGCTTAGGGCACTCGGCACGCGCTGATTGGTGGTTTCATATAAGGCACTTGATTAGGTACCTAGGGACTTAGGAATCGGGGGCTTAGGGTATTTGGCAGGTGCTGATGGGTGGTTCAATGTGCAGTCCATATAAGGTGCTGGTTAGGTGCTCAGGGATGTCTGTGCTGCAGGTGGAGTTTACGTCATACTCCGTCCATCAGTTGGGGGAAGGGAGGATCTATCACTGGGTACTGGGTGCTGAGGTGGGTACCGGGTGCTGGGTGCTGGGCAGGGCACCAGGTGCTGGAGTGGGCACCGGGTGCTGAGCTGGGCGCCGCATGCTGGGCAGGGTGCCGGGTGCTAGGCTGGGCGCTGCATGCTGGGTGCCAGGTGCTAGACAGGATGCCGGGTGCTGGGCTGGGTGCTGGGCTGGGTGCCGCATGCTGGGCGCTGGGTGCTGGGCAGGGCTCTGGGTGCTGGGAAGGGCGTCGGGTGCTGGGCAGGGCGCCGGGTGCTGGGCAAGGCTCTAGGTGCAGGGCAGGGCTCCGGGTGCTGGGCTGGGCGCCAGGTGCTGGGCAAGGCTCTGGGTGCAGGGCAGGGCGCCGGGTGCTGGGCAAGGCTCTGGGTGCAGGGCAGGGCGCCGGGTGCTGGGCAAGGCTCTGGGTGCAGGGCAGGGCGCCGGGTGCTGGGCAGGGCTCTGGATGCTGGGCGGGGTGCTGGGTGCTGGGCAGGGCTCTGGGTGTTAGGCTGGGTGCTGGGCTCTGGATGCTGGGCAGAGCGCTGGGTGCTGGGCAGGGCACTGGGTGCTGGGCTGGGTGCTGGGCTCTGGGTGTTGGGCAGGGTGTTGGGTGCTGGGCAGGGTGCTGGGTTCTGGGCAGAGCGCTGGGTTCTGGGCAGGACGCTGGGTGCTGGGAAGGGCGCTGGGTGCTGGGCAGAGCGCTGGGTGCTGGGCTGGATGCTGGGTGCTGGGCTGGGTGCTGGGCTCTGGGTGCTGGGCAGGGCGCTGGGTGCTGGGCAGGGCACTGGGTGCTGGGCTGGGTGCTGGGCGCTGGGTGCTGGGCAGGGCACCGGATGCTGGGCAGGGCTCTGGGTGCTGGGTGCTGGGCTGGGTGCTTGGTGCTGGGCTAGGTGCTGGGCGCTGGGTGCTGGGCAGGGCGCTGGGTGCTGGGTGCTGGGCTGGGTGCTGGGCGCTGGGTGCTGGGCAGGGCACCGGATGCTGGGCAGGGCTCTGGGTGCTGGGTGCTGGGCTGGGTGCTTGGTGCTGGGCTGGGTGCTGGGCGCTGGGCAGGGTGCTGGGTGCTGGGCTGGGTGCTGGGTGCTGGGTGCTGGGCAGGCTGCATCGCCGTCTCCATGCCCCTCTGAGCTCGGCGGGTGCTCGCCGCTCCGCAATCTGCACTCACAAGTTGAAATACAAATAGCTCCAAAAAGCAGTGTTGTGAGCCCCACCCGGCCTGGCTGTTTCTAGGCAGGGGGATGCCTGGGAGCCACAGTGCACTCCATCCCTCTCCCCTGCAGGTGCCTCTGAACTTCAAAGTGAAATGGCCTCCAGAGTTTCACAAAAGAATACGCAGTTTGCATCTTCTTTAACAGACACAAGACTAGAGGTCAAGGTGACCCCAAGCAACTTCTGCACGTGGGTCCAGGTGGATGGTGACTTCTTATGGTGTTGACAGTGTCCCCAATATTCATGTCCCCCCGGAGCCTCAGAATGGTTCCTTATTTGGAAACGGGGACTTTGCAGATGTCATTGGTTAAGATGAGGTCATCCTGGCCCGGCCAGGGTGACTCAGTGGTTGAGCATCGACCTATGAACCAGGAGGTTAGAGTTCGATTCCTGGTCAGGGCACATGCCTGGGTTGCGGGCTTAATACTTGGACGGGGTGTGCAGGAGGCAGCCGATGGATGGTTCTCTCTCATCACTGATGTTTCTCTCTCTCTCTCCCTCTCCCTTCCTCTCTGAAATCAATAAAAGTATATATATATTTTTTAAATGAGGTCATCCTGGATTAGGGTGGCTAGTGTTGCGAAGAAAAACTGCCTTTTCAAACACCCTGCACACTGTGGGCCGGTCTACCATGCCACAGTGGTCTCACGACACTCTGGTCCCCAAATGTGTGTGGAGTTTCCACATTGGCATTCCGTGCCACCAGCTGGGTGGCTGACCATTTTCACTCAACTCCGACCCTATTGAAGCAGGAATTTGGGGGGAACATAGGCAAGCTTAGGGATTTTTTAGAATTGGGGTCCATGGAAAGCGAGGGGCTGCAGACTGGGAGAAGGTACATTTCCATAACGCAAGGAAGCCAGGTGCAGCTACATTTCCATAAGACAAGGAGGCAGCAACAGGTATATTTCCGTAAGACAAGGGAACTGGAAGCAGCCAAGAAAGGTCCATATTTACAAAATGAAGAGAAGGAAGCCCTTCATTCAGTGGAAAAGAAGAAAGCCCAGAGGAATGGAAGGGCTGTGAGGGAGGAGGGCCTCAGGAATCACTGTAGTAACCAACTCGAAGGGGAATAGTGACCAATCAGAGGGATATCAGGCACCAGGATCTGCAGCCTTTATAAGCCACAGGGAAAGGAACTCAGGGGGACCCTTTCCCGCTCCCCACGTGGGAGTCCGTTCTGTGGGACGCTTCCCTCTCCCCACGTGGGAGTCTGTACTTGTTCTTCAATAAATCCCCACCTTTGCTATACCACCCTCTATCTGTGGATTCATTCTTCCATTTCGGCGGACAAAGAATCCGGGTTCCAGTCCAAAAATTCGGTATCTCTATCTTCCTGCCTCCACCCCCACTTCAGCTGCGGGTCTCAGTTCCGGCTGTCACCTGTGCTTCTGACCGAGGGGCCATGGCTTGGACGTTCTCACGCCTCCTCGGAGTTAGATGAGTTTGCTGGCGGCTCACAGAACTCAGGAAACCAGAGTACTGACCAGGTCACGGGTTTGTCATAAAGGGTGGAACTCAGGAGGGCCAGGTAGATGGCCGAGATTTAAGAGCAGAGAAACAAGTTAGAAATTAACGCATGCGAGTGTCAAGGCCTGGGTCAGGCTCCTGCCCCAAAGCCCGCTTCACAGAGGGAACTCCCAGGACCCAGTCCCCAGCCGTGGCCAAGGAGAAGGGCCCAGCTGGGGGCGCAGGCAGGGGCAGAAATGACCTCGGCTTGGGGCAGGTGTTCAGAGCATCACCTCCCTTCTCAGACTGCCCCTCCTGTCCCTCCCTGCAGCTTCTGTCTCCTTGTCCCCACCACCCTTCCTGCCCCATCCTTTCCTGTCTCTTCTGGTTCCCTCTTGTCCCCATCTCTTCTGCCCTCTTTGTCCCCTCTTCTTCCTCCCATCATCCCCATCCTTGCCGCCCCCCCCGCCCCTCCTGTCCCCTTCTGTTTCCTCCTATCCCCATCTCCCTTACCCCCTCCAGTCCCTTTCTGTCCCCCACCCCCTAGCCTACCTGCCCCCCATCCCCAGGATGCCTCCACCCCACTTAAGCACAAGTTTAAATTGCCATCTTAGGGGTTTCTTCTTAAGAACTCGCAGCACTTTTTCAAGCTCCGCTCAGCACCTGGAGAGCCACAGCTGTGGGAGTGAACACTGCCACCAGTGGCCAGCGAAACGGAGTGATTAAGACTGACTGCTGGCAGTGGTGCCTAAAAGAAAAAGATTGGCAGCTGGGTAGGAGGCGAAGGCAGGCGGAGGCAGAGCCGGGGACCTGGGGAAGGTTGGGCCCAAGCTCTGACAAAGCACCTCAGAGTGCAGCCTGGCCGCTGGGTGCGCAGCCAAGTCCTGTGGAGAAGCCGCCCACAGACAGGTTGCTGCGAGCCAAAGGAGGACAGCACCTCCCGGGAGGCCCAAGCGGGGGGGGGGGGGGGGGGGGGGGGGGGGGGGGGCGCGGCGGGGAGAGCAGGCGCTGCGGTGAACAGTGCAGGCTCAGGGAGCGCGGGAGCACCAGCTGGGCGAGTGAGCGCCCTGCACTGCTCTCCCTGTCTGCTCCCGCTCTCCTTCGCGGGTTTGTTACTCATCTCTCTTCTTCCTGCCATAGATCTAGTTTTCAATTCCCTTTCCTTACCCTATTTTGTTTTCTTCTTTCTCCTGCTTTCTCTTCGTTTTTTCTTTTCTTAATCTTTGTCTATCTGCTTTCTTCTCTATTTTTCTTTTCATAATGATTTTCTTCCTCTTTTCTTTATACCATTTCCTTCCCCTGTTCTTTATTCTTATTTTATTTCTTTCATTTCTGCCCTTTCATATTCCTTTTCCTTCCCCTTTTTCTCTCTCCTTATCTTCTTTTATTCTATGATTGTTCTCTTTTCTCCTTCCTAATTCTCTCTTCTTTTGTGATTGCTTTTGTTGTTGTTGTTGTAGGGGTCTTGTGTATGTTTTTGTTTTGTTCTGGCAGCACCTGCACAAGAGCTCACACGATGTGGTCAGGGATGAGCCACACTGTCAGCCTGCCCAAGAGGAGATTCCACCCGTGAACAACAACATGCAAGACCCAATTGCAACAGGAGAGCCCAAATAACTCACACAAGAGACATGACTAGAGCACCCAGCTCAGGAGACTAAGAGACTGCACCCCTGAGTCTCAGAGAACACCCTACATAGGCCACCCCACAGAGACTGCGAGGCATAGCAGTTTGATCTAATATGTAGTAACAAAAACAAAGGGACAGCAAAAAAGGGGAGATAAAGAAACAATGCTGGCCTCAAGAGACCCACCTCAGAACAAAAGATTCACACAGTGTGAGAGTGAAGGGGTGGAAAAATGTTCCCATGCAAATGGAAATGAAAAAAAGCAGGGATAGCAATACTGATATCTGACAAAATGAAAGAAAAGGAGGAAATGAAAGAAAAGGAGGAAACTCCAGAAAGAGAGCTAAATGAAATGGAGGCAAGCAATTTATCAACTATAGACTCAAAGTAATGGTTATAAAGATGCTCAAGGAATTTAATGAGAAGTTCAAGAAACTTAGTGGGAACTACAACAGCATGAAACAAGAGATAGAAACCATAAATAAGAGTCTATTGGAAATGAAGAATAACATCTGACATCAAGAATACACTGGAAAGAATAAAAAGTAGATTAAATGAGGCAGAAGATTGAATCAGTAACTTGGAAGACAAGATAAGCAAAAAACACCCAATTAGAGCAGCAAAAAGAAAAAAGAATTAAAAAGCAGAAGTATAGTTTAAGGAAACTTTAGGACAACTTGAAACAACAATATCCACATCATAGGAAAGCTAGGAGATGAAAGTGAGCAAGAAATAGAGAACCTGTTTAAAGAAATAATGGCAGAAAACTTCCCTACTTAGTGAAGGAAAAAGTCACACATGTTCAGGAAGCCCAAAGTTCCAATCAAGATGAACTCAGTCCTCATCAACTTGTCTCAGTGGATAGAGCATCAGTCCTTAGACTGAAGGGTCCTGGGTTTGATTCCTGTCAAGGACACATACCTCAGTTTCAGGCTCAATCCCTGGCCCTGGTCGAGGTGCATGCAGGAGGTAGTCAATCAATATGTCTCTCTCACATCAATGTTTCTCTGTCTCTTCCCCTCCTTCCCACGCTCTCTAAAAATCAATGGAAAAATATCCTCAGGTGAGGATTCACAACAACAAAAAATAATAAAATAAAAGCTTATATTCTTTAAAAATAAGTAAATAAATAAAGTAAAATTGAAGGGGAGCCTGGCTGGTATGGTTCAGTTGTTGAGTATCGACCTATGAACCAGGAGGTCATGGTTCGATTCCCAGTCGGGGCACATGCTCGGGTTGTGGGCTAGATCCCCAGAGGCAGCCAATCAATGATTCTCTCTCATCATTGATGTTTCTGTCTCTCTCCCCCTCTCTTTTATTCTCTGAAATCATAAAAATATTTTTTAAAATAATAATAAAATAAAATTGAAGGGGAAAAAAGAGCTTCCCAGACAAAAAAGAAAAAAAAAAAAAAGGCTAAAGGAATACAGTACCACCAAACCAGCATTGCAGGAAATGTTAAAGGGAGTGTTTTAGGAAGAAGAAGAAATATATAGAGAGAGGAACATAGGAAGGTATAAAGGGAAAGAATGGCAGTAAATAAGTACCTATCAATAATAACATTAAATGTAAATAGAATAAATGCTCCAATCAAAATACATAGGGTAGCTGAATGGATAAGAAAACATGACCCATATAAATGCTGGCCTCAAGAGATCCACCTCAGAAAAAAGATTCACACAGTGTGAGAGTGAAGGGATGGAACAATGTTCCCATGCAAATGGAAATGAAAGAAAGCAGGGATAGCAATACTGATATCTGACAAAATGGACTTCAAAGCAAAGGCCATAACAAGACACAAAGAAGGCCACTACATAATATATATATACACTGAGTGGCCAGATTATTATGATCTCTGAACACATAATAATCTGGCCACTCAGTGTGTGTGTGTGTGTGTGTGTGTGTGTGTGTGTGTGTGTGTGTGTACATATATTAGAGGCCCGGTGCATAAATTCATGCATTGGTGGGGTTAGGCCAGCCTGGGCAGGGGGAGGGGACATGGGCAGTTGGCTGGCCTGCCTGCTGGTCAAACTCCTGGTCAAGGGGACAATTTGCATATTAGCCTTTTATTATATAGGATATATACTGAGTGGCCAGATTATTGTGCATTCAGAGATCATAATAATCTGGCCACTCAGTGTATGTTTTTAATCCTCATTCAAGGATATTTTTCCATTGATTTTTTAGAGAGAGTGGAAGAGAGAGGGAAAGACAGAGGGAAATATCACTGTGAGAAAAACACATCAATTGATTGCCTCCTGCATGAGCCCTGGCACAGGGCCAAGGCCAGGGAGGAGCCTGCAACCTAGCTATGTGCCCTTGACCAGAATCGAACTCAGGACCCTTCAGTCCACAGGCCGACATTCTATCCACTGAGCCAAACTGGCTACAGTGCCACTACATAATTTTAAAGGGATCAATACAACAAGAGGATATGACCCTGATAAACATATATGCACCCAATATAGAAGCACCTAGGTATTAAAAAAAACAAAACAACTGCCCTGGCTGCTTTGGCTCAGTGGATAGAGCATTGGCCTGTGGACTGAAGGGTCCCAGGTTCGATTACGGTCAAGGGCATGTACCTTGGTTGCGGGCACATCCCCAGTAGGGGGTATGCAGGAGGCAGCTGATAGATGTTTCTCTCTCATTGATGTTTCTAACTCTCTATCCCTCTCCCGTCTTCTCTGTAAAAAATCAATAAAACATATTTAAAAAACAACAACAACAACAACTTCTGGAGGACTTTAAGGGAGATATTGACAGCAATATAGTCATACACCTCACTGACATCACTAGATAGATATTCTAGGCAAAAATCCACAAGGAAACAGGGACCTTAAATGACACACTAGATCAGCTGGATTTAATTGACATTTACAGAACATTCTACCTCAACGCTTCAGGATATACATTCTTCTCAAGTGCACATAGGATGTTCTCAAAGATTGACCCCATGTTAGGACACAAAATAACTTTCTACAAGTTCAAGAAAATTGAAATAATATCAAGCCTCTTCTCAGATAACAATAGCATGAAATTAGAAATCAACTACAATACAAACACTCAAAAACATTCAAACACATAGAGCCTAAGTAGCATGTTATTAAACAATAAATGGGTTACCAATGAAATAAAGGTAGAAATAAAAAACTTCATGTAAACAAACAAAAATGAACACATAACAACCCAAAATCAATGGGGCACAGCAAAAGCAGTCCTGAGAGGGAAGTTCATAGCATTGTAGGCCTACCTCAAGGAATAAGAAAAAGCTCTAATAAATTATCTATCTAACACTAAATCTAAAAGAATTAGAAAAAGAACAACAAGAAAAGCCCAGAGTAAGTAGAAGGAATGAAATAATAAAGATCAGATAAAAAAAACAACAAATATCATAGAGACTAAAAACAATACAATGAATCCAAGAGCTGGTTCTTTGAAAAGATAAATAAGATTGATGAACCGTTAGCCAGACTCATCAAGAAACAAAGAGAGAAACCAAAAAAATAAAATCAGAAACTAAAGAGGTGAAGTAACCACTGACACCACAGAAATACAAAGGATTGTAAGGAAATACATTGAATAACTGTATGCCAACAAGCTGGACCACCTGGACTAAATGGACAAATTCCTAGAAAATAACAAACTCCCAAAACTGAATCAGAAAGAATCAGAAAACCTGATTAGGCCAATAACAACTGATGAAATTGAAACAGTGATCAAAAAACTCCCAGAAAACAAAGGCCCTGGTGCAGATGGCTTCACAGGGGAGTTTTATCAAACATTCAGAAAAGAACTAACACCTATCCTCAAACTATTCCAAAACATCCAAGAGGAAGGAACACTTCCAAGCTCTTTTTATAAGACCAGCATTATTCTAATCTCAAAACCAGATAAAGATACTACAGCCCAGCTAGCATGGCTCAATGGTTGAGCGTGGACCTATGAATCAGGATGTCATGATCCAATTCCCAGTCAGGGCACATGCCTGGGTTGTGAGCTCCACAATCCCCAGTGTGAGGCATGCAGGAGGCAGCCAGTCAATGATTCTCTCTCATCATTGATGTTTCTATCTTTCTCCCTCTCCCTTCCTCTCTGAAATCAATAAGAATATATATATATATATATACATATATATGTATATATATGTATATATATATATATATATATATATATATATATACACACACACACACACACACACACACACACACACACACACTAGAGGCCCAGTGCATGAAATTTGTGCATGGGGCGGGGGGTGTCCCTCAGCCTAGCCTGCACCCTCTCCAATCTGGGATCCCTCTCACAATCCAGGACTGCTGGCTCCCAACCACTCACCTGCCTACCTGCCTGATTGCCCATAACTGCTTCTGCCTGCCAGCCTGATCACCCCCTAACCACTCCCCTGCCAGCCTGATCCATACCTAACTGCTCCCCTGCCAGCCTGATTGCCTCTAACTGCCCTCTCCTGCCGGCCTGGTCACCCCTAACTGCCTTCTCTTGCCGGCCTGGTCGCCCCTAACTGTCCTTCCCTGCAGGCCTGGTTACCCCCAACTGCCCTCCCCTGCAGGCCTGGTCCCCTGCAACTGCCCTCCCCTGCTGGCCATCTTGTGGTGGCCATTTTGTGTCTACATGGGGGCGGCCATGTTTGATCACATGGGGGCAGCCATGTTGTGTGTTGGAGTGATGGTCAATTTGCATATTACCTCTTCATTATATAGGATTTTTAAAGACACTACAAAGAGAATTACAAGTCAATATCCCTGATGAACATAGATTCTAAAATCCTCAACAAAATGTTAGCAAATCAGATCAAGCAATATATCAAAAAGATCATACACCATGACCAAGTGAGATTTATTCCTGGGATGCAAGGCTGGTACAATATTCGCAAATCAAGAAATGTGATCCCTCACTAAACAAACTGAAAGATATAAAGTACATGATCGCCTAACCGATTTGGTTCATTGACCTGTGGACTCAAGAGTCCCAGGTTCGATTCTGGTCAAGGGCATGTACCTTGATGGTGGGCACATCCCCAGTAGGGGGTGTGCAGGAGGCAGCTGATTGATGTTTCTCTCTCATCTATGTTTCTAACTCTCTATCCCTCTCCCTTCCTCTCTGTAAAAAATCAATAACATATATTTTTTAAAAAGCACATGATCATATCATTAGACCCAGAAAAAGTATTCAACAATATCCAACACCCCTCTCTCTCTATAAAAGACTAATATGCAAATTGTCCACTCGGGAGTTCGACCGGGAGACTGGGAGTTCAATTGCTCACTATGATGTGTGCTGACCACTAGGGGGTGGCATGGAATGAAGGAAGGCCCCGGTTGGCAGCCAGAAGGCCCCAGTTGGCCCTGATCACTGGCCAGGTCTAGGGATCCTACCCATGCATGAATTTCATGCACTGGGCCTCTAGTTTTTTAAAAAAACTCTCAGCAAAGTGGGAATAGAGGTAGCATACCTCAACATAATAGAAGCCATAGATGACTAACCGACAGTCAACATCATACTCAATGTAAACTAAACTCATTTCCCCTAAGAACAAGAACAAAACAGGAATGTCTGCTTTTACCACTTTTATTCAACATAGTATTAGAAGACCTAGCCATAGCAATCAGACGAGAAGAAATAAAAGGCATCCAAATTGGAAAGGAGAAAGTAAAACTTATTATTCATGAATGACATAATATTGTACAGATAAAACGCTATAGACTCCACCAAAAGAACTACTAGATTTAATAAATGAATTTGGCAATATAGCAGGATACAAAATTAACACCCAGAAATCTATGACATTTTTACACACTAACTACTGGCCCGGTGCACAAAATTCGTGCATGGGGGGGTGGGTCCCTCAGCCCGGCCTTCACCCTCTCCAATCTGGGACCCCTCAGGGGATGTCCAACTGCTGAATCAGGCCTAAACTGACAGTCCAGACATCCCTCTCATAATCTGGGACTGCTGGCTCCTAACCACTCATCTGCCTGCCAGCCTGATTGCCTCTAACCACTCTGCCTGCCAGCCTGCTCGCCCCCAACTGACGCCCCGCCAGTCTGATCACCCCCAACTGCCCCCCTGCCAGCCTGCTCACCCCCAACTGACCCCCACTGATGACCTGCTCGCCCCCAACTGGCCCCCCCAACTGGCCTGATCACCCCCAACAGCCCCCCCACCGGCCTGATCACCCACTATTGCCGTCCCATCCTGGCCTGATCACCCACAACTGCCCTCCCCTCTTGACCCCTAACCGCCTCTACCTTGGACCCGCCACCATGGCTTTGTCCAGAAGAATGTCCAGAAGGTCTCCTGGAAGGTCTCCCAGTCTAATTAGCATATTACCTTTTTATTAATATAGAGGCCTGGTGCACGGGTGGGGGCTGGCTGGTTTGCCCTGAAAGGTGTCCCGGATCAGGGTGGGGGTTCCCTTGGGCGGCGGGACGGCCTGGACAAGGGACCTGTGGTGGTTTACAGGCCGGCAACTCCCCCATTGGGGTGGGGGTTTCCACTGGGGACGGTGCCAGCCTGGGCGAGGGGCTGGGGCAGTTTGCAGGCCAGCCATGCCCCCATGGGATCAGGGTCCCTGCTGGGGAGGGCGTGGCCAGCCTGGGTGAGGAGCTGATGGCTGTTTACAGGCTGTCCACACCCCCTTCAGGGGGGGGTCCCCACTGGGGTGCCTGGCCACCCTGGGTGAGGGGCTGAGGGCCCTTTTCAGGCTGGCCACTCCCCCCATCCAGACCCTCACCCCATGGGGGCATGGCCAACCTGGGTGAGGGGCCGAGGGCTGTTTTCAGGCTGGCCACACCCCCCAGTGGGGACCCTCATCCCAATGGTGGCATGGCCAGCCTGGGTGAGGGGCTGAGGGCCATTTGCAGGCTGGCCACACCCCCTTCAGGGTAGGGGTCCCTGCTTGGGTGCCTCGCCAGCCTGGGTGAGGGGCTGATGGCTATTTAAAGGCTGGCCACGGCCTCTAGTGGGGACCCTCACGCCAAGGTTGGCATGGCCAGCCTGGGTGAGGGGCTGAGGGCTGTTTGCAGACCCCTCCCTCGGTGGCTGGCCCAGGCGACCCAAGCCTCCTGCTCGCTCCAGCCTGCTCCGTGGCTGCCACCCACAGGCCCCTCTGGCAGCTGGCCCAGGAGGGCGAGAAGCTTGGCTTCCTCCGTTGCCAGGGGCAACCCAAGCCTCCCACCCGCTTCAGCTGGCTCTGTGGCCGCTGCCATCTTTATTTCATCAATTTGCATATCCCCTCCTGATTGGCCGTGAGGGTTGTGGAGTGACAGTCAATTACCATATTTCTCTCTTATTAGTATAGATAACAATCTCTATGAAAGATAAACTTAAAAAAAAGTCTCATTTACCATTGCAACAAAAAAATTAAAGTACTTAGGAATAAACTTTACCAAGGAGATAAAAGACCTGTACTCAGAAAACTACAGGACAGCCCTAGCTGGTTTGGCTCAGTGGATAGAGCGTCGGCCTTCGGACCAAAGGGTTCCTGGTTTGATTCCAGTTAAGGGTGCCTGCTTGGGTTGCAGGCTCGATCCCTAGTAGGGGGCGTGCAGGAGGTAGCCAATCAATGATTCTCTCTCATCATTGAAAAGAAAGAAGAAGTGTATGCACCCTATGTTCACAGCAGCACAATGTACAACAGCTGAGATCTGGAAACTGCCCACGGGCCCGTCAAAAGATAAGAGGATGAAATAGCCATGGTACAGTTACACCATGGAACACTATGCAGCAGTGAAAAAGAAGGATCTCTTGCCCTTTGAGACAGCATGGAGGGACCTGAAGAGTATCATGCTAAGTGAAATAAGCCAGTGAGAGAAAGACAAGTATCTCATGATCTCACTCATATGTGGAATCTAATGAACAAAATAAACTGATGAACAAAACAGATCCAGAGACAAGGAAGCATGGAACACACAGATGTATTTCAGAAGGAAGGAGGCCAGGGTGCAGAAAGTGATTAATAAAAGAACTTGTATGCATATATGCATAACCCATGGACACAGACTATAGTTCAGGGAAGGCCAGGGTGGGGGCAGGAACAGGGTGGAGAGGTCAATCGGGGGGGATGTGACATCTGTAATACTTTCAACAATAAAGATAAATTAAAATAAATAAATGGTCACCTTAAATAGCGGTTAGTTCCAGGTCAACTTCAGGACGACTTTGAAATAAGGCGCAGCAAGGCGCACTCAGGACAATGAATGCAGTCACGGACACTGGCTTAAGTGGCTCAAACCTGATGCCTTCCACTGCCGTGGCTCAGGAGGAGCCTGGTGGCAGTGGCTTAGCATCCGCAGGTGACAGGTGGGGTCTCAATGTGACTGGGCTCTTCTGGATTGAGGGAGGCTGCTGGCTGCGCAGTGCTCCTGACCACCAGCCTGTGTCCGAGGGCCGGTCCTCAGCCCACCCACGGCCAGGCTGTCCTCCCTCCACCCGCCCCTCCCTCTGCACCGTGGCCCTGAGGCTGGTTTGGTGTCTCTGAACAGCCTCCTCTGGGCTCCAGGGTCTCCCTCCCTGCCTTGGCGGCCCCTCCTGCTGTCACTGCTCTGTCCCCTCTAACAGGGCGGGGAGGGCTCAGGGAAGGAAAGCGGGTCCAGGCTGGTTGCACCTGTGCCCGGTGCATCCACGTGCCCAGGACACCCGGCTCCCGGTCCCCGTCCATCTCCAGATCCAGCCATCTCACTGCCCGCAGCCCTTCCACTGGCGTGGAAAAGCGCCCCAGCTGAGAGAGTGGGCCCTGGGTCCCCCTGGCCACAGTGGAGAAGGTTGTCTCTAGTCCCTCTGACCTCTCAGTGGCTCCTAGCCTCGCCAGCTCTGGGGGAGCAGCTCTTGGACCCACAGCTCCTCATTTGGAGGGAGTCAACCGGGGAAATTACGGGGGCATCTGAGTTCCCTGTGCCTCACCCGCCTGAGCAAGGGGCGTGTCTGTTCCCCAAAGGGCGGGCTCACCTGTGACTTCCGCTCATTCTGATTGGATGCTTGTTCAGCAATCAAGATGATTTTTAAAAATAGTTTTTATTGATTTCAGAGAGGAAGGGAGAGGGAGAGAGAGAAAAAAACATCAATGATGAGAGAGAATCATGAATCGGCTGCCTCCTGCACACCCCCCACTGGGGATCGAACCCACAACCCGGGCATGTGCTGACCAGGAATTGAACCAGTGATCCCTTGGTTCATGGGTCAACGCTCTACCACTGAGCCACACTGGCCGGCTGAGCATCTTTTAAACAATTGCAAGCCAAGGTCCACCTGCTTCCTCCCATCACCCCCCTCCTCGAATATGGCCTTTCCTTCTAGGAGGTGGCACAGCACGGGGGAGGGCAGGGCTTGCTGGCCCCCAGGTTTCAGAATCACTCCGAGGTGAACTGGCAATGAGAGGACACAGGCCGGAGCCAGCCCTAGAAGGGGCGGTCTGCGCACGCTGTCTGGCCGCAGGCCCTCCCTCCAAGCCCACACCAGGGGGACTGGCACTGAGCAGGGTCCCAGGAGCCCCAACACTGCATTCCCCTGATGGCCACCCTGGGACCTTCGGGGTCCCCCAGCTCTGCCCCCACAGTACTGGGCCCTTCCACTCCCTCGCAGCAGGCTGCCCCCGCACACCGGAAGGCTCTTCCTGCTCCCTCTCCCTCCTGGTCTCCTGTCCTAAGCAGGGGCAGAACCCCATCCTCTTGGTTGCTCTCTTGGGCCTGCACTCATGTCAGTCTTTCTCCCACTGTCAGGAGCGCCCACCCTTGGCACTCACAGTCTCTGCCTCTCCAGCTGAGCTAAGCCACTGTCGGAGCATACAGTTACCCAGCCACTCACCGCTGACTGCACCTGTGTGCCAAGCACCTACCACGTGTTTCCACCTGTGGAGCAGGTGAGTGGACGTGGTCCGGAGGAGCCAGGACACTGGAGGTTTGGGGACTCAGGACAGGGAGGCCGATGCCGGAGAAAAGGCTCACTCCAGCCAGGAACCCAGAAGGGTCCATGCACAGAGCGACTGAAGACAGGCAGGTGCGCACAGACCACCAGGTGAGGCAGGTCCCGCCAGGCCTCCAGCCTGAGGAGACACAGGGCCTGGAGGACACAGGGCCCAGAGGACACAGGGCCCGGGGGGGACACAGGGCCTGGAGGACACAGGGCCAAGAGAACACAGGGCCCGGAGGACACAGGGCCCAGAGAACACAGGGCCCGGAGGGGACACAGGGCCCGGAGGACACAGGGCCCAGAGAACACAGGGCCCGGAGGGGACACAGGGCCCGGAGGACACAGGGCCCAGAGAACACAGGGCCCGGAGGGGACACAGGGCCTGGAGGACACAGGGCCCAGAGGACACAGGGCCCAGAGGGGACACAGGGCCCAGAGGGGACACAGGGCCTGGAGGACACAGGGCCCGGAGGGGACACAGGGCCCAGAGGACACAGGACCCAGAGGGGATACAGGGCCCAGAGGGGACACAGGGCCCAGAGGACACAGGGCCCGGAGGGGACACAAGGCCTGGAGGACACAGGGCCCGGAGGGGACACAGAACCCAGAGGACACAGGGCCCAGAGGGGACACAGGGCCCAGAGGACACAGGGCCCAGAGAGGACACAGGGCCCAGAGGACACAGGGCCCAGAGGACACAGGGCCCAGAGAACACAGGGCCCGGAGGGGACACAGGGCCTGGAGGACACAGGGCCCGGAGGGGACACAGGGCCCAGAGGAGACACGGGGCCCGGAGGGGACACAGGGCCCAGAGGGGACACAGGGCCCAGAGGACACAGGGCCCAGAGGGTACACAGGGCCCAGAGGACACAGGGCCCAGAGGGTACACAGGGCCCGGAGGGGACAAAGGACCCAGAGGACACAGGGCCCGGAGGGGACACAGGGCCCAGAGGAGACACGGGGCCCGGAGGGGACACGGGGCCCAGAGGACACAGGGTCCGGAGGGGACACAGGGCCCGGAGGACACAGGGCCCAGAGGGGACACAGGGCCTGGAGGACACAGGGCCCAGAGGACACAGGGCCCAGAGGGGACACAGGGCCCAGAGGACACAGGGCCCAGCGGACACAGGGCCCAGAGGGGACACAGGGCCTGGAGGACACAGGGCCCAGAGAACACAGGGCCCGGAGGGAACACAGGGCCTGGAGGACACAGGGCCGGGAGGGGACACAGGGCCCAGAGGACATAGGACCCAGAGGGGACACAGGGCCCAGAGGGGACCCAGAGCCTGGAGGACACAGGGCCCGGAGGGGACACAGGGCCCAGAGGACACAGGACCCAGAGGGGACACAGGGCCCAGAGGACACAGGGCCCGGAGGGGACACAGGGCCCAGAGGACACAGGGCCCAGAGGGGACACAGGGCCCAGAGGACACAGGGCCCGGAGGGGACCCAGGGCCTGGAGGACACAGGGCCCGGAGGGGACACAGGGCCCAGAGGACACAGGACCCAGAGGGGACACAGGGCCCAGAGGACACAGGACCCAGAGGACACAGGGCCCAGAGGACACAGGGCCCGGAGGGGACACAGGGCCTGGAGGACACAGGGCCCTGAGGGGACACAGGGCCCAGAGGACACAGGGCCCAGAGGGGATACAGGGCCCAGAGGGGACACAGGGCCCAGAGGACACAGGGCCCAGAGGGGACACAGGGCCCAGAGGACACAGGGCCCAGAGGACACAGGGCCCAGAGGACACAGGGCCCAGAGGGGACACAGGGCCCGGAGGGGACACAGGGCCAGAGGACACAGGGCCCAGAGGACACAGGGCCCAGAGGGGACACAGGGCCCGGAGGACACAGGGCCCGGAGGGGACACAGGGCCCAGAGGGGACTCAGGTCCCGGAGGACACAGGGCCCAGAGGACACAGGGCCCGGAGGGGACACAGGGCCCGGAGGACAGAGGCCCAGAGGGGACACAGGGCCCAGAGGGGACACAGGGCCCGGAGGGGACACAGGGCCCAGAGGGGACTCAGGGCCCGGATGGGACACAGGCCCCAGAGGACACAGGGCCCAGAGGGGACACAGGGCCCAGAGGACACAGGGCCCGGAGGACACAGGGCCCAGAGGGGACACAGGGCCCGGAGGACACAGGGCCCAGAGGGGACACAGGGCCCGGAGGACACAGGGCCCGGAGGGGACACAGGGCCCAGAGGACACAGGGCCCAGAGGGGACACAGGGCCCCGAGGGGACACAGGGCCCAGAGGACACAGGGCCCAGAGGGGACACAGGGCCCCGAGGGGACACAGGGCCCGGAGGGGACTCAGGGCCCAGATGGGACGGGGCTCTGCTCACCGGACCCCTCTGCACCTGCTGAGCTCACTGTGGCTGCCGCAGGGGGCTGTCAGCGGCCTGGTGCAGTGAGTTGAATAGGAGCCCTGTGTGTTTTCATCACTGAAATGGCTCTAACGCCTAGTTGGGCGCAGTCGCTGCTGGGCGCCTGGCCTCCAGGCCGGGACCTACAGGGACTCCCCAGCCTCACGGGTTTTGGCTCTAGAGGTGGCTTGTGGTTTCTCTCTGTGGCGTTGACAGCCATGCCAAGCGGTGTGTGGGTTGGAGGAAGCCCTCCCAGCGTGTGGACCTCCCTGAAGTGGTCAGTCACCCCATTAATGCCGCCTGTGCTCTGCAGGCCATGGGCCCAGGAGCAGCCCCTTCCCTGGTTACGCACAGGTCCCCCCTCTCTTGCGCTTTATTTTAAAATTAATTTGGAAACAGTTCCCATCAGTAACACTCACACAATTGAAAACTCTAATAGGGAAAAGTCTCATTTTTACCCCTGCCCCCCTCAGCTCCCAGTTGAGCCCCCACCCCCCAGAGCCTGGGGTGGAATGTCAGAGTTTCCACACGCAAAGCCAAATGATGGTTGTTTTTCCCTTTACACAAACCCTGGCCTTTCCCCCCCTTAGCAGTGTGCTTGAAAACTCATTGCGGTAAGAATGTGTGTTGGTGGGACGGGAACAGTGAACATTTCTGACTTATCAGAATGAAGCTGCTCGTTATGATATCAACTCTGGGCAATTAGTTTGTTTTTAATTTTATGTATTGATTTGAGAAAGAGAGAGAGAGAGAGAGAGAGAGAGAGAGAGAGAGAGAGAGAGAGAGAGAGAGAGAGAGAGAGAGAGAGGGAGATGTGTTGTTCTACTTATTGATGCAGTCACTGGTTGATGCCTGCAAGTGCCCCGGTCAGGGATCAAACCTGCTTCCTTGGTGTATTGGGACCACTGAGCTCCGGGCCAGAGCTGGGCAATTTGTTTTGAAGGCAGGAAGTCTAAAACATAAACTACTCACAAAGGCAGAATTCTGTGAAAGCTTGGCACCCTCTGCGATTTATGATTGACATATGTTTCTCTGAGACCTGGGAGGCAGTGTTTTCATTAGAGAAACATCTTCAATATTTGGGAAATAAGTGAAATAGCCCATTTCTCATAGAACATGTGCTTTCACACCTCTTATCTGGGAGCTCAAAGAGCTGACGGTCCCCAGTGACCATGTGGGATGCAGTGGCATCACTGGCCCTATTTTTTTTTTCCAATTTTTTTATTAAGGTATTATATGTGTACATATCTTACCATTGCCCCCCCCACCCCACTCCCATATATGCCCTCACCCCCCAGAGTTTTGTGTCCATTGGTTATGCTTATATGCATGCATGCAAGTCCTTTGATTGATCTCTTATCTTCCCCACCTCTCCCTAACCTTCCTGCTGTAATTTGACAGACTGTTTGATGCTTTACTGACTCTGTATCTATCTTTTTGTTCAAGTTTTTAATGTTCTTTATTATCCATAAATGAGTGAGATCATGTGGTATTTTTCTTTCATTGACTTGCTTATTTCACTTAACATAATGTTCTCCAATTCCATCCAGGTTGCTGCAAATGGTAAGAATTCCTTCTTTTTTATGGCAGCATAATATTCCATTGTGTAGATGTACCATAGCTTTCTGATCCAGTCATCTGCTGATGGGCACCTAGGCTGTTTCCAGATCTTAGCTATTGTAAATTGTGCTGCTATGAACATAGGGGTGCATATTTCCTTTCTTACTGGTGTTCCCAGTTTCTTAGGATATATTCCTAGGAGTGGGATTACTGGGTCAAATGGGAGTTCCATTTTCAGTTTTTTTGAGGAAACTCCATACTGTTCTCCACAGTGGCTGCACCAGTCTGCATTCCCACCAGCAGTGCACGAGGGTTCCTTTTTCTCCGCATCCTCGCCAACACACTTGTCGTTTGTTGATTTGTTGATGATAGCCATTCTGACAGGTGTGAGATGATAGCGCATTGTTGTTTTGATTTGCATCTCTCGGATAATTAGTGACCTTGAGCATGTTTTCATGTGTCTCTTGGCCTTCCTTCTGTCTTCTTTGGAAAAGATTCTATTTAGGTGCGTTGCCCATTTTTTTATTGGATCATTTATCTTCCTTTTATTAAGTTGTATAAGCTGCCTGTAGATGTTGGAGATTAAACCTTTATCAGTGATGCCATTTGCAAATATGTTCTCCCATGCAGTGGGCTTTCTTGTTGTTTTGTTGATAGTTTCTTTTGCTGTAAAAAAGCTTTTTATTTTGATGTAGTCCCATTTGTTTTATTTTCTCTTTAGCTTCCATTGCCCTAGGGGCAGTATCGGTGAAGAAGTTCTTTTGACATATGTCTGAGATTTTGCTGCCTGTGGATTCCTCTAGTATTTTTATGGTTTCCCGTCTTATGTTTAAGTCCTGTATCCATTTTGAGTTTATTTTTGTGTATGGTGTAAGTTGGTGATCTAGCTTCATTTTTTTGCATGTGTCTGTCCAATTTTCCCAACACCATTTATTGAAGAGACTGTCTTTATTCCATTGTATGTTCATGCCTCCTTTATCAAATATTAATTGAGCATAGTGGTTTGGATCAATATCTGGATTCTCTATTCTGTTCCATTGATCTATATGTCTGTTCTTGTGCCAGTACCAGGCTGTTTTGAGAATAGTGGCTTTGTAATACAGCTTGAAATCTGGTATTGAGATCCCTCCTACTTTATTCTTCTTTCTCAGGATTGCTGTGGCTATTCGGGGTCTTTTTTTATTCCAGATGAATTTTTGGAGAGTTCTTTCAAGGTCTGTGAAATATGCTGTTGGTATTTTAATGGGGAGTGCATTGAATCTATAGATTGCTTTGGGTAGTATGGACATTTTAATGATGTTGATTCTACCAATCCATGAACATGGTATGTTCTTCCATCTGTTTACGTCTTCCTCTATCTCTTTTTTCAGTGTCCTGTAGTTTTCCGTGTATAGGTCTTTTACCTCCTTAGTTAAGTTTATTCCTAGGTATCTTAATTTTTTTTGGTGCGATGGTAAATGGGATTGCCTTTTTAGTCTCTCTGTCTGTAAGTTCACTATTGGTGTATAGAAAGGCCATAGATTTCTTGGCGTTAATTTTGTATCCTGCTACATTGCCGAATTCATTTATTAAGTCTATTAGTTTTTTGACGGAGTCTTTCGGATTTTTTATGTACAATATCATGTCGTCTGCAAATAAAGACAGCTTTACTTGTTCTTTTCCAATTTGGATGCCTTTTATTTCTTCTTCTTGTCTAATTGCAATAGCTAATACTTCCATTACTATGTCAAACAGGAGTGGTGAGAGTGGGCATCCCTGTCTTGTTCCTGTTCTTAGGGGAAATGTTTTTAGCTTTTGTCCATTGAGTATGATGTTTGCTGTGGGTTTATCATATATAGCTTTTATTATGTTGAGGTATGAGCCTTCTATTCCCACCTTGTTGAGAGTTTTTATCAAGAAAGGGTGTTGGATTTTGTCAAATGCTTTTTCTGCATCAATTGATATGACTATGTGATTTTTATCTCTCAATTTGTTTATGTGATGTATCACGTTTATTGATTTGCGGATATTGTACCATCCTTGCATTCCTGGGATAAATCCTACTTGGTCATGGTGTATGATCTTTCTGATGTACTGCTGGAGCCGATTTGCTAGAATTTTGTTGAGGATTTTGGCATCTATGTTCATGAGGGATATTGGTCTGTAATTCTCTTTCATTGTGTTGTCCTTATCTGGTTTTGGTATTAGGGCGATGCTGGCTTCATAGAAGGAGCTTGGAAGTGTTCCTTCCTCTTGGATTTTTTGGAATAGTCTGAGGAGGATAGGTTTTAGTTCTTCCTTGAATGTTTGGTAAAACTCTCCTGTGAAGCCGTCAGGCCCCGGGCTTTTGTTTGCCGGAAGCTTTTTGATGACTGCTTCAATTTCATCCATAGTTATTGGCCTATTGAGCTGTTGAGATTCTTCTTGATTGATTTTTGGAAGGTTGTATTTTTCTAGGAATATGTCCATTTCCTCCAGGTTGTCCAGTTTGTTGGAAAAGAGCTGTTCGTAGTATTTTGTAACAATCCTTTGTATCTCAGCAGGGTCTGTTGTTATTTCACCTCTTTCATTTCTGATTTTGTTTATTTGGGTCCTCTCTCTTTGCTTCTTGGTGAGCCTGGCTAGAGGTCCATCAATCTTGTTTATCTTTTCAAAGAACCAGCTCTTGGTTTTGTTGATCTTTTGTATTGTTTCTTTGGTCTCTATGTCATTTATCTCCGCTCTGATCTTTGTTATTTCCTTCCTTCTGGTTACCCTGGGCTTTTCTTGCTGCTCTTTTTCTAGCTCTTTGAGTTGTAGGGTTAGGTAATTTATTACCATTGTTTCTTGTTTTTTGCAATAGGCTTGTAGAACTATGAACTTCCCTCTCAAGACTGCTTTCGCTGTGTCCCATAGATTTTGGATTGTTGTGTTTTCATTGTCATTTGTTGCCATGATGTTTTTTATCTTCCTTGATCTCTCTGGTGACCCAGTCCTTGTTTAATAGCATGCTGTTTAGTCTCCATGTGTTTGATTTCTTTGGATTGTATTTATTGTAGTTGATTTCCAGTTTTATGCCACTGTGATCTGAGAAGATGCTTGATATAATTTCTATCTTCTTGAATTTGAAGAGACTTTGCCTGTGACCCAGCATATGGTCTATCTTTGAAAATGACCCATGTGCACTTGAGAAGAATGTATATTCTGTGGCTCTGGGGTGAAATGTTCTGAAGATGTCAATTAATTCCATCTGGTCTAGTGAGTCATTTAGGAATGCTGTTTCTTTGCTGATTTTTTGTTTAGAGGATTTGTCCAATGGTGATAGTGGGGTATTAAAGTCTCCTACTATGATTGTATTGCTATTAATCTCTCCCTTGATATCCTCCAGGAGTTTTTTTATGTATTTGGGTGCTCCTATATTGGGGAGCGTATATGTTTACCAGAATTATTTCTTCTTGTTGGATTTCTCCCTTTAGTATTATGAAGTGGCCTTCCTTATCTCTTGTTATGGCATTTACTTTGAGGTCTAATTTGTCAGATATAAGTATTGCTACCCCAGCTTTTTTTTCATTTCCATTTGCCTGGAAGATATTTTTCCATCCCTTCACTTTCAATCTGTGTGAGTCTCTTGTTCTGAGGTGGGTCTCTTGTAGACAGCATATATATGGGTCATGCTTTTTTATCCATTCAGCCACTCGATGTCTTTTGATTGGAGCATTTAGTCCGTTTACATTTAAAGTTATTACTGAAAGGTATTTGTTTGTAGTCATATCTATTTTTGTGTCTGTATTCCTTCTTACCTGTTTATTTCTTCTTTTTACAGTATTCCCTTTAGCAATTCTTGCATTGCTGGTTTGGTGGTGATAAACTCCCTGAGTCTTTTTTTGTCTGCGAAGCTCCTGATTTCCCCTTCAATTTTGATTGATAGTCTTGCTGGATATAGTATTCTTGGATTCAGTCCTTTGCTTTGCAACACTTTGTATACCTCCTTCCATTCACTTCTAGCTTGTTGTGTTTCTGTTGAGTAACCATTTGACAATCTGATGGGTGTTCCTTTGTAGGTAACTCTCTGTCTCTCTCTTGCTGCCTTTAAGATTCTCTCTTTATCATTTATATTTGCCATTGAGATTATGACATGTCTTGGTGTGGGTCTTTTGGGGTTGATCCTGCTTGGGACTCTCTGTACTTGCGTAACTTTTATCTTTCCCATATCCGGGAAGTTTTCTGTCATTATTTCTTCAAATAGATTTTCTAATCCCTGCTGCTCTTCTTGTCCTTCTGGCAGCCCTATTATACGCATGTTACTTCGCTTCATGTTGTCCCGAAGCTCCCTTAGGCTTTCCTCCTGCTTTTTAATTATTTTCTCCAATTGCTGTTCAGATTGAGCTTGTTTCTGTACCTGATCTTCTAACTCACTAATTCGGTCCTCTGCTTCTTGTAGTCTACTGTTGAAACTTTCCATGGTGTTTTTGATTGTAGCTATATCACTTTTCATTTCTTCCTGATTCTTGCATAAGTTGTTGATTTTCTCATCCATCCGATGTATAAATTCCACGACCATTGCTCTGAACTCCTTTTCGGTCATGTTGCAAGCTTCAGTTTCACTAATTTCCTTTCTTGGCGACTCCACATTTTCTTTCCTCTGTGAGTTATTTCGTTTCCCCATTCTGGCTATCACCAGAAAGCTCAAGCTTCCGTTTGTGTGGACCTCGGCCGTGCGCTGTGGGGACTTCGCTCCACCCGAGTTTCACTGAAGTGCTCTGACACTAGGACGTGTGGCTGCCTTTGGTTGGTGGGAACCAGACTTGCCCAGGGTCAGTGTCCCCAGTGTTCCGTGTGGTCTCGTGTGCACACTTAGAATCAGGGGCCCTGTCAGCACCACACTGTTGGTATGTGCCGAAAATGAGATTCTTAGCATGTGCCAGGAGTCAGAGTTTCCCTGTATCTGCACCAAGAATCGAGTGTCAGAGTCTCTGTTGCCTTGTGCAGTTTCTCGTTGAGAATCAGGGTCCCTGTGTGTGCATGCACCAACAATTGGGGTCGTTGGCTCTTAGTGTGAATGCACTGTGAGTCAGGGATCCCAGGCAGCTGTGTCCAGCGTGCCAAATTCCCTGAAGTTGAGCTGTGTCCTGTGTGTGCTCTCTCTACTGAGCCAAACCGGCTAGGGCGCACACTCTCAAATCCCTGAAGGTGAGCTGCCTTTGTGCACTCTCCCAGAATCCCCGAAGAGGGGCGGAGTCCGTCCTGCGCGCCCAATTCCCCAAAGGGAAGCCCCTTTGTGCACGCTCTAAGATTCCCCGAAGGGGAGCTGTGACCCGCAAGCCAAATTCCCCCCAATTTCCCAAGGGGAGCCCTCTGTGTGCACTGACAGATTTCCCCGAAGGTGAGCTGCTTCTGTCCTGTGTGCCAAATTCCCTAAGGCGGAGCGCGTCCCTGCGCAAAGCTCTGCAGCTTGCGTGAGGGGCGTGTCTATCAGTTACTCTGGTGCTATCCGCGTGCGCCTGCGGGGAGGGGGATAGGCTCTTTGACTCACGGGAATCTGCCGGGAAGTCTGGATTCTTGTTGTTTCTTCCACTGAAGCTGTGATAGCAGTTCTCTGTCCCCAGTGGCTGCAGGGTCCTGGTTTGTGTCAGAAGCCAGGATCCGAGTCTCAGGCAGCTCTGTTTCTCAAGATGGCGTGGTCTCCGCATCCGCACCAGCCGCCGAGAAGTGTCCGCTTTGTGCGCGGGGCTCCTCCGTCTAGGACTGCCCGGTTAGGCAGCCCCTTGGAAGACCTGCAGAATCTATCTGACCCTAGCTCATACCCCCACACACACCACACACGTCTACACGTCTACACTCTCCTCTATGGGTTCCTCACTCACACTCTCTCTCTCCCTACCTTCTTGCCGGTCGCCATCTTTCTCCTGATTTTTACTGGCCCTATTTTACAGGCGGGGACGCCGCGGTTTGCGTGGTTTGCGTGGGCAAAGTTGTGGCAGCAACACTGGCATTTTGTCGGGTGTTCGGGGCGCAGGCACAAAGGTGCGTTCTCGCCTCGCGCCGGTGCTCGCAGCAGGTGGCTCGCTCTCCGAGGAAGACCTTGCAGCTGCTCTTGGCTCACTACCGTTCGCTCTTCGGAACAAGTAGGTCAGGATGTCCAGCCACGCCGTAGCCTCCACCTTTAAAGATACAAAGACGCCGGTGGAGCCGGAGGTGGCGACTCACGGTATTCGAGTCGCTCTAACGGCCGCAGCGCCGCCTCTGGAGAAGGTGTGAGCTGGCCTGACCTGAGGCCCAAAGGCAGAGACTCTCAAGGTGGAAGGACCAGTCCGAGCAAGAAAAGCACGCTGAGGGGAGGCGCTGAGACTTGGGTGGCTCCCCATGCGGGCCCACGGCCACTCACTGGCTTGCACAGCTTCTGCCTCTGAGACCGTGGAGCAGATGACCTCCATCCGCATGGAGCAGGAGTCGAGGTTGAAGTCACCATTGCAGATGCTTAAATCAACCTTTTTTTTTTTTTTAAATATATTTTATTGATTTTTACAGAGAGGAAGAGAGAGGGATAGAGAGTTAGAAACATCGATGAGAGAGAAACATCGATCAGCTGCCTCCTGCACACCCCCCACTGGGGATGTGCCCGCAACCAAGGTACATGCCCTTGACCGGAATCGAACCTGGGACCCTTGAGTCCGCAGGCCGATGCTCTATCCACTGAGCCAAACCGGTTTCGGCCAACCTTTTTAATAAATTGACTATCAGTTGTTTAAAAAGCAGCTGGTTGCCAAAACCGGTTTGACTCAGTGGATAGAGCATTGGCCTGCAGACTGAAAGGTCCCAGGTTTGATTCCCGTCAAGAGCATGAGCCTTGGTTGCGGGCACATCCCCAGTAGGGGGTGTGCAGGAGGCAGCTGATTGATGTTTCTCTTTCATCGATGTTTCTAACTCTCTATCCCTCTCCCTTCCTCTCTGTAAAAAATCAATAAAATATAATAAAAAAATAGAATAAAACAACAACAACAAAAACCTAAAAGGATATATTTAAAAAAAATAAAATAAAAACAAAAAGCAGCTGGTTTCCCTCTGTGGCCTCTGCCCTGCCCCCACTCTCCTGAAGAACGGGACAAGGTTCCCCATCCAGCCCGCCCTGCCCCCTCCTGAGGAACGGTACGGAGGCAGCCTGTGGAGCCATGATCAGTGCCTTCCTCTTGGCCCCTTTTGCTGTTGAGAAGATTAGGAGCCTTCTCCACTGCGTGACCTTTAAGGCATGAGCTATGTCTGCCGTCCCAAACATCCCCACAAAGGTCCCAAACACCATGCTCCCCAGCCTCCCGCCTCCTTCTGTGCTGAGGGCTGGCCAGCAGACAGGAGCATCCCATTCAGCCGGCTCATTCCCCACCCTCTTCCACCTCCTGTCTGCTCTGAAGGGAGATGTGTAAATCCCTCCTCTTCAGTCAGTTCCTCTGTCTTACTCTTGGTCCCGAAGCTCCAGACTTCCTCCGAGGCCGACTCCGGTGACGATCACGTTTCTCTCTGGCATCTCCAGTTCCTTTTCTGTCCACCGGCTGTTTGATGAGAAATATGTGGGAGTGTCTTTGAGGTCACAACCAGAAACAACAGCAAAATAGAACCAGATAAACCCCAAGCCCGCACTTGACTTTTCTTCTCTAGAGATTGTATTTCTTCCCGTTTGTTAGTGTTTTTTCATGATCACCTCTTCCTCCCCATGGCCAACATTGTTCACCTTACACAAACAGACAGCCAGATTATTTCTCCAGCGAATGAGTTTATTCAAGAACAATAAAGAGTTGCAGTTCTTGCTGGTATGGCTCAATTGGTTGGGCATAGTCGTGTACACCAAAAGGTCACTGGTTTGATTCCTGGTCAGGGCACATGCCTGGATTGTAGGCTCAATCCCCAGTAAGAGGTGTGCAGGATACAGTCAATGTATGGTTATCTCCCACATTGATGTTTCTCTCTCTCTCTCTCAAATCAATAAAGACATATTTTTTAAAAGGTAAAAAAAAAAAAAAAGAAAAACAAATTGCAGTTCTAGATATGTGCTCTAATGACAAACCACACCCAAGTCCACAGGACAAAGTATTATCATCATAAGTAGCTAGTTTATTAATATTGACAATAGGAAGGGAGCAAATGGGAGGCCACACATTATAAGCATGGTTACCTGGGCCGTCAGAGAAAGACAAGTATCACATGATCTCACTCATATGTGGAATCTAAAGAACAAAATAAACTGATGAACAAAATAGATCCAGAGACATGGAGACATGGAACAGACTGTTGGCTCTCAGTGGGAAGGTGGGGGAGGGTGGCTGGGAAGAGATTAACCAAATGACTTGTATGCATATATGCATAACCCATGGACACAGACAACAGGGTGGTGAAGGCCGGGGGTGGGTGCAGGCTAGGGGAAAAAAGGGGGACATCTGTAATACTTTCATCAATAAATATCTATAATAATAAAAGCCTAAGCAACCATCGCAACCGAACGGACGACTGAACAGGCTGCGTGGGGCGACCAGGCCGGCAGGGGGGTTAGTGAGGGGCGACCAAATGACTGAGCAGCAGGCTGTGTGGGGTGACCAGGCCCACGGGGGGGCAGTTGGGGGCGACCAGGCCAGCAAAGGGGGGAAGTGAGGGGCAACCAGGCTGGCGGGATGGGGGGCAGTTGGGGGCGACCAGGCCAGCAAAGGGGGGAAGTGAGGGGCAACCAGGCTGGCGGGATGGGGGGCAGTTGGGGGACAACCAGGCTGGTGGGGGGAGGGGGCAATTAGGGGCGATCAAGAAGGCAGGAAGGTGAGCAGTTAGGAGCCAGTGGTCCTGGATTGTGAGAGGGATGTCCAACTTCCAGTTTAGGCCCGATCTAAACCAGCGGTTGGACATCCCCCGGGGGGTCCCGGATTGGAGAAGATGCAGGCTGGGCTGAGGGGAACCACCCTCCCATGCATGAATTTCATGCACCAGGCCTCTAGTTTAATTTAAAAAAAAAAGAATTGCATTTCTAGATATGTGGTTTAATGGCAAACCACACCCAGTCCACAGGACAAAGTGTTACCATTGTAATTGAAGTGTGGTAGCCATCATCTCAGGTAGAAACTGCAGTTTAACTTTAACTTTAACCTGCTGTTTTGGCTTCTGTACTTATTTGCTTGCTAAAACAATAGAAAAGTTACTTTGATTTTCTGAACTTATGTATGCTATCCCAATCGATTGAATACTCCATTGTTGGTGGTTTGAATATCCCATTGATTGTGATCTTACTGGTCATCGAAGCACATTCTTCTGTACCTGGAAACCAGGACAGCACAATTATTCTAAATTGCCTCAGTGGCTCCAGATAATGTGTTTCTGTTGATTCAGTGATCCGAAGGCCCAAAACTATAATTAATCTTTATAGATAACTAACTTGCTCAATTTCAATTCTGTAACTGCTTTGTGCAAACCAGGTTCCTCATTCCAAACCCAAAGATGTAATCGACACCTTTGTGATATTCTGCCTATATAAGCCTGATGTGGCCAGCATTTCGGGGTTGTGAGATTTGGAGTGCTTATGCCCCCTCGTAACCGCCGGCTTTTGAATAAATGACTCCATAATTAGACTTTTTAATTGAGGCGTCCTTTGTGAGATTCAGGGTTACACTACAACATAATTAGCTAGTTATTAATACTGACAATAGGAAGAGAGCAAAGGGGAGGCCAGATATTATAAGCATGGTCAGCTGGCAGCGAGCTGCTGCTTCACTCTCCGAGGGAACCACCGGTGCATTCCCTGCAGATCACCGGAAGGGATGGAACAAAGGAGGAGATGGGCGCATGCTCAGTGAATTCGGGTGAAATGTGGAAGGTGCTCGTCTGTCTGGTCTGGGGAACAACTGATTGGCTAGAGGGTGGACCCCATCAGAACCATGCAAAATCTTGGAAAGTTAAAATCCCCCTCCCTTTTTCCCTCTTGCTCTCTTGCTCCATGACCACCTCACCCCCTTGCCTGTGTGCTCACCTCCACAGCCATGTTGTTTTAAGCAGCCGCATGGCCGTGGCTGCGCAGACCCCACACGCAATGGACTTAGCTGGGAACACAAGCTAAGCTGGCAGATGCAGGACTGGACTGTAATATGGGGCAGAAATTCTGGGCAGTGGCCTTTATTCTGGTCCTGCTGAAGACAAGATTGGATTTCTTCCATAGCAAGACAGACAGAGATGGGACCTTGGAGGGAAACACCCCTGAATTTTATATCATTAATAAAGCTTTCCATGAAACCCCATCCTCCAGTGGGGGCCTCAGGAAATTCTTTTCATCCCCATAGTCCAAGAACTCCACTTCCACCAAAAACAAAAGGAAAGGACTGTGTTTTTAGAGCGGAAAGGGGCTGTTGTAAACAAAGAGTTCATTGGAGGGAACTGGGAGTTGCAAGTGTCATGGCTTTCATTGGCTGAGCTGTAACAGTCTCTCATTGGTCAAATGGTTGCTGAGCAAGGAGAAGACCCTCCTTCTTCCTGCTGGAGTAGCAGAGCGTCTTCCTGTCTGAGATGGAGAGTGGTCCCTTCCAGTGTGGGGTTACTGCTGATGAATGACAGGAAGTGACACGCCCCCTGCAGGCCCTCCCGACTCCCATTTAGATGAGGATTGTGTTTATCAATCTTCACATCTTCATTCTCCTCCCACCAGCCTGTCTCTTCCTCTGATTACCCCATGTCTATAGAGCAAACTCGCCCGCCAACACCTCAACTTGGTGGAGCTGAGTCTCCCTCTTTTCCTTTTCTTCACCCATCAAAGCTAATGATGCAGATTCTCAATATTGTTTTTATAACCCTGAAATGTTTCCAAGGCTTTCAGAGTCACCGTTTCCTTTAGTTGTCTAATAAAATAATTTGTGTCTCCTAATAAAGTGACGGCAAGAAGTCCAGATCCCTCACGTCACTGTCCTTCTCCTGAGGACCCCAGGAGGTCACCATTCCAGGCCTTACTGTCCTCACCTGCGCCAGCCTGCTACCCAAGTCCGGATCCTCTACCCTGTTATTTTTAATATATTTTTATTTATTTCAGAGAGAAAGGGAGAGGGAGAGAGAAACATCGATGAGAGAGAATCATTGATCGGCTGCCTTCTGCACACCCCGTACTGGGGAATCGAGCCTGCAACCCAGGCATGTGCCCTTGACCGGAATCAAACCCAGGACCCTTCAGTCCACAGGCCCACGCTTTATCCACTGAGCCAAACCAGCTAGGGCAGATCCTCTATACCTCTCACATACCCAGATAACACTAGGTTTAAAGGTTGATAAACATTCCTGAAGACTTGAGATGTCACAAAAGGAATGAAAATGTATGGAAACTGTTACCGTGAAGGGGACCTGGCTCTGAGTGGATCTGCCTAGGACCAGCTGGTAGTGTGTGAGCTCTTGACTTCATATTTTATTTTATTTATTTATGTTGAATATATTTTTATTGATTTCAGAGAGGAAGGGAGAGGGAGAGATAGAAACATCAATGATGAGAGAGAGTCATTGATTGGCTGCCTCCTGCAAGCCCCACACTGGGGATTGAGCCTGAAACCCAGGCATGTGCCCTGACTGTGAATTGAGTCGGGAGCTCCTGGCTCTTAGGTAGACGCTCAATCAGTGAGCCATGCAGGCCGGGCTTCTGTTTTGATTGTAATGTAGAGAACTGCCATTCTGTGAGCATTGTCTCAATCTGTTGAGATCCTGCTTCCAGGCGTTTGTTGGCAGTTTTGCTCAAATAAACTCGCAATTCTTCCCAGTTTTGAATGTTTCTTATATTGACAGCAACCTGAACAACCTACTGAATATGCTCCCAGTTTCCTGTGAGTGTCAGTGAGGCGGCAGGGTGTGTCTTTGGCCTGAGGAGTATTTTGCATCAGTTGTTGGGCATCTGCAGATGCAGGAAGCTCTGGAAACACAGCAGAGACGTTCTCTGCGAGGAAATTGTGTTCCGAGAAGATGGTTACACAAGGAAATTTCCATCTGTGCACAGTCTCCACCCCTTCGGGAAGACAATGTGATTCTGAATCCCAGAAAACCTCACGAGGGAGAAGGCAACCCCTGAAGCTGTTAGGTTTGATCAAACAGGCCATTTCACTATGGACATTCCCTTTGCTGAGATCACATTTCACTTGAGGTGACCACATTCCATTCTCTCCCCTCCGGGCATGCATAAAGAGGTCTCCGCCCAGAAAAAAGCCCGCCAAAAGTCCTTTAAAAGCCGCTGACTCCCGTCCCTGGGGGCTGGAGCCTTCCAGCCTCAGCCACCTGGTGTGCGGATGATGGAATAAATTTGTAATCCCTCGCAACTCTGCCTCTTGTGTTCCTCCTTCGGCGACCTAACAGAAACCTGCCAAACAATCTCATTGCTTATGTCAAAGTAAGAAATGTCCAAACCTGGAAGAATTTTTATGAGTTTATTTGAGCCAAACTGATGACAATTGCCAGGAAGCAAAACCTCAATGGACTGAGGAAATGCACCTTATTTTATCCATTACAGTCAAAGGAGGAGGCATAAGGAGTTACATGAACTCCACTGGAGATAGATTAGGGAGGCAGGAGAAGGCAAAGTGGGGACACCTCTGAGATTAAATAAAAAGTAAAACAAATAGACATACACATCTTTGTTTTGTTTTTTTAGTAAATCTTTATTGTTGAATGTATTACATATGCCCCTTTCCCCCCATTGCCCTCTCCCCTCTCTCCTCCACTAGACATATACTTCTTTTACATAGGTGGGTGTAGGATAGTTAACAGTCACTAAGGGATAGCAATTACAATGATGGGATTTGTGGTCTCTGCTCTCGTGCATTGCTTGCACCCTGAAGAGTGGGGGGGGGAGTGGGAGAGGAAATTACCCCGACATTCCAAAGGTCTGTTGTCCTAGATGCAAAAACACAATATACAGATTCAGTTAAGGTAAAGATTGACCTTTGTCAGAGAAGATGCCTACCTGCTATGACTGGCTTTTATTTATAAAAATAATTCTTTATTATTGAAAGTATTACATATGTCCCGTTTTTCCCCCCCCCCCCCCCCCCCCCCGCCCATTGACCTCCTCCTCTGTGATCCATCTCCAGCATGGTCAGCTTCTGATGGAATTTTCTAAATTTCCTCAGGGCAAGCAGAATGTGGGAGGAGGGAAGAGGGTGTAGGAACAAAGAACTGCGCACATGGGCCAGCACATGGTGGAAACCCCCAGGTGTCTGCTTCAACTAGACAAGGGGAGGTGGAGACTGCTAGAAAGGCCTCAGCCCAATATTTTAAATGTCCCAATGGGAGACAGCAAGACCTAGGTGACCTATTAGGAAACAGGTGACCAAATAGTCCTCAGCCAATGAGGAGCCACAGCAGGGACTGAATCAATAGGCTGTGTTCCTGCCTTGTGTGTGATCCTGTACAATGGGCGCCTGCTCTCGAGAGTGTTATTCAGTCTCATGTTCACCATGCTTCTGTTTCCCAGTCCGCCATTTGACATTTGGACAGGTAAGCCCTTCCTCACATATACTAGTATAATATATTTTTATTGATCTCAGAGAGGAAGGGAGAGGGAGAGATAGAAACATCAATACTGAGAGAGAATCATTGATTAGCTGCCTCCTTCTTGCCCCTCCCCGTCACTTGGAATCAAGCCTGAAACCCGGGCAAGTGCCCTGACCGGGAATCGAACTATGACCGGGCTCATAGGTTAATGCTCAACCATTGAGCCCTACCAGCTGGGCTGTCACCCCTTTTTTGCCTAAATTCAGACCTTCCCCACCCAGCATCTTTCTTTTGTCTGTTGGATTTCTATCTATCTACCATTTAAGCTGTTTGCCCTCTGGCTGGGAGAAGTGCAAACCATTTACTCCAAGTTTCCCTGGGTTAGGGAAGATAGGATTTTCTAGATGTTGTTTTTTAAATGTGTGTGCGGTTTTTTAAAAAATATTTACTTCAGAGAGATGAAGGGAGTGTGAGAATAAACAAGTCATCTTTTCTGTGAAAGAACAGTTTAGATGGCCGCCATTTTGGACTGCGTGACTTGGCAGCCACCATGTTGGCCGCATGGCTTGCAGCTTCCCTGGGGGCTGCCATCTTGAAACAGCAAAGGCCAACCCCTCCCTTTGAATTAGCCAATCTCGAAAGACTGTGCGCCTGAGCTCCAATCAAGAGCAAAGGACAGGTTACATGCGTAAGGGATTATAAACCCAAGCAGCCCACCTGCTTGGTGTGCACGCGCTTCCAGACCATGTGTGTGCACCCTTCTACGTAGAAGTAAAGATGTTTGCCTTGCTGCCTGGCTCCCGAGTATGTTTTGTATTCTACCAGGACCCCTGACTTGGGGGGGCTTGCCTTATTTCTAACAGGAGAGGGAAAGATAGAAACAGTGATGAGAGAGAGCTGCTTCCTGTACTCTCCTTACTTGTGATTGAGCCCAAAACCCAGGTCTGTGCCCTGACCAGGAACCAGCCACATCCTGGAGCATGGGATGATGCTCAACCAGCTGAGCCAGCCATAGATGGCTACAAACTGCTGTTTAACTATCGTCTCAGTTTCCCTATTCCACTTGTTCTGGCGGACTACTATCCTGTCTCAGTCCAAAATGGAAAGTCTGTAGAGGGAGAAGGGAGCAAAAGAAAAGAAAGCGTTATTTTTAGACCAGGACCTCATCTTTTGGAGAGAAAGGAATGGCCAGGGTTTTATCATACAAAGCGTGGGGTGTTGGCCAGAAAATTTCAGACTGTCTGATTAAGATTGTGTTTCTGGGAGGGGATGAAACAGCACTCACAGAGGTCTGGCATTAGGTCTAAGTTTGGTGTCACAGGCTTTAGCGCAAGTAAGGCCATTTTGGGCCTGTGGTTTTTCTCTTTAACACTGCATTTACAATCTTCATAAAGATTGACAGCTGTCATTCAGGAAAGAGCTTCACCTGGAGGGAGGCAGTTAGAGGTGAGCAGAGCAAGCAGAGCAAGGATGATGGGCCAGGTACAGAAGGTCACCAGGGTGGAAAGCCCCCGGTGCCTAGCAACTGACAATGAATTGCAGGTGGGACATCACCCTAGGGTGACCTTTCCTCCCCTAGCATATCGCTGGTTTTGCCGTTTGGACCCCCTAATGTTTCTTCCCTAAATAACATCTAGGCCTCAGTTGTATTTCAGCTCCAGGTCCAGAAAAGCACCAAAACCAGACCAGAGACCCCATGGTTGCCCTCAGGGACAGCTGAATAGAATAATGAATGACCCCTTGTCCTGGTGCAGTCCACCACTCAATCCATGGAGACCCCTGTAGGGAGCAGCTATAGGGCTAAGCCTCGGACTGACCTGTGGCAGGGCCACAAACAAGTCCCAGCTTGGAGGGCAGAGCCCCCTTAGCATAATTAAGCTTGACCTTATGACCTCCCTAGTTCCTTCCTAGGTAGCTAATGGGCTGTGGGAGGTGCAGCAAGTGCTGCCAAAACAAGGTGAAACTCACAAGAACATTGTAACCATGTTGACCACTTCCTTGTTTTTCTTTGACTATAAAATAAAGCCTCGGCTTGCAGGCTGGGTCTTTCTGTGTCCTCATTCAGGCACCGGAGATCCACCGAGCCCCGGCTATATTCTCTTGTCTGTCTTCTTTAATCCTTCACTGCCCCCCCTCAGGTTCACCCTTGGCCGTGCTGGTGCGGCACAGACCCCAACCCTGAAAGAATACACCTGGAAAACTACTGAGTATTCTACTGAGATATTCCTCCTGGGACCTTCCTTAAAATCTCCACCCTTCAAACCCTTAGGATGGAGGACCTAGAGTGCTCTCTCTCTGGGTGCAGCCCATGCCTTTCCCTCCTCCTCCCTACCCCGGCACTTTACCATTAGCTTCTTCACTCCTAAGCTCTAAGGGCTCTTCCTTTACTTCTGTAACTTGTTTCCTAAGCCATTTCTTTTAGGAATTACTTTTTCCACCTCCATGATTTACCCAATAAATGTTCACTTATAGTTTGGGTCTTGGCTCTGAATTCTTTCCTAGCCAGAACCCAAGTACCCAGGTTGAGGAACCCAGGTCCAGTGTGACCCATGGGTCTAACACCAATGCCATTCCAAACCCTCCAACAACCCGAGGTTCCTGGACTCCTGCATGGGCTTGGCAGGGTGTGTGCGTGTGTGCCTACAGGCCCCCTCGTATCACTTGCACATTTTGCTGGAGAGAAGCCTGCACCTTCTATCAGTTTCCAAAGGGGCGTGACATGAAGAGCTATTATTCACAGAGGCTGTGCCGGGCACCTAGGGAAGCACCTACCATCAGCCTTCACATCCGCTTGGTATCTGCATTTGGACAAAGCAGTCAGTCTCCTGGCTTCTCTGCTGTCCAGCCTCCCATGGACCTCAGATGTGTCACTGCTGGGCTTCCCTTGTTGGGCTCCACACAGGACCAACCACCTGGCCACCTTTTTTTTTTTGGTTAATCTTCATCCAAGGATACTTTTTTCCATTGATTTTTTTAGAGAGTGGAAGGGAGGGAGGGAGGATGGGAGAGAAAGAGGATATGAGAGAGACACATCGATTGGTTGCCTTGCACAGTCGCCTGGACCAGGGTTGGGAGTTCAACCTGAGACCCTGCGGTGCTCAGGCTATGCTCTAACCACTGGGAACACCACCCAGGGCCCTCCTGTTCAAGTCCTGCTGTTCCACTTGGAGTGATGGTCCTCTGAGCTAGAACTTCCAGTAGCACCATCTGCGCAGACATGAATTTTGGAATAAATCCTTAATCTTATCTCGAAAGAGCTTGTGTGCCGTTCCATAGAGAGCTCCTTAAATACCTCGGTTTTTCCAGGTGTCTACCCTCTGCTCCCAGGATGCCACTGCGCCCATCAGTACTGGTGCCTTGTTTCGTACTAGCTGTTTTTTCTTGTGGTACAGTTCACCGCACTGACAGACGTTTCAATAAATCTTTTATTTTTTTTTCAGGGAGGAAGAAGTTACTTGTGGCTAGCTTACCACTTACTGTTTAAAATTCATGCGTCTGTGCTGTCTGTATTTCAAGATTAGCTCACACTTGCTGTAGGGACTTATTTAAATGCAAAGTGTCACATGATAGTACTGTCAACACTGGAAGGGAAATAAAACTCCATCAACCTGCTGGCAGATATGGTGACATGTGAGGTGCCAAGCTGCATATATCTGAATGAAATTCCAGTCTCTGCTGAAATTATCTTCAGTTTTATCGTGAGATGTCCATGCTGAAACCAGATACTGTTATTCCTTCTCTTTGACCAGGCATTTACAAATCTAGAGAATTGATTAAAAAAAAAAATTTCTTGTGCTAAGTGGTCATCTGCTAAAACGACATAATACAAGAAGGGTTCAAGAAACATGAGAAATATGCACGATATAAAGCAATCTTTTTAAAAAAGTTATTTTCCAATTACAGTTGACATACAGTACATCAGTTTCAGGTGGACAACACAATGAGCGACCTTTTGTTTTGAAGTAGGTTAGACCAGAACCAAGCTATGCAGGGTCCCTGCGGCCGGGCCTGGGTTCTGAAGGCCCTGTCAGCCTGTCGGGTCAGCGGGCCGCTCAGCGGGGTGCCGCTCAGCGGGGTGCGGGTCAGCGGGGCGCCGCTCAGCGGAGTGAGGGTCAGCGGGGTGCCGCTCAGCGGGGTGAGGGTCAGCGGGGTGCCGCTCAGCGGGGTGAGGGTCAGCGGGGTGCGGGTCAGCGGGATGAGGGTCAGCGGGGCCGCTCAGCGGGGTGAGGGTCAGCGGGATGAGGGTCAGCGGGATGAGGGTCAGCGGGATGAGGGTCAGCGGGGCCGCTCAGCGGGGTGAGGGTCAGCGGGATGAGGGTCAGCGGGGTGAGGGTCAGCGGGATGAGGGTCAGCGGGGTGAGGGTCAGCGGGATGAGGGTCAGCGGGATGAGGGTCAGCGGGATGAGGGTCAGCGGGGCCGCTCAGCGGGGTGAGGGTCAGCGGGATGAGGGTCAGCGGGGTGAGGGTCAGCGGGATGAGGGTCAGCGGGATGAGGGTCAGCGGGATGAGGGTCAGCGGGGCCGCTCAGCGGGGTGAGGGTCAGCGGGATGAGGGTCAGCGGGGTGAGGGTCAGCGGGATGAGGGTCAGCGGGATGAGGGTCAGCGGGATGAGGGTCAGCGGGATGAGGGTCAGCGGGGCCGCTCAGCGGGGTGAGGGTCAGCGGGATGAGGGTCAGCGGGGTGAGGGTCAGCGGGATGAGGGTCAGCGGGATGAGGGTCAGCGGGGCCGCTCAGCGGGGTGAGGGTCAGCGGGATGAGGGTCAGCGGGATGAGGGTCAGCGGGGCCGCTCAGCGGGGTGAGGGTCAGCGGGGATGAGGGTCAGCAGGGGGTGAGGGTCAGCGGGATGAGGGTCAGCGGGATGAGGGTCAGCGGGGCCGCTCAGCGGGGTGAGGGTCAGCGGGATGAGGGTCAGCGGGGTGAGGGTCAGCGGGATGAGGGTCAGCGGGATGAGGGTCAGCGGGGTGCCGCTCAGCGGGGTGAGGGTCAGCGGGATGAGGGTCAGCGGGGTGCCGCTCAGCGGGGTGAGGGTCAGCGGGATGAGGGTCAGCGGGGTGCCGCTCAGCGGGGTGAGGGTCAGCGGGGCCGCTCAGCGGGGTGAGGGTCAGCAGGCGGTGAGTTGAGAAGGTGGCTGCGAGCCAAGGCCAGGCCCCGCCAGGGCAGCACTCGGGGTGCAGAGGCAGGACGCAGCAGCCCTTCAGTCCCTAAGGGACCTGGTTAGTGCGGAGGGTGCTCTGTGTCTCGCGGGGGGTTGGGGGGAGGGGGGACAGCAGACACCTGGTCCCGGAGCCGAACTCAGACCCGGCTCTGCACTGAGACCACCGCACTGACTTCCTGGGGCGACAGCTTCCAGTCCCACGCCCCTTCCACGGGGTCAGGGTCACGGCTTCCATTCCCACTCCGGCTCCCTAGGGTCAAGGTTCATTCTTTAGCTCGCTCCACCTGCGCATGCTGCGCGCAAGTGTCCCCTGTGGGACCGGCGGTGACGCAGGAGGCGCAGAGGCGGCGGGACACGCGCGTGGCGCCACCCTAACGTCCAGGTGCAGGACCCCGAGACCACCGGCCCTACATCGCACGCATCCCCTGCGTTTCCGGGCGCCGCCGTCAGGCCCCCGGGGCCGGGACTCGGCCGGAAGCAGCCCTCCGCGTCCGCGGCGCGGCCCAGCCGCCGAGAACCTTCGGGAAGGCTGGGGCGGGCGGGGCGCATGCGCGGCGTCAGGCCGGGCGGAAGTGGACGCGGCACGCCGCCGCCGCGTGACGCACTTCCTGTTTGTTGTTGGAGAAAGGAGAAAGGAAAGCGCGAGGAGCCGCCGCCGTCACCAGCGCCGCCGCTCAGAAGCCGAAGAGCCCGGGCTGCCGCCCCGCCGCCTCCCCGCCGCCGGCTCCGCGTGCTGGTGAGGCCGCGCTGGGGCCGGCGGCCGGGGGCCGGGGCTAGGGTCGGGGCCGGGCGGGCCGGGGGCGGAAGGCCGGCGGGGGCCGGTGTGGGGCCAGGGCCGGAGGGCCGGGTAGCCGGGCACGGTTCGGATTCCAGGCCGGTCTCGTCCCGTCTCGGGGTCCCGACCCGCGCCGGCGGTTAGGGGGGACTCGTGCGGGCGGTCGTCCGGGCCCCCGCCCCCGTCCGGCCGGCGCGGCCGCGTCCTCCCAGGAGCGGCCGAGGGCCTGCGGCGGGAGAGGCCGGCTTCTCCCCTTTTTCTGGCCCTCAAAGGTAGACTCTTCTAAAGCGGGGACGGGGTGCGTGTGCCGGCGGCGCACCGAGGGCGGGCGGGGCGAGGGGACGCTTCCAGAATTCTCCGGCTTCTGAAAAGTTTGTCCCTGAGCACAACGCCGGTTTCACTTCTCCGTACCGCGGCTTATGTACTGAAGCTTGTGCCGTTTTTGCCCAAGTATGGGAAGGACGCAAGGGGTACAAATGGGACACTGTGTCGCCTCGGAAAAGGTTCTCGGAGCCTGTGCTGGAGCAGGTCAGACACGCCACCCTCGCTCTCCGCCCGCTGGCTTTACCGCCGGAAGGAAGCCGGTGGAAAGGTCACACCCCCCCTCCCCCGGGGCTGCCCCGGGGCGAGGAGGCGGCCGCGCTCCCTGCGGTTTCAACATTTGCATTTCAGCTGTGGATTCCTAGGGAGATTTTGTGACTAGGATCTTTTAAGGCAGCTGATTGAAAAGTTCAGTGACCAAAAGAGGGTGTCATCCTAAGAAACGTTCAGACTTGTAGAGAATTTTTATGAGTTTACTTCAGCCAAACTGATGACAATTGCTGGAGCAAAAACCTCAACAGATTGAGAAAATATTCCGGAAAATGGCAGTGTTGCACCTTATTTTTCATACATTAAAATCAAAAGAGATATAATTGGGTTACTTGAAACCCATTGGTCAGAGATTAGGAAGGTGGGAGAAAGCAAAGTGGGGAAACCATGGGATTGCATAAAAAATAAAATGATACACTTTTTACCTAGGTGGGTGCGGGGTAGTTAACAGTCAACAATTAATTGGTTAATAGTAACAACAGGGGATTTGTGGTCTATGCTCTGGTCGATGCGTGCGCTTGGAGGACACCAGAGAAAAGAGAAATTCGGTATTGCAGTGGCTTGTTTACCCAGTTTTTTATCCTAGATGCAAAAAGACAACACCGGCTGAGTTAAGGTGAAGATTATTAGGGCCCGGCCGGTGTTGTTCAGTGGTTGAGCATCCACCTATATGAACCAGGAAGTCACCATCCAATTCCGGTTGGGGCGGGTTGGGGGCTTGATCCCCATGTCCGAGGGTGCAGGAGGCAGTCAGTGATTCTCTCTCATCATTGATGTTTCTCTCTCCTCCCTTTTCCTCTGAAATCAATAAAGAAATACTAAAAAAAATTATTAGGGAAAAAGACTGCCCTAGGCCATGACTACCCACCAATAACTGCTTTTAGTTAAAAAGTTTTAATTTCTCTGAGTTTGTAAGGCCGCCACATAGGCCTCCCCTGAAATTGTCAGGTTTAGTATGTGGCCTCAGTCCACAAGGGAAAGATAAACCCATAATTTGAAATATGTTTGGTGACTCTCCTTTAGGTGTGATCACAGTTCTTAAAAACGAATTGTGAAGATAAATGTTTAAGGAACTACATGCTGTTCTCCCCCATCTACCTAGTTCACCCACCCCCAGGTTCTCTGGGAAGTTTCATCCAACTTTTCTTGTTTCCGATGAGATTTCGGCTGCTGTGGGTTTAGGGCTCTGTGCATTCTGATGAAAAGGTGAGTGCACCTTTATTTACAGCTGATGAGCTGGGGTTCTTTTGGATTATGCAGAACATGCATTTGGGGAGGTGTAGAAGACAGGAAGTGGGAGGGGAAGAAATGGGCTGAGTGTGGAGCTGAAGATGAGAAAGTGGGGGGATTCAGAGTCTTTAAAAATGTCAGATGAGTTCAGTGTTCTCTTCAAAATGTTCTTTTGGATTTGAAAACTGTATTTGGGAGGTATTTCTGGCTGCAGGACAGGGTGGGGAGTGTTGAGTAATACTCTGAACTGGGTGCTGGTGAGGGAACTTGTCTGATACCTGCAGCTAAGAGTCATACAATAGCTTTTCCTGTTTAAGCCATCCCATTTTTAAGTGGTAGAACAAAAAATATTTTCTTTTGGATAGTTTCAAATCTACAATTGTACTGGTCACCACTATCAACAGTTTTCTACCTAGCAAACTCAAAAACCAGGTTTGGTCTATGAGGGTGTGTGTGTGTGTGTGTGTGTGTGTGTGTGTTTGTGTTTTACAACTTCAGAGGGCACTTTAAAACTTGGCAAATATTTTAAATTCATTTTTTTCATGTCTGTGTAATCCTCACCAAGTCACCTTAGTGGTGTGACTGGTTCCTTCCTTGGGGGGTAAAGGTCAGCTGCTATGTTGGTTAATTCTTCTGGGTGATTGCACAGCACTTCTGGTGGCTGTGCTGAGCAGTAAGTGAGCAGGATCAGCCCTTGTATGTTGATATTTTAACAGGGTTTTAAAAAACCTTTATTTCTTTTTGCCTTTTCAGTTCCTAGGAAATGAGTCTAGAATTGAGGATGCTGGTGTGTTAAGAAATTGGTTTGATTTTAAATTTGTCCAGGACACCACCTCGTGGTGCAAGGCAGGTAACTGCAGGCTTATTAGTAAAGTAGGGTGGAGGGTTAGTGACGAGATTGAACAAATTCTGTAGTTTCTCTTTGAATAGAATTTGGGAGAACTTCAAACGAAAAAAAAGGGGCTAAATAAGAACAAGTTGGCGAAGATAAGAACAGTGCTAGAAATGGAAAGACAATTTTAAAGCCTAGTTGGAAAAAAGACACTGCATAAGCCACGTAGCAAAAATTTTATGATTTTCTTATGTTTTTATATAAAGTGTTTTTCCAAACTTGTATTTTTAAAAATACCTTTATTCTTGAAAGTATTACATATGGTCCCTTTTCCCCCATTGACCCCTTCTTGCCTGCCCGCCCCCCATAAGCTTTGTATTTTTAGGGGGACTTAAAATCACAGCTGACCCCTTTGTTTTCATAGCCTACCTAAGAAGTAAATTTAAAATACTTTTTTTAAGGAGTGGAAATTAACTTCTGAAAAATACAAGTAGTTACATTTCTAAGGTTTACAGTATATGTCTAAGTAGAGAAGGTTCTGTCATGTCATTTACCGTTGGTACCTTATTTCAGAAGCTTTATCTTATCTAGGCATAACTTGGTTTTCTCACATTTTTTTACCTTATATAAAACTTGTAAGAAATTGTTGCCATTGTAAATGAAAAACAATGGCAACCGTTGCTTATGACTGCGAGGCTGTAGAACTATTAGTGTATCCAAATACTCCAGCTTTGTTAGGGTGCTGATAATCTTCGGTCCATTCTGTATGGGGCTGTTTCTGCTTAGTTTATTCATTTGTTTTGGTTTTTAGATTCCACATATAAATGAAATCCTTTGGTGTTTGTCTGACTTATTTCTCTCCCTCCCCCCCCCTTTTTAGTATTTTTTTAAAAATTGATTTCAGAGAGGAAGGGAGAAGGAGAGAGAGACAGAAACATCAATGATGAGGGAGAATCATTGATTGGCCGCCTCCTGCACCCCCTCCACCGGGAATCGAGCTTTCAATCTGGGCATGTGCCCCTAACCAGAATCGAACCTGGGGTCCCCTTAGTCAGACGCTCAGTCAACTGAGCCACACCACTAGGACACTTACTTCTTAGCACAATACACACTAACTAGGTCCTTACATGTCACAAATGGCAACGATTTCATTATGGCTGAGCAATTTTCCATTGTATGTCTGCACTACTGGATCCATTCATCTCTGGGTGGAAACTTAGATTGTCCAGGCTCAGGCTCAGTTGCAAGTGTCAGTTGTCTTTGAAGAGTGATTTCCTCAAGGAAGAATGTGGTTTTGTGCCCTTTAAAATTCTCACCCTACCTTTCCCCCAGAGGCATTTAGAGTTTGCCTTGTGTTTGTGTGCGGTGCTGGGCAACCCTGTGCATTCCTCAGGGTAGGCCTTGATGTTGTGTTCCTTGGTGCCTGTAGCATTGTCCCAGCCAGAGTGCTCAGAAAGTACTGGTTGAATTGGATCCTTCTACTTGCTTTGTTTGCATTCTGATTCCTGTTCTGCAGTTAACAGTGGGATCCAGAGTTTAGGAAAGTTGGAAAAATATACACATAGCATACAATTTAAGTTCACAAGTACTAGAGACAGTGTTTGCCAGGTCTGTGTTCTATTTTATTTTAATGAAAGGAATCTAATAGGTGATGGTGGTGTCCATCTTGAGTCATAAAGGAAAAACGCGTTTTAGGAAAGCTCTGAGGGGGTATTAGGTTAAGAACAAAATATTTAAGTGGATGGTCTGTTTCTGCCACCTGTGGACTTGTTCTAGGAAGTCATCAGAAATGAAGGACACCTGGGAAGCTGCTCCAGATTTGCCAGTTTCTTTTAAACTTCTTGCCTGCTTCCATTCCAGTAGTATTGTAACCAGTTAGTTTGATGCCACAACATGAATTAAATACTTAAATATTTTACTTAAAATTGCCTATTTTTTGGGTTAATATCAGTAATATGTATTTGATTAGCCATTTTTTAAGCTAAAGATAGGGACTGTGTCCAGTGGACATTATGACCTTTTGAATCATTACTTACAACAAGGTGTAACCTGCAGGTGGTTAACGGGGAAAGGCTTTATGGAAGAAGGATCCTTCCCCTGCTTCACCTCCAGTTTCAGAGTGGAGTCTTACGGATTGGAAAGGAGTAAGGAGTTGGTGTTGTTTTTGCAAGCAGCGTAAGGTTTCTTTGATTCTAGAGGGAGAGATTTGAGAAAGGTCTTGAGGGTGGAAAGATACGGTCACTTTTGTTCAGTAACACCTTGTTTATGTGAATGACCAAGATAGAGGAGCAGAAGGCCTCAGGATGTGGAGGTGTCTGAGGAGTTCAGGGAACTCTGCCAGGCTGCCCAGAGTGGTATGTTAGTAACAATTGTGTTGGGCACATATTGTATTTTTTTTGTTTCGTTAACAACATGGAGGGGACGGACACGGACACTGACACGACCACCAACTGTCCGTCGTGGCTCAGTGGTTGAGCATCAACATGAACCTGAAGGTCATGGTTCGATTCCTGGTCAGGGTACAAGTCCAGGTTTGGGGTTTGATCCCCAGTGTGGGGCATGCAGGAGGCAGCCCCCTGATGATTTCTCTCTCATCATTGTAGTTTCTACCTCTTTCTCCCTCTCCTTTCCTCTCTGAAATCAATAAAAATATATTTAAAACAAAACAAAACACGGGAGGCATGAAGGGTAACCAACAGGTTAGGGATTCTGTACAGTGCTTTTCTAGTACTTCAGTGATAACACAGGAATAGAAGTTAGTGATGGCGGTTTTGTTGGGGGATTTAGGCACTTTTTTTTTCTTAGTGACCTAGACTTATTTTACACAGAATTCTACCTTCAGGAACTCTAATGATAAAGCATTTAAATGTGATAGCAATTTAATTCACATGTAGAGGAGATATGCCAGCTGATAGAGCTCTGGGAGTCAACTTCTATGCCAGGCGTTGATGCTATCGTCCACACCTGCTACAGTGCAGGCACCAGGAGGGAAGTGGGTGTGTGCACTCCAGCCCTGACTGAGCGTCTTGGGTACTGTGTGTGCACCCTGGCTCATTGTCATATTTGTGACTAGAGGCCCCGTACAGGAAATTTGTGCGTGGGTAGGGTCCCTAGGCCTGGCGAGTGATCAGGGGCCTTCCAGCTTCCAGCTTCTGGCTGCTGGCCAGGGCCTTCCTTCATTCCGAGCTGCCTCCTTAGTGGTCAGCGCACATCTAGCGAGTGATCAAACTTTGTTCTCCCCAGGGACAATTTGCATATTAGCCTTTTATATATATAGATACCTATTTGGAGAATGCGAGTGTTGAATGGGCAGCGGTGGACCCTAGGAGTTAGAGGGGTGGTTGTTGACTAGCAGATTGGGAAAGAGAAGCGCTTCCTGCTTGGTGGGGTCAGCTCTGCTGTGAGGACAGACTTCTCTGCCCCAGCAGTCTGAGGCTGAAGTAGAACTCAAGGGAAAACCAGTCGTGCTCATTGTGGGGACGGTGAATGGCTGCGGGCATCTCCTTGAGGGGAGACTAGATTAGGGTTTGTAGAATCTAGCAGTTACTGGTGTGCAGTCACATTTTATTGCTTTGCTAATTGGGCTTGGTTACTGAAAATTCATCTTATTTAGTGGACAAGAGGCTCTGGTTTGCTTTCCAGGTGACTGCAAGGTGTTTGTTTCAGATGCAGATGCATAGGCTAACATGCTACTGGGTGAAAGAGCCTTTTTTCAAATGGGTCTAGGAACCCTCCTTTACACAAGTTCATGCGCATTACTAATCAGTGGACTGCCATTTAGCTTGTGCTTGGTAGGTTGTGCTTGTACAGGCTCCTGTGTTCTTGGAGCCCAGGCTCACAGCACTCACCCTTGCAGATTGTGGGCCTGCTCTGTGCTGGCCCTGAGCCCTTTCAGAGCCCTGAGTTGCTCTCAGTAATGTTGGTAGAAGCAGTATATTGACTTAACACTCTTTTCTCGGCCCTAACAACATGTGACATCCAGTGGGCATCCCCATGTCAAAGGCTGATGAGTAGACACAGTTAATGCTTGGCTTCCACTGGTCCCAACAAAGCCTTTGTAAGGTTTGGTTAAAAAAATTTTTTTCAGAAAGGCCAACAGCTAGATGGAAAATGGACCACGACCAGCAAGCAGTTTGCAGGAAGCACTTGAACATCAGGAGGAATTGCAGGACAGTCAGATCAGGCCCAGGTCAGTAATGGTTTCTGAGGGCCGGGAATTGCAGGCTAACAGTACTGGCCAGAATGGGAATTAGTGCAATCTCTAGACTGCAGGTAGGCAGTCTTTTTAAAACAATTATGTGTACATTTTATTTTATTTTATTTATTTTTTAAAGTGTATTTTATTGATTTTTTACAGAGAGTAAGGGAGAGGGATAGAGTTAGAAACATCGATGAGAGAGAAACATCGATCAGCTGCCTCCTGCACACTACCTGACTGGGTATGTGCCCGCAACCAAGGTACATGCCCTTGACCGGAATCTAACCTGGGACCCTTTAGTCTGCAGGCCTATGCTCTATTCACTGAGCCAAACCGGTTAGGGCAAAACAATTATGTGTACATTTTAAAAAGTTGATTTTTGGAGAGAGGAAGGGAGATGGGGGTGGGGTGGAGGAGGAGAGAAATATGAATGTGAGCAGATCATCCTGCATGCCCCCTACTGGGGATTGAACTCGCATGTGCCCTGACTGACCTGGGAATGGAACCCACAACCTTTGGGTGCATGAGATGATGCCCAACCAAGTGAGCCAGGGCTATGTTTACATTTTTTGTTGCATAAATTTCTACAGCTTACCTATAGTGATGAGAGGGCAGCTTGCACTGGAGCGCCTAGGTCCGTCTGTCTGGGTTCCTTACTCCCCATTGCTGTAATGCTAGACTGGATATCCCGCACCTGGGCTTCAGGGTTCCCGTTTCTCCAGGGAGAAAGGAGGACAGACAGCAGTGTCCACTCAGTGCTCAGGCTGGTACTCGACACGGCGACATAGTAAGGGCTCAAGTGTTAGCCATGTCAGGACATGAACATTCACTCTGCCCTCTGCCCCAGGGAATGTTTGTCATTTTAAAGGGGGAAATTCTGGTCTTCATTTTTTTCTGAAGTTACCCTGCCAGTTCCTAAGCCATTCAAGGACTTGTGCAGGGTAGTTGGTTGTGTTGGTCTAGTACCTACTTTCCAGTCCCCAATTATCGCTTGTCTCCACTCGCACATTTTTTTTGTTCTTGCGTGTATATATGTATTTTTATTTTGATAACTTAATCTTACATTCTTTGTTTTTCCATTTAAGTACACTTGACATGTAACACTGGAGGTGCACAGCATGTTGGTTGATGCATTTGTATACCACAGCATGATTACAAGAATTCAGCTAACACCTTTAATGTCGCACAATTATATTTTTGTATCATATGTTATTTATTTACCAAAGTCAGCTTTTCCTGCTCTATCAAAAGTTGAAAAAAATAAGAGCAATACTAACTTAAATGACTCCAGTTAAGTTCATTATTTCACTGATTCAAGTTGTGTAGTATCCTTATGACTGAACAGCAAACATGGACAGAATGACTTTAAAAGCACATTTCAGATAGTGACCAAAGAATTGACCCCCAGGCCAGTAGGTAGTGATGGTTTCCGTAGAAGTCCTGAGAGAGAATTAATTGACTAACGGAGTGAAAAGCTTATGGTGATAGACAGCAAGAACAGGTCAACCCGAATATTCGTTAATTTGCTAAAGCCTTCCAAAGAGGAAAACCTTTGGATGGAAGACTTAGGGCCTATAAACCCTTTGTGTACCACTGTTAAGGTCACTGAGTACAGCACATACTTAAATGGCCATTGATGCACAGATGGGCCTTTAACAAAATATATATTTTTATTGATTTCAGAGAGGAAGGGAGAGAGCGTGAGAGAGAAAAACAATGAGAATCATTGATCGGCTGCCTCCTGCACAACCCCTACTGGAGATCGTGCCCACAACCCTGGCATGTGCCCTGACCTGGAATTGAAACTGTGACCTTCTGGTTCATAGGTTGACGCTCAACCACTGAGCCACACCGGGTGGGCTAAAAACATTTTAAAAACTACAGTGTCATGTGTGATGAGTATGACTGTTACAATGGAGGCATGTATAAGATAGAGTCCACATAAGGAAAGGTACACGGTGCTTGGGGAGGCAGTCCAGGCAGGATGAGGATCAGAGCATTGCCTTGTCTGGAGTCCGCAGGTGGTGGAATCCTTTTACACCCAGGAAGGTGTGGGAGGAGTGGGGTGTTGATTCTTTGCAGAAGAGTCTGTCCCTGGAAGGTGCCATGTGTAGTAGTTTTGAGAGTACACTAAGGAAGTTTATTTTAATAATTCCACATTGTTGTAGTAAAAATAACTAGCATTTGTAATATGACTTTTGTGGGTCTTACAGTGTGTCCATTAACAAATCAATTTTTTTTAAATGTAAAGAATAGTAAAGGAGATAAGCATGTAGAGGAAGAATTAGACCAGAAATTGGTAAAACCTACTAAACTGTAGGGAATTGTTGGAGGATTTGAATAACTGACTTGCCTAATGTGTGGTGTGAGTTGTTTGGCAGTGGTGTGCCTGACAGACAGATGAGAGGGTCTAAACCAGGGCACGGGAAGCCGCTGATTAACAGGTAATTGGTTACGGAGGTTGTGGGGAAGGGTAGATCTTAGGCATGCCCAGGTTTCTGATGTGGTCAGCTGCATGAGTGGGGTGACGTGGATGTCACGCAGAGTGTAGGAGATCCTGGCGGGGTGTGTCGAGCACAGGAGCTATGGTCAGGAGGCTTCAGACCATTGGCACAGGAAGGGAAGATTGCGTAATTGGGCTAATTGCTCGCATGTTCGTTGCTGCTGTGTTTGTCTTACACCGTTCTCCTGCCTTTTGGGTTTTAATTGAACGTTTTACACGATGGTATTTTTTGTCCTTAGTGTTTGTTACACAGGCGGACCCTGGAGATACCAGGGGTATCAGTAAGGTGACCACCACAGTAAAGGGAGCGTAATCTTTTTGCTGGTGGAGGGTCTTGCTTTTAGCTTACAAAAAACACATCTGTGAAGTACAGTGACGTGAAACGGCACGATGAAATGGGCTTTTAAAACTTCTACGTGGTTGTCAGTTCGCACCAATGGAGGGTACATGGACGGAACACTAGCTTCCTTCAAAGTATCTTCTAAAAGCAGATATTCCTAATTCCTCCCTCCCTGCCCATCATTGTCATTCATTTCACTTACAAGCATATGGACGCACACAAGCCTGTATAATCGAATAATTATTGTTATTATGCTGGTCAATTAGGAATAAAAAAAGATTTTACTTTTTTGTTATCCTCAACTGAGGGTATTTTTTCCATTGCTTTTCAGAGAGAGAGTGGAAGGAAGGAGGGAAGGATGGAAGGAGGGAGGGTCAGACAGACAGACATCGATGTGAGAGACTGGTTGCTTCTCGCATAAGGCCCTAACCAGGAGTGAGGAGCGAACCCGCAACCTAGGTATGTGCCCTTGGCCCAGGAATCAAACCCGAGACCCTTCGATGCTCAGGCCAATGCTCCAACCACTAAGCAACACTGGCCAGGGTGAAAAGAGATGTTACTTTCATTCACTTACTCTTTTTTAAATACCGGGTAGTCTAATATAGCTAATCCATTATATCTAATCCCATCAATATTAGTCCAATGTACCATATTTTTATTGATTTCAGAGAATAAGGGAGAGGGAGAGAAAGATAGAAACATCGGCTGCCTCCTGCATGCCCCACACAGGACTGAGCCCACAACCTGGGCATGTGCCCTGACCAGGAATCAAACGGGGACCTCCTGGTTCATAGGTCGACACTCAAACATCTAGACACACCCTCAGGACTCATGTCCTTTTGACATGGCTGTACTGGTTTGTTTTGACTTATTTTTAATTTTTCATTTTGAAATATCTTAGATTTACCGAGGCGTTGTAAGGATGGTACAAGGGTTTTCCTGTGTGCCTTTCACCCAGCTTTCCTTATACCAGCTTATGTGAGAAATTAGCATTGCTACTGGACTGTTGACTACAGACTGTTCACATCCCATCAAGTGTTAATGATTGACCTTTTCCTGTTCCAGGAGCCAGATGGCATTTAGTGGTCTATTCTTAGTCACCTCCATGTTGGTACACTTCTCAGTCATTCCTTGTGTCTCTTGACCAGGCCTGTAATTTTTGCAGCGTCTTTCCTTTCTTGCTTGACCCATGTCCTAGGCTCTTGTATCTCTTCTGCCCCAGACGTACATGAGTGGGACAGTTAATTTTATTTCATCTACCTTCTCCCCAGTCAAAGGGAGAGACGTTCAGGTGCACACGATCTGAGACAGTGAGCACCAGAGTCCTGCACTCGCAGGATAGCTAGTTTGTCCAGTGCTGTGGGTGATGCATCTGCTTATCAGTGATCAGCTCACCTCCACTGAGAGGGGAGGGTGTGCTTGAGTCAGCTGGCACCTGCAGTGTGTGAAGGTGGCGATGCTGGTGCCATTGAAGATGGAGAAAAGGGAAGGTGTTTGAGATAGTTTGCTGGACACTAGACAAAGCTGGATTAATTCACTTTGTATATGGCGGTGTAGCGATGGTAATGCTGGTGATATTTCCAGTCATGCAGCTTGGAAGCTCAAGGTAGAATTTACTAGAGAATGACCAGGTGGGACCTGTTGGGGGGCGGTCGACAGTTAGATTTGGTCATGTTCTATTTGAGATGTCTGTCAGACGTCCAGATGGCTAAGTCAAGGAGCTGTCTGTTAATGTGATGTGCCTAAGAGAGACCTAGAATTGGACATAAAATTGGAGAACCATTGCTAAATATATGCTATTTAAATAATGGGAGTGCCCGAGCTTTCCCAGCAGGTCTTTTTGAGGGAAGCGAGCTGGCAGGAAAGGCAGACCAGAGACTGCCTCGACCAGAAAGCCCAGTGTGCTCAGGGCTTTGGAAGGTCACACAGTACAAGCCCCGAAAATGTCTCTTGGGATGCTAATGGGGGAGGCTGGCTCTTGACTTTAAATAAGAGGATGCTTCAGGTGTTGGGTGGGAGCTGGCCAGGGCTGGACAAGGGAGTAGAGAAGGGTCAGCATTGGCAAAACGGGTAGCAGGGTGCGATTGGTCTCACTCAGTTCACTTGAATTTTCTTCATGGGGTGGTCTTCGTTTAGAAAGAAGAAAAGCACCAGCCTTGGAGGGCTGCCTGTGTCCAATTGACCATGTTCACAGGAGGGCCCGGGGGCAGGAATCTCCCAGGGGGATGGGAGGTGGTTGAGCAATCACGTACTCACCACCTGGTAGGCAAGACTTTCTGAGTTCCATCCATCTTCCCATGGCAGTACCAACTGCCTTGAGGATCTGGCTGCCACAAAACCATAATCATTTGCACAAACGTCGTACTTATTGCAAATATAAGGCGAGCCATTGGGACTTAGAGAACCTGGGTCTGGGCTTTGAAATGGTAGCAAAAATACCTAAGCATGGCCTTGACACACCAGATGACCTCTGAAGTGGAAGCTTTGTGCAGAGGTCTCTCTCTCCTGTTGTGACAGTGGGCTGGCATCATTCCCTGTCTGTCACTGCTAAGATTGCCCGCAGACCTGCGGCAACAACAGCTCCAAGTGCATGCAGCCAAGTGTATCCTTAGTCTTTTGAGTAGAGCTGAAGGGATGCTGGTTTTCTGCTGCTTTCTGGCTGCTGCTGCACTATTGTGGCTGATGGCCATGTTTTTAATTCCTGAAGATTCAGGTTGTTGGGCCTCTGGTCATAACGGCTATCTCTTTTGTGGGTAGTCATTTCCAGGTTGGGTTTAACTGCTGATCACTGTGCTTTGAATGATGTAACTACCAGTGAGAAAAACTTTTATAATATAGTTGGCTCACTCCCATATCTTTTAATTGATTGCATTTAAAACAGTTTCCCTAATACCTTATGTTGAACATATTTAAAAAATGGAAAAAACTGCAGTGAACAACCTTGGACCCAGACATGCCTTCCACTAACGGTTGTGCCACATTTGGTGTGTGCCTCTCAGATAGTTGGACTTGAATGCCAGGTTGGAGGAATTACAAAAAAATAGTAACCATATCATCTTCTCCCCCTAATTTGTAATTTTTAAAAAAATATATTTTATTGATTTTTTTACAGAGAGGAAGGGAGAGGGATAGAGAGTTAGAAACATCGATGAGAGAGAAACATCGATCAGCTGCCTCCTGCACACCCCCTACTGGGGATGTACCCTCAACCAAGGTACATGCCCTTGACCGGAATCGAACCTGGGACCCTTGAGTCTGCATGCCGACGCTCTATCCACTGAGCCAAACTGGTGAGGGCTAATTTGTAATTTTTAAAAAATATATATTTTTTTGATGTCAGAGAGAAAGGGAGAGGGAAAGACAAACAATGATGAGAGAGAATCATCGATCAGAGCCCGCAACCCAGGCATGTGTCCTGACTGGGAACTTAACTGACTTCCTGGTTCACAGGTCAGTGCTCAACCACTGAGTCATGCTGGCTGGGCTAATTGATAATTTAAAAAACATTGTGGGACTCTACTTGGGAAATACGTATTTTACTGTTCTGTTTTAAAAAAATACATTTTTATTGATTTCAGAGAGGAAGGGAGAGGGAGAAACATCTGTGATGAGAGCGAACCATGGATTGGCTGCCTCCAGCTCACCCCCTCTTGGGGATCGAGCCCGCAACCGGGGCATGTGCTCTTGACGAGAATCAAACCTGGGACCCTTCAGTTCGCAGGCCGATGCTCTATCCACTGAGCCAGACCAGTGAGGGCCATATTTTAGTAATCTAAGTGGCAAATTCGTAGTCTGTTCTGTTACTGAGTTTCTTAAACATTTAATATTTGGAACTTTCATTGGTGTATTTGAGGTTATACATTTTTTTCTGAATTTCATGTTAGTTGTTCACACTGATGGCCCTTAATCAAAGATGGTCCCCCTTTCCCTCCCAGGATGTGGGGAGGCCAAGGTGTGTGGTTCCATGCTGCGGATCCTCTGGGTGAGGCACTCTTTTTCCTGGTGGCCCCAGTGTGCTGCCCAGTGCCTGACACGGGACGCAAATAAGGGACGAGGCAACAAGCTTCTGAGCATGTTGAGGCGAGAAAGCAGGATGCTCTCCAGGGGCCTGTCAGTTGCTGCTGCTCAGGTGGGCACCACGTATCGGGCAAGCCACCTGTTGGTTTTATTTCGTTTAGGTTGGCGATTTTCAACTGGTGTGCCACAAAAACTTTTGGAAATGCAATACCAGCCTATGGAGTCAGGGGCACTGACCTCTTTCTGCTTAGATTATCAAATAAAAACATGTCAGCAGCCAACACCGTAGCCATCCAGTGTGAATGAATCAAATTTATACCTATTTTTTTTTGTCAGGTTGGCAAAATATGTTTTGGTGTGCTGCAGAATTTTAGTAATTAGTTTATGTGCCATGAGGTAAATAAGTTGGGAAATCCGCTGTTCCCTGCCCTGATGTCACTGACCCTGGATTTCTAATAGCAGGACTCGTTCCAACAGCCTGTAAAACATGGTGGATTACTATGAAGTTCTAGGCGTGCAGAGACATGCCTCCGCCGAGGACATTAAAAAGGCGTAAGTAATTGTCTTTCTGAAATCGTCTGTGCGGTTGGACAGTATAACTCTGTATTGCCTATAAAAATGGCATTCAGTGTAGTATAACAGTCATTGTTTGCATGCCCAGATTGGGGGCGGGGGTGGGTGGGAGGGAGGGATTAGGTCGCATGGTTTCCTCTGTTTCTTCCCTTGGGGCAGTGGATTCTGTTTCTGCTGGAAGTGGGTCAGAAACTTCCTGAGGATTTGAGATAATCCCAGAGAGCCTGGCATTGGACTTTGAAATGGAGTTGACTTGGCACTTGGGGAGTGTGGTGCTACAAGCATCCTGTGGGGTCTGAAAATCCCCATTGTTGGGGGACCGCAGCCTGCACCTCTGACTGTGACTTGGATCTAATTCATTCATTAAGATGTTTTTTTGTTGTTTTTGATAATTTTTGTGAGCTAATTTGAGCCAAACTGACGATAATTGTTGGGAAGCAAAATCTTAAGGGATTGAGAAAAATGCTCCTAATTGGAGGGAGGGAGGAAGGGAGGGAGGGAGGAAGGAAGGGGTAAACATCGATTTGTTCTACTTATGCATTCATTGGTTGCTACTTGTATGTGCCCTGAGGAACCCACAACCTTGGTGTATCAGGCTGATGCTCTAACCAACTGAGCCCTCGGCCAGGGCATCATTAGATGTTAACATAAAGGGTTCAGTTGCCTGTAAGCATGGGACATCAGGGTCCCAGGGTGACTGAGATACGAATTTAGAAAATGCTAGTACTTTTAAAAGGAACAAGATGTTCCCATTTTGTGTTGTGCAGCTGAATGAATAAATATTGACAGATTTGATTTAGCCTTATTTATTTTAATATATTTTTATTGATTTCCGAGAGGAAAGGAGAGGGAGAGAGAGAGAATCATTGGTCGGCTGCCTCCTGCACACCCCCTACTGGAGATTGAGCCCGAAACCTGACGTGTGCCCTTGACTGGAATCAACCCAGGACCCCTCAGTCCACAGGCTGACGCTCTATCCACTGAGCCAAACTGGCTAGGGCTAGCCTCATTCATTTTTAATGAAGAAAATTGCAGCCATGGGTGGTGTATGTTCTTAGAACAGTCCATTCGGTGGACTCATCCTTGTTCATGTGAGATGATTGGGAAAACTGTGAGGCTGTCCTCCCCCTGAGAAAACCCTCAGTACTGTGTGTGCTCACAGGTCCTCCTCGTGGTGGCCCCTGCCCCTGCTGCTCAAGCCCAGGACACTGTACACTCCGTAGGCCTTGACTCGACATGCAGTCGAACCTACCTGCGTGGGTGCATTTTCTCATCCTTGCATGGCTTGAATCGGCTCTTCTCTCCAGTTCTCCGAGTGCTCTGTCATTTTTTAGGGAGGGCTGAAGCCCTTTCAAAGGGTTGGGTCAGCTTCTCCAAGATCAGATCCAGGAGATGTGAGAATAAAGCCTCATGATGATAACATGCCACATGTTAAGAGGATTACCAGGTTATTGTTATAGTCTTAGATTTTAAAGGGCACCCTCCCTCCCCATTCTAGTCTTAGATTTTAAAGGGCACCCTCCCTCCCCATTTAACGTCCTCATACTAAGTATATGCTACTTAATGTTTAGCTAGTATTAGACAGGATTTGTTTGTTTGTTTTGTTAATCCTCATGAGAGGATATTTTCCCATTGATTTTTAGAGAAAGTGGAGAGGGAGGGAGAGAGGGAGAAAGAAAGGGAAGCATCCATGTGAGGGAGACACTTCGATTGGTTGCCTCCCACACATGCCCTGAGGCCAGGGATCAACCTGCAGTCCAGGTACATGCCCTTGATTGGAATTAAACCATTGACCTTTCCATCTGCAGGCTGATGTGCTCTAACCATGGGGAACACCTGCCATGGCAGGATATTTTAAAATTTAAAAAGCATGTGATTTTCATGTTACTTGACCCCTTGGAACTGTGTGACCTTGGCCATAGACTTGCCTCCAGAATGGGATGGCTTTGAGGAAGACATGGACTACATGACTGCTGTGGCTGAGACAGCCTCCCTGTGAGGAACGAGAACGTGAGGGCAGGAGGACAGCCGTGCAGTAGCCTTTTAGTGCTCAATGAGCAGGGCCGTCTCAGCCTCACATCTGAGCCCATGCTGTGCACACTTTGTCCTCGCAAGTTAACACTTTTCTACTGATAGAGATCGGTGTGTATTATGTTCTCTGGGTTTTAGAGCTACTTAATTTGGTTCTGAATGAAAATGGGAGTTTGTAGCTCTGAAGCCATTTTCTTGTCTCATTCTGTTTCAGAGACTATTGGATTTTTGGACTTTGGTTGTGATCAATACCTTTTTACTCTTTTGAAGGTATCGGAAACTGGCATTGAAGTGGCACCCAGATAAAAATCCTGAGAATAAAGAAGAAGCGGAGAGGAAATTCAAACAAGTAGCTGAGGCGTATGAGGTGCTCTCTGATGGTAAGTGACCCCAGGGCAAGACCTCACTGGGCAGTGGGTGCCCGAGAAGACGACTTTTGACTTTACTCATAAGGTTGGACCCCGGTCGGTCGAGAGCATAGGTATTGAGTGCTAATGGAAGTCTGGTCCATTTGCCTAGTTTCATGAGTCATGCTAAAGCTTAGCTGCTAACAAAATCCAGTCCACAGTTCTTGGTGAAGCGGAGACGTGTCTGGGTTCTGGGGTAGTGAAACTATAAGGAATCTGGAAAACCACTCGTCAGCCTTGCCAGGAAGCAATACTAGATAACCTAGTGTGAGTCAAGGTGAAGGCATTTGAAAGGGTAGAGACTGATTCACTGACCACGGAGTGGATGCCTGCTCCACGTGTCTGCATAGGTCAGGGTCACTGGTTTTTTTTATTATTAAATACTAGAGGCCCGGTGCATGAAAATTCATGTACTGGAGGGGGGGTCCCTCAGCCCGGCCTGCCTCCTCTCACAGTCCGGGAGCCCTCAGGGGCGGGAGGCGATCCTGCGATCAGGGGAAGGTGATGCCCCATCACACCTCTGCTTGCCTGGGTGGCTCTGGGCAGCAGGGCAGCCGACATCTGAGGCATGCCTGCGCTTGGGGCGTCAGCTGGGCAACTGCCATCCAAGGCTTGCCTGCACCTCGGGCCGGCCCTGGGGGGCTAAGGGGACTGGGGGACTATGGAGGTAGGCGCACGGAGTGGCCGGGTCTGCCTGGGGGCGGGCCCAGCCTTGCAGCGCACCTGCTGCCCTGGTGGGGCTGAGGGGACTGGGTGCCACCATCTTGTGGCTGTGGGCACTGCCATCTTTGAGGGCGTGGCATTCAATTAGCATATTTCCTCCTTATTGACTGTGGGTGCCACCATCTTTGAGGGCGGGGCAGTAAATTAACATATTGCCTCCTATTGGCTGTGGGTGCAGCCATCTTTGCGATGGCGTGTGGGTCAATTAGCATATTCCCTCTTTATTAGATAGGATATTTCTTTATTGATTTCAGAGAGGAATGGAGAAGGAGCGAGAGATAAAAACATCAATGATGAAAGAGAATCATTGATCGGCTGCCTCCTGCACACTCCCTACTGGGGAGTGAGCCTGCAACCCAAGCATGTGTCCTTGGCTGGAATCGAACCTGGGGCACTTCAGTCTGCAGGCTGACACTCTATCCACTGAGCCAGGCCGTCTAGGGCTGGGGTCACTATTGAAAGTCATTTTTTTTTTATGTTGGGACAAACCCCATTTTACCATCAACCATGTCAGCAGTTACTGATATGGGAGCACCTTGTTGTATCCATTAGTGCCTCCCTTCTTTATTTTAAAGGAAGGCCCAGGCATCTAATTTCACAAGTAAGTTCGGTTACTTATGAAAGCACAAGAACACAGATGCCTGTCAGTCATCTACGCTAATAAAAGGGAAGCATGCAAATTGACTGTCTCTGCTACGCCCACCAGCCAACCAGGAGCGAGTATGCAAATTAACCCAACAAAGATGGCGGCGGCCACGGAGCTGGAGTGAGCAGGAGGCTTGGGTTGCCCCCGGCGATGGAGGAAGCCAAGCTTCCCACCCAACCTGGCCTCCACTCAAAGAGGGGCTGGGGGGCCTTGTCTGGGGTCGTGGCCAGCCTGCAAACAGCCATCAGCCCCTCACCCAGGCTGGCCACGCCCCTCCAGCGGGGACCATCACCCCATGGGGGCGTGGCCGGCCTGCAAACCACCACAGGCCCTTCGCCTAGGCTGCCCCATGCCCCATGGGAACCCCCACTCTGATCTGGGACACACTTCAGGGCAAACCAGCTGGCACCAGGCCTCTATCCTATCTAATAAAAGAGTAATATGCAAATTGACCATACCTCCACTACACCCACAAGCCTCGCCGACCAGACAATCAGGAGCGAGTATGTAAATTAACCCAACCAAGATGGCTGTGGCCACGGAAAGAGCAGGAGGCTTGGGTTTCCCCGGCAAGGGAGGATGCCAAGCTTTCCGCCTGCCCTGGACTGCCTTGGCCTCTGCTTAAGGCTACAAAGTTTCAATTACAGAAGATAAATAAATCCCAACAAAAATGGCGGCAGCCACGGAGCTGGAGAGAGCAGGAGGCTTGAGTTGCCCCTGGCGATGGAGGGAGCCAAGTTTCTGCAGCCCTGGCATGCCTTGGCCTCCACTTAAGGCTACAAAATTTCAATTATAGAAGATAAATAAATCCCAACAAAAAATGGCTGCGGTCACGGAATGAGCAGGAGGCGTGGCTCCGCTGAAGGCTACAAAGTTTAATTATAGAAGGTAAATAAATCCCAGATACCAGGGCCTCCCTTGGGTCGCTGGGGGGCATGGCCAGCCTGCAAACCACCACAGGCCCCTCGCCCAGGCCACCCCACACCCCAAGGGAACCCCCACCCTGATCCGGGACACCCTCCAGGGCAAACCAGCCAGCCCCTACCCATGCACCAGGCCTCTATCCTATCTAATAAAAGAGTAATATGCAAATTGACCGCCACTCCAACACACAATTATAGATGCCCCCATGTGGTCAAAGATGACTGCTCCCATGTAGACACAAGATGGCCGCCACAAGATGGCCAGCAGGGGAGGGCAGTTGGAAGGGACCAGGTCTGTAAGGGAGGGCAGTTGTGGGCAATCAGGCCAGCAGGGGAGGGCAGTTGGGGGCAATCAAGCCTGCAAGAGAGGACAGTTAGGGGTGACCAGGCTGGCAGAGGAGGGAAGTTGGGAGAGACCAGGCCTGCAGGGAAGGGCAGTTGGGGGGGGACCAGGCCTGTAGGGGAGGGCAGTTAGGGGTGACCAGGCCTGCAGGGGAGGGCAGTTAGGGGTGACCAGGCCTGCAGGGGAGGGTAGTTACGGGCAAACAGGCTGGCAAGGGAGCAGTTAGGCATCAATCAGGCTGGCAGGGGAGTGGTTAGGGGGTGATCAGGCTGGCAAGCAGAAGCCGTTAGGGGCAATGATGAAGTCAGGCAGGAGAGCAGTTGGGAGCCAGCAGTTCTGGATTGTGAGAGGGATATCCGACTGCCCTTTTAGGCCTGATCCTGGTGGGCAGTCAGACATCCCTTGAGGGGTCCCAAATTGGAGAGGGTGCAGGCTGGGCTGAGGGACACCCCCGCCCCCCCCCCCCCCCCCCACCCCCCATGCACGAATTTCATGCACCAGGCCTTTAGTCTATACTAATAAAAGGGTAATATGCTAATTAGACTGGGAGAACTTCTAGGAGACCTTCTGGACGTTCTTCTGAACAAAGCCATGGTGGCGGGGCCGAGGTAGAGGTGGTTAGATGTCAGGTCCAGCCTGACGATTGAACCGGGCTGAGGTAGTGAAGTGGGATTTGAGAAGAGAAAGAAAGACAGGACAGCGGGATTCGGGAGGTCCACAGCTCACGAGAAGCTCTGGCAACTTTTATTAGTAATACAGTGCTTTTTATACATAAGACACTAAGCAGGGAATCACTCACAAGGAAAACATTCTTTGTTTCTCTAAAATCACTACTGGAGGGATAAGTTGAAGGACAGGTTTCTTGTTACAATAAATCTCACTAGTTGGATACATATTTCTTGCTAAGCCATGAAAGTAGCTGTTATCCTACTGATAGCAGTCATATAAACAAACCCTGAGAAAGCTCTGTAGGCAGGGGCTGCTCTCGTTATACTGATTAGTTGCCATCCAAACAGGCCTGGGAAATCTGTGTGGGTAGGGTGCCAGCCTTGCTAGCCCCTACAGGTGCAAGGACCGTGTCAGCTTACAGCCCGTTCCCCACAGTTAGAGGCCAAGAAGGGAGGGCAGTGTGTGTGATCAGGCCGGTGCGGGGAGCTGGTGGGGGTGATCAGGCCAGTGGGTGTGATCAGGCTGGTGCGGGGAGCTGGTGGGGGTGATCAGGTGGGGGATGGCAGTTGGGGGGTGAGCAGACCAGCAGGCGGGCCAGTTGGGGGTGAGCAGGCCAGCACAGGGGCAGTTGGGGGTAAGCAGGCCAGCACGGGGGCAGTTGGGGGCAAGCAGGTCAGCAGGGGGGCAGTTAAGGGTGTCAGGCTGGCGGGGGCAGGCAGTGGTTGGGGGCGAGCAGGCCGGCAGGCAGAGTGGTTAGGGGCAATCAGGCAGGCAGGCAGGTGAGCAGTTAGGAGCCAGCAGTCCCGGATTGCGAGAGGGATGTCCGACTGCCGGTTTAGACCCGATCCCTGTAAACTGGCAGTAGGACATCCTTCGAGGGGTCCCAGATTGGAGAGAGTGCAGGCCGGGCTAAGGGACATCCCCCCCCCCCCCCCCCCCCCCCCCCCCGCATGAATTTCGTGCACCGGGCCACTAGTCTTATTATATAATGCAGCATTAAGGTCTTAAACTGATGGTCCAGCTTTTGAGCTGGACTAACATGAACACAGGGGACCTGTGTCTCTTTTGTGGGTTTCCTAGGCCAGGAACATTAGACAGTGAGTATTGAACTCAAACTCGAAATTCGCAGAAAGGGGATCTTTAAATCCCCGTTAAAACTTCATTGCCTTCTTTTTATTTTTCAGAGAGGAACGGAGAGTGATAGGCAGAATCAGACTGACCCCACAACTCGGCATGTGCCCTGTCTTTTTAACTACTGAGCCACACCGGCCAGACCTCTTTTAAAATACATATTTTATTTATTTTTTTACAGAGAGGAAGAGAGAGGGATAGAGAGTTAGAAACATCGATGAGAGAGAAACATCGATCAGCTGCCTCTTGCACACCCCCTACTGGGGATGTGCCCGCAACCAAGGTACATGCCCTTGACCGGAATCGAACCTGGGACCCTTGAGTCCGCAGGCCGACACTGAGCCAAACCGGTTTCGGCGAGACCTCTTTTAAAAAAAAAAAAAATTTTTTTTAAACAATTCATTTTTAGCCCTAGTTGGTTTGGCTCAGTGGGTAGGGTGTTGGCCTGCAGACTGAAGGGTTCCAGGTTTGATTCTGGTCAAGGGCACATGCCCGGTTGCGGCATTGATTCCCCAGTAGGGGTCATGCAGGAGGCAGCTGATCAATGATTCTCTTTCGTCATTCATGGTTCTCCCCCCCCCCTCCCTGAAATCAATAAAAAAATAATAATACCCCCCCCCCCCGGCAAATTGACTTTTAGAGACAGGAAGGGAGAGAGAGAAACACAGATGAGAGAGTAACATTGATTGGCTGCCTCCTGCATGGCCCCTACCAGGAATTGAGCATGCAACCTAGGTATGTGCCCTGACTGGGACTCGAATCGGCGACCTGTTGGTGCATGGGTCGAGGCTCAACCACTGAGCCACACCAGCCGGGCTTGTTGCCCCCCCCCCCTTTTTTTTTTTTTTGATGGAGTGTGCAATTTTTATGGTCTCTTATGCAGCCTTGAACCCCAGCCAGGCTGCTGGGAGTCCCTTTCACAGGTACAGCTATTCTTCTTACCAGGACTTTGGTTCCCAAACCTGGCTGGGAGTGGTTTGCTCCTGTGCCTGACTTCCCCACAGCCCTGCATTTCACTGCACGGTTTTGGAGAACACGTGGTGGTGCATCAGAAGAACCTACAGGGTTGCTGTGTAAATAGGGCTACATTGTCATTCTTTTCATTCTAGAAGGTAATGAGGACAGGAAAGTTGCATGTCATGAAAGGCTTGGCTAGGTTGTAGGTCAGGGCAGGTTCCTTTTCTTGCTTTCAGTTCCTACCATCACTTCCAGGAATCATTTTGTTACTGGTGATACGATGTAATGTAGCACATGTGGTCTCTCTGGGTGGTAAAGTGAAATATTTAATGTTTATAATCACGTTTTAAACTTCATAATTATTAGTTATCTGAGTATGGAGAGCTGTACTTAGATTTTCCCTGTACCCCCTTGTCATTTAAAGTAATCTGGTCCCAACTCCTTATCACTAATAGTGAACACAGAACTGTGTTGTTTTTGACTTGCAACTTGGAAAACTTTATCTATTGGACTTGGATGGGACGGAAACTTGGTTTTATTGACTTTTCTTTTTAAATTTACAGCTAAAAAACGGGACATCTATGACAGATATGGCAAAGAAGGATTAAATGGTGGAGGTGGAGGTGGAGGTATGTAAATGTTGATTGGCAACAAAAGGTTTTGGAATTCGTTAGCTCGCTGGGACAGTCGGGTTTCAATAAGTACAGATGAAGCCTCCTGGGCTGAGTGGGAGTGGAAGGACATATTGACAGCGTTTATATAGCCTATTAGGAGGCTTTTGTTAGACTACACATGAAATATTATGTTGTGAGTTTGTACACCCACATCACCACCTGTTTTATGTCAAAATATCCTTGGGGATTAAAAATAGAGCTACTGAAAAACTAAAATCACTAGCTCTGGTGGTAAGGCTAGACAGGTGTATTTTTATTTTTTTATTCTCACCTGAGAGAAAGGAGAACATCGATTGGTTGCCTCTTTTACACGCTACAACCAGCGATCGAACTCAGAACCTGGGCACGCACCCTGACGGTATCAGCTTGTCATCTTTTGGTGTATGGGCGAATGCTCCAGCTGACAGAGCCACCTGGCCAGCGCTAGACAGGTGTATTTTTGATGAAAAGTTTCTGTAATCGTCTGTGGTGTACATTTGGAATCAAGGCTCCAAACCATCCATAGAAAGGTTGAGAGTAAATGTGGACACACTTGGTTTACATGAAGTTCCCTAACAAAAAATAAACCTGGTGAGAGAGGGTGTGCTAATGACACATTGAGAGAGGGTGGGGAAGCAAGGGGAGCCACATTTCTGATGTGACCTTCTGGAATGCTGAAGTCCAAACACATGTCACCTGAGTCAGGGCGGGGCTATGGTTTTGAATGTTAGAGCCTCAGGTTTATGGAATACTTTTTAAGGTCTTGAAATTTGATAACGTTCTGTGGACAAGTGATTGCCATGAACAAGAACTGATAAGCGAGTGTGCTGTGCTTGTGCAGGTGGAAGTCACTTCGACAACCCGTTCGAGTTCGGCTTCACATTCCGGAACCCAGATGATGTGTTCAGGGAATTTTTTGGTGGAAGGGACCCGTTTTCATTCGACTTCTTTGGTAAGTTCATTGTCAGGGTTGCTGTCTACTTGGTGTCACCATGACTCACAGGAGGACTGGTGGTGCCTTTTCTGTTTAACACTGTTGTATCTTGTCATCTGACTTGTCATTTAGGAATTCTAATGGTCTCTTTCCTCTTCTCGGGGACTTTTCTGAATTTTTACCTTGCACATTAACATAATGAAGGTTTTTATGCATTCCTTTATAATTAACTTCGTTTTGCCACCTGAATTAGGTGCCCAGGTGCCCGGGCTTGGAAATGCTCTCCTGTTCCGTGGGAGCTGAACTCTGAGTGTTGTTCTGATGGAAGCCCGAGTCACAACATGCAGTGTGGAGGACCGTGGATCTCTGCTGGCTTGTGTTCTCAGTGCGGTGTGTGGGGTGTGTTGTGGTGAGTCAGGGCTGCACAGCGACCTTGGTCCAGAGGATGGTGTTTCTAGAGGAGCCGAGCCGTTCCCGCTGTTTCAGAGCCGGAGGGTGGCTTGTCCCGTCACCTCCGTGTCCAGGAGTGTCTGAGACCCAGGCGGTGCTGGGACACTCGTTAGTGCGGTGGAGCGCCTGTGCTAGGTGACCGGGGAGGCAGGGCACAGTTCCTCCACTGTCATTTTCTTCTTTTGGCTCATTGAGGGGGAAGCACATCCTGTGTGAACCCCGTTCTTCTGGAGCCTGGTTTTGATGGGACCAAACAGCCCCTGCCCTCTCTGCTCGAGGAGGAGCAACTCGCTTCTGAGGCCGGTAGGTGCTGGGCCTTCTCGGTGGTATGGGCTTCCTTGTGTTCAGGGCCGATGGGGATTCAGAGACTTCCTTGTTCAGCTGTGATGTGGCCTGGCTGTAAGAAAGTAGCTTACGTGATATCTATGTAAATGTTTACTTGGGAGCCTTTTAATTGACAAATGGAACAATGAAAGCAAAGCAGAGGAATGTTCGGAGGTGGAGCCCACTGTGTGATTCTTGTGAAGACTTGCTGTAGTTCCTGCTGCCTTAACTGTCAAATGTGGCTTGGACTGCCTCCCTGTGAGCCACGAGTGGGGGAACCTTGTTTCTGCCCAGGGCCATTAATATTTATAACATCATTCTCAGGCCATATGTTACAAATAAATAGCCTGCTCTGTTTTGTCAAATATTTAATCAGCTCACCCCTAATGCCTTGGCTAGGGCCACACCAAATAATTTGGCGTGTTTTATGTGGCCTGTGGGCCCGATGTTCCCCACCCCTGCTGTAGGTGAATGTAATTATCTGTCCCTTCTGCAATTTCCCTCTATGTGTCAGTACAAACCTTAGCAGGTGTGTTTTGGGGAGCAGGGACTGTCATCCTATGTTAGGGCTGGGCCTGCCCTTTTGCCTCCTTGGGCTTGGGTGCACCAGGCACACCAGGTGGATTCAGCAGAGAAGGAAGGACCCTGTAAGCCTGGGACTTCTTCAGCACGATTTGTGTCTTGTGATTTTATTTTGTTTTTTATGTCTCATGATTTTTTAACAAAAGAGTGGAAGGGAGGAGGCCCTAGGTAATGAAGTGTGAGCAGATTGGGTTCTCCTTGGGAAAACGTCTGACAGGCCAGTCTAAGCTTCCTCATTGACGTGATTTTCCCTGAGCAGGTCTTTCTAGGGGAAAGGAGATACAGAGATGATAATTACATGTGAATAAATAATATGCCCTTTTACCTACCATAAGCTGTTTTAATCTCTTGACTTACATCTTCCAAACTATGAGATTTGTGTATATAAAGAAACCTTTATGTGCCTGTGTTTTTTTTTTTCATTTAGACGGGTTATAGCTTGTGGACACAGGGCACATTTTGGTGGCAATTTCTTTTGTTGGCCTCAGAGCCCAGTTTAGGAGGTGGCCGGTCCCATTGCCATTCTGGACTCCATGTGCTAATGCCAGGACTGCCGGGTCCCCATACGTGGGGTGGCAGTGACACCTCTTCAATCCGTTTTTATAGGTGTCCTAGGGGACTTCCACTTTCAGGCGGTCAGGATTTACCCGCAGGAGGAGCTGCTGCACGGCTGCTGCATGTTTGGAGTGACACTGCGGCCTGCTGGCGGTACGTGCGGCGGGCAGCGCGGCCATGGAGGGTTATCAGCACCCGCTTCCCGGGACTCAGCCCTGTTGTAATGCCCATTTATAGCAGCACATTATCTTTTTGTTTCAATTTTCACATGACTGTTTTTCTCTCCTGTTCTGGCTTCCAAAATAGTAGTTCAAGATCTGTCACAAGGCATTCTGAGCTGAAGTTATTTGTCAGTTATCAGACATCACGTGCGACTTAGACTTCCCAGGTAGAATGGAGGGTTAGGGTGTTGGACAGGCTGTGAACAGGTTTGTGCCTGAGAACCAAGCTGCAAGGATGTTCACTGACGGGGAGGGCTTGGGCCTGGTCCTGCTGACATTGACCCCTCCTGGAGGGCAGGCGTCCTCCGGGGAGCGGAGGTGGAGGTGGACTCAAACCAGCACGGACGCACGGTGCAGCCCGACTCCTGAGGTGGCTTGCAGCTCTCCCCAGGCCCGGCCACGGAGACAGCCCTGCCAGGGCGCTAATTGGCCCAAGGCGGAGCACTTGGTCGGGACCAGCTTCCTTCATTTTTATAGGGCACTCAGCATGCTGATGCTCACAGAGAGGTCACGGCAGGACTCACTGTCTGGGAGTCCTGTCTGGGTGTAGCCTGACATTTATTTGCTTGCATTCTCATGTCGGAAGGCCAAGGCCAAACTTGAAAATCCAAAACTGTTTCCAGAGCCTATTCATGTCAGCATATTTTCCTTTCATCCTGGCATCTGTCTTTGTGATGAGCCCTAGTGAGTGAAAAGGCTAGTGGAGGGTAATACGGCCTGTAGGCCTGGGAACTTAGCCTTTGGAGGAAGCTAATTGTGTCGCTGAGCCCGGTACCCGGGTGGTGCAGTGAGCGTCACTTTGCTCTCCAGGGTTCGAGGAGGTGGACAGTGAGGAGCTGGAGCCCAGGGAGGAGCTGGAGCAGCCTGGCGGGGACCAGCCAGCGGAGCACGCCCCAAGCCAGGGGGACAGTGACACACTAGAGGTGATCTCCAGTGAGGAGCTCGAGGGCGTCAGTGAAGATGAGCTGAGCGAGGGCTGTAGTTGGGGCCAGGCCGAGCTCCCGAGTGAGGAGCTGGAGTTCCTATCCAGCGAGGAGGATGAGGCCAGCCCCAGGGACGAGGAGGAGCTCAGCGAGGACTGCGAGGAGCTGTTGAGCGAGGACAGCGGTCCTGAGCTTGAGGTGCTGCTGGCGACCCCGGGATGGGATGGCCGGCTCACAGAGGGCCGGCCCTGGAAAGTGTATCTGGAATAAAGAGTTTCTGCTACTGCTGTGTGGTTGAAGCGCATCCTTGGGTCCTTGGTCAGACACCACGGCGCTGATGTGGTGACAACCGAGACGTGGGGGCCAGTGGGGGTCTGGGAGCAGCTGTTGTACGTGGGTCTTTTCTGGTGCCAGGGCCCCAGGGCCAGAACCACAGTGCTGGGGGGCTGGGAACCCAAGGTTGGCCCGAGGGGTGGCTGTGAGGAAGAGTCCCCGCCTGGCCTCTGTGGTGTCTGGTGGCCTCAGGGTCCTCGGCATGTAGGTGCCTGCCCATCATGTTTCCTCTCTGCAGGTTCGTCTCTGCAGATGGCTCTTTTGAATAAGGCTGCTAGTGACAAGGGTTAGGGCCCACCCTGATGACCTTTCCAAGTGAGGTGACCTTACCGGCTCTGGGGTCAGGAGTTCAGCTTAGAATTTGTCTTCCTGACAGTGTTCAACTCAGAAGCAGCAGATTGTAAAGGAGACAGAAGGGAGTGCTTCACGTTAGACCTGCTGAGCGAAATCGGGAGCCAAGGCAGTGCCACATGGCACAGTGGGGGGAAGGAAGCCCAGGAGTGACCTGTACCTGCGTGGTCCCGCCTGAGACACGTGTGGAGGACAGCAGTGCGACACAGGCCAAGGAGAAGCGTTAAAATGAAATAATTTCTTGCGAAGCCCATGGTCATGAGTGAGGAGCACTGAGGGGAAGCAGCTGCCCTCACCTGTTTCTCTCACCTGTGGGGTGGGGGTAGGCCTAGGAACAGAAACAGGGTTGCGGAGCTGCGTTTGAAAATAGTTAATTTTCATTTAAGATTATGCTGGCAAATGAGGGTGGATGCTGTGCGGATGATGTTCAGGCTTGTCAGTTGTTGCCAGTATGTACTAATGTTTCCCAGTCATTTGCTCCCCTGACACTACCCCTCTCCCCCAAATAGGGAGAGGGATTTTTTAGGGGAAAGGTCATTCATCCTGAGAATAGGCTGGTTCCTCCTGGACCGAGGGACCAGCAGTGGCAGCCACCCCAGAGCGTAGCAGGCATGTCTGAGTCCCTGGCCGGCCCAGCCCTCTGCCTTCTGCCGTTTGGCTTCCCCGGGGGGAGCCAGCACTTGTCTAGGGCTGGTCCTCATTCTTCTCTGTAGTTTGCAGGTGACCCTGGGTCACAGTTTTCCTGAGTCCCTTGTAGGCTTTGCGCATGTCTCATGGAGTTTTGGTCCCTCTGGTCAAGGGAGCGACTTCCTTCTGGAAGGTGGTGCAGGTGTCCTAGGCTCAGGTACAGGGTGAAGGTAGACATGAGGGTAGGAGGAGGGGACAGAAAGGGCACCCACAAGATGAGATACATGGTTTTCCTTCTGTGAGGAGGTCATTTCTGTGGGAGTCAAGTTCATGGAGCTCATTGGGTCCAGCACCTGCATCTTGGTTCTGTGTATAGATTTTTTGCAAATCTTGGAAAATACAGTGCTGCAGCCAGATCTGGGGTATAACCAGAAACTCTACTTCGTAACAGAGGGGCTATGGGGAGTGGAATGGGTTTACTACTAGTTTGGCCGATACTGAGCCTGCTGGTGAGCGCTAGGCAAACCCCCGCCTCCCCCCCCGCCCCCCCCCACTCACCTGGGGCTCCAGTTTAATGGCTGCATTCTGGATTTGCTCCCATTTCTGTTTGTTTTACATTTCTTCCAGATAGGTTCTCTGCTTCTGAATGTGTAAGAAATGACACTTTAAAAATGAGTTGTACTTTTAGCTGGTGTTACTGGGATTAGTGGGTGCTGCTGGGGTTAGCTGGGAGATCTTGTGGAAGTCTAGAATTTCAGGTGTTTGCCTTTTCAGAGGGTTGCTGTGTAGCTCAGCTTTGAGACTGGAGAATAGACGAATGCTTTCCTGTTCAGTGTTTTGTTGTCCTTTGTGCCAGTGTCCCCGGTGCTGGCGTTACTAGTGTGGGCCACATGGCCTGAAGCCACGCCTGCAGGCTTGTCCGCTGAGGGCATTGGGGCGCGGACTTGGTGTGGGTTAGGGTACTCCATAGGAGTTGGTTTCTCTTCCGTGCTCTCCAGTGCTGAATTGTGGTAAAACTTCAGAAATTGTATGTATGGGTTGAAACATCTTTCACTCATAGGTTGTTTGTTTGTTTTTAAGGATTTTTGTGTGTATGTGTTTATGTACACATTTGTCTTTTATGCCTAGTTTTTTCATACCATTCAGCTCAGTCTAGTTGTTGTCAGAAGTTTGCCTTAGGCTGTCAGTTTAGTGCAGCCATCCTCCTTTATTTGCAAGGGATGCGATCCAAAACCCCCCTGGATACCTGAACACAGACAGCGCCAAACCCTGTATGGACCATGCTTTTGTTTCATACATGCACATCCTGTCTCTCTGTAAGGCTTCATTTATGAATTAGGCACAATAAGAAGATAATAACGAAGAACAGTTGTAACGATACACTGTAATACACGTATTGTGAACGGTCTCTCTTAGAATGTCCAGTGTACATGCTGGCCAAAGGGGTGATCCGTGTCCCAAGTGGGACAGAGGGGCATTTCATTATGTTTCTCTGAATGGTGTGTGACTTAAAACTTAATAGTTGTTTATTTTGGGAATTTCTCTGATTGCAGGAAACTAAAACCATGGAGAGCGAAACCTCAGATAAAGGGGGGGAATTACCACACTTTGCTAATATCGTGGACCCCAGAATAATATCATTACTAAGGAAACTTGTAAAATGATCAAGAATACTTTCTCCCCCTAGACTCTGTATCAGGGTTCTCCAGAGAGAGCAAAGGGTCTGTGTCTGTTTCTCCATTTCCGTCTCTGTCTCTGAAGACATTTAGTGTAAGCAGTTGACTCACATGACTCTGGAGACAAGGTTGGGTCCTGCAGAGCTGAGGTTCCAGCTCAATCCAGAGACCACCAGGCTGGAGGGCCAGGTTGCAGTTAGGAAGCCCGCGGGCAGGAGACTCGGGGTCAGCCTTTGGCTCTAATCAGCCCTTCAGCTGATGGGGTGAGCCCACCCACATTGGGGAGGGCAGTCTGCTCTGATCAGTCTACTGACCTAAATGCTAATGTCATCCCAAACACCCTCCACTTGCTGTGATGTTCCCAGTACAAGTCCACCTGTCAGTTTGGCATCCATGCTCACCATCTCCTTAAACTACACTCAGCACCATGTAAAGACACTGGCAAGGCCATCTGTCCCGCAGACACCCAGAGTGCGCTGACCTTCTCCCAGTAGGAGGTGTGGGGCCTTGGTTCCCCGACAGTGGCAGTATGATACCAGGTCTGTATTGTGCCTTACACCATATGGGGATAGGCAGGGAAACAAAGATGCTTGCTGCTTGCTTATAAGTTCGCACAAACTACATTCCTGACAAACTCAGGAGGGGGTGCTCATGGCAGTGACTCCTCGTTTCTGTGTTGGTCCCATGGGTGCAGCTGGTGTGGGAGCTGCTTCCTCCTCCAACAGCTACCCTTGCCCTGGTGGGCGGCGCGGGGCGTCTTGTACACAGTGGGGAGGAAAGGATGTGGCAGCACATTTGGTCATTTTCATGTGTCCAAATTTATTTTTGAAATAATCAATGTATGATATCCTTTTTAACCTTAAAAATAACATAAGATGTGTACTCCATGTAAGAGTTAGGAACATAGGAATGAGTAGAAAGGAGGCGGGAAGGAATGGCCTTTGTCTTACTCCCAGTTGAAAGGACTGCTAACATTTTTCAGATACTAAATCTGTGATGTGTCCATTTATGTTCTCTTCTGCCTTTTACTAAAGCTTAAACGCTATGCCCATATAAAAATCGGCGTTTAACATACCCCATTTCTTTATCTCCTTCCTTATTTGAAAATTAGGTTTTCAACTCACTATAAATAATGTTTTGAACCCTTTTTTTTTTAAATATATTTTTATTGATTTTTTTACAGAGAGGAAAGGAGAGGGAAAGAGAGTCAGAAACATCGATGAGAGAGAAACATCAATCAGCTGCCTCCTGCACACCCCCCACTGGGGATGTGACCACAACCAAGGCACATGCCCTTGACCGGAATCAAACCTGGGACCCTTCAGTCCTCAGGCCGACGCTCTATCCACTGAGCCAAACTGGTTAGAGCTGTTTTGAACTCTTAGTGCAGTAAGTTATCTCTGTGTTTGAGATGAGCTGTGTGTTGTGTGTGTGTTTTTAATGATTTTAGAGAGGGAGAGGGGGAGAGATAGAAACATCAGTGATGAGAGAAAAACATGGATCCGCTGAGTCCTGCACAAGAAAATGTCACTGAAAATCTTTATTGTTCAGATTATGACAGTTGTTCCTCTTCGCCCTCCCCCCCCCATAGTTCCCCTCCACCCGGTTCCCATCCAACCCTCTGCCCTGCCTCCCTCCCCCCCACTGTTCTCATCCATAGGTGTACGATTTTTGTCCAGTCTCTCCCCTTTCCCCCCACACTCCTTTCCCCTGAGAATTGCCAGTCCACTCCCTTTCTATGCCTCTGATTCTATTATATTCACCAGTTTATTCTGTTCATCAGATTTTTTATTCACTTGATTTTTAGATTCACTTGATAGATATGTATTTGTTGTTCATAATTTTTATCTTTACCCTTTTTTTCTTCTTCCTCTTAAAGAATACCTTTCAGCATTTCATATAATACTGGTTTGGCGGTGATGAACTCCTTTAGCTTTTTCTTATCTGTGGAGCTCTTTATCTGACCTTCAATTCTGAATGATAGCTTTGCTGGGTAGAGTAATCTTGGTTGTAGGTTCTTACTATTCATCACTTTGAATATTTCTTGCCACTCCCTTCTGGCCTGCATAGTTTCTGTTGAGAAATCAGCTGACAATCCTATGGGTGCTCCCTTGTAGGTAACTTGTTTTTCTCTTGCTGCTTTTAATATTCTTTGTCTTTTGCTCTTGGCATTTTAATTATGATGTGTCTTGGTGTGGTCTTCTTTGGATTCCTCTTGTTTGGGGTTCTCTGCGCTTCCAGGACTTGTAAGTCTATTTCTTTCACCAGGTGGGGGAAGTTTTTGGTAATTATTTCTTCAAATAGGTTTTCAGTATCTTGCTCTCTCTATTCTTCTGGTACCCCCATAATTTGGATGTTGGTACGTTTGAAGTTGTCCCAGAGGCTCCTTACACTATCTTCATATTTTTGGATTCTTTTTTCTTTTCCAGATGGGTGTTTTTTTGTTTCTTCGTATTTCAAATCTTTGACTTGATTCTTGTGACCCTCTAGTATGCTGTTGGATCTCTGTATATTATTCTTTATTTCAGTCAATGTATGCTTGATTTCTAGTTGGTCCTTTTTCATATCCTCGAGGGTCTCACTTCTATCGGTTCCTAGAAGATTCTTGAAAAACCTTATAACCGTGGTTTTGAACTCTATATCCAGTTGTTTGTTTTCCTCTATTTCTTTTATTTGTGACCTGTTTCTTTTTTTGTCTCCACATTTTGGCTGCTTCCCTGTGTTGATAGAGTAGCTTTGTGTGCTAGGTGTCCTATAGGGCCCAGTGGCTCAGCCTCCCTGGTTACCTGAGGTGGACACTCTTGGTGCACCCCTTTGTGGGCTGTGTGCACAGTCTTGTTGTAGTTAAGCCTGGATTGCTGTTGGTATCACTGGGAGGAATTGGCCGCCAGGCCAATTGGCTGTGAGGATCAGCTGTGTCTACGATGGGAGAACGTCTGTGCTGGAGACACACTTATGGGGCAGGACTTGCTTCAGCGGGGTTTGGTGCTCACTGAGTCTGCCCCCTGAGTGTGTCCCTTGTGGATCTGAGGATTTGTAATCTGGATGGCCCCACTCTGACCCCTGGTACACTGGCTCTTGGATCTTCATGGAGGTGCTAATTTAGCCTCTGCCTGAGGCCACCCAGCAGGAGCTATGGAGAGATCTGCAGATTCCTCTTGTTTGGGGTTTGGAGGTGCCCAGATGAGGCCCAGCTGTGAAGCAATGCAAGCTGCTGTGGGTCTTGGGCCTTCTTTTGGAAGTTCTGGGGCTCTCTGACCCAGCTGCAGTCTGTTAGGTAAGTTTAGATTGCAAAGGGCCAGGCCATTCATATGCAAAAGCCTCTGCACACAGCTTGGGTGGGGCGGTGTCTCAGGGAATCAATAGGGCAGAGCAAACAGCAGTGGGTGATCCTCAGCCCTGCCCTAAGAGGCCCCTGGGTCTCAGTGTCCCGGGGTGCACCTCTAAGAGAAAGCCGCCCTTGAGTTCCGCCCGTCCAGTTTCTCCCCGTATGAATCTGGGTCCCCAGAGTCTCGCCGGGAACTGGAGTTCAGAGCAGTCGGGAGCTTGTGTTTCCCTCCTGATTGAGAAAGACAACAGCGTACTCAGTTGCCAGCCTTTTCTGCCTCTGTACCTCTGCACTTTACTTCCGCCCCTCCTCTGAGTCTCAGTGAGCTTTTCTCTTCCCTTCTAGTTATAGAACTTCCACTCAGCCAGCCTTCCTGTGGTTCTGGATGATGTCCGTTTTGTCTTTTAGTTGTAGTTTTGAAGTGGTTGTGTGTAACCTAACTTTTGAAGTAGTTTCTCAATAATGTGATTTTATAGTGACAGAAGTCTGTATGTAAGAAACGTTTTAATAAAAATCTTGTAACTTAATTTTTACAATATCCTGTTATACATAATTACTAACCTTTTGCACTCGGATGTCGAGTGTGACTCGACACGGTTAGCATCGGTAGCAGGAATCGAGAAAAAAGCAAGCAAGTGCAAAGGGTTAATAACGAACTACAACATTCGCTAATACTAATTACTATACTCATGTTGCATTCATTTCCCTTACATGCCTTACGCACAGGTGCGCCATTTCTCTCCACTAATACTAGCAGTGAATATTTTAGCAGCTGATCGATTGCCATGTCATTAGTCTTGGACTTGTGGTGTGTGCAACAGGAAAGATTTCGCTTTCGGAGAACAAGAAAAATAGGTTTATTTGCTTTACGTTTATTAATTTGTGCAGTTATTCAGTGTCTGGTAAGTTAATGTTCGAGAAAAAATATTAATTTTTAAAATGTTCTATTTTATGTTAACGATTACTCATTTATTTCAGCCTTTTGTATTCAGCATGTGTCTATTGAAATAAACCAACATTTCTGTGAAAATTGAAGCTTTTTTTTTTTGTGGCCCACATAAACTTAAACCTTGTTTATTTGGCCCGTGTTAGCATTTAAGTTTGACATGCTTGATTTAGCTGGAGTATCATGTCCCATGGGCAGACAGCATATGAGGATTTAGTTGCTTTGTTAACCTAAAGACATAACCAATCTTTCTAGCAGTGACCACTGAGCCATTTCAGGACAAGACAGTGTGCTGCTTGGTGTGTGCAGGACAGTGCAGCCCCAGGGCTCGTGCTGGTGTTTGGGGGGGTGTCACTATTTCCTGTCACTCTTCCCCACTGCCATGTTCCAGGTGTGCCAGACTAATTCTGTAGTCTCTGTAATGGGTTGCTTTTCTCTTTCCCTGCAAGCTTTTGTAGGATTCCTGATATCTGTTTATTTTCTTTTTGTTTCTCACAGAATTCCCACTTACCTGAAAAAAATATATTGCTGATTAATTTCATAGAATTTCAGCAAAAATTTTTAAAAGGTTTTTATGATTTGTGTTTTTTAGCAACTCATTGATAATCAGAGAGTTAAACTCATGTGGTCGGCCTTTTATTTTCAGGAGCGTTTTGATATCTCCACTAGCAAAACGATGCCTATTCGTCCAGTAGTTTCCTATTGGAGCACAAATGTCATGTCTGCAATTCACATTTATTTAGATTTGCCTTGACTAACCCTTTAAAAAATACTTTTGAGATGTCAAGTTTACAGGAAATTTAAAAGGAGTTCTTACGTCCGAGGCCCAGAATTACCCTTCTCCCTTTGTGTTAAAATGAATGCTTGAATAGCCCACATTTGTTTTTATTTCTGAATAACGGAGACAGCCCAGACCTTATGGAGTTTGAGTTCCTAAGGACCTGAGTGAATGGACCCTTGCTGACCTTTCACAGAAGGCTGCGTGGTGGGCAGGCTGGGTCTGTCCCCGATGCCTCTGGCTCTGCTTGCGTTACAGGAGCTCCGGGTGAGCTGTGGCTGTGACTTTTCCAAGGCTTCCTGTTCCCTTATTATAGCTTTCCCATGAAACACGGACATGGAACAAAATTTTACAAAATGCATGTGTTTGTTTCCAGAAGACCCATTTGATGACTTCTTTGGGACTCGGCGGGGTCCGCGTGGGAGCAGGAACCGGGGAACCACCTCGTTCTTCTCTGCCTTCACGGGGTTCCCGGCTTTCGGCGGAGGGTTTCCATCTTTTGATGCAGGTATCAAATCCCAAGATTCACCTCTGGTAACTCGTGAATAGTTTGAAACGTGTGTTCCTTTTGTGATAGAACAGTCTTGTAGATTCCCTAGTCGTTTTTACTCGTGGAAATCTCTGTCTCCTGACCCAAGAACGTTACACCTGAAAATCCATCTCTACTCTGACCAGTAAAGAATGAAGTTCCTGGTCAAGGGAGTAATGTGTTTTGGGGTAATTGTGAAATAACCCACTTAGTTTTACTAAGTCCTCACTTATCTAACCTTCTGGGCATTTTAGTACAAGGAGGCCCTGAGTCCACAGATGGAGGCCGAGGCGGGGCAGTAATAACACCCTGGTTGCTGTGGGTGCCCAGCCACATGCACAGTGTTGGCGTTAGTGCTTTGGTAAAGCAGGTCAGCAGCTCGAGGGGTGGGGTGGCGGCCTAACAGATTGTTTTACCTCAAGAAGAACCTTGCCGTGGATGCTCCCCTAGTTCCTGCTGTCTTTGGATCTTGTTTTTGTCTTAAACGCTCTGGTAAGAGCCTGCAGCGCTTTGGTACACAGGCTGCCAGCATGGTACCGCTCAGAAGGTCCCTCCTGCAAGGGTCATGCTGCTAGCAGCTAGGAGAGGCTCCTTTGATTGGAGAGCTCTCTCCCACAGAGCACTATGCCAGGGCCTTTCTCTAACAGATCCTCAGGTACTGTGCATTGTGCTATGGTAGTGCTCAAGTCTTGGGGAGAGGGAAAACAGCTGGTATAAATCATCAGAGTAGTGCAGTCTTTCCCGGTCGGGGCCTTGCAAAGTGTCCTGTGGCTCCAGCCTTAGACCTGTGCGTCCTGGTTGGTGGCCACAGCCACGCGAAGCTGCTGAGCCTCGCGTTGGCCCGTCCACACTGATGCGTGTTACAAGTGGGACACACACTTAATGTCAAAGATGGAATATTTAAGTAGTGCAGACAATTTCAGCTTTTTTATATCGCATAAGGTAGTATTTTGGGTATTCTGGATTAAATAAAATAGTGCTAAAGTCAGTTTTGCCACTTGCCTAGTATTTTTTAGTGGGGCCATTATAAAAATTAAAATGACATATTTGGCTCACATTCTGTTTGTGTGGGATGTCGCTGATTTAGACAGGATAGAGCTGGAGGGCCGAGTCCTGTGTAGGGAGTGCAGGCATTTGTCACAATGAAAGAGGAAGCTAGCCTCAGGGTGATGTGTGGCCATCATCGGGGTGTAATGTCCACGTGGTTGAGAATGTTGTACATGAACTACAGAGCCATACTTTTAAGGTAATTATTTTAGAATTTGTTTCTAATAATTCAGGTTTTTGTCCCTTTTGGTCACATTGCAAGGGGAAGGTGAGCGGATTGGGTCTGCCGTTCTGTCTGCAGTGGTCATTTTGTTCCTGTGAGATGCAGAGTGTATGCCATCCTAGTCCCTCCAGGAGGCTCAGTGCTTAGTGGATTCCCCATAAATAGGGGAAATGCAACAAGGCCCAGCCCAGCAGGAGTAGGGGGTGGCAGGGGAGGTGAAAGGATCCTGCTGTCTTGTCCCTGGATTCAGAGGAGTCCCTGGACCCCAGCATTGCCCCCGCCAGTACCCTGCTTATAGGAGAGATCTGCTATGGGATTTTGACACTTGGGGGTTTTGCACTAAATGCCGGACATTCTGGTGTCTGATCTTGTTTTTTTTCCTTTATTTCTTAACAGGATTTACTTCCTTCGGGTCAATAGGCCATGGGGGTCTCACTTCATTCTCTTCCACGTCATTTGGTGGTAGTGGGATGGGCAACTTCAAGTCCGTATCGACTTCTACCAAAATTGTTAACGGAAGAAAAATCACTACAAAGAGGTACAGTTGTCTCGCATATTTCATGTTTTTAATAAGTAGATGTAATGATTTATGGGTGCCACCCTCCTGCCCCTGAGTGTGAAGTACAGGGTGTATGTTAAATTGGGTACCTGAGAATCTTAATATCCGAATTTAGGGCATTTCCTTTTAAATTTTGTTCAATGTTACCTATTAACAGCTCTCTTCATTTAGAGCCTTTTTTTTAAACAATCTTTTTATTTTAAATATATTGCTTTATTGATTTCATAGAGGAAGGGAGAAGGAGAGAGAGAAAATAGAAACATCAATGATGAGAGAGAATCATTGATTGGCTGCTTCCTGCACACCCCCTACTGGGGATTGAGCCTGCAGGCCATGCATGTGCCTTTGGCTGGAATTGAACCTGGGACCCTTCATTCCGCAGGCCGACGCTCTATCCATTGAGCCAAACCGTGAAGGGCTAGAGCCATTTTTAATGTGCAGTGCCGTAATAATAGTGTAATCGGTTTGCTGGCATTGTTAGGATAACAAAATGGAAAGCACCATTAGTAGTAAAAGCTGGGGTTTTTTTTTAGCCAATCTGACAACATATGCCTGGGAGCAGGATCTCAGATGCTCCCTGAAACTGTGACCTTTGATTCCTGGTGTCTGCATGTAGGTCATGGTCATCGGTACAGTGTTGTCTGTCGGAATCGGTCTGTTTTCACAGAGATGGCCCTGGGTGCCTTCAGCTGGTTCTCAGCCCCAGAGTCTGTGGTTTCATGCGCGTCTGTGGCAGACTTGGTTTCCAAATGCATATATACAAACACATACGTTTACTGCAAGAAATAAAGTTTAAAAATGCATTTTATCCTTCAGAATTGTCGAGAATGGTCAAGAAAGAGTAGAAGTTGAAGAAGACGGCCAGTTAAAGTCCTTGACGATAAATGGTAAGGAGCAGCTGCTACGCTTGGATAACAAGTAATTCAACGCACGCATGTAACAGAGATGTTAACTGTAACAAGCACCATTTGAGGACTAACAGGAACATTTTTTTGAAGATTTCAGACGAACTCGACTTTCAGTATAAATGTCCCTAATCTAAAGTATTTATACACAGCTCATCGGAGCCTGTTTGTCAGACTGTTGAGTTATTGTTGGGACCACATGATAGGACCTTTTCTCTTTGGTCTTTGCAATTGTTGTAAATCTCTGTATGCACTTTGCTTTTTATTAAACGTGATCCAGGGCGGCCGTGACTTCATACACTAACACCAGCACGGACCTGCTTTCCATTGTGTTTAAGCGGGAGCCAGCAGTGGCCTGCTGTGAAGCTTACATTGCCAGGACGCGCCTCCCAGAGTAGTTTCAGTCTTTCAGTGTTGAGTAGTGAAAGGTACTAATGCATCAATGGTAATACATTTCTGGTTTAGTATAAATTGAGGATGTTTTCTAGTTGTGCATGAATGCTGGCAACTTAGTAAGTTTTGACAATTGTTTAAATGTGTAATGTTAAGCTTAGGTTTAAAAAGTAAAGCTGGTAAATGGGTCTTTGTTATTTGCTTAAAAAAAATAATAAATGCGATGTGTTTGGTGCATTCTTTCCCAGTGGGGCTGCAGCCTCCTGTGTCTGTGTGATTCTGTGCCTGGGGCTCTGTCGCTTCCTGACTGTCCGTCCTGTGCACTGAGGTGGGTGCCACCTTCACCAAACCTGTGCTCGTTTCCTTCAGGCTATTTGGACAGTGTGTGCAGATTTCCTGTTTATGTTAAATAATGATTAGCAACTTATTGAACATTTTAATACGGTGACACGCCTACTGGGTTAGGTCTGACGCCAGCTCCATCAAGACTGCACGGTAACGACACGGAGTGATGCAATGTGGCAAAAGGTGCTGCTTTTGTTTTTCAGTCTGTAAAATCTGTCCTGATCACCTCACTGGTGTGAGAAATGCTCACCTGTCTGAATTTAAATAATGGACTTGAGACAGAAGTATGGCGAAAACGAGACCTGGAATAGGTTCTCAGGAGCGTGTGTCCGTCTGGTTGTACAGGCTCACCCGGGGCGGCGATCACAGCCCATTTATCTCTAGGGTGCAAGTGTCCCTCCTCCGGGTCCTCATTGGCTGAGTGCTCTGGTTAACAGTCGACCTGGGCCATTTATTATTAAATATATTTTTATTGATTTCAGAGAGGAAGGGAGAGGGATACAGAGAAACATCACTGATGACAGAGAATCATTGATTGGCTGCCTCCTGCACACCCCCCACTGGGGATCGAGGTCGCAACCCAGGTATGTGCCCTTGGCTGGAATCGAACCTGCAAGCCGACGCTCTATCCACTGAGCCAAACCGGCTAGGGCCCATTGGGCCATTTAAAAAAAAGAGGGCTGAGGCCTTTCTAGGTGCCTCCACCTACCCCTGTCTAGTTGGGGGGCGGGGGTGTCCCCACCATGACGCTGGCTCACAGCCACAGTTCTTTGTTCTTACACCCTCTTCCCTCCTACATTCTGTTTGCCCCGAAGAAATGCAACCGTTAAAAGTTGACTCTACTGTGCTGGAGATGGATCACAGAGGCCCATTTCCTACGCTAGGGCCCCAGCCAGAGGGGTGTTAAGTGAGACTTGGATCGGATGGAAGCCACCCCACTTGGCTGTGTTTTGGAAATAAGCAGGAAGAAAGCTGTTAGGATAGGAGTTAGTAGGGTTTTCCCCCTTAGACAGGCTTCATGGGAAAGCCATGGAAGTTGCTCTGGTTCCATCCACTTGGTAAGAATGTGAGTGTCTTGTTATGGAAGACAAGGGGAAGTACTTTAGAATAGACACTGGAAGTACAGCATCGCAAAGTTCAATGTGAGTACTCCGAGGCATCCGAGCTCAAGGAACAATGAAGACGCTTGTGTGCATGGTCTCAGCCTGAGCACCTTGGACCTGGGAGGTGTGTCTGCTCGTCCTGCTTCGGAAAGGGTTGTAGTGCCTGGTGTCACTAACTGAAATGCATCACCAGAAGGCCTGCTTCTCACTTATGCTGGTAGGATAGATGGTTTCTCTGTGGTGAGAAACTCGAGGAAACGCTTGAACCTCAGGGTTTTATGTTTCAGGGTGGGGGTTGCAGGGATGAGCCATTTGATGGAGCGGCTGCAGGGTCCTGAGGGACTTAGGGAGACGTGAAGAAGTGCTCTGTGATGGTGCCCCATTTGGGAACATGCTGGGTCCTCGGACAGTGTTTAATGCAGCTCCGGCTGGAAACAGTGTACGCGTCGATGTCACCAGGAGAGGTTTTGTAGCTGGAAAGGTGCACACTTTCCCCACATCCCCCGTGTTTTCACCTGGTCAGTAGTACCAGTGCTAGGCACCTTCTCCCTTGCTCCCCAGGAGGCTGATGGCAGGAGTTGCTATTGGGGGGCATGCTCTTGGCTTCTTGTTTGGAAAAGGAACCTCGCATGCCCTGCTTGCTTCTCGCTGGAGTTCACTCAGGACTTCCCTTGTGTCAGGAGGGCCGGGCCGGGTGGTAAGCATGCCTCGGAAGCCTCGAGCTGTCCTGTCCCCAAGTCTACTTACTGATGTCTTTAAAAATGGCCTATTAGGACGGGTTTGTGCAGGTTTTCTCTGTCATCAGCTTAGTAAGTTCTGTTTCAACCTGACATGCGTCCTGCTGGGGACCCGGGAGGTTCTGTCAATCTGGTTGGATTTCTGGGTGCTTTATGCTTGTCCTCTTTGGAGGGTTTCAAGTGCTCGTCTTGTGTTTTCTGTGGTCCCTCTCCAAGCAGTATCTTTGCATTTTTCAAGCCTCTTTATTAACCAGTATCTAATTTTAACCCTTTTTCTTCCTTCTCTTTGTTAGTTGCGCTTCTGCAGATTATCTGCAGCCTTTTGCTCACAAAATGTGACTTTTAAAAATTGCTTTTGAGTTTGACTTACAAAAGAGTCTCCATTTTGTTGATTTCTAAGTTAGTTGTGTTTTTTATTTTCATTCCACACTGGGCCCATGGAAAAGTGTTGTTTGGAATGAAGGGCTCAGGAACCGTAAGTTTTTGCCGCGTCAGTTTCGTGAACTTGTTTCTGCTGGTGTCTCTGCCTTGGTTAGACATGGCTGCTGCTCTGGGGAACACGAACCCACTGAGCTTCCGCGTGAGGCATGGAGTCTACTGTCTGTCCTACCATTGGGTAGTTACTGTGCCCTTGCCTCCCTGACCTGTGAGTGATGTCTTAGTAATTGGCCTGTCTCTGGATTTTTACTTCTTTTGGAGGCAGCTTATCAGGTTCCCCCTTAGTGAATAAATTGGTTAAGGACCGGTTTTTAAAGCCAGGGAAAGAATACCCTAGCCCTTAACATGTCAAAGGAAGATGTGTACCTTGTTCACCTGCAGGTGTAACATTACCAGCTCAGGTGTGAGTGAGCTGTGTGTTCCCACTAGTTACACGTGGAGTTCTATGAGCAGCACTCGGGGGAGGGGGCGTGTCCTGGGTTGTCTTTGGGCTTGAAGGAAGCCTTCGGCCTCCTGTGTGGCATGCAGCAATGCCAAGTGTAAAACCTGTAGGGAACAATCATGATTTTCTTATTGGACTTGTAATTTTTGAAGAGGATTTCATAGGAATGTTGTGAGGTGAGTAGTGGTCACTCTGGTTATGAACACATTGTTGGGCTCCCCAGTGTCCAGTAGTGACCATGTGTGACGACTAGGGTGACGATGAGGACAGTCTGTTCCTAGTGGGTCACTTTTTAAAAAAAATTTTTATTTTTGACAGTATTACAGATGTTCCCCAATTCCCTCCCCCCTCCCTTTAGTCCCCCTCCTTCTACCCCCTGCCCCATCCTATGCCTTCACTACACTGTTGTCTGTGTTCTTTGGTTATGCATATATGTGTGTGTGTGTGTGTGTGTGTGTGTGTGTGTGTGTGTGTGTGTATTCATCAGTTTATTTTGTTCATTAGATTCCACATATGAGTGAGATCATGAGATACTTGTCTTTCTCTCACTGGCTTATTTCACTTAGCATGATCCTCTCCAGGTCCCTCCATGCTGTCCCAAAGGGCAAGAGATCCTTTTTTTAACTGCTGTGTAGTATTCCATGGTGTAGCTATCCCACAGCTTTTTTATCCACTCATTTACTGATGGGCACTTGGGCTGTTTCCAGATCTTAGCTATTGTACATTGTGCTGCTATGAACATAGGGGTGCATACATTCTTTCTGAGTGGTGTTTTCAGGTTTCTTACGATATATTACCAGAAGTGGGGTCACTGTGTCACATGGCAGTTCCATCTTTAATTTTGTGACGAAACCACAGTGTTTTTCACAGTGCCTGCGCCAGCCTCATTTCCACCAGCACGCACTAGGGTTTCCCCTCTGCTGGGTCACTGTCATCGAAACAGCTACAAGAATTCCTTGGCACGTGTCTAGTCTATAGAGGTTTTTTAAAAAAATGTTTAACAGGCTAATATTTCAAAGAAGCCTGAAGAACTTTAGAAGAAACACTTGTCATTAAAATTTTACGTGGATTCAGCTGTGTGTCTTAGAAAAACCAGATTTTATGGGTATGCGGCCCTGTTCGTTCAAGATGTATTTCAATTACGCGACAGCCTCAGGCCATCTTGAGGACGTTGTGCTTCACACACAGTCCTGGTCCCCTTGCTGTGGGTGGCCCGGACACCCCCAGGGAAGCAGCTGGCAGCCGGGGCAGCAGGTGTCCTGTGGTTGCAGGGCCGCTTGGATATGAATTGCACTTCAGCTCGGGTGCTCAGCAGGAACTGGAGTTTTTCTTCCCTTGGTCTGCAGTGATCCACCCCCTTCCTCTAAAGGAACCCTGATTCTCCTGACGCCCCAAGTTTTCCTAAGTAGGGATGAGTGACCCTGAGGCCACAGGAAGGTCCCTGTGGGGAGAGGGTGTGAGATCCAGCCCCAGCGTGGTCTCAGGGCTTTACTGCTGCCTCTGGGTTTGCTGGGGGGTCGAGACAGAGCAAGGCCCGAAGCGGAGGGGCCTCAGACGCGTCCAGTGCCAGCCTCTGCAGGCAGATGGAGAAAGTGGACGCTGGCGTGTCTCTGCGCGCTCCTCAAACCACCCCTGCTCCCAGCATGTGGAGATGAGATGCTGGCTGGTGGCCTGTGCTCTAGGCACTGATACCTTGGTTAGCACAACGGCCCTCAGGTGGAGATGTAACAGCAGATTTTTGGACGAGGCAGCAGGCACAGAACGGACCCAGCCCCGTCAGAGCCTGCCCGCTCCTCATCCCAGGAGGCTGTTGATGGATGTCCCCACCCAGGCCTGTTTCTGGAACACCCTGAGTAGTACCTGTCTGTGCTGGAGGAAGTTGCCATGCTGGGTCGCTCTCACAACCAGGATCTGTCTTCCTTCCCACCAATAAGCGTTGGCTGTGTGTGTGCCCATGGCATACAGGCAGACATGGCTGTCCTCTGCTCAGACGTGGACAAGGAGTCACACAGGTCTGTGTGCCAATACCCACGACAGGGCTTAAGCGTTTTGTTCTGGGTGCCTAACAAAAGTGACATTGCCTTAAGCCACGGCACTGGGGGGAAGCCTGGGCCTGCCTCCTGGGGCCCTGGCAGGGTTTTACTGCTTCGTTGCAGGTGCAGAGGGGCCAGGGCAGGAAGAGTTCAGCTGCTGCTTTTGTTGTTAATCTTCATTCGAGGGCATTTTTCCATTGACTTTTTTAGAGCGAGTGGAAGGGAGAGGAGAGAGAGAAACATTGATGTGAGAGAGACAAGAATTAGTTGCCTCCCACACATGCCCCAACCAGGGCCAGGAATTGAGCCTGCAACCGAGGTATGTGCCCTTGATAGAAATTGAACCTGGGACCCTCAGTCCACGGACCGGAGCTCTACCTACTGAGCCAACCTGGCCAGGGCTCATCTGTGTTCTTTGCCTACAATCCTCCATGTCCCTCCTGATGTGCCCTTAGCACCACCACCCATCTCCAGGACCTGGCGCCGCTTTGACTTAGTCTCCCTTCCTGTAACCCTCATGGTGATCATTGTCCAGTTGTTTCGAGAAGTGGTGCGTCCATCCCTTTGTCAGTAGCTGTTGGCGATAGTCGTGGTGGCCGTGGCATCTGCCTTCACTTTCGACCATTCTGCTTTGACTTCTCTGTCATATCACCACGTCGTGTGTCCACAGTCTGGACGCCCTCCTGTTAAAATGGCTCCGTCTCCCCTGGCTTGTGAGACATGTCAGAATTGGTCTCATGCCTATGTCTTCATATCACTGTGTCCAAGTCACATCACAGTCTGTGCTGTGTTCGTCCTTGGCAGCGCGTGCTGACCACCTGCCTGGCTTCATTTCCTCTGTGTCCTCTGGCCACCAGCCTGTGCAGAGCCCGCAGTCGGTGCCACTGCGTTCTGTGTGCGCGTGGACACCACAGGCCCGTGAGAAGGCCTCCCTCCCTGGACCCCGGGGGCAGTGCTTGGCCGGCCCTCGGTATGCGAACGCATTTGATGGGTCCGGGACGCGTTTTTGGACTCTGAGTAATCTCAGTGTGGGTGGTAGTCGGAGCCTGACCCTCCTTCCCCCAAAGTACAGAGAACCATCCACAACCAAGGATTGCACATATTTGGGAAAAGTGACTTTATTTTTGGAAGTTTGTTTTCACTTGCATGTTATCAGCTGGGCTCCACACTGCACTGAGATCCATTTGGGGGAAGAATGAGCCGAATGCAGTGGCCGAGCACGTGTGACAGCTGCGGGAACATTCCTTTCGTGTTTTCTTGGTGACTTCAGTGCTCTGGCCTGGCCACGGCAGATCGCGTGTTTATTTTTAAATTTAGCTGGGTGCTAGGGGGCAGGATGTTTCCCGGTATATTTAGTTTTCTGATGAAAAGGATGCTGGGACAACCATAACCATCAGCACTGTCACAGGTTTTGATTGTGGTTCTGCACAGGAAAAGGCTCAGAAATGATACCAAGCGAGCATGTTCCGTATGGGATGTAGAATTAGGCGTGCCTCTTTAACGTGTTGCCTTGATGTAGTACAGCTTGCTAACCTCACACTTAAATTAATGGAAAGTTGTCATAGATTCAGTAACCAGTGGGACAGTGTGGACAGTTGGGAAAAGGCTGTCAGAAGCCCGAGCTGGTTGGCTTGCGGTCAGTGTGGTGGCAGCTGTGGCAGCGATCAGGCTATTACGAGAGGCACCGTGTGCACTGAGTCGATTTCTTGGCAGGTCCTTGTCAGCTGAAGAGCCGGGGCTGGGAGTGCAGAGTTTCAGAAGTGCCCGCCCAGCCTCTCCCCTGGGGTGGGGCCTGTAGGGAGGGGGCAGTTTTTTGCAAGAACATTGGAATATGGTACATTTATAACATAGTTTTCAAAGTCCTTGTGCTTTTTGTTATTGTTAATTCTCACTCAAGGATATTTTCCCCTTTACTTTTTTTGGGACTGAGGGAGGGAGGGAGATGTGAGAGAGAACATCTATTGGTTGCCTCTCGAATGCGCTCTGACTGGGGCCAGGATTGAATTGAACCTGCCATCCAGGTATGTGCCCTTGTCCAGGAATCGAACCCATGATCCTTTGGTGTAGGGGCATGCTCTAAACACCGGGCCACAATGCCAGGCCAAGTCCTTGTGCTGGTATAAGAAATGTGCAGTACTTTTGAAATGACACCAAAGCCCAATTCAGCGGAGACAAGGCTGAGTCATCCATGAGCCTTTATTCCAATACTGCCCCAGTCTGGGGAGCAGCAGGTCCCCCATACATTCTGCGCTCCCTCCTACTAACCAGCTGGTCATACAGGGTGAGGAAGGACGGACGCTGCATGCAGAGGACAGTGGCTGCAGGCGCCTCAGCCCTATGTCTCCTTCCTGGACTTGAAGGCAGATGACAAGGTGGTTAATTTTCAATGGTGTTAAAACGTAGCTGCCCAGTGTGCACTGTCTCGGGCACCCCCTCCGTCCCTGTGAGCTGACCCACAGCGGGCACTGGCTCAGCCCCCCTACCCCCCCTCCCGTCCCTGTGATTGGACCTCCAGGGTACACTGGCTCGGGCTCCCCCCCTCCCTGTGAGCTGCCCCCCTCCCCCCAGCGTGTACTGACTGGTTCAGGCACCCTGAGAGCCCTCGTGGGGGGTGGGGCACAGTGTAGCCACAGACCTGGCTTACATCCTTCTGGGTGATTTTGGGGGCTGGGTGCCCACTGCTGGGCACGCGCCCCCCCCCAGGATGTCTGCTTTGCTGTCTGCACCATGTTGTCACTGTCTGGAAGATGGGTTGTAAGGTGGATAGCAACGAGCTTCTCATGAGAAAATGCCTTTGGATGTTCTGGGTTCCCTGGGTCAGTGTGCCCGGTGGTTAGAGCTGCCTGTGCACTGAAGGAGGGCTTGGTTCCCTGTCTAGGGCAGGTACCTGGGTTGCAGGTTGGATCTCAGGCCCTCATTGGAGTGCCTGCAGGAGACAACCGTCTCCTATTGATGCTTTCCTCTCCTCCCCACCCCACTTCAACTCTCATAAAAAAATCCATGAGAACAGCTATCCTCAGGGGAGGATTAACAACAACAGTGTTTTCAGGAAAGCAAAGGGTGACTGGGTCTAAAGCGGGCGTGGCATGTGGGCTGCTGGTTGGGTTGTAGCTGCCCTGCAGGCCCGGCCGCTGGTGAACCCGCCTTCTTAGAGGTTTCTTTTGGGGGCAGGTGTGTCTGGTTCAGAGCTGTTCCCCTTCGGGTGGGGCTCTGCCCGGGGAGCCTCCTGTCTCCTGCAGTGCCCACAGCTGTGGTGCAGGTAACATGTTTGTGTGTAGGTCCCTATGTCATACGTGGTGTGAGCGCTCCCAGCTCGGAGTCGGCTCCTGCCCCTGGTGCAGACCTGGTCCTCACTGTGTGCTCTGAAGTCAGGGCCTCCTGTGTCTTTGAGGGACCCTGTGTCCTGAAAGGGATGTGCGCCGCCCCCCACCCCCCGCGGCCTGCGCTTCTGTCACTCACTCACCCTAGGGGTTCAGCATGCAGCTGAAAAGTAGGTTGCATCCTCAGTTTATGGGGGCTTTGCTGCCTGCCGGGTTGGAGGGGGCAAAGGGAGGTTCCAACCCAGGCCCTGTTCTTGAGGCTTTCTTCATTCCACCCGGGCCCGCAGGGCTGGGGACGCATGGTTACCTGTCAGATAGCAGCTCCTGGGGCGGGGCCCCCTGTGGTTTTGGGGCGTCCCCCACCACAGAAGACAGGCTGTGTCCTCGGGACCGAAGCAGAAACCTGCCTCCACGTGGAGCAGATTCCTTTGACCCTACAAGCCTGTGGGGTGAGGAGCACATAGGCGAGGGCCATGTGGGCGGGAGGCCACGAGGGTTGTGCTTGGAGGGTGGCGGGTGGGGATTCCGCAAAAGACATGACAGAGCTCGGAATGTGCAGTCCGAGGAGGACACACACACACACACACACACACACACACACAGCCACTGAGGCGTGGCCATGGGAGGTTTGTGGTCCTTGCTGTGCACAACTCTCTCTCCCCCGTTCCCCCCCGCACCCGGTGTAGTGTCCAGCAGCCCAGCACCTCCTCACGGGGCAGGAGTGGGCAGGACTCCGCCTTGTGCTGACACCCCTGTCACTGGGGGCCCGGAAGGGGGAGCAGCCCCGCTCTGGCCACACCTGCTCTGGAAAGGCCCGAGGGGCGTCTCTGGTCAGCAGTGGGAGAGTCCCTGGGGACCTCTACAAACTCGGTGCCGGGCTGGGACCTGGGTGAGAACACAGCACCGTGAGGATGGAGACAGTGTCCCCTCCCCAGGTGCCCCTGGACGTTGTCAGGATTATCCTTATTAAAAAAAAAATTTATTGACTTCAGAGAGGAAGGATGAGAGAGAGAAAAGAACATCAATGATGAGAGAGTCATCAATCGCTACCCCCTGCATGCCCTCCACTGGGGACCAGCCCACAACCGAGCATGTGCCCTGACTGAATCGAACCGTGACTTCTGGGATCGTAGGCAGGAGTGGGCAGTGGGGAGCGGATGTACAACCTCTAAGCCATGCGGCCGAGGCAGGATTATCCCTTTTAAGACCCCTTTCCTGAAACTCACATGGTGTGAGTGTCGTCTACAGCTCAGGATCGCTCTGAGGGAGTGGCCTGGTAATGTGCACACAGGGATGAAGGGGTTTGGGGGTCCTGTGTGGCCTTGAGCAGGGCCCCAGTGAGAACTTCTGGGTGAGTGGAGGAATGATTAGTCTTCGCTTCTCTCCACTGTTACTTCCTGTCCTCAAGTGGTTTTTCCTGGTACTTGAGACATTAGCATTTCATAGGGACGTTTGGGGCCCTGCTCCAGACCCTGGACCCCATAGCAGGGCTGGGATGGCGGGTGCCGAGAGGTCACGTGTCCTCCAGGTTGACCATGCAGGTAAGTCGGTCAGGGACTCCCACGAGACGGGGCTCCGTGGTGTGTCCCACCCATTTCTGTGGCTCATGTGGAGGCCGGGCCCCTGGCCCAGATCATCCCGGCTGCAGGCTCCACCTGACCATAGGACATGCAGTAGGGCTGCGCAGCGGGCAGGCTGCGAGGAGACGGGGGCCCAGGTGCTGGGGCAAGGGACTCTGCAAGTACGATCTGAAGGCTGCTGGGAAGGGTGGTGTGCACATCTCCCCTCCCCCCCCCCCCCCCCCCCCCCCCCCCCCCGCAGTGTCCCACCCCTGCCCCAGGCTGTGCTCCTGGGAACGTGGAGAGAGAGGTCTGGTGTTTTCTGCATTCGGGGTGTTCTCAGAATATCACGCTGAACATTTTAGTGACTTTTCCAAACAGCAGACACATACCAAGTGGCCCTGGAAGCGTCCCGGCCCACATTGTGGGCGCTGAGCAAGGGGATAGGTGGTGTCACCACTGACCCAGTGGGTGTGTCTCATCCAGACAGTGGGAGGGGCTGGCTGATGCACAGCTGCCCCGTGGCTCCCACCCGGGCGCTGGATCCGAGGGGGCCGGGGGCCGGGGGCACGCGTCTGGCCCTGCAAAGTCCCGCCCACGTGCTGCCCCGAGCCAGGCCCAGCGCAGCTGCTGTGCTGCTTGTGCGGGACACGGTGATGAGTGCTCGTGGACATGGGTTTCCGCCGTGGGTGTGTGCCAGTGCCACCACTTCCTTCCTTCCCTTGACTGAGGGCTGCAGGGTGGACTGGATCCTGAGTCCCGCTGCGGAGCGGGACCCTGCTGGCGAGGTAAGTGGGACTGTGGACACGCTCCAGGGTCCGCCACTCCCCCCCCCCCGCACCTGTGCAGCTCAGGCTCAGCCTCACGGGGCAGACTCAGACCTGACATGATGGCACCCTCTGGTGGGCAGTGATACTTGTGACGGTGGGGGTGACCCGGCGTGAGGGCCTCAGGCAGGCAGGGGGTCCTGACCCTCTGCTGCCACATGTGGGGCGCCCGCTGTCTGTCCCCAGGATGTGACCTGGGTCAGGGTTCGTGTAAGTTTCTCCTGGTGTCTGCCGCCTTGGACGCCACAGCGATGGGCCCTGAGCACAGGACACAGCCATCAGCGCCTCCGTCTTCCACTCAGGCGAGGCTGGTGAAGCCACTACATGCTCATTCCTTCACCCGCTCCCAGGGGTTGGTCCACGTGCTCCCGTGTGATTGCCAGGAGCTCAGCGCGCGCGGAGAGGGCCCACAGTGCGTGTGGGTCTCAGCCTGAGCGCGAGGCCTGGGCAGTTGGTGCTGCTTGCTTGCCTAGTGAGCAGCCGGTGTTGGGGGCGGGGGTCTTGACACCCTCTCGGGGGGCAGGCGGGTCCTCGAGGGTAGGGCCGTCCGACACCAGCCAACCGCCCAGTTCACTTGCAGGGGGATCTGACAGGAGCCGGCAGGGGGCGGGCGGCTGTGAGCTCTGGTGTGACATCAGCTGGGGTTCCCTCCCAGCTGCAGGAGCTGCTTGGGGAAATGGGTGGGGATGTGATGGGTGCAGGGGTGAGGCCGGGCACCGAGGGCATGTCCCGCGAGCTGGACCCCAGCTGTAAAGCCCACATGCATGTTTGTGGGTCGCAGCTGTGCCCAGGGCTGTGCAGGTCGGAGGTTTAATAAAACGGAACTGGACACAGTTTGGAAATCCTCTAAAATGCAAACCCAGAAGGCAGGCCACCAAGAGCCCAGCATTTCCCAGAAAGCTGCCTGGTGTGGGAGGGCGTGGCCTCTCGGACGGCACCCGGGCCCCTCGGCCAGCCCTGCCGTGGAGGACATGCTGGGCCCCGCGGCCAGGCTCCTGCTAAGATCGAGCCGTCCTCCCAGCTCAGACCCCAAGGACCGGCCACCTGCCTCCCAGCATTGCCTGGAGCTCAGGTGCTCAGCCACCAGCACGAGGTCAGCAGCTCTAACTGCCCAGGCCTCAGGCCTCAGGCCTCAGCTCTGTCCTAACACCTTGCACCGCAGGACCTTCTGGAGCCAGCAGTTCTCACCGGCACGGCGTGGAGGCAGGACAGCCGGCGGAGGCGTCTCCCGCCCCACGTGTGCGTCCTGCCTCGGGCACTGGAAGGGAAGCAGGACTTGGTCACAAACTGCCGAGAGGGTGAACTTGCAGTCTGACTGCCACCTCGGCCTCCTCGCCCCGAGGCGGTGCAGCACTCCTAGGCTTGAAAGACCGAGGGAACGGCTCGGGCTGGGGGCTGTCCCGAGTGGGGCGTGCGTCCAGCGTGGCTGACGCCAGTGCCGTGGGCGGGACAGGCACGGGCCTCCGGTGCCTCCTATGGCCAGCGTTGGGGGGCGGACGGCCTGGGCGCAGGTTCTCGAGTCGGTGTGCGGAGAGCGAGTCAGGACGGATTCCGGCAGGTGCCCTCGAGTCCCCTGGGCCTCGGGTCGGGTGGGCGTTCCCATGGCCATTCCCTCGGTGACGTGCAGCCCCCGCTGTGCACCCAAGGAGGTGGCAGTTTTCTTGCTCCAGAGCGAGGGTGGCACCCGCTCACACGACCCTGTCTGTGCTTGCAGGTGTGGCCGACGAGGACGCCTTCCGGGAGGCCTGCCGGCTCCGAGGCCAGCCCGCGCTGCCTGAGCAGCCCGCCAGCACCAGCGCCCGCCCTCTGAGGTCCCACAGGCCCACCCCACCGCCCAAGCACGAGGACGAGGACGAGCCGGGCCGCCATCGGGCCGCCAGCCACTGGGACCCCTCCACCTTCTCAGCAGGTGTGCGGAGGGAAACTGAGGCAGAGCGCCCCCCCAGGGACGTGCCCCGTCCTGCCCAAGGCCAGCGAGGACAGAAATCACTGCTGTGCTGTGTCCTCACCTGACGGGCAGGGTGGGCAGGTGCGGCTGGTCAGCTGACCTTGCAGGTAGGGGAGGCGCCTTCCGGAGACCCCACAATTAAACGGGGTGCCACCTTCTGTATGAAGTGTGTTGTCTTGGCCCGGATGCAGGTGCCACAGTCACCAGGTGCAGCTCTCACCCAGTGCTCCTTTGGTAACTCGGGTCTCGTGACTTAGACGGACCGGCCCCCAGGCAGCCTCCGCGCTGCTGCCTCGGCATCTTCCTCCACCGCCTCGGCATCTTCCTCCACCGCCTGCCTTCCCCGGTGTTTGGTGAAATGCAGAGTGACACCGGCCGCCCGGGCTCTGTCAGGCTGGGTGCGTGCTGAGCCCGCTGCTTCCTGTGGGCCTGGTGGCCTTGATGGCCTCCCCCTGGTGCTGTCCCGTCCTGCTCCCAGGCCTGTGGTCTGTCTTATATTCTGGGTGTCTGTCTCAGGTTCTCGGGGGTCTGTCTCATTCCGGGGGGGGGGGGGGGGACTGTCCCAGACATATGATCTGTCTCAGGTTCCGGGGGGGGGGGGGGGGGGTTTGTCTGTCCCAGGTCCCATGGGGGGCTGTTCCAGGTTCTGGGGGCGCGGGGGCTGTCCCAGGCATATGATCTGTCTCAGGTTCCCAGGAGAGGGCGTTGTCCGTCCCAGGTCCCATGGGGGGCTGTTCCAGGTTCCGGGGGGGTGGGGGGTAGCTGTCCCAGGCATATGATCTGTCTCAGGTTCCCGGGGGAGGGCGTTGTCCGTCCCAGGTCCCATGGGGGGCTGTTCCAGGTTCTGGGTGGGGCTGTCCCAGGTCTCAGGGTGTCTGTCCCAGGCATATGATCTGTCTCAGGTTCCAGGAGGCCTGTCCCAGGTCCCGGTGGCGGGGGCTGTCCCAGGTTCTGGGGGGGCTGTTTCAAGTCCGGGGGGGGGGGCTGTTCCAGGTTCTGGGGGGGCTGTCCCAGGTGCTGGGGGGGGCTCTGAGCGTGCAGCTATCCTGCAGGCTGTGTGGGAGGAAAAGGCTCATCCTTGGTCTTCCGTGTCCTGCGACGGCGTGAGGTTAACTCCGTGGGCTTAGGGCAGAAATAAGTTCATCTCCCAGAGCTTTCTATCGAAATCTATCTCTGGAGTCCTTCTGGGTGTCTGTTCAGGCAGAAGGAAGTGTCCCATCCGCGCCCCCCACCCCCTGCATGGAGCCCCACCCCTGGGGCCGGCCATGCCAACAAGGCCGCCCAGCCACTGGGGAGGAGCCTCTGTGGGTGACAGAGTAAAAGGGGGCAGCTGGAAGTCCGAGTGACTCAGGAAGGACCCATTGGCCTTGAATGGATGTTCGCCAGGATTCCCTGTCCCCTCCTGGAGCTCGGGGGCTGGGGGCGGGACCCGGACGTTCGGGGCCTCAACCAGGGCAGGGCTGCAGGCTCCATTTCCCTGGACGAGCGCTGCTTGACAGTGATTTAATGGGTGCGTCGTCTGGTTGGAGGGACACCTCAGCCCCCTGGTCAGGATGTCCCAGTTCCCGGGAGGGAGGCGTGTGGTCCAGCCAGTCTCCCAGGGCAGGGCCACCGCCCGCCGGCCGGGCCGAAGCCGCATCCAAGCTCAGCGCCAGGCCGTGTCCCAGATGTGCCTGTGGAGTGGAAGGCACTTTGTCACTTGCCAGAGAACCCTGGGAACACCAGCGTTAGCAGAGGACACGGAGTCATTCTCTCTGAAACCACGTGCCTTTGTCAGTGTCTACACTGGGTCCCTGTCGGTCCCGCAGAGAGTGGGGCGTTTCACTGTGAGCGCCGGCACGCGTCCGCATCCGTGGCTGCGGGGTGGCCTGCCTTGGCCGGAGCCCCCGGCTCTGGGGACCCAGCTACCCTGGGAGCATTTCTGAATGTTGGAGCCCAACATTTTTTGTTGTTTCCTTTTTTAAAATCAACTTATGAGACGTTGAGAAGACTGAGCGCGTCACACGGAATTAAAGGCGTGACTCCCACAAACACGCAGCGAGCGGTCAGATGGCAGAAGCGCCCTGAAGGAGGGTGCAAGAAAGGGGGCAGCGAGGCGATCTGAGCCGCTGCTGCCTGCAGGGCGCTGACACCTGGTCTCTGGTGACCTCGTCCCACGAGCAGCTCCCTCCGCAGCGTCCACGGCTGAGCCCCTTCTGCAGCCGCGGGACCCGCTTCATGCTGGCCCCTCACTAAGCTGGCTGGTCATCGTCCGCCATATTCCAAGTCCCGAGTAACGTTCCTTTAAAAGAAGCACAGGGGAGGGACCTGGCTCCCGGGACACAGTGCCCTGAGGCCGGGGCAGTGCTGCCTGGAGGCAGCGGCAGCTTCGGCAAGTGGCTCGTTTAGACTAAATAGTGAGACGTCCTCATGCGCGGAACTCGGGTGCTGAAGTGAGAGTCCCACACTCGGCTCACGTATGGCGGCAGGATGCACGGAAGGGGCCTGACCGTCGGGGGTGAGGAAGGGTGACTTTAGCCCTGGCCCTGGCTCTGGGCCACCAGGCCCGGCACTGGCAGCAGGGGCAAGGGAAGCAGCTTCAGTTGCTGGCATTTGGCTTTTAAAAAAATATTTTTATTGATTTCAGAGAGGAAGGGGAGGGAGTGGAGAGAGAGAGAGAGAGAGAGAGAGAGAGAGAGAGAGACAGAAACATCCATGATAAGAGAGAATCCTCAATCGGCTGCATCCTGCACGCCCCACACTGGGGTTCGAGCCCACAACCCGGTATGTGCCCTTGACCAGAATCAAACCTGGGACCCTTCAGTCCGCAGGCCGACGCTCTATCCACTGAGCCAAACCAGTGAGGGCGCATTTGGCTTCTTAACGTGCGTTGCCTTCCACTCTAATCCATAAAGCTCGCCAGCTCATTTCTGACGTCACGCCCGTGTGCCCTTGCACAGCCCAGGAACCAGCAAGTGGCCAGGAAGACAGGAGGTCGGCTTCTGCGTGAGTCACGCTTCCGCAGGTGCGGCTGCTGGGAAGGACTAAGAAATTCCTGCGCAGGGAAAACGCAGGAATGAGGGCCTCCATCCTTAACTCTTGTTAAACACTTTTAAATTTATGTTTAGAGAGAGGAAGGGAGAGAGCAAGTGAGAGAAACATTGACTGGTTGCCTCCTACATGCACCCCAACCTGGGACGACGATCGAACCCACAACCTGGGACGACACTCCAACAGACTGAGCCACTGGCCAGGATGCCCTTAACTCTGTGCTCGGACCTGCAGCCGCGCCCTCGCTGCGGGCTGAAGGCTTGGAGCTGGGCGGGCAGGTCTGTGGAGGTGGGGCTCGTCTGCAGTGAAACTGACTTGCTTGCCTGCGCTTCTCCACGAGGCTCGCAGCTGCCCTTTCCCAGGCCCCCCCACGTGTCCCCTCGAAATCCCTGGCAGGGTGGCCCACGTCTTACTGCTTTGTTTGGTTTTAAATTAATGTGAACATTGAGCATTTTAAGGAAATAGCAGAGGAGTTGTTTTACAAGGAACCCGGGTGCCCGCCCTGCACCCACCTGCACCCACCTGCACCGTGCGGGGTCTGCCGGCGTTTCCTTCCAGTGCTGACCCCTCGGAGGGCTTTCCCACAGGCGAGCACACCGCTGGTCGGGGCTGCGGGTGGAGATGCAGGGCCAGGGCGGGTGAGGCGCGAGGCCGAGCGGGCGTGGGAGGGTTGGCGGGACCTGAGTGTCCACTCGCCCTGGAGCACCCTCCTTGGCCCCCCCGCCCCGCCACCCCCGTTGTGGCGGAGCCGGTGCTCAGCGGCATGCACCCACCACCAGCTTGTTTGCTGTGCTCCCCTGGATTTGAAACCTTTGACCCAAATGTGGCTGCAGGTCCGGCCTGTTGGAATCAGACGAGGACCGTTCCCATCACACATCCATTTTCTTACACAATTAAAAACATTTTTTATTAATCCTCACCTGAGGAAATATCTTCCATTGATTTTTAGAGAGAGTGAAGCAAGGGGGGGAGAGAGAGAGAGAGAGAGAGAGAAAGAAAGAGAAAGAAAGAAAAAGAAAGAAACATTGATTGGCTGCCTCCCGACCAGGGCCGGGAATGGAACCTACAACTCAGGTACATGCCCTTGACCAGGAGTTGAACCCAGGACCTTCAGTCTGCTGGCCAGTGCTCTACTGAGCCAGACCCGCAGGGCACTTGACACGATTTTGAAGAAATCTCCCAAGCAGATGGCGGGTCTGTGTCTGCATCTGCCCAGCTCCTGGGCTGAGGAGCTCTGATGGGCCCCAGATGCAGGGCGGGCACCTCCCAGGGAGGCGTGCCGGGGTATGTGGGTGTGTGTGTGGCTGCGCCTATCAAACACGCACCAGCTCTGTTTTCTCGTTAAATCCCTTGTCAGTCCAAGGTGATTGTCCTGTGCTCTTTATTCTTTTAAATACATTTTTTATTGACTTCAGAGAGGAAGGGAGAGGGAGAGAGAGATGGAAACATCAATGAGAGAGAATCACTGATCGGCTGCCTCCTGCACGCCCCCCACTGGGGACCAAGCCCACAACCCGGGCATGGGCCCTGACTGGAATCGAACCGTGACCTCCTGGTTCCTAGGTCGACGCGCAACCACTGAGCCTCGCCAGCCAGGCTTCCTGTGCTCTTAAACTTAGAAATTCATGTTTAATAAGAATGGGAGTGAGGAGGCCTTCCCCTTTTCCTCATGTTGGTGGGGTGCCCGGCCCCCCACGAGCCGCGGGCATCCCCTGCCCCCTCACCGTGACCTGGCTGGCTCCGGGTTTCCCCACTAGGAAGGACCCAGGTGGGCCCGCTGTGGCCGCCTCCCCCACCTCGTCCCGTCCCACTCCTTGCAGTCACACTGCAGGCTCCGTGGCTCTGGTCCCACGTTTCTCCTCGAAGGCTGCTGTCTCCCTCTGTCAGGTCCTCTGCCAGGGCCCAGGTCCGTGTCCCCACAGCCGGCCCTGCCAGCAGGGGCGCCCGCCCTCACCTCGGGTGCTGCGGCCTCTGCAAACGTCGCGGACCTCCTGCTGGATGGCGAGGGTGGAGGCTGGCGAAGGCTGGCAGCGGTCCCTAATGCCACGCTGAGAACCCAGTCGCCGGAGCCTTGTTTGTGCGCCGTCCAGTGAGAGCCTCGGCTTCCACCCGGGAGCAGGCACGGTGGGCAGGAGTAGGCGCGCCTCATCAGGGGTTGTCTGTGGGGACCCACCACGGGGTTGTGACACCTGCGATGGTCGCTGTGAGCTGCGTCCTCAGAGTGGGTGGCCGAGGTCAGGACTGGAGACTGCTGTGAAATGTCACCCCGTAACTTAGGCTCTTCAGGGTGCGCCCACGTGCCCGTTTCCACAGGCCTCGGCCCCGTGTCTGCAGAGCTGCTCCGGGCAGAGGGCCTCGCGTGGCTCGGACAGGGGCCCAGGGGGGCCTTGCCTCTGTCCCTCGGGCGCCACCACCGGACAGAAGTGGGTGCTGGTCCCCGCGGTGCAGACTCTGGTGGGGGACGCGGGGACGCCAGGGATGGGCTGTGCCCTGCCGGGTGGGCCCAGGCGGCGGCCGTGGCGCCGGAGTTGTGGTGAAGCCAAGCCTTTGGTTGAGCTTTAGGTGTGGGCCGTGCCATGTGAGGAGGCGTGGCTTTCCTGTGCCGTGTGTGCTGTTAGTGTGGGACAGTTGGACGTGGGGGGGCAGCTGCCGTGCAGTGTTTCACCAGCCGTGTCTCCCTAGGACTCAAGGACGGCGGCAAGAGGAAGAAGCAGAAGCACAGAGACGAGTCCAAGAAGAAGAAGTCGACCAAGGGGCAGCACTAGCGCGCCGGCCGCCGCGGCGTCGCGCTGTGTGGTGTGTGCGATAGGTAGGGCGCCTGCTCCCCGCCCTGTCACCTCCTCAGCCTCGGGACGCGGACGGGTGGCCAGTCAGGCGGCGGGCGACGAGCGTGGGGCGGTGGCGTGAGCGCCCGCCCTGGCCTCAGCCCAGCACTAAGATAGCGATTCCTGGGCAGTGGTCGGGGCTCTCGCTTGTTCTTCTCGACGGTGCGGCCGCCGTGCAAACCCTGACGCAGCGCTAGCTTTAGGGGCTGACAGGTAGACAGGCACGGGGGCTCTTCCTGGGGCTGGTGGGAATCGGAGGGCGGTGAGTGTAGTGACTCCAGGTAGCACACATCACCCCTGAGCGGGGCTGCAGGGGTCAGACCTCAGCCCCGTCGTGGCCCCCTCCCTGTCTGCCACATCACTGAGCTTTTAACCTGCCCTCGGATAGAACCGCCGGTGCCAAGTGTGCTGTGATTAGTGCTCGTCCCTCCTTCCTTCCCATCCATCACTGGTCCCGTGGCATGGGCACGGGCTCTACAGAGCTTTGCTCCGTGAACAGCCCGGGCTCCGAGTTTAGGGTGCCCGGAGGCAGACGGCTGCCTGGCATGTTGGCACCAGCAGGCATGAACTCGAGTTTCATCTGTGGACACGGCCCTCCTGTCTGCCGGCCTCGCCTCTGCTTTCTCTGCACGACCCGCTGCCTAACGCTGTGCCTTCCGCTGCGGTCGGGGCGCCCAGCTGCTCCCTGTGGCAACGACTCCTCCGCTAACACGAGAGCCTGCTGTCCACCGCCTTTCCCTCGCCCCCGTGCAAACAAAGGAATTGTGAAAAGTGTGGATGTGACGTAAAAATGCCAGCAACTCGGACCCGCAGCGCTGAGCCGGCCGCTCGGGCTCGGCCCGTGCCGCGCCTGGTGTGGCGTGTGGTCCTGATGTGGCGGCCGCGGGCGCTGCTCTTGTGTGGATGGGGGCGCCTGCGGGCTGGGCCGGGCAGTGCTTGTTGTGGGAATGGCCAGCACGGTGACCTGACCGGGGCGCCACCATGGAATAAAGTGTGAGCACCACCGGCTGCGGCCTCCTTCACCGCCTCAGCCGGGCGCCGTCTCAGTTCCGGGGGTGGATATTTTGGGGCAAAAGGCTGGATTCTGAGGTGACACCCCCGCTGAACAGCATGAGGCCAGCGCTTCCAGGACATGGGCCGGGTGCAGGGATGTGCTCCCAAACGTCCTGCCCGTGCCCGTCAGCTGCATCCTGAGGCCCGGGCCTCGCTGTGAGGGGGCGGCACGTGCAGGTCCAGGCGGGTCTGTCCTGAGTGGGACTCATCCTGTCACTCTGGAGCTCTGGGGGCCGCGGAGGGGGAGGGGCAGCGGGAGGGACGGTTTCATGGCACTTGTCCCTCACTGTCCCTGGAGGCCAGTCGCCCTGGAGCAGCGTCTGGGGGTGGTGTCAGGGCCCTGAGTGTTTCAAGCCCCGGCATGACGTGTTCGTGCAGCTGTGGGACCTCACTGCCCACCGCGGGGCCGGCCCGGTGAGCAGGAGAGGCCCAGGGCCCCGGTGGGTCCGCCCACGGGCGAGGAGCAGGGCGCAGCCGCGCCTGCCGGGCTGCCTCCCACCTCCCGCTTGGGCGTCACCTCTGGGGGCAGAGCTTTTGGCCGGTGTTGGGAGAGTTAAAGCAAAACCGTCCAGCCATACTTGTGAAGTGCTCACACGTTCACAGGAAATTGCACAAGCAGTCCCTGGACATCCCGTTCCCTCCCCCAGAGCCCCTCAGAACCAGGACACGGGACGCGCTCGAACGTCATTCACAGCCTGGAGACGGGCCGGCACAGGGGCGCGCCGTCACACCTGGCCTTCTTTTTGCCAAAATAGGTTTTAGTGGGTGGGATCTAAGTTCATGTGTCACCCCTGGTCGAGACGGGGAGCCTGGGCTTCTGTGGGCAGGTGGTGCTTGGGCGGTGCCGTGACCATGGCCCGGCGTGTCACTGTCCTTCCACAGTTGAGAACTTGGGCCCTGGGCCACACGTACGTCCCCCAAGCCTCAGTGTGAAGTGGGGTGCAAGCTCCGCTCCCACCCACCGGGCTCTGCAGTCACATAGGCCCGAGACCTGGTGTCCACACGAGGCTGATGGGCCCTACACACCGCCCACTTCAGGCTGCACCCCCCACAGTCCCGGGCGGCCTGGAGTCCTGCCCGCCCACCCTCCTCCTCGGCTGCCCACACCCTCCTCCGCAGCGGCTCCTGCTGGTTTTCTTTGTTGTTAATCTTCACCCGAGGATATTTTTTCCTTTTCCTTTTATTTTCCTTATTTTTAAAAAGATATATTGGTATTGATTTCAGAGAGGAAGAGGGAGAGAGAGAAACATCAATGATGAGAGAGAATCACTGATCAGCTGCCTCCTGCACACCCCCTTCTGAGGACTGAGCCCGCAACCCAGGCCTGTGCCCTCGACTGGGATCGAACCCGGGACCCTTCAGTCCTCAGGCTGACGCTCTATCCACTGGGCCACACCAGCGAGGGCTCCATTGATTTTTAGAGAGAATGGAAGGGAGGGAGAGGGGATGGCAAGAGAAACATTGATGTGAGAGACACACCTATTTGGTTGCCTCCCACATGTGCCCTGACCAGGGCCAGGGATTGAGCATACAACCCAGGTACGTGCTCTTGGCTGGGTATTGAACCCGAGACCCTTTGGTGCACAGGCCAACACTCTGACCACTGAGCGACTGGCCAGGGTGGCTGCTGCTGGTTTTGGGTTTGTCTCATTTCAGTGTTTCCCAGCATGTTATACAGGTGAATAAATGCACTAAGCCAGTGGTCGGCAGACTCATTAGCAGGGCCAAATTATCAACAGCACAACGATTGGAATTTCTTTGGAGAGCCAAATTTTTTAAACTTAAACTTCTTCTAACGCCACTTCTTCAAAATAGACTCGCCCAGGCCGTGGTATTTTGTGGAAGAGCCACACTCAAGGGGCCGAAGAGCCGCATGTGGCTCGCGAGCCGCAGTTTGCCGGGCACGGCCCTAAGCAGTTACAGACATTATAGTTATGACTGTTACATTTAAATGGCCCTGTGCCGCCCCCACGCTGAGTCTCCCACGCGGACTGGATGCGGGAGAAGGTGCGCAGCCTGGAATGTCCGGCGTTCCGTCGCCCTCTCTTCTGTGTTCTAGGAACACGGCCTTTCACACCATCGTATGTCCCCATGTCCGTTGCGAGATTTGCCTTGTCAGTGTCCACACCCAGTGTCCATGGCCTAACGCCACAGGCAACGTGTCAGGTGACAGACGACCCATTAGGCAACGGTGACCCTACAGGTGACGGGTGATCCTACAGACGGCGGTGACCCATCAGGCAACGGTAACACTACAGGTTGCAGGTGACTCTGTAGGTGATGGGTGACCCATCAGGTGGTGACCTCACAGGTGACAGGTGACCCGGTAGATGGCAGGTGACCCTACAGGTGACCGTGACCCCACAGGTGACAGGTGACTCCACAGGTGACAGGTGACCCTACAGGCAGCAGGTGACCTTACAGATGACGGTGACCCCACAGGTGACAGGTGACTCCCCAGGCAACAGGTGGCCCTAAAGGTGATGGGTGACCCCACCAGCTGTGGGAAGACATAGTGGCCACCGGTCCTGAGGCAGCAGCCGCCTCCTGCAGGGTGTGGGCACGGGGACGTCACCTCACTGTCCCGCTCCCATTGCCCACGCTTCAGGGACCACAGTGTCAGTCCCTGTGGTCTGACCCAGTACCATGCCCAGTTCCCCTGCTGGGCTCCCCTCCTCCCGCTCCACCCCAACCCCCTTCCCAGCTGAAGTGGTGCAGTGGTTGAGTGTTGACCTAGGAACCAAGAGGTCATGGGTTCCCGGTCAGGACACAGGCCAGGTTGTGGGCTTGATCCCCAGTGGGGGCATGCAGGAGACAGCCAATCAATGATTCTCATTCTTGATGTTTCTATCTCTCCCTCTCCCTCTCTGAAATCAATAAAAATATTAAAAATTAAAAAAAAAATACTGCACCCTGGCCCCCCGGGCACAGCTGGTCCCTGTGGGGACCCATGGCCCGTGGGGACACTCGCTCCCCGCGGTGGCTGCTGTGGAGGCTGCAGACGCCCACAGGCCGGTGTGATGACCTCTCTCCACCTGCTTCCTCCGGGGAGGAGCGCCCCGCCCGCCGGGTGTTTGAGTGTGAAGAAGGGGTTTGCAGCCTCTGTGCCACATCAGAGGCAGAGGTTAACCTGGAGCTGGAGCCGCTGGTCACTGGCTGGGCCGTGGCCCCGTGTCCAGGGTGGATGCAGGTCGTCGGCAGAGGGATGGTCAGTGTGGAGACATACCCGTGGGCTGCCCGTCACCTGATGGGCCACTCATCACCTGCCAGGTCGCCCTTGGTGTCAGGAGACCATGGACACCAGGTGTGGGTGGGTCCTGCCAACGTGCCCTTCTTGGCCCTCTCCCCGGCCAGGCCTCAGGGAGCACCGCAGGAGCCCATGCTGAGCCTGCCCTGGGAGAAGGCAGCACCTCACTAACCCCGGACAGACAGACAGTCCGTCCTCAGTGCTGCCTGGCAGGACTCTGCCGAGAAGGGGCCCCCAAGAGCAGAGTAGACGGAGGTGGGGGGTGGGAGGTGGGGGGACAAAAGCAGGTCGGCACCTTGATCTCTGCCCTCAACTCCCGACTCCGTGTTGCACCATCTTGGCACAGGGACCCTGCTCTCAGGAATCCGCTAGAATGGGGTTTCTGTGCCTTAATATTTTGGCGTCCCAACTTTTCAAACCCCAAATAAAATATTTTCTGAAAAATTTCCATAACATGAACATGGGTAAGTCCTCAGGCAAGGTGGCATTTTATGGTGCAATCCTTCATGTGGCCACAAGAGGACGCCTCCACTAAAGAAACTGGGACTGTGGTCAGGAAACTCGCCTCCACCCGGCCCCACACAGGCATGGGCACAGACGTGATGCACACCACACGCATGCACACACAAACACGCACACATGGGCACATGCATGCATACGCAGTAAAGTAAATGAGTCAGTCTTACTGTAATTATGTTCCAGTTAATCAAGGCTGAAATGAGTTGGAGGGGAGGGGACCAGCGCCTACATTGCCCCCTCGGCAAAATAAAATAAAATGGGGAGGAAAGATCAGGGGGTTTAAACGGAATGGCCAGCAATATGCAAGGCGGGGAGTTACCCTGGGCGAGGTCCTTGTTTTCCCGGTGTTGCCCCTCCCTGGCGAGTCTCTGCACCTGGCCCTCATCCTTGCTCTGGAGGCTAACAGCGCCCTTGAGAAGCAGTCCCATCTTCGCGTCCCCGCCTGCCGGTGGGCCCTGGACTCAGGCGAGGGGCACCGGGTTGCATCCAGGGCCTGGGCTGCCCCATCCAGTGCGGATTGGCGACGTTGGGCATTTCTAGAAGGTAAGAGCAGAGGAACCCCACAAGGTTTCCCAGCAGCCAGCGTGTCAGGGTGTGTAAGGCAATGTGCAGACCCCTCGCCGGAGGATATTTTTCCCATTGATTTTTAGAGTGAAAGGGAGGAAGGGAGAGAGAAACATTGATGCGAGAGAGACACAAGGATTGGCTGCCTCCCACTTGTGCCCGGATTAGGGCCATTAGGTACATGCCTGCCCTTGCCTGGGACTCTAACCCGTGACCTTTGAGCTTTTGGTGCGGGGCGGGGTGGGGTCATGCTCCAACCACTAAGCGCACAGGCTCCCATGTAAGTCCATCAGGTGCTGGCGGCACCGCGGCTGCTGGGAAGCCCTTGATGCTGGGGCCGCAGCAGAGAGCATCCACACCTCCCCTCCCAGGGGCGAAGGCGGTGCCTCGGTGATAGGGGAGCTCAGAGCCACCAGCCCGATGCCACTCCCCGCGCCTGCGAACCTGGGCTCGGTGGCAGCGGGCGTCGGCCGGGCGTGCCCGCCCCGCCCCTCGGTGGGCGCCACAGGCCTGTCCTCTGGAGAACCGCGTGGACGGCGCGTGTCGGGGTAGCCATCACCCCACCTGGAGGGGCTGCAGGCTGCACAGTTTAGGCTGCAGCCAAGTCTTCCTGAGAGCCCAGCGCCCCAGTGTTTCACGAGCAGGAGCGCCCCCCTCCCCAATGTCACCCCCACCTGCGCGTGCGCGTCCTGGCCCCACAGCCGCGCAGGGGCCGAGGGGCGAGTGGTTCTGGTGTCTGGGGCTGCCACGGAGGGAGGCCCGGCGGGGACACCTCGGGGCCGCCGAGCTGCTCCCCTCGGCGTCCCGGGTGCCCGCAGAGCCGGCCCCTCGTGCGCCCGGCGGCCTTTGTTGCGAGGTGCGTTGTTCTGTAAAGGGCACTTGGGAGTGAGGGTTAAATGTGGGACCTGGCGCCCCGCCTCGCTGCTCTGGGGGAGCGGGTCCGGCCCGGACATTCGCTCACGTTTTCCGTGGCTCAGACGCCGCCTCCCGCCCCCGCCTTCCCGCCCCGCCCCCGCCTTCCCGCCCCGCCCCCGCCTTCCCGCCCCGCCCCCGCCTTCCCGCCCCGCCCCCGCCTTCCCGCCCCGCCCCCGCCTCGTGACCGCGTTAGGAGCCGCGCAGCTGGGGGCGCCCGATTGGCTGCCCGGTCGCCAGGACTCGGTTGCTAGGAGGCGCTGGCCCCGCCCCCTCCCGGACGAGCCGTGAATTATGGATGCCCCTGTTCTCCCGGAGGCGATCTGCGACGCAGACGAGCGCCACGTCCCCCTTTCTTCCGGCTGCTTAAGGAAAAGCCCGAGTTTTCCATCAGGAGCCGCATTTCCGAGGCCCAGGCGCCCCGCGGGCCCGGCCGCCACGTCAGTTCCCAGGCAGAGCGCGGCCAGAGGTCAGGGCTGCCGTCGGTTCTGGGAAAGCTCGTGGGGCCCGGGGCCTCCCTCCCGCGTGTGACCAAGACAATGGGACGGCGGCTGCGGCTTTCCCTCCGGCTCCCACTGCACCGAGGCTCAGGAACACTCGTCGGAAACGGCCCAGCCAGGGGCCCAGGCAGAGGGGGACCCGGAGCCCGTGGCCGCCCGGCCGTGTGCACGGAGCCTCGGCGCGGGGGGGGCCGGGGGCCGCCCTCCCCGTCTGGCTGTGAGCCGCGGGCGGGCCCGGCCCTCCCCTCCCCTCCCCTCCCCTCCCCTCCCCTCCCCGGCGGCTCCCGCAGCCGGACGCCGGGCTTCAGTCCCGAGAAAGCCGCCGGCGGCCTCCGAGAGGACCGGCCCCGAGGCACCTCCCTCCGGCGCGCCAGCCTGCCCCCCATTGCCTCCCCAGGCGGACCGAGCGCCCCCACACGGCCCCCGGCAGGAGTGGCCGTGGCCAGCGGCCCTCCGCCCCGCGAGAGCCCCGGGCGGGACAGGAAAGAAAGGGAGGAAAAGACCTTATTTCGGAGGCGCCACGACTTCACTCCAGGGCGGTGGAAGGGCGCGTGTGCCCTGAGCGGCAGCCGATAATCCGCGAAAATCCCCCAGACCAGGTGTGAGGGTCTGGCGTTGGACCCTTCCTTCCTCTTTAACGAAAATACGTTTTTATTGATTCCGAGAGAGGAAGGGGAGGGACAGCGAGATGGAAACATCTGCCTCCTGTCCGCCCTACTGGGGATCACCCCCGAACGCGGGCCTGTGCCCCCCACGGCCCGGGCTGGCGGCGCCTTCCCTTTTGTGGAGGGAGTTACAGGGGCGCTTTGTCTTCAGAACCTGGGATTCTTTACTTGCTGTCCATCCTCACCTGGGCATGTATGGATTTTTCAACGGGGAGCGCCAGTCTAAGTGAGAGGTGCTGGCACCCAGGGCCCCAAGGGGCTTCCGCAGCTGAACGCTGTTCAAAAGCACAAACACCAGCAGGAGGAACGGGCCTGGGGTCAGGAGGAAGGCCACCCTCCGCAGGCCGAGGGCCACCCGGCCCCTCCCCACCCCATGGCCAGGCTAACCCCCACGGTTCCGCGGAGGGGGTCATTGTATTTGGCAGTGGGTGGGGGCAGGCTGAGGCCACAGGAGCCTCTACAGGCCCCCAGGGTCTAGGCCAGTCTGGGGGGGACTCTGCCCCCAAATTTGTGGAGGGCGGGGCTGGAGCAGTCCATCCGTCATGGTTAGTCCTGTTAGTAGGTTGATCCGTGAGGTCAGCGGGAGGTTTATAGCCAGGAGGCGAGGCAGGCCAGGGAACCCAGCATCCAGGGCTTCACACCCCTGTGCCGCGGCAGTTGCCTGGCTGGGAGGAGATGCCTGCCTTGCCGGCCTGGCCCAGGTGCACTGGGGATATTTTTCCCATTGATTTTTAGAGAGTGGAAGTGGGGGGGCAGAGAGAGAGAAAGGAACAGTGGTTGGCTGCCTCCCGCGTGCACCTGGCGGCTCTAAACACTGAGCCACACCGGCTAGGGCCACGGGTTACCTCTTCTGCTCAGGGCCATGCCGACCATCTTGGAACTTAAAATATAGAAAAATAATAAGCCCAGAGGACTTGATGCCACCTGTGTCCACCTGTCAGGTGATGTGGAAACAGAGGCCAGAAGCAGGAAAGTCTCCATAACTGAGGCAAAGGTGCAGGGACCTTCTCCTTCTGAGTCCTCAGCCACGCCCCCGAGCCCACAGCCACGCCCCTGAACCAAAAGCCACACCCCCGAGTCATCAGCCACGCCCCTGAGCCGAAAGCCACACCCCCAAGCCATCAGCCACGCCCGTGAGCCATCAGCCACGCCCCTGAGCCGAAAGCCACACCCCCAAGCCATCAGCCACGCCCCTGAACCAAAAGCCACACCCCCAAGCCATCAGCCACGCCCCTGAGCCAAAAGCCACACCCCCAAGCCATCAGCCACGCCCCTGAGCCAAAAGCCACACCCCCGAGTCATCAGCCACGCCCCTGAGCCAAAAGCCACACCCCCGAGCCCACAGCCACGCCCCTGAGCCGAAAGCCACACCCCTGAGCCATCAGCCACGCCCGTGAGCCATCAGCCACGCCCCTGAGCCGAAAGCCACACCCCTGAGCCCACAGCCACGCCCCTGAACCAAAAGCCACACCCCCGAGCCCACAGCCACGCCCCTGAGCTGAAAGCCACACCCCTGAGCCATCAGCCACGCCCCTGAGCTGAAAGCCACACCCCCGAGTCATCAGCCACGCCCGTGAGCTGAAAGCCACACCCCCGAGTCATCAGCCACGCCCCTGAGCCGAAAGCCACACCCCCAAGCCATCAGCCACGCCCTCTGAGCTGAAAGCCACACCCACGAGTCATCAGCCACGCCCCTGAGCCGAAAGCCACACCCACGAGTCATCAGCCACGCCCCCTGAGCAGCAGTGCAGACACCGCCTAGAACCAAGCACCCAGCTCCTGGCTTGCGCGACGGCCATGACCACACAGAAGCCCAGGGCACTGGTGACAGGGGACGGCCGAGTGTTGGAGGGAGGTGGAGGGCTCTATTTTGGGTCATCCAATACAGATGCAGCTTGTAGGAGAAGGATGTGCTTTTTAAAAACAGACTTTTATTGATGTCAGAGAGGGAGGGAGGGAGAGGGAGAGAAAGATGAGAGATCATCGATCGGCTGCCTACTGCACGCCCCACACTGGGGACTGAGCCCACAACCCAGCATGTGCTCTTGATCAGAATGGAACTGCCACCTCCTGATTCATAGATTGACGTTCGACCACAGAGCCACACCAGCCAGATGGAAAATGATGTTTTTTAAAGCATGTTTTCTGCCAAACAGTTTCTTCTTATGAAAACAATGAGACCAAAAACCCCTCTGAAGCCCAGGAAACCTCACCCAGAACACTGACCTATCTGGTAACAATTCCAGCTGAGCTAGATACTAGCCCGCGCAGGCTCCGAGGCACTTGCAGCGAACACAGCGTTTCAGGGGTCTGGGTCCTGTCCCTCACACAGCTCGTGTCTACAGAGCATGGTCACAGATCAGTGGTCAAGTCTGTGGGCCGTGGTGTCACACCCGTTAGCAGGCGGTGGCGGCTGAGTGGGTGGGGTCCCCAGTGTGAATGGGACGGCCAGCTCTCCGCTCAGCAGAGCTGACGAGGCCATGAATGGACGAGGAGGACTCTGACGGGGTTTCAGGCAGCGGCCGGTAGGGCCCTTCTGGGTGGATTGATGAAGCTCCAGCCCCCGGGGAAGACTGGACGGTGCCCATCTCCCGGGCACTGGCGGGTTTTTTAGGGTCAAGGAGATGTTGAATGGACCAGGGTTTTGGGGACGGAGGGAAGGGATGCGAGGGCCAGTGGCTGCTGTTGTAGCCTGGGACAGACCAGAGCCTTAGGACAGACCACAGCCCTGGGACAGACCAGAGCCTTAGGACAGACCACAGCCCTGGGACAGACCGCAGCCCTGGGACAGACCACAGCCTTAGGACAGACCACAGCCCTGGGACAGACCACAGCCCTGGGACAGACCACAGCCTTAGGACAGACCACAGCCCTGGGACAGACCACAGCCCTGGGACAGACCACAGCCTTAGGACAGACCACAGCCCTGGGACAGACCACAGCCTTAGGACAGACCACAGCCCTGGGACAGACCACAGCCTTAGGACAGACCACAGCCCTGGGACAGACCACAGCCCTGGGACAGACCACAGCCCTGGGACAGACCGCAGCCTCGGGACAGACCGCAGCCTTAGGACAGACCACAGCCTCGGGACAGACCACAGCCCTGGGACAGACCACAGCCCTGGGACAGACCACAGCCTCGGGACAGACCGCAGCCTTAGGACAGACCACAGCCCTGGGACAGACCGCAGCCCTGGGACACACCACAGCCCTGGGACAGACCGCAGCCTCGGGACAGACTGCAGCCTCGGGACAGACCGCAGCCTCGGGACAGACCGCAGCCCTGGGACAGACCACAGCCCTGGGACAGACCACAGCTCTGGGACAGACCACAGCTCTGGGACAGACCACAGCCTTAGGACAGACCACTGCCCTGGGACAGACCGCAGCCCTGGGACAGACCACAGCCTTAGGACAGACCACAGCCTTAGGACAGACCACAGCCCTGGGACAGACCACAGCCTTAGGACAGACCGCAGCCCTGGGACAGACCGCAGCCCTGGGACAGACCAGAGCCTCGGGACAGACCGCAGCCTCGGGACAGACCGCAGCCTCGGGACAGACCGCAGCCTCGGGACACACCACAGCTCTGGGACAGACCACAGCCTCGGGACAGACCGCAGCCCTGGGACAGACCACAGCCCTGGGACAGACCGCAGCCCTGGGACAGACCACAGCCTTAGGACAGACCACAGCCCTGGGACAGACCACAGCCCTGGGACACACCACAGCTCTGGGACAGACCACAGCCTCGGGACAGACCGCAGCCCTGGGACAGACCACAGCCCTGGGACAGACCACAGCCTTAGGACAGACCACAGCCCTGGGACACACCACAGCTCTGGGACAGACCACAGCCTCGGGACAGACCGCAGCCCTGGGACAGACCACAGCCCTGGGACAGACCACAGCCCTGGGACAGACCACAGCCTTAGGACAGACCACAGCCCTGGGACACACCACAGCTCTGGGACAGACCACAGCCTTAGGACAGACCACAGCCTTAGGACAGACCACAGCCCTGGGACAGACCACAGCCCTGGGACAGACCGCAGCTCTGGGACAGACCACAGCCTCGGGACAGACCGCAGCCCTAGGACAGACCACAGCCCTGGGACAGACCACAGCCCTGGGACAGACCGCAGCCCTGGGACAGACCACAGCCTTAGGACAGACCACAGCCTTAGGACAGACCACAGCCCTAGGACAGACCACAGCCTTAGGACAGACCGCAGCCCTGGGACAGACCACAGCCCTGGGACAGACCGCAGCCCTAGGACAGACCACAGCCCTGGGACAGACCGCAGCTCTGGGACAGACCACAGCCCTGGGACAGACCGCAGCCCTGGGACAGACCACAGCCCTGGGACAGACTGCAGCCTCGGGACAGACGGCAGCATACGAGGTCCCACTCACTGTCTCCTGCCGCTCCTGCCGGACGCGCTTGTCAGCTGCCCCATCGTAATTTATTATGCAGAACTGAATTTCTTGAAGCATGAAGAATGAAGTAATTTCACATGCAAACAGTTAGTACTCCCCTGAGTGTTCCATTACATATGTGTTGATAAATTCACTTATGATGAGTGACAGCGTGAGGTTTGGGGTCAGGTCGGTCGACCCGTGGAAGACAATGATGAAAACGACGAGCTAAATGCCAGAAGCGTCCCCTGGTGTCTGGGGACCGAAGAGGCCAAACGTCAGTCTCCGCCGTCTCTTAAGCGACGACACGGGTTGTGTGTCAGCAGCAGGAATGGGGGGGGGGGCGCGGGGGGGGCCTGGCGCTCACACCCAGCTGCTGGGTCCCCGCGTTCCTGGCCCCAAGGCCGGTCGGGCTGCGTTTCCTCCCTTGACGAGCGAGGGCTGGCCTACGTCGTAAGCCCTCATTTCGCCTCTTCAGCCACCTCCCCTTCCTCCGAGGCCCCACAGGCCAGCGGGCAGGGTCCCTGCGAGGCGGTTCCAGCACCTGGGACGCGGTGGGAGGGGGAGGCTGGCTTGTCTGGGCTGAGAGGAAACTGCCCCACACGGAAGACCAAGGTGCCGGCAGGAAGGGGCGGGATGAGGCCGTGTCCCATGGAGGCCAGCAGACACAGCAAATGCAGGGTTAGGGGGTGTGGGCTCTACGCGGAGAGTCTCCTACGGGGGAGCTGGAGCCTTGAGGGTTTGCTATCCGTCTGCTGGGGTGGGGGTCCACCTGCATTATTTCTGCTCCTGGAAATCCAGTGCCTCCAACCCGGGCGTCCCCGTCCCATGCCCCTGTACCCCCAACCCCGGGCGTCCCCGTCTCTCTCCACCTTAATTCTTAAAGCATCGCAGGCAGCCTCCCGGGGGTGGAGGGGAGCGGTCCTGTTGCTGTGCATCGCAGAACCTTTACGCAAAAACCCAAACAGCTCCAAAGTTAAACACAAGAAACCAATGAAAACAAAGCCTGCACGCAGGACACGGTCAGGACACGAGCCGGTGGGTGGCGGTGAGGTGGCAGGCGGCGTCCAGGTGGCTCCTGTTGAGCCCATCGCCTTCCTCAGGCCACGGGCGCCCCCTCCACGTCCGGCAGCCACTGCCGCAGCGGGAGAGGCCACTTCCAGGGAAGTGCCAAGGCCAAGTGTGGCCCGTGGGCCGATCCCTGAGACTCAGAAGATGCCTGACGGTGCTGGAACAGGGCCCCTCGGACGTGTGGGGGCAGCATGTGGCCACACTGGGTGAGGGCTCTCCGTCTCCGACCGTGACCGGCGTCCGTAAGGAGAGGGGACGCGGGGACGCAGGGAGCCTCAGGTGATGATGGAGGTGGGCCCGAGGGGTGGCGGCCGGAGGCACAGCAGGACGCCTGAGCCTGCGCCCCTCCCACCTGCCCCTGGACCGTCACCCGTGAGACCCCTTCGCTGGGCTCTGTCTCCCCTGCTATGTGTTTGCTTTTTGACCCCCTGCCTCAGTTCTTTAAAAATATGCTTTTATTGATTTTAGAGAGAGGAAGGGAGAGGGAGAGAGAAACGCTGGCCAGCGGCTCTGCCGTAGGATTTTCCCCAAGGAAAACACTGGGTTTATTTTTTACTAGTGGCCCGGTGCATGAAATTCATGCACATTTAAAGGGGATTAATTAGAGGAAATATTTTAATATTGCTATTTGCCCTTTCTCTATAATAGAAGTGTCAGAGATGAAAGAAAATTAGTAAAATGTATATGAAAACCTTCCTCCTGTCAGAGTCTGGGGCCCACCATGGGACCCAGAGTCAAGTCCCTGCCCACCCACATGTGCCTCAAAATTGTGCAAGACCCAGACCTGGCCGGCCCCACCCCCATCAAGCCCCACCGGGTGGGAGGGGGGGCGGCCTGAGGTTCCCCCATTAAGCACCACCTGGCAGGGCATGTGGCCTGAGATGCCCCATCAAGCCCCACAGGGGCAGTGGCTGCAGCCTCAGGTCGCTGCTGATTGCTGGTTAAGGCTTGTTTTGGGAACTCAGCCTCTGCTGTGGGGGCGGCCATCTTGTGTTACGGAAACCCACCACCTCCACTGTGGGTGCCGCCATCTTTGTGGCAGAATGATGGTCAATTTGCATATTCCCTCTTTATTATATAGGATGCTCTAAGACAGGGGTCCTCAAACTTTTTAAACAGGGGGCCAGTTCACTGTCCCTCAGACCGTTGGAGGGCCGGACTATAGTTTAAAAAAAAACTATGAACAAATTTCTATGCACACTGCACATATCTTATTTTGAAGTAAAAAAACAAAATGGCAAAAACAACCGCATGTGGTCCACGGGCCGTAGTTTGAGGACGCCTGCTCTAAGACGAAGGTCCTCGCGGCCTGGAAGGTGCCTGTGTCTGTCCTCCGCAGGAACTCTCCGAGGGAGTCTCCCTGTCCCTAGTTGGACTCCTTGCTCCCAGAAGGTGGCCGAATCTAAGGAAACCCTCCGTTGTTGGAAACCTTTTCCTCCCAGAATGAGCTCTGTTGTCTTAAAGAGAACTGGTCTGGGGCAGCCTCGACGTCACAGCTGCTCTGGCCGGCTGTCCGCTGAGGTTTGCGGGTTGCGGCGTGTGGCAGGAGGGGCAGCCCTCGCCAGGCCCTGCCCCAGTGGGCGCTTTCCACTCAGGAGATCAGGGACAGGAAGAAAATAGGCAGGGGCGGGGAGGGAGAAAGAGACAGGTCGGCTCAGGGGCCAGCCTCCTCACGGTGGGGGTGGGAAGGGGACAGAAGGGCTTTGAGCGAGTGGCAGGGGCGGGGACGCTCCGGCTCAGGCTTATGAACAGCAGCCGCCATCCCTCTGTCACGTCCCAGGGCCCATCCTCACAGGTCTGCTCCCCTCCTCCTATCGCGCCCAGAAGCTGTGGCAGAGACGGGGCTGCTGAGCCTGGCGGGGCTCTGGCCGGTGCGGTGGCCACTGGGTCCCACGGGGCGGGCGCTTCTGCTGCTGTGTCCAGCGCACCCGGTCCGCCAGCACCCTCCCTAAGCCTCGCCCCCCACACCCTCGCCGTGTTGGAAAATCCCAGGACCTGGCAGGGGCGCGGCCCTCACCACACGGTCTCCATACTGACCTCCACCACTGACCCCGGGGACTGTCTCCCGCAGTGTAAACCAGAAACAGCCACCGAATTAGGGAAGATAAGCAGTCACGCCTGGTTCCCCGCCCCCCGCCCCCGACAGACCAAGGCTCAGAGCCCAGCCGGGAACTGAAGGCATCGTCCGTGACCCCACAGGCCCGGCGTGGCTGAGGCACGTCTACCCCACCGGAGCGCTGGCTCGTGCGCAAGGCCACCCGCGGCCCCTGATGGGCACTCAGCCCTCGGCCGCCCCCAGTCCCACCCAAAGCCGCACCGGGCGCCCCCAGTCCCACCCGAACCAGCACCGGGTGCCCAGCATGGGAGTCAAGCAGAGCAGAGTGTCTCTCGCACTCTCCTTTATTTCTGAGAGCCCGGGCTCAGGAGCTGTATGGACGGCGGCCTAGGCAGTCACCGTCTGAACATCGACTTCTGTCTTAAAGCCTGACGTTCTCGCTTGGCCTGTGGCTCAGTGGTTGCGCGCCGACCTATGAACCAGGAGGTCATGGCTTGATTCCCAGTCAGAGCACAGGCCCGGGTTGCGGGCTCGATCCCCAGTGGGGGGCGTGCAGGAGGCCGCCGACCAATGATTCTCTCTCGTTGATGTTTCTCTCTCTGGCTCTCCCGTCCTCTCTGAAATCAATAAAGAAATGTTTTTAAAAATCCAACCTTCTCTGTGGGGCTTTTCCTTCCTGTTCTCTCTCTTTCAGTCCCAGAGGAGGAGGGCCGGCCGCTGTGCCCCTGCACACACCCGCCTCACGGGGCAGCCCTCTCCTGAGGTCACAGTTCTCCCTGGCTTCCTCCTCCTCACCGTGGTGTGTGAGCACCAGGGGTGGGGGCGGGGGGACCGCACGGGGAGTCACTGCCATGTTCTGCGATGCCCTTCTCGGGCCCCCTTGTCTGTGACAGGCTCCACGCCCTGCCTCCCCAGGAGGCTGTACGGCGCCGGCCCGCTCCTGCCCTGGGCGCTCAGGGGCCGCTGGAGGTCAGGTTTGCTCCGGAGCCCAGGGCAGCAGCTCTGCGGGTGGCCTGTCCTCATCTTGGGGGCTTTCTGACTCCCTGAAAGGGAAGAGGACAAGGAGGTGCAGGCACCGAGCAGCAGGAGGCATGGTCTCTGTAGCCCATGAGCAAAACGGGGCTTCAGTGTCGGGGCTGTTGGTGTGGGGGGCTGTCTGTCAGTGTGGGGGCTGTCGGTGTGGGGGCTGTCAGTGTGGGGCTGTCAGTGTGGGGGGCTGTCAGTGTGGGGGCTGTCAGTGTGGGGGGCTGTCAGTGTGGGAGGCTGTCTGTCAGTGTGGGGGCTGTCGGTGGGGGACTGTGGGTGTGGAGGGCTGTCAGTGTGGGGGCTGTCAGGTGGGGGCTGTCAGTGTGGGGGCTGTTGGTTTGGGGGCTGTAAGTGTGGGGGGCTGTCTGTCAGTGTGGGGGGCTGTCAGTGTGGGGACTGTCGGTGTGGGGGGCTGTCAGTGTTGGGGGGCCATAGACAGTGCGGGAGCCCAAGGAAGCCGAGTCCTGCTGTGATGGCCTGAGGGGCAGGGCCGGATCTTGGGAGGGTTGGGCTCAACAGGTATTTCGTGTGTGTATGTGTGTGCGTGTATGTGTGTGTATGTGCGTGTATGTGCGTGTGTGTGCGCATGTGTGTGTGTGCGTGTGTGCGTGCGTGTGTGTGGTGTGGCCTGTGCCTTCTCTCAGGCTCTGGGCCCAGTGCCCTGGAGGACATGCCCGCCTGCCCCAGGCCGGGCCTCCGGTGGGGCCTCCAGCACTGGGCCGTCTCCGGCCCAGGGACCGGCCGTGGAGCCAGGAGCCGTGTGCAGCGTGAGGGCTCCATGCGCAAGGGCCACGCGTGCTCCCGCTCGGAAGCCCAGCCCGTGCAGGGTCTGCCTGCGGAGCTGCTGGGCTGCTTCTGAAGGACATTGTCCGGGGTCCTACAGATGTGTGGCCCAGGGGCCTCTGCCTGACGCGAACTTCACGAGGAGACACACCCGTGTGGCGTGCGCAGGGACGCAATGACCCGCGCAGTGGCCGCTCGGCAGGAAGCTGTGTGGGGCGGGAGGGTCTCAGAAGGACTGAGCCCATGAGCGTGACTGAGGTCGGGAGCAGATTCTTAAGGAGTGACCACCCACATCTTGATGGACACCAGGCCCTCAGTCAGTGGGCGCTGCTCAGGAATCACTGAATCCGGTCAGCCTGCTCTGCAGCCCTCCCCGCCTTTGGCAGCTGGGAGCACGGCAGCCAGTCCCCAGGCCCTGGTCGGGGTGCTCGTGTCCCCGGGCCCTGGTCGGGGTGCTCGTGTCCCCAGGCCCTGGTCGGGGTGCTCGTGTCCCCAGCTCCTGGTCGGGGTGCTCGTGTCCCCAGGCCCTGGTCGGGGTGCTCATGTCCCCAGCTCCTGGTCGGGGTGCTTGTGTCCCCAGGCCCTGGTCGGGTGCTCATGTCCCCAGGCCCTGGTCGGGGTGCACGTGTCCCCAGGCCCTGGTCGAGGTGCTCGTGTCCCCAGGCCCTGGTTGGGGTGCTCGTGTCCCCAGGCCCTGGTCGGGGTGCTTATGTCCCCAGGCCCTGGTCGGGTGCTCGTGTCCCCAGCACATTCGCCTGTGAGCTAGATGCACGTCGCTATGGCCCGTCCTGGGCTCGCTGGGCCAGCGGTTCTGGTGGGACCTCCTCGCCCAGGACTGAGGCGGGGAGGGAGCACCTGCCTGGATCCCACATGCTAGACGTGCGTGAGCCCATGCCAGGAACGGGCGGGTAAGAAGACCGCTCTCCTCCCCAAATAGAGACCACTGTGTGTGGAAGCGGCCTTTAATCTGGCTCAATCAGATGTACGCACACACCCACACTGCAGGGCACCCTTTGAACCTAAGGAATTGGAAGTTACAAGCCGGTATATGCTTCCTTATATTCAGATAAATCAGTCTCTGTTAATTATGTAGATTTGCAGGTAAAGAGAAGCAGCTCTGGGGAGAGTTACAGTGATTTTACAGCACACACGACAACATGAGAGACACAACAGTATTGTGGCATCTCCCTCCCGTTCGCGGCACTTCCTCTCGTCTGTGGCATCTGCTGAGGCTGGAGCCGGGCGTGTGCAGCGGGGGACGGGGCCACACGGCCTGGTACTCAACCCCAGGATGAAACGTGCGGCACAGCTGCCATCCCCAGACCTGGCTGTTCTGAGTCAATGACTCGGATTCTTCTCTCTCCGGCATGGGGGTGGTCAGGCTGGCACTCATGGCCGTTTGGGCAAACCTGAGCCTTGTCGGTGACGGCAGACAGTGGCCGACCGAAGCAGCCGGGTCCGACCTGCAGGGAGCGCTGGTGGCCTCCACGCGCCCACTTGCTCGCGCTGCTATGCTGTCACGTAGAGATGTGGGTGTCCTGCGGTCCCTTTTCTAGGCGTGGGGAGCAGCGCGGGCTCTGGACGCCTGCAGCTCCAGGGCACCCGTGAGGGGGGCCACGGGCATTGATGAGACGTGGGCTCTTTGGGAACCTTGTGAGGGCCCCACACCTGGATCGGTTCCCCTGATTTAGGCTTTCCCACAGGAAAGTGCTCGTCTGTGTCTGCAGTGTGTAAACCCGTTTCTACAGCTGAAACGGTCCCGAGGTTGGGGCTCACCTACGACCTTGCCGAGGCCACCTGTCCTCCTCTGCATGGCTGGGGAGTGCTTGTCCCTGGGGTCCTGCCGACCCGCAGGGGTGGAGGTGCTGGCGGTGAGCCGTGCTCAGGGCAGGGCATCCACCAGAGCAGGAGGGAGATGCTGGGACAATTTGGTTATTATTGGTCCCAAAGCTTCAGGAGGTCAACAGTTCTGTCCATCTCACTCCTGACAAGCCCTGGTCTCTCCCCGGAGGAGCCTCCTGATGACAAGCGGCAGCCATTCTGTGCCTGGGGCCTCCCCAGCCCCCGCCCCCCGCCCCAAGGCCGATGACCCGGGAAGTTACAGGTCACAAGCCTAACCCAGGACCACACAGATGCGAGCCACGCAGTAGAAACACAATAGTATTTGCGATTGAGAGTGAGAACTGAGCTTTAAGGAAAATGGAGTTCTTTTCAAGACGGCAAGGATAGATGGACAGGTTGCCCCCAAATTGGACGATCCCACAAACCTTTCTTCATTATTATTTAATTGAACAAAAATACACATTTTTAACGGCTAAGCTGTAGTGACTATGGGATGTGGGGACCTTACTACTAGGCAGTTACACTGGAGACACATCATCGACGCTGTGACTCCCGCAGGCTGCGGCCGGGCTGCGGGCTGCTCACTGGGGAAGGGCCTTGAGGATGGCGTTGACCTCCTCGGCCACCGCTGTCAGAGCGAACTCGAACTGCGCCTGCGGGACGAGAGGGGGCGTGAGTCCAGGCAGGTCCTCTGAGGGGGACACGGATGCCACGCTGGGACGGACTGTGAGGGCAGACGGGGCACGGACAGTCACAGTGGCGACCATCGGGGCAGACCCTCAGCCACTGAAAAGGCAGAGTTACCCCAGCCTCAGGAGCCAGCCAACTACCCACCCCAACCTTGACCCCTGCCCTGGGATGACCTGAGCTGTGACATGGGGATGTTTGAAGGGCACTTGTACATATGTATCATTTCTGCAATGTTTTCCCAGGTGTAAAATTTATAACTTTAAATAAAAAATGTCTTAAGAGACATCAAGTGTGTGTTGAAGTACGGCATACTTCCCTACTGATCGCATAAGACCCGGGGCTGCTCTGCCTGTCCCGGGCAGAGGCGTCTGCAGTGACTTCCCAGGTGGGACTCCATCGTCCTCGCTCCCGCCCAGCGCAGACACTGCGTGGCCCTGTCTGATCTCTGACCATCAGAGAGAGGACCACGGGGCCGCTCACACTCCGTGGGGGAAACACACGGCCCAGAGGCGATGGCGCCCGGTCCCAGGACGGGGCCTCCGGGCTGCAGGCACCCCCTGCCCACACCGCGGCAGCCGATGGCACAGCAGCCCGTTTACCACCGGGTCCTGAGGGGGCAGGCAGCTTGGCAGGGCTTCTCGCGGGCGAGCCTCCTGTGTGGGCGCCAGGAGCGCCGAGCGGCGGACACACCAGCAGGAGGGGCCGCTTGGGGCTTGGCGTGGGCATGGGGCTGTGGTTGGAGAGGGTTATTTCTGGAATGCATTTCACCCTAGTTCTAGTCCTGGTTCCCCCGAGGCAACATGGTCTTGTCTGCACCCCCGATGTTGCCAACTTGCCTGTTCAGTGAGTGTGCACACGAGCTATTTAAGGGTTCCTGGGGATCCCAGTGCGCCCTGGGACACTCCGTGGCCCTGTCCCAGAGCTGTGGCTGTGGGAGCGGGGAATGGGACTGGGCAGAATCTGAAGGCTCCCTGCCAGGGTGTGGGGCTAGCTGACCTCTTTCTATAAAAACGTGGTGTCTCCCCCAACTCCCCAACGTCTGGGGCCTAGACAGCCCGGCGGCGGGTGGGACTGCGCTGTGCCACCTCCTCCCTCCTCTGGGGGGCCCCAGGCCCTGCGCCCGCAGCCCCGGGGAGTACCTTGGTCTGGACCATGCCCGGCCTCTGGTCCCGCAGGTGCTCCAGGGTGGCTGCGATGTCGATCTCTTTAGCGCCTGCAAGAAACGCGTGGGCCGAGTTCGGACGGGACAGTCCTGGAGACAGACATCGCGTGGCCGCCTCACGCCCACGGCCCCGGGCTGGGCGCAGTCTCTGGTGACCACGCTCCCCTCAGCAGGCGGGAGCTGCGCCCGGTTCCCAGGACACAGCCGCAGCGTCAGCCCCGCAACTGAGGGACCTGGGCTGAAGAATGCTACCCACGCCAGCCATCGCCACAGACACGGGCTGCATCTTAACGCGTGTCCCCAGCCGCAGGAGGTACGTGCAGGCTTCATTTCTTGGTGCGCAGGTTTCTTCCGCAGAGAAATGAAAAGCCCGGCCAGCCACGTCCATCTCACTCTGGGCCTTCCCGTGCCGAGCGCCCGGTGGAGAGAAGGCGCCGTGCCGGCACGGGGAGGCCGGGGTCCCTGGGAGCCTCCTCCCGTGGCGCCCGCCCACGGCCACGGCGGCTTTTGTGGCGACCACGCTGGCGTGTAAGCCTCAGCATGTCACCGCGCAGCACCCGGTGCGGTTGCGCGCTCGGTCCTGCAGCTCAGGGCGCGGAAGCCTGCGGGCCATGTCGGTCACGCACAGCGTTGCGGGATCGGGAGCAGGTGGCGCTGCATCCACCGGCAGCATTTCTACTCCCGCCCTTACAGGACGCGGTCTCCCGCCCGTCCCTCTGGGCCTAACGGCCTGTCCGCAGAGCAGGGGGCCGCCCATCAGGACTGGGCCACACAGGCGGAGGGCCAGTCCCCGTGGTCATGGAGGAGAGGCCCCGAGTGGGCAGCCCACTCACCCTCAGACACGGACTCAGTGGACGGAGCTTCGCCGTTTCCATGGCCCGCTCCGTTCTCCCTGAGTCCCAGGTTCCAGGGCTTATTTGGGGGGAAGTGAGCAGCCGGAGCCCTTGTCTGAGCTGCAGCAGCGAGAAAGAAAGGCGGGGGAGGGGCGCGAGGGTCCAGGAGCGATACATTCCACCCTGGAGGGCAGACCAGGAGGCCAGGATCCTCGGGGAACCCGCCGGCAGCCTGCCCAGACCCGTGTCGCAGTCCCGAGTGGGGCCAGCGGGGCGCAGGCCTCCCTGGTGCGGGGACAGTGTGGACGTGGCAGGAGCTCTCGGTGACAAAGGCCGTGGGTGTGGGGACATGTGCGTCCCGCCCACTCGGACGCCAGGGCCTTCAGAGGAGGAGGAGCCCCTCGGGACAGTGGGCGCCGGGGACTCGGCAGGAACTCATCCCAGCAAAACAGCCCGGGCTCCCGGGCCCCGCAGCCTGGGAGGTGCCGGCCGCGGCGGATCCTAAAACCGTCGGGATCAGACGGATGAGCTGCAACCAAACGGGGAAACGGCCAAGAGAGAAGCCGCCCGGGCATCACCGGGAGCAATCTGCCTCCACGTCTCCCCGTGCCACCCCCTCATGGCTACCCTCCCACAGCCACCCCCCCCGCCACGGCCACCCCCCCCAGCAACGCCCCCAGCCACCCCCCCGGCACAGCCACCCCCATGGTCACCCCCCAGCCACCCCCCAGCCACCTCCCAGCCACAGCCACCCCCCCAGCCACACCCCAGCCACAGCCCCCCCCCAGCCACACCCCAGCCACACCCCAGCCACAGCCACCCCCACACTCCCTGCCACAGCCACCCCCCACAACCACCCCCATGGTCACCCCCAGCCACCCCCCACAGCCACCCCCCTGCCACGGCCACCCCCCGCCACGGCCACCCCCCGCCACAACCACCCCCATGGCCACCCCCAGCCACCCCCCCCAGCCACCTCCCAGCCACAGCCACCCCCACACTCCCTGCCACAGCCACCCCCCACAACCACCCCCATGGTCACCCCCAGCCACCCCCCCCACAGCCACCCCCCTGCCACGGCCACCCCCCGCCACGGCCACCCCCCGCCACAACCACCCCCATGGCCACCCCCAGCCACCCCCCCAGCCACCTCCCAGCCACAGCCACCCCCACACTCCCTGCCACAGCCACCCCCCACAACCACCCCCATGGTCACCCCCAGCCACCCCCCTGCCACAGCCACCCCCCCCCTGCCACAGCCACCCCCCGCCACAGCCACCCCCATGGCCACCCCCCAGCCACTCCCCGCCACAGCCACCCCCCCAGCCCCCCCCCCAGCCACACCCCAGCCACAGCCACCCCCACACTCCCCGCCACAGCCACCCCCCACAACCACCCCCATGGTCACCCCCAGCCACCCCCCCCCAGCCACCCCCCTGCCACAGCCACCCCCCTGTCACAGCCACCCCCCTGCCACGGCCACCCCCCCCCGCCACAGCCACCCCCATGGCCACCCCCCAGCCACTCCCCACCACACAGCCACCCCCCACAGCCACCCCCAGCCACCCCCCGCCACGGCCACCCCCCCGCCACGGCCACCCCCATGGCCACCTCCCAGCCACTCCCCACAGCCACCCCCCACAGTCACCCCCCCGCCACGGCCACCCCTCCGCCACAGCCACCCCCATGGCCACCCCACAGCCACCCCCCGCAACGGCCAACCCCCGCCACAGCCACCCCCCCGCCTATAATCATAGGGACAATGATGCACAGAAACCCGTTGCTCTGAGAACAAGTCTCCTCAGAGTCAGAGCTGGTATGCGAGTGAGGGGGCCAGAGCTGTGTGCATTCTGTCCCTCACCAAAGGGCATAAATACATTTTAATGTATTTATATTGATGTCAGAGAGGAAGGGAGAGGGAGAGAGACAGAAACATCAATGACGAGAGAATCACGGGTTAGCTGCCTCCTGCGCCCCACCGCCTCCCCAACCCCTGGGGATGGAGACTCATTTTGGGCCTGTGCTCCGACCGGGAATCGATCCCTGACCTCCTGGCTCATAGGTTGATGCTCAACCACTGGGCGCACTGGCCGCCCCAAGAGTATTTTTTCTATTGATTTTTAGAGAGAGTGCAAGGGAGAGGGAGGGAGGGAGGCAGGGACTTCGATGTGAGAGAGACACAGCGATTGGTTGCTTCCCAAACCTGCCCCAACCGGGACCAGGATTGAACCTGCAACCCAGGTCCCTGGCCTTGACTGGGAATGGAACCCGAGACCCTTCAGTGTGCAGGCCGACGCCCTCCCCACGGAACCACTGGCCAGGGACGGCCACGCGGGTGAGCTCGCCGACCCTGGCAGCGCCCGGAAAAGCGCGCAGCACTGGAACCACTTCTTACGGGGGAGGTTCGCTCCGATTTCGCTTGGAGCTCCCGCCGGCTGAGTGCAAGGCGATCCCCCAATTCCGTCTGCCCACAGCCTCGTCCCGGGGCGCGCGGGGGGCCTGGCTCGCGGCACCTTCAAAACGCAGCACCTAGTGAGCGCTCGGTCCTCCTCTCCAGCTGGCGGCCGGGCCTGTGCGGGAGGGTGGGGCCCCGCGCCGACCGCACCCTCCGGAGGACCAGGCGGCCGTGGGAGGCACGCGTGAGAGAGCTCACGTCCCGAGGCGGCGGCCCCTGGCGCGGCCCCACTGAGCGAGGACCTGAGCTTCGTTCACGTTGCCCACGTGTGGAGTCCAGGCGGTGGGCTCACTGGCGCCACCCTCTCTGCTGCCGAGGTGGCTCCCAAGCCCCGCCCATCTGCGGCCTTGACCTGCTATTGAAGTCAACATTTATGCCTGGCCGGTGTGGCTCAGTGGATAGCGCATCAGCCTTCCGACTGGAGGGTCCTGGGTTCCATTCCCATCAAGGGCAACATACCTCGGTTGCAGGCTCCTCCCCGGGCCGCAGTACTGGTTGGGGCGCGTGCAGGAGGCAACCAATGGATGTGTTTCTGTCTTTCCCTCTCCCTCCCACTCTCTCTAAAATCAATGGAAAAATATCCTCGGGTGAGGATTAAAAAAACCAAACCAAAGTTAACATCTAGCCCGGCTGGCTGCCTTAATGGTCAGAGCGTTGGCCCAATCACCAAAGGGTCATGGCTTCCCTTCCCAGCCAAGGGCACGGACCTGGGTTGCAGGAAGCCGCCCATTGTCTTCACTAGCAGAGAGGCGTGGACAAGGAGCCCAGAATGCTGGTGACCCTTGAGCCCTGGCAAAGGTCAGAGCTATGCACCCACTGTTTAGTGGAGACAATGGTAGCTGGAGCAACTTCCCCACCAGACAGTCATGTAAGCCCTTACTGATAAGATAGTCTGCCTGTTACTGGAAATTGCCTGCCTAAGGACTATAGGTGTATCCCAAATTGAATAAAAGGATGGCCAGGCCTGAGCCCAAGCGGAGTCCTTCTTATTGAGTTGGGCTCCCGCCTGGTCCCCCAATATTTCCAAATGATTGTTTCTTGTCTCGTCTCTTTCATTTGTGTGCGGCCTCTCTTCCAGAGCCTGAACCCTGAACCACGCGGGACGTGGGTCTTCACTCTGGGCGGCAGGTTTGATCCCCAGCCCAAGTCTGGGTGTCTGTGGAGGCGACCAATCCACGTGTCTCTCTCCCGTGAGTTTCTCCCTCCCATCTCCCATCCCACTCTAAAGTCAAAGGGAAAAACACCTCCTGCGAGGATTAGCAACAAGCTCACATCTAAGAAGGCCTGGGGACCCTCACAGCTTCTTGGACACAATACTAACACACAGGCCGCAGAAGGCAGAGCGGGCGGCCGTCCGTGCTCAATGCTCCTGTGCGGCCAAGGACACCAGCAAGAGAGCGAGAGGCTCCCACGGGAGGGAGAAAGCGCCATCTCTCGTCCAACCAGGGATGAGTGTGCAGAAGAGATAAAGAACGCCTGCGACTCAACAACAGCGGCCGGCGGGGCTCCGTGGCTGAGCATTGACCTATGGACCAGGAGGTCACTGTTCGATTCCTGGTCAGGCCACATGCCTGGGTTGTGGGCTCGGTCCCCAGTTGGGGGCATGCAGGAGGCATCTGGTCAATGATTCTCTCTCATCATTGATGTTTTTCTCTTTCTCTTTTCGCCCTTCCTCTCTGAAATGAATAAAAATGTATTAAAAAAATTTAGCCCAATTAAAAAAATGACCAAAGGCCCTGGCCAGTGTTCTAAGTGGTTAGAGCGTCGGCCCAATCACCAGGGTCATGGCTTCCCTTCCCAGCCAAGGGCACATGACTGGGTTGCATGCTCGATCCCTGGTCCCGGTTGGGGCGCAGACAAGAGGCAACCAATTACTGTGTCTCTCCCTCCCTCCCTTCCTCCCTCCTTTCCTCCCTCCCTCCCTCCCTCCCTGTCGCTCTCTCTAAAATTCAATGGAAACATATCCTTGGTTGAGGATTAACAACAACCAATGAGCAAGGAGTTGAACAGACGTCTCTCCACAGAAGACACCCAGATGGCCAACAAGAGCCGGGAAGCGCTCAGCGCACCGTCCGCAGGAAGTGCAAGTCCGAGCACAGCGAGCTCCGAGCTCCGCTCCCCGGGAGAGGGACGAGAAAGACCGGAGCAGTGCACGTGGGAGGGGATGGGAGAAGCTGGACCTTCGTGCATGGTGGGTGGGAACATAAAACGGTGAGACAGCACGGAGCTTCCTCACAGTCACACACAGGATTTGTACGTGACGATGATTCCACTTTGGGGGACGCCACAGGAGGAAGCAGACGCCTGCAGAGATGTTTTCCCGGCCTCGGTCCCAGCAGCCAGGAGCCCGAGGCCTCCCGGGGCCATGGCAGGGGGGGTCCATCCACACAGCGGGGTACGATTCGGCCTTAAAAAGGAGGGGCATTCACCATAGGCTACAGGGCGGGCTGAGGACCTCACTCTGAATGATGTCAGCCCCCCCTCCGCCCTCGCCCCCCCCCCCCGCCCCCGCGGACAAGCACTGCGCAGTCCCACTCACACGAGGGAGCGGAGGCATCAGACCCACAGGGATGGCAAGTGGGAGGGGACAGCCGTCTCCCACCAGGAGGCGCAGCGGGGGCAGAGAGGAGAAGGGGAGCTGGACAGAGGCCGGAGGCCGTGGGCCCGCAGGCCCACTCACCTCCATGGGGCAGCACCCCCAGCAGCCCAGGCTTAAAAGGCAGCTCTGGCTCATTCACACCCTGAAGGGAACCCCGGTCCCTGGGCCCTGCCAGCAAAAGGAACGGCCTCCCCGAGAGCGGTTGGGGGGTGGGGGTGGCCCTGGGTGCACGGAGGACAGTGCCCCTGAGGGACCCACAAGTGTGATCTTTGGGAAGCTCCACTCCTGTACACACACACACACACACACACACACACACACACACGGCAGCCCTGATGACATAGAACAAAGCAAACCCGTGTGTAACGAGGTGCCCGGCGACATGAGAGCGAGCCTTGGCACCCGCGGCCGGGAGGCACTGCTGCCTGGCTGAGTCTCCCGGGAGAGAGGAACGTGCCACCTGAACACGGTCCGATGCCAACATGAGTGAAGAGTTAGAAACGCGTTCGCAGCCAAGAAACAAAGGTGCCGCAGGCTCTCGGGCTGGTGCGATCCTCCTGCCACAACCTGTGCGAGCCTGAGCTGTTTCCTGCTGTTCCAGCTGCTAATAAGGAGACGGTTATTCCTAGCTTATTCCTCAAATGTCCCTAAAGGAGCCTTAATCCCCCGGCCGCGGGACCGACGGCTGGGTGCAGGAGGCTTTGCAAAGGCATTCTTCGGTCCTTGTGCAATTCATTTCTTTTCAGAAGAGGAAGGGGAAGAAAGGTTCGCGTCCAGGCCCTGGGCCTTTGATCATTTGATGAGCGGGGTCTGCGGGCCTCTGCCTCTCAGGAGGACAAAGGCGCCAGCCGGGCCTGCGTCCGAACAAAACCCAGAGGCCGCAGTGTGGCCCTGGGAACGGCCCGCGGCTGGAGGGGCCGCCCTGCCCTTTGATCTCCCCCGGAGACCACAGCTGCCCTGGTCAGGGGATTTGACACCACAGGCCCAGGCGGAGGGGAGCAGGTCAGGGACAGGAGGGGGAGGGACCTCAGGGGCGGCCCAGGCACTGCCCTCTTGGGCCAGTTCCCCACGGCTGGGCCCATTGTGGGAGTCGCCCACACTTGCGGCGAATCTGACATTGCGGCCGGAGCCAATGGTTCCGCGGCAGTGAAGACAAGGTCAGTCCTACCCGGGGCTTCTCTGTGCAGCAGACCTGCGCCCCTAAAAACCAGGCTCTCCCCACAAATACTAAGACTACGCCAGCCGCGTGCCCAGTAGGTCTGTGTCCCCATCTCACAAACACGGCGGCATCTCCTCACACCAGTGACTATTCTTCCGAAGTTACTGGTTAAGAGAAGGCAGACACCAGGCGTGAGGCGGACGGGGAGGGAGGGGGCGACCGGGAGGAACGCGGCCTCTGAGAGCTGAGTCCCAGGCTGCAGGTTCCCAGGTCAAGACGCGCCTCAGAGACGCAGCGGCCTTGGTGGGCAGGAGCGAGCCCCTCCGCTGAAGGCCGGGCTGTGTATGCTCTAAGATAATAGTGCTGCTGAGCGCAGGTGAGAGCAGTGCTTGTGCCAGGTGTTTGCCTGTTGCCAGCACAGAGCTCACTCAGGTGGAGGTGACATTTGCTGGTGAAAACCAGTTCCATTCTCCCCAGCAGTGGTGGGGCAGGTGCTGGGCAGAGGCCGTAGGGCGCTGGGCAACTTACTCAAGCTCTCCAGTCCTCACGCTAAAAACAACAGGCCACGATTCTATCTCCCCACCTCTATCTTTGGGCTAAAAATGTGTTCCATTTATTTTTGTAACCAGAAAGAAAATGGAGAAAGGAAAATGCCTAATTTAGAGTTGCTGGCCCTTGTGTGAACATGTGTAGACATTCATCTCTGTAATCAGAATGTGGCAACGGATGCAGGATGGGATGTTCAGGGAGGTGGGAGGCTCGACAGACATGTGTGCACATGAGCGTGTGTGTGTGTGTGTGAGTGCATGTGTGTGCATGCATGTGTGTGTGCGCGCGTGCACACATGTTGCCACAGAATGGTTTATTCACGGGAAGAGACCACAGTGTCACCATCTCCGTGTTTCCTTCCCGAGCTGCCTGGGATATGGCTGGGGTCACGGGACGGTGCCCTCAGGCACGGCTGGGAAACGCGCTCAGGGAACGGAGACAAGCCCTCCCGTAGGCCCCCGTTTGTCCAGGAGATGCCGTGAGAGACCCGCACATCCTTCCTGGCACGGAAGTGGGTGCAGAGCTTTGCGGGCAATAAGGTGTTTAGTGTGATGAGCTCGCCACCAAAGGTCTCAGGTGACTCTAGAATGTTCCTGCAAATGCAGCTCATAACAGGGAAGGTTTGGGCTGAAGGCCGCTCTGAGGCGCTGCCGCTCTAGGGGACCGGGGCCGTCTGTCCGGTCCGGACGCCGACCAGCGTGCTCAGCACATGCTCCCAGCACCCCCTGTGCGCCAACCCAGTGTCCAGCCCATGGGCCTGGGGACAAAGGAGGAGCTCAGGGGCCACGGAGCTCGCTGCAGGCAGCTTCACACAACTTGGAAAGGGACAGCACGGCTCTCTTCCCCGTCTCTGGGAGTGCAGCACCAGGTTGCCATAGCAACGCATCCCGCTCCAAGCCCCCCCCCAGGCGGAGCCTCACCTTTGGCCATCTTGTTGAGAACCATGTCGATCAGGATGTAGGTGCCGCTCCTGCCCGCGCCGTCGCTGTTGACAGAAAGAGAGAGGTGAGAATGACACTCCACCTGGTCCCCCCACATCAGCCAAGCCAACGCCAGCCACTTCCTCCTGTGCTTGGTGGGGGGTGGGAGGGTTGGGGCTCTGAGGGGAAATGGGGGGAGGAGGAATCACAGGGTGGGAGGGGGAGGACAAAGAGTAGAAGGAGGAGGAGGAGGGGAAAGAAAAGGAGGAGGAGGCGGGAGAGGAGGAAGAGGAGAGGGGAGGAGGAGAAGGAAGAGGAGGGAGAGGAGGAAGAGGAGGGAGAGTAGTAGGAGGGAGAGGAGGGGGAGGAGGAGGAGGAAGGGGAAGAGGAGGAAAAGGAGGAGGAGGAGGAGGAGGAGGAGGGAGGGAGCAGGAGGGGAAGAAGAAGAGGAGGAAGAGGAGGAGGAGGAGGAGGGGGAGGGAGAGGAGGGGGAGGAGGGGGAAGATGAGGAGGAGGAGGATGGAGAAGATGAGGAGGAGGAGGAGGGGGCGGAGGAGGAGGATGAGGAAGGAACCAGGAAGCGATGTGGATTAGCCAACGTGCCTGCGTAGATTCGTTCCTCTCTTCCTCTATGCCCTCTTTGACTAAAGAGGGGGTAAATTTTGTCTGGAAGAATGAATAAAGGGTCAGGTGATACATTTGTGTGCAGGGCAACTGCTCTGAGCTCTGACACAGCCTCGTGGCAGATGCCAGTCCTGGCGTCAGGAGGGAGAAGAGGAGGAGGGGGAAGAGCAAGAGGAGAAGAGGAGGAGGAGGAGGGGGAGGAGGAAGAGGAAGGGGAGGAGGAGGAAGAGGAAGGGGAGGAGGAGGAAGATGAGGAGGGGAGGAGGAAGATGAGGAGGGGGAGGAGGAAGAGGAAGAGAAAGAGGAGGGGGGGGGAGGAGGGGGAGGAGGACACATGGGCTCCTGGCAGAGGGGGACAGCCCCTCGTCCTCCTCACATTTCCGCTCATCCCCTTCTCACCCCCAGTGACCATCGGACGATTTACACCCAGACCAGGCAGGAACATGTTTGAATGGTGCCTCACAAGGGCACACGGAGGAACATGGGATGCCTGGCCCCACGCTCTCCGCTCAGGCCACACGGGACCACTCCTGTCCCAGGCCTGCGTCGAGAGGGTCCCCACTGAAGGAGGCTGTACCTGAGCGGCTTCAAACGCAGGGTTTACATGGATGCTCCTGGCAAAACCAAGGTGACTTTAAAGAAAAAATAGGGGTTTCCATGGAAAGACCCAAGGAGCTCCGTGACTAAAGGAGAAATCACGCTTTTGGTCGTGGGTGAGAACAGCCAGGGTCCCAGGAGTCACGCAAGGCTCCTGCGTTTGGCTTTGACGTGTTTCCTCGAACAAATGGTTGAAAAGCTGCAGCTGGGACAGTGAGCCTTCACCTACACGCCCCATCTAGCTCCCTCCAGGGACCCTCCTGCCGTGGGCTGCTCACTTCTCTCCACGAACCTCACACGAGTGTTCCGAGATCTACCACAACCCTCCAGCCAACCGCTGCCTGGCTCGGGCCACGGGGGCCAAGTGGTCCGTCCTGGGCTTTGAGGAAACCGATTCTCTGCTCCCTTCCTCTCCTCCCGGACCAACACAGACCCAGACACAGACAGAAAGACACAGAGACACACAGGCTCACACAGACACATACAGACACACACACATACATACACGAACACTCACAGACACACAGACATACACATACATACAGGCACACGACACACACAGACACTCACAGACACACACAGACACTCACAGACACACACAGACACACGACACACACAGACACACACAGACATTCACAGACACACGACACACACAGACACTCACAGACACTCACAGACACACACAGACACTCATAGACACAAACACACACAGACACTCATAGACACAAACACACACAGACATTCACAGACACTCATAGACACACACAGACACTCACAGACACACACAGACACACGACACACACAGACACTTACAGACACACACAGATACTCACAGACACTCACAGACACACACAGACACACACAGATACACGACACACACAGACACTCACAGACACTCACAGACATACGACACACACAGACACTCACAGACACTCACAGACACACACAGACACTCACAGACACACACAGACACACGACACACACAGACACTTACAGACACACACAGATACTCACAGACACTCACAGACACACACAGACACACACAGATACACGACACACACAGACACTCACAGACACTCACAGACATACGACACACACAGACACTCACAGACACTCACAGACACACACAGACACTCACAGACACTCACAGACATACGACACACACAGACACTCACAGACACTCACAGACACACACAGACACTCACAGACACACACAGATACACGACACACACAGACACTCACAGACACTCACAGACATACGACACACAAAGACACTCACAGACACTCACAGACACACACAGACACTCACAGACACACACAGACACACGACACACACAGACACTCACAGACACTCACAGACACTCACAGACATACGACACACACAGACACTCACAGACACTCACAGACACACACAGACACTCACAGACACACACAGATACACGACACACACAGACACTCACAGACACTCACAGACATACGACACACACAGACACTCACAGACACTCACAGACACACACAGACACTCACAGACACACACAGACACACGACACACACAGACACTCACAGACACACACAGACACTCAGACACACACAGACACACACAGATACTCACAGACACTCACAGACACACACAGACACACACAGATACACGACACACACAGACACTCACAGACACTCACAGACATACGACACACACAGACACTCACAGACACTCACAGACACACACAGACACTCACAGACACTCACAGACATACGACACACACAGACACTCACAGACACTCACAGACACACACAGACACTCACAGACACACACAGATACACGACACACACAGACACTCACAGACACTCACAGACATACGACACACAAAGACACTCACAGACACTCACAGACACACACAGACACTCACAGACACACACAGACACACGACACACACACAGACACTCACAGACACTCACAGACACTCACAGACATACGACACACACAGACACTCACAGACACTCACAGACACACACAGACACTCACAGACACACACAGATACACGACACACACAGACACTCACAGACACTCACAGACATACGACACACACAGACACTCACAGACACTCACAGACATACGACACACACAGACACACACAGACACTCACAGACACACACAGACACTCACAGACACACACAGATACACGACACACACAGACACTCACAGACACTCACAGACATACGACACACACAAAGACACTCACAGACACTCACAGACACACACAGACACTCACAGACACACACAGACACACGACACACACAGACACTCACAGACACTCACAGACACTCACAGACATACGACACACACAGACACTCACAGACACTCACAGACACACACAGACACTCACAGACACACACAGATACACGACACACACAGACACTCACAGACACTCACAGACATACGACACACACAGACACTCACAGACACTCACAGACACACACAGACACTCACAGACACACACAGACACACGACACACACAGACACTCACAGACACACACAGACACTCAGACACACACAGACACACGACACACACAGACACACGACACACACAGACACACGACACATACAGACACTCACAGACACACACAGACACTCACAGACATTCACAGACACTCACAGACACTCACAGACACACACAGACATTCACAGACACTCACAGACACTCACAGACACACACAGACACTCACAGACACACAGACACACACAGACACACAACACACACAGACACTCACAGACACTCACAGACATTCACAGACACTCACAGACACACATACACACACAGACACACGACACACACAGACACTCACAGACACTCACAGACACACAGACACTCACAGACATTCACAGACACTCACAGACACACAGACACTCACAGACACGCAGACACACGCAGACACACACATACACACGACACACACGACACTCACAGACACTCATAGACACACGACACACACAGACACAGACACACACAGACACTCACAGACACACACAGACACAGACACACACAGACACACGACACACACAGACACTTACAGACACACACAGATACTCACAGACACTCACAGACACACATAGACATACACAGACACACGACACACACAGACACTCACAGACACTCACAGACATACGACACACACAGACACTCACAGATACACACAGACACTCACAGACACACGACACACACAGACACTCACAGACACACACAGACACACGACACACACAGACACTCACAGACACACACAGACACTCAGACACACACAGACACACAACACACACAGACACACACAGACACACGACACACACAGACACTCACAGACACACGACACACACAGACACTCACAGACACACACAGACACTCATAGACACAGACACACACAGACACACACAGACACTCACAGACACACACAGACACATGACACACACAGACACACGACACACACAGACACTCACAGACACACACAGACACTCACAGGCATTCACAGACACTCACAGACACACAGACACACACAGACACATGACACACACAGACACTCACAGACACACACAGACACATGACACACACAGACACACGACACACACAGACACTCACAGACACACACAGACACTCACAGGCATTCACAGACACTCACAGACACACAGACACACACAGACACATGACACACACAGACACTCACAGACACACACAGACACTCACTGACACACAGACACAGACATTCACAGACACACGACACACACAGACACAGACACATGACACATACAGACACACACAGACACTCACAGACACATGACACATACAGACACTCACAGACACACACAGACACTCATAGACACAGACACTCACAGACACACAGACACACACTCACACACAGACATACATATGCAAGACACACAGACACACAGACACATAGACAGGCACACACACACAGACACAGGCATGCACAGAAATAGACACATACATCCCACACCATGCATGCACACACACACATGCACACACAGTTCCTGACAGGCGTGTTGTTTGATGCTGAGACGTATCTCCAGGTGGAAAGGCACCTCCAAGGACACTGTTAGGAAGTGGTGTGGCTCCCGCCGAGGCAGGTGGCCGCAGCCTCCCAGCTCTCGCCGGTGGGCATGGCCTGCAGGAGGGCCCGAGCCCAGAATTTCCACCCAAAGGCGGGCTCACGCTGGGAGCTGCAGTGGCCACGCCTGTGCCATCACAGGTCCTTGTCCTGCTCACAACTGCCCGCGCTCCTCACGTCTGCATCAGGTTCCAGCTCGGCCAAGACAGTGTGACAGATCGGAACGCTGTCCCATGCTGTGCGATGGCTCCACGGGGGTTAAGAAAACCCAGGTGGCAACAGACTAGTGCCCAGCACAGCGGCTCGCCGGGTGTGGTGCACACGGTATTGGAGCCCACGGCACGGCGGCACAGAGCTGAGGGCGGTGCGTCGCTCTCTGGTCTCGTGACCTGCCCCGGTGGACGTGCCTATGGAGCACCAGAAAGCTCGACCCTGTCTTTGCAGGTGGTTGGGGAGGAGCAGACACTGGTAACCCACGCGAAAGGTTGTACTTGCCTGCAATGAACAATAATTGGACAAGAGCGGCCTTTGTAGCACTTGTTTACTTTTCTGAAATAAAAAGAGACAGGAATTACAGTTACGCACGGCGATGTCTCCGCCGTGTTAGCCAACCACCACTAAACCAAAGCAAGCACCCGCAGCTTGGACATCCGTCTGCGGCAGCCTGTTTTGATAAAGAAATCGAAATTACACACACATTTTCAAAGGTTTCTTTTTCTTTTCAATATTCAGTTATAAACAGAGCTTTAGAAATAGTCCTTGCACGTTCCCATGTTCCTTTTCCCTTTACACGCATGAACTCAAGGCCTCAGGTTGAGGGGCAGCAGCGCCCTCCCCGGGCCCCTTCCTCCTGTTCCTACAGTTAATCTCACCTTTTAAAAACTGGGATGCGTGTCCAGACTCCTGCCTGAATGTTTGAGTTCTGTAACGTCTGCTCAAAATCCCTTACAACCTAGACATCATACGGGAGCGGATCACTATTATTTTGTCTTCCGACAGCGCCTTACAGGGACCCTGTGGAAATGCGGCTCTGAAAGGGCATCTAATGATGGAGAAACCTCAACTGCAGTCAAGACAAGTCTTCCCATTTCCATAAATTTGGGGATGTTTGGAAACAACTTCATTGTGCAGATTTTAAGTCAGAATTTATGAAAATCAGCAATAAACAGATTAAGATTTTATAACTACATCAAAACAGAGGATCATCTGAAATTCACTGAACAAACTCCAAAATTGTTTAAGCCAGTGAGACAAGCCAGCCTGTTAAGAAAGGGCATGAAACTGCTCAGTGGATGGCTCTGAATGAAGAAAAAGAGGCGGGTCTGGGTGCTGGAAGTAACGGTGAGGGTGTATGTGGAAGTTGTACTGCAGGGGACGTGAGGCAAAGGTGGAAAAGAATAGCAGGCCAGTCTTGTCCCTCATCCCAAAACTGGAGAGTGTCACGCTTCTTTGCTTGCTGGCTCAGTGCAGAAATAGTGGCTTAGTTGACTGGGCGTCGTCCCTGCACCGGAAGGTTGCCAGTTCGATTCCCGGTCAGAACACATGCCCGGGTTGTGGGTTTGATCCCAACTAGGGGACGTACAGGAGGCAGCCAATCAATGGTTCTCTTTCACATCACATTGATCTCTCTCTCTCCCCCTCTCCCTTCCTCTCTCTCTAAAAATCAATAAAAGTTTCAATCAACTGGCTGCTCTGGTGCAAACCCAACAAGCTGAGAGGACGGTGGGGGGACGGCGGGTGAGCCAGTTCATGACATAACTTGGTTGGCCTTGTGCAGCCTGCGCATCGTGCTGTTTTCCTGCCTCCTCTATGGAGTGAACAGACGGGTCACTTCTCAGGGAGGCTGACAGCCCCTGAACGCACAGAAGCGCCCTGCGCAGGCCACGCACCCAGCGCTCTGGGCAGTGTGGGACTTGGCTGCCGCCTCTGAACACGCTGTTTGAAGCTGCAGGCCCCCAAAGGTGGCCTAGCAATGAGGAGCCTCAGGAGCACAGGTCAACAAGATGCCCAGTGTCCCCAGGGCCACATCTCCATTTCTGCTGGAACCTGCCTTGCGTTGGGTGTACATTGCAACGTTACCTCGGGGGGTGGGGGGTGGGAAAGTCAAGGTGAACGCATTAAAATCAGCAGCACCGGGAGCCAGATGCCTTAGGTTCTTGGCCCTTTGAGAGTAAAGAGGTTGGAAAGGAGACCCACTCATTCTCCTGAGCCTCCCGTTCTTCACTCCAGAGGCAAAGGCAACGTGAGCTCACCACCAGCAAACTGATGCTAGACCTTGTACCCCAAGTGTGAGCACGTGTGTCTGTGCCTGTATACAAGCATGTGTGTCCATCCATGTGTGTGCATGTTTGCAAATGGGCGTGCACACATGTTGCACACACATATCTGTACTGCACACACACATGCACACATGCACGTCTACGCACAGCACACGTGCACACACATGTATTCATTCATGTGTGCACGCTTGTCCACCATGCTCATGTGTATTTGTGCATGTTTGTGCATGTGTTGTATCTGTAGATGTGTCTGCATGCACTGTGCCTGTGTGCGTGTGCAGAATCAAGCAAGCTCAATGGTCGGGCACAGTTGGGGCGGCACTATTTCTACAGGTCTTTAATTTTCAAACAGAAGGTTTTACTGGAAATTTCTCTGTCTCTGGCTGTTTCCTTTTCCCTGCTCAGCTGCTGGCTCAGCTGTGCACCTCCTCCTTCCGCTCCAGAGCCCAGGCTCATTTGTAAGGACTATACTCAACTTTCCCACGTCCACACATGGGTCAGTCACAGGCTTTGGTCATTTTTTCTGATGGGCCCAAGCACAAAACATGGGCACTGAAAAAAGAAATAAACATAACCAGATGTCCTTCCTTAAACTGTGGGTTTCAGAAAACGTGGGTGTGGGGTGTCGCTGGCACAGCGCCCCTTTATGGCTGGTCAGCACATTGGCAAAACGCAGCCAGAAAACCTCCCTGGCCACCAGGTCTCAACGTGCGGCTCTGTGCCGCGTTCCCGTCTTCGCTTTGGAGATACCTGAGGTATTTCCTCCAACACATGCTGGCTGCCCGCTCAGCAGCACCTAGGAAGGTTTCGGTGTAATTTTAACATCCCTCCAGCCCGCCTGTGCTAAACCTATCGACAAAGGGCCAGGAGACGCCAGTGCAAGTACAAGGTGCTGCTACGGTGTGAAATTTTGTTGACAAAGAAGCAGGTGCTTGGTTTGCTATGAGGTAAAACACCACAACAACAGAGCAACAACATCGCGCAGTCAACAGAAGCGTTCATCTGGTCGACCCAAGACAAAAGCAGATTATCCGCCAGGACGGGCCCCGAGAGGCCGCCCCCTTTTACGCCATCAGAACTAAGCGTCAGTGAGCGAGGCGCACATTGAGACACAGGAGGGCTTCTCGGAGGAAGGGTTAGCGATACAAACCAACCCTCGGTCCCTGAGTGGCACGGAACAGCAAGGGCAGAGGTCGTTAGAGGCTCAGAAAGGGGTCCCACACTGTCCCCTGCAGTAAAGTCACAGTTTCCAATGATCACTTTTGTGACTATGCAACTGGGCTCATATTACTAGCTGCAACGTCACAAAAATGACACCGGCCACCGCTAATTAGCTGGCAAAGTAAGGGTTTGTCCCGTTTACAGCGAGCAGCGTGAGGGAGCGCACGCGCCGAGGAGTGAGCGGGTCGGAGAGAAGGGAGCGGTGTCAGAGCAAAGCCCTCGCCTGTGACGCCACTGACCTCGGAGCTGAGCAGCTTCCCTTTAGGGTGCAATGTGCCCTCTGGGCTCCAAGGTTACTTAGTGACACCTCGCGGGCCTGCCGGGCGCACTGCGTGAGCTGCCTGCCGTTCCCGGGAAGGGGCACCTTGCTGTGTGGGGGTGGCCAGAGTCTCCAGCCGCCTTCCCGAGCCTGGGATGTGGGTGCTGTTCACTAATCTGCACAGAGTCACCCAGCCGCCATCGCGTGCGGCCGACGCCCCCGGGTGCGCTTGGTCACACCGATCGTCCGGTGCCTACGGCCCCGACCTCAGCGGCCTGCGGTGCGGACAGCGAGGCCAGCCGGGCAGCTTTCCATTCTAACGAGGCTTCAAAACTGTGTATGGGCGTGTGCTCCCTTCCATGCGACAAACTCCCGCTCGAGCCTGAGCGCCCAGGACCAGAGAGAGGGAATTTGGAGAATCCAATCTTTCAGTCTTTCTTCCTGACAGAAAAGTGCAAACGGCGGGCTGTGTGGTTAATTCCATATGTGGACACGGGTACAGAAATAGGCCCATATGCACATATGAACACACACGACAGGCACACAGGAGGTGGGAGTGGACTCCCCTCTCTGCAGCCGCACCCACCTGCCAGGATTGCCCACTGTCTGAAGACCCCCAGGTAGGATTTTGGATAGCCTGTCTGTAGACATAAATCCATGTGAAGAAGATGCATGTGATGGCTGGGGAGGAAGGCTGCGTGGCCACCACGTCAGTGTTTGGGGCTCGCAGTGTCCCGCCCCCTCAGGAGGGGACGGGGGCGGCGGTCGCTGGGTGCACCTGTGCCCATGCTTATGAGGAAATGCACATCTCGCCTCCAACTCCCACATGCTACAGGGTCCAAAGAGCTAGTCACAGGAAGAAATTTATTTTTCCAAAGTGGACTAAAAGGCAAGAGAAATAGTAACATCAGAACCTAAGAATCTGTTAACACACGAATCAAGGAATCCGGTGCAGCCCGAGGCTGGAAGCTGTCCGGGCCTGGGCGATGCAGGCCACACCATCTTCCTGGTCAGTTATCTGGCTTCCTTACGAGGCAGGAGGCCAGGGCTGAGCATCTGAGGCTTAGTGACGGGTGGTGCTCAATCATCCTCCCTGAGCTGTTAATCATGTACCAACGTCACACAGCCAACGCTCACCTATTCTTGTCCTCAGATTTGATGCACAAGGAACCTTTGTCTTAAGTTTTGCTTTTGTTTGCATTGTCGACATCTTCCTGCCGGAGGGAGGGAACCTCACATTCCTCCCAGCGGTTCAATTAAAGCACGTTCAAGCGAGACAGCCACGGGCGACTGGAGCATGCACAGAAGCCTGGATGTTTTAAAACTGTCTGTTTCAACATTGCACCGAAAACACATACTGTGCAGTCGTGTGCGAACTGTGCCCAGGCATCCCGCCACGGCGACCCATTTCAGAATCTGGGCTCACACTTGCTTGTTATGCCATCAAATCTAACCAGACAAGTGTCCACACTAAGAGGCTGGGTTTTATGCACCGAGAGCCTGTGAGGTGGAGACTCCAGCGCCCTCTACCGTGTGGAGGAGGGGCATGAGGGCGGCCGGAGCAGGGCTGACGATACCACAGTGACTGCGGATGGCCGGGCCCCGGGCATCGGAGGGTCGCTTTGCAAATTACATAGCTGTCTAACCACGATGCCGTATGCGCCATACGCATGAAACTAGCAAAAATAATGCTGAGTGTCAGCTGTAATTTAGAAAACCATTGCTTGCCGGCGTGGCTCAGTGGTTGAGCATCAACCTATGAATCAGGAGGTCATGGTTCAATTCCCAGTCAGGGCACATGCCCGGGTTGCGGGCTTGATCCCCAGTGTGGGGCGTGCAGGAGGCAATCGATGATTCTCTCTCATCATTGGTATTTCTATCTCTCTCCCTCTCCCTCTCTGAAACCAATAAAAAGATTAAATAAAATTCTAAAAAAACCCTAAAAAATAGAAAAACCATTTTTTTCTACAATTCTAAGATACCAAGTCCCCCCTCACGATTCACACCTCTGAGATAAGAAAGCCTCTTGTAATTAATAGAGACTTAACATAACCCCTCCTCTGCCGTCTCTCCTACATAAAATGTGCGTATCAAATGGAGGGTCCGCCTCCCAGCGGGCTGCGTGCCGGGCCAGGCAGCCTGCCCTCGGCCTCTGGCGCAGGAGCGCGCTACCCTGCGAGCGGCCCTGGGTCCTACCTGCGGAAGTCCAGGAGGGACCGCGTGGAGGACGGCACGCCCTGGTCATACCAGCTCAGGAAGTGGAACTGGGTCACCGTGCGTGTCTCGTGGGTCTGCAGGTTCTTCAGGTAGAAGCTCCTCACGAGGAAGTCCTCGCACCAGATGTGCTCAGAGACCAGGTTCACCTGCGGGACAGCGGGGACAGGCCGGGGTCGGTGACACAGAGCCCGCGAGGCCCACAGACGGGGGTGCTGCCTAACGGCCCCGCCCTGTCTCAATTTCATCCTGGTTGGCACAAAAGGTAACTGTGGGTGTTGGTGTTTGATGCCATAGAGGGCATAATGTTCAAATAACTAGAAAAATGTGATACAATCCCAAACCATTCCAGGCTTTGTCTTTTGTATTTCTAAGTCATACAAGCCTTCTAGAAAAATCACCGTTTGAACAGAAAGGCCGGTGGGTCCGCACAAGCTCGCCTGCGGCAGGTGGCATCGCCGGGCCTGAGGAGCCAAGGCCTCCGGCCCTGGGCCTGCTCGGGCCGACGCCTCAGTGAGCAGGAGCCACGAGGGAGAGCCAGGGCTCATCTCTCTGCTTCCGACGTGGCTCCCCCGGTACCGAGCACTCAGGTCAATGTGAGGCAGAGCCCAGGGGGGGGCTGACTTAGCTGCCCAGGGTTACGCTCCTCCCAGTAAGAGAAGCATGCTCGCCGGCATGGACCCCCGAATATAAAGGCAGGCAGGGCGGTGCGGACCCTGGTGCGGGGGGTCAGGGAGCAACGAGAGCCATGGCAGGTCTGTCTAGAAGCGGACCCCACAGCCTCGCCCGGACCGGCTGCACACAGCACCCTGAGGCCACCTCCTCGTCCTCTCAGTCTGCATTTTAGAACATCAACCGTGAGAGCCAAGTCATTCACGCCAGGGTCCCAGTCCCAGTCTCCCAGTCCCAGTCCCAGTCCCAATGCCAGTCCCAGTCCCAGTGTCCCAGTGTCCCAGTCCCAGTCCCAATGCCAGTCCCAGGGGCCAGTCCCAGTCCCAGTCCCAGTCCCAGTGTCCCAGTGTCCCAGTCCCAGTCCCAGTCCCAATGCCAGTCCCAGGGGCCAGTCCCAGTCCCAGTCTCGGAGTCCCAGTCCCAGTCCCAGTCCCAGTCCCAATGTCAGTCCCAGTCCCAGTCCCAGGGGCCAGTCCCAGTCCCAGTCCCAGGGGCCAGTCCCAGTCCCAGTTCCAGTCTCTGAGTCCCAGGGGCCGAGTCCCAGGGCACAGCCTGTCGGAGGCCTGGGTGTCACTGACCACGGGGCCCGGGGGACGCCTGGCCTAGTGGCCGGCCCCTGTGGGGGACCTGGCCGCAGGGTGCGGCCTTGGGGCTGGTGGCCGGTACCTCGTAGACGTGGTAGAGGTTGGAGCCCTCGTCGGGCCAGTAGTGGTAGCACTGCCGGACGCCGTTCTCCGCCAGCGGGGCCAGCATGACGAGGACCACGCAGCCGCTCTCCCACACCATCTGCGGAGGGAAGGCCAGGTTACGGCTCCTAGGGCCTGAGCCGCGTCACCCACACATGCTCTGCGCTCGTGGCTCTGAGCCCGCGTCCAGGTTCTGCACGTTCCATGAGCCAGTAATCAACCGGCAACTCTGTGCCTGTAAAGCCTCCTCAGTTCTCGGTCGGCCATTCGACGCCCAGATTTGCTCTTTGAAGGAAACTTTCCACCAAGATACACAGACCCGGGCCTGGCCTGCTGAGCGGCGGAGGGAACACGGCCTGCCCTCCCCCAGCCGCTCGGTCAGGCGACATGCTCGTTCTTCAGGGTTGTCCTGATTCTGTGTGACGAGAGAAGCCACGTTTCACCACGGGAATTCCACAGACTGCCCCCAAACTCAGCAATGCTGTTCCCATGGAAACGCACTCAAAACGGATTTGATAATTCATAACGGCCGCCTTAAAACAACCCGGGACCCAGCAAACACACGAACACACACAGAACATGGCAAAATCGCCCAAGGTGCAAACCCTTTCACCCCATCTCAGGGGGCACTGGGAGCGGCACCCCGCTGCCGGGTCCCCTGGCCCCGGACCGTCTCTGTGTCGGATCCCAGCGAGGCCCCCCGTCCCCATTCCTGCAGTGGCTACACTCAGCTCACACACAGTCTCAGAGGGAAGCTGAGCAAGAGTTTCTGCCTCTTTTAAACACCCCCATAATGATCCATTTAAGATCTTGTTACTTAAAAAAATCCACAAATCTCAAATATAAAAGGCTTTTTCTTCATGATATTAACCCCCCCCCCCCCCCGAAACTATAATTTAAAAATCAGCCCAGCTGGTGTGGCTCGGTGGTTGAGTGTTGACCTATAAACCAGGAAGTCACGGTTTGATTCCTGGTCAGGGCACGTGCCCGGTTGCGGGCTCGATTCCCAGTGTGGGGCGAGCAGGAGGCAGCTGATCATTGATTCTCATCACTGATGTTTCTACCTTTCTCTCCCTCTCCCTTCCTCTCTGAAATCAATAAAAATATACTCACAAGAACACAAATAAAAATCAGACACTGCATGATGTTCTGCGCTTTTAATACTGGTTGACGTTCCTCCGTGACGGTGATTAACGCTCGCGGGCACTCGGTGTGCCATTTGTGTTGGAGTTTACTGGAACCTGCAGATGTGTTTGTGGAGAAGCCCACTCATGAGTGTGCGTTATGCTGCGGCCCACGCACTGCCTCGGTGCAAAGGTGGCCACGCTGTGGGGCCCGCGAGCCGGTCTGACTCCCCGTCAGGTCCTGCGGCTGCGCTGATGGGCCTCTGTGAGGCGGAGGCCCCCGAAGCCGTTACGGAGATGAGGAGAGACACAGGTTTGTGAGTGTAATAAACACACAGCAATCAAGGCTGTAGCAGACTGCCCAGCGCTCGGCCGTGCCCCCCTCACTCAGGGCTTGGCTCCCCAAAGACCAGCGTCAGACGAAATCCAAATGAAACTAATTGAAGCAACAACCCCCCAAGGCATCGCGGGGCGTAGTTCTTCTTAGGCCACCGTGTCCGCAGAGGGGAACTACTGATGGCCGGCGCCCTCGGCCAGCACCGCGGGGCACGGTGTGTGGTTGGCCGGGGCCACACAGGCCCCCCTTCAGCAGATAGGGCGGCGTGGACGTGGTGGGGGCGCAGGTCCTGTGGGAATGCTGGGAACCGGGCTTCTGCTTCTGGCCGGCGCCGGTTCCTATTCTCGTCTGCATGGCCCGGCTTCTGCGGGGCGCCCCGTGCGACGGAGGCTCTCGGTGCGCGGAGCTCGGAGAAGCCAATCCTTCCCGGGAGGTGATGCAGCCAGGTGGCCCCGGATCGGCAGCCCGCGCCCACGCTGGAGAGCTGCGCGTGCGGACCAGGGTCGCTGTTCCCACACGTTCTGTTTGGTTCGGGACCAGGACCCGTGCTCGGGGCTCAGTCACTGAGCAACCATGTGCTCGGAGGCGGCCGTGAGCGCGTCACGCCCTCGGCTCCCTTGGGGGCCAAGAAGGTGACCTTCCCCCCAGGAAGCAGGGGATTCAAGCGCTGGGTGCGCTGGGTGGAGGCAAAGCCGCCCACAGATGACAAAGGAGCCGGGGCGGGGGGCGGGGGGGCGAGGACCGTGCGGGCTGCTTCCTGAGCTCCCGCGGCCGGGCCAGCAGAGGCCACGTCCTCACAGGTTTTCAGCTGCTGGAACACCATGGTCACACCCTGCTCCCCGCTCCCCCGCCCACACTGCTCCGGGCCCCGCCTGCTCTGGGCCCCGCCTGCTCCGGGCCCCACCTGCTCCGGGCCCCGCCTGCTCCGGGCTCCACCTGCTCCTGGGCCCCGCCTGCTCCGGGCCCCACCTGCTCCGGGCTCCACCTGCTCCGGGCCCCGCCTGCTCTGGGCTCCACCTGCTCCGGGCCCCGCCTGCTCCGGGCCCCGCCTGCTCCGGGCTCCGCCTGCTCCGGGCCCCGCCTGCTCCACCTGCTCCGGGGCCTGCTCCGGGCCCCCACCTGCTCCGGGCCCCACCTGCTCCGGGGCTCCGGGCTCCACCTGCTCCGGGCCCCACCTGCTCCGGGCCCCACCTGCTCCGGGCTCCACCTGCTCCGGGCTCCACCTGCTCCGGGCTCCACCTGCTCCGGGCCCCACCTGCTCCGGGCTCCACCTGCTCCGGGCTCCACCTGCTCTGGGCCCCACCTGCTCCGGGCTCCACCTGCTCCGGGCTCCACCTGCTCTGGGCTCCAGCCGCCACCCTGGGAGCCAGGACCCATCTGTGCCCACATTCCCCCGTTAGCCGTCCTGGGGGAGTGTCTACGGGAGGCTCCCATGGGAGGTGGTTGACAGTGGGGAACGTAGGGCCTTCATGGAGGCTTTTCTGAGTGCCAGGCATTTGGCTGCCAACCCACAGCCCTGCTTGGGGGAAAGATGCCCTGTGGCTCAGGCCTCCACGCAGAACACCCCAGCTCCTGCCCGGGACTCCCGCCTCAGGCAGCCTCGTCCACGCCGTCCCCTCGCCTGCGCCCACTCGTTGCTTCCACGCAAGAGTGCCGCCCGCTCCTTGGAGACCAGGTGCTAGTCCACGGCCAGCGACACCCCAAGACCCGCACGGCGACTTGGTACAGTTGGTGCTCAGCTGAGAACCACACGTTTTTAAAGGGTCGTGGCTCTCTGTACGAAGGGACGACGCGAGAGGGTGCCATCCCAGGCGCTCGGCCAGGGGCCCGGACCTGCTTCCCGGACAGTCACGGGCTTTGGTTTCTCAAGTGCGTGGACGTCTTGCACGCGCTAAGGCTGCGGGCGCTGAGGTGATGGCCGTGATCTGCCCCGGCCCCCGCAGCTACCTCCCTTCCCCCCGCACCCCTCCCCCTCCCCCCAACAGCCGGCCCCGCCTCCCCCCTCCCCCCGCCGCCCCTGCCCCGGCCCCCAGCACCCGCCAGCCCACCTTCTCTGTGTCCAGCAGGGATGAGCCAGAGCCGGCCCTGCGGACGCGGGGCTGTCTGAGGAACGGTAAGGGGTCACCTTGTAAGCCTGTGAGCACGTGCCCGCCTCTCCCACAGCTCGCCGAGGTCCCCACACTCCCTGCGTGGCCTTAGAGACCGAAGACAAAAGGGAACAGAGTCTGAAGCCCTGCTGCGGGGACCGCTCACTGCGCCAGGGGAGCAGGCTCTGACTCAGCGGGGGCTCCAGGGGGCGAGGCTGGGAGTGAAATGCTCCCCCGAGAAGCTCTGCACACGTGGTGGGCCTTCCTCCGCGGGGGGCTGTCCCAGGGCCGCGGGCTGGAGCCTCAGGCAGGTGCGAGCAGAGGAAGTCAGCGTCCGGCAGCTTGTCCCAGCGCCAAAGCGGGGTCCCGCCACGGTGCTGCGCTTGGTCCATGGGACACGGGCGCAGGGCCTTCCCTTTTCCCGGGAGCGCCAGGCACCGGCAGGCTGGACCTGCCCTCGCACTTGCTGTTGTGGGTGAGCCCCTAACCCTCGGGCAGTCGCTCCCCTCGCCCGAACAGTAGGGACAGGTGCCTGTGTGTGCACACACTGAGCGGGCAGGGGCCTCTTCCCAGGAACCCGTGAGGCCGGAGCGCCCCTCCTTCAGGCGGAGAGTCAGGGGGCTGGCGGGTGGCGGGAAGGGAAGAGCATGGAGCACGAGTGAGTGCTGCTGGTTAGCCGGTTCGTCTCTTACTCTCGGGCCCGAGTCAGAGTCGCCGGGATCCCGTGACCCATCCTCACGGGCCAGCTGCTACGCTGCTCCCGCACGCGGACCTCTTTCTCAGCTCTGTCCTCAGCTGCACCGCCCCGAGGGAGGCCTTGGCCAGGTCTGGGACACGCGTGTGCCGACAGAGCAGGAGACTGTGTGGTTGCTGAGCGGTCTATCACAGGCAGGCATGTGGGTGACGACAGAGGAGACAGCGAGGGATGCGGAGGCGGGCACCTTGCCCTCCACTTTGCTCTGAGTGGCTGACGTCACTGTTCGTCCTCAACGTCCGAGCCCCGCCTGGTGCTCAGGACCACCCTGAGTGGGGAGCCGCCTGGCTCTGACCAAGTATCACGGCCCGGCTGCCCTCGGGGTAGAGCATCCTCCGGATGCGCCCAGGGTGTGGGCCTGATCCCCGCTCAGAACACATACAAGAATCAAACAGTGAGCGCATCAGGAACAACAAATCCATGTTCCTCTCTCTTTCTAAAATCAATTGAAAAATCCAAAATGCATTATAAAAAGTCCACAAAAAGAAACTATCATTTCAGCTCCATTTTATCTTCATAAGATTAAACAATAGATAAGAGACCTTTTAATAAAATACTGATTAATTTCATTTCAAAAAATGAAATTGTAAAGTGGCTTTTAAAAGTGTCTTTAAAGCATTAAATCTCTTGAAGGAATTCTTTTCAGACTCAGTTTTGAAAACCTGATTGATCATAAACACATTAAAGGCACCTGGCCGGTGTGAGCAGTGGTTAAAGTGTCTGCCGCAGACTGAAGAGCTGCAGGTTCCATCCTGGCCCTGGTCCGGGCGCGTGCGGGAGGCAACCAGTCGCGTTGTCGTTCTCACATGGATGTTTCCTCTCTCTCCCTCCCTCCCTCCCTTCCACTCTTCTCTAAAAAAAAAAAAAGGAAAAGGAAAAAATATCCTAGGTGAGGATTACAAAAAATATATATCTTAAAGGCCCCCAATAAATTCTGAAATCATGTAACATTTGACAAACCCTGTAAACAAGTTTGAATGGCTTAATTGAACCCAAGGCGTTATTCACAATCAGTAAGAGCTGACTTTCAGAAAAATAACTGAATTAAAGAGAATCACCTGCCAGAAGTCGGCCACGGTGGCGGGCAGCGGTCCTTGGGTGGCAATGTACGCAGGGCTCCTGGGGTCGTGGTCCATCTGTAAGACAGACTCACAGCGATTAGCTCGGTCACGACGGGGAAGTTACACATCGGCCACAAGGAGTGATGGGGCACACCTGCACCTAATGAACCGGGACACGCCCACGTGCCGGCCGCTCCCGACTGCTGTGCAGGGGCAGGAGCAGCATCCGCAGTGAGGACCAGCCCTCGCTGGTTTGGCTAAGTGGAGAGAGTATTGACTGAAGGGTCCCGGGTTCGATTCTGGTCAAGGGCACATACCTGGTTTGCAGGCTCGATCCCTGGCTCTGATCAGGGAGCGTGTGTGGAGGCAATCAATTGATGTGTCTCTCTCACACCCGTTTCTCTCTCTCTGTCTCTCCCCTCTCTTCCACACTCTAAAGACCCATGGAAAGATACCCTCAGCTGAGGATTAAAAAGAAGAAGAAGAGAGGCCCAGATGCCAATCAATGAACCCGCCACACAGGCTGGGCCACAGCGGGAGATGGCCAGCAGGTGGCCTTTCCACGGATCCCAGAGCGGGTTGGCATGAGCAGGGCGAGCGGCCTGCATGCCCCACAGGCGTGTGCAGAGTCAGGGCCCAGGCCAGGAGCCGGGTGTGAGCCCTGTGGGCGCAGAGGTGGGCCCTGCTCCGTGGAGTGAGGGCACCGCTCATGGCGAAGCGCCTCCTCCCGGGAAGCCTTCATGAACGGCGGTGCATCTGCCTTCGGAAAGCGTTACCGCCCCCGGGGTACTTGTTTTGTTACCATGAAGGCTCGGCACGGCTGAGTCACGCACAGTCGGCGTCCTGGGAAGGGGGCCGGCCGCAGCAGCTGACCCCCACCAGAGGGGGGACAGAGAGGACGGGCGGTCTGTCCGAGGCCACCTGCCAGCCTCAGCGGGGGAGGCTGTGCGCCAAAGGTCTTCATTCGAACACTTGATTGAAAGACGACTGAGCAGGAAAGAAAGCAAGCAGCAGGAGGAACAGGCTGGAGGGCGAGGGGATTAAACACCTTCCGAGGCTGGCGAAGGGACAGGCTGTCCCTCAACGCCACGCCCTGGCCACCCTGAGGACAGGGCCATGCCCGCTGGTGTCCGAAACCCGTCCCATCGCCGTCCCCCCAGCCCATGGGGTCGCAGGACGCCCCCAGAACCATGGGGCTCAGCCTATGGACAGCTGCTTGGCCAGACCACACGCCTGGCGCTCGGCTCTGCCCGCGAGGGACTCCGGTGTCACCCAGGATTCAGGATGCTCTGATTTAAAGGTCACAGTTACGCACACAGCTCCCAATCCAGGGAGAAGCGAGTTTCAACCACACAGGATTCCAGGCCACACCTGTGGACACACTGCGTGGCGGGTCTGCCGGGCCGTGGGAGACGTGGGGCGTCGCTGTCGCACTGCAGAGCTGAGGCCTGGTGGTATAGACACGCCCCGCCCCCCCAACCGCACCTCATAGTCGCCTGCAGCACAAAGGGCAGAGGTAAGTCCCTCCAGGGAACGCAGTCTGAGCCAGCAAGGGGTGGCGGGGAGGTGGGGAGGCGGGGGGCAGGAAGGCACTGGTTGTGCCCTGATTTAGGGATTCAGAATGAAGGCGGACCTGGCTCTGAAGGCAGCACACACAGCGCAGGTGCAATCTGTCCTCTCGCTGAAAGCCCTGGTTAAGACGTTTCTGTAGGAAAACACTGAGCAGGGACCAGGAGTCCTGATTTTCGAGGTGCACGTGTTGGGGTGACATAGTCCACCTCCTGCCCAAAACATTGTAGAGAGCAGCCTGGCTTTGAATTGTTACTATGTTCAAACTAGCATTTAGTTGCTTTCAAAATGAGCAATGTGATTAGAAGTGAAAATCTGAACTGGTTTCAGGAGAGTAAATAAGGCCACCTGTAGTCACAGGTCTCAGTTGTGGCGTTTCAGTTACTGTCCCCATGACCACCGAGGGTGGGACTCTCGCTGTCGCGTGGCCGTCGCGTGGCTGCCACACAGAAGGCAGTGAACAGCCTAGAGGGCTCAGTGGGGAAATGAGTTCTCTGTTGAGCAACAAAAGACAGCCCTGATGGTGGTGCCACGCACCCTCTGTGGGGCAGACGACGCCCTGGGCAGGAGCACTCGCTGTGAGCAGCCAACGCCACGCCTCAGAGCGTGGGGGGCGGGAGGGGCATCCTCAGTGAATGAAAGTGCAGCAGACAATGCCACGGACAGAAGCCTCATTCTGCCTGATCTCCACAGCAGGACAAGTATGATGAGAGAAGGCAGGCACGTCCCTACTGACACCTTCTCTGGGAAGCACTCCAGGTGGCCGATGAGCTCAGCGTGGCGGGCATGTGTCCTGCCTCGGGTCCTGGTGGGAGAAGAGCGTCTTCCCTGTCCTCGCTCACTTTCCCATGTCTTGTGGGATACTTTTTATTTGTACAAATGCCAAGTTCACAACCAGAAGCTCTGTGACCGTGGAAGAAGGGAGAGTCTGCTTGGGCCCTGGCCTGTGACTGAGACATGAGAGGGGAGGGATGTGGGCAGCACAAGGTCTGATGCCCTTCAATCCTGGGATCCCCGGGAGTTTTCAGAAAAGGTGAAGCCATTTGTGCGGAACCCACTGTCCACAGGGTGACGAGTCTGTGAAGACGCCGGGTGAACCTGGGCACCAGCACGGAGCGTTCCTATGACCCTCGGTGCGCAGGTAGAACAGCCCTGTGATCTGCCTTAAGCTGTAGAAGGGCAATCCTACCTAATAATAGACAAATATGCAAATTGACTGTACCTTCGCTATGCCCACGATTGGCCAGGAGGCGCGGGGGGTGGCGGGACTCGGGGTGGCCGGGGTGGCAGATTGGGCCGGCGGGATGCTGAGCTTGCGTCGCCAGCGGCGGAGCTCAGCGTCTGCGCCATGGCTGAGCTGCGGCACAGAAGGGGCCTCTGGGGCAGCGAGCTCACGTCCCGCCGCAGACCATCAAAAGCGGGGGAGCTGGGTGCCTGTCCACTCCAGCACCAGGCCTTTCGGAAGCCTCCGCCGCACTGGAGGCTTCTGAAAGGCCTGGTGCACCAGCGGACAGGCACCCAGCTCCCCTGTGATCGAAAGCGAAAGCGTGTAGGGGACCCCACATGTGCAGATTCAATCATGCACTGGGCCTCTAGTCTATATAATAAAAGCCTAATATGCTAAGTGTCCGGTCTCCCAGTTGGCCGTTCAACCAATCAAAGCATAATATGCTAATGACTAGAGGCCTGGTGCATGAAAATTCATGCACTGGACGGGGGGTGTCCCTCAGCCCAGCCTGCCTCCTCTCACAGTCCGGGAGCCCTCAGGGGCAGGAGGTGACACCGCGATCAGGGGAAGGCGATGCCCCATCACACCTCTGCTGCTGCCATGGGGCTGAGGGGACTGAGCGCTGCCATTTTGTGGCTGTGGGTGCTGCCATCTTTGAGGGCGTGACAGTCAATTAGCGTATTCCCTCCTTATTGGCTGTGGGCGCCGCCATCTTTGAGGGTGGGGAAGTCAGCACATTCCCTCCTTATTGGCTGTGGGCACTGCCATTTTTGCGATGGCATGAGGGTCAATTAGCATATTCCCTCTTTATTAGATAGGATATGCTAAGGCCACTCAACTGCTCGCTATGACGTGCACTGACCACCAGGGGGCAGATGCTCTGACCGGTAGGTTAGCTTGCTGCTGGAGTCTGGCCAAACAGGACTGAGTGAGACAGGCTGGACACGCCCTGGAGCCCTCCTGTGGTTTCTCCCCAGCTGGCCAACCTCCCACATCTCTCCCTGGCCCCAACTGTGCACTTGTGGGGTCCTTTGGCCTGGCCTGTGTGCTCTCGCAATCTGGGACCCCTCGGGGGATGTCGGAGAGACAGTTTCATCCCAACAGTGGAATGACGGGTCACTATGATGCGCACTGACCACCAGGGGGCAGATGCTCAACGTAGGAGCTGCCCCCTGGTGGTCAGTACACTCCCACAGGGGGAGCACTGCTTAGCCAGAAGCTGGGTTCATGGCTGGCAAGTGCAGGGGCTGTGGCAGGAGCCTCTCCTACCTCCACGGCAGCGCTAAGGATGTCCGACTGTTGGACATCCCCCGAGGGCTCCTGGACTCCGAGAGGGTGCAGGCCGGGCTGAAGGAAATCACCCCCCTGAGTGCATGAATTTCGTGCACCGGGCCTCTAATCCTATATAATAAAGAGGTAATATGCAAATTGACCGTCACTCCAACACACAAGATGGCCGCCCCATTTGGACACAAGATGGCTGCCACAAGATGGCCAGCAGGGGAGGGCAGTTGTGGGCGATCAGGCCAGCAGGGGAGGGCAGTTGGGAGGGACCAGACCTGCAAGGGAGGGGAGTTGGGGGCAATCAGGCCTGCAAGGGAGGGCAGTTAGGGGTGACCAGGCCTACAGGGGAGGACAGTTGGGGGGGACCCAGGCCTACAGGGGAGGGCAGTTGTGTGGGACCAGGCCTGCAGGGGTGGACAGTTAGGGTCCACCAGGCCTGAAGGGGAGGGCAATTGGGGGCAACCAGGCCTGCAGGGGAGGACAGTTAGGGGCAACCAGGCCTGCAGGGGAGGGCAGTTGGGGGCAACAAGGCTGGCAGGGGAGGGAAGTTAGGGAGGACCAGGCTGGAAAGGGAGGGCAGTTAAGGGTGATGGGGCCAGCAGGGGAGGGCTGTTGGTGGCGACCAGGCCAGCAGGGGAAGGCAGTTAGGAGCGACCAGGCTGGCAAGGGAGGGAAGTTGGGGGGTACCAGGCCTGCAGGGGAGGGAAGTTGGGGGGCACCAGGCCTGCAGGGGAGGGCAGTTGCGGGGGACCAGGCCTACAGGGGAGGGCAGTTAGGGGTGACCAGGCCTTCAGGGGAGGGCAGTTAGGGGTGACCAGGCCTGCATGGGAGGGCAGTTAGGGGCAATCAGGCTGGCAGGGGAGCAGATAGGCATCAATCAGGTTGGCAGGGTATTGGTTAGGGGGTGATCAGGCTGGCAGGAAGAAGCAGTTAGGGGCAATCAGGCAGGCGAGTGGGTGGGAGCCAGCAGTCCTGGATTGTGAGAGGGATGTCCGACTGCCCGTTTAGCCCACCGGGATCGAGCCTAAACAGGCAGTCAGACATCCCTTGAGGGGTCCCAGATTGGAGAGGGTTCAGGCTGGGCTGAGGGACACCCCTCGCCGCCGTGCACAGATTTTGTGCACCGGGACTCTAGTCTAGATATAAAAGCCTAAGTGACTGTTTGGGCCTTTGGACCTGTGGACCTTTCAACTGGAAGCTATGATGGGCACTGACCACCAGGGGGCAGATGCTCAACACACAGGCATGGAACAGACTGATGAATCAGAGGAAAGGGGGTAGGGGGGAGGGCGGGAAGAGATTAACCAAAGATCTTATATCATACTAGAGGCCCGGTGCACAAAATTCATGCGTGGGTACGGTCCCTAGGCCTGGCCTGCAATCAGGGCCATCTTCTCCAGCTGCCCACAGCCGGCCTTGCCCCTGCCACCACCCACCCCCAGTTTCCCGTTCGCCATAGGGTGATCAGAGCCTGTCAGCCAGGGAAAGGGACCAAGAGGTGGTCAGTGCGCCTCATAGTGACTGGTTCAGTGGTTGTTTCTAGTCTTTCTGCCATTAGGGTCAATTTGCATATTACCCTTTTATTATATAGGATAGAGGCCTGGTGCATGGGTGGGGGCTGGCTGGCCTGCCCTGAAGGGGGCCCTGGATGGGGTGGAAGGTTCCCACTGGGGGCGGGGCCAGCCTGGGCAAGGGGCTGTGGGTGGTTTGCAGGCCAGCCACGCCCCCAATCGGGGTGGGAGCAGGGCTGGCCTGAGCGAGGAGCCTCAGGTTGTTTGCAGGCCATCAGCGCCCCCATTGGGGTGGGGGTCCCCTCTGGGGGGTGAGGCCGGCCTGGACGAGGGGCTGCAGGTGGTTTGCTGGCCACCTACTCCTCTGGCTTTATCAGGAAGGATGTCCGGAATGACATCCGGAAAACATCCAGTCTATCCGGTCTAATTAGCATAGACTAGAGGCCTGGTGCACAGATTCATGCACCAGTGGGGTCCCTCAGCCTGGCCTGTGGGGATTGGGCCGAATTCGTGCACCAGGCTTCCGACATCCCCTGAGGGTCCCAGATTGCGAGAGGCACAGGCCAGGCTGAGGGACCTCACTGGTGCATGTATCTGTGCACGGGGCCTCTAGTTATTAAATAGGCATGACTGCCTGGTTTTCTCTCTAGAAACCCTAATGTGCATTAAAAACTTTGCAATAATTTCCCCAGTGTCCCCTCAGAAGTGATCTTAAAGAGGAGGCATTCAGCGTGTCCTGGAGGCTGGAGGGGGCCATGGGCGGGTGTCGGTGGGGCTGCCTTGGGGACAGCTGGGCCGCCCTCTGAAACTGACATGAGAATGGACATGACGTCCTCCTTCTGTGCTCTGACCTCACACTGCTTTTCCTAGTGCCTGAAGCAACCTCCACAGACATTCTCTTAAAAACAAGTGGCCATGAAGCCAGAGTTGTCAGGGCCCTTCTGGACACCAGCCTCAATCTGGGGGTTTACTGGGAGCCAGGGGAGACTCTGGCTTAGGAGCTGACATTAGTTTCGTAGTTTATTCTTATGAGTTGAGATTTAGTTAAGAAAATGCTGACTATGAACCATAATTATTGCACAAAATGTTTGCTTGTAAACATTTTCTGAGAACCAAAGAGTTGGCTCTCTTATTTGGCCAGTTGCTTATGCTATTCAGGGCATCATCCTCTGAGGAATCAATTTGTAACTAGTTTATTAGACAAATGCATTCGAATACCAGTTAAATCAGTTAAACACTGAATTAAAACTTTATTTATTTTAATAATTCTTTATTGTTGAAAGTATTACATATGTCCCCTTTTCCCCCATTGAACTCTTCCAGCCCTCCCCTGCCCCCCCAGGCCCTCCCCGCCCCACTGTCTGTGTCCAAGGGCCATGCATATGTGCATAAAGGTCCTTGGTTGATAACCTCTCACCCACGCACCCTCCCCCGCCTTCTCTCTGGGATTCCACACTTTGTTCCATGCTTCTACATCTCTGCATCTATTATGTTCATCAGTTTATTTTGTTCCTTAGATTCCACATATGAGTGAGATCATGTGATACTTGTCTTTCTCTGACTGACTTATTTCACTTAGCATGATACTCTCCAGGTCCCTCCATGCTGTCTCAGAGGGTAAGAGATCCTTCTTTTTTACTGCTGCAGAGTATTCCATGGTGTAACTGTACCACAGCTTTTTTATCCACTCATTTACTGATGGGCACGTGGGCTGTTTCCAGATCTTAGCTATTGTAGATTGTGCTGCTGTGAACATAGGGGTGCATATATCCTTTCTGATTGGTGTTTCGGGTTTCTTAGGATATATTCCTAGTAGTAGGATCACTGGGTCAATGGCAGTTCCATATTTAATTTTTTAGGAATCTCCATGCTGTTTTCCATAATGGCTGCACCAGTCCGCATTCCCACCAGCAGTGCACGGGGGTTCCTTTTCTCCACATCCTCGCCAGCACTTGTTGTTTGTTGATTTGTTGATGGTAGCCATTCTGACAGGTGTGAGGTGATACCTCATTGTCGTTTTAATTTGCATCTCTGATGATCGGTGACTTTGAGCATTTTTTCATGTCTATTGGCCATCTGTATGTCCTCTTTGGAGAAGTGTCTATTTAGGTCCTCTGCCCATTTAAAAAATATATATATTTTATTGATTTTTTACAGAGAGGAAGGGAGAGGGATAGAGAGCTAGTTTGATCAGCTGCCTCCTACACACCCCCTACCGGGGATGTGCCCGCAACCAAGGCACATACCCTTGACTGGAATCGAACCTGGGACCCTTCAGTCTGCAGGCCAAAGCTCCATCCACTGAGCCAAACCGGTTAGGGCAAATTGGATTGTTTGTCTTCCTTCTGTTAAGTTGTATGACTTTCTTATATATTTTTGATATTAACCCTTTATCAGATGTATCATTGCCAAATATGTTCTCCCATACAGTGGGCCCCCTTTTTGTTTTGTTGACAGTTTCTTTTGCTGTGCAGAAGCTTTTTACTTTGATGTGGTCCCATTTGTTTATTTTTTCCTTAGTTTCCTTTGCCCTAGGAGCTGTATCTGTAAACATATTGCTGGAAAGATGTCTGAGATTTTGCTGCCTATGGTTTCTTCTAGGACTTTCATGGTTTCATTTACATTTAAATCTTTTATCCATTTTGAGTTTATTCTTCTGTATGGTGTAAATTGGTGGCCTAGTTTCATTTTTTTTGCATGTATCTGTCCAATTTTCCCAACACCATTTATTGAAGAGACTGCCTTGACTCCATTGTATGCTTTTGCCTCCTTTGTCAAATATTAATTGAGAATGATGGCTTGGGTTGATTTCTGGGGTCTCTGTTCTGTTCTATTGGTCTATATGCCTGCTCTTGTGCCAGTACCAGGCTGTTTTGATTAAGGTGGCTTTGTAGTTCAACTTGAAATCTGGTATTGTGATTCCTCCATCTTTGTTGTTCTTTCTCAAGATTGCTGCAGCTATTCAGGGTCTTTTTTGGTCCCATATAAATTTTTAGAGTATTTGTCCTAGATCTGTGAAATGTGCCATTGGTGTTTTAATAGGGATGGCATTGAATCTGTAGAGTGCCTTGGGTATGGACATTGTAATGATGTTGATCCTACCAATCCAGGGACACTGGATTAAAACCTTAAACATTTTCCTCCCTTAATAAACTGCAGAATGAAGAGGGAGGCGGTCCTTACCTGCTGATGGAGACGTCAGCCTGTCCCTGCTGTGAAATGTGCAGTTTTGACAAAGCTGCCATGTGACTGACGGTGCTCAGCCTCCGCCCCAGCGCCCCCGCCTGAGGGGCCTCTGGGACACACACCGTGCGGGAAAGCAGGGCCTTGGTTCCCTTTCCCGGCCTCCGATTTAAAAGCAAAGACCGCCCACTATTGACCACGCGTGGTGGCGGAGTTTAATGCGGCTGAGCACAACCGCGGTGATGATGCCAGTCTCTCCTGCGCAGCCAGGCTCCAGCCCTACGGCGCTTCTCAGCCAGCCGCGGGACGCTGCTGCCACGGCCTCCGCTGTTTCAGAGGAGGACGCTCCATGGCTTCCAGTCCACCCTCACACCTCGAGGCGTAAGGAAGGCTGTGGCATCGAATAGAGGAGGAAGCACAAGGTCACTTCTCTCTCGGGCTGCTTTCTGACCCGTCCCCGCAGGAGCTGCTCCTGGACGATGCTGCTCCTGCACCAGCATCCGGGCCCGCCCCACGCTGGGCTTCAGCGGCACGGGCCTCGGAGCCCACACAGGGCGCGGGGGCTTGGGCACACGCCCTCACGGCTTTCGGACCTGGGACGACTCCTTTAGTTCTCCCGTGGGTCCTCCCAGGGACCAGGAGCCACAGAAGGATGTGACTCTCCTGGTTCCAGGGGCCTGGGGTCAGTGCCACGGTCCGTCGTGCGGGCCGGGGCCAGGCAGCTACGGACCCGCCTCCCCGGACACAGCGCCTCTCACAGCGGGCGGGCGGCCACCAGCGCGGCTTCGCCTTGATGGTTTGAATTAGAACCAACAAGAAAATCCAAGCACACGGCAACGTGCTTGAGAAGACTGTGGCCGCAGGAGAACCTGGGAACCAGGGTTCGAGGTCCGGAAGCACCTGCAGGAGGACCCAGCACAGATAGCCTTCTCCCACGCGGCCACAGGCCAGGGCGGCGGCCGGGCAGGCGGGCACGCCGCCGTCTTCCTGCGCTGCCTGGACGGGCGGTGAGAAGTGTCGGGAAGCGCGATGTGGCTCAGGCACGCGGGGTCTCAACAAGAGACGTTTAGACAACAGGCCCTTTGGGTTGAGTGGGACCAGCTAATGTGGCCACGTGGCCCGTCAGCAGCTGCCGCTTGAAGTCACATGGCGATGCTCTCACGGACAGCTCACCACTGGGGAGCCAGGGGCTGCTAGCACACGGGGTGCCTTTCATGAGTCCAAGACCCCTGTCCCCCCGAAACCTCGTCACCTGTAAAATCATTGCCTCGGAATAACAGCCGGGGCAGCACCCCCACACAGTCCTTGACTGGGTGCGAATCAAGATTTCGGGGAGATGTCGCTACGCCTCCCTTAAGACCAGCGTGGAGAAACACGTCTAAATTGAGGCGACCTAAGCCTCTTGCCCTCATAAACCCACACCAAGCCCTTCTCTGCTGCCGGTTTAAATGCCATGCACCACACTCCTGTGGCCTCTGCCTTCAGGTACACAGCCCTCTCCCCGCGGCTGCAGACCCCCAGCCCTGCCCTCCCTGCCCAGGGCAGGGGCACCTCCCCAGAAGCCGGGATGGTGGGCTGGCCGCGGGGACCTGACAGTGAGGGGTCACGGGGTGACAGAGACCCCTGTCCCTCGTCTGGTCCGCAGCTCCAGCTCCCAGAGGGCACAGCACCTGCACTCTCCAGACACCCAGGTGCCAGGCGTGGCTCTAATTCCCCTTAATGCATCGGGTACCAGCGGGCCTAGGAAAGGGCAAACCTTCAGGCCGGGGGCAGTGGTGCCTCCTGGTCACTGCTCCCTGCCAGGACACAGCCACCTGGATCACTGGGTAAGCTGGTTGCTGAATGGCACCTGTTACTTCGTTGAGACTAATAACCTGGCTGAGACTAGTTACCTGGTTAGGGCTAGTTACTGGTTGGGACTAAGAACCCAGTTGAGACTAGTTAACTGGTTAAGGCTGGTTCCTGTTTGAGGCTAGTTACCTGGTTGAGGCTAGTAACCTAGTAGAGACTAGTTACCTGGTTAAAGCTGGTTCCTGGTTGAAACTAGTTCCCTGGCTAAGACTGGTTGCCTGGTAGAGACCAGTTACCTGGTTGAGGCTGGTTACTGGTTGAGGCTAGTTATCAGCTCTCTCCTGGGAGCAGGGCAGGGCATGTTTCCCCTGCCAGCCTCACATGGTTTGCCCACAGGGTGCCCTGGGAAAGGCTGGTGGCCTCTGTGGGGACAGTACTTACAATGGGGCTGGCGTTGATGTAGTCCGAGTGGCTGTGGCTGTTTTCCGGCTTCAGCAGGATCCTGGAGTGGTCGTCTGCAAAGACCCAGAGCAGAGTCAGGTCTGTGCCAGCCCACACCGCCCAGGAGCACGTGCAGCGGTGCCCGAGTGCCCTGTGGCTGCCCTCGGCAGGCGGCGTCCCCTCCGAGTGCTCAGCCCTTCCCACGGAGCTCAGGGGGATCCGCCCCTGCTCCCCACTCACTCCCGTCACCGTACGTGGAGGAGAATCGGGCTGTGCGAGGACCTGACACTATGTCCCACTTGGTACAACTGGAGAGACTCTTGTTTTTATATGTAAAGTTCAAACACCACCGTTATTTGCGACATTTACATAGAGTTTACCTTTAAACATGTTTGGCAACATAGTAAATAAATATCGACATTCAGAGGAAGCTATTAGGCCATCACTGAATACCTCAAGCTTTGTCATCTACAAGCAGCCTAATCCTCGAGGTGACAGGAATTTCATTTTAAAAGGCGACTAAGAGGAAAGGAAAATGCGGATCCAGCGGGAACAGGGCAGAGGTGTGCAGTGGGGCTTCCCTGGCACAAACACCATAAACAGGCAGAGCACTGGCATTCACGCCGAGCCCAGAAGCCGTGGGGTGCAGGCCTGTGACCTCTCCAATGCGTCCCCCTGCTGCGCACAGTGAGGGCCCTCTTTGCCCTTTTGCAGGAACTTTCAAAAGGAGACCTTGTGGGGAACGGAGCAGGGCCTGCTGGGAGCAGGTGGGTCACCGGGTCCTGCCCTCTCCTTCCAGCGCCCCTGGCTCCGCAGCCACCAGTCTGTCCCTCCCCGCAGGTGCATTGGAGCGGAGTCACTGGCGCGAGGGGCCACGGCACGCGCTCTGCAGCCTTCTGCCCGGGCTGCCTGTTGGCGCCATGCACACCTGCGCCTCCTCTGACGGTGGCCGGCTGGCGCAGGAAGCGGGTTTGGTGAATGTGAGCGGTTCTCCGCGGCCCTGCTCCCCAGGTCTCGGGCTGTGGTCTGTGCTTCCCATCCCTGGGCTGTCACCTAGTTTCTAAATCACAGCTCTGGAGCCTGAGACGCTGGGGAGTCCTGGAACTGCTCCAACTCGGGAAGGATGTCTATTGGCCTGGAGGCCGCCCTCCTGCTCTCATTGGGATATTCACGTCAGCTCTTCCCAGCAGAGATAAGACGGATCAGAACCGTCTACAGTTGGGGACAGCCCACGCAGGCGTGGCGTGTACAGAGGTGTCCTGTGCATGTACCCAGATGTTGTATACGTGCTTTGAGGAATGTACAGTGGCGGCTGCCAAAGCACCCGCTCACATACGGGTAATGATGCAACCCCCACGGGTGCAGTGGCTTTGGGCTCCCGCACACATTTATTCTTGAGAGAATGAAAACGGGCAGGAAATGGAAATAAATTTACCAGAAAAATTGGGCAACTCTGACACCCTACTGTGTTATAAACACGACCTCCAAAGTTAAGGTCAAGTGGACACACCAGCCTGAGATGGGGCGGCTCAGAAGCAGGCACCCTTTGCAGCAGGGCCTGCGGTCCCGGCCTGCCGTCCCGACCTGTGCAGAGTGCTAGCTGCTTCGGGGGCTCAGGGGTCTCCTGGAAGCCCCCCGGGGGCTTCAAAACGTCAGAGCTCCTTGCCTGCCTGTCACAGCCGGGGCTCTGTGAGGTAGCAGGGAGCTTGTTCAGTTTCTGGCATTAGGCCCCTTGAACCTGCTTTTGAAATGCCTGGTGCCTGCAGAGTGGCGAGGCCAGGGCACAGAGTGGCGAGGCCAGGGCACAGAGTGGCGGCCCCGCGGCGGGGGAGGGTTTTCGGCTCAGCTGGGCTAGTCTGAGTTACTCTGTGGCTCACTCTTCCTGCTCACTGTGTTGTTGTTGGTTTTTATCTTCATGTGAGGGTACTTTTCTCCATTGCTTTTCAGGGAGGGAGGGGGAGAGAGAGAGCAACATTGATGTGAGAGACATTGACTGGTTGTCTCCTGCTTGTGCCCTGAAGAGGGGCAGGAGTGAACCTGAAACCCTGGTATGTGCCCTTGACCGGAATGGAACCTGAGACCCTTCGGTGAGGGGGTTGGGGGGGGGGGGCTAACCACTGAGCAGCACCAGCCATCATTTTTGAGGCGATGTCCCTGGAGTCAGCGTGTTGACATCGGGCTCTGACCGCGGCACCCTTGTCCTCTGTGATTGGGCGGAGGGCAGCCTGGGTTGTGAGCTGAGGGGAAGCGGCTCATCCTCTCTCTGGCCTGGGCTCCACGGGCTGGATCCTGTCCCTTCATGTTCTCACACCTGCGCCGGGAGCAAATACAGCCCCCAGGCCAACCCCCGGAGCAGGAAGGTGTGGCCACGGGGCGCTCGGCCGCTGGGCGTGCTCTTCAAGGACTCCCTCCGACCGCCCGCAGAGCCAGGAAACACGGACATTCAGGCTGTCTTCCCGGCCCCGTGACCAAGGCCTTTCCTCCAACAAGAGGCACAGTAGCGACCGTCGTTTTAGAAATGCGTTTACCTCCTGTGGCCATTCCGTCCCATTTCAGGGCGATGCCCGCTCCCTGCTTCCGCCGGGCACAGGTCACCTCACAGAGTGTGCCCTGCGCCTGGGTTTCGGGGTGAGCTCCTTTCAGCATCTGTGTGAGGCAGGCCTGGGGACCCCGGCTTCTGTGAGACACAGTGCTATTAGCCAACGCCGCCCCGGAGCTTTACGGAGGCCGCAGGTGTCACCTTTGCCAAGCGGGAAGGAGAAGAGCCTATCAAGAAGGGACTTGAGCCCTGGCGGGTGTGGCTCAGGTGGTTGGGTGTCGTCTCGCGTACCACGGGGTTGACGGTTCAGTTCCTGGCCAAGGGCGTGGACCTGGGTTGTAGGCTCGATCCCTCATAGGGGGCGTGTGGAGGCAACCAATCCATGTTTTTCTCTCATTGATGTTTCTCTCTCTTCCTCCCCCGCTCTCTAATATCTCAATAAAAACATATTCTTTAAAAAAGAAGAAGCTTGAATGAACTCCTGAGCACTCACCCTGCACCAACACCTGCTGCAAGAACAGTGTTTCTAATTTCTCCTGCGTTCGGTCTGTTGTAAACAGAACTCACACATGTCACCTGTTGCTCCCCACTGCACCGTGCCACAGACAGAATGGGGGCTGCCCTCCCATTCTGGGCTGTAACACTGAGGCCCAGAAGCACCCAGTGAGTGACTGGGCAGAGGCCACATGGCCAACGGCCAGGAGCCCAGGCATGAGGTCCACTCCGCACCTGCAGCGAGGGTGTCTGGGTCAGCTGTTCACTATTGTAAAGCGCCGGACTTGTCATCCGAAGTGAGGGACACTGATGAACTCACAGGCGTGTCGTGGCAAGAGGTGTGTGTAAGCAGGCATTGCAATCATGTAGCAAGGGGCTCACGGACAAAGTCAGGATCTCAGGTGCACACGCCTGATGGTGAAAAGCCCGGAGAACGGACGGACGCGTTTAGGACGGTGGACACATGACGTTGCCACGAAGTAGAAGGTGGTTTTCATAAATGCCAACAGGAGACACTGTGCGCTGTGAGAGGCCACAGAGCCCTGCAGGTAGACAAGCGAGGGTCCTGTGGGGGTCGCTGCAGCTCGGCCCGCGGATCCGCGCCGGCATGGCCTGTCCAGGCCTGTCCCATGTGCCACACGAGCCGCCGGAGCCTACCCGAGAGGGCGCCAGGCCTCCGTGGCCGCCGATACCAAGGATCTCTGCGGACGGTTCCCACAGCTGGGGAGTGACTCACCGACCAGTGCATGGCGATGTGGGCCCTTCACTAGCAGGGGAAGGCCTGGGTGTGCAGGCGGAGGAGTGCGCAGGCTCATGGCCGTCCAAGTGGTCAGCCTGGGCTGGCACCGCTGCCATTTCCCTTTGTGACTTGGATGAAACCATCACGCTGGGCGGACGCCACCGTCCGTGCTTTGCTGCTTTGGCCGTGGAGGTGTGTGTGTGTCGGGGGACGGGCCAGTGTGTGTCTGGGGGTCAGCTCCGAGTCGCTCATGTGGACCGTGCCCTGGGATAAGCCCATGGCGTCGAGGCCACCATTCCTGCGTGGGCGTCACGGCCCAGGGGCGGCTTCTGCTCTGTAAACCCACAGCCGAGGCTGTCCCGCATCATCGGCCCTGCGGTGAGGACGGCCGGCCGGCCTAAGCGTTCCGCCAACACACACTGAAATGCCTTTACTGACCGGGGCTTGTAGTTGATGCAAAGCAATACATTTAAAAATGTGTTTTTTAATTGATTTTAGAGAGAGAGGAGGGGAGAGGGAGAGAGAAACATCGGTTGCCTCCCGCAGACACTCCGGCTGGGGACCCAACCCGAAAGCTGGGCGTGTGCCCGGCAGGGAGCCCAGCCAGTGACCGCTGAGTGCACTGGCCAACACGCAACCTGCCGAGCCGCCCAGCCAGGGCGAAGAGACACATTTTTATTTCATGTTTGTTTCTGGATTCTGAGAAACTAAAGAGATGTTTCTTTGCAGACGGTTTCCGATCACTGTGGCAGAGACGAAGGTGTGTGACGGATCCCGGGGGCACGCGTGACTGGCCAGCTCACACCGACCAGTGCGTCCTTGGCCTCAGGGAGTGCGGGTCCCGTGGCTGCTGGAGGGAGCGTTCACACACCCAGCGCATAGACACCACCGCTTTTAGTGCGCGGGCTGTCCTTTAGCCCAGGTCCGTGGGCTGGCTCCCCCGGAGTCGGGGGCGGAGGGCCTGGGCCCTGGCTTCCAGGTGCTCCCCAGCCTTCTGGGCCCCGTGGCCTCTCCTCGCATCACGTCTGCCTCCCTTGGGCATGGTCCCCGGGGCGATCAGGATAACTCTCCGGTGAGGGCACGTGGAATGCGGGCCTTTGCCACATCAGGTAACGTAGTCACGATTCTGAGGGTTGGGACGAGGGCACCTTGAAGGCCATTGTTCTGCTGCTACACCCAGCGACGTGACAAAGCGCCGCCCGGCAGAGACCGAGAGTCCCACAGGAGCCGCCTGGGCTCAGGGTCCCGTTCCTGCTGCCCATGGCGGAATGGGTGCCCGCTGACCCTCCTCAGCCAGGTTAGCAAGCGCCGCGGTGCTGGCTGCTGGTGCAGACGGTGGGGCCACGGGAGTGTCCGTCCTGTGTCTGTTTCAACCAAAAGCTTCGCAGGTGCACACCTCTCGTCCTGCAGACGGAAGCATTCCAACAGGAAGCCTCCCGGCGCCTGTGCCTCCGAGGACGGCGAGGAGGTGGAGATGGTAGACGGGAGGGCAGCAATTGCTGTCGAGGTTCTGGTCGCTGGGCAGGTGAGTGGGAACGGGCGGCCACAGTCTTCCAGCTGAGGCCACGAGGCGCTGGTCGCGCTGGCCGAGGCGGGTACGGACGGGAGGTCCTCTGTGGCGGGGTGCGGCAGAGCACGGTGGGTAGTAGGTTTGGGACTGGGCCGGTGAGACGGCCCCTGGGAGGCCACCTCAGAAAGCAAAGCGAGTGTAAAACCAAGGACATTACAAAGCGGAGCATCCGAAACACAGCGGCGCCTGCCTGCGTCTGGTTAGAAACACACCCAAAGCTGTGGCCCGGGAAGTCGTTGGAATTCTGGGAGCATTGGGGGATTGAAAGAGGGTATTAGAGACCATTGTGATTTTCTTAGTCCTAACAGGGCTGTGAGGGTGCAGGCACCGTCCTTGTTTTTAGGAGACGCGGGCTACAGTGGTGAGATGGCATGACGCCTGGAACTCACTGTGACGCAGTTCCAACAGCAAATAAAGCACACACACACACACACACACACACACGCACACGCACACACACTCACACACCCTCACCCACACCTACACACTCACACACCCTCACTGTCACACACACACACACACACCCCCTCACCCACACCTACACACTCACACACCCTCACTGTCACATACACACACACACACACTCTCACACCCTCACTGTCACATACACACACTCACACACACACTCACATACCCTCACTGTCACATACACACACTCACACACACACACACCCTCACTGTCACATACACACACTCAAACACACACTCTCACACACACACACACTCACACACCCTCACCCACACCTACACACTCATACACCCTCACTGTCACATACACACACTCACACATACACACTCACATACCCTCACCCACACCTACACACTCACACACCCTCACTGTCACATATACACACTCTCTCACACACACACTCACACACCCTCACTGTCACATACACACACTATCACACACACACACACACTCACACACCCTCACCCACACCTACACACTCACACACCCTCACTGTCACATACACACACTCACACTCTCACACCCACACACTAACACATGCACACACTCACACACCCTCACTGTCACATACACACTTACACACACTCTCACACCCACACCCACACCCATACCCACACCCACACACTAACACATGCACACACTCACACACCCACACACACACACGCACACTTACACAGTCACCCACACCCAAACACACACTCCCTCACACACTCATCCAAACACATGCACACTCTCACACACACACTGCCACACACACTGCCACACACACACTGGCTGTCTCACATGCAGTGTCATACCCTCCACACTCACACACATATGCACACACTCTCACATACACTCTCACACACACACTCACACATGCACATACTCCCTCACACACACATGCACACTCTCACACATACACACTCAACTGTCACACACACACACATATACACACTGTCACCCCCACTCACACCCCCCACACACATGCACACTCTCACACACACACTCACACACTCTCACATGCACACACTCCCTCACACACACCCAAACACACTCACTTACACTCACACTAACTCACACTCACATAAATACCCATTCACACCCACACATACACACACTCACACACCCACACACACTATCACACACACTCACTCCCACACTCACACACATACGCACTCCCACACTCACATAAACACCCTAACACACAACACACTCACACATGCACACACACATTCACTCCCACACTCACACACATACACACTCCCACACTCACATAAACACCCAAACACACAACACACTCACACATGCACACACACACACACACATACACACAAACACACTCACACTCACACACACACCCACACTCCCACACTCACATAAACACCCAAACACATACACACACACACACACACACACACCAGCAAAAATGGCCCACCGCTGAGGAGCCGTTGTGGAGTCAGGTCGTGGGTGTGTAGTTGACCATCGGTGTGGTTCAACCGAGTGTGTGTGATGTCAGCATGGGAGAGTGCGGGGCTGTGCCGAGCAGCGGCATTTCTCCTCTGCAAAGGGCTCCGGGAGGGGCCCTCACGGGTCCCTGTGTCAGGTCCTCTGGGTCAGGAGGGCGACCTGCACTGATGTGGAGACAGCCCACGCCGCCCAGGGTTGGGGGAAGGGACACTGCCAGGTGGCATTTCTCTTTGCTCACACACACCCTCACATACACACACCCTCACCCACACCTACACACTCACACACCCTCACCAGGGCCTCGAGGACGCAGAGCCCGGCTGCCGGGACTGCCACCAGACGTTCCTCCCCGCCCCGCCCCGCCCGCCCCGCCCGCCCCGCCCGAGGTTACTCTGTCGAGGGTTTTATCAATGACTTGAAGGTGTAACTGTGCTTATAAAATGTGTGATGGAGAGCACGGAGCGGGAGGAACCGTGAACTGGGGATGAAAACCTCCCAGAGAGCGCACGGCAGGACGGCACAGCCGAGCTCTGGCGCAGCCGGGGGAGGGGTCTGGGCCCACGTCGGGCTCACAGCAGGAAGACCCCGAGTTCTGCAAGCCAACAGTGGCACGCCCACTGCCCAACGAAAACTCCCACCGCTGGGCGTGAAGACCCCGTGAGGGAGGCACTGCTTCTGAGGCCACGGCGTCGCGGGTGTGTTCCCAAGGCTGGTCCCACCCACTCACTCCAAGGCTCTCCTTCGTGGACGTGGCAAGACCAGCCAGCGTGTGAGAGGCGCCCCCCAGGTCCCCACTCCAAAGGGTGCAGGTCACTCCTATGGTTTCCCTCCAGGCCGGAGGAGGTGGCTGTGTGAACGGAGGAGGGATGCGCCTTTGCTTGGGACCCTTTATCCCCTCGACCCAGCCTTGTGGACTCGCTGCCCGCCCCCCCCCCTTCCCATCCACCAGCAGGGCTGCTCCTCACGCCCCACGGTGGGCCGCCCAGACTGCGGACGGCCAGGTCAGCACTGCGGGTGGCCTTTCCAACTCCCAGTCCCCCAGTCCCAGGAAGAAGGTGGCTCCTGTTCGTGGCTCCGGCTCTGGTCAGAGGGGGCATCGCCGCAGCCGGGCCTGGTCCCTGTGTGGCCGAGGACCGGACTGCTGCTGGCCCTGAGCCTGCCCATCAGGGCTGCGCAACGCCTGGAAGGGATGGTACCGCCCTCGGCCGCTGTGTCTGGGTTCCACGGGGGAGGGTGCCCGGGAAAGGCTCTGGGCTAACACCCACCCACGAGACCTGCCAGCCCAGCCTGCACCTGACCTCGGGGACTTGCGGCAAGCGCCCCTGAGATCTGCTTCTTCCCAACTGCTTTCCATCCAGGTCCCGAGGACAGAGGCCACGTGTGGCTCACTGGTGTCTGTCACGAGTCCCTGGCACACGGCAGGTGCTTGATAAGCAGCTGTCGGCTGGACTTTTCTTCCTGCTTTTCCTCTGTCAGGGGCTCCTGGCCAGGGCGCGGCCCACAGTGGGTGCCTCGGTGACGGCTGTTCACCCCCTGCCCACAGCTGGCACCACGCTCATCCCCTCCAACCATCACAGTGCCACGTTGCCAGGGCGACCACATGCTCCCAGCTGCAGAGGATGGGGCTCTGAGGGTGTAGCAGCAAGTTTCCCACGCACCATGACAGCCGCCCGACAGCGCAGGCAGCCGGCACCTCTGTCCCCACTGGGGTTTTAGGCCTGTGCCCGACCCCAAGACAGACACGGATTCTGTGACTTTAGGCTGGGACAGCCTCACGGGGCGTCCACACTGCTGTTCACAGTGGGGGACGGGCTGCCGCAGAGAGGGCGCGTGGTGGGGGTGGGGAAGGGGGCTTCCCAGCCATGAGAATGACACGGGGGACCATGAAGACAGAGGTCCAGCCTGTCCCGCCCTTCCCGGTGGCGCCCCCGTGTTACGTACAGGCCAGCACCGCTGGGCAGCGGTTCTTGGGCACGTTCTCCTCCCTCTGGGCCACGAGCGAGCTGTTGGGCTCTGCCTGGTACGCGCACAGTGCCTCCCACTCCTTCTCCAGCCGGTTCTTGTTCCTCAGGTGGTCCTCCATGTAGGCCTGCAACGGGAACCAGTGTCAGGGCGCGGGACACGGGACGCCGGGGCCCACATCCCCTGTGTGCACAATCAGGGCGTGCCCCCCCCCCCCCCCCCACACCCCAGGCCTTCGTAAGGACAGGAGGACAGTCACGCGCAGACATGGAGCTCGCACTCCTGGCTGGGTCAGAGGGGTCTGTCGGTGTGGACACGCGGAGCCGGGCATGCAGACTCAGCCCAGGACGCTGCCCCCTCGCTGCCAGGACAGGACTGGGAGAGCCAGGCCAGGGCAGACAGGTCTGATCAGCCACCAGGTGCTGGATGGAAACCGTGTCCAGCCGGGAGGCAGCGAACGGGGCTCACGCCTCAGGGCGGCTCCCTTGCCACGCTGTAGGGCACAGGCTCATGAGGTCAGGAGGGGCAGGCTGGGAGCAGGTGTGGGCAGGGGAGCGCAGCGCAGAGGGCGGGGCTCTGGAGGTCTGGCCGGGGTGTCAGGAGGTTTGGGAGCAGGGTCTGGGCTTGGAAACGGGAGGATGCTGCCAGGGAAGGGACGGATACCGCTGCACAAAACAGCTCGCATCCCACGGGGACACCGCGTGGAAGGCTAAAGAGCCGGGATTACCCAGCCGCCGACACTGCGGCCGGGAAGGCGCCTCAGTGAGTGTTCGCAGCGAAGCCACTTTCTTCTTCTCAGGAACCACCAGCGTGAACAGACACAGTGCTGCAATGTTATCTGAGATCCAGGCCCAGTGCCGAATCATGTGCACGGGCAGGGTCCTAGCTGCTGCCGGCTGCCGGCCGGGGCCTCCCTCCCTCCACCCCCGCCCCGGATGGCCCCGCCCCCTGGTCGAACTCCCTGATGAACTCCTGGTCGAGGGGACAATTTGCATACTATGCTCTTATTATATAGGATTGTGCCACTGAAAGTGGACAACGCACTGTTTGAAGCTATTTCATGATTCCACTCGAAGTCATGCTGAGGCCATTCGTTCAGAGAGCACCTCAGGGAGGAGCGGGGTGGCAGGGGTCCCCAGAACGTGGCAGCGCATGAGCGGTGGCTGGTGGGCAGGTGAGGGCCCCCAGGCCAGGCAGGCATGTCTCCCGCCACCTGAGCAGTCAGATGGCTGTCATTTAACGAAGCTGCCGTTCCCTGGGGCATGTGCTAACAATGCACAGAAGGAATGGGGGACACCCAGCCCTGCCCCCGAGGCCCTCACATTCCCCCAGATATCAGTGGGCGTTTGTCAGTCATGTGCGCTCACTCCAGGGCGGGAGCCAGGGCCAGGCTCTCCATCTCTTGCACAGAAGTCATTTCCCTGGTGATTGGCCTCCTTTTCTGAACCCACTGGGTGTGAGGTATCGAAGATACTGAGTGGCTTGGGTGTGTGCAAAATACTAAACAGCGGGCGGCGTTCACAACAACAAAAGCAAAGCCAGCAGAGCCAGATGCTCCCACCCCCCTGCTCTGCTGAGACCTTATTCTTCTGGGCTCCCAGAGTCCCCAGCTGCCAGGACGGCCACAGGGCTCAACTCAGTGTCCGAAACGCCACTTCACCACGCTGTGCGCAGCCTGCTCACTGCATGCCGCTGGCACCCTCCTGCTTCCTTCACAGGGCGGCCAGGTAACCAGCTCAGGTTCCACCGGGGGCCGTTTATTCAGAGAGCACCTCAGGGAGGAGCGGGGTGGCAGGGGTCCCCAGAACGTGGCAGCGCATGAGCGGTGGCTGGTGGGCAAGTGAGAGCCCCTCAGTGCCTAGATGAGCCCTGGCCTTTGTCCAAATGACCTGGACTCTCCACCCCAATAAGACCTTCCCCCATTTGGACCCCTCCCCCAGTCACCCCACCCTCTGCACCTTGTTCATGCTGATCCTCCTTAATGAATCTGTCCAAAGGTCAAGGTCAGTGCCAGTGAGCCTCCTCCTCTCAGGTCTAACCAGGACATGCCTGTCGCCACCCGTCTGATCTGCCTTACCGACAACCCCCACCTCAGACACTTACTGTTATTTTATTCATTTGTTATTATTATTATTATTATTTTAAATATATTTCATTGATTCTTCACAGAGAGGAAGGGAGAGGGATAGAGAATTAGAAACATCGATGAGAGAGAAACATCGATCAGCTGCCTCCTGCACACCCCCCACTGGGGATGTGCCCGCAACCAAGGTACATGCCCTTGACCGGAATCGAACCTGGGACCTTTGAGTCCGCAGGCCGACGCTCCATCCACTGAGCCAAACTGGTGAGGGCTATTATTATTTTTGTTAACCCACACCTGAGGAAATTTTTTTTATTGACTCTTTTTAGAGAGAGTGGATGGGAGGGAGGGAGAGAGAGACAGAGAGAGAGAGAGAGAGAGAAAGAGAGAGAGAAAGAGAAACATTTATGAGAGAGACATTGATTGGTTGCTTCTTGCAATGCCCCAACCTGGGCCGGGGATTGGACCTGCAACCAGGTATGTGCCCTTGAGCAGGAATCGAACCCTTGGTCCTTTAGTGAGCAGGCCATTGCTCTAACCACTGAGCAACTAGCCACTTACTGTTTTATTGACTTTTAAAATCTTTATTGTTGAGATTATTACAGATGTCCCTCTTTTCCCCCCATCACCCCCTCCACCCAGTTCCCACCCTGCCCCAGGCCTTTACAACCCTACTGTCTGTGTCCATGGGTAATGCATATATGCATAGAAGTTCTTTGTTAACCTGTTCCCACCGCCCCCACCTCCCCGAGATTCATCAGTCGTCTGTTCCATGGTTCCATGACTCTGGTTCTATTTTATTCATCTGACTAAGGCCTGCTGCATGGATTCGTGCACCGGTGGGGGCCCTCTGTGTTGCCTGTGGGGATCAGGCTGAAACCGGAATCCAACATCCCCTGAGGGATATAGCAGTGCATGAAGTGTCAGGTGTCGGGGAGGAGCCGCTCCCGCTCATTCCCGTCAGCTGAGCGTTTGCCCTTGTCTTCCACTGCCGCCCCTTGTATCTCCTGGTCTGCCGCACCCAGCTATGGAGAAGTGGGTCCCCAGGGCAGAGCTCCCATGGCCTCGCTAGGGGTGCAGATTGAGGCTTGGAGAAGTGGGGTGAGTGCCTGAGGGGCAGATCAGGGAGTCGTGGTAGCTGTGTGGCAAGGCCGCCACTTTGTGCCCCTTCCTGCAAGTCCTGGGGCGGCTCCGGCCTGAGAGGAGGAGGCAGCGCTAGGGACGGAGTCGTGGGCTTTTTTCCCTCCTTCTGTCCTTGGTCCTGGCTGCCCAGGGAGGACATGGCTGGAGGGGTTGACGGGGTTGGGGGCGCCACACCTCTGGAGCGGTGCCTGGGGAGCGGCGGAATTTGGGCCGATGGCCTGGCCTCCCGATGTGAACTGCAGTGCAGCCCCACCTGCTTGTGCTCTTTCATAGACTCGATCGCCTGTTTCTCTTTTCGTCTAAGTTGGTCAGTGCACGTCATAGCGACCGGTCGACTGGTCGCTTAGGCTTTTATATATATAGATTCTTTGTTTTGTTCATTAGATTTCTTGTTCCTTTATTTTGATTTTTAGATTCAATTGTTGATAGATATGTATTTATTGCCATATTGTTCATATTTTTTCTTTTTTGTGTGTTCGTATTTTTTATCTTTCTTCCTTCTCCTCCTCCTTCTCCCCCTTCACCTCTTCCTCCTTCTTCTTCTCCTTCTCCTTCGCCTTCTTTCTCTTCTTAACCCTTTGCACTCACTTGCTTTTTTCTCGATTCCTTTATTCTAATGCTAACTGTGTTGAGTCACACTCGACATCCGAGTGCAAAAGGTTAAAAAAGACCCTTCAACATTTCACATAATACTGGTTTGGTGATGATGAACTCTTAGCTTTTCCTTTTTTAAAAAAAATTCTTTATTGATTAAAGTATTAAATATGTCTCTTTCCCCCCCATTAATCTCTCCCAGCCACCCCTACCCTCTCCTTTAGCTTTTTCTTATCTGTGAAGCTCTTTCTGACCTTTAATTCTAAGTGAGAGCTCTGCTGGGTAGAGTAATCTTGGTTGTAGGTCCTTGCTGTTTATAGCTTTGAATATTTCTTGCCACTCCCTTCTGGCTTGCAAAATTTCTGTTGAGAAATTAGCTGACAATCATATGGGCACTCCTTATAAGTCATTAACTGCTTTTCTTTTGCTGCTTTTAAGATTCTCTCTTTGTCTTTAATCCTTGGCATTTCAATTATGATGTGTTTTGGTGTGGGCCTCTTTGGGTTCCTCTTGTTTGGGACTCTTTGTGCTTCCTGGACTTTGAAGTCTATTTCTTTTACGAGGTAGGGGAAGTTTTGTCATTATTTTTTCAAATAGGTTTTCAATACCTTGTTCTCTCTCTTCTCTTTCAGGCACCCCCATAATGTGAATGTTGCTTGAAGTTGTCCCAGAGGCTCCTTACTCTATCTTCATATTTTTGGATTCTTTTTTCTTTTTGATCTTCTGGTTGGGTGTTTTTTGCTTCCTCATATTACAAATCATTGATTTGATTATTGGAATCCTCTTTTCTACTATTGGTTCCCTGTAAATTATTCTTCATTTCAGTTAGTGTATCCTCCATTTTTGACTGGTCCTTTTTCACGACTTTGATGTTCTCACTAAGATCCTTAAGATTATCTCTAAGATCTTGAAAGTCTCACTCAGTCCCCTGAAGCTCTCATTAAGTTCCTTGAGCATCCTTATAACCATTGCTTTGAACTCTGTGTCTAGTAGTTTGCTTGCTTTCATTTCATTTAGTTCTTTTCTGGAGATTTCTCCATTTCTTTCATTTGTGACATGTTTCTTTGTATCCACATTTTGGCTGCTTCCCTGTGTTTGTTTCTATGTATTAGGTAGAGCTGCTATGTCTCCTGGAATTGGTAGAGTGGACTTGTGTAGTAGGTGTCCTGTAGGTCCCAGTGGCTCAGCCTCCCCAGTCACCGAGCTGGGCCCTAGGTGCACCCCAGTATGGGCTGTGTGCACAGTCTTATTGTAGTTGAGCCTTGATTGCTGTTGGTGTCACTGGGAGGAATTGACCTCCAGGCCAATTGGCTGTGGGGACCAGGTGTGACTACAGTGGAAGAGCTGCTGTGCAGAAGACACCCCTGTGGAGAGGACTTGCTTCAGTGGGCTTTGGTGCTCACTGGGTCTGTCTCTTGAGTGTGTTGCTTGTGGATGTGTTAGTGTTGTAATCTGGCCTGGTCTAAAGCTGATCACTGGGTGCACTGCCTCTGGGAGGTGCAAAGTCAGCCACTGCCTGGGGCCACCCATCAGGAGCTACAGAGCGATCTGCAGATGGCTGCTACTGGTGTTGAGTTTGGAAGTGCCCAGGTGAGGCCCAGGTGTGAAGCAAGGCAGGCTGCTGCTGGTGTGGGGTCTTGGGCCTCTTATTGATAGGTATGTAGCACACTGAGCTCAGCTGCTGCTTGTTTGGGAGATTTTAGGAAAGTCTGAAGCCTGAGGCAGGACAGGCCATTCAGATGGAAAAGCTGCTACAAACAGTTTGGGTGAAGCTGCAATTGGGTGGAGTGGGGTCTCAAGAATCACCAGGGCTGAGCGAACAGTGTGAGCCAGGCTGATGGAGACTCAGATATGGCTACTAGTCAGCTCTGTGATGGAGGAGGTCACAGAACAAGAACAATGACTGCATCAGCACTTTTGTCTGGGAGAAAGCTGCCCCCTAGTTCCTGCCCCGATGCCAGACAGTCCAGTTCCTCCCCATATGTCCCTGGCTCTTTCCAAGCCATTGCCCCAGCACTGGAGCTCAGAGGGAGTGGGACCATGTAAGTTTGTGCACTGGCCCTTTAAAAGGAACTGCTTGGGTATCCAGCAGCCTCTATGTCACTCAGCCACAATCCCCACTAGTTTTTACAGCCCAAAGTTAAAGGGACTTCTCTTCCCAGTGCTGGAACCCTGGACTGTGGGTTGGGTGTGGGGCTGGGGCCCCTTGATCCCCACAGGAAGCCTCTGTAGCCATAATATCCCTCTTGGTTAAAAACACACCATGCATGGGTGTTGGACCAGCCCATTCCCTGTCTCCACCCCTCCTACCAGTCTCGATGCACTTTCTTCTTTACTTCTCTAGGAGGACTTCCATTCAGCCAGCTTCCAGGCAGGTTCTGGATGACGGTAGCTCTGTATTTTAGTTGTAATTTTGATGTGGTTGTGGGCGATGCACTTGCCTACGCCACCGTCTTGGTTCCTCTCCAGACACTTACTGTTTAAAGCCTCGTCTCTGTGAGGTCAGTCACATTCTCCTGGGCATCAGGATCTTCCTCTTCTCGGGGTCACTTGTTTTGAGAATGGGCTCACTTAGCATGTGGTTTGGGCATATGGTCAACATTGTGGAATGATTGCAGCCTGGAACTTTGTAAGTAATTGGAATCACAGAGAACAATTTTATATCCATGATGAGCATCCAAATGAATTTGCTTCCAGATCTTTTTAAATTTGGAAGAATCACCCAGGAAAGTAACACAGGGCTTGGTTTCCTTGTTTCCTCTCCGCTTCCTCCTTTCTGGGTGATGCAAGCAGCACCCAACATGCCCAGCAGGAGGGCCACGTTTGAACGCCAGCCGGTAAATGCAGGGGCAGCGGAGTTCAGAAGGTCATCTCCCCCGTGCTCTTCTTCTCAAGTCAGTTCCTCCCTCTGAGTTGGACCTGGCACGGTCTGTCCCCATGTCTCAGGGTCCTGTGAACTCCTGCTCACGGGGAAGGCCTCCTCGCGGGGATGGAACCGTGCTGTCACCGTTAAGGAGCTGGACATTTCTAGAACCTGTCGTCACAATGGGCTGCGAGCTCCTGGCACTAGGGGACTCGTTTAGACCAATGTGCATCACTCTGCACGGTCCTACTCTGGGGGTTGCACATGGCAGGTGCTGGCAACAGTACTGGCAAGGAGCCGGCCAGCCAGGTGCAGGAGCTAGCTAGGTGCTGATGGGTGCAGGAGCCCACCGGGTGCTGGTGAAGAAGCCAGCTGGTGCAGGAGCTGGCTGGTGCAGGAGCTGGCCGGGTGCTGGTGCAGGAGCCGGCTGGGTGCAGGAGTGACCCCACACCACATCCTGAGAATGCAAATCTCAGAGCGGGTGCTCAGCGCTAGCTGGCCGAGCTGAGGAGCTCAGGAGCCGGACGCAGCTGCTGCTGCTTGCCATGTGGGGCGCAGGGAGCCTGCCTCTCACCTTTGCTAGTTGCTCTCCACACTCCCTGCATCCAGAGGGCAGGCAGAGGTTCTGAAAGGGTCCTGGTGGGAAGAACGCGCCGCCTTTACATTTGTGGAGTCCAGTGGGGCCAGTGCCCGCTGACGCTGTGGTGCCGAGTGGGAAAGGCTGCACCCGAATCCTGCCTCCTGCCAGGGACCTTGGCGCCACAGCTCGCAGACATGAGAGGCCCTGGCTCACACCGCTCGGGGGAGACCCAAAGGTTTTGGAATCTGGGTTTCCCAAGTTAGGGGCCAGCACGCACTGTGGGCCTCAGACTGCATGGGTCAGCTCTTACGGCAGGCCACAATTCTTGAGTTTCTTTGAGGTTTTTGTTCTTTTGCCTGTTGAGGATAATGTCATTTTTCATGAGCCCTGTGTTATGAGCTATTAACCCAACCCAAGCACTTCCTGCTTCCAGTGCCCCGTCGCCACCCACATGATCAGACCGTCTGGCAGAAGGAATATGAACAGCCGCTGGTGACAAGGACTACTTGCCTCAGACTGCTTTTCAGAAAGCAGTCTCCTGGGCAGACATGGCGACTGGCTTCCGCACGGATGGTTTCATTACAGCATCCAGACCTTGGGAACAAAAGTGGTGTTGCCATTCTAAGATGCAGCGTGCCCACATTGGTTTATTTGGCCTAAATGTTTTCTGTACGGTTTCCTGATGGATGGTCAGCCTCCGAGGGCAGAAAAGCAGTTTCTATGGAGCACCTGGGGAGCTCTAGCACATGCCAGCCACGGCACCGCTGCTCAGGAGCCCTCACAAGTGGGGAGGCGCTTGATGCTGAAGGGCAACGCAGAGAGCGAAAGGGCTGGTCCCCACGTGGCTACGTCTCCACGCGTACTTTGGGGCAAAGCCTCTACTCTCACCGCCCACATTCCCTGCTTCACAAAGTGGGAACGGGCGTGTTTGTGAAGCTAGCCAACGGAGCGGACACAGGGCGTGCGCGTTTCGAATGTGAAGTACAAGTGGAAGGGATGGTGGTCATGGTGGGTCCAGCTTTTCACTAGAAAGAGAAGGAACCTTCTAAATTCCCTCCCACGTCCTGTGCCTGATCGTACTGCAGTCCTGGGCCATTTACCCGCCACTAGGACATGTGGCACCTGAAGTCCCACCAACGCCCCCACCGACTGCAGCGGGAACGCAGAGTTTAGGGAGCGGCCACAGGAGTGCCTGCTGTGGAGGTGCCTCCGCAAGGCGTCCGCGTGTGATGTGATGGCATTGCGTGTCCTCGGAGACACAGAGACAAGCGACACCAAGTGCAGTTTCAGCATCACATCCTGTGCATGGGGGATGCTGTCCCCCACAGGCTCAGACTCCTCCTCGTGCTGGCACAGCCCACACGTGACCACGAGGTCACGCGGAGTCGGCACCCACTCCACATGGAGCCAGGGATGGCCCAGCACGTCCCCACCTCTCTGTGTGTTTCTTTTTTTTTTTTTTTTTTTAAGTTTCTTTATTGATTAAGGTGTCACATATTTGTCCTCATCCCCCCATTCCCATCCCACCCCCCTCCCCACGGAAGCCCCCACCCCCCTGTTGTCCTTAACCATTGGTTAGGCTCATATGCTTGCACACAAGTCCTTTGGTTGATCTCTCCCCGCTACCCCCACCCTCCCCTACCCTCCCTCTGAGGCCTGACAGTCCGATAGATGCCTCCTTGTTTCTGGGTCTGTTCTTGTTCATCAGTCTATGTTGTTCATCATTTCCCCTAGATGAGTGAGATCATGTGTTATTAGAAATATACTTATAAGAACCGAATGTGAGACGAGCAATAATAGTTATGCTGACAGGCAAATGAATCAGTCTGTAGTGAGTTTCTTTCTGGACCAACAGTTCTTTTGAGACCCAATTTCAATGTCCATCAGTTCCTTATGTGTACATGTCGGCACTGACTTTTCAGTTCTGGATGGTGGACAAATGGTGGTAATGCAGGTCTGACTCCCTCTGGTTTGGTCTCACCCGGACCCAGGGGCGCAGCCTCACCCAGACTCAGGGGCGTGTGGCCTTACCTGAACCCAGGGGCACGCGGCCTCACCCGGTCCCGGGGGCATGTGGCCTCACCTGGTCCCAGGGGCGTGCGGCCTCACCTGGGCCCAGGACCCAGCCTCACCCGGATGCAGGGGCGTGCGGCCTCACCCGGGCACAGGACCCAGCCTCATCTGGACCCAGGGGCACGCGGCCTCACCCGGTCCTGGGGGCGCGTGGCCTCACCTGGTCCCAGGGGCACGCGGCATCACCCGGATCCAAGGGCACGCGGCCTCCCATGGACCCAGGGGCGCGCGGCCTCACCCGGACTCGGGGGCGTGCGGCCTCACCCGGGCCCAGGACCCAGCCTCATTCGGACCCAGGGGCGCATGGCCTCTCCCAGACCCAGGGGCGCGACCTCACCTGGACCCGGGACCCAGCCTCACCTGGACCCAGGGGCGCGTGGCCTCACCCGGACCCAGGGGCACGGCCTCACCCGGACCCGGGACCCAGCCTCACCTAAACCCAGGGGCGTGCAGCCTCACCCGGATCCAGGGGCGCATGGCCTCGCCCAGACACAGGGGCGCGCAGCCTAACCTGGACCCGGGACTCAGCCTCACCCTGACCCGGGTCCCAGCCTCTCCCAGACCCAGGGGCGTGCGGCCTCACCCGGACCCGGGACCCAGCGGGGCTTCGTCTTCTTGATCCCAATTCCTGTCGGTCAATTCCCTCTCAGCAATTCCTTCGGCCATTTTCTCAAAGCTCCAGGGCAGCTGCCGTGGAACTCGCTGGGCGGCGGGCTCGGCGAAGCTCCGGTGTGCCTGGTGCGCAGCGGCGGGCTGGTCCGAGGTCGCAGCGATGGCGCTTGGGTCTGCAGTGACAGCCGGTCACTGGGCGTGCGCACCTGGCTGCTTCCAGGGCGCAGAGATTCTCGAATGACTCAGAGGTCAGCAAGCGCGGGGTCTCCCACCCCATGTCCCCCAGGAGCTCGTCTGTCCATGCTCAGCAGCGAGCGGAGCCGCCCCCTCAGCCGGAGACCGCCGGGGGAGCTGCGCCGAGCACGTTCCAGGCCACCATTGTGTCGCCTGAGCCGTAGTTCTTAAAGTGTGATCTTTGGGTCACCGGCATCAGCATCATCCCGTGTACCCCTCTCTTTTATTGTAGCTGTAGAGCATCCGCTCAGCCAGCCCTCCGGTGGTTCTGGATGGTGTCTGCTCTGTTCTCCAGTTGTAGTTTCAAAATTATTGTGGTAGGCAACAATCGGGTGTCTGCCCTATGCCGCCATCTTGGTCCTCCAGAAGATTCTTAAGTAACCTTATAAATGTGGTTCTGAACACTGTGTCTTCCATTAGTTTACTTTCCTTCATCCCTTCTATTCGTGACCTGCTTCGGTGTCTCCACATTTTGGCTGCCTCCCTATGTTGATGGAGTGGCTTTGTGTGGTCAGTGACCTATAGGGGCCGGTAGCTCAGCTTCCCCAATCTCCCTAGGTGGTCGCTCTTGGTACCCCGCTTTGTGGGCTGAGTGCAAAGTCTTGGTGTTGTTAAGCCTTGATTGCTGTTGGTACACTGGGAGGATTTGACCTCCAGTCCAATTGGCTGTGAGGATCAGCTGTGTCTACGCCGGGAGACAGCCTTATTCAACTAGACTTGCAAAATTGTAAAAGCCGCTGTGCTCAGCTTGGATGGGGCGGAGTTTCAGGGTGGAGCCTACAGCCTTGGCTTCCGGTCAGCCCTGCCCCGCCCTAAGAGGTTCCTGGGTCTCAGTGTCCCTCTGTACTCCCTGCAAACACCTCTGAGAGAAAGGCGCCCTGGAGTTTTGCCCGCTGCCAAACAGTCTAGTCTCTCCCCCAATGAATCTGGATTCCCAGATTCTCGCCTGGAACTGGGTTTCAGTGTAGTCGGAACTGGGGCTCAGCACAGTCTGGTGCCTTTGTCTCCTTCCCACCAGGACAATTCAGCGGCACAGTCAACAGTCCGTCCTCTGTGCGCATTCACGTGCGCGCCTCCAGAGCTCTGCCTTTCGCCGCTCCTCTGCGTTTCTGCCTTACAGCCCAGATTCCCCCAGTATGAGCCTGGCTTCCCAGGGTCTCGCCCGGAACTGGGGTTCAGTGCAGTCGGAGCTGGGGTTCAGCACAATCTGGAGCTTTTATCTCCTTCACGCTAGAGAACGCCGGCCAGGCAGTCAGCTGCCCCGTCCTCTCCGGCTCCGTCCTCCCCGCACGTGCGCACGCCCGTGTCTCCGCCCGTGTCTCCATACCTCAGGCTCTTACGGCTCCTCTGATTTTCCCTGTGGTTTTCTCTTTCCTTCTAGTTGTGGGCGTTTCAGTCAGCCAGCTTTCCTGTGGTTCTGGATGATGTCCGTTTTGACTTTAGTTGTATTTTTGAAATTGTTGTGCCAGGCTGAAGGTTAGGTGTTTAACCTATGCCGCCATCTTGGTTTCTCCAGAAGTTAACCTTCTTGCCTTCCCTCCAGGGAAAGAAGGGGAGAGCTCTTCATAATCTCAGATAGCATTGTTTTCGTTGTTGTTGTTGTTAATCCTCACCTGAGGATATTTTTCCCAAAGATTCTCTGCTTCGCCCACTAATGGTGGCTCCCTCCGTGTGTTTCTTTTGTCGATCACTGTGTTGAGAGGAGGTATTTCAGACCATGCTGGAGAGGAGGAATTGCTACGACGGAAAGCAAGCTGCTGACGAGTGAAGGTGATTTCCGGGGTGACAGAGCTTCCGAGTCCGCCCCCAGATCACGCCGTCACAGTCAGCGTGTACTGGTGTCAACCCCTGAGATCAGCTTCCAGGGTCCCTGGTCAGCCCCACGCCCACCGACCTCCTGTCTCTGAACGCTGGGGTCAGGGTGTGGGCACCCCAGTCCATGGTTCTGGGGTCCCCTTACAGATCCCGGCAGCCCTACGGCTCACTGAGCTCACGTGGATTCAAAGACTTCCAAGCGTTAGGGCCTTTGAGAGAAAGTCCCCACCTCACACCTCACACCTGTCCCAGCGGAGAAGGGCAGAAACGGCACAGAGGGGGCGGGACACACCACGCTGGTGCTGACGAGGCGTGGAACTGTATGTTATTTAAAACCCTTTTTGCGATTGAGAAATACGACACCCGGGAGGACTGAGGAAGCACACAGGAGCGCTAAAGAAAATGTTTCCCAGGCTCTGCTGGCGGCCGTGCGATGCGGCAGAGAGGCGGTTCTTTGCGCAGGCGACTCAGGAGGCCGTGAAACTAAATCTGAAAGATGTAGAACTTTAGAGCCTAACTCATGCGATTTATTATCATTTGGGTTTTGGTAGCCCTACCTGGATGAGTCCTGGGTCACAAGAAGCCAAAACCGATGGGCAAGCCCTGAGCAGGTCCCTGGGTCAGTGGCAGTCGGCCCAGCCCGCGTCTCAGCGAGCGGAGTTCAGAGGAGCTGTGACTTTCCATGACCTGCACTCTAGTGGCTGACAGAAATCACAGTCTTACAGACTATGGGACCCTATTCAGAGTACGGCGGAGGCTCAAGGCCACTCTGAGTGTGGGAATCTGAATCAGAGTGTCCAAGGTTGAGTTGCTCTATGCAAGCGCACAGCAAGGCCACAGTTATCGCACTATATACTAAGGCCACTATTTGGAAAGAAGCCTCTTTGTCTAAGTTGCATAAAGTTGTTATTGACCAGCCAGTACGGGCTGCATTATGGAGAAGATGTATTACTGACCAGCAGGACTGTTACCGGGCCGGGGTGTGGCTGTCTGCTGAGGGTACAGAGGCTGCTGCAGCTGTGTGGGAAGACGGACTGTTACCGGGCTGGGGTGTGGCTGCCTGCTGTGTGGGACTCTGTGACTCTGCTTGGAAGAACTGTTTTGTCTGGTGGCTCCTTGTTGGCATTGGCTATGTGGCCACTGGCTTCTACAATAAAGACTCTTATACACCTACCACTTCTCATAGCTTCTCTGTCGAATACCTAGGGTCCAAGAAGGTCCAGCCCCTGGCAGAGGGGCTCAGACCCTACAGTTGGCATAGTGGAGCAGGATTACGGAACAGAGTTCCAGCACAGACTCACAGCTGGAACCTGGGGGAAAATGTCAATAATGCACATATTCTGTTCCAGAAACGTGAATGAATAACTTGAAAAAGTGAGTAATTCTGTCCTCACCACCTGCTCTTCCTAAACAGAAGGCTGATGTGACGCTCGGTGGGTGTACAGGACAGGAGACAAAGGCCTCCTGAGGAAGATGAAGAAACAGCTGTTCAGCAACAGTGATGATGGTGACAGCAACAGGAGCATGTCTGCCTCTGGCGGCCATTCCTGAAGAGCTCAGGACTTCCAGTGAACTGTGCGCATCTCATTATCTTACGTAACATCTCAACAATGAAGGTTATGTGAGCATAGGAAAAATACAAAGAGGAATACTTACAAGCAATGCAAAATAATGAAGAGAATTATACCATATTTTCTTTGGCTGCTTAATTTTCTTAACTTTAAGAAAGGCTCAAGGCCACTCTGTTGAGTGGAAGGCTATAGAGGAAATGGAGGAAATAACATTTTACATTATCTTACGTAACATCTCAACAATGAAGGTTATGTGAGCTAAAGCATAACCAGGTATGACCTGCACTAAAACTACAACTGGTAAACAGAGCAGACATCATCCAGAACCACTGGAAAGCTGGATGAGTGGAAATTCTACAACTGGAAAAAAAGAGAAAGGGACGCTGAGACTGTGGCCACAGTCTCAACTCTTCATCCCTCAGACAGCCACAGTGAGGGGAGTTCTCAACTCTTAAGTCTTCTATATAAATTATACCATATTTTCTTTGGTTTTGAACACATTTAGAGTTACGGCGGAGGCTCAAGGCCACTCACAGTCCGGGAGCCCTCAGGGGTGGGAGTACGGTGGAGGCTCAAGGCTCACGTGTTGGTTTTAGTAATTTATTCATTCATTTATGCGATCCTGAGGTCTTGAAGTTTTTAAAAAAAATAAATTATCTAAGTATACAGCTCCATGATATGACATCTGTATATTCTATTGTGTGCTCACCTCCCAGGTCTGGTCACCTTTAAGGTGACATTTACTTTCACACCATCACAAAGATAGCAGCCCCACAGCCAATAAGGAGGGAATATGCTAATTGGCTGCCCCACCCTCAAAGATGGCGGTGCCCACAGCCACAAGATGGTGGCACCCAGTCCCCTTAGCCCTACCGGCATGCCTGCCTCTGGAGTCTCCCAGCCTCCTCACCCCCCAGGGCTGGCCTGAGGTGCAGGCAAGCCTCGGATGTCGGCTGCCCAGCCGCCCAGGGCCAGCCGAGGCTTGCGCTGCTGGCAGTGGCAGCATCAGAGGTGTGATGGGGTGTTGCCTTCCCCTGATCACCAGGTCGCCTCCCGCCCCTGAGGGCTCCCGGACTGTGAGGGGGGCAGGCCGGGCTGAGGGACCCCCTCCAGCGCATGGATTTTCATGCACCGGGCCTCCAGTGTATATAAAAGAGTTGTAAGTTATCTTAGATTCCTGCTCATGTGTTGGTTTTAGTCATTTATTCATTCATTCAACTAATTTTATTAAGTATGTTGTTTGCATCGGGGCTGTGTGTGCTCCTGGGTCTGATTTCTTTATCTGAGAACAGACCACATACAAGCAAATAAATGTAATTCAGAAAGACAACTTCAGGTGGCAGCGCCCATGAGAATACGTAGACAGAGATGGAGAAGGACTGCTCCTGAGCTCATCAGGAAAGATGTGGGGAAGGGCTCAGAGTGCAAGGACCGTGGGGAGTCGTGGGGTGAGGACAGCGAGGCCAGGGCCCGGGGTGGGAATGGACTCCACACGGTCCAGAAACAGAGACAGCCAGGCTGCTGGAGTGAAGGGAGCTAGTCAGCTGGGGAGAATTTTGAAGGTTTTTTTTTTTAAAAAAAACCCTCACCCAAGGATATTTCCCCCCTCCCCCATTGATTTTTAGAGAGAGTGGAAGGGAGGGAGGGCAAAGAGAGAGAGAGAGAGAGAGAGAAAAAGAGAGAGAGAGAGAGAGAGAGAGAGAGGGAGAGAGAGAAACATTGATGTGAGAGAAACACATCGATTGGTTGCCTCCCGCATGGGCCCTGACCGGGGCCAGAGGTTGAACCTGCAACCCAGACAGGTGCCTTTGACCAGAAATTGAACCCGAGGCCCTTCAGTGCTCAGGCCAATGCTCCAACCAGTGAGCTACACAGGATAGGTCTTGAAGTTTTTTAAAAAAATAAATTATTGGGGTAATATTGGTTAGTAACATTATATAAATTTCAGGTGTACAGCTCCATGATATGACATCTGTATATTCTATTGTGTGCTCACCTCCCAGGTCTGGTCGCCTTTAAGGTGACATTTACTTTAACAGCAAAGGGAGGCCATGGAGAGGTTTAAGGTAAGAGGCACATGATGATAAGATGCTTTTAAAAGGTCACTGGCTCCAGGCGGGTCGATGCACAAGCTGGGACCATCCATATGGATTCCAGCGGCTGAGGCTGGGGATGGAGTGAGGGGGAGAAACAGGTAGAGCCGCTGGGATTGGCTAACAGAGCAAAGGAGGGGGTTTTCATTTATTTAATGTAGATTCAGCTTATTTCATGATCTCACCTGTTCTTCTTTTTATTTATTTATTTATTTATTTATTTATATTTTTAAAAATAAATCTTTATTGTTCAGATTATTACAATTGTTCCTCTTTTTTCCCCCCATAGCTCCCCTCCACCAGGTTCCTACCCTGCCCTCTGCCCTTACCCGCCCCCGCAATGTCCTCCTCCATAGGTGTATGCTTTTTGTTCAGTCTCTTCCTGCACCCCCCACTCCCTTTTCCCCCCGAGAATTGTCAGTCCACTCCCTTTCTATACCCCTGGTTCTATTATATTCACCAGTTAATACTGTTCATCAGATTTTTTATTCCCTTGGTTTTTAGATTCACTTGTTAATAGTTACATATTTGTTGTTCATAATTTTTATCTTTTTCTTCTTCTTCCTCTTCTTAAAGAATACCTTTCAGCATTTCCTATAATCCTGGTTTGGTGGTGATGAAGTCCTTTAGCTTTTTCTTATCTGTGAAGCTCTTTATCTGCCCTTCAATTCTGAATGATAGCTTTGCTGGGTAGAGTAATCTTGGTTGTAGGTTCTTACTATTCATCACTTTGAATATTTCTTGCCACTCCCGTCTGACTTGCATAGTTTCTGTTGAGAAATCAGCTGACAATCGTATGGGTGCTCCCTTGTAGGTAACTAACTGTTTTTCTCTTGTTGCTTTTAATATTCTTTCTTTGTCTTTTGCCTTTGGCATTTTAATTATGATGTGTCTTGGTGTGGTCCTCTTTGGATTCCTTTTGTTTGGGACTCTCTGCGCTTCCTGGACTTGTAAGTCTATTTCTTTCACCAGGTGGGGGAAGTTTTCTGTCATTATTTCTTCAAATAGGTTTTCAGTATCTTGCTCTCTTTCTTCTGGGACCCCCATAATTCTGATGTTGGTACGCTTGAAGTTGTCCCAGAGGCTTCTTACACTATCTTCAACTTTTTGGATTCTTTTTGCTTTTCCAGAGGAGTGTTTTTTGCTTCTTGGTATTCCAAATCTTTGACTTGATTCTTGCAATCCTCTAGTCTGCTTTTAGGTCTCTGTATAATATTTTTTATTTCAGTCAGTGTATGCTTAATTTCTTGTTGATCCTTTTTCATGTCCTCAAGGGTCTCATTTAATTTATCAGCCTTTTCTAGGAAATTCTTGAAAAACCTTATAACCGTGGTTTTGAACTCTATATCCAGTCTTTTGCTTTCCTCCATTTCCTTCAATTGTGGCCTGCCTCTTTGTCTCTGCATTTTAGCTGCTTCCCTGAGTTAATGGAGTTGCTTTTTGTGTTAGGTGTCCTAGCAGGGCCCAGTAGCTCAGACTCCCCAGTTACCTGTGGTGGACCCTCTTGGTGCACCCCTTTGTGGACTGTGTGCACAGTCTTGTTGTAGTTAAGCCTTGTTTGTTGTTGGTATCACTGGGGGGAGTTGACCTCCAGGCCAATTGGCTGTGAGGATCAGCAGTGTCTCCGCTGGGAGGGCTTCTGTGCTCAGCTTGGATGGGGCGGAGTCTCAGGGTGGAACAGACAAGCTTTGGTTTCCCGTCAGCCCCGCCCTAAGAGGGCCCTGTTCTCCGTGTCCCACGGCAATGGCTGCGTGCACCTCTGAGAGAAGGCTGCTCTTGAGTTTTGCCTGCTGCCAGACAGCCCAGTTTCTCCTCGACCGGAGCTGGATATCAGTGGAGTTGGGAGGTTTTGTTTTCCTCCTGAACGAGCAAGCTAGCCGCGCGTTTGCTGCCTGCCCTCTCGGCGCTCACAGATCTCCACACCTGTCCTCCACAGCTCCTGAGGCTCAGCGTCCCTTTCTCTTTTTTTCCAGTTGTAGAATTTCCACTCATCCAGCTTTCCAGTGGTTCTGGATGATGTCCGCTCTGTTTACCAGTTGTAGTTTTAAAATTGTTGTGGTAGGCAACAATTAGGTGTTTCCCTTATGCCACCATCTTGGTTTCTCCTCACCTGTTCTTCTTGATGCTTCTTGATTTCTGCAACCCTTTAGCTTGTAAAATATTCTGTAATTGTCTCAACTCTTCATCCCTCAGACAGCCACAGTGAGGGGAGTTCTCAGTCACAGCCTTAACTCTCCTGAAGTCAAAAGCCTGTGTCCACACCTGAGAAACACCCCGCCACTGCCAGCGCCAACAGTGTTCGCACCTTTGTCACGTGGACAGCATGTCTGAACATTCGATCTCTGTCATCTTAGCCAATGCATGGATCTCAGAGAAGAGACATTTGCCCAAAATACCAGAGAAAATTAATAGCCAATAGCTTAACCCTAAACTCAATTGACCTGGAATAGCTCTGTGACTGCAGGAGCTGGTGGGCTCAGTGTCCTAAGACCCACTCGGGCCGAGACCAACCAGAGAGGAGGCTGAGAAAACAGACTCGCTAAGAATGAACACTGCACATTGGCACCATGCACAGCACCTCCTTGGATGCCATGTGTGGGGCTCAGACATCGGGAAGACCCTCGGCCCAGCGGTGGGCAGCAGCCACACCTCCAGCCCAGCCCGGGCCTGGCACACACACCTGACGCCCCTAGAAGTGCCGTTCCTCCCAGGCCAAGCTCCGGAGCTGCCAGGAACCGGCACGCTGCCTCTCCCGTTCACAGCGCCATGGGCTCTGACCAGAAGTGGCCGTAAACTTAGGACTCGGTCCACACCTTTACCTCAGGGAACACTCAGGACGAAGAAGTAAACATGAGATGTGTTTTCAAGCTCCAAAAGGCCGCCCGAAGTGGCAGTAAGTATCTGTTGAATGAGTCCAGGGTGTGCCCCTGGCCCTGCCTTGAGGACGGGCGGCAGCTCTGTGGCCATGTGTCCTCCGTGTTAAGGTAACGCCAGGGCCACTGAAAATGCAGGTGAGACTCTGAGCTGCCGCAGTGACGCAAACGGGACTGTTTTGGAGAAATGGATCCAGTGCTTCATTTAACACGTTTTCTTTAACGACATTTACTGTCTATTGTATTAAATGAGCACTCAGAAGGGGTGAAAGGCAGCTCCCGATGCTAATAAGCAAACTGTGATTTCTTCTAGAATGTTCTCATACATTTAAAAATTTCCAGCTTTGGCTCCGTGGCTCTCGCCTTCCCCGGCTGTGTGGGAAGACTGCACGATCCATTCCGGGGACACACAGCAGCTCGGATCCTGTAAAATATTCATTTGCTTCCGGAGATGTCTGCACCCTGCTGCCAAACGCAGACGCAGTCACACGGAGACTCAGAAAATGGCTATTTTAATGGCAAATGCTTTCGTCAAACCTCTCTTTCCACTAAACATTTTCTTCAGAATTATTTTCATTAAGAAGTTGAACTATTTCCACATTAGCTGCTAATCCCCTTTCATTTAAAAGTCTGCTGATAAAATTCTTTGCTTGTCATTCAAATAGTGAGGAATAATTACCGACGGCTTCCATCTCAGCTTCATTATGGTAAATGGCCTGGATGGCTGCAGCGTAAGTCAGCTTTGATGCATCTCAAAATGCAATTCCATGGCCTCCCTGGGCTGTGTGCAGTTAATTACACAGTTACTAAGGGGACGTGTGCTAACGAGAGCCACGCTCGGCCAGGCCACCACCTCACACATGCCTCCTGTATCTCGCTTCCTTCTGTGACTTGGTCCACAGACAAAAAACCCACCGCCACTGACAATGTTGGGTTTTAAATGTGAGTCTGTAGCTACTTCAATGAACACATGTCTGAAGAAAAATTAACTAGATTTTAAGTTAGTTCTACTAATTTTTGCCTTTTAAAAGTTTAAAATATCTACCCAAGGCATCTCAAACTCCTGAACTAGCTGCTTCTCAAACAAAACTTTACAGGTGATGCCCCGGCCAGTGTGCTAAGTGGTTAGAGTGCCGGCCCCCATACTGAAGGGCCTCAGGTTTGATTCTCGGTCAAGGGCACATACCTGGGTTGCAAGTTTGATCCCTGCCCGGCTGGTGTGTGTGCAGGAGGCAACCAATTGATGTGTTTCTCTCACATCAATGTTTCTCTCTCTCTCTCTCTTTCCCTCCCTCCCTCCCTCCCTCCCTCCCTCTCTTTGCATTCTCTCTAAAAATCAATGGAAAAAGTCTCCTCGGGTGAGGATTAACAACAACGAAAAGACATTATAGGTAAGGTGTCTTGTTTCTACCAATGATCTGTTCTCCTTCAAAGATAAGTGAGAAACAGTGGAAAAGTGGGAAGAAACCACATAAAAATTGAAGAGATAAATCCAATCATTCTAATTTTTATAAATTGATTTTAGAGAAGAGAAAAGGAGAGAGAGACATGGATTTGTTGCTCCGCTTATTCACGCACTCATTGGTTGCTCCTTGTATGTGCCCTGACTGGGGATTGGGCCTGCAACCTTGGCCTGTCCGGTGCGCTCTAACCACTGGGCACATGGCCAGGCCCCATCTATCATTCTAAACAAACTGCACTCTCCTCATCCCGTCCTCACCAGGTCGCACACATGCCTGGCGGCAATGAAGCCACTCACTCCCTGTGGATCGCTGCGTTTGTGAACTTTCAGCACAGAAACTACCGTGGACCTGCACAAGGAGAGGGAGCGTTGCTGAGACTTTGACATGGACTAGACATCAGAATGGTTAACCTGCTAATGCCCCGTTTCTGTCTCCTTTTTATAAATGACTGGGAAATAGGAAAGATGCATTTGCAAGTACTTGTTTTACATCAACTTTTATTAATATAAATGAGTACACAGTCCTTATTAAGTGAGGAAATAAAATTTGGATTTTGGCCATTTGACAGGTGAAATACACTTGAAGCTAGAGTTTCTTAGAAATTCCATTTATGTATAAAAGTCAGTTGCAAACCAAGCTGGGCTTCCCGAGAGCTGACAGGATGGAGGGATGTGAAGGAGGAGCGTGGCCGAGGTCCTGAGGCACCAACCCCGGAGGGGGCTCCAGACCTAACAAATTCTAGGGGAAAAATGGCCCCTCCGAGCGAACAGCATTGCTGGCGCCCAGGCGCCGGGGCCGCGGGACCAGGCAGCGCTGTGATGGAGAAATGGGGCTCCTGTTAGCTCCAGTGACGACATTGGTGGCCGGTGCCCTTTCCTCCTGGCCTGCTTCACAGCAGGAGTTCGGTGACAGCCTCCGCATATTGCGCAACAGTCAATTCATGTGTTAAATGCCACCCCCACCCTCCCAGCTGAAGGTCACCTACAAAATTCAAACAGCCAATTCCAGGCCACGGCCACAGCAGCAGCCCCTCTCGGACCCCCACACCTTCACCGCCATCCGACCGCCCGGAGGAGGCCCAGAGGAGACTTTTTTGCAGGAAAGATGAGACAACGGTTATCACAGGGACCTTTCAGGCCGAGGAAAAAGGAGGGACGGTTGCCTAGCAACGCAGACAGCTTCTTCCCCATTACAAAGCCCAGATCTTTTCTTAGAACAGCCTTTATGTTCTGTGCCTGTGATGTGCTCATTATGATTTCCGAGGATGTTTTTAGGAAGAAGAAAGCATTTCAGTGAGTGGAGTGAGGTGCCCAGGAGAGGCGGAGGCAGGAGCTCGCTCTCGTGCCCGATGGCAAGCACCAGGTCCACACAGGCAGAAAGTACGGCAGGGATTCCAACAGCGCTCAAGGGCCAGTGCTCTCTCCCCCGCCCCCTCCTTCCCTCCCTCCCTCCCTCCTTCCTTCCTTCCTTCCTTCCTTCCTTCCTTCCTTCCTTCCTTCCTTCCTTCCTTCCTTCCTTCCTTTCCTTCCTTCCTTCCTTCTCTCTCTCTTGTTATTATTTTTAATCCTCACTGAGGATATGTTTATTGATTTTAGAGAGAGGGAGAGGGATAGAGAAACATCGCTGCGAGAAACATCGATCCATTGCCTCTGTACGTGCCCCAAATGGGGATCAAACCGACAACCCAGGTATGTGCCCTGACCGGGACTCGAGCCCACAACCTTTCAGTGTATGGCATGATGCTCCAACCTACTGAGCCACCCAGCCAGGCCAAGTACTTTGGTTTTTAATTCCTAATGTGCAATAAGATAAGAATAGGAGGATAGAAATGTCATCAATACTGGAACAGCTCACACAAGACTTAAAAATGTATCTTCTCTTCACTAACCAAACTCGCTAAGGGGCACCGAGCCTGGAGCCCGAGCCTGTGTCCCAGGCCTTCCTGTAAGCAGCGAACAGCTGCCTCCCACGGAGAGAAGGGACAACGAGGGCCCAGGGTCAGCCACAGCCACTGAGCCGCCAGCCAACATGCCTCATCCAATGGCTTTGAGATGAGGAGTGTGAAGTAGAGGAGAGAAGAAAGTCGATCCATCAAAAATCCTTTTCACGGTTTAGGGTGAAGAGTTAGGGAGAAGACTATCCAAGACATTTTCCATCTTTTTTTCAGCTCAACTGTAGGAATGACGCACCCGTGCGTTTGCGAGGTGTGGGGGTGAAGTGGGCATGGATCACACGGTGCCACCCTCTGCCCTCCTGCTCCAGCTCACACAGCCAGAGCCTGCACCCCAACAGCCACTGTCACCCTCGTCCAAACGTGTGCACCCGGGTTTCCCCATGCCGCCAGCGGTTGGCATGTAGAGCCACTCACCTGCCCCCTGCCTGCTGACCGACGCTCCAGTCACCACGCAGCCAGGCGGCTCATTGACACACGGTGTGAGTGCCTGTGAGGGGAGGTCAGGCCCGCCTGCACGCAGGAAGGTGAGCGGGGAGCCTGCTGGCGAGGGCACAGTGCGCGGCCCCTCAGACACCTTTCTTCATCGCGCAGGACGTGCCATGGGCCCGAAGGTGGTCGGCCCGCAGGCGGACCGGCAGGTGGTCGGCCCGCAGGCGGACCGGCAGGTGTTCGGCCCGCAGGTGGTCGGCCCGCAGGTGGACCAGCAGGTGGTCGGCCCGCAGGTGGTCGGCCCGCAGGTGGTGTGAACCAACGGCAGTGCACCACTGGCCCGTGTTCTCTGGTTTGCCTGGCCTTGGACGTATGTTCCCAGACAGCAGAAGGCGGGGTCACCTGAAGACCCTCCCCCAAAAGACACTGGGAGGTGCTGGGCCCATGGCAGGCCAGCCTCTCACAGAATTAAGGGGACTGACTCCTCAGGAATCTGAAAGGAGAGGGACACCAGGGCGGGAGCCACGTGAACACCAGGGCGGGAGCCACGTGACCGCAGACGCCCAGGCCCTCGGGGGAGGGGGGAAGGCCTTGGGGCCCGAGGGGCCATGGGGGCCTGCCCGCCAGAGGCAGGAGCTGGACGTGGACCTGTACACCAGGACCCTCAGCAGGCCCACTCTCAGCGCAAGGGTCACCCAGGGACTCCACATGGGAAGCTGTTTGGATCCTGGGCCTCACCTGGTCGGAGGACGGAGGCTCACAACACATAGGTGACTGTCCCGGACTCTCGGGTGAGGAATTGCATCGTAATGATTGAGGACATTAGAGCGGGAATCAACAATATGACAAGAACAACACAGCAGGCAGATTTTAACGACTACAGATGAAGAATGTACCCCTTGAAATGGGGAACGCAATGGGTGGAGTCCATAGGAGACATGGAGAGGAGAGAGCTGGGAATCCCCGATGGCAGCGAGGCCGAGTGACAGCCCCTGGGAGGCCGGGGAGGTGCCCGACCTTCTCCCCCGGAGGGAACAGAGAGGGTGGGAGAGTCTCGTTTGAGCCACACACAGTGTGGCATTTTCTGGCACTGATGGAATACAGGACTTCTCCAGTTCAGAAACCACAGAAAGACCAGAGCGAAAAGAAAAAGAACACCAGCTCCGTCCCGGCACAAGAAAATCCCAGACCAGCAAAGTGTGGATTTAGGAGACAGTGTGGCTGACTCAGAAGGGCTCAGACCTATACGCAGCGACAGCACCGCAGGCAGGAAAACAGTCTTTTCAAAGCCACAAGAGGGGAGCCACGAGAGGGGAAGCCACAAGAAGGAAAGCCACGAGAGGAGAGCCACAAGAATCTGACCCTTGGCTCCTAGCCACAAGAGGGGAAGCCATGAGAGGGGAGCCACGTGATGCAAGCCACTAGAGGGAAAGCCACGAGAGGGGAGCCACGAGAATCTGACCCTTGGCTCCTCTGCTATGCAAGTGTGAGGATCAATCAAAGAGTTTTCCAGACACACGATTGGTAGATTTTCTGACTAAAAGACTAAAAGAGGGTATATTTCAGGTAGAAAAACAAAGACATTTTACCCCAAACTAAGAATTAGGAGAAATGGTGAAGGAAACAAAGAACACCTGTTAAAATGGAAGTCACGCAGGCCGGGGGCTCAGTGGTTAGAGCATCAGTCCTGCGCCCCGAAGGGTCTTGGGTTCGATTCCTGGTCAAGGCACATCCCTGGGTTGCAGGTTTGATCCCCGGTCCGGTCAGAGTGTGTGCAGGAGGCAACCAATCTCTGTGTCGCTCACATGGATGTGTCTGTCTGTCTGTCTGTCTCCCTCCCTTCCTCCCTTCCACTCTCTAAAAATCAATGGGAAACGTATCTTCAGGGAGGATTAACAAAAAAGAAAGTCAGTCTCCACAAGTGTGACTTTAAAAATGGTTCCTTTAAGGATAAACAGTGGGAGAGGGACCGGCAACAGCAACCTGGGCGTCCGGGAGGTGACGGAGCCCGGCCCCAGGGGCAGGCAGAGGCGTAGCTTCTGATCTCGTCCAGGCGCGGCGCTAGAGCCACCAGGACACTCACTCCGCTGTAACTGCCGACCGAAGGGCCAAGGAGGGAACGAGAACGCAGTGTCTGCAGAAGCTGAGAGACGACACAGAGGCGGTGGCGCGTCTTCGCACAACCTGCTGGGTGTGAGCTAACCAGCACAAGGTCAGGTCCTGCCAAGTGGCTTTGAACGGAAGCTGCAGTCAGAGCTGGACGAACACCCCACTTCAAGGGTGAAGGCGGAGAGGGCGGGGCCTGCTGTCAGTGACTAACACCTACTGTGCACCAGGCACACACTGGGCACTGTGCCCACGGGTCCTGCAGGACTGACCGGCTCTTCCTGGAGCGTGAGAAGCCTCGAGCAGTGAGAAGTGGGCACGGGTCGGTTTTAGCCCCGAGAGTGTCCCAGGGGCAGGTGTGACAAGGCCTCGAGGACACGACCGGGTGGGAAACTTGGCAGCCGCAGGAAAGGTTGGGAGGAGACCCAGGAGGCTCTGAAAAGCCACCCCCGCCCCAGGCTTTAGCCATGCGGCCGCGGTGGAGAGGTCCACGCCACCTCACGGACTCCAGCAGACGGGCTCCCGGCCAGGAGCAGCCCCTGTCCTCACACCTGTCCGTCCCTGTCACCCTGACTCTGGCCCTGGCCCCTGGCTCCATCTTCCTGCTCTGAGAGTCAACACAGCCCAGGACTCCCGCCACGGAACCCCACGTGACGCAGCGTGTGAAGGCTTCCCACGGCTCCCACGGGAGGAGGACACCCCAGCAGGCGACTCCCACCGGCCTCACGGTGCGGGCGAGCGGCATGTCTCCCTCGAGGCACCTGTGGCACTTCACGCCCAGGAGGCCTCTGTGTGAACGTCAGGGCAGAAAGGACGTCACGCCACGTGCAGACGAGCTCCCCGAGGGGAGGCGGAGGCCACGCCCAGGAGCGGAGCCTGTCAGGGAGGGAGCAGGACGAGGGCTGGCGCTGCCTCTCAGTGGCCTGTCATTGCCCTCGAGGACACGTCTCCGAGGAGCTCCGGGGAGCAGCTGGCCGACACGTGGTCAGTGTGGATGCGCCCAGGCCAGGGGCGTGGGGGGACGTGGCTGCGAGCGAGACCAGGCGCAACGGGCACACAGGCTCCTCGTGAGACTCGAGGCGCGTGGAGCCGCGGTCATGGGCGGGAGGCACACTGATGTGCGGGGTGCCTGTGCCAGCGCGGGGACACGGCCTCCACCCGTGGGCCGGCCACGCCCACGCCAGGTCAGTGCGGCCGGCGGGAGCTCCCGTTCTGAGGCGCGCGCAGCCTGGGGTCCCTCCCTCCGTCGTGACGTTCATTCCCCAGGCTTCCCGGGGACGGCGGCCGCCACACACACGCTCAGGGACGCCAGTGGCTGCTCAGCCCTCGTGTCCCAGGGGCAGAGGGCACGCGTGGCGCTGGGCCCACACCCCTCCCCGTGGACAAAGTGCTTCGGCAGGCTCTGCCCGCCATTGTTGGTGAAGGCCTCTGCGCTTTGCCCCGAAGGGGGACAGGATCAAATCAACGTTTTTCTTAACCCCGCAAAGCCTGAGCTCGGGCTTTTCAGCCTGCACACGCAGGGGACCCTCTGGGCCGACCGGTGGCCGCGTCCTGGGCTCCTCCGTCCATGTTACTGCCTGCACAGCTGACCCTGGCGTCCATCATGCAGGACTGGCTCCCGATGTCCGCTGAGGGCGCCAGCCTTCCAGGAAGAGACGGGTTCCCAGGGGCCCTGGACCTTCTGGAGGGGCGTGGTGGACTTCTCAGAGGGGACCCCACGCATGGACACACAGTGTGTTCATATATTTGTGTGAAGCCACCTGCCTGGGGTCCCTGCCACACGCCCGTCACCAGGCCCTGGGCCAGTGGGCTGCTGACGAGGGTCCTTCCTCCCCACTCCTCGGCCCAGATCCTCTGTCCCTGCGAACATGGGCACCCCCGCCTCCCGCCAGGCCCTGTGCTGGGCGTGGCTCCAGCCCACTCCTTCCATCTGTCCCAGACCCGGCTGGCGGGGCTGGGGCCACTGCCCAGCCCCACGGCCCCTGCAGCCCTCACCCTGCGCGCTGCTGGGTCCCGGCCACCGCGTCTTCCCTTGGGGGAAGCCCTGGCCCCAGCGCTCTGTAAAAAGGAAACTGGTCCCATTTCTTTGTCGTGACCCTCTGGCGTCTGTGAGGACAGTGTGGGTGAGGAGGCAGCGAGGCGGCCGTGCAGCCGGGGCCGCGGGCGCTGGAGGCCTCCGCAGCCGCTCTGCAGGCGAGAGGCAGGCTGAGTGCGTCGGGTGCAGAAGGTCTCAGCTCTGAGCCAAGCTCATCGGACCCGAGCCTGTGCCGTCCACGCCATGTGCTGGGCTCTCGAGGGCAGCCCGCCGTCCACACATCCTCCCCACAGCTGCCCGGGAACCCCCCTCCCCAGCTGCGTGCTGATGGCCTCTCGCCCTGAGCCCCGGTGTCCCGAGACCACCTGGATGGCCTGGGCCACTGGTCTCCTAGGGGTCCTGTCACCTGCGTGGGGCCCGCGTCCTCCGTCACCCGGTAGATCCTCTCCTCCGGGCACAGCCTCGCCGGCGCTGTCTCTTCTCCGAGATTCTGTTGCCACGGCTTCCTGGCATGTGGTCACAGCACATGCGTGTCGCTGCTGTGGACACAGTGACCTGGACAGGGCGAAGGCTCCTCCCAGACTGGCCCTGGCTGCAGGAGATGGGCTTGTCCTCCACCACTCCTTCCTGTGCCGATGCCTCTGTGTCTGCGACGGGAACGCTCCCCTGTCGCACTCTGGGAAGGTCGCGGTGACGGCCACGTTTCTGACGCCGTGGCCACTCCTCCCTCTGCTGTGGGTCCCCTTGAACCTTCCAGGTAGGACGCGCCCCTGCACCGTGTGTACACACAGTGTGTTCATATATTTGCAGCTCTGGTCACAGTGGGTCACCGTCCTGGAGCCTCAGTGCGTGAGGCTGTCGGAGTTTACGTGCCTTTGAACACAGTTCTGGTCCGCTCACCACGCGCTGCGGCCTCAGCCCTGCAAACGGGCTGTGGGTCCGGAGCTGGGAGCTGAGCCCCATCCCCTCGTGCAGAGGGGGGACAATCGGCAAACATGCTTCGTGGGGCGCAGGTGTGTGGCGTCTCCAGGCGAGGGAGAAGGCCTGGTGTGAGGACAGCCGTGGGGTGGAGGCAGCGCCTGAACCGGCTGGCAGAGTGGGCAGAGGGCAGACGGCCAGGACCCCTGAGCTCAGACAGACCCTCAAGGAAGGCCCGGCCCCCATGCAGGCCCACGTGGCACATCCAGGGTGCGCACACTCCCCCTCCATTGCCCTGCTCCTGCCCAGGCCCGCGGGGACTCCCAAGACGGCGTGCTGCACGCAGGGCGTCCTGAGCACTGAGGGCCTGCGTGTCCGCGTGGTGCCGGTGGCCGGGTGGAGGTGCACTCGGCTCTCGCGACACCAGGGCTCGGAGTCAGTGACCCCCTGCAGGGACACTTCCCGTTAGGCGTGGCAATGCCACGGCCACGCGAAGGCTAGGTCTGTGCGTGCGCAGCGCGTGCATTTCCTTGGAGAATTAACTGCCACGTGTGCGCTCACCGTGAATGCCACGCCACTTTTCTCCGTGGGAAGCGCAGTACTCCCATGTCCCATTGGGACCGAGACCTCATCGGGTTGTAACGCGTGGCTGACATCGGACACGATGTGGACCCCAGCGCTGTGGCGACCAAACACCTGACCTGTGGGCTGAGTTTCCTTTTCTAAAAGGGACAGATATTGTTGAAAACGCTTCAGTGGACTCACTGTCCGGCCACATACGTCCGTGAGGAAGCGTGTAAAGGTAGGTGGCCTGTTCCGGCGCCTCCGTCCCTGGGCCCTGCACGGGCAGAGCACAGGTGTGTGCGTGTAGCTCAGCGTGGACAGTGGCTGCTGGTCTTTGCCTCACTGCAGGCTGCCTCCCGCCACATGGCGCATCCGTCCCCACATCTGGTCCAAACGGCCCGGTCTCCTGGGCTCCTGCCCGCGGACTTGGCACCCCAAGATGGACACCCCCCCGCGCACCTCCAAATGGACACGCCCAGTTGCACCATAGCCTGTCGGGGCCTTAGGGCCTCTCCAGGCCCCACCTCCGGGCTCTGCAGCCGGACTTTTAAGTGAAAATGCGGCTTCCTGTGTCCCCCAAATTCACATGTTGAAACCTACCCCCATGGGATGGCGGCTGACGGTGCGGACTGAGGGGCGATGAGGTCACGAGGTGGCACGTGAAGGATCGGTGCCCTTGTCCCAGGAAAAGGGACCCCGGGGGCCCTCGCCCTCCACTACGGCGGACAGAGTGGGAGGCTCCTCCACCCGACTCCAGCCTCGGAGCCGTGAGAGCCACGCCTGTGGTGCTGGTCACAGCAGTGACACACGGGGCCCTGCTGTCCGTGGTCCGACTCCTCCCTCTCCATTGGCGTTAAGTAAACAACTGGGCGTCTCCCCAAAGGGAAGCGCTTCACCATCACAAAGACCCTGCGGCCGGCTCACACCGAGTCCAGGGCAATGAGTGGTCCAGTGAACCGCCCGGACCCGGGGCAGCGCCGCCCGGGCAGGCACGGCCCAGTGCGTGTGGTCTGGCCGAACCCGCACCAGACAGGAAGGAGCCTCGCTGAGACCGGGCAGCGAGCGGACCCTGTGCCTAGAGGAGACGGCAGCGAGAAGGGCTGAGTTCTGAATGTTTCTCTTAATAAATCTTGGGTTAATTATGTGCCAGTGGCAGGACACAGCCAGGGCACGCGTGTCCCGCTGAGGATGACACAGCTGGGGCCAGCGGGACAGGGAGCAGGTCCACCCTGCAGAGGCCAGCTGGCGTGTCCTTACGGAGACTGCCTGGCCCATGGGCCTCCTGCCAGGGCTGAGCCCTGGGCCCTCCCCTCCGGCCAGTGTCCCTTTGAGTCATGAGCAGCCTGCGAGGACATTCACTTTCTCAGAAGACGCTGGGCAGAAACTGGGGGAGGGACAAGTGCTATCTGTCAGTTGGAGGTTAAGGAACGCAGCGCACAGTAGGCGCTAATGCATGCCATCCCACCCTGATAACCTGCAGCACCTCCCGGGGCCGCGCGTGGGCTGGCACTCTGGGCAGGAGCAGGGCACCAGGTCACACTGCCACTCACTCAGGGGCCCCAGCAGAGGAGCCCGACATGGGCCACACCCTGCTCACTGGCTGCGCAGCCAGCTAGGGTGCTCCCGAGCCACTGTCACGATGCTGGACGCACAGGGGGAGGGCGGGGTCGGAGCGGGTGCGGGCCTTACCAGGACCATGTGGCCGGTGGAGATGTCCATGTTGGGCAGCGCCGGCTCCTCGGACCAGGACGAGGTGCTGCTCCATGCGGGAGGGCTGGGCACCGGCCCGTCACTGAACTGCGAGGACACGCTGTTGATGCGTGACCCGTGCGTGGCCTCCGGGCGGTCCGCGGTGCGCACGGCCATGCGCTGGCGACAGAGCTCCTGGGAGACAGTGGAGACGCAGGGTCAGTGCCACCTGGGCCGTGGCCTCCCAGCCCGTTCACCCCCTGCTCCTCCTCAGAGCCCAGTGCGGGCCGGGAGCTCACCCTGTGACCCAACACACACACACACACACACACACACACACACACACACACACACACACTGCACAGACCCCCTCATACTGCACAGACCCCCCCACTGCACAGACCCCCCCCCACTGCACAGACCCCCCACATTGCATAGACCCCCCCCACACTGCACAGACCCCCACACTGCACAGAACCCCCCACACACTGCACAGACCCCCTCACACTGCACAGACCCCCCCACTGCACAGACCCCCCCACTGCACCGACACCCCCCACCTGCACAGACCCTCTCACACTGCACAGATCCCCCCACACTGCACAGACCCCCCCCCACACTGCACAGACCCCCCCACTGCACAGACCCCCCCCCACTGCACAGACCCTCCCACGGCATAGACCCCCTCACACTGCACAGACCCCCCCACACTGCACAGACCCCCCCACACTGCACAGACCCCACACACTGCACAGACCCCACACACTGCACAGACCCCCCACACTGCACAGACCCCCCCACACTGCACAGACCCCCCCACACTGCACAGACCCCCCCCACACTGCACAGACCCCCCCACACTGCACAGACCCCCCCCACTGCACAGACCCCCCCACTGCACAGACACCTCCCCCCACACACACTGCACAGACCACACTCACACACAGCACAGACCACACAGATACACCCCCAGATACTCACATACCTACACGCACACACAGATTCACACACAGAGCTATATACACATACACAATGCACAAACCAGAGAGATGCACGCACACCCAGATAATCACACCGCACACACAGGTTCGGGAACAGGGGCCGGCCCAGCGCTGTGGTCACCCCGACGAGCCTCACAACCCGCTTCGTGCAGGCGCCTTCCTTTCCTGTTGGGATGTGGCGGGGGGCCGGGCGGGGGTTTACATTGTGGACTGAGATATGGAAACTGGTCCCAAGTCGGGGTGTTCAGGAAAAACACACACTTCTCTTTGGGTCTTCCCTTCCCCCCCAAACGGATGAAAGCCCGCACAGGAGAGAGTGAGTACAGGCCGCGGGAAGGACCCTGCACAGCTGACGGGAAAGCTTGCTTTTCCAACTTGACGACAAAAGACAGCGTCCGGCGTTTACGGGGAAATCTCAGGGTGGGGCCCGAGAGGCGCCAGTCAGCTCACTCCGTGTCTCGTCCACAGGTGACACCCTAACACGCCGTGGCCGGGAGGACGTGCTCAGATTCGCGGGCCACTGGGCGAGTGCCCAGCACGTCTCCGTACCACAGGGCCTTCAGAAGCTTTCTAGCATCGTGACGTGAATTCCCTGTTCTGCCCAGGGAAGGCGTCACGTGACTGGGGCCGTCAAAGTTAATCTCTATCAAGAAAAGGTTAAGTGCCCTGCTGGTTTGGCATATGCCTAGGTTGCGGGCTTTCCGTGTCCAAGGACAGCATGGTCACCCGCACGGCGGGCTTTCCGTGTCCAAGGACAGCGTGGTCACCCGCACGGCGGGCTTTCCGTGTCCAAGGACAGCGTGGTCACCCGCACGGCGGGCTTTCCGTGTCCAAGGACAGCGTGGTCACCCGCACGGCGGCTTTCCGTGTCCAAGGACAGCGTGGTCACCCGCACGGCGGCTTTCCGTGTCCAAGGACAGCATGGTCACCCGCACGGCGGGCTTTCCGTGTCCAAGGACAGCGTGGTCACCAACAATGTGGGCTTTCTGGGTGCAAGGACATGGTTTGCGCCTGCGTGCAGCCCCGCTGCTCCTCGGGCTGGGGGCTCAGGGCTGAGCTTTCCTGGGACCTCATGAGAACAAGGTGCCTCCGGGCCGGACCTGCTGGGTGCTGAGGAAGCTGCAGGCACCCAAGGTGGGAAGACGCAGCAGGCGGCCGTGCCCTTGGCCACCCCTGTGGCAGGGCTCCCGCCACCTTGTCGCCCTAACCTGGGGTGTGGGAAGGGGCAGCACACTCATCCTTGTCGTGGGCAGTGCGTGAGCATGGAACAGGCACAGAGAGGCGGCGGCCACTCCCTGCGTGCTGGGAGCCGAGGCAGCGCCACTCAGGAAAGCGGTCCTGAGTCCCCGCGAGGCCCTCGCGTGCACAGAGAAGCCACTGCCTTCGCGGGATCAGGTGGGGGACGGCCACCGCGGGGAGTGACTGTGCGGGAGCAGAAGGGGGTTCAGCCAGAGGAAACTTTTGGTGACAGACACCCACACGTGGGCTCATCCAGCACCCGCGTCCCTTCAATGGCTCTGCTGGGCCGCCTCTGTCCCCCGCAGACCCCACCCCATGAGAGCGGCGGTGCTCGGGCCGGGTCCTTGGCCGACCTGGGCGCCTCTCCTGACACTGAGGTCACAGGTCATCCGAGGTCATGGGGTCACTCCCACCAGGAGGCTGACCAAGTCTGTTTTCTTTCCTCATCCCAGTGCCTACTGTTTTTTAATCCTCACCTGAGGATGTTTTTTCCCAATGATATTCAGAGACAGAGGCAGAAAAGCGTCGCTGTGAGAGATACGCAGCGAATGTTGCCTCCCGCCCGCACCGGACCGGACCGGGATCGAACCTGTGACCCTTCGGTGTGCAGGCTGATGTTGCAACCACTGAGCACTGGCCCGGGCCCAAGTGCCTGCTCTGCAGGAAGGAGAAAGCCAATGTGTGTGAGGGAAATACCCTCCCCCACAAACACCTGTTGTCCCCAGAGCGCGGAGGGGCGAGCACTTATTTTTGGCCACAGCATGACGTGTCTCCAGGACGCTTTCCCTGGAGATGCGCCGTCTCAGGCCCTCCCAGCGCTGCCGCCCGTGCCTGCTCTGCGCTCCTTCCGTGTCGGATCTGCTGGGTGCTGAGGAAGCTGTGAGGACCAAGTGAGAGAAGGGCATGCCCCACGGGGGAGACGGACAGGCCTTGCAGGTCCCTCTCCATGGAGCAGCGTCCGTGAGCAGCGGCTCCTTGGGAGGCAGGTGTTCGGGAGCCATCCATGTCTCCGGATCAGGAAACCCACTGTCCGTGGAGGGAAAACAGCCCCAAGAGACTCAGGTCCGCACCGCCGACCAAGGGCCAAAGGCAGGGCCGGCGCCCAGGTCATCTGGGCTGCTTCCCGGCTCCGCCACCACAGCTCTGCAGCTTTGACTCAGTTCTGTCGTCTGTAAAGTGGGGCACGAGTTAAGGGGTTTGGAGGGTGAATGTGGGAACACCCGACAGTGCTGGGCACACAGGGAATGCACGGGCACTGGGCTGGGCCGAGGCTCCTGGGGTCTCCTGTGGAGACAGGAGCAGAGGTGACAGGGCGGCCTGGGCAAAGCCCCGCTCCCTCTGCTCCCCCCAGGTGGCGGCTCCCAGCCAGCCGAGCCCTCAGTCCTTGGCAGGTGACTCTCTCCCAGGGCAGTGGGGTTTGTAGGAAGAGAAGAGCAGCCTGTTTGCAGACCCCGGATGTACATGCTCCATCACAGAAGAACCAGACACGTGATATTTGTGCCACGTTGTTAAAAATACACGGCGTATTGCTTGTCAAGAACGGAAACCAGGGGCCTGCTCTGCGGGTACAGACTCCCCACCAGGAAAGTGCAAGAACCGAGCTCTGTGGCCCTCGGGCTGCCTCCAGCAAGTGCAGCCCCGCGGGCACTGGCCCTGCCCACCCCAGCACCTGGGCAGCACCCCCCCAGCACTCGGCACAGGATTTGCTTAAGCCCAGACGCCTCCCATTTTCAGAGTGAGGATTCAGATTGAGAAGCAGGGTCACCCCCACGACACAGACCCCCCCAACAATGCAGGCCCCCCACGGTGCAGCCTCCCCCACGCAGCTGCAGCCTCATTTCCCTGTGAGATGCCGCTTCCCTCATGGTGTCTGCATGTTTGGCTCAAGGCAGACACCGGCGAAGGAGGAAGTCTGAAAAGGTGCAGGTTACGCTCCTGCGGTGACTGAGGCCCCGCTGTGGCCACTAGGACACGGATGTTTAACACATGCAACATTCTACACCGACTGTGATCGCAATGAAGTGAAGTCTCAGAAGGCACGTGCGGGGAAAAGCAGGGGAGCAACGGGGCCGATAGTCAACGTCCCGAGGGATCACCCTCCTTGTCCTCCACGGTGTCAATCAGGCCGATTGTCATCGAAGCAGATTCCAGAAGGAGCTGTTCCCACGCGAGGCCAGAGTGGCCACTGGGAGCAGAGCGGAGCTTACGCTGCAGTTTGGGCGAGTCATTCTGCACAAACATCCTCACTGCAAACAGCTCCTCTGGTCGGTGTGGCTGTGGGAACGATGGGGCGTGTGCCAGGAGGGCCCCTGTCCTGGGCCTGGGTGCATCCTTACCAGAGGCTGGGGCCACAGGGCCACGGCCATTCCTGGGTGGGAAACAGGAACCCTCCATCCTCTGCCCACAGAAGTCGAAGCCACACCCGTCCTGGGGTGCCTGGGCCTGACCTGGGCAGAGCGGCGCTGTCCCGGAGGGGCTCGCCCACAGCCCCATCTCACCAAGTGTCCCGAGGCACTGCCTCACCTCCTCCCATGGGCTTCTCAATGATACGTGGATAACATGTAAACCTGACTGCGGGATAGCACACACGCATGTGCAGAAATGAACGCACACACATGCACGAGTGCACACAGAATGTGTGCACACAGACGTGCATTCACACACACAGCTACGCACGCACACGCATGCACAAGTGCACACAGATGTGCATTCACACATGCACGGCCATGCACACACAGCCATGCATGCACGCATATGCACATGGACACGCATGCACACCGTCATACACATGGGCATGCACATGGGCACACACGCACACAAGCATACACACGGACATGCACACAGGCATACATGTATACACAGGCACACATGCGTGCACACAGACATACACGGCACACAGGCACACACATGGACACACACAGGCACACACACTGGCACACACACAAGCACACATGCATGCACAGTGACTCCTATGCTGGTGAGAACTTGTCCAGGGCCGCTGTGTTCTGACCTTCCCTCGGGGCCCTCGTGTGACTCTTCACCTGACACCCTAATGGCCACCCACATGCCCGCGTCAGGTGCGCAGCTGCTTCATGCCAAGTGCTGCGTTCGAAGCCCCTTCAAAAGCCAGGGAGCAGCCCCTCAGTAAACACTGTTTGCCAAGCAGTGGTGAGCAATTTTCCCCATTTTGCAAGATGTTTTCTCAAAATAAAGCTTAACGATACAGACACATTTTAACGAACAGAAGGGAAAGCAATTTTCCACACTCTTCCCACCCCAGGACTCTGAGGAGTCTGCAGCGGGAGAGAGGGTACCAACCCGCCCGGCTCTGCGCCCGCCCTGCACGCCCTCGCCTCTGTCGCTGAGAGCAGCGGCTGTCCTGTCCCCCGCGGTCACCTCAGCGACTCTGCCTCCCAAACCTGAGAAGACATCATTGTTTGTCTCTTTTCCATCATCCTAGGTACCGAGCACAGAACGTAGGCTGTAGTCAGCGTCGCCCGCTGGGCACAGTGGCAGCCGTGGACCTGGGTGCTGCCAGCGTCTCTGGCTTCCTTCTCAGACCAGGCTGCGCCGTCACCTGGAACCCCGGCGATGGCTCCAAAGTGTCATCTCGCCACACAGGTTCCGGGTGTGGGGAAACCAGCTTTGCTGTTGGCGTCTGCCTCAGGGTGAGGCTCCGAAGGAGGGTTATTTAGTTCAGCTCCACACAATGTGCCGCTGGGCCTCCCCAGACCAGGTGGGGCCCACGGAGACCACGGACACAGCAAGGACACGCGTTCTCTTCGCTTCCACTGCTCCTGAGGAGCGTCGGGTGGTCCCGGACAGAGTTATCAGAACAGAAACAGCGTCTTCCTTCTCCCGGCCCGCGTGCAGCACGGGCTCTGCCATTACCCAAAGGCTTTGGGGAAGCTGGGGTTCAGGTGCACGGGGAGCGAGTCTAACATTTCTGGCTGCTTCCTGTGTGAGGTCTCAGTGGCAGCCCCAAGGACCCCCAACAGTCCCAGCGGCGAGACCCCAACTTCCTGGGCTCCTGTGGCTGATGGCTCACCTGAAGTTAAGCCTCTAGCGTTCCCTCAAAGTCAGAGACACCCTCGAAGTTCAGGGAGTCGACTCGGCCCCTGAGCCACGCCTTTCCTCCCAGCGCTGCGGCCCAAGCTGAACGCCAGGCCGCCGCGGCCACTGGCCTGCACCTCGAGCGCGCGGCCGCTTCTACGAGAACCTTTGTCCCTCTGGGTTCCCTTCTGGCTCAGAAGGTAAGGAATGATCGTCATCTGTCATCGCCGCCCGCACCGTTAACACTCACAGGCTCACATTTACCTACAGCTCCCGGAGCCCGGCTCGCAGGTGGGAGGTCGCAGGCCATGGCTGTCGAGTTCTGGTGGCTTCCTCCTGCCCAGCAAGTCTCCTGCTGCTCACTCGGTTCAATGCATCGACTGGTTCCACTGAGCACCATGCAGATATGGCCTCACAGGGAATTGGGGCGGGGGGACAGGACAGGGGGCGCAGAAACCAGTGCCGATGAACCAGGGGCTCCACATACAAGACGGGTGATGGAGAGGGACCTCAGGTTTGAAAGGTAAGACAAGGGCAGCAGGACAGGGCCCTGGACCCGAGGGGTGGTCCTGGCCGGGCAGAGCGGCGCAGAGGGGGTGGTCTGCAGGTGGCAGGTGGGGTGATCCAGTGACAGAGTGGGGGTGGGGCAGCCTGCACAAAGGTGCAGTCAGAAGGGCACAGGGTGCTGCAGGCGGTGAGGACCCGGCCAGAGGTCCCCCCTCCAGCGCAGCCTCTGCCTAATTAAGGCAAAGGGCAGGGCCCAAGGGCGAGGTCTGGCCCGGGTGCGGGGGTTGGGGGAGGTCCCCAAGCAGCTGCCTCTGTGTTACCAGAAACCGCATGGCCCAGTGATTCCATCTGAAGCGGGTTTGATGGAACGGGCCGGGGTTCTGAGGGCTCAGCCCGCTGCGGCATGCAGTCACCTCTGGTCCGTGAAGTGTGCCCATGGCCCCTGCACGAGCCGGGAGGGGTGACTGCGCTCCGCAGAGAGAGTGTGGGAGGCAAGCTGGGGGCTGAGCACCTGCAGTGGAGCGGGTCCCAGGGGGACCAGACCACTTGGGAGGCCCAGGGGGGCCGGGCAGGGTGGAGGGGATGACAACGGGTGTTGATTTGAAACCTGTGGACTGAAAGCCGGGGTGGGTGGCGGGGCGGGGGAGCTGGGAGCAGGACAGACAGGCCGCAGCCGGAAAAGGAAGCGTCTGAGAGACCTGACAGAGCCTGGTGCTTCTGGTTTCCCTTGGGTTTTCACAGCCCAGGTCACCTGCCATGGACTCAGGATCTTATTTTTAACCCTCACCCGAGGGCATTCCCATTGGTTTTTAGGGAGAGTGGAGGAGAAAGACAGAGAGAAACACATCCATTGGCCGCCTCCTGCACGAGGCAACCAGGACCCAGGCCATGGAGGAGCCTGCCACCGAGGCACGTGCCCTGATTGGAATCGAACCCACAACCTTTTGGTGCACAGATGATGCTCCAACCAACGGAGCCGCCCGGCCAGGGCACGCCCCGTGTTTTTATTCCCGAGAATGCGGAGAGGCTGGGAGGGAGCCCGCGCCATGCAGCCACGTGGCCGTGGCTCTGATTTCCCTCCCACGCCGCTTTGTTTCACAGACACACCTGCTCTGTCCCTCCCACTCAAGGGCGTCGCGGCTCCTGGCGGAAGGCTGTGCTCGCAGGCTCCTGGAAACTGTGACCCAGGAATAGGCTTCCTGCTTATTTATCCGCCTCATTGTCTTTACAAAAAATGAAAACGAGAAAATACACATAGAACAACTCCAACCCTTTTACATAACCAGAGGACTTAAGTCCTGTGTGTGTTAATAATCCTAGAACCTACCCCATAAACCCTTTTAATTGATTTGCAATTAAATATCATAAAGTCAATCGCAGCCTGAGCTTCGTGCCCACATTCCTCAGACACCGCCCTGAGATGCGGGCTTTGCTTTCTAACAGCAATGCCCGGGCCTCTTCCTTTTCCTGCTCTCCAAAGAATCTGGCACACGGACACGCACAGACACGCCGGACGCCTGGTTCCGCTGGTGGTGTTGCTGTTTATATTGAAAACCTCCGAGAGGATGCTTTTGCACAACTGACACCATCCCAGGGAGGTGGTTTGTCCGAACGTCTCATTCTTCTAAGGAGACAGAAGCAACCAGGATCCCCGCCTTAGTTATCGGCAATCCTCCTGGAGAGGAGGCCCCAGCGGGGAGTTCAATGTTTTAGCAACAAAGTTTAAGAGCAGCTAATGAATGGGGAAGAGAAACCCTATTAAGTAGCTTTCTAATAAGGTAACACAGTGGTGACTGCTACATCCCCGAAGGAATGACTGATGCTGACAGACTTCCCTCATCGCAGACAGACCCCCCGGAGAAGCTGCTGTCTGTGCCTGGAATTCTGTCCGTCCCTCTCCGATCTGGGTTCAGCCTTCTCTGCCTCCTTGGTCTAAACCTCAGCTCTGAGAACACTGCTCCGTCTTTTGCCCCAAACGCACGCTTCTGGCTTCACGGGCTCTGTCTCCCCGACGCCCTGCTACCGGCTCTCTCCCTCTGAGCCTCTCGGTCACCTCCTCCGGGAAGCCCTCCTTGACCACCCCAGGCTCCCCTTGCTCCATCATGGCTCTGCTTGTCTCGACCGCCACACTTATCACAGTTTCACGAACTGCTGGTTCACAAACGCGATTCTTTTCATCAGGAGAAATAAGCGTCTGGAAAGAGACCTGCTGGGCCATTCTAAGTCCCTCCAGGCGAGCCCCGGTCTATGTAGATGCAGGCGTGGGCACTGCCCAGCAGGTGTGCGGGCTACAGGCAGAGCTCCAATGCCGCTGCTGCCTGGGTGGGAAGGAGGGTGCAGGGCCGAGAGACCAGAGAACTCCAGGTAGAAGGGTGTCAAGGTCAAGTGATGCCAAGGTCAGCCTCATCCCTGGGCAGGGTACGGCCAGGCCCGTGGGACCACGCTGCACCGGTCTGCTGGTCAGGCTCATGCGCGTCAATGTCCCTTGTGGGACACTGGGAGCCACGGTCCCTGCTGCCTCTCCTGGTCTGACTGTGCTCCTGCATGTCCCGGATGGCTCCAGCTGTCACCCTTATTCCACCCCTCCCGTGTTTCTCACTGTTACTTACGCCCAAGCACGTGCTGTGCCAAGAGGCGGCCCGGGAGGCATTTCTGTGCAGAGAGCGGCTCTCCAGTGCCAGTCAAGGGCTCATGCTGAAGTGGAGGCCGGTGTCTCTGGTGCAGTACCCCGTGCCCGTCTGCTGGGCTGTTCACAGCTGCCAGCCCCTGCTGTCCCTGGAGACTTCACCCGCCCGTACAGGTGGCCTGCAGGCAGGAGGTTCCCCTCCCAAGGGGGGTGGGGGCTGGAGAGGTTGGAGATGAGCTTCGTCTCCTTCCTGGGTCTGCTGTACTCCGGGGGGCCTCCATCTCCCACCCTCAGCCCAGGTACCCGCCCTCCACAGTCCCTCCCCCGCACCGTCTACGCCCCTGCTGAATCTACTCTCCCCTTGCTCCTCCCACCCTTCCCCCAACGCCCATGCCTGGCCTGCACAGAGCACCTCTCCCCCAAGAGCTCCAGGCTGCACCCTCAGGGTGACACGAGAGCCACCCTCCCCGGCGGGCGGTGGTGACAGAAGATGACCTGGACTCCATCTGCAGCCTCTGGCCCTTCCGCGGGGGCACAGATCCGTGGGGGCACAGATCCCTGGGGACACAGACCCGCAGAGCACAGACCTACGGGGGCACAGATCCCTGGGGGCACAGACCTGCGGGGGCACAGACCTACGGGGGCACAGATCCATGGGGGCACCGACCCTCGGGGGCACAGATCCATGGGGGCACCGACCCTCGGGGGCACAGATCCGTGGGGGCACAGACCCTCAGGGGCACAGATCCGTGGGGGCACAGACCTGTGGGGGCACAGACCCACGGGGACACAGATCCGTGGGGGCACAGACCCTCGGGGGCACAGACCCGCGGGGGCACAGATCCGTGGGGGCACAGACCCTCGGGGCACAGACCCGTGGGGGCACAGACCCGTGGGGGCACAGACCTGTGGGGGCACAGACCCATGGGGGCACACATCCGTGGGGGAACAGACCTGTGGGGGAACAGACACTCGGGGGCACAGACCCGTGGGGGCACAGATCCGTGGGGGCACAGACCCTCGGGGGCACAGATCCCTGGGGGCACAGACCCTCGGGGGCACAGATCCGTGGGGGCACAGACCCTCGGGGGCACAGACACTGGGGGCACAGACCCTCGGGGGCACAGACACTGGGGGCACAGATCCCTGGGGGCACAGACCCTCGGGGGCACAGATCCATGGGGGCACAGATCCGTGGGGGCACAGATCCTTGGGGGCACAGACCCTCGGGGGGCACAGACCCGCGGGGGCACAGACCCTCGGGGCACAGACCCTGGGGGCACAGACCCTCGGGGGCACAGACCCTCGGGCGCACAGACCCTGGGGGCACAGACCCACGGGGTTTGCTGACCTTGGCCCCTCCTCCAACCCCTTCCTCAGAGCGCCTCCCGCACAGGGCAGGCTGAGGTCCGTCCTCCCGGGGGTGCCCCTTGTTTTGCAGTGTCCTGCGTCGGGTGCAGAGGAGGTGCCCTCTGTCTGAATCAGGGCCCCAGGAGGGAGCCCGTGTGAGGTGGACGGACACACCTGGGAGGGGAGGGCTGGCAAGGACCTGAGCGCCTGGGACCCCCACACACGCCAGGTCCACAGCGGAATCGAGCGTTGAGACGCCTGACACTCCCATGGCCTGGACTGACATCCAGGGGCCCAGCGAGGAGCACAAAGCTCTCCCTTGGACTTGGCGGGTGAGAGTGTGGGGCAGAGCGGCCTGGCCCGAGCTGGGGGCCCGTGAGCTCAGCACTCGGAAGGAAAGGCAGTTAAAGAGGAAAGTGCAGCAGGAAGTGCGGGTGCAGAGACCAGAAGACGGGCTGGGCGCTGGACACCCCACCCACTGGGTTCCTTCAGCGCCTCAGGGCCCCAGGGGACGCACTTGGTCCTGAGCTCAGAGCCTCGGGGGAGAGGCCCCGCCTGCACCTGTCCCGGGTGCGGAGGGCCAGGGGACCTCGGTCCTGATTGGACTCCGCTGCCGCCAGCGGGGAGGCCAGCACAGCCGCCCGGCCCCCGGGAGTGGACAGGTGACCAGTGTTGGCTTTCAGAGCGCCTGGTGGACGTGGCCAGTGGGCGCGGTGACCGGCGTGGGGAGGGAGCCTCCCGGGTGCAGGCGGGTCTGAGCGAGCGCGGCGGCAGGCATTTGCTGGGTAAACGTGACGGGAGGTGGCGCCTTCCTCAGCGCCCACCTGCCCCACTTCTGAGCCAGTGAGGACCCGGGGGCCATGGAGGCCACGCTGACGCTCCCTTCCTCCCAAAGCCACTTCCTGTCCTTCCTCATGAAACGGTTTTCCAGCGAAAGCAGGCCTGCCGGGGGCTGCCGAACGGAGCACACAGCCATGACTTCAGACCAGCAGCTCAGACCCCATCCCCCGTCTTCCGTCTTCCAAACAGCGGGGGCCTGCTGCCTTCGGTGAGCCTGCCCTGAGCGCTCCCGTCTCTTCAGGAAGGGCTGCCCCTCACCTTCCTGTGCGGGCACATCTGCGTGATGCTCCAGACTCTGCCTCCACTAGACCTTCCCACGGCGTCCCCAGGGCGGGAGCTGTTTGCTGAGAAACCGCATTGCATAGAAACCAGCGGGCAGCCTGTGGGCCCTGCTTTTGGGAACTGCAGTGTGAAAGTGCAGGTTTATGGGAACATCACACTGTGAACGCGCGCCTTTCGGAAAACAGTCCGACTCCGGGCGGGAGGCAGAGACACCTCGGCTGGCTCCATGGCCGGCCGGCAGCCACTGCGGCCGACGTGCAGACACACGGGCTCTGGGATCACGTCCTTTGCTCTCCTCGTGGCCGAGGCCGTGCGTTCCCTGAGGAGCCTGGGCACCCAGTCAGCGCCCGCGTCAGCCGGCGACGTCCCGCTGTGTTCGGGGTCTCTGGGCGCAGGGAGCCGTGGCGAGCCCTCACCCCCGGGGCCTGGCCTCGATTCGAGGAAGCGAGGCGCTCACTTGCAGAACCACGTGGGTCCTTGGACATCTCAGGATACTCCACCTACGACAGCAGCGCCCCCCTTGACTGACTCGCAGGAGTGGGAGGAAATGTCCTCTACTGGCTGCTCAGGGCGCCCTTCCGTTTGTGAGGACAGATTTGCTTATTGGGTATTTGCAAAATAAATGATTTTGACCCAAAAGTTTAAGTAGAAAGCAAAGGAACACCATTCTGAGACCACAGCTGACCAAGGGAACCGGGACGTCCTGCCCTCTTGCCACCTCTGTGCCGACTGGTTACACTCACCACCTGGGAAACGCAGGCCCTTCACGTGGAGCCAGGACCATCAGCCAACATGCACCCATCCTGCCCGTGGGAGCCCAGCTGGCCCTCGCCAGGTGCACCGGCTCACAGGGGCATCAGCCTGAGCCGGGAGCACCCGACCGGCAGCACCCCACTGGCAGTGCACTGGTGTGCGCTGAGTGGCTGTTTACCCGTGTCCCGTTGCCCAAACGCCTGCTCTCCCGGTGCGGGACCCAAGGTGACGGACACCTGCTGCTGCTGTGCGGTAAACACAGACCAGAACGCGAGATCTGCAGGAGTCCCAGGCTTGGGGGCCGGCGAGCCCGGAACTTGTGCTGCGAGGTGATCAGAGCCTCCAGGACCTGGTGCTGCATCAGAGCCCGGACAGCACCGGAAGGAGAGGCCTTCTCGCACCAGCTCCACTCGGCCAGCGGCACAGGCGCACACCACGCAGCGTGCGTGAGGGCACGGCACACCAATAGCACCATTCTTTGGTGCCTGTGCACTACTCTCAGTGAGCATATGTGTAAATGTACACATGCATGTACACACATAGACAGCCAATCCTCGAACAACATGGGTTTCCACGGCAGGGTCCACTTCACGTGGATTTTTTTCAGTAAATACGGTAAATGTATTTTCTCTTCTGTACGATCTTAACAGCACTTTCTCTTCTCTAGCTTACTTTACTGTAAGAATACAGTGTGTGACACACACACAGCAAACAAAACATGTGTTAGCTGACTGTTGTTGGTAAGGCTTTTGGCAGCAGCGGGCTCTTAGTCGTTAAAGTTTTGGGGTCAAAGCAAAACACAGATTTCCGTCTGCATGAGGTTGGGAGTCTTGTTACTCAAGGCCAGCTGTATACATTATAAGACTAAAGGCCCGGTGCACAAAATTCGTGCACAGGGTGGGGGCGGGTGTCCCTCAGCCCAGCCTGTATCCTCTCCAATCTGGGACCCTTCAAGGGATGTCTGACCACTGGGATCGGGCCTAAACAGGCAGTCGGACATCCCTCTTACAATCCAGGACTGCTGGCTCCCAACCACTTGCCTGCCTGCCAGCCTGATCACCCCCTAACCTCTCCCCTGCCAGCCTGATCAATGCCTAACTGCTCCCCTGCTGGGCCGATTGCCCCTAACTGCCCTCCCCTGCTGGTCCGGTCACCCCTAACTGCCCTCCCTTGCCAGCCTGGTCACCCCTAACTGCCCTCCCTTGCCGGCCTGGTCATGCCTAACTGCCCTCCCCTGCCGGCCTGGTCGCCTCCAACTGCCCTCCCCTGCAGGCCTGGTCGCTCCTAACTGCCCTCCCATGCAGGCCTGGTCCCTCCCAACTGCCCTCCCCTGCAGGCCTGGTCTCTCCCACCTGCCTTCCCCTGCCAGCCCAGTTGCCCCTAACTGCCCTCCCCTGCCAGCCTGGTCACCCCTAACTGCCCTCCCCTGCTGGCCTGGTCACCCCCAACTGCCCTCCCCTGCCGGCCCGGTTGCCCCTAACTGCCCTCCCCTGCCTGCCTGGTCACCCCCAACTGCCCTTCCCTGCTGGCCTTGTCACCCCCAACTGTTCTCCCCTGCTGGTCTGGTCCTCCCCAACTGACCTCCCCTGCAGGCCTGGTTCCCCCCAACTGCCCTCCCCTGCAGGCCTGGCCCCCCCAATTGTCCTCCCCTGCTGGCCTGGTCATCCCTAACTTCCCTTCCTTGCCAGCCTGATCACCCCTAACTGCCCTCCCCTGTAGGCCTGGTCCCTCCCAACTGCCCTCCCCTGCTGGCCTGATTGCCCACAACTGCCCTCCCCTGCTGGCCATCTTGTGGCGGCCATCTTGTGTCTACATGGGGGCAGCCATCTTGTGTGTTGGAGTGATGGTCAATTTGCATATTACATCTTTATTATATAGGATGATGTGCCAATTTGGGGGGAAAAGAAAATAAAGAAGTTGGCTATTTTTGATAATGAAGTACAAATGTAATCCAAATAGATTATGTTTTATATATTTAGAAGAAAAAATAACACTTACTAAAACAGTGGAGGAAAGTTTGGTGGCAGTATTTCATTTAAAAAAATGACCTTTAAAAACAGATTCCAGTTCTTCTAAACGTTAGTGTGCCCAGTTCTTCCAAGTGTGAACAAAGTAAGCGAAGACGGATTCTCCAGTGGCACCGTGACATCTTGTTAAGTGTCCAAGTGTGAGAGCTCATCAAGAAAGACGAGGTAAAGCAAACCAAGTATCACGCATTCACAGCAAGCCACGAGCGCTTTCAAATCCGAGTCTGTCTATAAAGACTTGTATTTTGAGGAAGAAAAATGTTATAACAAGTTTGCGTGATAATCTAATAACATGAAGTATGGGTGGCCCCTGAACCCCACGCCTCACCCCTGTGCTGCGGGGACGTCACTACAGCGGTCCCTCAGTGTTTGTGGGGTGGTTTCAGCCGCCCCCAATCCTGAGCTCAGGTCCCTCCCGTAAAATGGCCCCAAACAGTGGCCGCAGTCTGTACTCTCAGCCCCGGGTCCCCAGCCTAGAACAGGAAGTGCAGTTTCTGCCAGGGCTGGTTGAATTCAACAGATGTGAAACCTGGGGCACGGGCAACTGTAGGCATATCTACTGCAAAAGACCCACGTGTCAGTGGGTTCCCGCAGGTCGAGGGACAGCTGGGCTCACAGCTTTGAAACACTTTTAAGCCAAGTGCATGGGTCACACGGGAGCAGGCCCACAAGCACACGGGTTCTGCGCGGATTGCCTGTGACCACGGGATGGATGCTAGGAGGCGTGCATTGGGGCGAGGGGGACGGATGCTTCCGGAAAGCAGTGTGAGGGCTGCCCTGGGAAGTGTTTGCGGTGGCGCTGCCACTGTGCTCTCTGTGGGGACACGTGGGTCTCCCAACTCTCCAGGAAGAAGGGGCCATCCACACAGAGGTCAGAGGTCAGGTGCCTTCCTCAGAAACAGCCCTTGCCCTCACTCGGAGGCCTGTGCATCGCGTCCTGCAGAAGGACGCCGGCTCTTTCCTTTAAAGAATCTTGGTACCTGGCTGGTTGCTCAGTGGTTAGAGCGCTGGCCAGTGTACCAGAGGGTCTCAGGTTTGATTCCTGGTCAAGGGCACGTACCTGGGGTGCATGTGGGAGGCAACCGATCAACGTCTCTCTCTCTCTCTGAAAAATATCATATCCTCGGGTGAGGATAAACAACAACAAAAAAATCACTTCATGTTCTGACACTAACTACCATTCTATCATTCTTAGGGCACTGACTTCTAACCTAACAACACCATCATCTTTTTCTCTTTCAGAAACTTCGTAAAATGTATCCAGTGACTCCATCACACCCCATGGAATAAAGCAGAATATTAACCTGTTTCATCTCCCTGGGCCCCCATGACGAGAGAGACGATGAGGTTCATCCATAACTCATTTGTAGTCTAGCATTAGCCAGCGCGGAAGTCAGTGATTACAAATACAGCACTGAGACGCCACCTCATCTTGGTCAGTGCACAACATGGCGCCTTACAGCCTCCTGGTGACCCGGCTGCAGAAAGCCCTGGGTGTGCGGCCGGACCATGTGGCCTCAGTCCTGTGCCAATGGGCCAAGGTGGCCATGAGCCACTCGTACCCAATGATGACACCCACCATGACCTGCAGGAGAAGAACATCGATATTGTTTGCAAACGCCTGAACCGGCCTCTGAGCCTCTCCGAGAAGCTTGTGTATGGACACCTGGGTGACCCAGCCAATCAGGAGATCAAGCGGGGCAAGACGTACCTGTGGCTGCGGCGGGACCGTGTGGCCAGGCAGGACACCCCGGCCCAGATGGCCATGCTGCAGTTCATCAGCAGTGGGCTGCCCAAGGTGGCTGTGCCATCCACTGTCCACTGCGACCATCTGACCGAGGCCCAGGTCGGGGTGAGAAAGACCTTCTTCGGGCCAAGGACATAAACCAGGAAGTGTCTAATTTCCTGGCAACTACAAGTGCCAAGTATGGCGTGGGCTTCTCTGGCCTGGCTCTGGAGTCATTCACCAGATCATTCTGGAAGACTAGGCATATCCTGGGGCTCTTCTGATTGGCACTGATCCCATACCCACAATGGCGGGGGCCTGGGGGCCATCTGCATTGGAGTCGGGGTGCTGATACAGTGGACGTCATAGCTGGGATTCCCTGGGAGCTGAAGTGCCCCAAGGTGATTGGTGTGAAGCTAACGGGCTCACTCTCCGGTTGGACTCACCCAAAGGTGTGACCTTAACGGAGGCAGGAATCCTTACAGTGAAAGGTGGCATGTGCGCTACTGTGGATACCATGGACCTGGCATGGCGACCATCTGCAACATGGGCGCAGAAATCGGGGCCACACTTCAGTGTTTCCTTACAACCACAGAATGAAGACTTAGCTGAACAAGACAGGCTGGACGGACATTGCCAGCCTAGCTGAGGAGTTCAAGGGTCACCGGTACCTGACCCTGACTGCCATTGTGACCAAGTGATTGAAATTAACCTTAATGAGCTGAAGCCACTCATCAACGGGCCCTTCACCCCTGACCGGCTCCCTCTGTGCCATAAGTGGGCGCTGTGGCCGAGAAGGAAGGCTGGCCTGTGGACATCAGAGTGGCTCTGGTCGGCAGCTGCACCAACTCCAGCCATGAGGATATGGGACGTTCAGCAGCTGTGGCCAAGCAGGCACCGGCTCACGGACTCAAGTACAAGTCCCAGTTCACCATCACACCCAGCTCTGAGCAGATCCCCGCCACCACTGAGCGGGACAGCTCTGCACAGGTCCTGAGGGATGTGGGCAGCCTTGTTCTGGCCAATGCCTGTGGCCTCTGCATTGGCCAGTGGGACAGAAAGGACATCAAGAAGGGGGAGAAGAACACAATCGTCATCTCCTACAACAGGAACTTCACAGGTCTTAATGACGTGAACCCTGAGACCCATGCCTTCGTCACATCCCCAGAGATTGTCACAGCCCTGGCCATTGCTGGCACCCTCAAGTTCAACCCAGAGACCGACTTCCTGACAGGCAAGGATGGCAAGCAGTTCAAGCTGGAGGCTCCAGATGCGGATGAGCTTCCTCACATGAATTACGATTTTGACCCTGGGCAGGACACCTACCAGCACCCTCCCAAGGATGGCAGTGGGCAGCGGGTAGATGTGAGCCCCACCAGCCAGCATCTGCAGCTCCTTGAGCCTTGTGACAAATGGAATGACAAAGACCTGGAGGACCTTCAAATCCTTATCAAGGTCAAAGGGAAGTGTACCACTGACCACATCTCAGCTGCTGGCCCCTGGCTCACGTTCCATGGGCACCTGTACAACATCTCCAACAACGTGCTCATTGGTGCCATCGACATTGAAAATGGCAAGGCCAACTGTGTGCAGTGCCGTCACCCGGGAGATCGGTCCTGTCCCTGACACTGCCTGCTACTGTAAGAAACATGGCATCCGGTGGATGGTGACTGGAGACGAGAACTATGGTGAGGGCTTAAGCCGGGAGCATGACGTGAACCCTGAGGGGGTCGGGCCATCATCACCAAGAGCTTTGCCAGGATCCACGAAACCAACCTGAAGAAGCAGGGCCTGCTGCCCCTCACCTTCACTGACCTAGCCGACTACAACAAGATTCACCCCAGGACCAGCTGACCATCAGGGCCTGAAGGACTTTGCCCCTGGCAAGCCCCTGAAATGCATCATCAAGCACCCCAATGAGACCCAGGCGGCCGTCCTCCTGAACCACGCCTGCAACGAGAGCCAGATGGAGTGGTTCCGCGCTGGCAGTGCCCTCAGCAGAATGAGGAGCTGCAGCAGCAGGTCCCGCCCGCCCTCAGACTCAGCTGCCAGTGTCACCGCGGAGTGCTGCATGTCACCAGAAACAGATCTGACCCGACCCATTCGGCTTCCTGCACTGAGAAGGCATGGCCAGGCCTCCTGCCCACCCGCCCTCAGCCATGGTGGGAGGATTGCTAACCTGCCTTCCCATTTTTAGTTTGGTTCAGATCCTGGGCACCTCCATGCAGCTGTATATATGTATTTATTTATTTATTTATATTTTATTGATTTCAGAGAGGAAGGGAGAGGGAGAGAGAGATAGAAACATCAATGATGTGAGAGAATCATTAATTGGCTGCCTCTTGCACGCCCCCTACTGGGGATCGAGCCCACAACCCAGGCATGTGCCCTTGGCCAGAATCGAACCTGGGACCTTTCAGTCTGCAGGCTGACGCTCTATCCATTGAGCCAAACCAGCTAGGGCAGCTGTATTTATTTTTGATGACAAGACTCCTATCTAAAGTTTCTCTCTTGTCTGATCATTTCACTGGTGGCTGAAGGATTTTAAAGAACCTTTTGATCTTGCAAGGAAAATAAGAATCCACATTCAGTGACTGTTAAAAAAATAAAAAAGAAAGCATTGAGGCAATAAGGTATTTTTTCCTGAAATTATTGTTTTAGGTTTGCAATATATTCTTTAAAACTTCTCAGACACATCTTGAAACTTGATGGGGTCTCAATGCAGCAGCAGAACCCACGAGTCATGGATCCTGATGAATACCTGTTCCCGGCACATGCAAACCCCTCCCTGCGTGGGCTCTGCCACCGGCCCTTGAAAAACTCCATCTGAACTGCTCGGGTCCACGTAAAATTGGATAGAAAACAGCATTTTAAAAATCCTCACCCAAGGATATGTTTTTGATTTTAGAGAGAGAGAAACATTGATCAATTGTATCCCGTACCCACCGCAACCAAAGATCAAACCTGGAACTTAGGCATGTGTCCTGACTGGGAATCGAACCTGCAACATTTTGGTGTATAGGATGACACTTCAACCAACTGAGCCACCTGGCCAGGGCAGGAAATAGTATTTAAAAAATTTTTTTATTGATTGCTTTTAGAGAGAGAGAAACATTGATTTGTCATTCCACTTATTTATGCATTCATTGGTGGAATCTTGTATGTGCCCTGAGCAGGGATTGGAACTGCAATCTTGGTATATCTAACCAACTGAGCCACCTGGCCAGGGCCAAAACAGTATTTTTGATTCAAGTTTGTGAATCTGTGGATTTGGAGGGCTGACTGTTTTAGGCCATCATCTATATAATAAAAGCATAATATGCTAATTAGACCAGACATCCTTCCGGACAAAGCCAGGGCTGTGAGGGAAGCCTGGGTCCTGGGTGCCAGAGGGAAGCTGGTGCCGGCAGCTGGTGGATGGAAGGCCTACTCTTGCACGAATTTCATGCATTGGGCCTCTAGTCTATCTACACTAATAAAAGAGAAATACACAAATTGACCATCACTTTGTGACACCCACCAGCCAATCAGGAGTGAGTATGCAAATTAACCCAACAAAGATGGCGGCAGCCCTGCCCCCCAGCCACTCTGGGGCTCTCGGCAGCACGCATGCAGGTTCGAAGCAGCTGGGTGGGGTGGGGCGGGATGCCTGCTATGAGAGAGAGGGCGGGGAGGGGCGGGACGGAGGGAGCTACAGGAGCGGCACTCCGGCCGGAGCGAAGACTGAAGCGGCGCCAGAGCGAAGGCCTGGGTCCCAGGTGCCAGAGGAAAACCAGTGCCAGCAGCCAGGGGAAGGAAAGCCTACTGCATGAATCTTTGTGCAATGGGCCTCTAGTCCTATATAATAAAAGGCCAATATGCAAATAGACCAAAAGGTGGAACAACTGGTTGCTATGATGTGCACTGACCACCAGGGGGCAGACGCTCAATGCAGGAGCTGCCCCCTGGTGGTCAGTGCGCTCCCATATGGGGAGCACTGCTCAGCCAGAAGCTGGGCTCACGGCTGACAAGTGCAGTGGTGGCGGTGGGAGCCTCTCCTGCCTCCACAGCAGCACTAAGGACCCCTTGGCAGATGTCCAACTGCTGGCTTAGGGCGCAGGCTGGGATGAGGGACCTCCCCATCCCCAATGCACAAATGTCGTGCACCGGGCCTCTAGTACATAATAAAAGGCTAATATGCAAATTGACTGAACAGTGGAACAACTGGTCACTATGACACGCATTGACCACCAGGGGGCAGATGCTCAACACAGGAGCTGCCCCCAGGTGGTCAGTGTGCTCCCACAGGGGGAGCGCCACTCAGACAGAAGCCAGGCTCATGGCTGGCGAGCACAATGGCGGTGATGGCAGCACTAAGGATGTCTGACTGATGGCTTAGGCCCGCTCCTAAGCCATCAGTCGGACATCCCCTGAGGGCTCCTGGACTGCGAGAGGGCACAGACCGGGCTTAGGGGATCGCCCCACAGTGCACAAACTTCGTGCACTGGGCCTCTAGTTTCATATAAAGGACTTGAGCATCTGTGGATATTGGTGTTGGGGGTGGGGCTGGAACCAATCCCCTGTGGGTACTGAAGGACGACTGAAGTTTTGGGGGAGGCAAAAGTTATATGTGGATTTTTTTACAGCATGGGTGCCCCAACTCCTGTGTTGTTTGGGGTTGACCATACACTATGTGAGTTCTTAATACATGACTCAGGTAAGTTTAGAGCCGAAATCATGAAATCTGTAGCCTCATTTGCTGATCCTGCTCTGCCAAGCAACCAAAACAGCACCACGGCCCGACCCTGGCCTGTTCTCCAGTAAACAGTCCATGTCGCTGGGGGACCTCACGTTCTATCAGGGTGGTTCCCTGAAAGCGATTTTGTAGCGATTTCAACCCTCAGCCACCAGAAACACCTTTACAATAACTTCATCTCTAAATTTTCCTAGATCGCATTTCTAAAGGAAAAAAATTTTTTTATTAATCTGGATTGATGAAAGGCAAACATTTCATTTATTGTCTGTTCTTTTTAAACAAACCAGGCTCATTATAGAATCAATATCAACTTAACCACCCTGCCCCCGAGAAGAGCGGAAAGGTCACTCTGAGAAATTCAAACACTTTTCCTGCTGGAAGGGCCTAATTTTAATCACAGATACTATTAATTAGGGCTGTCACTGGGACAATTTTTCTTTAATGATCACAAACTCAGTTCTAAGTATGCATTTTCAACCTGCATTTTGGTAAAAATTAGCCTTTTCTGCATGCGAGTCCAAGCTTTCCATTCTATCAATATTTTATATTTGAATTTCAAAGTGTATCAAAGGACGCCAGGCTCTCTAATGGCTGCCCGCACGCTCTCCCACGGAAGAGCGCCGTGTGATCATTTATTTATGTCCGAGCAGGAGGCCCAGAGGAGCCGTGTCCTCCACGGAAGCTCTGCCTCCCCAGACTCTCTGCTAAGTTCTCAGTGGTTTATGTGACATCTTTTGCCAGGCTCCTTCAAATGTGATTTTTCTTTTGCTTTCAAGCAGAGTTGCACGGGCGATGGGAGCGCCCCACCCACATATCCGAGTCGCCATTTCATTATAAGACAGGGGTGACCAGGCTGTGACCCCTCCAGAAAAAAAGAGGGTTATCCATTCAGACAGCACCAACAGTCTTGAAATGGGAAAAAGCCACCTCCTGGCCTCATCAGCCTAGAAATTTTATGGCTCCAGTCGCTCTGCACTGGGAGGGGCCCAGGCACTCAGAGGGGCTAGGAGGGGCCTTGAAGAACAGGGGTTGGGAGCGTTTCCCATGTGACTCTGATGATAGGAAAATAATAACTAACACACAGGGTTGTGAAATAGGTCGTGTTGTTTATAAGGCTTGTTACACGTCATAGTCATGTGATTAGAGAAAACGCAGGCTCATCCAATGGGAGAAATCTTTGCCAAGTATATCCTGATTAGATGTTTAAATGATGATTCAGTACATTACTGTCCCAAGTGGGGAATACACTTGGAGTGAAATGGTATTTTATGTTAAAAGAAATCGGATGCCCTAACTTGTCTATATTCTGGGCTTGCACTGCGGCTCAGCCGGGAGGCTCAGTTCCTCACAGGACTTGACTGAGTGTGGCCGTGGACATGATACGGTTTCTGGAATGTCTGTGAACTTGTGTAGGTTCGTTCTGTCTGCACCTGCTTTCCTCGCGTCCTCACTGGCTTCCGATGTGTCCACATCCCCAGCACACACTGCAGACGGTCCCCATGGAAACAGCGTCGCTTACTTGCCTTTTTCACCGTTAGACCCCACTTTATCCAAATCAGAGCAGAGGTGCCGATGGGACAGGGCAAGGATCTTTTCATACACAACACCCAGGAAGTCCGTGACGTAGGGGACATCTTCAAACACCCACACAACCAATCTATCTTGCAATTCTGACATTTCCCATTAACAGTGGCCGAATGGAGAAAGGTACCAGGTGAGCCATGTTTCATGCATTGTGCTTTTTTCCACGTTTCTAATGAGCATCCCGCTTTCCCGGCTAACGCGAGACTATCCAAGAACAAGCATGCATGAATGCAGAACGTGACAGCCGAGGTTTCGAGGTATTTACCAAAATGCTAAGAAGTGTCAAACTGTCCTCAGAAAGGCGCCTAGGAATGAGAACTGCGGGGGGGGGGGGGGGGGGGGGGGCAGTAGTGAGTGAGGCCATGTGTGTGACCTGTCTGTTCACAGAGGAGGAGCAGCGCTGGGCGGGCAGGAGGCCCTTTACCTGGTGGACGCCCGGAGGGCAGTGCTGGGCAGGGGGCCCGTTACCTGATGGGCGCCCAGAGGGCAGTGCTGGGCAGGGGGCCCGTTACCTGATGGGCGCCCGGAGGGCAGTGCTGGGCAAGGGGCCCGTTACCTGGTAGGCTGCGGTGGCGTCGGGGCCCGGGTCGCCCGCCAGGCCCCAGAGCTTCTCCCTGAGCCTGCGGTGAGAGTCGTGGCGCAGGCAATAGATGACCCCCGATGCCAGCAGGACGCCCAGGATGGCAGCAATGGACAGCAGCGTGAGCACCAGGAACTTAGCAGAGTCCTCCTGCTCCGCGGGGCGAGGTGGGAGCTTGAGCTTGCTTTTCTGTGGAACAGGAGAGAAGCCTGTTAGTCCCTAAGGAAGCGCCCCCCCAAACACCTCCCTTTCTGCCCAGCTTCAAAGGTAAACCAGGAGGCGACGCCCCTCAGAGCGGCCGGATGGCTGCGGGGTGCTGGAGGGCGGTCAGAGCAGGCTTGTGCCTTCTGGGGGCCATTTTTCAGATTTAACAAAACATAGTATTGGGTGCCTTGAGTAAATCAGGACGCCCCTTCTTTTGAACAGGTGGTTGGGGATACAGCCTCCCAGAGTGCACCCCGCTTGTTGGGGTGGAAGGACAATGCAGGCCGTCGCCCCCTCCCCCAGCGGGCAGCCTGCTGCCCGGGGAGCAGCGCGGAAGTGGGGGGTCTGCGCCTGCAGCCAGCGGCCTGGCCTCGGGGTCCTGGGCTGTGCTGGGGGTCCTGCCCCGGGGCCTGGACCTGGCCGGCCTCCCGGCGCCCTCAGGGTGCCGCCCACACTGTCTCGCAGGCTTCCCCAGGGCGGGACGCGGGCCTTTGGGGACACTGGCCAGGAGCTCACTGCGGTCGGCCCTCCCGGTGGCTCTGGGGTCGTGGCCCGCGGGCGGGTGATCCAGGAGCTCCCTCCCCCTGGCCGCCGGGGGGGCGGGGGCCGCCGGTACCGGCCCTGGACGGGACGCGCCCGGAGGCTCCGGGCAGGTCAGGGGTGCGCACCGGGGGCGGGGCGCGGGGAGAGCCCAAGGCCATCCAGCTCTCGCTGCTTTCGGGGCGGGCCCTTCCGTACATTCCACGGGTCTCCGCGCAGACCCGGCCTGGCGCCCCTCAACAGCAGCGCCAGGAGGCGCCACAGGGAGCCGGGGGACAGTCGCCACCCCCACCCCCGAGCCACAGGCCTCGCCCCGGAGCCGGCGCCCGTTCCTGCGCCTCCGTGGGCGAGTCCGCTCCCCGCTCCTCGGCCCCGCGCCTCCTCCCGGCTCGGGCTCGGGCTCGGGCTCGGGCTCGGGCTCGGGCTCGGGCTCCGGCTCCGGCTCCGGCTCCGGCTCCGGCGCGGGCCCCGGTCAGGCCGGTCCATCCCGTAACCCGCGCCCGCTCGGCGGGGAGGCCGCTCCTGCGTTAGCCTCCGCGGCCTCCGCTGCGGATTAGCCGCGCCGGGACGAGGCAATGAAAACGCGGTTAAACGGGGAGAGACGCCGGGTTCTCTGGCCTGGAAGCGGCGGAGGACGGGCTCCAGGCGGCGGGAGGGCTGCGGCAGGTCCCCGGCAGCCGCCTCCGGAGGAGGGAGCGCGGGAGGAGACCCTCCCCATCCGCCCGCGCCAGCCGCGGCCAGATCAAGCCCACGGGGCCCACCCCAAGGCCCCCTGCCCTCCCCCGCTCCCCCGGACGCCCCCACTCCTCGAGGGGCGCAGGCAGCACCGCGAGGAGCCGGGGGCCGGTGCCGGGAGGTGGCTCTGGGGTCGTGGCCGCGGGCGGGTGATCCAGGCGCTCCCTCCCGAGGGCCGCGGGTTGCCGGTCCCGGCCCTGGACGGGGACGCGCCCGGAGGCTCCGGGCAGGTCAGGGGTGCGGACCGGGACCGGGGACGGGGCTCGGGTGGGATCTACCGCCCCAGGAGGGAGGTCCGAACGACACCGGTGGGGGCGGCTCCCACCCTCGCAGCCCCAGTGGGACGGGGCCTGGGCCGAGAGCCGAATCGCAACAAAGGAGGCGCGTGGCCGGCGAGGGGGCGCCGTGTTCCCCACCCACCGCGACCCTGCGCCGGCGACTGGGGGTCCCGCTGGCTGCGCCGGGAACCAGGACTCCCCGAACCTTCCCGCCCCGCGACGCGAGGTGCCCAGGCGCGCTGAGGGCACGGGACGTGCGGCGTCAGGTGCGGGCAGGTGAGCCGCTGTGCACGCGGCCCCGCGGGGCCGAGGCCGGAGCCTGGCCTGGCGCAGGGCGGCCGGCTCCCCGTGGGGGGGCACAGGCGCTGTTCCTGCCCCTCGGGCCGGTGAGCCGCCGTGAGCGCGGGAGCCTCCGGCGGGCGCCCGGTCCTCGTGGCGGGTCCTGGTCGTGGGGAGCCGCCGTCGCCGCCCCAGGAGCGCCCGGAATTTGCTCAAAGGCCAAAGCAAAACGTCAGGAAGAGCGACGGCTCCAGAGCCCAGGGCGCTCCCGCCGCCTCCCGCGCCCCGGCCCGCGGCCTGCGCCGCGGCTGGAGGAGGAGGGAGGGCGGCGGAGGAGCGAGCCCCGCCCCTGGAGCCCCTCCTGCGGCCTCCCGGCCCGCTGCCCGTGCCTGCGCCGTCCGGGGAGAGACGGGGCGACAAAGGCCCCGGCTGGGCGGGAGCCCCCCTTACCTACAGCGGCCCACCAGCAAAGAGCCCCTCCCGCACCGGGCAGGGGTGGCGAGGCCGGGGACTTTGGACACGGGTCTCCGGTGGGGCCAGTTGGTGAGGGACAGCAGGGGCCTGCGGGACACGGGTCTCCGGTGGGGCCAGTTGGTGAGGGACAGCAGGACCCGGCCTGGCTGGGAACCTTCTGTTGCACTGGGTGGTCTGCGGACAACTCAGGTTCCAGCGTCCTACCCAGTGCTGTGTCCAGGCTCAGGAGGGGAGGACTGTTGGCTGCAAGTCAGGTCTTAAGAACCCCGGAAGGAACAAACATTCACAGAAATTCGTTTTTAATTAAAGAGTGTGAATCCCTCCTTGGCATAGTGATTGAGTTTCAATAACTTTACGATTATTTATTTCTTTTCGTGGAGTTAAAAAAACAGCAACAACACTTCAAACTCCTACTAACCAGGAGCTTGAGGAGAAAGAAATGAGTCTGCTAACAGCGTCACTGAGATTGATCCACACTCCTGTCCAGGTGTGATGTGGGGGTCTCAGCCCCCTCATGGGCCCCTGTTCCCCAAGGCTGAGCTACTTGAAAGGCAGGTTCTCCCTGCAGTCTCGCCCTGCGCTGAGCCCTGCAGAGTGCCCACAACTAATTAGAGGCACCTGGCCAGTCTTGACTTGAAATTGAAAGAAAATAATGTTTAAATATTTATGACTTTGACATTTACAGTCGGGCGTCTTTTAAAAGTGGAGCGGCTCCTGTACAGAGGCAGCTGGCTTCACTGGGAGTTTGGAGCAGGGTCAGGAGGAAGGAGCAAGACCCGAGGAGAAAGGCACGGCCCCCGGGGAGCACGGGTCTGGGGGCCCTGGGCGGAGACACGCAGACCAGCACTGGTGCTAATGTTCAGGTGCAGGAAAAGTAGAGCGTCTAAAAGAATCGGGAATAATTAAGTCAACTGTACATCAGAGGCACAATCTGCTTACTTCTCCCACTTGACCATCTCCCGCTGCAGCTCCTTGAAATTAGAATATAAAGTACTGCAAAAGCTGTGATTCAAATAGATGTGACCAGAGAGACCATTTGAGCAGTTGCTCTTAAAGACTGGGATCTACAGACCTGACCTAGTTAAACTATTTTGATTTGTGCTCAGAAGCAAAGGCACAGGAGCTTCCCTCACATTATCTTCTGAGCAATTTATGGCAACATATCTTCAAAAAATAGTTTTAGCTGTCCGTGCGGTAAGTTTAAAAGAAAAGAAGCGAGACAAAAAAAGAACATTCTATATCCAAACTTGGCTGTGAGAACCGAGGGAGCCACATAAATAGGAAACTTTATGGTAACAAATATTTGTCGACAGGTAGCAAAATGTAGCATTTCCCCAAGGCTGTGGTAACCAGCTAACAAGAGCAGTTTATATCTAAGTAACTGACTTCAGTTCTGAAACACACTTGTATAGAAACACAGGGACACAAGCATTCAGCTTCATTAACATTAACTTCCAACATCATAGAATGCTCCTTCTGCTTCATTCCTAAGGAATCTGCTTTGCAAACCCAGCCTCAGTCTGGTCCTCTGCACTCGTGCTTTTCTGTCACGCGAAGCCCACTGCCCTTGAAAATTTAGAAATTTGTTTTAGACGCTGCTCATGAGTTGCTATAACAAATCTGTTTTTGGTTTCCCAGATGAATCATCTTAGAATTATTTGGGAATTTCATGCTAAATTTACAAAAACACATTTACTAAAATATAGTAACTATTACTTTAAAGCTAATAAAAATTTTTAAAGTTATCAATCCATGGGGATGACCAACTTAAAAATATGGGAGGGGGTTGTCTTAAAATATTTTAAAAGTATTTTTTAAAGCTGTTAACTGAACTATTTTTAATTTGGAATTTGCCACAGAATTCTAATAAATGAGAGAAGCCAGGCAGAAATAATCATGTATTAATTCTCTGCATTACAGAATCTTTCCAGAAGCTATTATCAGCGAGAGGCACTGCGGCTGGAGTCAGGGTGGGAGAGCCCTTTGTGCTGCTGAAAGCTATTGTTCCCTGCGGATGAAATTGTACTTGCTAATCTGCCATTCAAGTATCAAAAAGAAAAAGCCTATCGGGGCCAAAGAAAAGACTCCAAGGAATCATTATTCTTACAAACAAACTTGAGTGAAATAGGTGGGCGCCCTGTTTAACAGGCTGTTACTGAGGCTGTTCCCCGCCGAGGCCGCCAGGTAAACAGGAAAGGTGGGCACGGTCCCTGCCCCTTCCCGCGGCCCCACAGCGCCCCGTGTGAACTGGTCTCTAGAGGAGCCGAGTAAACATCAATGGTCTCGGGGAGACTCGAGGCGGCCAGCCGAGAAGGGCCCCACGTGCAGCCCAGAGAGGCCGCCCCGTCCTCCGTCCTCTGTGCGGGGCGCCGGGCTGGGCGCCGGCTGCGTCTGGGCTCCGGGGCCCGCGCCGAGCACGCGCGCTCCTGCCAGCACCCCGGGTCTCGGAGGCGTCCTCTCGCAGCCCCCGAGGCCGCCCGGGATTGGGGTTCTCCATCCCGGCCTTGCCGCGGCCACACGGGTCCTAAAGCTGAGGCTCGCCCCACCCCGCCACAGGCGCCGGCCCCCGCGCCTCCAGTCCCGCCCAGGACTTGCTCAGGGCCCCGCAGAGGTCTGAGGGGCAGACCGCGGCGCTGGCACAAAGGGGCGAGGGGTTCCGGGGCCCCAGCTCCCTCCCCGCGGGACAAAGCCCCCGCCGGGCCTCCCCGCCACGAAGCAGCCGGCCCAGGGCGCGGGTCCCCGGCCCCAACACGCCCCGTTCCCCCGGGACGCCCGCAGCTGCACACTCAGCGGCCTGGCTCCTCGTGCCCTTCCCCAACCGGCCACCCCTTCCCCAAGCCCAGCGGGCGCCGAGCCGGGTGGGGGCCCGTCCGGAGCAGAGGAAGCTCGGCCGCACCCCCGTCACCTCCCGGCTCGGGGCTAAATCCAGGGAAGGCTGGCTCGGCGAAGGCCGGGGGCAGCGCTGCCCTTGACCCCAGGCGGAGGAGGCGCCCCAGCGAGTAGGGACCGCTGCCCCGGGACTTAGCGCCGGGAACGCGGGTGGGAGGACCAGGGGCAGCGGCTGGCGCGAGGCCCGGGAGGGAGCGGAGTCCTCCCCGCCCTCCGGGTGTGCGTGGGCGGTGAGTGGGCGCAGGGGCTGTGACAGCGCCCCCCGCCCCCCGCCCCCCGGCGTCCAGCGTGGAGGCCGCAGCTCAGCGCTCCGGTGACTGAAAGGGCGGGAGACGCTCTCTGACAGCCGATTCTGCCCAGGATTCCGCCGGATGTTGGGTCCGCGGGACCAGGCTCTCTACCTGGGCGCGGGCCGCAGCCAGAGCCGCCCAGGCCCACGGGAAGGAAGCGGTCCCTCCTCAAACAGCTCCGCGCCAGGCGGGAGTTTCTCTTTCTAGCGCGGCCCGCACCTGGTTCTGTTTGCGGGGAGGGGAGGGGAGGGGAGGGGAGGGGGGAGGGCCCTCCAGGCATCTCTCCCGCGGGGGGGGGGGGGGGGGGCTCGGGCGGCAGGCTCACCCCCCACCCGCTGCCGCTGGAGCTCTTCCTGCGCGGCCGTCCCGTGGCCTCCAACTGGGACCTCAGGGCACCAAGCCCAGCCCAGTCGAGTCAGGGGGGCAAAGAGCACCCCAAAATGGTCTGGGGGCAATGCCTGCAGGAGGCTCCTCTCCATCCTGGCTACTCACCCTGTCCTCGCCCTCTCCCCCTTTCCTCCTCCCCCCGGCGGCCTGAAGTGCCCCAGGGGCTGAGGAAAGAAGTCTGGGGGGCATGGTCCTCAGCCTAGTCCGCTGTCTCCGAGGGGCGCTGGGGCTCGCGCAGCTCTCACCCCTCTCCACCTTTGCGCCCAATAAGAGCTGCCACCCACGGGACCACCGTGCATGCCCACCCAGACCCACAGTGGAATGACCTCCGACGCAGACCTCCCTCCCCTGCCAGCCAGAGCCACTGACAGGCAGCCCGCTGCGAGTGGGAGTCAGCCCTGAACTGGGCTCTGACGCCCAGGCTGCCCCCCCCCCCGCCCCCATGGGCACCCTCCACCTTTCCAGGCTCCCCTTCTTCGTCCAGCCGCCTATGAGCCCGGCGATGCCCTCGGTGGGTCCCTCCCTCCCTTCCTCCCTCCCTCCCTCCCTCCCGCTACCACCCAGCCCTTCTCCTTTCTCTCTACAGCCCACTGGTGCCCCGCGCCCGGGCTGGGCGCTCCTGGTTACCTGCAGCGGGGCCGGTGCCCGGCGCCCAGGCCGGAGGAGGGTGGGGTGTGCTTCGGGCCGAGCGGCCTCGGGGGCGCGGTGGCCGCGGGAGGCGGCAGTGCCATCGCCAAGGCCAGCTCAGTCCCAGCGCTGGAGCCAGAGGGGCGCGAGCCGTCCTGCCTCCGACCACAAACTTCTCGGGAGGCCGGGAGACAAAGGTGCCGCGCGCCGAGGCTCCGGCAGCGGCGGGGGCGGCGGCGGCTCCGAGCCCGCGGCGCCGGCAGCTCCGCACGGCTCGTAGCTCGGCGCGCTCCGCCCGGGCCTGGCCGCGGGGTGAGGAGCGGGGGCCGGGGCGCGGAAAGGACCGACGCAGGTCTGGGCGCGGGACAGTCCCCGCAGGCCACAGGCCGCCCTCAGCTCCATCCGCACGGCCGCCGCCGCGCCCCGCCTTATATCTGCCCGGCGCGCACCCGGCCGACGGCGGCGCGGCTCGCGGCCCAGCCACCGGTTGCTATAGAGACACCCCCCCCCACGTGTTGCTGACAGCAATTGGCTAAGGGGCCGTGGCTCTCGGTACACCCTCTCCCGCCCGAGACTATGAATGGACATGGGCCGTGTCAGTCATTTGTACAGCTCGCTGTGGGGCCTTCGCCTTTTCTTTCTTTCCATCCTTTCTCCCTTCCGTCGTTCGAGTCGCACTTCATTCCGGGCAAGTTCAGGGTGGCGCCAAGGGGAGAGGGGCCTGGGCGAACGGCCTCACCCCGCGCGCCCTGCTGTGACCTCCGCTGCGGGAGGGGTGGGGGCGTCGCAACCCTTTGCCCGAGAAGAGCCCGCCGCAAACCGCTCCTTCGAGTTGGGTTTCCCACTTGGCCGCGGCGGCCCTTTGCTCCCCTTCCCAACGGCAGCAGAAGCAGCCAGGACGCAGCGCGTACACGCCCCCTGTGTCCCCGACCCGCCATGAATCCACTCAAGTTTTCAAGTCTCACTTGCGCGCACAAAGCGCCTGCCGTCGCGGGAACCACTGAGGACCTCGCCACCATTCGGTCCGGGCGAACTGCGGCGCACAGCCCCGAACGCCCGACAGAGGCGGCGGTGAAGACGGAGGACGGAGCTGTGTCCTAGCCTCCTCGGGTCGCTGGCCCCGCGGGCGGAGGAACAGAATGGGGGACGGGGCCACGCTTTTCGTCTTCGAACCTCCCCGAGCTCCCTGCGCCCCGCGCGGTCCGGGCCGCGCAAGGCCGAGCCGGAGTCTCGGGACGGCCTGGCCGGTCGACCCGCGATTGGCGTCCGGCGGCGTGTTGGCCCTGAGGTCGCGCTCCCGCTCCCCCGTCTTTCCCCCACACTCTCCCTCCCCAACCCCTAGAGCCCGGTTTCAGCCGCAGGTTCGGGCACCCCTGGTGCGCGGCACCCCCGCCGAGCAGTGGAGAGTGGAGAGCCGAGCCAACATCTGTGCGCACAATGCGCCCTGCGCGGCCCACAGCTGCAGGAACAAGGGGAAGAAAGGAAGGCGCGGGGGCCTCATCACACGCAGATGACAGTCTGCACAGGGCTCTTCAGTTTCTCCCTTTCTGGAAACCCTGGCGCCCTCCTCCCAGGCCCCCTCCCCACCGCCTCCCCATTGTCCCCGCGCTCCGGACAGCTGGAGGCAGTGGCCCCTCCTAACCTGTCGCCCCTCGGGCCCCACCCCCGGCGGTCCCGCCTGCTCGGCCCCTCCGGGGCAAACCCCGAGTCCCACCCCCACGCCCCCGCCAGCCGGACTGGGCGGAGCTTGCACCGCTCCCCTCCCCCCTCCCTTCCACTCGCCGCTGCCCCGGACCTGCCGCCGCGTCTCTCCTGGAAGCCGAGGCCCTGAAACTCCGGTTTGGGCTGGGGTGGGGGCAGGGGGGCAGGTCGCCCACGGACGCGTGTGAGTGCCTGCCAAGTGCTCGCCGAGTCCACGCGCCCTGAGGACAGGTTCCTCGCCAAGACCTAGGCCGAGGTCCACTTCTGGTTGGTGTGGACGGGCCAGGCCTCCGAGCCCAGCTCCTGGACCTGGTGGGCCCGAGCTCGCGGGGCAGGAGGCCTGCTGGTCGCTTTGGTCGGCTTTGAGAGGCGCGAGGGGGAAAGTGTCCGGGGAGGTCCAAGTGGGGGTCTGCGGCGTCCTTGGGGTCCTCACCCTAGAGCACCTGCCCCACACCCAGGAGGTGGGAGAAAGGAAGGCCCGGCTCCCTGCGCCCTGCACCAGGACAGGGCCTGTCGGCCCTGCAAACCTGCTGGGGGCGCGGCGCCGCGGTCTCCCCTCCTCCCACGGGCTGGGCCTCCTCAGAGGGTCCCGGATTCCCACCCAGTGCCCACGCCAGCGCTGCCTCCGGACCGTCTGAGGGACCTCCTCGGGCAAAGACTCCAGTGGGAGGGTTCCTGCCCCTCCCTGCCACCCTCCTCGCCCTGGAATACCCTGGGTGGGGAAGGAGGAGAGGGGTAGTGGCGCGCAGGCAGCGGGTACAGAGGGGGAGGGACCGGCCCGGAGCCCCCGCGGGGCGAAGAGGGAGGAAGGCGGAGGGAGGAGGCAGGGAGGGAGGGAGGCCGCCCTCAGCCTCGTTGGTAACCGGCCTCTCCTTAGCAACAGCCTGCGCCAGTGCTCCCGCCTGTGTGCATATGTGTGTGCGCGCGCGCCTGTGTGTGTGCGCGAGTGTAGTGCCTGGCTCGCCAGCGGTGGCTGGGTCCAGGGCTCCCCAGTCCTGGGTAGGGTCACAGAACTCAGGAGGAAGGGAAGTCCCGGCCAAGACAGGAGGACCGGCCTCTGAGAAGCAGGGGGCTGCCTTAGGTTTGGGGACACCCGCTGGACACAAGGCGGGGGGGGGGGGGGGGGGGGGAAGGGGGGGGGGGGGGGGGGACGGCCCTGGCCCTGGCCCTGCCCTGGGCCGTTGGAGGGCGGCTTGCTGTGGGCCCACCTGCAGGGCCGCGGGGACCTGGGATGTCAGGGGTGGGGGGTGTCTTTACCACCATCCAGCACCCGGTGGTGGGGAGGCCCTGCAGCCTCGCCTCCATCTCAAGCCCTCCGCATAGCCCCCTCTAGGCAAACGTGGGGGTCGGACAGGGGCGGGCAGGTCAGGCTGCGTTCTCCTGGGGCGCAGGGGCCAGCGCTGCCGAACTCCCATCCACTTTGGGGAGTGTCCTGCCTGGCTCTCCTGTAGAAGGAAACCAGGCCGAGCACCTTACCGTGTAGCTAGTGCTGGGAGCCTGCAGGTGGCAGGGCCAGTCCCCAAGATGCCACCATGGCCACCTCCCTGCTGGCACGCCCACCATGTGCGTGACCCCCCCTTTCTTACCTCCACCACTAGGAGCCACTGCCACGTGTGAGCACCTACTCAGCTGGGCAGCGTCAGGCCCCAGGGCGCCCAGGTTGCCTATGGCTGTCTGCGTGGCCAGCCTCTGACACCAGGGCGGTGTGGACCCCACGTGGCCACCCTGACTCTAAGCCAGGCTGAGGAGGACCTGGCCCTGCCCGGGGTCCCGGGGAGACCCAGAGAAAGCTGGGCACAGACCGGGCGTGTAGCCCCAGCTGGACAGACTATTCTGCTTTCCCTACAGGCATGACTTGGAAATAAGCAAATAAATAAAAAGGTGACTTGTTTAGCTAATTTCTCAGCTGCCCCAAGGCTTTCTCATTCCCAGCGCCAAAGCCCACATCCCTGACCAACTCCGAACCAGAGGCCTCACTGCCTTCCTAGTGTTTGCAGGAAGGATGGGGAGGGAGGTGACACCATCTAAGTTTGTTTGGTCACTTTAAACAGTTTCGTGGGCGTGAGCCTCTTCTCTGTAAGTGGGAAAGGCCATCGTGCCCGGAGCCTGGGGGCAGCGCGTGTGTATTCTCTGTGGGGGTGTCTTTCCTGCTCCCTCCCTCCCTCCCCTCCGTGCTGCCCGCCTCCGCCTGGCTGTTTGACCCAAGCTTTACCACAGGATTGCCAGGGAGCCATTAAAAGAATGTATTTGTAGGTGCTGATCCATTTAACCTACGGTTTCAGACACTGAGAAACCCACCCACCAGATTTGCATTCTATTTCCCTTTATTTTTAAAAAATATGTTTTTGTTGATTTTAGAGCGAGAGGCAGGGAGAGGGAGAGAGAGACATCGACTAGTTGCCTCTCTGACCAGAATGGAACTGACCTGGTGACCTTTCCGTGCACAGGCTACGCCCAGCCAGTGGTGCCACACTGGCCAGGCCCATTCTCCTTTATTTTAACACTAGAGGCCCAGTGCATGCATTCGTGTATGGGAGGGCCCCTCTGGGTGAGCCCTGCGGCTGGCACCCTCCCGAGGGGAGTGGCCTGTGGGATCGGGCTGAAACCTGCTCTCCGACATCCCCCGAGGGGTTCCGGATTGCGAGAGGGCGCAGGCCAGGCCAAGGGATCCCACCAGTGCATGATGGGGCCAAGGAGGGACTCGGGAGGTTGGCCAGCCAGGGAGGGACCTCGGAAGGGCTCCAGGGCGTGTCTGACCCATCTCACCCAGTTCCAATCAGCCGGACCCCAGCAGCAAGCTAACCTACCGGTTGGAGCATCTGCCCCCTGGTGGTCAGTGCACATCATAGTGAGCAGTTGAGCGGCCTTAGCATATTATTAGCATATTAGGCCTTGATTGGTTAAACAGTCGACCAGTCACCAGATGACCGGACACTTAGCATATTAGGCTTTTATTATATACGATAGGATCCTTACTTATTTCCAGGGCAGGAAAGAATGTTCTCTATCTTTTCATTCTTGAAAATACTTCAGAAAAGCATTGCTACAACAATGTAAAGCTAGCTTCAGCTAATGTCTTGAAGAATGATGTTAGGAGCCCTGTCATGAGCTCTTAGGCTTAACTTAATAATAAATTTCGGTTTACTATTTCATTGACATTTTCAGAGGAAACTTGTAAATACAACCCAAACCGATTTGAGATGCCTGTGGCTAGAGATCATTCCATGTGCTAAATGAGAATACTATTCACATAGACGTTAGGATTGTTTGGCTACTGAATAAGAAATGTAGCATATGTAAAATTCACTAAGACCTACGAAATATCTAAACAATATATACTGTTTAAGATTATTTGTTGATCCTGCTAATACTTCTTTAAAAGTGCAGGTCACATTTGTTTTGTGTAAAACTTAAGCATCCCATTTTCAATTTAGGGAACACCAAACCATTATAGATCACATATTCAAGTGATTAGAATAAATTTCCAATGTACTAAGTTCTCAAAGAAAATGTATTTTTAAAAATCCTCACCAGAGGATATTTTTTCCATTGGTTTTTAGAGAGAGTGGATGGGAAGGAGGAGGAGGAGGAGGAAGAAGAGGAGAGAGAGAGAGAGAGAGAGAGATAGAAGGAAACATCAATGATCAATGTAAGAGACTGGGGCCAGGATTGAACCTGTAACCCAGGTCCATGCCCTTGACCGGGAATCGAACCCATGACCCTTCAGTGCTCTGGCCCATGCGCTAACTACTGAGCAACACTGGCCAGGGCAAGGAAAATGTATTTTTTTTAATTACTTTATTGATTAAGGTATCACATATTTGTCATCAACCCCCCCCCCCTGTTCCCTTCCCAACCCCCCCCCACATGCATGCCCCCCTCCCCCTGTTGTCCGTGATCACTGGTTAGGCTCATAGGCAAGCACACAAGTCCTTTGGTTGATCTATCTCCCTTGTCCCCACCCTCCCCTACCTTCCCTCTGAGGTCTGACAGTCTGATCAATGCTGTTCTTGTTCTTCAGTCTATGATGTTCATCTTTTCCCCTAGATGAGTGAGCTCATGTGATACTAGGAATACACTTATAAGAACCGAAAATGAGACAAGCAATAATAGTTATGCTGAGAGGCAAATGAATCAGTCTATAGTGAGTTTCTTTCTGGGCCAACAGTTCTTTTGAGTCCCGGTTTCTGTGTCCAACAGTTGTTTATGTGTTCATAACAGCAATGATATTTCAGTTCTGGATGGTGGACAAATGGTGGTAATGCAGGTCCGACCCTCTCTGGTTAAGGAAAATGTATTTTTAAACAAAATAGAGAGGACTGTCATAGAACACATGATTATTTTAAAGCAAAAGATTATTTCAGAGATTTTAAATGACATGCTAAGAGAAAATGATAAATATAGTTTATAGATACTTGCTTGATTTCAGAAAATTTGAACCATTCTGTTTTAAAAATAAAACAATAACTCAATGGGATATAAATTGTATTGAAAATAGTTTTGATTAAATATACTTTCGATTATTAAACCCATTAGATTATTTTAAGTTATAAACATGAAATTTGAACAGTGTTGGTAAGTGTATACTGTATTTCATACATTTATAGTATTAAGGAAAATAACATTTTATAACAATGGTGAATTTTGAAAAGCACAATGTTTTCATTGGTCAGCCTTTGAATGTAACACGGCGATGGGCACCAAGATAATTTTAAAAAGTGGACAATGTTCAGGTTAGTTTAGATGCCTCTAACTTGAAAGCCATCAATCGTCAATAAATAGCTACTTTTTCAAGGACACTGTCTGGGCGAGTGAGCCCCTCCTTCTTCATCATAGGGCCTGCATTTTGTTTTTCTACTAGAGGCCTGGTGCATGAAATTCATGCACTCGGGGAGGGGGGTGTCAGCCCGGCCTGCACCCTCTCGCAGTCTGGGAGCCCTTGGGATATCCGACTGCTGGCTTAGGCTCGCTCCCCCAGGGCAGTCAGATATCCTTAGCGCTTCCGCGGAGGTGGGAGAGGCTCCCACCACCACAGCTGTGCTCGCCAGCTGTGAGCCTGGCTCAGGGCTTCTGGCTGAGCAGTGCGCCCCCTGTGGGAGCGCACTGATCACCAGGGGTTAGCGCTTTTGTTGAGTGTCTTCCCCCTGGTGGTCAGTGTGTGTCATAGCGACTGGTCATTCTGCTGTTCGGTCAATTTGCATATTAGCCTTTTATTATATAGATATATTGTTCATCCTCACCAGAGGGTATTTTTTTCCATTGAGTTTTGGAGAGAGTGGAAGGGAGGAGGTGGGGGGGGGGGGAGGAGAGAGAAACACCAACGTGAGACACAGCCATTGGTTGCCTCCTTCAGGAGCCCGGACTGAGGCTGGGGATCGAACCTGCACCTCATCTGTGTACAGGCCGGCGCTCTAACCACTGCGCCACGAGCATGGGACCTGCCCTTCAGTAGGTCCCTCAGCACACTCCGTGGACCCCACAGGGAAGGCTGTTCCTGTCCGAGGACATTTGCCAGGATAAGGTTTTGCTGTATTTCTCCTGATACCAAATTTAAGATGCTGCTATTAAATTGTTGCCCTCACTTTAAAATGGAGAGGAATTAAGAAAAGGCGAAATTATTGGTTCAAATATTTTACTTTATTTCAAGAAAAATGTGAGCTCTCTCCCTGAAACAAATAAAAGGCCAGTGTTTTGGAAAAAAAAAATTACCAACATAACCCAGATGTTATTATTACTTCTCATATTGGCTCATAGTCCCCAAAATAGGATTCTATGATGAAACAGAGTTGATACCCCTTCTAATAGCTTAATGTGATCACATAAAACCATTTTGTTAACAATAAAAGATGTGTTTCAGCAAGAATTGATGCTTGAAAGACCCAGGATAGACATGGAGGGAATTCTAGGCCTCCCCACCCTTTGAAATTACAATTCCTGTAACGATGGGGCCCGAGCCTGGTTGTCACTGTTACTGCCTGTCCATTCGGAAAACCTGCTGTCTGGCCGCGGCCTCCCTGCGGTCAGTGCTGGCTGTGCTCTAGGTCCCGGAGTCGAGAAGATGTGTCTCAGCCAACCTGCCTCTTTGTAAAGCTCCGACCTGTTATTATTTACCAAGCAATGCCGCGGCGCGCATGTTTAGAAGCTGATGTCCAGCACTGTCGCTCCTGGCAAGGTTTCACCCTTCACAAAGCTGAGCTCAGCTTCCTTAGTGTGATGTCTGTAGGAGACGCTCATCCACAGGTGAGCGGGATCTAACTTCCCTGGGAAATGGCCTCAGCACCCTTGTCTCCAGCGGAGGGAGCAGAAGCCGCTGTGAGGAGCCAGGCTTCTCTCTGGCTCCAGTTAAAGCTCCTGCCCGTATTTTGTCAGCCACATGCTACAGGCCCATTATCTCTGTTTGGAAACAGTGTCCCCCTAACGTTGCTTTGGAATTAAAAGTAGAACAACAATGAAAGTAAGCGTTTCTGCACGATTATATCATCCAGCTTTGCGGGGATCACACTCTTTTAGGAAAACACCGATGTGGGTTTTAAAGCCAGGAAACAGGCCCAGGGCAGTGATGGGCGGCCAGGCCTGCAGCTGCGCCAGGAGCCGCCGTGACTTTATCTGGCCAGTAGAGGGCGGCCCGGAGCAGGTCCACCCATAACCCTGAACTTCCCCTCCTTCTCAGGTCTAACTGATTTGAAAAGATGGGTGAAGCCAGACTAAGCTTTGAACAAAGAAAATTTATCCACTAGACTTTTTGTGGGGATATAGAAAGGTAAAGTTTACAGTACAAAACCGGCAACGGTCGATGAATTGAGGACGCACAAGTCCCGAATGAAATGATTCCTGATGTTTGCGACTCCATTGCTTGGCGTTATCAGCAGCGCCGGGCCAGACAGTCATCAGTTTGGAAACAGGCATTGACGAAACAATTGCTCAATTCTGTAGATTCTTCTCCATTTTGAAAATGTGCTGTATGTTAATAAACACTGACTTTATGATTGTTTGAAGTGTGCATACATTCTTGGGGACACGCTGTAAGTGTCCACGGCCTTAGAGTGAATGGGGACAAAGCTGGAGGCGGAGGTCTCTGAGAATCCCACCCCAGGGCCTCGGAACCACACCCACCCACCTGGACCGTCAGCAGCCGCTGAGTGAGCAGCAGTGGGTCTCCTCTGCAGAGGCTGCGTGTGTGCGCTGGCATTTTAGCGGCGGGGTACAAATTAGCGCCCGAGTATAATCTTCAGAGGGTGAGCATGCGCAGCAGCCCCTGCAACCTCCCGCGCACAGCACGACAGCTCTCAGTTCAGACGTTTTAGGATGAGGGTGTTTTCTCCGCCTCCCTCCATCATCTCTAAAAGTCCCCACTTAGAATTATCTGGCGGTATGCTCATACAAAACGAGAAATCGAATCAGTTCCTAGTGATTTTTTAAACTTCTGATTCCCCCAAAACTCTAATACTTAACCCGAATCACCGTCCTCATCTCCGATTGCTCTGGAGCATTTTCAGAATAAAGTGAACCTTTAAAGGTCACTCCTGCCACCAGATGGCCACGAGCCGGTGCTGAGAGGGGAGCCAGGGTGGCGGTGGGGACGCAGGAGTGAGGTCACGTGTGGTCTGGGCGTGTTCAGAATAGAACCACTTCCTTTCCTCCATTGCGTTTCTCGGGGTCCGTAACCATGGCCTCTGTCTGAATGTCCCTCTCGGGGTGAAGTGGGGCCCTCTCATCCGTGGCCTTCCCTGGGTCAAGCCCTGTCACTGCTCTCAGGCCTCTGCTGGTCGGGCTCCTCCTGGCCCCCACCTGTGCTCCAGGGGTTCCCCAGAGCAGGAGTGGGGAACCTCAGGCCCGTAGAAGGCCCGGCAAATCATTTGGTCTGGCCCCATCCAAGAACTAGGGGTGAGTTAATGAAATGTGTGACCCAATAGTGCAGGCTCATTGTTAAATGGGAATTCTGCATGGCCTGGGATGGGGTTACAGCCATCCCACGGCCCTCAGAGAAACAAGGTCCCCCCTCGACCACCTGTCCCCTCTTCCCTTCACTCCTCCTGTAATGCGCTCAGCTGCTCCCTTCCCTGGGCAGCACATGCACGGTCTGTGGGCCCAGGGCCCCACAGGAGACAGAACCACTGCCAGAGGCCCAGCCCTCATCGAGGCCTCACCCCAGCTTGGGGCTCAGCACTTTCACTTACTTGAAGCCCAGTGCTGAGTCCCTGGCTTCCAGGATATCCGCATGCTCCAGACCTGTGCCCCACCCCCACACAGGTGCACACACCACCACACATGTGCGCATACACCACACACACCACATACACATATGCTTATCACATACCCCACATTTCCTGACCATCTCACATACATGCACACACATAATGTCACACACACAAACATACTTTGCACACTTACTGAGTGCGGCTGCAGGGACGTGTCCTGCCCACACTGTGCCAGGCTTGTCTCATGGAGCTCTCACAGCAAACCTGTGGCCTGGGCATCTGGTCCCAGTTTCATGGGACAACCACAGTCAGAGATGTAAAGTATGAGTCCCACGCTCATTGCTGCTAGAACCTCAATACACACACACAGACACACACACACACACACACACACAAAGTGCACACAGATATCCTTACAATGTGTGTACACAATACACACAGAGATGCACACAGGCACCCACACAGTACATGCACAAGGTACCCATACAAAGTGTGTGCACACAACACACATAAAGTACATTCATGCATGAGCACACACAATATCTGCACACACATACATGCACACACATGTGCACACATGCCATTTTGCAGGGGAGAATTCAGTTTCTAGCTGCGGCCTTGTGGGAAGTCCAGGGAAGTGGGAGCACCTCCTGAGTGGGATGGGCCTCCCTGACCTCCACCAGGTCCTCCACGCCCCCATAACAAGAGAAGCTCATATATTTGAACAGCAACTTAATAATAATAATTGTCTTTGGAAAAGACAATTCATCTTATCAGTTCCACATGTCTGTGGTTTTAAACCTTGACTTTTGTTAGGACTATGGCAGGATGCACAGCCAGAAAAGTGCGGCTGTGCCATTTCGGCAGTGTCTGTTGTCCTTCCCTGTCACTGTCCCTCTGGGTGCCTGCCAAGCCGCTAGCTGGTTGCCTCAGGGGCAATGGGTTTTGGCCCCCCACCTTGGTCCCTATCTCCTGGAGGGGGGTCTACAGGACATCTGAAGGGGCCCTGACACCTTGAGTGGCCAGAACAGCTGTTTCTGGTTTCTGCTCGTTTGCAGACAGGACTCTTTGTGGAATTAAAAAGAACATTCCTGTGTTACAGAAAGTTTGGAAAATGGGCCAAGAAAATATACTCGTGAGCCCAGCTCCTGGCAAAGTGGTTGGCGTGTGGTGGCGGTGCTGGTGTGGTGGTGGCCTGCGTGGCTGCCCATGGTGACGCGGTCTGGCAGGTGGTGGGTGGCGGGTGAACAGAAGCCCCTTCTAGGGTGGGTGACAAATCTTCCTTGTGAGGTATGCGGCACCCAGAGGGAGCTGCTCTGGCAGAGACCCCCGTGCCAAGATCTGACAGCTGGGCCTCAGCAATGGGAGACCTTGAACGGATGCCAGCTTGTCTGGGCCAGGACCCCGCTGCAGGGAACACCGACCGCAGGCGCCGGGTGGGGCACGTGCCTGTTGTTCTCAGCTGTTAAGTTTGGGGCGATCTGTAGGCACGAAGGCCACATGGAGCTGGGAATGACCTTGACGCGGAGTCAAGCTCCGAGAGGACCAGCTCGGTGCCCGGGGACCTGCTCCCAGGCCCGTGCGCACTTCCCAGACAAGCAAGGCCACCTGAGCGAGGGCCAGGCCCGAGGCAGGAGGTTCCCGTGGGAGTGACCAGTGTGTTCACTGAGCCGTCAGCTTCGTGGGAGGCCAGTCACTGCCTGTGGCCCCTCCAACGGCAGGTGCTGGGAAACGTCCCTGAGGTTCCCCCTGAGGCTGAGCCCCAGCAGGTCCCTGTGAGCGCCGAGATGACCCGGGTCGTTTTCCTTACATTTTGCTAACGCTGCCCCCTGAGGAACTTTTGCTCTGCTTGCATCACAGGCCGGAGACGACAATGAATCCCAGAGGAGACTCAAGCTCTTGTTCACCACTTACTGACCCTGTGACCTACGCCTCAGTTTCCTCATTTGGAAAAGGGGACTCCTTGCAGGGATCCTGGGCAGTGGGGCACAGCGTGGGGCAGCGGACGCCCCACTGGGTCGGGGGTCGTGTGTATTTTCTCTCCGGCGTGTTCTCCACCTTCACGCCCATGGAAGCAAAAGAAATTCCGTTTCCAGACAAATGTTGAAGATGTAATTTAAGACGATGCAGTTCAGTAATAAGTATACAAAGAGGAAAAACTGTCCCCAGTAAGGGCGCCTCGCCAGCATCCTGTCTTAGGCACGAGGTCTGAGCTGCACGCAGGGCCAGACTGCGGTTTCCCCTGGGTCCACGCACGTGGCCGCAGCCCCAGGAGGGACAGAGGGGAGGGGGCTGGCAGGGTCTTGCCCTCGAGCGCCTCTCAGGAAAGCACGGGACAGGCAGCTGGAGCTGGGCGCGTGGCCACGTTGTGAGTTTGTGTGGCTGCTACATCCGTTCTGTTGTTCTTGTCGCCTTCAAAGCAGAACCTCTCCTTCACCACGGGAATCCGCTAACTGCTCAGCACAGGCTGGGCGCATCCCGAGGGCCCGCATGTCCAAGAACAGCCCTTTCAGGACCGGACGCCCCGCAAGACCTGCCGGTGGCCTGGCTCTGTGCCTGTGCCCGCCTTGTGAGGCCTGGGAGCCTCCTGTGACCCGGCGACCCTACGGGCAGGATGATGGCCGTCGTGTCCAGATGAGGATACAGAGGCGCAGAATTGCATGAACCTGGAGGAAGGCCCAGGCCAGTGTTGAACGGGGCGGCGGACAGCAGCACTTTCTCCACGAGCTTATCCTACAAGCTGCTCACAGCCGCCCCAGCCCCTCACAGTCCCCAAAGCCCCCCACAGCCCCCACAGCCCCCACAGCCCCTCACAGCCCCTCACAGCCCCCCACCACCCCCACAGCCCCTCACAGCCCCTCACAGCCCCTCACAGCCCCCCCACCCCCATAGCCCCCCCAGAGCCCCCCACAGCCCCCCATAGCCCTCACAGCCCCCACAGCCCCCACAGCCCCCACAGCCCCTCACAGCCCCTCACAGCCCCCCACCACCCCCACAGCCCCTCACAGCCCCTCACAGCCCCTCACAGCCCCTCACCCCCCCCCACCCCCATAGCCCCCCCAGAGCCCCCCACAGCCCCCCATAGCCCTCACAGCCCCCACAGCCCCCACAGCCCTCACAGCCCCCACAGCCCCCCCACAGCCACCACGGCGCGGAGCACGGGGAGGCTGAGCAGTAACGCGGTGCTTTCTTGGTCTTGTGTCCTCAGCTCGAACTCGGGGTGCCCAGCCCCTGCTGACTGGCCGGCTCAGTGCTGCGCTCTCAGGACACAGCTGCTCATCATGAGGCGCGGGCACCAGGGTGAGGGTGAGCCTGGAGAGGCGGCTCCTCCCACGACTTGGAAAACAATAGTCACAGGAAGTGGTTTAATGCCTTCAATTCTGTTTCTCAGAAATAAATCCTCATGGTTTTCTGATTCAGCAAATGTCACCGAAAAGGTGGTGCGATCACAGTCCCGAGAAGTGACTTACTCCACGGGAGCCGAGGGAGATGGCCAGTCCAGGCGACCAAGGGACCGGGTGCCCTGGTCCTTTTCCGCGGGAGCCCCTCCCCGTGACCCCCCCCCCCCCCCAGCGTTTCCTCAGTGGCCCTGCTGCTCCTGCTCCCTGGCGGGCGGGCCCCTCCCCTCTGCCCTGCTGTTGGGGCGCTGCACAGAGGCTCCCGGATCTGCTCTCCTGTCACCCCATCCCAGGGCCTCTCGGCCAAGACTCACTCCTATGTCCATGAGCGATGGGCTCCAGGCTGCCTGGGGTTTAGGGGGACAGAGAGGTCCCTCCTCTGTCCCTCAGGCCTCCGGAGCCGGCCGACCCTGCCCCAGATAGAGCTGACTGTAGGAATGTTGGAAGCTCGGGACACAACCACAGGGAAAACAAGTTAAAAATGGACAGATGTAGAAACTGTGGTACCTCATCGCTGTTGAGGAGGAATTCAAACTATTTCTTCTTCAGAAAATCAGTTGGAAACCAGAAGAGAGCCCATGCTACCCGCCCTCAGAGAGCTGGCCCAGGGTCAGCGGGACACGCAGCCAGAACCTGCAGGGGCTGCCACACGCCTGTCAGAACAGCTGCCGGCCAAGGTCACAGGCCACAGGTGAGGGGAGGACCAGGAGAAAGGGGACCGGCACCTGGCGTCTGCCCGCCAAAGGCCTCCTCTGCTGCTGCCCTGCCTGCTGTCCCTGAGCCCCCGGGTCAGACCCAAGTCCTGTACCCAGCAGGTGTCCTTCCCTTGGCACTAGGCCACCTGCCCTGCTTCAGCCCCACCTCTTGGCTGGGAAACGTCACCCACAGTCCCCAGGCCCTCACTCTCCACACCTGAGGCCTCACCCTGTCCATTCCTGACTCTGTCCATACCTGAGGCCCTCACAGGCTCCTGTGTGGTTCCTGGGACCCAGCTGTCACCAGGGAGTGTCCCTCAAGGAGAGCCCCTCAGACGGCACACCAGCACTCGGAGCAGCACTGAGGCCAGGCGAAGGCACAGCTGACTGGGAAAGGTGCTCCTTCTAACCCAACATCTCTCTCATGCCCGGCCAGTGGGGGAGGATGGTGGTGGTGGTGGGGCGGGCAGGAAGCTACGTGACCCCGGAGGCCTGGGGGAAGGAGGCTCAGAGCAGCCTTTGCTGAGCAGAGGCCGCACTGCAGCTCCCTGAGGTTGTGTGTTTTCCTCCGGAGGATTCTCAGGCCACACGGTCGGGTCCGGGGAGGGGGGACTGTCACCATCACCGTGTCCTCTGTTCAGGGGACACACAGCTGTAAAGTCCAGGCCTCATTCCAATTGGGTCTCAGAAACACAAAGTCTTAACACATTTCAGCCAAACTGAGGGATTACACGCGTGCCTTATCCCCAGAAAACCTCTGAAGGCGAGAAGGAAAGGAGCTGAGTGTACACAGCCTGAAGGCACCCCTGCCTGCACCCCCTGTGGCCGGTGGCCGTTATCAGAAGGCGAAGTCTGAACTGGAGACGGATTTGTATAATCTGTGCTCACCGCCTCTCACAGGAGGCCAGTGACATCAGAACAAGGCGGGACCCAGCCAGCCCGGCCCTCGGAGCCCAGGACCACGCCCATGTGCCCCGCGCCCGGCGGGAGGGCCCCTGGGGGAGCCGGGCTGGGGTGACACCTTGGTCACGGCCCTGCTCTCAGAAGTGTCCTGGGCGACAGGAGAGCTGAGGCGGTGGAGGTGAGCGCCAGTCCTCATCCCCGTGACCGGGGCTGTCTCTTCATGTGACGTTTTGAGCTAAAACCACTCAGTGGCTGTGTGGCTGCTCTGGACATGCCCTGGACACCGCCCCCCCTCCACCCCCGCCCCGCGTCGACCTTGAGGCGGGCCTCGCCTAGTCCTGCCTGAGCCGGCCCCCCTCCACGTTTCGTCCTGCTGAAATGCAGCCCCTGTGGCTTCTGCTCCTTAGCTCACAGGCTGGCCTGCGACGTCGCCATCACGGCGCTGACCGGTGCAGGGCGTCCTGCCCAGAAAGCTCTTCCAGAGACACGCAGCTGGACTCCGGGTCTGTGCCCACGAGCCCGCATGCCGCGCCCCCCGCCCCTCGGAGGTGGCCCTGTGCACAGGGGAGGCGGCCCCTTCCCACCGTCTGAGCCCAGTGGACACTTGCCTCCCTGCACTGTGGACTGGGGGGCTGGAAGCCGCACCCACACGCGGTGAGGGCACCCTGATGGGCGGAATGACTGAGTGGGTGAAGGGTCTCCTTGGAGACAGCGACACCATGGCACTGGCTTCGCTTCTCACGTCAGCACAGGCGCACGGTATTGCGCACAGTAGGTACACTTTGCCGCAACTTCAGCTCTGGGTTCCCAATGAGGAAGAAGGGAGCCCCGCCGTGAGCAGACATCTCAGCATCATCCTGGTGGCTGAGCAGCGATGCATACGACACTCCCGAGTAGATGCTCTGCCCTCCCTCACTCCCAGCTGGCATCTGGGCACCGCCCCCTCCTGGCTGTGCAGTGACCGACAGCCCCCCGGCCCGGTCACCCCCCGCCCACCGTGGATGAACGGGCTGAGAGGCCAGCTGGGCAGAGGCAGGCCCAGCGGCCAGTGCTTGGGCGTCGCAGCCGGTCCTGTGCCGATGGGCGTGGAGGCCGCGTGGAGCTCTCGGGAGACACCCCACTGTGAGGGAGCGGCGTCCCGGCTGCTTGTGGGGACGGCCAGGCCATCGCGACTGCGCAGTGTTTACTGTGCCCGTGGGCGGTGCACGGGCCATGCCCAAGCCGGGCCTCGGGACTCTGGGCTCAGGGCGCCTCCCTGTGGACGGCCTGGCACACAGACTCAGGACGCCCTGCCTGGAATGGCTGTTCCTGTGGCCGCTGCCCAGGGCTCCCTCACCGCGTCGCACCCGCCACTGGCCGGCTGTCTGCATAGGCGATGAGTCAGCATGGGCTGGATGCGGTGGCCCATCGGTCAGGGTGGCGGGACGATGAGTCCGCCGGGCAAATGCCACCCTGGCTGTGACTCTGAGTGCTGTCTGTCCGGGCCCCGGGCCACGCGAGGGCCCTGAGCGACTGGCTCTCCCGGACAATCGGCATCTCACCGGCTCACAGGCTGCGGGCGGCCGAGGAGATGGCGTGAGCTCTGAGGGGCCCACGGTGCTAAGTGTGAGGGCCCCACGGTGCTAAGTGTGAGGGGCCCACGGTGCTAAGTGTGAGGGCCCCACGGTGCTAAGTGTGAGGGGCCCACGGTGCTAAGTGTGAGGGGCCCACGGTGCTAACTGTGAGGGCCCCACGGTGCTAAGTGTGAGGGGCCCACGGTGCTAAGGGTGAGGGGCCCACGGTGCTAAGTGTGAGGGGCCCACGGTGCTAAGTGTGAGGGCCCCGGGGTCCCGCTGAGCGCGAGGGCCTCTCCTGGTCAGTCCTGCCCGCCTTTGCTAGAGGAATCGGACCCTCAGCTGGGAGGCCCGCGTGTCCCAGGCTCGACCCTGGGCTGGGTGCAGGCTCTACCTCCAGCCTTGATGTTGCAGGCGGTATTACAGACTAAACTGTGTCCCCCAAATCGGAGTGTTGAGGCCCTACCACCTCCGTGACTGTCTGGAGATAATGAAGTCTCTGTGTCCTAAGGGTGGCTGTGTGCTAGGACTGCTGTCCTCAGAAGACGAGGGAGCCTCTGAGGGCAAGCACAGCCCTCGGCCGAGCTGATGGAGACGACGGAGCCGGCCTGAACTCCGGGAGGGAGAGGCTGGGCTGGGATGGCGGCCTCGGTTCCCATGCTCGCGCACAGGGTGCTGTTCTCCCTGCTTCCCATGCAGCCCCCGGCCCCCGGCGCCCGCCCCCGCCCCCCAGAGAGAAAACCAGAGCCAACAGCCCTCCAGCGCCAGGCTAGATGCGTGGCCGTTGCTGGGAGCAGCGTCCCCTGCACATGGGAAGGGGACGTGACATTTTCAAAGGGTAGACTAAAGAGGCTGTGGCTTCGGCGCTCTTTGTCCAGGCGGTGGGGGTCCCAGGGCAGCGGCTTTCTCTGCGAGAAGAAACCTTCACAGGCAAGACCCCGGCGTCCCAGACAAATGCCCGTCAGCGGAGGCCCTGGGCCCAGCTGTGTCCTCCGCTCACTGATTTAAGTCAGTTTTACAGGCAGTTCCCGAGCCTCAGCGCACATGTAGAGCTCCCCGGTTTTTCATTCAATCCTCACCCGAGCATGCATGCTTATTGATATTAGAGCGAGAGAGAAACGTCGATCGGTGCCTCCCATACACACCCGCCCGAGGATCCAGCCTGCAACCTGGGTATGTGTCCTGACCGGGAATCGATCCCACAGCCTTCAGGTGTACGGACGACACTGCAACCCATGAGCCACCCGTCGGGCTAGATCTCTCACTGGCTTTTGTCTTCGCACACGTTCCCCTTTGTCGTCGGCCTGGGGAGACTGTGCTCCACGGGAGGGCTGGCAAACCCGAGTCACCCCAATTTTGACCACGCGGACTCCCTGCTGGCCAGCACCTGGGAAGCACAGATGCCCCTCGGGGCCCCGGGGCCCCGTTCCAATTCCACGGTCCCCAGTTAGGAGGGACGAAGGCACCTGCTCTCCCGGGGATGGTGGGCAGGAGGCTGGGGCGCAGTGAGCATCACTTTTAAGGTTCATTTAGTTTCCTGTGTGCTGGCTGAAGAACTGGCCATGGTTTCCAGGGCAACTCCGCGGTGAGCCCACGCGGCGCCGGCACAGACGGCTCAGGGCGGAGCTGGGTGCCCGGGGACAGCACCTCCCTGGCTCCTTGCAGTCACCGCATGGAGCTTGCTGAGCCCCGCCCACTCCGCCGCTCACCTCGGCGTCCACTCTGCCACACCTTCCCGTCCCTGGCCCCCACTCGAGGACACCCGAGGGTGGGCTGGGCCCGGTGCTATCCCTGCCGGAGGGGAACTAGGACTTAGAGACCAGAAAGCACTGGGAGTGGTGCAGCCAGGATCCTGCAGGGGACAGAGGGGCGGCAGGAACGCAGGAGCCCATAGCGTCGTGGCAGCGCCTGGGAGGCCCTGGACACGGCCGCCTGGCCGAGACCCTTCTCCTCTGTCCCTCAGTCTCCCCCCGTGCCCTGGGACTGATCTGCGGGGTGAGGAGCCTGGCCCCCCAACTGCCCCTTTAGAACCTGAACATCTCTCCTCCACATGAACTGGGGACCGTGGGTCGACAGGTGGAGGGGGTGGTGGAGGGAGGTGAATGGGTTTCACACTCATCCACCATGAATGGCCCCTGAGGCCTCGGGAGCTGGGTGGCTGGCCCGCCGTCACCCACAGGAAAGGGCCTGCGTGCGGGGCCGGGATAGGAGGCCAGGCTGTGTCTGAGCGCTGCCTGGGGGAAGGAACCACAGGGTCGGATCCCTTTCACCTGCTGGGAATGAGCGCAAGGGACCTTCACCCGTCTACCCGTCAGCCGTGACCCTGTGGTCAAGACAGGCGCTCGGGAGACGCGTTTCTCCCCGCCCCGGTCCGTGCCCGCGCTGTGACCTGCCCTGGGCGCTCGGGCCCCTCGGAGGGGCTTCTGTGTGTGGCCGAACCCGTGTGGGCCCCAGCAGCTGTGGCCCTCGGTGTTAGTGGGAAGGTGCAGCACTAAACGGGATTCGGGTCTGGAATCTGGAGCTGGTTCCGCTGGACCCAGGACGCCCATGTGGTCAGATCAGAGGGGCCTGTCGGGGGCTGGGGGCTCCGGTCCAAAGCCTCCCGGGAAATCTCAGGTGGGACTCCAGGGTCATGAAAAGGTGACACATCCATGCCCTTCCGTGCACAGGAGCCGGCGATAGGGTGCGGGCAGGTGCTGAGGCGCAGGAGCCCGCAGCGGGGGTGGGCTGGGGGCCCAGGCGCGGCTCTGACGGCACAGCCCCGCTGGCTCATTGTCAAGATGCCCTCTGGCCGGCAAGCTTGGCACAGAGAGGACGTGAGTCCGGGAGCCGCAGACCCACACTCCTCACGTTTCCTTGTTGAGGGGCCATGGCCAGGCCATCCGCTCCCACCCGGGCTCCCCGTGCCTGGGGCTGGGGAGGCCCCAGTGCCTGCAGGCACCCGGGAAGCACACCAGGCCCCACTGAGCGCTGAGCTCGGACAGGCCCGAGGGCTCCTGCCTGCTGATGGGGTCCCCTGAGTGCGGGAGAAGAAGTCACGTGGTGCTCGCTGGCGAGGCCGACGGGCAGCACCTGCGTGAGAAGCACTGCCAACCAAGAAGGTTCCGTGGCCCCCTGACCACCAGCTCCCTCCGCGCTCCGGGCCCAGCCAGCCTCGGTGCCCCTGGACCGCGAAGGGCGATGGCGGGGAGGCGGAATGGGCCTGGACTTCACCCTCCCCTGTGGCTGGAACATTCACGGGGTGTGTCTCTGTTTCTTTTGAATATGGGTTTGGCAGCTAAAACCAGTACCAACCCAGCCCGCAGCCTTCCCCCTGCACCAGGCCCCTGTACCGGGCCCTTGTACAGAAGCTGCTGGAACCAAGGTCCTACCGAGTCTCAGAGACCAACAGACCAAACGGAATACAACGTACAGAGACCCCCGCGGTGGCGCAGGGCTGGGGGCGGCGGGGGGTGTCTGCCTGTCCCCCCCCCACCAGGCTCATCCCCAGGCCGGAACATTCCAGCCCCTTTCCATCGGCACGGAAAGGGTTCCTGGGCCAGAGGCTCCCTAAAGAAAGGCCTGGCCAGTAGCGCCCTGTCCCTCTGGGAAAAACATCGACCTGCCTGCGGGCGGGCAGCTCAGGCAGGTGTGAGGGGGGAGGCTGCAGTGCCCGCTAATGGGCTGGGGGTCGCGTGCAAGCGCCACGCTGAGAAATAGATTTCTTTCTTGGTTACAAATGGCTGATGGAGACGTCCTGACATGCAAAGGGCCACCCCGGGGTGGGGGCACGGGGTGGTCAGGACAGAGTGAGGCTGGATTCCAGTCTGTGTGAGCTGCACCGGACAGGGGGCAGTCAGCAAGGGAGGGGCCACCCAGGAGCACCGAGGGTGGCGTGGGTTATTTCTGAATCAAAGCGCCGTGCATTTAAATTAAATGTCAGATGCCGTTTAGCTTCCAGGATCGCGCACGGGGGTGCCAGGCGCTCCTGCGATGATTGCCGAGCCCGCCGCCGCTCAGGAGGTCTCCCCAAGGGTGACGCCGCGGCTGCTGGCCAGATGGGATGGTGCTGAGGGGCAGTTCCTCCTCTCCCGTGACTGTCTCATTGAGCGGCTCCGGCTGACAGGAGGGAGCCCACCTGCCTGGGCATCAGAGTGGGGGCCCGGCACACCCCACACGCCCTTCTAAACCGAGTGGTCTGGCTTGGAGGTGGCGGGAGAAAGGGAAGGGGATGAAGAGAGAGGAGGCACCGCTGTGCCTGCATGTGGACCACATAGCGCTTTCGGCCACGTGAGACTCCCAGTCCTGCTGGGACCCTCTGGGCGCGGTTTCCTGGCCGATTTCCTGACCCAAGAGGCTCTGATTGCTCAAGACTCAGCTTCAGGCCACGGGCGCTGGATGCTCCCCAGAGCCCAGTCCCGCCTGCCTGTCCTTCAGCGCCTGCTGTGCTGTTTCCAGGGCAGAGACACCAAAGCTAAGAGGAGAGGTTGGTGACCAGCGTGCGGGGTGGTGCTGGGGGCCCGGGTGCTGCTCTGCAGAACGGGGACGCCCTGAATCTAATGCTCCAGCCTCTCTGGGAAGGTGCCCTGAATCTAATGCTCCAGCCTCTCTGGGAAGGTGCAGGCCTCTGGAATTTGGAAAAATCTTAAGGGACCAAATAAGTGACTTGTGAGCAGTGTGTGTGTGTATGTGTGTGTGTGTGTGTGTGGGGGGGGGGGCGGTTAGGGTTCCAGGCATGTGGCCCATTCCCTCAGACATCCCTGCAGTGACACCCACCCCATGAAGGCCCGTGTGGCCCGTGTCCTGGTGCGTTAGAGCCCGTCTCCCCGCTTCGCGTGGCCCCCGGCACGGAGGCGGCACGGGACTGGGTGTGGAGGCGCGAGATCTGGCCTGGCCCTGTCTCCGTCACACCCTGTGGCCTGGAGGGGGCCATGCCTCTGCCATTTCTCTCTCCCCCATTTTCCAGCGAAGAAGTGCCTCCTCTCTGCTCGGCATGGAGGTGAGGATGATGGCGGATGCTTGCTCTCGGAGTTCCGAGACAAGAGAGGAGCACACTCCTTGGCAGAGCAGAGTCCATGCCCGGGCTCCCTTTGGCACCGGCTCCCGCGGCTCCTCGGGGCCGGGCCCCTCACACGCTGCCTGAGCCTCGGGCCGCACGGGGGCCGGCACCCTGCCCTGCGTGGCGGCTGCTGGCCTGCAGACTAAAGCCTCCCCGTGCCTCCCTGGCCCCCGCTCCTTCCTTAGGCCGTGGCGGCTCCTCCCCCCACGTGGTCCACGCAAGGGTCTGCTGAGGCAGGCAAGGCCAGGAGCCACGTGAGGGCTAGGTCTGTGCAGGGAGGGAGGGGTGGGCCCCACGGTCCCCAATTCACGCCTGGGGGAGGAGCAGGCCTTGGGCACCTTCTGGGGGGCCCAGCAGCCACTGCCCTGCAGGCCCGGGGGGAGGGAGGGCCTCGTGGTTGGCTGGGAGGCTGTGGTGTGGGTGCCTCGCAGGTCCCGGGGCGTGTGTCCCCTGGCACCCAGCTGCCTCCATGTCTCACGCCCCTGCTGTGCTTGGGGCGTGCTAGTCACACATGGCGCAACCCGGGGCTCACAACCCCACCCGTCCTCAGAGAAACCGCCGCGCCCAATACCGCCTCTCACCGCACCGTCCCCAGCTCTCTCCTGCCCACGGGCTCCGAGGCGGCAGGAATGTGGTGCTGTCACCACGTGCGACGAAGGGGAGGAGCTCAGCAGGGTTGGGAGGTCGGGGGACCCGGTGCCCCAGGCCTGAGCCCCCTCTGCTGTCCAGCACCCGGACCTGCCCCAAGCCCCGTTCTGGGTGTTGCCGGCCAAATCCTCACCAGCGCTCCGCCCGGCCACGGCCCTGCGTGTGGGAGGGGTCCTGTCTGCTCCCGGGGCACACAGCCCGTCCCGTGACAGGCCTCACCCCCGCCCCAGGAGGTCTGGTGGTGGCATCAGGTCTGGGGGAGGTGATGGGGCCTCCGCGTTTACAGCCAGTGACAGCGGCCCTGCCCTGCCCGCTGCCCCGAGGGTAACATGACGAGCCTGACCCGCAGCACGTGCTGCCACGAGACAGGCCACACACGGCTCCACCGGCCACCCTCCGACGGCACCATCCTGGGGACCCGGTCGGGTCTGACACAGGAGGGGCTCCGCGTTCTCCCCAGCATTTGTGGTTAAACGTTCGACTGAGCGTCCCCCATCTGCTTCCCGGGAAGACCGCCCTCCATTCCACAGCGACAGGGAGCCCTACCCCGCAGAGCAGCCCCCGAGCCCGTGTCCGCTGCGGGCAGGGCTGTCGTGGGACGGGCAGGAGGCTCTGAAAGGACCCCGAGGACGGGACGCGGCCCCACACCCCCCTCACTGCTGAGGCCAAGCACTGGACACGCCGCTGGTACCACGAGGCCCGAGCTCAAGGGGGCCGCGGAGCCGGGCCCCAAATCACCAGAGCCAACCACAGGCGGCACAGCCGGACCCCAGCCCGAGGGTCCTTGGCCACCAGCAGGGAGGGTCCCCGAGGAGGCCAGAACCTGCATGTCCCACCGGGCCCCCAAGTTGCTGGGGCTTCCAGTGCAGATCGGGGACGATGGGACGGGGACCGGGAGACCCGGCCGTACGGCTCCGCGGGGGGCCCGGCTGTGCAGCCTGAGCCGCGGTGAGATGCAGGGCTCCCGGCTCTGACCCACCGATCCCGCTGGGGCCACGTACCCGTGTCCACGGAGACACTAGAGGGCCCACATGCCAGGAGGGGCGACCACCTTTCTCTAAAATTTCAGTCAAGAGAGAAAAGCAGTTTTAAAAAACCAGCGTACAAAGCTCACCCACAAGAACAAGCACCTGGAAACGCTCAGCAGTGATTTCCTTCAGCGCCCTTCGCTCGGCCGAGGCGTGTCCGCTGCGATGGCGGTGTCTCCTCAGGAAACGGGGAGAAGCGACCCGAGGCGGGTGGGCACCCACAAGGGTTCAGGGAGCAAAGCCACAGGGAGAAATCACTTGCCACCCGCGTCCCGAGTCAGGCGTTCCGGCGCCTCTGCCCATTGTCAGCGCATCCCGGATCCCCGTCACCCGCCCCGGATCCCATCACCTCCCCATTGTCACGGCGCGCCGGGCGGGAGGGTCCTGACCGTCTTCATTAACCAGAGCTGGGCCTGTCGTCACTATGGCAACGTGGAAAGCTGCTGCCCACCGTCCACCCAGAGGAGGCTGAACGGCTCATTATTCTGCCCCGCGCCCGTGCCAAGGGGGGTGCGGGCTCGGCGGTGATTTGTCCCCCGAGACCCCTCCTGACAGCCTGGCGCGGCATCCGGGCTCTGGGCGCTGGTCCGATTTCACAGTTTAATTACTGCTAATCTGCGGGGCCGCGTTGGTGAGCTGCTGGCGGTGGACAGCAGGCGGCCACTGGGACCCCCACCCCACCTCTCCCCTCCCCACTCCACCCTCCCCCTCCCCATCCCTCCCCACCTCATTGCACCACACTCCTCAGCTCACTCCAATCCCTCAGCTTCGTCCCCAACCCACCCCACCCCTCCGCCTAGGCTGAGGACCTTGTGCTGCGTTTGGGGTGTCAGGGGATGGAGGACTCAGCAAATACAGAGACTGTCAGTTCAACCGCGTATCACAACGACATCAGGAGGTGAACACACAATTGCAAAGGTGAGGGAGCTGCCTGCCCCAGCCCGTGAGGGCCAGGCAAGGACAGTGTGGGTCCTCAGCAGACGGGGGCGCAAAAGCATGGCTTTGGCCTCAGTTCTGTAAACACTTAATACCTCCCCTTGGATTTCTGTCACACCCCCCCGAACGTGGAACCCCCTTGCAGGGCTGTGGGAGCTGAGGGTTCCCCCACTCAGGGGACCCCTTCCAGGGCTGTGGGAGCTGAGGCCCCCTCTCTTGCCTCCCGCCCCCAGGCCCTGCAGACCGCATCTTGAATTCTCGCTGTCACAACAAGTTCACTGGACCCTGTGGAGACCCCACGGGCGGCCCCACCCTGTGACTCTTCCCACACCAGCCGGACGGGGGGGACCCTGTCCCTGTGCTACCCACCAGCTCACCCGCGGTGGTGCCTGCTGCTTTGGGGTTGGTGACCGCACCCCCATGGCCCACAGACACGCTGGACCTGTGGAGTAGCTCCATCAGCAGCTCTGTGGTCCTGGGCCAAGCTGGCCCTTCCTGTGGGGTGGCTGCGGGTCCCCAGAAAGGTGGACAGGCAGACACCGCATGGTGGAGGCCAAGCTGCTGCCGGGAGGCCATCTGCCCACGTCTGATCTGGGTACTGAGCTTGAAGGGGTGGGAAGATGAGTCGCCTTCAGAGAGATCATTTAAAACAGAGCTTGCCGCCTGGGTCTGTGCAGACTGTGCGCTGCAGCTCGTGGCTTTACTTTTGGGGAAAATGTTTAGCAACTCACCCTGGCTGGGTAGTTCACTTGGTTAGAGCATCATCCCAATACACCAAGGTTTGGTACAGCAAATCGATGTTTCTCTCTCTCCCTCTTTCTTTCTCTAAAAATATCAATAAATAAAATAAAAAGTTTGGCAACTTAAAAGTCTTTCTAAAAATTAACACCCAGAAATCTATGGCTTTTTTATATACAAGTAATGAACTTACAGAAAGAGAAATTAAAAAAACAATTTCATTTACCAACACAACAAAAAAATTAAGATAACTAGGAATAAACTTAACTAAGGAGGTAAAGGACTTATACTCAGAAAATTACAGGACGTTGAAAAAAGAGATAGAGGAAGACATGAACAAATGGAAGAACATACCATGTTCATGGATTGGTAGAATCAACATCATTATAATGCCCATACTACCCAAAGCAATCTATAGGTTCAATGCACTCCCCATTAAAATACCAATGGCATATTTCATAGACCTAGAACAAACTCTCCAAAAGTTCATATGGAATAAAAAAAGACCCCGAATAGCCACATCAATCCTGAGAAAGAAGAAGAAAGTAGGAGAGATCACAATACCAGATATCAAACTATGTTACAAAGCCACTGTTCTCAAAACTGCCTGGTACTGGCACAAGAACAGAAATATATGGAACAGAACAGAGAAACCAGAAATCAGCCCAAGTCATTATGCTCAATTAATATTTGACAAAGGAGACATGAACATATAATGGAGTAGACAGTCTCTTCAATAATGGTGTTGGGAAAATTGGACAGATAAATGCAATAAAATGAAACTATACCACCAACTTATACCATACACAAAAACAAACTCAAAATGGGCAAAGGACTTAAACATAAGATGGGAAACCATAAAATCTTAGAAGACTCCATAGGCAGCAAAACATCAGACATACGTCTTAGCAATATCTTTACCGATACAGCTCCTAGGGCAATGGAAACTAAGGAGAAAATAAACAAATGGGACTACATCAAAATAAAAAGCTTTTGCATAGCATAAGAAACCATCAACATAACAACAAGAAAGCCCACTGCATGGGAGAACATATTTGCCAATGTTATCTCTGATAAGGGTTTAATCTCCAACATTTATAGGGAACTCATACAACTTAACAAAAGGAAGATAAACAATCCAATAAAAAAAATGGTCAAAGGATCTAAATAGATACTTCTTGAAAGCAGACATACAGAAAGCCAAGAGACATATGAAAAAATGTTCAGTCACTAATCATCCGAGAGATGCAAATCAAAACAACAATGAGGTACCACCTCACACCTGTCAGAATGGCTATCATCAACAAATCAACAAACGATAAATGCTGGCGAGGATGCGGAGAAAGAAAAAGGAACCCTCATGCACTGCTGATGGGAACGCAGACTGGGGCAGCCACTGTGGAAAACAGTATGGCGTTTCCTCAAAACATTATCTCACTCATTTGTGGAATTTAATGGACAACATAAACTGATGAACAAAAATAGAGCCAGAGACAGAGAAGCATCAAACAGATTGTCAAACCTCAGAGGGAAGGCAGGGGAGGGTGGGGGGTGGGGAGATCAACCAAAGGGCTTATATGCATGCATATGAGCGTAACCCACGGACACAGACACGGGGAGGGGGGGTGAGGGCCTGTGCTGGAGGGTGGGAGTAGAAAAAAAACAAAACTCTACTCTCCGCACTGTATGTAACTGAGAGGTGACGTTCTGGTGCCATCACTGTATTTGTTTAGTCCATAAATTTACTTCAGAAGCATCCTGGGCTGTGCTCAGCTGCGGAGAGACTGCGCAGACAGGACGCGATGGGAGGATGCTGCGGGTCAGTCCCAGGCCCAGGGCATCGTCACAAACTCCAGCATCGGTGACCACATGACCGTGTGTTCCTCACAGCCACACACCAGAAAGCAAGCTCCCAGCCAGCGTTTCCACGGAAGGCCTCAGAGGACCCCTGCCCCCCCCCCCCCCCCCCCCCCCCCCCCCCCCCCCCCCCCCCCCCCCCCCCCCCCCCCCCCCCGCCGTGGCTGACTCAGAGGTTCCTGCTATTGCGGGCTCTGCCCCAGGGGATGTGGGATTCTGAAGGCAAGAGCTGATTTCTTTCATTTCCTTTAATGACATGATGGCACCGTGAGCTTTCCAAATGCGCGCTCTGACTCTCTCCTCGGGGAGACATTTCTATTAAAAAGTTGTGCGGTGCAAGCCCTGGCCGGTTGCTCATTGGTTAGAGCATCAGCCAGCACACCAGAGGGTTGAGGGTTCAGTTCCTGGTCAAGGGCACATACCTGGGTTGTAGGTTTGATCCCGGCCCTGGTTGGGGAACATGTGGGAGGCAACCAGTCTATGTATCTCTCTCACATCGACGTTTCTCTTTCTCTCTGCCTCCTCTCTCCTCCCTCCCTCATGCTCTCTGAGCAGTGGGAAACACCCTCAGGTGAGGATGACTCGGCCGCTCAGCGTGGGAGAGCTTTCCAACGACACAGAAAGCACGCTCTCCCAGGCCTCTGTGCCCGCAGGCCCCGCCCGCTACAGTGACCTGCGTCCTGGCAGGTGACCCAGCATCTTACACACCTGCCGAGGGGGGCATGTGCCTGCTGACCCAGCGGGGGACCCCGCCATCTCCCGGGACTCCTGCTCTGGGACTGGCCGCCCCTCTGTGAAGAGGTGCCATACGGATGGGCCTGAGCTGAGCTCCCAGCCAACCTGCCCCAGGTGCCGGCGTGAGAATGAGCTGCCTGGGAACCATCCCACCATCCCTGCCCAAACCACAGATCTGTGACCGAGCGGCTATTCCGGGAGCTTGGGTTTCAGGACAGTTTTTTACTCAGCCAGGGACAGGCCATTGGGATCTCACCCTCTGTCTCCCCTGCCCATATCTCTCCTCGCCAACACATTCCACGGCCACAGCTAGGCCATGGGAGGGCCACCTTCCCACCTCAATCCACAGCCACTCACTAGGTGCCCTGCAGAGTGCTGAGCCTGGATTCACAGAGGCCCTGCCCCACAGGCTGTGACCAAGACATGACAGAGACAGAGAGACAGAGACAGGGAGACAGAGACAGGGAGACAGAGACAGGGAGACAGAGACAGAGAGACAGAGACAGGGAGACAGAGACAGGGATACAGAGACAGGGAGACAGAGACAGGGAGACAGAGGGGGTGGGAATTCCCTCTGAGGAGACTTGGGGAGGCTCCATGACTTGCAGACATGTTGGATTCCGATGGACAGATACAGTCCTGACCGAGCTGAACGATTAAGTGCTGGACGCCCCATGACACGTCACTCATAAACGACCTCCATATTCTCAGGATGTGGTTCCTGTTAGTATTCCCAACTTAGACGAGAAAACAGGCACACCGAGCCCCGCACCCGGCCCACCTGCCGGGAGCGTCGTCCTGGGCACAAGAAGGTTGGGGACTCTATTCTATTCTATTCTATGGTCAGGGCACAGGCCGGGGCGTGGGTTTGATCCCTGCATATGAGAGGCAGCCATCGATGTTTCTCTCTCTCCCTTCCTTTCTCCCCAAAATCAATGGGAACGTGTCCTGGGGTGAGGATTAAAAGGAAAAAGAGCGGAATCAGAGGAAAGTAGGCGACGAGGGGTCTACACAATCATGTGAGCATGACGTGTCACAGTGGGTGTGAGCGTGCGTGTGTTTGAGTGTGCGTGTGTGTGCGTGAGCATGCATGTGTGAGTGTGCGTGTGTGAGTGCAAACATGTGCACAGGTGTGTGACTCGATAATTTGGTTCTAAAGATCGTCTGGATTCAGGTCTGGGAAGAATAAGATTTAGGAGCCCAGATATTGGGGTCGGAGGACGGGCAGTTTCCTGTGGATATAAACTATCTGATGCCACTCAGGCGGCCTTGGGCTGGCGGCGGGTGGAGCGGGCTGTCGGAGGCAGCGCCAGCCGACCGGCGTTGAGGGAGTGAGGGCCCCTCCTGCCGCTGGTAAAGGACAAACAGATTCACCTGGAAGTGGGCCGCCATCCTCCCAGGCCCCACATGAAAGCCAGACCTAAACGTAAAGAACAGTGACCCACGAGCGATCAGAAGGAAACAGGAAGCGTCATCACAGACTCGCAGCTGTTTTTAAAGCCCGGTCATCTTAAAAGGTGAGTATTTCCAATCTACAGAAGGTTCCCACAGTCAGGAAGGAGAACACCAAAAACACGAGCACAGACTCGGGGAAACCACAGGAGACATGCAGGTGGGAATTAGTACACGAAAACGTCCCCGACTTTGTGACAATTAAAAATAAAAAGGCTAAAGTAAAAAATTCGCTGCCCCTTTTCCATACGCTTCTCTTACGTGAATAAACTGGCAAAGCCCCTCTGGAGGGGGACTTGGCAATGAAAACGCACATTCTCTATGAGCAAAACCCCGTTTCTTGTAATCTCATTTATAAGAGTCACAGCGTAACTGCATATGTTCAGGCAAGAACAACTCCAGCATCGTCTGCAACAGCAAATGCACAGAGGAGACAGCGTCGCTGAGGGCATTTCAATGTTCTGTGTCATTTCCAGCCGGGAAAGCCGGCCACACTGCTGTCAAGCGTTTTTATTTTTCATTTACATTAACAAAATATTTTTATTGTTATTATTTATTTAACTTTATTTTTATTGCTACGTGTTTTAAGCTAGTGATTTTCAACCTTTGTGGCTCACAAACTAATGGCTAGTGTTCCGCAGCACACCGACAGACGTACAGTCCTGTGGCCGGTCTGACCGCCACGCCGGCGCAGTTCTGATTCCCGCACCCAGACGCTGTGGCTGGCGGGGCAGCAGCCGCAGGGAAAGGAGTGGGGCCGACTCAGCGTCAGGGACTGTGTGTCAAACATTCTTGCAGCACATCGGCTGAAAACCACCGGTTTTAAGCAAATCATGGAACAATAGGCAACCCCCAGTTTCACATTTGAAGAGAAGACAGAACCGGGTCCGAGAGTGGGAGTGGGTGCCTGACCCTCTGCTTCCGGGCTCAGGGGCAGGGTGGGGAGACCCTCGGCGCTTCGTACCCTGCTCAGCGCGAGGCCCATCTGCCCTCCTTGTCTGTGTTTTCTGTTTTGTGAGTGAGGACAAGGCTCACCTGCCTGCCTGGCCCTGGCAGTGAAGACCGAGGCCAACCGGGCGGTGCGGACGGGTCCTGGGAGGGGGCGGAGGGCGTGGCCCGTCTTCACGGGGAGCTGGAGGGGCGCCCGGCGTGGACGGGGTGAGCGAGGGCTGGCGTCTGCCCGCCGGGGCCGAGGCCACACTTCCCTGGGGGCACCGAGGCCCCACTTCCTCCCCCTCCCTCCCACTGACCCCACGCACAGGGTAAGATGACGGAGGCCACTCCACGGGCGTTATTTTCCCAGAATCATGCTTGTAACCAGACCCTCCTCTGGGCTTTTGTTTGATTTGGTGACAAAAAGAGGCTTAACACAACTTTGTCAGAACTTCAACAATTCTCAATTTTGCCAAAAATCACAACTATTATTCTAGGAGTTTCTGCTGCCCTTTAGCGCAGGCGGCCCCCGGGGCGGGAGCGGTCCAGCCCCACTTCCTCACACCCAGGGCACCAGGATGGCTCCGCTCCTCCCAGCCCGACCCTGAGGCCCCGGACTGGCCCTGGGGACACCGGGCACTCGCGGGCAGTTTCCCGGGAGTGGCTCTCCTTTCGGGGTCATTCCGCACGAGACCGGTGGACGCTGCCTTTTAACCTCAGTGCACCGGGCGAGCAGTTTCTCTGTCCTGCGCCCACGGCCACGGATGGCAGTTTAAAACCATCTCCTTTGCTAAAGCAGAGGCTGGGGACCTTGGTTTAGAATTAATCAACAGCAATGAGCTTAAAGAAGTGAGATACATTCTTATAGACCTCCTAGGGCTCCCCTCGATTCGTGGGAGCCTTTGCGGCTGGGGTGCTGGGGGGGACTGGGCCTGCCTGCCGACTCCGGGGCTGGATCCGCACTCAAAGCGAAAGTCACAGGTTCACAGAGAAGTTTAGCTGGTTCTTTCCAGGACTCTCAGACGGCACGACCCATCCAGGGCGACGGTGGGCGGTTTATTTGGGGATCCCGGCCCCCACCACCCGCCGGCCTGGCAGACACGCCTCTCTCTGCAGGGAATTCCACTCTCCAACCTCCAAATGGAGGGGAATCACACGTGGGGCAGGAGGGGTTGCCCAGCCCGACCTCTTCGTTCCGAGTCCCCATTGGATGGGGAAGGGGCTTGTCGTCACCACATGAAACCCTTGTGACTCCCCCCTGGGGACAGAGCCACAGACACTGGCATGCGGAAGGCGGGCGGTGGCTTCTGTGGTGCCTCAGGCACCTGGGAGCGGCTGTGCCTGGTCCCCAGGAGCCAGGTCTGGGCATCAAGCCCAGCGCGTCTCCATGGCGCTCGGTGCCCCTCCCCAAGGCCAGACCTGTGCCGGCCCCTGGCTCCAGGGACACCGGGAAACTGTCAAAGGTAAAGTCGGTGCCAATGCATTTTCTTTTTTTAATCGTCATTTACTCCAAAGCAGCGGAGGAACCTGAAAGTGAAGGAAACATTGGTGGGTTCGAGACCCCCTTTCCTTCCTAGGAACCGCTCACACAGCACCTAACACATTGCGGATGGATCGCGAGAACTCTCGCTTCATGTCACACAGTGTTTTACAAAGTATCATACTTTACAGAGATATTAGCTTGCAAGAACATGCAATAAATAACTTCAAAATGCAATGGGTATTTAATTTTAAAGCGTGCCCTTAACATTTATGTAAAACGTTTTTGTACTCGTTCAATAGAAACTTATGTGGCCCCTGGGTAAAGCTAGCAATAAAACTACTGGTCCGCAATGTGTTAACATCGGCTCACTGCCCGGCGGGAGCTCGCGGCCTCCACCGTCTTCTCACGAAGGAGTCCCCAGCCTGCTCACCTGTGCAGTGTGGTCACCTGTTCACACACGGGGCCCACCTGGTGGCCCGGAGCCCAGCAGCATCCAGGCTGCAGGCAGGGGTTGCCCTGGTGGGGGGGAGGGGTCGCCCAGGCTGCAGGCAGGGGGTCGCCCTGTGGGGGGTCCCTGAAAATTCTAGTCCAGGTGGAGACCTCAGCTCTTCACTTTCCTGGCGACCAGCACTGCCCGGGGTGCGGTCCGCACGTGACTCAGCCCCACCAGTGCGGTCTTGTGCCCCTCCCCCGCAGGCTCTGAGTCACCCAGACCTGCTTGGCTGAGACTGACCTCCAGGGACACCCGGAAACCGTCAAAGGTGAAGTCGGTGCTCACTCTTTCAGGCCGCCTGGTGCCAGGTGACTTCAAGCTATTAATAACAACAAGGCAATTCCTCCTTTACCGATGCCAACCCCGCGTTTTCAAAGGAAAGGCCCGGGGGTCCCTACAGCAGAGCCCGGGGCCTTGGCCGGCAGGGCGCACTCGAGGACATCCTGGGATGCCAGTCTCAGGCTGGTCTGAGGGGCCATGTCCTGCCAGGGCCAGTCCGTGGGCACGCCCAGTCTCCCACGATGGAGGACACGCGGTGGGACTTGTGCGCCTCAGGGCCGGAGCAGAGGGCGATTTCAGGCATTTCTCAGGGAGCATCTTCGGGGTGAAATTGTCACAGGAAAGGAGGACGAGGGCCCACCTGCCTCGGGTCCAGGGTGTGGGCTCAGGACCCATGCTCACCATTCGCTTTGCCAGCTCGCCGTCCTCTGGCGGCCACCCGGCCCCTAGGAGCCAGCGAACCCAGGAGGGGAGGAGCAGGACCTGTGGGGACCAGGACCTGGCTCTCGGGGCTCTCAGCAGGGTCCTGCTGGGGGAGAGCACCCCGATGCAGGAAACAACACAGCACGGGAGGCAGGGCCGGCCTGCAGGGCCACGCGACAGAGGGCCCCGTCCTCCTGAACTCCCTGACCTGGGATGGAGATGGAGACGGGCAGGTGATGAGCACAGGAGGAGGGCAGGGGCAACGGGGCTGAGAGACGGCCCAGCTTGCCCGGCTGCAGGAGTGGCTGGCACAGTGCAGGGTACCCCACGTCCCAGGCGGGGAGACAGGCTGTGAAGCGGGGGTGGTGGGGGGTGGGAGGGGGATGGCCACGTACCACCAGTTTCCCCTGAGTTATACGAGCAGCCTCCTCGACCCAGGACAGCACCGTCACAGGGCAGAGCGCCCTGGGCAGTGTCTGTGCCTCTCCTCTCCCGAGGACTCCCTGATTCTGGGCATGCGCGGCAAACAGCCCCTCTGCGTCCGCCATGGGACGGTCGGCAGGCCCGACCTGGGACGAGCCCACGGAACCGGCCCGATGAGGGACATTCAGCTGTGGATTTGGACACTGGCTGTTCAACCAGCTCTAAGGCAACTTAATTTGTACCCACAGTTCTGTTCCCCTCAAGAATATAAAAAAGATCTTGTAAATGTCTTCAAAACACCCAGCATCCTAGGAAGTCGTCCCACAGCCTGAACTCAGGAAGGCGTGTGACGATGTGGGCTGGCCTTGCCCAGCGCCCGCTCCTCTGTGAAGCGAAGCTCACCTGCCTCCTGGCTCTGGGCACACTCTCCACAGCATCTAAATGACCATGAGCCGGGAGAGGCGGGTGCTTCCTCTGGCGCCCCCACCTGTCTGGGACCTCTGGCCCCTCTGCTCTGCCCGTGGTTCCTGGCAGAGAAATGAGGTCACTGGCGCCCCGGGCAGCAGAAGCCCCTCCTGTCTTTCTCTGGCTCTGACCACACCTAAGAGCTGTCGGGTCTTCACAGGTCTCTCCCACGTGGGCCCCCGGAACGGATGGGCGTCCCATGGCCTTCCTCACTTCTGGGAGAGGGACCCCAAACTGTCCCTCCCAGATCCTGATCCCAGATGGAGGGATTCACGAGAGCCAGCGGGCTCTACCTCTGCCCTTGTTCCTCCCGCTCCGTCCCCCGAGGGTGACCAGCTGGTCCTGTGAGTGCCTCGACCTGGACCAGGAGGAGAACCAGGGCTCGGGGCTGGGGCTGGGCAGCTCCCCTGCTGGACGCTGTGCTGTTCAACTTTGGTGGCTGTGGGGGGCTGAGCAGGGCTTTTGAGGGGCTGTGTGAGGCTGTGAGGGCTGTGAGGGGCTGTGAGGGGCTGTGGGGGGTTGTGAGGGGCTGTGGGGGCTGTGGGGGGCTGAGCAGGACTTTTGAGGGGCTGTGTGAGGCTGTGGGGGTTGTGAGGAGCTGTGGGGGGCTGTGAGGGGCTGTGGGGGCTGTGGGGGGCTGAGCAGGGCTTTGAGGGGCTGTGTGAGGCTGTGGGGGTTGTGAGGGGCTGTGGGGGGCTGTGAGGGGCTGTGCAGGCTGTGGGGGCTGTGAGGGGCTGTGAGGGGCTGTGGGGGGCTGTGAGGGGCTGTAGGGGGGCTTTTAGGGGCTTTAGGGGGGCTGTGAGGGGCTGTGGGGGCTGTGAGGGGCTGTGAGGGGCTGTAGGGGGACTGTGGGGGCTGTGAGGGGCTGTGGGGGGCTGTGAGGGGCTGTAGGGGGGCTGTGAGGGCCTGTGAGGGGCTGTGGGGGCTGTGAAGGACTATGAGGGGCTGTGAGGGGCTGTGAGGGGCTGTAGGGGGGCTGTGGGGGCTGTGGGGGGCTGTGGGGGGCTGTGAGGGGCTGTAGGGGGACTGTGAGGGGCTGTGAGGGGCTGTGAGGGGCTGTAGGGGCCTGTGAGGGGCTGTAGGGGGGCTGTGAGGGGCTGTGTGAGGCTGTAGGGGTTGTGAGGGGCTGTGGGGGGCTGTGAGGGGCTGTGCAGGCTGTGGGGGGCTGAGCAGAGCTTTTGAGGGGCTGTGTGAGGCTGTGGGGGTTGTGAGGGGCTGTGGGGGGCTGTGAGGGGCTGTGGGGGGCTGTGAGAGGCTGTGGGGGCTGTGAGGGGCTGTGAGGGGCTGTGGGGGTTGTGAGGGGCTGTGGGGGCTGTGAGGGGCTGTGAGGGGCTGTGAGGGGCTGTAGGGGGGCTGTGGGGGCTGTGAGGGGCTGTGGGGGGCTGTGAGGGGCTTTGGGGGGCTGTAGGGGGGCTGAGCAGGGCTTTTGAGGGGCTGTGTGAGGCTGTGGGGGTTGTGAGGGGCTGTGGGGGCTGTGAGGGGCTGTGAGGGGCTGTGAGGGGCTGTAGGGGGGCTGTGGGGGCTGTGAGGGGCTGTGGGGGGGGGCTGTGAGGGGCTGTAGGGGCCTGTGAGGGGCTGTAGGGGGGCTGTGAGGGGCTGTGAGGGGCTGTAGGGGGGCTGTGAGGGGCTATGAGGGGCTGTGAGGGGCTGTGAGGGGCTGTATGGGGGCTGTGGGGGCTGTGAGGGGCTGTGGGGAGGCTGTGAGGGGCTGTAGGGGCCTGTGAGGGGCTGTGAGGGGCTGTGAGGGCTGTGAGGGGCTGTGAGGGGCTGTGAGGGGCTGTAGGGGGGCTGTGGTGAGGGGCTGTGAGGGGCTGTGAGGGGCTGTGAGGGGCTGTAGGGGGGCTGTGGGGGCTTTGAGGGGCTGTGTGGGGCTGTGAGGGCTGTAGGGGGGCTGTGAGGGGCTGTGGGGGCTGTGAGGGGCTATGAGGGGCTGCAGGGGGGCTGTGAGAGGCTGTGAGGGGCTGTGTGGGGCTGTGTGGGGCTGTGTGGGGCTGTGGGGGGCTGTAGGGGGACTGTGAGGGGCTGTGAGAGGCTGTGGGGGGATGTGTGGGGCTGTGAGGGGCTGTGGGGGGCTGTAGGGGGGCTGTGGGGGGCTGTGAGGAGCTGTGTGGGGCTGTGAGGGGCTGTAAGGGGCCTTGGGGGGCTGTGGGGCCGGGAGCTTCCTTCTAGCAATCATGCCATCCTAACGTGTGACCACTGACTGGATGGCCGAGGGCTGTGCAGGACCGAGCTGGGCACTGACTCTCTGTAAAGTTCTCTATCCTCCTGCTCCTTTCTCGGGCCCCACTTGTTCCTTTTCCCTGGACCCTTTGTAGGTTCATCTTCAGAACCTTCCCCCACACCTTCCTGCCCCTTCAGAGCTGCCTGGCTTCCAATCCGGAGAGGTGGGATGTGTGCGACCGGAGGAGCCAGGCCTGCCGGTGTGGGCTTGTGCTGGACAGCGCAGGACGCACCAGAGGGAACCACGTCGTCCATGTGGCAAAGGGGAGGGTCTGGGGATTTTCTGTGGCCCCAGGTCTGTTTCCTGCTTTGCTTTGAAGAATCTGCCTGCCATTCAGAGTGTGAGATGCCGGACAAGCCTGTGATTTCTCACCTTGGGAGACCCAGCATGGCCGCCCCTGCGCCCTCGGACCACATGCCTCCACCGCCCGCTTTCTCGTCCGCGTCGGGGCCAGAGCAGCCCAGTCTGTCTGACTGCACAGTCGCTAGCGGTGTCTCACCCACGTGCGTGCGCACATGCAAACGGAAGAGCATGCACACACCGGCAATATACTAGTATATGTGCACACACACACACAGACAGGCCCACAGGTGCACACACACACACAGGTGCACACACGCATGTGCCCTCTCCAGGTCTGAGGGTGTCTGCTCCTTTCAGTCCTCGGGTGGGTGGCCGCCTCCTCCGCACACGCGCCCTAGCGATGCTGAGGAGACACCCCTGTAACCACAGCCCTGCGCTCAGGACCAACTTCCTGCCCGTGGGTGCGCAGAGGCTCTGAGATGACCAACTTGCCCTCCTGTCCCTGAGGGGGGCCGTGGGGGTGCAGCTTCCTGACGCTTGTGTCCGGGTCTCCAGGCCACCTGGAGAAGGTGCCCACAGAGCAGAAAGCCTCACCCTGTCTCCACGGCCGGGGTGCGCCCCATAGCCTTTTCCTCTACGTCCCCCGTGTAGTCCAAAGAAGGACCATGCAGCTTGGGACTCCCCATTCCTGCAGGTACCTGCCCAAATGTGAGGCACCCCAAGTTCTGCCAGGATGTAATCCAGGAGCGTGGCCCTTCACCTCCCAGGCCACGTGGCTGGCGGGGCCACAAACCAGCTCTCCCAACTGCATCTGTTAGCCCCTGCTCAGCCCCCAGCAGCCCCTGCTCATCCCCCAGCAGCCCCTGCTCAGCCCCCGTCAGCCCCCAGCAGCCCCTGCTCAGCCCCCAGCAGCCCCTGCTCATCCCCCAGCAGCACCTGCTCAGCCCCCAGCAGCCCCTGCTCAGCCCCCAGCAGCCCCTGGACAGAGAGGGTGAGGATGCCACCTGTCTTCTGGCTGTGAGGACACACCATGCCTGTAATCTGGGGACTCCAATCCAGGCGCTCAAAGTTTCTGCCCTCGGCCCTGCAGTGGCCTCGCACAGGGCCGGCAGGTGGGCTCTGGGAGGGGACAGAGCTGTGCTGCCCACAGATGAGCCCAGTGAGGGGACTGGGGTCTGTCCTTCCATCCGAGCTCGGGGGCCAGCGACTGGGGAAGTGGGACAAGGGGCATAGCCTGTCAGTGAGCTCCGCAGGGACGCGGGGGCGGGGGGGGGCGGGGCGGGGAGGTCAGCGCGGGAGCACTTCCTCCCTGCAGCTGGCCTGCCCCCACGAGCCAGCAGAGTCCTGGCAGTGGAGCTGGCACTGGGGCCGTGGGGGTGACCTTGAGGTCAAGAGGGCAGTGTCCTGTTGGCGGGGACACTGGCCCACCAATCCGGGTGGACAACCAGGAGCAGAGGTAGGTCCCGGCTGGAGGCCACATGTGTGGACAGAAGCGGCTGGAGGCCGTGTAGCCCATGGGTCAAGGGCTGACCCTCCTCTCTCTGAACGCTCCGGGGGCCTTGGCCCTGGGCTGCCTGCTTCCAGGCTCTCCCTCAGGCTCCAAGGAGCCCCCACGTGGGTCCCTCCTGCTTGATCCTCCCCAAGTTCACAGCCTGCACTCATCTGGGCTTTGCATTGGCCACGGCCACAGTGCACAGGGCCCAGTGCCCAGCTCGCCCGCTGCTCAGGCCCACCTCGCCGCTGCTCTCAGCTGTGCCATGGCCGGCACCAACTTGGTCTTTTTGTTTCTGCTAGATCTTCCCCAGGTGGGCTTCCTCCTGTCACTCCTGATCTGCCAGGTTGCCTCCCCCAGGTCTCGTCCCATCAGCACCCATCACATCACTCAGCATTGGGAACTCAGCGTCTGTTCCTAAGCGCCATCACCAGGTAGCTTTCCAGGTGTGTCCCCACCTGGCCCAGGCCCTCCAACACCGATGTGCCCACAGGGGCCGCTCAGCAAAGCTCTGAGGAGGAGGCACCGCGTGGGTGCCGGATCCCCGGCACACCCTGTGGAGACGCTCTGTGGAGCTAGATTTTGATTTTTCTCCTCCTGTATCTTGTTCCTTTAGAGTTTAACCAATACCTCATTGAAGAAAGAGGGTTTTTCTAAAAGAACTTAAAAAGTATCGGATCAGCATCCTGCACTGCACAGTGCGCTCGCGGGACGTGGCGCACGTGCAGGTCTGACCAGTGACGGGTGCAGGTGGGCGCCCCTCCCAGAAGGACCAGAGCCGGGCTGGCCCGAGCTCCATCCTTGGGTGTTCGTGCCTCGGTCTCTCCACTGGGAGCCCCTGGTGAATCGGAATCGAGGCCATCATTGGGGACCAGCGCTTCCCTGTCCCCGGGAGAACTGCGCGGTTTTCCGTCGGGGCCTTTACACCTGGGGAGCCGAGAATCGGCAGCCTGTCCGCCTGGGGGGACACCGGCCCTGGGGCAGAGGCTCGGCTTTTAGCTGCCCGCCTCCAGGCCAGGAGCACAGCCCCTTGCCGCGGGGCTGACAGCCCGCAGGCAGCCTTGCTCCCGAGGGGAAGCCTGCGAGACTGGGGGGGAGGGGCGGCCAGGGAGTTTGAGGACAGGGTGGCCTCAGCGTCCCTCAGGCAGAAGGGTGCGGGCGGACGCACAGAGCATTGCCTACTTCCACTTCCGGGGCTCCCTCCACATCCAGAGGACTTGGTGGGAGCCAGCGTGACCTTTGACTCCTGAGTAGTGTTTCCTGCTGCTCAGTCGGGCGCCTGGGGCGATTTTGAAACATGCAAAGAATTTAAATGGACAGGGGCCATCTCCCTCCCCGCCCGCCCCCAGCCCAGGTCTCCTTTTCTCCCCACTGTCCAGGGGGAGACTCATTTTGTGGTTACTATTTTTTTTAATTTATTAATTTTAGGGAGAGAGAGGATAGGAAGGGGGGTGGGGGGGCGGGGAGAAACATCAAGTTGTTCCACTTATTGCTGCATTCATTGGTTGATTCTTGTATGTGCCCTGCCCGGAGATCGAACCTACAACTTGGCATATGGGGACGATGTGCCAACCCACCAAGCCCCCGTGGTTACTGTTGACCCCCCTTCTGCTGACCAGAAGGTCCTGCCTGCTGAATCCTCACAACTGGGGGTGGGGGACGCTAACCACCCAGAAGGTTCCTTTCAGCTCTTGAAAACCACACGAACACAACAGGACCCTGCAGACACACACACCTGCCCCCTCAGGCTCGCTTTCCACTAACCCCGGGAAACTGCAAACCCTGGAAGAATTAAGGAATATATTTTCTTCAAGAAGAAGAATAATTGTTAATTCCCTTCCCTGACAGCACTTTTTATGTTAGGCATTTGGATGTCTTTTTTAGATCTTGCTGTTTCTTTAGGAAGCAAAGAAAAAATATATGTTCGTCAGCAATTCAAGGTTTAAAGCGAAGGAAGGGATGGCAGCTTACGAGAGTGGCAGGGGCTTACTCTCCCGCGTCCTAGTTACAAGCTCAAAGCACATTTCCTTGTAAATTAAGTGAGAGTGAAATTCAGGGAGGTGGGGAGAAAGAAACACGATTTTGAAACATGCCAAGAATTGAAATGGACAGAGGAGAATCAGATGCAGGGCCACGCCTCCGGCACACACCCTCGCTTTTAAGGGGCCAGGACTCCTTTATCAGGTGAGGGGGGCGCGGCAGGGCTATGTTAATATTTAAGAGGTGACCGTAGACCCGGGCCTGGGAGGGCCTGGCAGGGGCAGCACGCATCTGCCTCAGCAACCCCAATGGGAGGTGCTGGGGACACCAGCCGATCCCTGCAGCTGGGGGCCCAAGTTCTAGGAGGCCTGGGGCACGAGGGACCCCCTCGGAGACACCAGCCCTGCCTGGGCAGAGCAATGAGGGGCACTGACTCGGCTCCGAGGCCCAGGAGCAGGCAGGTGTCTTTGAAGTCCCAACTTTTATTTTTTTACTTTTTATGTTTTTATTGATTTCAGAGCGGAAGGGAGAGGGGGAGAGAGATAGAAACAATGATGAGAGAGAATCATGGATCGGCTGCCTCCTACATGCCCCACACGGGGAAACGAGCCCCCAACCCAGGCATGTGCCCTGACCGGGAATCGAACGGTGACCTGGTTCATAGGTCGACGCTCAACCACGGAGCCACGCCGGCCGGGCTGGGGTCCCATCTTTTATCTTAGAAATGGGTGTGGGTTTTTGCCATGTGCTCCGTGTTTAAATCCGCCGTGTGTCCTTTGTGCTGGTCGCACAGTGCTCCTGGGCAGGCCTGGCGTCTGGAGAACTCGGGGCCTCAGGGCAGGCAGGGCCATGCCCGTGGCCGGCAGCCTCGTCCTAGTGACCTCAGCCAATAAGTCAGGGTTTGGTGTCAGGCGCCAGCCGCTATGCAGGGCACGTGCCCCGAGGCCCAGGCCAGCCTGCTGATGCCACGGGTCCCGAGGCACCCGGCGCGGAGCTGGGCTCGGCAGTGGGCATGTGTCCCGAGGACAGGCCGGTGCGCAGCCACAGCGGGGCCCGGGAGGGGACCTCTGAGTGTGTTCAGGGCGCCGAGCTCCAGGAGCGGCTCAGGCTCAGGCTCACGCCCACCCCACCCCGTCCTCCACCTGTGGGAGGTGGTCCTGTCTGTTTCTACCCGAGCGAGTGCACCACGCCATCTGCCCAGCTGCAGGCGTGGCCCTGGCGGGAAGGCGGGTCACCCTGCTCACCGCCCTCCGGTGTCTGGATGGTGGAGGCGGACGGACTCGAGGCGGGGCTTTCCACCGGTCCCTGAACCACACTCACCTGGCACACTGGGGGCCCAGCCACCTCTCCACCGGCCCCGAGTCTCCCAGCAAAGCCATCCTCAACACGCACCCCTATCCGCACCCCCCCCCCAACTGCCCACGAGCCGGCAAAACACAGCCTGGAATCCGGTCCACCCCCTGCACCCACCCCTCCCGCCTCTGGGCCCCACCCCCTGCACCCACCCCTCCCGCCAGGACTGCTCCTGACCCCCCACTCCAGTCCTTGCTGCTCCTCCCCCTCCCACCGGAGCTGAGCTCCTGACACCCCTTGCGCCCCACAGTCTGCGTCTCCCAAAGTCTTCCTTTGCTGTTGAGGCCCCGAACTTGGAGTTGAGAGATGCCAGTCCCTGTCCGGGTCCCTGCTCTTGGGGGAGCTCGAGGAGACCAGCGCCCTCTACCCAGCTCCCGCAGTGCCCGACGGCGGTCTGTCCTCACCCTCAGTGCTGCCCAGAGCAGGGGTCCCATCACCACAGACACTGGCCTCCCTGGCCGGTTCCCATTCTGAGAAGCCCAGACCCCAGGTGGGCTGCAGGCCGTGTCCTCCAGGCCCCCTTGGCGTGCCAGCAGGCAGCGCTGCTGGCTGAGTGGCCCTCGGGGACCAGGGCGGGGGAGCCCCAGAGTGCCGGGCAGGCTGCTGGCCTCTGCCCCAGGAGCGCGCACTGCCCTGGCGCTGGCAGGAGCTCCGTGCGGGGCCAGGCAGGGGCTGAGACAGGGGGACTCTGTCTGTTGGGAGGGTTTTGCTTGTGACGCTGAAGAGCCACTCCAGTGACCTTAACCAGCACTGGCTCTTGACGCTGTGACCCCCAGAGCCAGCGACAGTGGGGTGGAGACAAAGACACCGGAAGAGCGCCGAGCCAGCGAGCGGCAGGAGCACGGCCCTGACACCCCTCCCGGCCCCGGAGGGACCTGCGCCCACCTCAGGGCGGCCTGGCTGAGGACAGCAAGGGCACTCTCCACGCCCGCCTGCCTTCTTGTCCCCTGCCTGGGCCTGGCTCAGGTGGGCACACCTCCCACAACGAAGCCCTCTTTCCCGGCACCCCACGGCTGCGTGGGCCTTGCGGTCAATGCCCTGTGAGTGAGCGCCGGACCCAGGCCTCAGCCAGGAGCCTGCTCCTCAGCGCCACCTGCCCCTGGGGGCGCGGGGCATCCTGCGTGGCAGGTGGGCACCGGGTCCCGGGAGTGGGGAGCTCTGCTCTGGGACCAGGACCGGCGACAGTGAGTTAGCCGAGGCCGGTCCCTGCCGGGCCAGGCGCCCACATGCCTGCAGGGAGGGGTGAACGGTGGAAGAGCACGCGCTGGCCCCTGCGCCGCGCCTCCTGAGTGTAACATGGGGGTCCAGTGACGCCTCGACCCCTCCTCCATCTATAGGACCCTTACGGCCATGGTATCCACCACTCGGTCTTCCCGTCTGAACACACGGCGCCCAGCAGTGGTCTCGTGACGTCAGAGCTGAGGAAGGCATTAGACCCGACGGGTAGGGGTGGGATCTGAGCAAGAAACTGGTCAGAGTGAGACCCCTGCAGTGACAATCACATGGCCACTCTGCTTCTCAGGCAACACGAGCAAGTACGAGGCCCCTCAGCCCGGTCCCACATCTGGGACACGCCCCCCTCAGCCCCAGTCCCACATCTGGTGGGGGGGGGGCAGCTGCGCCGTGTCCTGTGCCATGGACAGGAGGCTGTTCCAGGTTGCTCGGGGTGACCGCACTTTGCAAATGACGGGCGCAAAGCGCAAACACGACTGTGTGGCGAGGCCGTGTGGGCTCCCAGCGCCTCGGTGGGTGAGGGAGGCTGCACCTTGGTCCACGGCAGACAGAAGCCATTGTTGTTATTAGGTATACATCTGAGGGCTAAGCAGGAGGCGAGGGGCTCACAGGAGCTGACGGAGCAGCAGGATTCCAGCTCCTCCTGCCCGCGCTGGTGAACACGCTCTCCTGACGCCAGCCCTGCCTGCCTTTGCCTCCGGATGCCACTGAAAAGGGGTGAAGAGGTCAAAAACCATGAAGGAGATGAACGGTGTGGGCGAGGAGGAAAGAAACGCGCCTCTGCCACAGTTCCCACAGGAGTCTGTGCAGGAGTCTGGGGCCGACGTCCAGGCTGAAGGGTCCGCTGCCTCTGAAGGCTCAGCCAGGGCCTCTGTGAGGGAGCGGCTCTCCCTCCCTGCAGCACAGGCTGCCCCGAGCACCGGCCGGGATGCCTCCAAAGGGGCCATGAGGAACGTTATCGCAGTCGTTTATGCAACAGGAAGTGGACAACCAGGCAGAAAAGGTCCCGTGGCCACCAGACTCTTGGAGAAAGGAGGATAGAGACAGTATGGAGTGTGGGAGCACACGGTGACCACAGACGCCGCAGACATGGTGGGAGAGTGACCACGGAAACCACGGACACGGCGAAGGAGCGACCACGGATGCTGCGGACACAGCGGGAGAGTGACCACGGATGACATAGACACAGCAAGAGAGTGACCATGGACTGCGGACACAGTGAGAGAGGCATGTGCCCAGGCATGTGCCCCGGGCTCAGGGCTGAGCGGGTCCGTGGGGAGGTAGTTAACCACCAAGTATATTTGGGTTTCCTTTGTCAATATTTTGCATTTCTTTGATCAATACTCCTTCTCACATGGAAACTTTAGGACTGACCATTCGTGCACCTGCAGAGACCAGCATGAGGTCCAAGGCAAATTGGGGCGTGACTTAATTTGGGCAGGTGGCTTTATAATCTGTTGTCTGCTGTGTCTGCAGAGTGTCAGCGCCACAGCCGGTGGCTCCCTCTGCCTGCTTCCTGAGCAGGAGCGGAGGGTCCTCTCCAGTGTCCTGGGGACCTGCAGCCATCGCTCTCCCCCGGCATCAGTTAGCTCCGGCACTGTCCTCGGCCACCTGACTGACCAGCGGACCGCGGCCCAGCGCCATGCTGGGCGCAGGGGCAGAGCTCCACCCCCCTCAAGAAGCAGGACTGAGACACGAGCCAGAGGATGAGGACACGCTGAGTGACATGTGTCAGAGAAGGGGAGATGGCAGGCCTGCGGGGTCCAGCTTCAGACAGACGTGGCCGGGTGGTGGGTAAGACTCTCCCTGGCCATACACGTCTCAGAGGAAAGAGCCGTGTGAGGAACAGCTGAGGCGTTTCATAAACAAAGTGCGCTGCCCTGTGGCGGGAATGGCAGCTGCTTCCCCCGTGCCAAGAAAGGAGCATTTAACATTGAGTTGCATGTGTGTGCTCGTGTGTACATGTGCATGTGCATGCGTGTATCATATCTCTCATGACTTCGTTTGCCATCTGGCTAGTGCACAGGAGAAGAGTCTGCCACAGGGACACATGCCACAGGCAGGCCAAGCCTCGCACCTTGCTGACGGTCATGAGTGAACGTGTCTCTTTCTTAGCTGGCCAGCAGTATTCCCAGAGCTGTGACCAGCAGCACAGCAAGTTCTTTCACCCGTCTTTCATTTTGGAAGCATTTTAAAAAAACACGCCTCGGCAGAGAACGTGTGAGCGAGCTACGTGCAGACCCCGTGTCCGGCCGGCCGGGGACGGGTCTCAGCCGAAGGCAGTGCTGCCGGGAGATGGCGGTGAGGCTGGCGTTCGCGCACGGAGGCAGAGAGGACTGCGGGCACCGACATGCCGTGACTGGGGAGGAGTGGGCAGGAGACACCGCCAGCCTTGGAGATTATACAGGTGTTTCCCACAAAGTTTAGGTGAAGTGAACAATTTATTTTTTGATAAAGATTTTTTCGATCTATTCTCACACCAATTTACACCATCGCCAAATGCGGAAATGCCACAAAACCTCTGCTAGCACTTCACGGTGGACAGTCGTTACTTGTATAGACACAGAGAAGTTTCTCAGTTTAATTATGTTGATGAGACTAACGAAGAAGCCAGATGGAGAGATGACTGGTCAACCGATTCTTTACTTGAATCACCCCTATTTCCACAAACCATGACTGCAAAGAGGTTCGAGCGAATTCTTTCATCTGAGTGAAATTCACAAACCACATGTAACACAGGCCACCTTCACCACGCCAGACTCCTGGACCACTTCACCTCGGAATTTAAATCTTTGTACCAAACAGCAATGGTTCCATGGAGAGGCTGCATCAGACTGAAGACATATAATCCAGCAAAAATAATAAAATGTGGAATTTCAGTAAGGATGCTTGTGAAAGTGAGAGTGGCTATATTTGTAACTGCGAGATATACACTGAGTGGCCAGATTATTATGATCTCTGAACGCAAAAGTTACCACAGAGTATATTACCTTCCTTGAGGCCTTTTCTCGGTTCTTGGCATCCTATTCACCAAGATAATTACAGCAGCGTGCTCGCCACGGAGCCATGATGGGAGCACAAAGCACTGGGCTATGGAACAGCAAGCGAGAGCCATGGTTGCCAAAAAAGACTGAAAGAAAAGTAGCGGTGCCAGGAGTTATGGCTCGAACAGCTGGTCAGAGGGGTGCTGAGAGCACAGGTGCGGGAGGAACCAAAGCAACAGGCAGTCCACGTGCACTGGAGGCCACGCGCCCGTCGGGGACAATGCTGGTTTGCGAACCTCCAGGTCTCCAGAGCAGACCCAGCACAGCTCCCTGCAGCGAAGCTGTGCTTCAGGCACAGTGAGTGACACGCGAAGGGGACATTGCACAGCGAGGGGGAAACGTGGCAGGAGAAGCGCGTGTCCCTCACTTCACAACATACAGCCACCAAGGACGACCCGGATGATGGAAAGATGAAGTGGAACCATATGAACCATGGAAAACTGGAGAAGGAAAAAGACGCTGTAACTGATTGCAGGACCTGAAGGACTCTAACCAGGAGCACAGCGGGTGGAATCTAAATGGAAACAACAGCCACATTTGGATGAAACCAAAGCTGAACCTCAGAGAGCACGGCAGCAACGGGCCGCCGCCCGCAGAGCCCAGGCCGCAGGAGGAGACAGCGAGCTCCAGGGGCAGATGATGCCAAAGCAAAACAACAAATGGTCAAGCACCACACAGTATGCCCACAAGAAATCGGGCTGCAAGTGAAGTCAACAACAAGCTGCTATCTTTGCTATAAAGAGTGTCCAACCTTTCCCAGGGGCATGCTCAGTCCTTCCCCAGGGGCATGCTCAGTCCCTCCCCAGGGCCATGCTCAGTCCTTCCCCGGGGCCATGCTCAGTCCTTCCCCAGGGCCATGCTCAGTCCTTCCCCAGGGCCATGCTCAGTCCTTCCCCGGGGCCATGCTCAGTCCTTCCCCGGGGCCATGCTCAGTCCTTCCCTGGGGCCATGCTCAGTCCTTCCCTGGGGCCATGCTCAGTCCTTCCCCAGGGCCATACTCAGTCCTTCCCCAGGGCCATGCTCAGTCCTTCCCCGGGGCCATGCTCAGTCCTTCCCTGGGGCCATGCTCAGTCCTTCCCCAGGGCCATGCTCAGTGCCCGGCCTTCCCTAGGGCAGTGGTCAGCAAACCTCGGCTCGCGAGCCACATGTGGCTCTTTGGCCCCTTGAGTGTGGCTCTTCCACAAAATACCACACGCGGGCACGCACGTACAGTGCGATTGAAACTTCGTGGCCCATGCGCAGAAGTTGGTTTTCGGCCTGGGCGAGTCTATTTTGAAGAAGTGGTTCTAACGTCGAGCCACACTCAAGGGACCAAAGAGCCGCATGTGGCTCGAGAGCCGAGGTTTGCCGACCACTGCTCTATGGGCGTGCTCAGTGCCCGGCCTTCCTTAGGGGCATGCTCAGTGTGGCGGGGACACCGCTTGTAGCCATCCAGGACTGGGAGTGGACTGTAGTCAGTGAAATAAGAAGAATTGGGAGAACTAGGAGAGTCTGCATCGCCTAGCATGGTAATTACATTTTTAGGAATGTATCCTTCAGGAATAATAAGCTGAATAGATCAACTTTATGTATAAAGGTAGTAACTGCAGCAAGATTTTAAAAAGCCAGTTCTGGAAACAACCTCTGTATGCCAACAGCAACAGCAACAGCAACAGCATAGAAAGACCTGTGTGTTCCTCGGGACACTACTTTACAGTCAATCTGACAAGATCACACGTGCTAAGTGAGAGCAGAGTGTGCGAATTACACATATATTCTAAAAGAAATACCAGCGAGTGAGTAAATCCAGGTGGCAGAATTATTAGTGATTTTAATTTAATTGTTCTGCATTTTCTAAGTTTTCCACATACATATTCAATAAAACAAAACAAGCATTCTAATAGAAATATATGCATTTCCCAACTCTGAAAAGGCAGGTTACCTGTGGCTCACGTCATGACACAGGACTTTCCAGTAGTACCACCCAGTCTATGTTTGTGTGGATATTCCTCCCCCTGCCCACCCATCCACCCACCCATCCATTAACCTATCCATCCATCTGTCCACTCATCCATCCATCACCCATCATCCATTCATCCATCTGTCCACTCATCCATCCATCACCCATCATCCATTCATCCATCCATCATCCATCCATCCATCTATCCATCCATCATCCATCCATCCATCCATCCATCCATCCATCCATCATTCATCCATCCATCATCTATCATTCATCCATCATCTATCATTCATCCATCATTCATCATCCATCCATCCATCCACCATCCAACATCCAACATTCATTCATTTATCCATCCATCCATCCATCCATCCATCCATCCATCCATCCATCCACCCACCCATCCACCAACCTATCTATCCATCTGTCCACTCATCCATCCATCACCCATCATCCATTCATCCATTATCCATCATTCATCCATCATCTATCATCCATCAATCACCCATCATCCATCCATCCACCATCCAACATTCATTTATCCATCCATCCATCCATCCATCCATCCATCCATCATCCATTCATCCATCCATTTATCCATCCATCCATCCATCATCTATCGTCCACCGACCATCCATCCATTCATCATTCAGCATCCATCCATCCATCCATCCATCCATCATCCATCCATTCATCCATTCATCTATCCATCCACCCATCATCCAACATTCATTTATCCATCCATCCATCCATCCATCATCTATCCATCTATCATCCATCCATCCATCCATCCACCCACCCATCATCCATCCATCCACCCATCATCCAACATCTAGCCATCCACTCAACCGGACTATTATTTGTAATGTACATGGGACAGGTTTAAGGATGTCCTAATGGGATTTAAGGTTGGCTAAGAGTATTGTTTGTCCTTGGGGGATGTAGAGATGAATTATTGAGACAGATGAGGCCACAGAAATGCAGGGCCACCTGAGATGGCTGAGCAGAGGGTGCCATGGGAGTCTAGGGACAGATGCCAATTCTGTGGAAGGTGGTCCATGCTCCCACCCCATTCCAAAACAGGCACATCACTAGCACCCACAGCCCCTGAGGAAACCAGGGTTTACACCTCTCTGCTCTTGCATACGTCCTCCTGTGCCTGCCTCCTCAGAAAACTCCTACAACCCCAAGACCCAGCACAGAGAGCTGCTCTGCGACCCGGTGACACTGTCTCCTTCACATCTAGACTCCGCAGGTGGCCTTCAGTGCTGAGCCACGGCGATGCGTCTCTCCCAGCTGTTAGCCTGGGACTTCTGACCCGGGGTTTGGGTTCCACACACCTTACACCCACTGCCTCACCTCAACACGTCACAGCTGCGATGTTTGCCAAGCAAAGGAATGTCTTTTTCCTGGCACGTCCCTCCTCCTCCATCCTGACTCTTCTGATCCCTCTCAGCTATCAAGGAGCCTCTGACATCACATCTGGTTACACCTCTCCAGAAGGCAACACCTTGCATTCATCACTGGGCAGTGCCTGGCTGTTCTTTAGTTATTTAATTGTGTGACTGTGCACTGTGGAGTGAGTGTGTGTGCACGTGATGGCATGGCCCTGCCTTCAGAAGCTACTCTGGGCACAGGCTTGCTCCAGGCCAGGGCACAGTGGGTGTCTGCACACACTTCCCCATCCAGGCAGGTGGCCAGGAGGGGAGAGGCCTTGGGAGACAGAGGGCATTGGAGACAGTCTCCAGGGCCTCAGAGGGACATTCATTGGAAGAGGCCACACAGTTGCAGACAAAGTTGATGACCAAAGGCTGGTACTGCTGTCTAACCAGACCCACCCAGCCTGGGGCCCGGAGCTCAGCCAAGGGAGCCGGGGCCGGGGACCTGCTGGAAGGGCTGAGGTCAGAGCCCCTCCCACGTCAGAAGTGCTTCCTGTCCTTGAGGTGAGGGCGTGGGGACTGTGTTGGGGAGCACGGCTCCAAGGCAAGGCTCAGGTTGTGCTTGCCCATCCTAACCCCTGGGGAAGAGGGGAGACGTGCTGGGAGGAGCGGCTGGGCTGAGTCTAGGTCTCCTCTCCACTCACTCTTGGGGGACCCACGGGGTGCTGCTGCTCACCCAGGCCCCTTTGCTCCTTTGTGCTGCCCCTGCCGATGGTGGGGGCCCACTTGCCCTGCAGGGAGAGAAGTTAGGGCTGACCACAGAGTACACGCTCTATGCCGTCCGTCCTCCTGCAGGAGAAAGCTCGGCACGCCAGGAGGACAGGCACACTGCACCTGTCTTCCTTTTGTATTAGTCCTCCCCCGAGGGTACTTTCCCGTTGATTTTTAGAGAAAGTGGAAGATGGGGAGGAGGAGGAATAGGGAGGGGGTGAGAAACATTGATGTGAGAGAGACACATCGACTGGTTGCCTCCTGCATGCACCCTGACTGGGCCCGGGGATCAAATCTGCAACCCAGGTACATGCCCTTGACCCAGAAACAAACCCACAACCCTTTGGTGCAAGGGCCGGTGTGCTAGCCGCTGAGTGCCCGCCAGGGCAGAATGCTGAGCTGTGACGCTAACGCATCAGCAAGTAGGAGGTGCGCCCGCAGGACGGCAGGGTCTCTTCAGAGCAGGGGCTGCGCCTGCGGTCTCCACGCCTCTCCGAACCTCGCCCTGTGAACATCGTTCTGACAGGAATGCTGAGATTTCCCTGCAAGATTAAATGCCACTCTCCATAGCATAACGTCTGGAGCTTCCTCCTCCCAAGTCCGCTCCAACACTTGACACAGAAAATTAAACTCTCTCTGCTCATTGAGTGGGTAATGCAGCCCTCGGAGGCGCGAGAGCCCCTGCGAGGTGAGAAATTAAAGCCGCCGCACTGTAAGCGCTAATGGCACGTGTGAAACACGAGAAAGGTAACTTAATGGGCAATCAGAAGAAATCATAAAACTAATCATGCAGTTAATGTCTTAGGAGCAGGCGGGGAGGGGGGTTCAATCACAGACAACAGCCAGGGCTGGTTTGGGGCCACGGTGAGTCCACCGTCCATGAGGGGCTGGGCGGGGGTGGGGTGTGTGTGGGGGAGGGCTGCACTCCTGTCCGGGCCGCCTTCCTCCAGCTGTGCCCAGAGGAGCAGGCGAGGGAGGGTGCAGCCGCCTTCTCTGCACCTGGGTGAGACCTCGAGATGCAGCGGCGGGAGGCGGTGGGTGGGGGCTGCGGCTCCCTGACGGCAGGGGTTGCAGAAAGTAAAGGAACACACATCAAGGGACCTAAGCACCTTGGGGATCTTTGCTGACCGCGTACAACGTGCGACAAGCACAGCCCTCTGTCTCTGGTTGACTGTTTAGGGACCAGGTTTAAGGCACAGGATGATAATTGGTTGCTGAAGCGGGGACAGGGGAGGGGTCCGGGGGCAGCTGCCTGCTTCATGCAACTCTGCATTCAGAACTCTCCATCCGATGCCACTTCCTATGGCCGCCAGCTCAGGCTCCGGCACGGGCTGTGAGGGGAGAGTGGCAGAGCCTGGAACCCACCTCCGGTGATGGTGCTGCCGGGCCTGGGCCTGGGCTGGGCCTGGGGCTGGGGCTGGGCTGGGCCTGGGCCGGGGTCAGGGCCGGGGCTGGGGCTGGGGCTGAGCCTGGGCTGGGGCTGGGGCTGGGCCTGGGCTGGGCCTGGGGCTGGGGCTGGGGCTGGGCCTGGGCCTGGGCCTGGGCTGGGCTGGGGCTGGGGCTGGGCCTGGGGCTGGGGCTGGGTCTGGGGCTGGGCCTTGGCTGGGGCTGGGGCTGGGGCTGGGGCTGGGCTGGGCCTGGGCTGGGCCTGGGCCTGGGCCGGGGCTGGGGCTGGGCCTGGGCCTGGGCCGGAGCTGGGGCTGGGGCTGGGCCTGGGTCTGGGCTGGGTCTGGGGCTGGGGCTGGGGCTGGGCTGGGCCTGGGCCGGGGCCGGGGCTGGGTATGGGTCTGGGTCTGGGCTGGGTCTGGGGCTGGGCTGGGGCTGGGGCTGGGGCTGGGCCTGGGCTGGGGCTGGGGCTGGGGCTGGGGCTGGGCCTGGGCTGGGGCTGGGGCTGGGGCTGGGCCTGGGCTGGGGCTGGGGCTGGGGCTGGGCCTGGGGCTGGGGCTGGGGCTGGGGCTGGGCCTGGGCCTGGGCTGGGGCTGGGGCTGGGCTGGGGCTGGGGCTGGGCCTGGGCCAGGGTTGGGGCTGGGGCTGGGGCTGGGGCTGGGGCTAGGCCTCGGACTGGGCTGGGCTGGGCTGGGCCTGGGGCTGGGCTGGGCTGAGCCTGGGCCTGGGCCTGGGCTGGGGCTGGGGCTGGGCAGCGGCCTGGGAGGCAGAGGGCCGCAGGGAGATGTGGCTCAGGGAGAAAGGACACGTCTGGGCCTGGGCCGAGGAGACTGGCCACGTGGTAGTGGGAGTGCAGCAGGAAGGATTTCGCCTGGACAGATGGACACAAGCCAGACCAAGGGTCCCAGAATCCCAGCGACACTTCAGAGAATCTTCTGCATGGTCAGCATGGGCCAGACGAGGACGGCATGCTGTTGGCCATGAATAAAAGATTACTGTTTTTTAAATCCTCCCTCGAGGATATATTTCGAGAGAGGAAGGGAGAAAGAGTGAGAAACATCAATCTGTTGCCTCCCGCACATGCCCAGACCTAGAATTGAAACCACAACCTTTTTTGTTGTTGTTGTTAATCCTCAGCTGAGAATATTTTTCCATTGATTTTTAGAGAGAGTGGAAGGGAGGAGGAGAGACAGAGAGAGAAACATCGATGTGAGAGAAACACATCGATTGGCTGCCTCCTGCACGTGCCCACACCAGGGCCAGGAATGGAGCCTGCAACCAAGGTTTGTGCCCTTGACCGGAATCAACCCTCAGTCTGAGGGGTGACGCTCCATCCACCAAGCCACTTGGCCAGGACGCGACTACTATTTTATTTCTAGCCATGAGAGGGTCCTGCACTTGTAGGTGGGTTTGTGCTCCGGACCACATGCCTCCAGTGTGGAGTGTGTGGGGCTGACCTGAGCTGACCGCCCTGCAGGGGAGCTGGGCTCACACACACCTCATGGTTTCCCGGGGACCCTTAATATCTGGCCCTGAAGGGGACATGCTTCCATGTACCCTCACCTTGAGGGCTAGTTTCTGCCTTTATTATCACTACCAGAGGCGCGGTGCACGAATTCATGCACAGGTGGGGTCCCTCGGCCTGGCTGGCGATCAAGGCCTATCAGGGGGATGGCCAGCTGAGGGGAGGGACAGCAGGAGGTTGGCTTGCCGGCCCCTCTCCCCATCAGGGCCCAGGGGGAGGGGACATGGGAGGTTGGCTGTGGGAGCACACTGACCACCAGGGGGTAGCTCCTGCATCGAGTGTCTGCCCCCTGGTAGTCAGTGCACGTCATAGCAACTGGTTGACCAGTCATTCTGGCCATTCAGTCATAACTGTCGCTTAGGCTTTTACATATATAGATTTGTGGTTTTCACTGTGGTCTGGCTGGTGGTCCCATAGGCGCCCTGGATACAGGGCTTCCGGTTTTGCAGGCAGGGGCCGCCTGCCTGGTCTACAAGGCTCTAAAACAGAGTGGCAAGACCAAGCACTCCCAGCCGGTGTCCCTCACCACGGGACCCGGGGGCTCCCTCCTCAGGCCCCCCGTCCACAGGCCCCGCTTGTCCCTGTTAATAAATGACAAGCACCTAACTTCCGAATAAGGTCAAAATTCCCAAATTCACTCCTGGGACGTGGGGAACAGCTCCGCTCCTGGTTTTTCTGAGGGGTCACTTGTCTGCAAGCGACAAGGAAGATGCAGGTCGGTGATGGAGGGCACCCATGCTGCCCGGAAGGCTGCTCTGCGGAGAGAAGGGTGGGCACCGTGTGCTGAAACCCAGGGCGAGGGTGTGGGCATGAGCCCTCCTCTCCCAGACGCCTGGATGCACAGTGTCCTCTGGGGGTGACCGATCGCTGCCCATCAGCAGTGCCCCGTCACAGCGGCGGCGACTCCCTCCCCCTTCCTTCCTCCCCAGCGCACGTGGGTGTCCTCGGTAATTCTGAGCACCTGCCCATATTTATGGATTTATTGATAACGTATTGCCTCCCATTGCACTAACAAGTGTACATCATAGAACACCTAAGAATAACTTAAAGGAAGAAAAAAATGAAATAAACATTGAAGAAATAACTCATGAACTACTTCAGTGACCACTGTAGTGACAGATGGTGCTGGCTGTGCTATGTGCTGAGACGATGGGAGTTTGCCCGGGGAACCTGGAGGTCTGGTTCCGCCTTGTCATGCTGTGTCCTCACTTTGGGGCACCGCGGAAGCTCCTGCGGTGTGGCCCAATGGAAGCAGTGGCTGTGCTTGTAGAATGACGGCACTGACCTCTGCGCCCGCCCTCAGCTACGTGAAGGCTCCTGCTCCTTTCCTGATGCCCATTCATTAGCTTTCAGAAGCAGCTGGGACTTAGCGCATTGTTGTTAGGGTTGGACCCTATGCCATCCACTGCTCGCTCCCTTTGGAAAGACGTTAAGTTAGAGAATTCCATTTCCAAGTTTTTAGCAACGTGGTGATGACAAATCTTATGAGGGACAAAGGCTGTTGTCTGTAACCACGTCACACAGCAAGGGACACATCCCCAAACACCTTTTCTATCTGGGAGGTTTTTTCATTTCAAAAGCTCTGCAGGGGCCACTGGCCCGGGGAGCACGGGGGGGTGCTGGTGCTGTGCTCTTGGCCTCCACGGCCCTTCAACACAGGAACGCCCCATCGCTGACCAGCAAGCCTCAGAGGGACACACACTTTCCGGTTTCTCTAATTTTATTACAACATTTATTATAAAGGTTTAGTGTTTTTGTTTTTATAAAATTAATAATATGTCAAATGTATAAACCAACGTCTGGCTGCGTGGACTCGACCAGGATAGGACAGGGCCAGCCCATGGTGCCAGGCCTGTTACCGCACCCACAGTCTGTTCACAGCATTTCAGTCTCGGCACCATTCTCCAGGGTTGTTCCAACCGTGAGGACAGCTTTACCCACAGAGGGCTGCCGCTACTAGAGCTGTTTGCTGTTGGGAATGTTTCTGGTTTACACCTCTCCTTTAGTGGCGCAGAAAGAGCATTTCATAGCCTTCAGCAGTGAGACATTGTGTGTGGACATGTTGTCAGCACGCAGTGTCCTGGAGCAGCAGCCCACCGGGTCTCTGTCTCACCGTGGCCCACACAGCCCCACAACCGGAGGGTTACTCTTCTCTGGCTGTGCTTTAGGTTTGTAGAAGCTGTCTCCCCACTTCTCCTTAAGTAAGTGCCATTTGGCCCTCGGTCAGCATACTTGACATCGGCTGGAGGGCAGCATCACAATCAGGCTGCACATAGTCAGACTACACACATACAGTCAGGCTACATACAGTCAGACTGCACACATGCAGCCAGGCTACACACAATTGGGATGCATACATACAGCCAGGCCACACACATACATACAGTCAGGCTACACACTGTCGGGATGCACACACATACAACCAGGCTGTACACATATAGTTGAGCTACACACATACAGTCAGGGTATATAGTCCGGCTGCACTCATACGAAGGGCTGCACACATACAGTCGAGCTGCAAATGATTGGACTCAGGAGATCCAGGCCCTGCACAGCCAGCATGTCTCTGGGGATGACCTGGACATGACCCCAGAGCAGCAGCCCTGCCCCCAATCCCTTCTGCTCGCTCTCCATTTTCAAATAGAATCCCATATCTGCTATGTCGTCGAACATCTCTGGAGATCCATCCCCTGCACTGTTTTACAAATGGCAGGGCTCATATTTGGGGCACATATGGCTTCATCTTTGTTCTCCTGGATGGGTGCTTCCCAGCAGGCCCTAGACCCTCCTCAGGAGCTCTGTGGATGCATTTCTGGTTTACAATTAGACGTCACTCTAGGCAAATCTCGTTCCTGTGCCTGCCTGATGCCTTTTAATCTCGAATCTTCCGCTTTCATATCTCCCTCCCTAAACACGTGGTGGTAATTAGGGGATGGAGCTGGACACTCGCTCTGTGCAGGGAACAGACAGCCTCTTACATTGATGTCGATGCACATGTTCTGAATAGGACATGATGGCTGTGGCCCCTCCACACCATGCGACTTGAGAGGTCTTTGATGGCACTGGCTGGTAGATTCCATCAGCAATGGGCTGGCTGGGCTCATTTTTATTTTTTCATGGAACTGATCAGGCAATTCAGTCAATAGTTGTCAAAATCGGAGTCCAGAACAGGCACAGCTGGACAGCCCAGTTAATTAAAAGTCGGGAGGACGATGAAAGCGACGTGGCTCCTTCCGAGAGCTGCAGAGGGAAGGGAACCAGGGCCCTTCGTTGTTAAAGGGGCAGGAGAGGAGCCGAGGGCGGGGAGAGCAGAGGGTGTGGGACGCGGGACAGGAACTCCAGGCTCCCACCACAGGGGAGGTGCTGGTGGTGGAGTGCTGTGTGTGGCTCGTGGTGATGTCGCCCTGTGAGGTCCAAGAATTGAGTTCTCAACCTTCTTAAGTAAGTGGGATTTGTAAGATTAGACACCTGCATCTAGGTCTCTGCAAGGAGTGTGAGGGAGGAGGGGAGGCCACAGGGAGACCAGGGTCATGCAGGGAGCAGGTCTAGTGGCTCAGTGGCTGAGGAGGGGCCATGGCCTTTCAGTCTGATTGCCTTGTTCTGGTAGTCATGGGCTCCCGGCCTTGGTGCTGACTTTGTGGAGCATGGCTCTCCTGACTGCTGGAGCCCGCTCTCCAGCCACCTCCCTGAACCAGCCCGTGGCTCTAGGCTCAGCTTCCTCACAGCCCACAGGGGATTTGTGGTTTCCTTCCGTCTCTTCCCTCAGACGCTACATAGTATCCAGTCCAACTGTAGCCATTTTCTGGGTCTGCCATTACAAATCACACAAACCGGGTGGCTTACAACAGCAACGTACCCTCTCAGGGTCTGGAGGCCCCACGTCTGAAATCAAGGTGCTGTCAGCAGGGCTGTGCTCCCCCTGAAACCCTGGCCAGGCGGCTCGGCTGATTGGAGCGGTGTCCCAGACATCAAAAGTTCACTGGTTCAATCCCCAGTCAGTGCATATACCTAGTTTTCGGGTTTGATCCCTCCCACCTTCCCTCCCTTCCTCTCTCTAAACATACCCTTGGTGAAGATAAAAAAGAACCATGTTCCATTCTTTGTCTCATCTCTGAAGGCAACAAAATACTATGGAATAAAGGAATGAATGTTTAATAGACACACAGACAGAAAGAGCCCACCCACCCACCCACCCATCCATCCATTATCCATCCTCCTCCATTACTTATTTATAATCTATTCATCATCCATCCATCCATCCATCCATCCATCCATCACCCATCACCCTCCATTATCTATTCATCATCCATCCATCTATCCATCCACCCACCTACCCACCCATCCATCCATCGTCCATCTATCCATCCATCACCCATCATTATCCATTATCTATTCATAATCTATTCATCATCCATCCATCCATCCATCCATCCATCACCCATCACCCTCCATTATCTATTCATCATCCATCCATCCATCCACCCACCCACCCACCCATCCATCCATCGTCCATCCATCCATCCATCCATCACCCATCCTCCTCCATTATCTATTCATAATCTATTCATCATCCATCCATCCATCCATCCATCCATCCATCATCACCCTCCATTATCTATTCATCATCCATCCATCCATCCACCCACCACCCACCCACCCATCCATCCATCGTCCATCCATCCATCCATCACCCATCATCCTCCATTATCTATTCATAATCTATTCATCATCCATCCATCATCCATCCATCCATCACCCATCCTCCTCCATTATCTATTCATAATCTGTTTATCATCCATCCATCTATCCATCCATCCATCCATCACCCATCATCCTCCATTATCTATTCATAATCTAGTCACCATCCATCCATCCATCCATCCATCCATCCATCCATCACCCATCATCCTCCATTATCTATTCATAATCTAGTCATCATCCATCCATCTATCCATCCATCCACTCATCCACCCATCCATCCATCATCCATCTATCCATCCATCACCCATCATCCTCCATTATCTATTCATAATCTATTCATTATCCATCCATCATCCATCATTCTTCATCATCTATTCATAATCCATCATTCATCCATCCATCCATCATCCAGCCACCCTCCATTATCTATTCATAATATGTCCATCATTCATTCATCCATCCATCCATTATGCATCCATCCATCCACCCACCCATCATCCATCATCCTCCATCATCCTCCATCATCTATTCAAAATCTATCCATCATCCATCCATCCATACATCCATCCTACATTCTCCACCCATTCACCCATTCACCTGTCCATCCATTCATCATCCATTTATCCATCCACCACTCACCTATCCATCATCCATCTATCCATCTGCCCATTTACCTATCCATCCATCCACCTATCCATCATCCACCCATCCATCATCCTCCATCCACCCACCCATCCATCCATCATCCATCATCCATACATATGTCCATCCATCTATCTATCATTCATTCATCCATCCATCATCCATCCATCCATCCATCCATCCATCCATCCATCCATCTGTCATTGTGCTGGATGCTCAAGATGCAAAGACATCTGAGACAAACAGGATTCCTATGCTGGTGGAGAATAAATATCCCCCCTGGAGGAGTTATTAAGGATCATCCACCCAGTGTTCCCATCTCAGATATGAGGAAATTGATGCAAGCAGGAGTCAGTGACTAGTTCAAAATTATCAGGGAGTCAATGGTGAGGCCAAGCCTCCCAACAAATCATCCACCATTCTTGCCACAGTCATTTTCAGACTAGGCTCCATGTAGCATCAAATTAAGATTCATAAAGTCCTTTCAAATAAGTATTACAGACCTCCCAACACCCCCTAAGCACACGACTGCATGCAATTAAACATTGTAAGCATTGACTTTCAAAATGAGTGTGAGGAAGTCAAAGCTCTGATTTCCCCCTTGATGCCAAGATGATTTTGAATTGAAATATCCAGTTGTTTCTACAAACATTTCCTGGAGCCTCCACTTTGTCAGGTCCCCAAATTAGCACCCAGTGTGCCAGCTGGGCCACCCAGTAAGGCCCCTTGACATGTGGGAGGTGTGCAAAGGACCTTCCCTCCATGAAGGCCCTGGGCCCATGGACTCAGCGCCTCTCACTTGGTTACTTTTTCTATAGAATCCTGAAAAGTATTTCACTTGACAAGTGAGTCCCACGGCTCTACACTTAGTGCCAAAGTAAGTAAAAGTTTATGTTTTCCCTTAATTAGTAGACACACGTCATAAACCTAGATGATGGCCTGGGTGTAGGATAAACTCGGAAAGGAACATGGAGAGAGGAAGGACAGCATGCTCTCTAGCCGGCCTTCCACCTGCCGCACTCCCTCCTCTGGTCCCCTGAGCGGCGCCATCTGCTCACGGTAGAGCCTCTGAGGTGGGTACCTTCTCAGAACACCTCAAAGCTGGTCCCCGTGAGGCTGCAGATGGGTGGCTGATGCTACAGAGGGGACAGGCCAGCCTGGGCTCTGAGATGCTCAGAATGTCCCTACCTGGGGCATTCATACTCGCAGCCACACTTTTATGACTCCCCCTGCTACTGACACCCCAGAGTCCCCCACACCCCACAGTCCCCCCACAGCCACCCCCACTCATACACACATGCTTACACACTCACAGGCTCACCACAACACACGTATGTGCTGAAATACAACACATGCTCACAGGCTCACCTGCGTGGGCACATACACACAGGCATACACACAGGCTCATGCACACACAGGCTCAAGTGCTCACACAAGATCACATTCATACACTTGTGAGCACACACATGCACACTGGCAGACAGGCGCATTGAGGGAGCTCTTGACAGGCTTTTCCGCATTGGCTTCAGGTATTTATAGCGGCAGATGGGAGAACACATTTCCGATAACCTTGCTCAAGGTTGCAGCCATCTTCCTGATGTGGCGATAGGGCATTTCAATTCCGATGTGGCCTTAGGAAACAGTCGCTGCTGATCCTTTCATGCCGTCTGGGGAGCGTGATCCTGGAGTGCAGGCCACCCCAGGGACTTCTGCGTCTCCGTCTCCTCTTTTTGCCCATTCCCACCCATCCTTGAAGTCCTGGTAAATTCCTGCCAATCATGGTCGGAGGAGACACCCTAATTTTAGGATCCCATGAACTCTGGAGAAGATGTAAGTGTGACCCCTAGTGGCTACAGCGGACACAACAATCTTGGCCATTTGTCCTGCCTGAGGTCAGGAGGTGCCCTCTGAGCAGGTCTCCAGGAAGGAGGGACGCAGCTACTCCCCAGCTGTGGAGGGCTCTGGGGCCTCGTTGGGGACTAGCTGTAGTGTCCAACCAGGGGTCTTGCTGGGGGGTCCAGCTGGAGATCTGGCTGGAGGTCCATCAGGAGGTCTGGGTGGGGTCCATCAGGGGGTCTGGCTGGGGTCCATCAGGGGGTCTGGCTGGGGTCCATCAGGGGGTCTGGCAGGGGCTCCATCAGGGGGTCTGGCAGGGGCTCCATCAGGGGGTCTGTCTGGGGTCCATAGGGGGGTCTGGGTGGGGGTCCATTGGGGGGTCTGGCTGGGGGTCCATCAGGGGGTCTAGGTGGGTGTCCATCAGGGGGTCTGGGTGAGGGTCCATCAGGGGGTCTAACTGGGGTCCATCAGGGGGTCTGGGTGAGGGCCCATCAGGGGGTCTGGGTGGGTGTCCATCAGGGGGTCTGGGTGGGGGTCCATCAGGGGGTCTGATTGGGGTCCATCAGGAGGTCTGGCTGGCTGGGGGTCCATCAGGGGGTCTGACTGGGGTTCATCGGGGGTCTGACTGCGGTCCATCAGGGGGTCTGGGTGAGGGTCCATCAGGGGGTGTGACTGGGGTCCATCAGGGGGTCTGGTGGGGGTCCATCAGGGGGTCTGGGTGAGGGTCCATCAGGGGGTCTAACTGGGGTCCATCAGGGGGTCTGGGTGGGTGTCCATCAGGGGGTCTGGGTGGGGGTCCATCAGGGGGTCTGATTGGGGTCCATCAGGAGGTCTGGCTGGGGGTCCATCAGGGGGTCTGACTGGGGTTCATCGGGGGTCTGACTGCGGTCCATCAGGGGGTCTGGGTGAGGGTCCATCAGGGGGTGTGACTGGGGTCCATCAGGGGGTCTGGTGGGGGTCCATCAGGGGGTCTAAGTGGGGTTCATCAGGGGGTCTGGCTGGGGGTCCATCAAGGGATCTGGGTGGGGGTCCATCAGGGGGTCTGGGTGAAGGTCCATCAGGGGGTCTGGGTGAGGGTCCATCAGGGGGTCTGACTGGGATCCATCAGGGGGTCTGGGTTGGGGGTCCGTCGGGGTTCCAGCTGGGTCAGGCCAGCTTCGCTGAGCTAGTTCTCTGACTGGCTCTGCTCAAGCTCCTCAACAACGGTCAGAATTTACGTCCCTGATTTCTGAACAGGAGCTCCCACCACCACCCTCCCTGCTCCTGTTTATAGGACCTTTCATTCGCCGCTCCCCTGGAGGAGATCCCGGGATGAAGGCCCGAGGGAGTCAAGCCCTTCTTTGTCTCTTTGTGTAGAAAATGCCAATCACACTGCATCTTCTCTGTGCTGAGGTCTCTCAGGTGCCACAGCCGCGCCAATCCTGGAGACTACACCTGTCTCAGCACCAGGGAGACGGCGCTCGGGTCGTGGTCCAGGATGGACGCCGTCACCAGGGAGACGGCGCTCGGGTCGTGGTCTAGGATGGACGCCGTCACCAGGGAGACGGCGCTCGGGTCGTGGTCCAGGCCCCGGTCCTCCAGTCCCTCACTCTGCCCACTGCTCCCTGAGCGGCTGCCTGGGCCTCTTCTGCAGGAGGAGCTGTTCTGTGTCTGCCACGGCGGGCAGAGAAACTCTTGGCAGAAACCCAGAAACGTGGGTATGTTAGCAAGTTCCCAGAAAAGACCACCTGGGAGGTCACAGGAAACCTCAGGCCCAGAGCCCGTTCCTCACTCCACAGGGACGTTCCTGGAGCTCAGCAGCCGGGAGCTCACTGTGGACACAGAGCAGCGTGAGATCCGATCCAAGGTCCCGCCCTTCTCCCTGGTGAGGCAAGAAGCAGTCTCCCAGTGCCTCCCGGGCAGGCAGCTGGAAGCAAGGCCCTGTCAGGGGGTGAAGGTTCATTCTGCGTCACCCTGCCTGGGCCCACGTGGCTGCTGAGCATTATTTTGAGGGTGTCTGTGGTGTTTCTGAAATCCACAGATGAGTGAGGAGGGTCACCTTCCCCACAGGGGCCTCACCCGACCTGCTGAGGGTCCGAGCAGAACAGAAAGGTGCAGAGGGCGCTCTCTGCTGATCAGGGATGTGCCCTTCTCCTTCTTGGCCATCGGGGCGTGGAGTGCTTGGTCTTCAGACTCGGGTTGGGGCCTGTTGGCTTCCTGGTTTCTCAGCCTTTGGGTTTGAACTTGAACTTGAACTTGAAGCTACACCACAGCTTCCCAGGCCTCCAGCCTACAGAGGGCAGCCCGTGGGGCCCCGTGATCTCTACTGTCTCTGCATCCTCTGGGCTGTTTCTCTCGGGAACCCTGACGCAGTGTTGGGATGTTGACCCAGCTCCTGAGGGCTGGTTCACAGGTTAGCTCCCTTTTTACCTGCACGTGCACTGGGACCCCCGGCCCCGGAGGGCAGCAGAGGCTGGGCCAAAGGGCAGGGGCAGTGCAGCACACAGAGCAATTCTCCCCAGGTCTACCGGGCAGAGGGACACTGTCAGGGCCCAGAGAGGACAGCACCGAGGGCCGCGCACCAGCCTGCCTGCAGGACTGTCTCCTCCCGACAGACTGGCCAGCTCCTCATCTGTCCCTGGTCTCTCAGCACTGCCCCCAACGCCGCGCTGAGGAAGGAAGTGTTTCGGGCCCAGTATCAAATGGGAGGACTTGATGATGCAGAGATGGTGGGCAGGAGGGGTGTGGCCTCAGCGCCAGCCACAGTGACACATTCGGAGCGTGAGCGCAACGGCAAGGGAGGAACGCCAGGTCCTTCCTGTTTCTCTCGCCTCAGCCCCACCGTGCCACAGAGGAGCCAGGAGCGGGTTTCTACCCAGAAAGCTTCATCTTCAGAAAGCAAATATTTTCCAGGTGCTTTTCCAAAATAACCAGACCATCCCATAATGAGCGCTATCGTGTCGGGGGATAAAGTGATGGACAGCAAGGCCACACACTGCACACGCGCAGCGGGCTAAGCGTCCTGCTCTCAGACATGGCAGCGAATGAACGGAAATCCTGTCTCTGTGGGAGGCAGCGACTGTGCCGGCCGAGGCCAGGTCGTGGGGCCGTCGCTGGTGTGCTGGCTACTGCACTTGGCCCTTTGCTGGACAGCGACAAGCAGGTCTTGATGTGCTCTTGGAGAATGTGTGTGTGTTGCCAGAGGAGGCTCCACTCCCCTTGGTGGCCTGCAGGCTAAGGGAGGCCCTGAGCACTGAGGCATTCTCCTGGCCTGGAACTCCCATCCCCTGAGGACAGCACCTGGCGGGCCTCCCGCACCTGCGTTTACTAATGAGTGGCCATGGAACTCAGTGTTTCAAACGCCTGATGTGAAGGGAAAGTACAGCCTTCAAGAAGATAGCAGGAACATAAACACACATGCACCCATGCACACATGGATGCACACTTGCATGAGTACACATGTACACACACACACACGGATGCACACACATGTATGTGTACACACATGAACACACTCGCATGCATGAATGCAGATGTACAACACAAATGCCCATGAACACATGTACACATATGCACACATACACATGGATGTATGCATACACATGTACACACATATACACATACACAACGTGAATGCACATACAGAGACAGGAACATCTTGCCTTCACCATCTTTTCTTTCTAAAATCATACATATTTCATTAAGCTTCATGCAGAGTGTCTTCTGATTTATGGTAATTGTCAACAAAATGAAAAACACAGATGATTTTAACTCTGCAGGAGCTAGGAGTTAACTGGCATGAAATTATGTTGTTTTTTCATTTTAAAAAAGCAGGGCCCCAAACGCTCCATCCCAGGAAATGCTGAGGACACCGAGTGAAGTGAGGGCTAACTTCCCACATCTGCGGAGCTGGTCACCTGGAGTGGCCAGGGCAACATCTGAGGGGACACCGCCCATGACCTGAGGGCCCGTGAGACTAATTTCCATATCCAACCCAATTTAGATGAAACATCTTGGGTGGAAAGAAAAAAAAGCCGGCGCATCAATAGCCCCTTGATTAGATTTTCATCTCCCGAGCAGACAAATATGAATATTTATTACCAGGAAGGCCGGCTTTCCTCTTCCCATCGCTCTGATCTTGAATATTTTCCGCTGCTAATTTTTATGAAATTTTGGGCAACATACTATTTTCACATAAACTGACAGTTCTTGAGATAATCCTGTTATTGTCTGGTTGAAAATTACAGCTTCCGCTTATTCATGTGTTAACGAGGGATTAAATACTGTTTTTCATCCCCATAATCTGAGATGGGCTGGAATTAAAAATTGCACATTGTGTGTTTGCGGGGCTCTGAGGGCCAGCACTGCCTGGATTCGCTTAGAGGAGGTCTGAACCAGCAGCTCGACATCCAGGCTCTTTCTAAAAGGCGGATGCTTCTAAAATAAATTCCTTCGCCCACCGCCCCACCAAGATGAAAAGGTTCCATCACAAGGGAGCTGCAGAGAAACACACAGCCCTTCGCCAAAGCACCAAAATCGCAACACCATTTATGTTGTTTCAACGCAAGACTTTCTCTAGGGACCCCACGCTATAGGCCATCACCCCTATTGCCAGCGGGGCCGGCCCACCCCTGCACAGCCACTCCAGGGAACCTGGCCAGCGGCTTTTCACCTGAACACGGTGTGTAATTTTACTTTATTGCAGGTCAAACCATGGATTTGATTTTTTTTGGACAAAAGGGTCCTGTTATGCTTCTAAAAACTACACACTAAGTTTTCTGTGTTTTTTATCTCCCTGAATGGCCTGGTAGAGTTTTTCACTCTCCCGTTACTTGTCTGACAGAGGGTATTTCTGAGAAGGTCGCTGTCCACACACCGTCTCCTGGAGCCGATGGGTAAAGGGGCCTTACCAGAGACACTGGCAGGGGGTCTCACAAGGTTGGTGCCTTGGGCTGACTGTGTTCCCCCCAAATCCGTATGTTGCAGTGCAAGCTGCCAGGACCTCAAAATGCAACTGTCTTTGGAGATGGGGCCTGTTAAAAATATTTATTTATTTGTTTGTTTGTTTACTTATTTAATCCTCACCTGAGAATATGTTTCCCAATGCTTTTTAAAGAGAGTGGAAGGGAGAGGGAGGGACATCGATGTGAGAGAGACAAAGCGATTGGTTGCCTCTGTATGCACCTCAAACTGGGGCTGGGGATCAAACCTGCAACCCATTGGTGTGCAGCCACCACCCTAACCACTGAGCAGCACTGGCCAGGGCTGAGCTGTGGGCCTTTGCAGTGGTGATTACTCAGATGAGGTTGCCAGGTGGGCCCTGATCCAATGCGACAGGACACACGGAGGGACGGCCGTGTGCGCACCAGGCAGAGGGCGGCCGTCTGAGGCCCAGGAGAGAGGCCTGGGGAGGAATGAGCCCCCACCCGGACGCCAGCCTCCAGGCTGCGCGGGCGCGTCCGCTGCAAGCCCCGCCTGCTGCCCGCGGAGGCATCTCAGGAAGTAGATAACTCAGTGGCTTTGGTTCCCATAGATCCAATGTCATGAATGAATCCGTCCCTGACCCTCACACGGTTCCGTTTTACCCTCCTGTGCCCAGTCCATGTCCAATGCACGGTTTCATCTATAAACCAACACTTTAAAAGCAAAAAGGGGATGACGTGCAAATGAACATTTAACAAAGGAAAGGAGATGTACAGTAAAGAGAAAAATATACGTACACACTAGAACTTACCTTTAATGCTGAGAGCTCCTGATGACTGAGTATGGCGCGGAGGGACTGGGGGCAGGGGGACGGAGGAACAGGAGGTGGGATGCGGGGGATGGGAGGACAGGGGTGGGGGGTCGGGGACGGGAGCACGGGGGATGTTATATCGGGAAGGGAGTCCCTTCCACAAAAGCATCAGGTGGCGTTCGTCCGGGGTTCTTCTCTCAGCTGTCTCTGCTCTACTAGCACCTGCCTCAAGCGCCTGGGCCCATCTCTCTGGAAACCCGCAGGGAGGCGGCTGGCCTACACGAAATGCTGCGCTGATGGCGAACAAGTGACTCGCACGGTTTGCTATTCTCTGTAAGGGCGCTACTTCCCAGCGCACAGCCACCGCACTCTCCCGCGAAGTTAACAACGTGGGGGCAGCGGTGACCGACTCACACTCGCACGCTCTCTCCTGTGCTTGTCGCCTGCGAGGGGAGTGACGGATCACACAGAGCAGCATGAGGGTTATCTGGTTGAGAACCGGCGTTTCATTCGACAACCAAGACACTTTCCCGTGAACAACTTAGAAGAGAATTGCTTCCAGGGGAGACGCAAGAACCAAGGTTGGACTTCGCACGCCGGTCACCCCACGCCGGTCACCCCACGTCGGTCACCCCACGCCGGTCACCCCATGTCGGTCACCCCACGCCAGTCCTTTCCGTGAGCGGGCTGTGCCTCCGTGTGACCCAGGAGAGAGTCTGACATTTCAGCGCAGCATTAATTCTAGGTGCTTGCGAAGGGAAGAGAGTTATTTCTTTGAAATATTCCTTTTGCTTTCTGCTCTCACAACCCGGGTGCTGACATGCAATAGGCTTGTCCCCCAGAAGCCTCACCAGCCTGGAGCGGAGTCCCCTGTCTCAGATGCAGAAGGCACAGCTTCATGTTTGCCAGCTGAGTGCCATGGGCCAGACCCCAGCAGCTAGCGCCCCTCCCTCCCCACCGCCCGCTAGCAGGTGCCGCTGCCACAGGCCAAGGGGCTCCCCGTGCAGGCGGTTCGGAGGGTCCCCCGATCTGCGATTACAAAGTGTGCTCTGAAACAGGAAGTGCGGGCGGACCTGGAGGACAGACCCCAGGCAAGGGCTTGTCCACCTCTGGTCTCTGGGGAGGGGAGGTCCTGTACATGGGCTGGCCCTGCCTAATTCCCTCCCCGCCCACCGTCCCCGGCTGCACCCACCACCTGGAGCCAGTCCCAGTCCAGTGACAGAGCCTCCGTGAGGCAGAGCTCACGGTCTTTCTCTCTCCAAAGCCTGCGTGGGGCAGTTTGGGGACAGGTGGCTGGACGCCTGCAGGTGGCCTGACGCTGCTTCGTCACTAGGCCTCTCGTGTGTGTCGTGGTCTGCAACTGATTCTGCCTCACGGGAACTAGGCTGGCCCTGGTGTTTCAGAAGCCGTGGGCATGGCACATGCCCTCCGCTCTCTTCCCTCCCAGCAAGGCCAAGTCTGAGGGTTGAAGCTGAAAGAGGGCGTCCGGAACGCCCACCCGGGCCGCAGCCCACCCGGCTCTGCGGGGCAGCGGGAACCAGTTCACTGTGTTAGGACGTCCCTCCGGTCCTCAGGGGCACCAGCCGGTCCCAGGCCGGCGCAGCCCGTATCTGCTGCATATTTCTGTAAAATACAGGTGAAGATGCGAGAAAGGGCCAGGGCAGGTGGGATGCAGACATCACATTTCATTTTACGTGACGATTTACTCTGATGCTGAATAAAATGGAACTTGTCGCTATAGCAACTGCTGCATCCCACAGAGCCTCCTGCCTGCCAGTCACAGGAAAGCACTGCACAGGCCTCAGCCCGCGGCGCTGTCAGCACTGCCTCCCAATAAAGTCATGTTCGCGGGGTGGTGAGGCAGCTCGTTACAGCCAACGTGTTTTGTGTGATTTTCTTCACTTTTGAGAAACAGGAGACAGAGTGACACCCCTCCCGCAAAGGTCAGAAGTGACCCGAGGGCCGAGCCCCAGGTATCAGCGACCCTGGCCTGCCTTCCCCGGGAGGCGTCGGTGTGAGCACAGGGCCTTCTAGGGTGGCGGCTGTAAATGTTTTAACGCAGCTCCATGCAGATTATTTGCCTCTTAAAGCACAAGGAACCAGCTTCCCTTAGGTGCACATTCTGCGTTTAGGAGAAACAGGTTCAGTTTTGTCCGTCAAGAAATGCAGGTTGGAGTACAATAAAGGTGGCTGCGCAATGAACAGGGAGGGGAAGCGGGTCTGTCCGGACCGCGGAGCCCACAGCGCGGATCCCACAGTACAAAGCCCATGGTGTGAAGCCCACGGCATGGAGCCCACAGCATGGAGCCCACGGTGCGAAGCCCACGGCATGGAGCCCACGGCATGGAGCCCATGGTGCAAAGCCCACAGCATGGAGCCCACGGTGCGAAGCCCACAGCATGGAGCTCACGGCATGGAGCCCACGGCATGGAGCCCACAGTATGGAGCCCACGGTGCGAAGCCTATGGCATGGAGCCTGCGGCATGGAGCCCACGGCATGGAGCCCACAGTGCAAAGCCCGCGGCATGGAGTCCGCGGCATGGAGCCCACGGTGCGAAGCCCATGGCATAGAGCCCGCGGCATGGAGCCCACAGTATGGAGCCCACGGCATGGAGTCCGCGGCATAGAGCCCACGGTGCGAAGCCCACGGCATGGAGCCCACAGCATGGAGCCCACGGCATGGAGCCCACAGTGCAAAGCCCACGGCATGGAGCCCACAGTATAGAGCCCACAGTATGGAGCCCACAGTGCAAAGCCCACGGCATGGAGTCCGCGGCATGGAGCCCACGGTGCGAAGTCCACGGCATGGAGCCCACAGCATGGAGCCCGCGGCATGGAGCCTGCGGCACGGAGCCCACAGTGCAAAACCCGCGGCATGGAGCCCGTGGCATGGAGCCCACAGTGCAAAGCCCGCGGCATGGAGTCCGCGGAATGGAGCCCATGGTGCGAAGCCCACGGCATGGAGCCCACGGCATGGAGCCCACAGTATGTAGCCCACGGTGCGAAGCCCATGGCATGGAGCCCACGGCATGGAGCCCACAGTATGGAGCCCACGGTGCGAAGCCCATGGCATGGAGCCCACGGCATGGAGCCCACAGCATGGAGCCCACGGTGCGAAGCCCACGGCATGGAGCCCACAGCATGGAGCCCATGGTGTGAAGCCCATGGCATGGAGCCCACGGCATGGAGCCCACGGTGCGAAGCCCATGGCATGGAGCCCACGGCATGGAGCCCACAGTATGGAGCCTACAGTATGGAGCCCACGGTGCGAAGCCCATGGCATGGAGCCCACGGCATGGAGCCCACGGTGCGAAGCCCACGGCATGGAGCCCGCGGCATGGAGCCCACAGTATGGAGCCCACGGCATGGAGTCCGCAGCATGGAGCCCACGGTGCGAAGCCCACGGCATGGAGCCCGCGGCATGGAGCCCACAGTATGGAGCCCACGGCATGGAGCCACGGCATGGAGCCCACCGTATGGAGCCCACGGTGAGAAGCCCACGGCATGGAGCCCACAGTATGGAGCCCACAGTGCAAAGCCCGCGGCATGGAGCCCGCGGCATGGAGCCCACAGTATGGAGCCCACGGCATGGAGTCCACAGCATGGAGCCCACGGTGCGAAGCCCACGGCATGGAGCCCGCGGCATGGAGCCCACAGTATGGAGCCCACGGCATGGAGCCCACGGCATGGAGCCCACAGTATGGAGCCCACAGTATGGAGCCCACGGTGCGAAGCCCACGGCATGGAGCCCACAGTATGGAGCCCACAGTGCAAAGCCCGCGGCATGGAGTCCGCGGCATGGAGCCCACGGTGCGAAGCCCACGTCATGGAGCCCACCGCATGGAGCCCACAGTATGGAGCCCACGGTGCGAAGCCCACGGCATGGAGCCCGCGGCATGGAGCCCACAGTATGGAGCCCACGGCATGGAGCCCACGGCATGGAGCCTACAGTATGGAGCCCACAGTATGGAGCCCACGGTGTGAAGCCCACGGCATGGAGCCCACAGTATGGAGCCCACAGTACAAAGTCCGTGGCATGGAGTCCGCGGCATGGAGCCCACGGTGCGAAGCCCACGGCATGGAGCCCACAGCATGGAGCCCACAGCATGGAGCCCACAGTATGGAGCCCACGGTGCGAAGCCCACGGCATGGAGCCCGCGGCATGGAGCCCACGGCATGGAGCCCACGGTGCAAAGCCCACAGTATGGAGCCCACGGTGCGAAGCCCACAGCACTGAGCTCATGGCACGGAGGGAGGGCTCGGACAGAGCAGCCGGCTCCTCTGTCTCCGGTGCTTGCTGAGGCCCCCAGGCCCCTAGGTGGGACCTGAACTGGGGGCCAGCTGGGGTGCATCCAATGCGCCTGTTTCTGGGCAGCGGTCCCACGGTTTCCTGGGCATTGGAGGATCGGTGCCTGCTGGTGTCCTGGGCTGCACGTGGGAGGGTCCTGGGTGTGACCGGTGAGGTGCCCATCCCGCAGCTCCTTTTCCACGGGTGCCCCAGGCGCTTGTGGACACATTCCATGGCGTCACCTTGACTGTCGTTCCATCTCCCTCCCGCTGCCGGTCCAGAGCTGCCCTCCGCCCGCTGTCCGCGCTCCGTCCACACCCAGATCCTCCTCCTCAGCTCCCGATGGGCCTGCGGGTCTAAGGGCCAGGGAGGCTTTGGTCACTTACGTCTGCCCGGGCCCAGCTCGGTGCCCTCCCGGCCTTAAGTCAGTGATGGCTGAGGTGACTGCAGGCGTTCTCCAGGGACAGGGCGGCTCAGGGGAGCGAGGAGCTGGCGCCGCCCACCGGGCCTGGGGCTCCCACACAAGGCGGGGTTCCTCTCACATCCTCAACATGTCAACCTGAGCATGTGCTGATTGACTTCGGTTGCATGATTTTTATTAAAAGTGGTGTTAAAGATAATGTGACAAAGTGCACACATCGGTCCCGGCACAGTGGTTCTGCTGGGATCGCCCCAGGCCATGGGCACGAGCCCTGGGCACTGCGGGCAGTGCTCACACCTCCTGAGAATCTATGAGGATTTAAAAATAAAAAGTTAAAAATATGCTCAAGAAAATGTTGGAAAAGGAGAGAACTTGCTTTGGCCTCAACCTCCCCGCCCCCAGGACCAGCCTCAGGTCTGGGGAGGTGGCTGAGCCTCATTTTTGTGGACAGTTTCTGTGGCTGCCTTTGCCTCTAAGGTTCTCAGACATCTTTCTTTATAGTTTACTTGTTTATTGATTTTAGAGAGGGGGAGGGAGAGAGAGAAACATCAATGTGGGAGAGAAACATGGACTGGTGGCCTGCTGCACACACCCAACAGGGGACTGAACCTGCAGCCTGGAATGTGCCCTGGCCAGGCCTCATCTGACTTAACAGAACCATTCATTCTGTTTATCTGATAAACACAACGTGATTAGTTACCTTACTGCGCTTTTACACTTAGGTCAGTTTGGGCTTTTTGCAAAGCTGAGTTTTTCCCGTTCTCTTGCCTGGTGAACCTCGAGATAAACTTCTGGGAGTGTGACTATTGAGCTGACGGCGAAATGTGGTTTTAGAGCTGTGGAGGCCGCGCCAAGCCGCTGGTTAAAGTGGATCTTCACTACAGGAATCCCAACTGTCACCATGGAAGCCCCAGGGCTCGGGCAGGTCGCCAGCCACCAGCACTGTCTGCGCCAGGCTTCCTGTCCCAGCCAACTTCATGGGGAGCCCCCGTCCCACTGTCCTCCTGGCCTCCGGCACCTGCAGGCCCAGCCGACAGCGTTGCTTCGCCTGCAGTTTCTACTCAGCAGGACGCAGGGGGCCCCCATCCGAGATGCACAGAGGGCCGGCGAGCCCTCCTGCCTGTTCCTCTGGTCCCTTCGCCTGCTGTCCTTCACACGCGGACAGAGCTCTGCAGTCGGGCCACCTCCTGGTCCAACCGGACCTTCTGGACGGGGTCTCAGGGGTCGGGCTGCACACGCGCCTCCGCCCGTGTCCCAGGGACCGGGCGCCCGGTCAGGTGGGCCACCCCTGCCCGCACTCCCTGCGCACCAACCGGGCCCACGCCTGTGTTAAACCCATGTTCCTCTCAGCAAGGTGCTAAACAACGGATTCCAGTTTTGACAGCAGCTGCTTAAACTCTCGGCATCTTTCAACAGACAGGAGAGGCCCCGTGGGACCCGGGAGGAAACGAGCTGTGCACAGGCATCCACTAGGGATCCGCACCCGCCCATTGTTTCCATGGTGACCGTGGCACGGAGCCACACTGCCCACCGCCACACACATCACATGACAAATTCACACAGACCTGAGGGTAGCGTGTGAGCACAGATCAGACATTTTAGGAACTTGGGGATCAACAGGTTCTCAGCCACTGACTCTTTAACAAGGTTTCCCGGGGGCCCCAGAAGCACAGACCAGGCAAGCCGAGCGTGGGGGGGCGTGCATGGCAGTGGGGTTCATGACACCCTCAGGCCTCGGGGAGAAGAAGTAGTTGAAAACCACGTCTACCGTGACACCGCAGTGCCGGGTTGAGGACAGCCCCCAGCGCCCCGCAGCTGAGGGGTGAGAGGAAGCCTGGGGAGGGAGGGCTCTGACGCCCCCTTCTCCCTGAGGCCTCGGAAGACCCTCGTGGGAGAGGGGCCCTCCCCACACCCAGAGAGAGGAAGCTGCCTTGTCTCCCACCCTGCGACCAGCCGGACCTGTCACCCCCAAGGCCGCCTGCTCCCCAGAACCGGCACAAACATTCGGCACAGCTGTGTCCTCTCGAAGCTCCCGCCACACAGGCCTGCCAGCAAACGCGCCCCTTTCTCTTCACCTTCCAGACCCGCAGGGACCCCAGGGGCTCAGGACAGCGTCCCGTCCTCCCCGCACCGCCCGCCCGCCCTACCCCGGGCAGACAGGGAGGGGGCAGGCCAGTGCTGCTCTGTCCTCACGGTGAGCCCGGTGAGCCCGGAGCGGAGCGGCGCCACTCCCCTCAGCCCCTCCTACAAACGGTGGGGGGCAGCCTCGGGGGTGGGGTGGGGCAGTCGCCACACTGAGACATTAGAAAGTGACGCCTCATTTGGACGCACTGCGGAAGCTGGGCTCACGGGCCTGCGCCCCCACCTGCTTCCTTTTCAGTGGTGCGATCTCCTTGGTGATATCACCATTTCCTTTGGAAGACAGGGTGGCGGTATTCACTGAGGACGAGTGCACACTCTCAAGAAGTCAGAAATGAGGTTTGGAAACACGTCAAAGTGCTATAACCTGCTCTGCGCCTTTCAGTCTTGTTTGGAGCTGTTTCCGTTCGGTGCAAGAGGCTCAGATTCGGCTCTGTCCACCTGGGAGCCGGGAGCCGCCGGTGCCGGGAGGTTTCAGCAGCTGACGGGGCTCAGGCCAGGCGCTGAGGTCAGCAGAGATGCTCACACCGAGCGCCTCTCAGAAGAGTCAGAGCTCACACGGCCAAGATCGGGGAGGCGACTACGTTAGAGGAGGAGAGGTCGTTAGCTTTAAACGGTCTCTCAGCACCCTCCTGCTCCCGTGTTCACTATCCACACCCACCCCAAAGATCCAGCACCCCTTCCCTCTGGGGGGGGGCTTCAGGGCCGGAGGGTCCCCAGACAAAGGCCGAACCAGGCGGGTCCCGGCTGCAGAGCCGTCGGGAGTGGTCTCGTGTGACCCACACGCCTTCTGGAATGGAGCCTGCCCCGGGGGGGCACAGCGCGTGGGGCTCTGGTCTCTGAGGACTTGGGGGACCAAGAGCCACCTCGCAGCTGCTGAGGGCGTGGGGCTCAGGGAGCCTGAGTTGGGTGGGCCACAGCCAGGGGTCAGTCAGCAGGTGATGTGAAGGGGCTGCCATGCTCAGCTCCCAGGGGTGGCGAGGCCAGGCCTCTCGTCACATAGGGACCGAGGAGCAGAGTTCAGACAGGGATGGAAGCACGGGGCAGGGTGGCTCTGCTCCTGCCGGGCCCTACCTGGGGCCACATCCCACAGCAAGCCACCCCCCACCGGCCGAGGAGGGAGGACGTCAGGAGGGGCAGAGAGCTGTTCCCTCAGGAGTTAAATCGTCATTGTCACAAAGGATCTGCGTGCAGTTCAAGTGCCCCCGAGTCGGATGAATCCAGTTCCGGGACAACACGTCTCCAACCGCATTCCATGTCCGAGACGGGCACACAGGCAGATGGGCTGTGGTGGGCAGAGCGAACGGACAAACCTGGGGTCATCCCCACGTCGCTGACACGGAAAGCAGGCCTGGGCGAGGCCCCCGGGAGCCAGGGCGGAGAGGAGGGAAGGGCCGTGCCGGAGTGTCAGGGGCATAGGGGTCACACAGGGAGGGGTGGCGGAGTCCGAGGGGGCGCCCTCAGTACAGCCAGGGTTCAGGAAGGGGGCTGGCGGGGAAAGCTGCCGAGAGGACGGAGCGCCCACGGTCCCGGCGACAACGAGGTCACGGATCTTGCCGACAGCAGAGGCTTCGGAGCCTGGAGATGGGTCCTGAGGGGACGGGAGATGCAGACGCCGCTGGTGAGGAATACTGCCTTCACGAAGGGACAGGACTGCTGGGGGCCAGGGGCAGTTTGGGGGGCAGGGAGTTTCTGTGTCACAAGATGGGATCCCAGGGTGCACCTGCATGCTCAGGAGCAAACGGAACCGGCGCGTGGAGGGCGCAGGAGAGAGAGCGTGACCGAACGCGGCGGACCGGGCAGTGCAGACTCATCCTCTGGGGGAGAAGGAGGTCGGGGGGCTGGAACCCTGGGCGCTGCCCGCCTCCCCTGAGAGTGGGGACCGGCCTCCAGCCACCACGGCCGGGGCAGAGGGAGGCGGAACCAGGCCTGTGCCGTCTGCGGGTCCGGGCCCAGGGTCTCTTGCCTGAATGGGGCAGAGACTGCCCATCACCACAGAAATGGGTCCGTGGAGACATTAGGTCCCAGGGGTGCAAGGGAAACGATTCAGAAACTCCTAGAGAGACCGCCCTGCCGGATAGCCAACGTTGCGGCAGGTGAGCGCACAGGCCCCACCGACAACAGGGCGCAGGGCCTCCTGAGGCGCGCCCAGCAGGTTCAAACGACGGGGCAGACAGGCGTGTCCAAACCATCACGTCCAGCACAAAGGTCTGGAGACGAGCAAACACACCCTTCTCCGGAGTGAATGTACAGTAACGACAGGCAATGCCTGCGCTTCATCGCAGATCAGACGCAGGGGAGAGGGCCTGCGTGGCGTGGCCAGAGGTGAGAGGTGAGAGGTGAGAGGTGAGAGGTGAGAGGATGGTGGGGAGCCTGAGGAGCAGGGTGGGTAAGAGGGTCCACGGGGGCTCCTGGGAGGGTGGCCACGGAGACGGGGCTGAGAGTGAGTATGTGGAGAGGCTGCTGGTCAGGCATTTGGCATCGGCTTTCTCGGGGATCGCCGCCTCAGCCCGGGGGTGCTGTGACGCCCCTTGGATGACAGAGGAAACCGAGAGTCGGGGGAATCGCGTCTCTGGGAGGGAGGCCGTGCTCAGAGAGAACGGAAGACAACCTCACCGAACAGTAGGGGTCTAACCGCAGGGCTGCCCGGCCCCGTGCAGGATCGGTGACCCAGGTCCCCTGATGCGGGGGCGGGGCTTCGGGGACAGGAGCGGGAGCAGCAGGGACCCCCGTAAGGCTGGGCGGGGTGGGGGGGGGCGTTGAGGAGACAAGGCTACCACTTCCCGATCCTGGTGCCTCACCGGGGTGGGGGCGGCAGCTTCTCCCAAGCCGGCCCAGCGCCAGGCCTGCCCTGCGGATCCGCTGTCACCGCGCCAACTCCGCTGTCAGTGCACCAACTCCGCTGTCAGTGTACCAACTCCGCTGTCACCGCGCCAACTCCGCTGTCACCGTGCCAACTCTGCTGTCAGTGTACCAACTCCGCTGTCAGTGTACCAACTCCGCTGTCAGTGTGCCAACTCCGCTGTCACCGCGCCAACTCCACTGTCAGTGTACCAACTCCGCTGTCACCGCACCAACTCCGCTGTCAGTGTACCAACTCCGCTGTCACCGCGCCAACTCCGCTGTCACCGTGCCAACTCTGCTGTCAGTGTACCAACTCCGCTGTCAGTGTACCAACTCCGCTGTCACCGCGCCAACTCCACTGTCACCGTGCCAACTCCGCTGTCACCGCACCAACTCCTCTGTCAGTGTACCAACTCCTCTGTCAGTGTACCAACTCCACTGTCAGTGTACCAACTCCGCTGTCAGTGTACCAACTCCGCTGTCAGTGCACCAACTCCGCTGTCAGTGTGCCAACTCCGCTGTCACCGCGCCAACTCCACTGTCACCGTGCCAACTCCGCTGTCACCGCACCAACTCCTCTGTCACCGTACCAACTCCTCTGTCAGTGTACCAACTCCACTGTCAGTGTACCAACTCCGCTGTCAGTGTGCCAACTCTGCTGTCAGTGTACCAACTCCGCTGTCAGTGTGCCAACTCCGCTGTCACCGCGCCAACTCCACTGTCACCGTGCCAACTCCGCTGTCACCGCACCAACTCCTCTGTCAGTGTACCAACTCCGCTGTCAGTGTGCCAACTCTGCTGTCAGTGTACCAACTCCGCTGTCAGTGTGCCAACTCCGCTGTCACCGCGCCAACTCCACTGTCACCGTGCCAACTCCGCTGTCACCGCACCAACTCCTCTGTCAGTGTACCAACTCCGCTGTCAGTGTACCAACTCCGCTGTCAGTGTACCAACTCCGCTGTCAGTGTACCAACTCCGCTGTCACCGCGCCAACTCCACTGTCACCGCGCCAACTCCGCTGTCAGTGTACCAACTCCGCTGTCACCGCGCCAACTCCACTGTCACCGCACCAACTCCGCTGTCAGTGCACCAACTCCGCTGTCAGTGTGCCAACTCCGCTGTCACTGTATCAACTCCACTGTCACCGTACCAACTCCGCTGTCACCATGCCTACTCCGCTGTCAATGTACCAATTCCACTGTCACCACACCAACTCCACTGTCACCGTGCCAACTCGGCTGTCAGTGTGCCAACTCCGCTGTCAGTGTAACAACTCCGCTGTCAGTGTACCAACTCTGCTGTCACCGTACCAACTCTGCTGTCAGTGTACCAACTCCGCTGTCACAGCGCCAACTCTGCTGTCACCGCGCCAACTCCGCTGTCACCGCGCCAACTCCGCTGTCAGTGTACCAACTCTGCTGTCAGTGCACCAACTCCGCTGTCACCGTACCAACTCCGCTGTCAGTGCACCAACTCCGCTGTCAGTGTACCAACTCCGCTGTCAGTGTACCAACTCTGCTGTCACCGTACCAACTCCACTGTCAGTGTACCAACTCCGCTGTCAGTGTACCAACTCCGCTGTCAGTGCACCAACTCCGCTGTCACCGCGCCAACTCTGCTGTCAGCGCGCCAACTCTGCTATCACTGCACCAACTCCGCTGTCACCGTACCAACTCCGCTGTCACCGTGCCAACTCCACTGTCAGTGTACCAACTCCGCTGTCAGTGTACCAACTCCGCTGTCAGTGTACCAACTCCGCTGTCAGTGCACCAACTCCGCTGTCAGTGTACCAACTCCGCTGTCAGTGTACCAACTCCGCTGTCACCGCGCCAACTCTGCTGTCAGCGCGCCAACTCTGCTATCACTGCACCAACTCCGCTGTCACCGTACCAACTCCGCTGTCACCGTGCCAACTCCACTGTCAGTGTACCAACTCCGCTGTCAGTGTACCAACTCCGCTGTCACCGTGCCAACTCCGCTGTCACTGCGACAACTCTGCTGTCAGTGTACCAACTCCGCTGTCAGTGTACCAACTCCGCTGTCAGTGTACCAACTCCGCTGTCACCGTACCAACTCCGCTGTCACCGTGCCAGTGTGGGCCCTGTGCCAGGAAGCAGCGAGCCTGGGTACCTGCGGAAGCCGTGCTGGCCAGAGCGAGTGGTCAGCACTGACTCCATCGTCACGCCCTCCCTCGAGCCCCTGAGAAGCAGGAGAGCCCTTTCCAGCAGAGGAGCCGGCCCCCTTCAGGCGCCGTGCTGCCCTCCTCTGGCAGAGCCTGCCTCCCACCCACAGACACTTCCCACCACCGCCCGGCCAGACGCTCCGGGCAGGGCGAGGCTCCTGGCCGCTGCTCTCTCCTGACGCCGGTGGCTTCCCCAGCCTGGGCACTAGGAGCACGGCGCTGTGGAAACTGCCCTCGGGCGGGCACCGGCAGTCTTGGGGCCCAGCTCTCCCCGCTCCTCTGACAGGTTCTCAGCCTGTGTGCGCCCTGCGCTGTGTCACAGGAGCACGAGCCGCAGGCCTTGCATGCCTGCTCCCCGTCAGCGCGGGGCCGCTGGGCGTGAAAACGGCCCGTCAGACTGGCTCCGTGTGGGAGCAGGACTCGCGGCTGCGGGGATATTTCCCCCAAGAAAGCGGCGGGTCCAGGCCATCAGCAAGGAGCCCTCATGGCCGCTGCCTGATGGTCCAGTGTCCGAGAAGGCCAGGCCGTGAAATCTGGTTTCTACGGCGACAGCAAAGGCCGTTTGGTCCACATGGACTCGGAGCGGCAGCACCCCTCCTAGCGGAGCAGCACTGTTCTGCCTGAAGTTCCTTCAGCTGCCTGGGGACTAGGACGCCCCTGCAGGCCTCGGGAGGCGAGAGCCGGCAGCTGCACTTGCTGACCGAGTGTCAGGTCAAGTGCCTCCTTCCAGAACCAACAGAGCCACGCCCGGCCCCGAGGCTGCGGCCTGCACCCTATTGTGGGAGCATCCGTGCCTATAGCGCTTCGCCCCCAACACGCCCTGAAATAACAGACACCAGGACATCCACCGAGTCCCCGAGGGAGGGGACTCCCCGGCCACTCCTGTGCACACAGTGAACAATTAGTGAACGAGGAAGCACGTGTGTTCTGGCGGTTTCCCTGTTTTTCTTACTCATGACTGCTGTTCCTCAAAGGCCACCAAAAACAGTCACATTATCCGGCACCAGCACTGGCATCTCAACCCTCAGACGGCTACCCGGCTCACACCATGACCCAGCACCCGGCTCACACCAGTCAGCCGCCCCAGCCACATGACGTCACTGGACCCCACACTGGCCGTGACGCAGGCCTCCACGTGGACAGCACGCCGCGCACCGACGCGTCTCAGGGAAGCCCGCAGCCACTCACCGACCCCACTCCGGCTCGAAGAATCCTCAGTCCCGACGACCGTTCCAGTTGGTCCTTGTTGCTGACTGTTGGGAAGAAGAAGAAGCACAGGGTTAACTCGGGGCCTGTCCTCCGCTGGACACGGCGGTGCTCTCCCTGCGCTTTGCCCAGTCCCAGCGCCACGCTGGGCATGAGCCGCAAGAGGGAGACCTGAGGGCCGGCGTCCCCCGCTCCCCGCTCCAAGCAGAGGTGCCGTCCCAGGAGACCCACAGACCTGCTGGGAGAAACAACGTGGACGTGGCTGCCAAGAGCGAGGCCTTATTTTAGAACAAAATGACAGGGTTCATGACGTGCTCACTGGAACAAGGCTGATGACCGGCCCTCCGGGGAGCAGGGGGCCACTTCACTCCTCTCTCATAATTCAGCTTCGCCAGTTCCTCCCTAGTTGGCCTCTGATGCAGGACGAGGAGGGCTTTCTGAGAATGAGGCCCCAAATCATCAAGAGAATGGTGAGTGCTGCAGCAGTGAGTCCGGGCCCAGAAACCAGGTGCCCCGGCCCACACCACAGACCCAGCACCCAGTTCACACCTCAGACCCAGCACCCAGTTCACACCTCAGACCCAGCACCCGGCTCACACCATGACCCAGCACCCGGCTCACACCTCATACCCAGCACCCGATTCACACCATGACCCAGCACCCGGCTCACACCATGACCCAGCACCCGGCTCACACCATGACACAGCACCCGGCTCATACCTCAGACCCAGCACCCGGCTCACACCTCAGACCCAGCACCCAGTTCACACCTCAGACCCAGCACCCAGCTCACACCATGACCCAGCACCCGGCTCACACCATGACCCATAACCCAGTTCACACCTCAGACCCAGCACCCGCCTCACACCATGACCCAGCACCCGGATCACACCATGACCCAGCAGCCAGTTCACACCTCAGACCCAGCACATGGCTCACCCCATGACCCAGCACCTGGCTCACACCATGACCCAGCACCCGGCTCACACCATGACCCAGCACCCAGCTCACACCTCAGACCCAGCACCCAGTTCACACCTCAGACCCAGCACCCAGTTCACACCTCAGACCCAGCACCCGGCTCACACCATGACCCAGCACCCGGCTCACACCTCATACCCAGCACCCGATTCACACCATGACCCAGCACCCGGCTCACACCATGACCCAGCACCCGGCTCACACCATGACACAGCACCCGGCTCATACCTCAGACCCAGCACCCGGCTCATACCTCAGACCCAGCACCCAGCTCACACCATGACCCAGCACCCGGCTCACACCATGACCCATAACCCAGTTCACACCTCAGACCCAGCACCCGCCTCACACCATGACCCAGCACCCGGCTCACACCATGACCCAGCAGCCAGTTCACACCTCAGACCCAGCACATGGCTCACCCCATGACCCAGCACCCGGCTCACACCATGACCCAGCACCCAGTTCACACCTCAGACCCAGCACCCGGCTCACACCATGACCCAGCACCCGGCTCACACCTCATACCCAGCACCCGATTCACACCATGACCCAGCACCCGGCTCACACCATGACCCAGCACCCGGCTCACACCATGACACAGCACCCGGCTCATACCTCAGACCCAGCACCCGGCTCATACCTCAGACCCAGCACCCAGCTCACACCATGACCCAGCACCCGGCTCACACCATGACCCATAACCCAGTTCACACCTCAGACCCAGCACCCGCCTCACACCATGACCCAGCACCCGGCTCACACCATGACCCAGCAGCCAGTTCACACCTCAGACCCAGCACATGGCTCACCCCATGACCCAGCACCCGGCTCACACCATGACCCAGCACCCAGTTCACACCTCAGACCCAGCACCCGGCTCACACCACAGACCCAGATTCTGGCCCACACCACAGACCCAGCACCCAGTTCACACCTCAGACCCAGCACCTGGCTCACCCCATGACCCAGCACCCAGTTCACACCTCAGACCCAGCACCCGGCTCACACCATGACCCAGCACCCGGCTCACACCTCAGAGCCAGCACCCGGCTCACACCATGACCCAGCACCCGGCTCACACCATGACCCAGCACCCTGCTCACACTATGACCAAGCACCCGGCTCATACCTCAGACCCAGCACCGGCTCATACCTCAGACCCAGCACCCGGCTCACACCTCAGATCCAGCACCCAGCTCACACCTCAGACCCAGCACCCGGCTCACACCATGACACAGAACCCGGCTCACACCACGACACAGAACCCGGCTCATACCACTCAGCACCCGGCTCACACCATGACCCAGCACCCGGCTCACACCTCAGACCCAGCACCCGGCTCACACCTCAGACCCAGCACCCGGCTCACACCATGACCAAGCACCCGGCTCACACCACGACACAGAACCCGGCTCATACCACTCAGCACCCGGCTCACACCATGACCCAGCGCCCGGCTCATACCTCAGACCCACCTGCCCCGCTCACACTGCAGACAAAATACCCCATTTTGTCAGGAGGAAACTGTCACGAAGCCTGTGACTGTGATTCTGTGGAAGGTGTTTGGGATGAAGCCCCCGTCACTTTGGAAAGGAAAACCAGAATGAAGGGTGCGTGGTGGCCGTGGGATGGCGAGGACCCTCCTGTTGGGCGCAGCTGCGTCCACTGGGGGCGCAAGGACCTTCATGGCCGGACAAGCCCGCCATCACCTCCCCCCAACTTTGGGCCTCTCCATCGTCTTGGGAACAAATGAACATATTTTTCACATTTGGGCAATTACCCATCAGCCCCTCCGGTTAGAGAACAGAACCCCGAGACATCTGACACTGTGGTGGGGTGCCAGGCTCAAGCGGGGCCTGGAGTGGAGGGAGCTCTGCTCGGCAGCCTGAGCACCGGCCTCACCGTCTGCCTGAGCGCAGCACGCTCACTGAACGGGACCGGCACGGGCATAACCGCGGGCCGGGGCAGAGCGTGGGTTTTGAAAGCTCTCCACCCACTGTGCAGCGGCCGGGGTCTCAGGCTCAGGACCCGGCACCAGTGACGATTGGGGTCAGCAGCCATTCGGGACAATGCATGGGGGCAGGGAGCCAACCTGGTTGTGCTGCAGCAAAGCCTAATCCACGGAGCAGGCGTGACCATTGACACTGCGGGCGCCGAGTGGGGTCTCCCTCCTGCACATCCCGGCCTCCTGTCTGCAGGGCCTCCAGGCCCGTCCCGTGTCCCCCACACACCTGCCTTGCCCCGCGGCCCAGGCTGGTCTCCTGGCCCCAGGCCCCTGACGGAAGCAGCCGCCACCTTCTCAGCCCTGGGAAAATGTGGTCACGGGCCAGACCCCCACACACCCGCCTGTTTCCCGCAGGAAAACCATGCGTTTGGGCGCCCACTCATGGGTGGTGTGAGGACTGCAGGCGCCGCACTCGTCAGGGCTGGCGTGGCAGGGTTCACCAGTCGTTTTATGGAACCTGCTCTGCGCCGGCCCGCCTGCTGCTCAGTGCTGTGACACGCCCACTAGCTCTGGGTCACACACTCCGTCTGCATCCCGGCTGCGCAGGCGCGGCCTCCCTCTGTGACCGCATCCAGGGACTCCCCACAGCAGTCCCCGCCCCAAGCTCCCCAGGGGAGCCTGCTGCTGGGCCTGCCCTTGCCTCTCCGCGGCCCACCCTCACTCCCTCCCGGAGCCTCTGTGCTGCCCCCATCCCCACAGACCAGGCCGCACCCTCACCTGGGGACTGCGCAGACCTGTCTCCTGGACCCTTCGAGTCAGAACATGGAGGGTTTGGGCTCAGTGGAGCTGAGCCAGGTTGAATGAGAGCACTAGCCTCCCTTCCTCTCACTGACCCACCCACCCATTCGAGGCGCCAGGGGTCAGGGGCCAGGGGCTGGGCCGGGTGACGGAGGCCACAGCCGGGCTGGGCTGCCGTCCAACAGGAGTGCAGTGGAACTGCATGTCTGTGAGGGCTGGGAAGGGATACGCAGGGGAGGGGTGAGTCCTGGGCACACGGCTCCCGTGTCCACCGTCCCTCGGGAGGAGGGGCCATGCCCAGAAGGGCCCCGTGGCTTAGGGTCTGGTAGGGCCTCCAGGAATGGCCCCTGCTGCGCAGGTGTGCAGGGGGACAGGGCAGTGCCATCACCGCAGCCTGAGTCAGCGCACCCCGTGTCCCTCCTGTGACGCTCTGCTGCTCTGGGGCTGTCCCTTCGCTCACAGCCTCTCACCAAGCGCAGCTGCTAACCACCTCCCGCAAGGACAACCTGCGTTTTCCTCCATGTGACCACACAGACCCACACGCACACATGCGCACACACATACAGTCACACACATAACATGCACGTATGTACATGCCAGCACACTTGCACATAAGGCACACATGCAAACATTTACCTTTCTTCTAGTATATGTCACACAATTTACATACATGCACACACATATATCCAGACACACAACACACATACATGTACAAGCCCCCACACTTGCACACACGGGTGCATACATGCATGCACACATGTGTGCACACACGTGCGCTCACACACATGATTAGGGCAGACCTAGGATCGGTGTCCCGTGGTCAATCTACTCACGAAATGTGGCATTGCACACATTTCCTCATTTTCCCACAAGGATGCTGGGCGGGGGCCCCTGCACACCTCTCAGAAGGGAATGAAGCCCATTCCCAAGATGCCTCTCAGAGCCCTTCCAAGCGTGGGCACCACCCGTCTGACATAACTCTCTCCAGATCATGCGACGTCCCTCATCCAGCTCCGGGGTTCCCTCAGGCGACGGGAACTCACCCCCATCAGGGCCCGGAGGGGCCGGGAAGTGAGTTCTCGGAGGACCCAGGCTTCTGGCTCTTCCCGGGCGGGTCTCCAGTCCCGGGCGCATTCCTGGGGTGGGGCGGCAGCTCGTCCCCGTGGGCTCAGAGCTCCGAGGGGCAGGGCTGTGTGCCCCGTCCCAGCCCGGGCCGGCCTTCAGCATGCAGAGCTGTTCTGAAATGCCTTCTTGGCAGCGAGGACAAACCAGAGAAGCTCTGTGCTGGCCTTTCTCCGAGATGTGCCACACAGTTTACGCTGGCCTGGCCTGTCTTTATCTTTATCTTGAATTCACCTAAAATAAAAATGTTTGTGACTCCAGACCGCCGACAGCCTTTCCAAGGTTGTTCTCACAGCCTGCCGTCCACACGCCTCTGCGGACCTCACAGCCGCGCGGCCTTGCCCTGCACCCCCGTGGCGGCTGGCATCCACATCCGCCCTCAGGCGCACCGCCTCGGGGTGCGGCTCTGCAGCTGCACACACCTGCGGCTCAGGTGCTGCGTGGAGCCCCTCACCCTTCAGTGACCTCCACGGGGAGGCATTTCGGGGGCAGGTAGGCCTTGCTTCCGCCAGATGTGCCGTCCAGGGTCGGCTCTGACTGGCAGTCTCGGGCGGATCCCGAGTTGGGTATGAGGGCGCAGGGCGCAAGGCGGGAGCAGCTACTTAAGTAGGATAGGACAGCGGTGATGCCGTTTGGTCTCCATGGAGACGAGGGTTCCCAAACACTGAGAAGCCCCCTGATGCTGACCCCTAGATGAAGGCTACCGTCTTCCAATGAGCCGGAGGGGCAGAGCCTGCACACCCTCGAGACCCCGCCATGGCCGCTGAGTTCACGCTTCACTTCACCGGGACACCTTTTGCACTTGGCAGTTTTCCCAGCATCCCACGGGATTAAGACATGACTGTTTGGAGGGACTGTGTCCGCCCCTCTGACCTGGAAGGGGGTGCGATGAGACCCTCCTGTCCAGGGGGCTGTGGGGACCACTCAGGGTGAACCCCACGAGGAGGCACACCTTCCCATCAAAACTTGCGTCCACTTGGCCACGTCCCCAACCCCAGGGGCCTGGCGGGGAGGGAGCCAGGGAGCTGCCATGACCTTCGGGGGCCTCTGACTGACCGCCATCCCCCTCACTGAGACCAGCAGGGCCCCTGGGCCACATGGTCAGCAGCTGTGGAGGTGGCTGGACGGCCCCTCCCTCAGAAGCCGTGGGACTCAGAGCCGTGGGCTCAGCTGGGCAGGGCTGGAAGGAGCCGCCATGGAGGAGGCAGACTTGACGCCCAGGACCTGCCTGGCCCAGTCCTGCAGTCGCCTGTCATCAGGGAGGGTCTCAGCCAGACCTGCTCCTTGTGGGGGGGCGCAGTAGAGGGTGCTGGTCTGGGGCCCTGTGAGCCCCGCTCTCCTCAGCCCCCATGAAGGCAGCCTGTCCCCCACACGCGCTCAGTGGGGCCAGCGGCCACGGCAGGAGCAGGAGGACCTGCCTGGACTCCCTGGCCTACCACAGGACAGCCACTCGCCAGCGGGGGAGGCCCCACCCCTGTCCCCTGGGAGAGCAGTGACTGCGCCTCATGCCACAGAATGTGGGCGTGGAGGGTGTGGGGAGCAGGGTGTGGGGAGGAGGGTGTGGGGAGGAGGGTGTGGGGTTGAGGGTGTGGCATGGAGGGTGTGGGAGGAGGGTGTGGGGAGGAGGGTGTGGGTGTGGAGGGTGTGGGAGGAGGGTGTGGGGAGGAGGGTGTGGGGAGGAGGGTGTGGGTGGAGGTGGGGGGGGGAGGGTGGGAGGGTGGGGGAGGAGGGGTGAGGAGGGAGGAGGAGGGTGGGGAGGAGGGGTGTGGGGGTGGAGGGTGTGGGGAGGAGGGTGTGGGGAGGAGGGTGTGGGGTGGAGGGTGTGGGGAGGAGGGTGTGGGGTGGAGGGGTGTGGGGAGGAGGGTGTGGGGTGGAGGGTATGGGAGGAGGGTGTGGGAGGAGGGTGTGGGAGGAGGGTGTGGGGAGGAGGGTGTGGGGAGGAGGGTGTGGGGAGGAGGGTGTGGGAGGTGGGAGGAGGGAGGTGTGGGGGAGGAGGGTGTGGGGTGGGGGGTGTGGGGGAGGGTGTGGGGAGGAGGGTGGGAGGAGGGTGTGGGGTGGGAGGAGGAGGAGGGTGTGGGGAGGAGGGTGTGGGGTGGAGGGGGTGTGGGGAGGAGGGGTGTGGGAGGAGGGTGTGGGGTGGAGGGTGTGGGGAGGAGGGTGTGGGAGGAGGGTGTGGGGTGGAGGGTGTGGGGTGGAGGGTATGGGAGGAGGGTGTGGGGAGGAGGGTGTGGGAGGAGGGTGTGGGGAGGAGGGTGTGGGGAGGAGGGTGTGGGAGGAGGGTGTGGCGTGGAGGGTGTGGGAGGAGGGTGTGGGGTGGAGGGTGCAGGGAGGAGAGACTATCGGGCACTGTCACCTGCACTCAGCCTGAGGGCTCCCTCCAGGTGGGGAGTCCCCCTGTGTCCGTGCCGGCTGTGCCAGTGGCCGTGGCGGAGCCGGGTTGCGTGCGCAGCGGATCTGCCGTCCTGCCCATCTGCTCACCGTGCTGGCACACTGGGGCCGCACCTGACCGCACGGGTGACGCCGCGCCGCATTGGCTGGCAGCTGGACGGAGACCGCAGCTGGGACTGCAGAGATCCTGTTTTCAAAAATAACGACTGCAATTTGATTAGATTTTTAAAAACAGAGTCAGCCTGTGAGCTGTTTCCAAGTGCAAGTGTCAGAGCAGGACCCGAGGACGGCCCGCTGGCTCTCAGGCGGGGCCCCTGGCGGCCACTCGCAAGCTCAGGTCTGTGACGGCGTCCTCGCCAGGCCACACAGCGTGGACCTGACTGGGCACCGGCTGTGACAGCAGCACAAGGAGGCTCCGTGGAGCTGACCCTCAGGGCAAGGCCTGGAGGGGGCACGTCCCAGGACAGGTAACCCTCCACTGCCCGGAGCTGAGTGCATTCCCGACACGACTCCCCATGGTCAGCGTCACCGAGAGAGGAAGGGGCAGGGCCTCCCCTTTGCTGGGGACGGAGTTCACCTCCTTTGGCTGCAGGCAAGGGGGCCTCCCAGGGTCTCATCTCACCAGCAAAGTGAGCCTGATGTCCCTGCGGGCCCGGTCCTCTGACCACCGTGTCCCTGAGCGCTGGGCCCTCTGACCACCGTGTCCCTGCGGGCCCGGTCCTCTGACCACCGTGTCCCTGAGCGCTGGGCCCTCTGACCACCGTGTCCCTGAGCGCTGGGCCCTCTGACCACCGTGTCCCTGAGCGCTGGGCCCTCTGACCACCGTGTCCCTGCGGGCCCGGTCCTCTGACCACCGTGTCCCTGAGCGCTGGGCCCTCTGACCACCGTGTCCCTGAGCGCTGGGCCCTCTGACCACCGTGTCCCTGAGCGCTGGGCCCTCTGACCACCGTGTCCCTGAGCGCTGGGCCCTCTGACCACCGTGTCCCTGCGGGCCGGTCCTCTGACCACCGTGTCCCTGAGCGCTGGGCCCTCTGACCACCGTGTCCCTGCGGGCCCGGTCCTCTGACCACCGTGTCCCTGAGCGCTGGGCCCTCTGACCACCGTGTCCCTGAGCGCTGGGCCCTCTGACCACCGTGTCCCTGAGCGCTGGGCCCTCTGACCACCGTGTCCCTGAGCGCTGGGCCCTCTGACCACCGTGTCCCTGCGGGCCCGGTCCTCTGACCACCGTGTCCCTGAGCACTGGGCCCTCTGACCACCGTGTCCCTGAGCGCTGGGCCCTCTGACCACCGTGTCCCTGCGGGCCCGGTCCTCTGACCACCGTGTCCCTGAGCGCGGGGCCCTCTGACCACCGTGTCCCTGCGGGCCCGGTCCTCTGACCACCGTGTCCCTGAGCACTGGGCCCTCTGACCACCGTGTCCCTGCGGGCCTGGTCCTCTGACCACCGTGACCCTGAGCGCCCAGCCCTCTGACCAACGTGTCCCTGAGCGCCGGCTGTGCCCTCTGACCACCGTGTCCCTGAGCGCCCAGCCCTCTGACCACTGTGACCCTGAGCGCTGGGCCCTCTGACCACCGTGACCCTGAGCGCCCAGCCCTCTGACCACCGTGTCCCTGAGCGCTGGGCCCTCTGAACACCGTGTCCCTGCGGGCCCAGTCCTCTGACCACCGTGTCCCTGAGCACTGGGCCCTCTGACCACCGTGTCCCTGAGCGCTGGGCCCTCTGACCACCGTGACCCTGAGCGCCCAGCCCTCTGACCAACGTGTCCCTGAGCGCCGGCTGTGCCCTCTGACCACCGTGTCCCTGAGCGCTGGGCCCTCTGACCACTGTGACCCTGTGTGCCTGCCGTCTGACCACCAAAGGGAGGTCATGGCAGAGTGCAGCCTCCATGCAGAGCCACGCCACCTGGAAGAGGCCTGTTTGAAGAGGCCACCTTAGCTCCTACAACAACCCAGCAACACAAATAACCAAGGCGCACTCTGCTGAGATACAGCAAAGTCGAGTTGGTAGAAAAACTAAATGTGTGCTTGTTGGTGTGCGTATAAACCACCATTTAATTAAATACGCATCGTGCTTCTGGGGAGATGTCCCTGGTCAGCTCACGATGACTCTCTCTCTCTCTTTTGTTTTTAAATCCCCCCTGAGGATATGTCTTTATTAACATGAGAGGGAGAGAGGGAGAGTGAGAGAACCATCAATGTGAAAGAAGCATCAACAGGTTGTCTCCTGCACGTGCCCCAACTGGGGATCAACTCCACAACCCTTTGGTGGACAGGACGATGCTCCAGCCAACTAAGCCACCCAGCTAAGGTCACGATGACTTTCTCTTGATAGTTAGAAATTTTTCTCGTTAATTTGTAATTCAAAAATATAGTTTACTCGAGGCCCGGTGCACGAAATTTGTGCACAGGTAGGGTCCCTAGGCCTGGTCAGCAATCAGGGCCGATCAGGTTCCCCACCTCCCGGCCTCCCCACCTCCTCCTTCCCTCCCTCCCTCAGCACCTCACCACTGCCACTGGTTGCCCACCATGTTCCGTTCCGCCCCCTGGTGGTCAGCGCACATCATAGCAAGCGATCAAACTCCCGGTCTCTTGGTCGAACTCCCGAGGGGACAATTTGCATATTAGCCTTTTACTATATAGGATACTTGCATTTAATGAAATATTAGATACCATGGAGTAATTATAAAATATATGTTAGTTACAAAGAATAAGACAACAAATGCTCATGATACCCACACTCTGAAAAAGAAATGAAACATAATTACATTTGTACTTCACCTCAATTAGTTCAATAATAAAAAAGCAATTACATTCGATACTCTAAGCCCTGTGGCCCCACCCACTCATCCCCTGAATTCTGGGTAGATCAGTTCTTTTTCTGGAGTTTTTCACCCATGTCTGCTGCTTATTTTGAACTTAAGCATGTTCCTCTCTGACTGGCTTCCCCCCGACCTGTGTCTGGGGCTCCTTTGTTCGGCATGTTCTGTGGGTCTCGTGTCCACGCTGTGTGGCTGTTACACGATCCATCTCTCCAGCCAGCTGTCCGGCTCAGTGGACACTGGGTTATTTCTCCTTTTCCTGCCCGTCCAGTGACTGCCATCTTGGGCACACAGGAGGTTTCCTCTCGTGGAGTCACTTGGACATTGAGTCCCAAAGCGATGGCATCAGTGACACTCCTACCATCAGCTTGTAAGAGTTCTTTAAAAAAAGCAATGCCTTTAATTATTTTAGTTGAATGTATTGGGGTGACACTGGTTAACAAAATTACACAGGTTCCAGGTGCACATTTTCAGAACACATCACCTGACACTATGTTGTGAGATCACCACCCCAAGTGAAGTCTCGGTCCATCACGATTTATCCCCCTAGACCCTCCTGCACCCCTCCCACCCCCAGGCAAGCACCACACTGCTGTCCATGCCCTCGAGTGTGTTCAGGAGTTTCTATGGCTGCAGAGCCTCACTGTGTCAGACTTCAACATCTTTGCCAACTTGGCAGATGCCACGTTGTATCTCCGTGGCCTTCCCTGCACGCCTTTTACTGCCAACCAGGCGCAGCACCGTGTTTGCTCACCGCCCGCTTCCTCCTACAGGAGTTTTCCTCTGCTTCTGCCCGGGCTGGCTTTTCCTTGTTGCTTTGCAGGAGTCTTTAAACGCCCCCCATGAGCACTGTCAGCGTGTGGGCTACCACGACCTCACCGCAGTTTGTGGTTTGGCTTTCTAAATTTCAGTGAGGTCTAAGTCACCCTTCTGCATAAGGTTTGCACTCTGGGTGGACCTCAGAGAGCCCTGGGCTGGGTCCAGCCCCCACAACGAAGTGGGTGTCACAAGCAAGGGGGCTGCAGGCGTACAAAAGCAATGTTCACACTCCATGGAGTCTATTAAGTGTGCGTGAGCATTGTATCGGAAAAAACAACGTGCGTGCTTTAATGAAAAACACTTTATTGCTGGAAAGTGCTGGCCACTACCTGAGCCTTCACTGAATGGCAACCTTTTTGCTGGAGGAGGGTCCGATCTCGGTGTTGGCTGCTGGCGGATCAGGGTGGCGGCTGCTGACGTCTCATTATTCAGCTCTTCTTTTTAAGTCCTCATTTTTAAAGACATTTTCTCAGTATAATTCTAGGTGTGTCATTTCTTAAAACCAGACATCCGTGGAGTCTGCCTTCCGCGGAGGCCTTCTCGCCGCAGCGATGCTGTCAGGCCCCTCACGTCCTGTGCTGCTCCCCGACTGAGTCGGGCACGCTCAGTCCTTGTTGTTTCCAGTCTTCGCCAGGAGCAGGTTCCACCCGGGAAACCCCTGTCTTTGCTCGTCCACAAGAAGCAAGCCCTCGTCCGAGAACGTTCCGCCCGTCTTCCGGCCCCACGTCCAAGCCTAGGCCAGCTGCCGGCCCCACCGCTCTGCACCTGCTGCCTCCCACCGCGCACCCTGGGGGCTTTCGGGCGGACCCAGGCCCGCAGCTGCTGCTTCCTCTGCTCATTATTCCCCCGCAGCCCACACCTTCCTCGGGGGCTTCTCGCCTTTTGTCTGTAGTAACCCTTTCTGAATTAACTTAAATGAGGATCTACTGGTGACAAGCTCATTTATTTGAAAGTATCTTTATTCAGCTCTTTTTAAGTCCTCGTTTTTGAAAGACATTTTCTCAGTATAATTCTAGGTTGACACTATTTCCCCTCAGAAGGAGGAAGGCCTTTCTTCCCACCGTCTGATTCACTCGGCTGCGGGACCGCCTCCAGGCCCGCTCTTCCCGCTGGACCGCCTCCGCTCCTCTGCGCTGCGTTAAGATCCCGCCCTGGTGGGGGGTCCACGGACTCTCTGTTGTGAATCCAGATGCAGAAATGTTTCACTCCAGTAGGCTTACTGCGTCTGAGAATTGGCATTTCCATCGGTGACATGCATTTTTCAGCCACCGTGTCTTCACGTAGCACCTCTCGACGCCTTCCTGTCCCGGGACTCCTGCTAAATGTGTATGAGATGGTCCTAGCTGTTTTCTAAGACTCCTTACTTTCAAAAATCATGCATTTCTTTTCTTTATCTCTCTAGGCTGCATTCTGGATAATTTCTCAAGTTCTATCTTTCAGTTCAGTCATGCCCTCTTCAACTATATCTAATCTGCTTTTACACTCATTTCTTGAGTTTAAACTTTCTATTTTATCTTCCATTTAAAAATTCTATTGTTTTAATATTTTTGGTCATTTTTGAGGCTATTAATCTCTGGTTCATATGTTACCTCCCTCCTGTGGGTTCCTTTACACATGAAAACACGTAAGTTTATGTTCGAGGTCTCTTCGTTGTGCCCTTGGGTCTATTTGTCCATCCTTTCAGCTGCCCTTTGCTCATGGCTCCTTGCTCTCCAGCATGTTGCTGTAAACTCCTGGGATTTTAACTGCGGGAACCCTTTGAGGACAGAGAACACGGGGGTTTCTCCAGTGAGGCCGTGTGCTTCCTTCTCTAAAGTAACTTCCTCGTTTGGGTTTTAGGGGCCACGTGGAGGTGCATGGGACAGCGTGTTCCTGTGAGGCCGACTGTGTTCAAAGCCCTGGTGTGAGCCAACTCTCCACCACCACACCCCAGTGCTGAGCACGGAAGCCCTTGGGCCAGTGGAGGCGCTCGCCGTTGTTCTGAGGTGACCCCCCCCCGCCCCGCCTCCTCCCCATAGCCCACGAGGCTGGCGAGGCCGTGAATGCAGCTGGTGATCATGGGCTGTGAACCGGCAGGTGAGGTGTGAAGCAGCCCGTGAGGTGTGAAGCGGCTGTGAGTTGTGAGCCGGCAGGTGAGGTGTGAAGCATCCGGTGAGGTGTGAAGTGGCCCATGAGGTGTGAAGCAGCCAGCGAGGTGTGAAGCAGCTGGTGAGGTGTGAAGTGGCCCAAGAGGTGTAAATGCGGCCCATGAGGTGTGAAGTGGCCTGTGAGGTGTGAAGCAGCTGGTGAGGTGTGAAGTGGCTGGTGAGGTGTGAAGTAGCTGGTGAGGTATGAAGCGTCCGGTGAGGTGTGAAGTGGCCCATGAGGTGTGAAGTGGCCTGTGAGGTGTGAACCAGCAGGTGAGGTGTGAAGCGGCTGTGAGTTGTGAGCCGGCAGGTGAGGTGTGAAGCGGCTGGTGAGGTGTGAAGCAGCTGGTGAGGTGTGAAGCGTCTGGTGAGGTGTGAAGTGGCCCATGAGGTGTGAAGTGGACTGTGAGGTGTGAAGCAGCTGGCGAGGTGTGAAGCGGCTGTGAGGTGTGAACCAGCAGGTGAGGTGTGAAGCGGCTGTGAGGTGTGACAGCCAATGTTTGGAAAATGCCCTCAAGAGAAGGTCATCAGAGTCCACTTAGGGTCCTGCTTTCACTTGGTTCGGGACCTCCTAGAATTCCAGTGTCTCTGGAAGCTGACATGTTGCAAAGTGTATCTCTACACCTTCACATTCTAGCATTTTTGGTTATCTTCTAAATGACGGTCAGTCCCGGCACCTACTTCTCTCAACACACGGAGAGAACCGGAGGCCCCAGGCCCCCCGAGAGGCCTCCCACACCACTCTGCGCTCCTGGAGGCGCAACTTATTTAATTGGTGGGTTCGAGCCAAACCTCTGGCAGCTGTGAAGTGTGTAAAGCATGCAAGAGCTGAGCATTGTATGCGAGGCTGAGCGCCTCGTAGATCGGTGTGGAAATCGGCCGGCGACGCGTGCAGCAGGAGCTCGCGCTCACTGCGACCCACGCTCCCAGGCCCCGCCACTCGCTGGCCTTTCCCGCCCACTCGCTTTGTCCCGCAGCAGCTCCGAGCAAGGGGGGCGGGCCCGCAGTGCAGCGCGAAGCGGTGGAGCGAGCCTCCGGGAGGCCCACCCACACGCCTGCCCCGCGCCCGAGGTCCGGCAGGCCCTTCTGAACGGGAGCCATGTTCTGCCTCACAAACCCTTGGACTGTGAAGCAGCGGCGTCTCAACAGGACAGGCCGCTCCCTTTAATCAGCTTTTACTCTAAAGAGAGATGAGAGTGAGGGCTGTGCAGACACAGGAGGGCCGTGAGCCACACCTCGGGCTGCACTTTAGCATCCTGAGAGCGGCCGGGGCTTTCCACCACTTCCGCGCTCCCAGGCCGGTGTCCGGCAGCCAGACAGGTTCCGGGGTCCTGTCACGTGCACCCCTGCCCCTGCCCACCCCCACGGGTGCTCAGGGCCCCTGCCCACCGCACACAGCACCCCTGCCCACCGCACACAGCACCCCTGCCCACCGCACAGACCACCCCTGCCCACCGCACAGACCACCCCTGCCCACCGCACAGACCACCCCTGCCCACCGCACACACCACCCCTGCCCACCGCACAGACCACCCCTGCCCACCGCACACACCACCCCTGCCCACCGCACAGACCACCCCTTCCCACCGCACAGACCACCCCTGCCCACCGCACAGACCACCCCTGCCCACCGCACACAGCACCCCTGCCCACCACACACACCACCCCTGCCCACCACACAGACCACCCCTGCCCACCACACAGACCACCCCTGCCCACCGCACAGACCACCCCTGCCCACCGCACAGAGAACCCCTGCCCACCACACACAGCACCCCTGCCCACCGCACAGAGAACCCCTGCCCACCGCACACAGCACCCCTGCCCACCGCACAGACCACCCCTGCCCTCCGCACAGACCACCCCTGCCCACCGCACACAGCACCCCTGCCCACCGCACAGACCACCCCTGCCCTCCGCACAGACCACCCCTGCCCACCGCACACAGCACCCCTGCCCACCGCACAGACCACCCCTGCCCTCCGCACAGACCACCCCTGCCCACCGCACACAGCACCCCTGCCCACCGCACAGACCACCCCTGCCCTCCGCACAGACCACCCCTGCCCACCGCACACAGCACCCCTGCCCACCGCACAGACCACCCCTGCCCTCCGCACAGACCACCCCTGCCCACCACACACAGCACCCCTGCCCACCGCACAGACCACCCCTGCCCACCACACACAGCACCCCTGCCCACCGCACAGACCACCCCTGCCCACCACACACAGCACCCCTGCCCACCACACAGACCACCCCTGCCCACCGCACAGAGCACCCCTGCCCACCGCACAGACCACCCCTGCCCACCGCACACAGCACCCCTGCCCACCGCACAGACCACCCCTGCCCACCACACAGACCACCCCTGCCCACCGCACAGACCACCCCTGCCCACCGCACAGACCACCCCTGCCCACCGCACACAGCACCCCTGCCCACCACACAGACCACCCCTGCCCACCGCACAGAGAACCCCACTGCCCACCCCCATGGGTGCTCAGGGCCAGGCCGCACATCCCGCCCACACCTGGCCCGCCGGGCCTTCTCTCCGATGTGCTGGGGAGGGGCAGGCGCCACAGCCTCAGCCTCAAAGGCAAACGCGGGCAGAACCCCAGGAGCTGGGAGGTCAGCCTGTGGCACCCAGGCCTGGGATCCCCGAAAAGCCCAGTTTCCCAGCCACAACTGAGGAAACAAACGAGCCTTGTGTCTGCCGCCTCCTGTGAGGCCCAGAGAGTGGCGGTCGGTGGCAGCGGCAGGGAAGGCACGTCAGCTTCAATCTCCAAATCTTTTTTCAGATTATTTCAATTAGACACTGTTCCAGGCCCACTGCATTAACTCAATATCTGTGTCAACGTTTCGGCTCCCTTTCTGTGAGTGCCTCCCGCCGGCCCGGCAGCCTGTGGCAATCTAAGTGCAGGACGATTTTAGCCGCCTTAGCGCAGGGAGCCGCCGCCGCGGGAGGGAGAGGAGGCGCCTGGCTTCGGAGAAGTGGGGTCCGCCTCCTGCCATTCACCTCTAGACAGCACGGCCATGGCCGGGGCTCGTAACAAGAGCTGCCCCAAGTTCACCGTGTAATTGGCATTCCCAATGCAAATTTCAGGGACAGCTGATGTGTGTTTTTAATTGAAAGGCATCTGAATAAACAGCCATATTCTGTGACACAGTTCCTGATAATTTTCAGTGCTGAGGCCTCAAAGCTGCCCCAGAAGACCCTCCTCCCCCCTGCATGCTCTCGCAGGTTTACGTTCTGAATTTTGTCAGACTTTTGTTTTTTTCCAGATATGTACATATTCTGGTAAGCACATGCCTTTTATAAAAGCACCCATGAACTTAAATTAGGTCTCCACATTATAAAGTGTGGAACAAGTTAGGTCTCCTCAGCTGCCCTTCTAAGACAAGAGAGTTAGTTTCACTCTTGAAGCGTAATAAGAAACATGCAGGTCGGAATTCTTTCTGAAAAGTCTGAAGAACTAGAAACAGTGAATATACCCTCTGAGCCCCATACAACCAAACTGGAATATTATCTACACGGCAGAAGGTAAACAACAAAAGAAATAGGAAGGAAGCATAAAATAAGATAAATAAAAATACACAGTTATCTGTATACTGGAGGCCTGGTGCATGAAAAGTCATGCACTGGAGGGGGGTCCCTCAGCCTGGCCTGCCCTCTCACAGTCCGGGAGAGCTCAGGGGCGGGAGGTGACCCAGCGGTCAGGGGAAGGCCATGCCCCATCACACCTCTGCTGCTGCCACTGCCAGCAGCACAAGCCTTGGCCGACCCTGGTTACCTGTGCCTCAGGTGGCCCTGGGTGGCTGGGCAGCCACCATCCAAGGATTGCCTGCGTCTCAGGCCGGCCCTGGGCGGCTGGGGAGTTGAGGGGACTGGGTGCTGCCATTTTGTGGCTGTGGGTGCTGCTATATTTGAGGGCGTGACAGTCAATTAGCATACTCCCTCCTTATTGGCTGTGAGTGCTGCCATCTTTGAGGGCGGGGCAGTCAATTAGCATATTCCCTCCTTATTGGCTGTTGGCGTCACCATCTTTGTGACAGTGTGAGGGTCAATTAGCATATTCCATCTTTATTAGGTAGGATATAAAAAGCCAGTGACCATAAGACCATAATGACCATCATGACTGATTGCTATGATGCCCACTGTGGCCAGCGAATAGGCCTGATCAGGGCATGGGGCATGGGGCTGGTGGGCCAACCTTGCGGCCCCTCCCCCATGCCAGCCTGCCCCTGATCAGACTCTATCACCCCGATCAAGAGCAGGGCCAGCTGGCCAAACACCCCTCCCTTCCCCCAAGCCAGCCCCACCCCTGATCGCACCCCCCAACCCCAATAGTGGGTGGGGCTGGGCAGCCAGCCTCCTGTAGCCCCTCCCCCTGGCCACCCCACCCCTGATCGCACCCCCCACACCAATAGTGGGTGGGGCTGGCTGGCCAACCTCCTGCAGCTCCTCCCCCTGGCCGGCCAAGCCCTCAATAGGCCCCCACCACCCTGATAAGTCTTCAGCCCTTCCCCCTGGCCAGCCCCACCCCAGATCGACCCCCCACCCTGATCAGGGGCAGGGCCAGCTGGCCAACCACCCATGGCCCTTCCCCAGGCTGCTGGCCCCCAATCGGCACCCCCACCCCATTCAGGGGCGGGGCCAGCCAGCCCACCAAGCACAGCCCCTCCCCATGGCCTGCCCTACCCCCAATCAGCCCCCAAGCCCAATTGGGGGTGGGGCCCGCTGGCCAATCACCCATAGCCCCTTCCCCCAGCTAGCCCGGCCCTGATTGGGCCCTGATCAGGGTGGGCTGGCTGGCCAACCTCCCGCCATCTCCTCCTCCCGACAAGCCCAGCTCTGATCTGCCCTGATTGGGGCCGGGTCAACCGGACCCCACCCGTGCATCAATTCGTGAACTGGGCCTCTAGTTGCAATAAAAGTAAGTAGGTTGAATTATCCTGTTAGGACAAACTCACTGAGGCCTACAAGAAACGCATCCCACACAAAGCAGTTCACCAGGACTAAGCATGGAGAGGGAGTGAACGAGGTAAATGTAGGCAGAAATAAGGGAAGGCCATGGTGTTAGCACAACGACAATATACAACGTTAAAGCTATTTTGTAAGTGAGATAAATTAATTATATATTAATGTTAAAAAACCCAAAATGAAGGCAGCGTATCCATGTGCCAAGAAAGAACGGACACCATTGACATTTATGAGGAAGAAGGGACACGTGGCCATGGCAGGACAGACACAAACCTCGATGGCAGAAGCACTGAGGGCCACCCCTGCCGGGACCTGGCCCGCAGCACCGGGCCGCCTCCCAGCACCTGTGGTATAGGTGCTTTCAATCGTCCCGCTGTCCTGATGAGAAGTCACACAGTGTCCAGCCGGCGCGGCTCAGGGATTGAGCGCCGACCTATGAACCTGGAGGTCACGGTTTGATTCCTGGTCAGGGCACATGCCCAGGTTTCGGGCTCAATCCCCAGTAGGGGGCGTGCAGGAGGCAGCTGATCAATGATGCTCTCTCATCATTGAAGTTTCTATCTCTCTCTCCCTCTCCCTTCCTCTCTGAAATCGTCTTAAAAAAAGAAGTCACAAAGCCAGTCGGACTGGATTTGACGTGCGTCTCCCTAACCCACACGGGGACATACAGAGTCTTAACCACTTCATAAAGACTCCTTAGCACAGCTGATCAGTCTCTGGAAACAGAAACCTAACTCGTCAGATACGGCGCCTCGAAGAAGGCTTCACCATTTCCCAATAGTAAAACCTTCCAGGGTGCATTCTCTGATCATGAGCTAATAAAAGTAGAAATTAAAGCCACAGAATACAGAACTCTGCCGTCAATTGGGCACACAAGGCCACCTTTACTAGTGCGCACGCAGAGCAGAGGAGGACGGTGACCTGTGGTTACAGCACCCGCTGGCGCCGTGTGAGGAGGCTGTGCGCGGCCCAGGGTTTCACTGTCACAGGAGAAGCAGGCCAACAGGAAAGGAGGCATTCAGGTCGAGGAGTCAGAAGTAAAATGGTTAAAACTTAAGAGAAGGAATAGAAATAGAGTCCAAATATAAGTTAATAAACTGTGAAAGGGAAGCACAACTGATAAACCCATGAGCTGGATTTTAGAGAAAGACACATAAGTCCTTATCAGGAGTCTAATAAAGAAAAAACAACACACCCTAAACCCCAAAATTACCCAAAATTAACAGTGATAAAGGAAAAAACCACAGTTTCAGTGGAAATTTAACAGATACAAACGAACAATACCACTAAAAGTAAAAATCTGAACTCTTAAGGAATTGAGCTATGAACAAAAATACATATAACTGAACTGGCAAATAATAAAAAAGAACTCTGAGCAGATAACTGCAGGGAAATGGAAAAGATCAACAAAGAACTGTCCTTCAAGAAAAGTGGTGACAAACAGAAAAGCGGTGAATCCCGTGTCAGTCTTCCTCACAGCCACGTGTGGCCCCTCAGGGTGAGCGCCATCAGGGCCTGGGCTCCGTGGCAGGGATGTGGCCGTGGACGGAGCAGAAGCTCCGCACTGCGGCCGAGCGGCGTGCTTGGATGGTGTTGCCTTTGAACGTGCCGTTCTAGGCAGAGTGCAGGCGCTGGGACCTCAACACCAGGGGAGCAGAGCATCCCGCCCCTGCGCTTCGTCAGGCCGAGAGGGAGCGGCTCCACCTGCCCCTCAAAGGGGCGGGGGGCGTCCTCCGCACGTGCGGCCGGGCACGGGCCTCATCCAGGGACAGGAAGTGGTCTGGACACGGAGTGTGCACCGTTCACAGTTACCCAAAGGCAGACCTGAGTGTAAAGCTCCAGACTCACAGCGCCTGGGGGAACAGGAGCAGATGGAGGGGCCTCGGGTTCGACGGTGACTTTGTAAACACAGCACCGAAAGCATAATTTGTAAGAGGAAACCGTGTAATGGGGCTTGGTTAAAACCAAAACGCTGTTCTGCAGACACTCTTAAGAGAGTAAATGGGAGAAAGTATTTGCAAAACACAACTATTATCTAAAGATACAAAAACTCTTAATACTCACCAATAAGAAAACAACGATCCTGTTAAAATTGGCCAAAGACCTTCACAGACACCTCAGCAAATAAGCCGAGCAAGCATGAAAAGACGCTCCACATCATGTCGCCAGGGAAATGCAGCTAAGACCACGATGCGCTGCCACTGCACACATCAGCACGGCCACATCCAGACACTGACGCCACCACGTGCTGACGAGGACCGGGCCGCGGGCTCCGACTCGCGGCTGGCAGGAGCGCCGATGGTGCAGACACTCTGGGAGGCAGTGCCACAGTTTCTCACAAAACTAAGCATATGCTCACCAGGTGATCCAGTGACCGCAGCCTCGGGATTTACCCACAGCACCTGCAGGCTGTACCCACACAGAGACCTGCCCGTGGCCCTCAGATCTGCTTTCCTCACCATCACCCAGCCCTGGGAGCAACCAGGATGTCCTCCAGCAGGTTCTGGTCAGGACACGACGGTCCACTCTCACCGTGAAGAAAGGAACTATGAGGCCACGAAAACCCCGGAGGAACCGGGAATGCGCGTGACTAAGCGAAAGAAGCCAGTCTGGAAAAGGCTGCACACCGTGTGCCCCAACGGCAGGACGTGCTGGAAAGGCAGCACCGTGGAGACAGGGAGGAGGGGGCGTTGCCAGGGGCAGAGAGAGGAAGGTGGGCAGACAGACGGACACAGGGTTTTAGGCGGGAGGGAGGCTCCGCATGACAGCTCACACGATGGTGGGTACACGTCCCTCCTCGCAGTTATCAGAACCCACAGACAACTACGACTGAGAAGAGGGAACCCCGAGGTAAACCAGGATCTCAGCCAATCACAGTGTAGCAGCATCGGCTCCACAGCTGCTGTGCATTGTCTGCTGCCTCAGCAGCTCAGGGAGGGGCCGCGGGCAGGGAGGGGGCACAGGGACTCAAGCTTCTGCTGCATTTTCCTGTGAGTGTACAACTGCTCTAAGAAGCACGTCTACAAAAACATAATGAGCAGCCCGGCCATGTGGCTCAGGGGCTGAGTGTTGACCTATGAACCAGGAGGTCACAGTTCGATTCCAGATCAGGGCACATGCCCAGGTTGCAGGCTCGGTCCCCAGTGTGGGGCGTGCAGGAGGCAGCCAGTCAATGATTCCCTCTCATCATTGATGTTTCTCTCTCTCCTCTCCTTCCTCTCTGAGATCAATAAAGATATTAAACACACACGGAGCAGAGCTGGGAGCAGCTGCCAGCTGGAGTGCTGTCAGGACCCGAGGCGAAGGGCTCCCTTGTACAAAGGCTATTGCTGCAGAGGCACCTTCAGAATTTCAAGGAACAATTTCTATTTTCCAACCCAACCGCGGTGCTCTGCGTCTGGCTCTCACTCTGGGGTGCTTAATTTTCAGAAGCCAGGAGACAGGGCCACGGGGAGAGTGACGGCCGAGTTCGCGGCCCTCCACGGAGCCCCGGGCCTGCACTGGTGCTGACACGTGGCAGAGCCGAGAACGACACTGCAGCGCGCCCTCAGAGCGGGGCCAGGGCGGGCCGCCGCCAACACTGCAGAACTGATGGGGACTCTCAGGAGCAGGGGGTGGAGCCAGGTGCGGAAACCGTCCCCAAATCCTACTGAGCTTCCCACTCGGGCTCTCAGTCCCTGTCCTTCTCTCCCCCGAGGGGCCTCTGCCGGCCTGGCTCCTCACCCCGGGCTCCCCACCCCTTCCCAGCTCCTTCTCACGTGCACCAGCTCCTCTCCTCTGAAGCCACAGGGAGGCTCTAGACCGCACAGCTGGTTGGCAGCGCCCAGGGCGGACTCTCAAACGCTTCCCACCCCCTTTGGAGAAACTCCAAGTCCCCTGGAGTGTAAGGAGCCTCTCGATGCCCTGTCCTTCCAGGTCCCCGCACTCTCCCCGTTCCCTACAACACGCCTCTTCCCACGCACGCTCGGATTCTTTGCACACGTCTGCCTCAGTGGGAGGTCTTCCCCTCCTCGCCCTCCTGCCAGCCTCCTGCCCTGGTGCCTCCCCCTCACTTCTCAGAGCCCCCGGGCCTCTCCAGGGGCAGAGGGCAGACAGGGAGCGTGCGCTCTGGCATGTCTAGGAGTGGGGTTCTTTGTGTGAGTGCCTCAGGCCCTGGCATGAGACGGCGTGAACCCGGAACTAATCACAGATCGGTGACTCCATCCAGAACGATTCTGGAGGGCGATGCGGGGCCTGTCCCTGCAGGACACGGGGGGCTGAGAAGCCCCTGAAGAAATGAAAACCTGTGAGAAGATGCTAGCCTTCAATTCTGGAGCTGATTGCTGGAGGAGAGAACACACCTCTACGGGCCCCGCTGGCTTCACGCGTCCGACGGAGGCTCCAGGGAACCTGGGTGAGGACCCACCCAACTGCCCGTCTCACCTGCTGCACGTGGGCCGGGGCGGGGTTTGAAAGCCCGAGAGGCACTGGACTCGTTAGCCACGGGTCCTCCCCGCCTGCCAGCAGGTCTGCGCACTCTGGGAGCCAGGCGCCCGCCTCTGCGTTTCCAGGCGAGTCGAGGCGTGAAAACGACCGGCTGCCTAATAGCCCAGAGAGAGAGGAAGATGGATGGACTAATAACAGCGTGGGCCGGAGCCTGGGAACCGCACCAGCACTGCTCCTTCACCCCCTCCCACGCTGCCCATGGCCGCCAGCGACCATCTGCGGCGGCAGCGCCAGGGACCATGTGGTGACGCGGGGACTTAAGAACCCTCGACACATCCCTGCCTGCCTCTCTCACTGCATTTTCCTCTGACAAGGCCAAGTTACATTTTGGACACGGGGTGACATGTGCAGCCATTTGGATCAGAAAAATGCCATCTCACGTGTTCTTGTGTGTAACCTGCCCCGGCCGCTCCGAGGGAAGAGCCACGTGGTGTGGAGGGAGCATCCGGGACCAGGGGCTGCCAAGTGCACCTGTCGGTCGTGCCCAATAACAGGTTTCCTTTGCTGTTTCAACAAAGGTGGGGCACCCGCTGGGGTGAGAACCCTACGTTAACGGAAAGCTGGAGACGCAGGGGAAACAGCAGCTGAGCCAGGAGCCGACGGGCGGTGTGTGTGCGGGCTGAGCAGACAGCCTCACCTGTCAGGCCCTCAGGGCACGGTTCTGCCTGGGTGACCTCTCGGCCATGCCAGCTTGGGTGGGGCGGGGCAGAGGCGAGACCCAGCCACCCTGTGACAGACCGGACACAGCCACCCTGCCACGTGCAGGCCTGGTGCTGGGCCAGCCCCTCCCTCACAGGCGGGAAAGAGCCCCGGGGCACGGTCCCCACAGCCCAGCAGCAGGACCCAAGGCAGGAAGGACCCGTGCCTCCCACCAAAGACCCCATGCTCAGTGCGGGCTGCCCTCACAGAACACTGCCTATAGAAGGGGAGGATTGGGGCGGAGTCATGGGTAACTGTTTTCTCAAACGTTCTATTTAATATGAAATACACAGCTTTCTGATGTCCTAAACATGATGGTTTTAAAATGAAAATGACCACTTACTTGGGCTCAGCATCTGTGCAGAATGATCTAACTTCTAACAATGAAATGGAGGGTTTTTACCAACATGGTCACGTGGGCGCCACAGGCCACGGCAACGCTCACCTGCAGGCGCACCTGAGCCCTCCAAAGCTGTGCGCTCACGACCGCCGCCCGCCCGCCCGCAGCAGCCTCGTGCATCAGGCAATGGAGTAAACCAGCCCAACAAAGCAAGTTCCTCCACGCCTCGTGTGGCTGGTGCTGTCATGCTGGGGCCGAGCGAGCCGGGGTTCCGTGTGGGGCCGAGCGGCCCGGGGCCTCCTACACGCTGACTGCCAGGAGTGGGCTCGCCAAGGACGAGGAGGCTCTCTTGGGCAGCCCTGGCCGGTGTGCTCAGTGGTGAGAGCGTCGGCCGAGCACCAAAGGTCTCGGGTTCGATTCCTGGTCAAGGGCATGCACCTGGGCTGCAGGTTCGACCCCAGGCTCTGGTTGGGGTGCGTGTGGGGGGCAGCCAGTCTATGTGTCTCTGTCTCTCCTGCCTTCCACTCTCTAAAACTCAGTGGGGAAAATACCCTCAGGTGAGGATAAAAAATAAAAGGAAATGTCTGTACACCTCTCCCCTGTCGGGACGGCTCCTGTGAAACAGTGAGGTGGCAGGCCTGGCGAGGACACGAGGACACGGCCTGTGCGCGGCCGTGGGAATGCGGCGGTGCAGCCGCTGTGACAACCTATGGAGGGGCCTCAGAGAACAAACTACAATGACCTGTGACCCGCGACCCCACGCTGGGCGCTCCCCCAGAGGAGCGGAAGCAGTGCCCCCCGCTCCTGCTGCGCCATTCCCCAGACGCGGCAGCCTGTCTGTGGGCCGAGGCGGGAAGGACGGACCTGCACCTTCGTGGTGGACTGCTGTCCAGGCCTGAAGACACAGGAACTGCGCAGGGGCAGCGTGAGGGGCCGGCGGGCGCCATGGGCGGTGAGCCCGGCAGGTGAGCAGCGGGGCCCACTCCCGCGGGCACCGGCACAACCCGCTCACCGTGCGAACAGCGGGTGGGACTGAGGGGGTGCTGGTCCCGATCTCCAAGGTCGGCGGTGGGAGGAGGAAAGCCTGCCTGGCCCCCGAGACTCGCCTCGTTCCCTAACGCACCGATTCCCACGCGAGGCCCTCGCTCCGTCTCGCCCGCCCCGGGCCCAGCAGCAGGACCAGGAGGGACAGGTGGGCCTGGGGTTGCTTGAGGAGGGGCTCGGGGTCAGGGACACAGACCCGACACGGTGGCACCGGGCATGCAGGAGGAGCCTAGCCTGGGTTCCAGAAGATTCCATTTCCCCTCCGTTGTCCACCCCCGAGCCCCCACAATTGAGCCTGGGGGGCTGGTTTATTGAGAGGAAGGTTCCGGCCAGGCTCCTCCAGGCCCGGTGGGGCCCCTGATGCCCACGCCTGGCCCCACCTGGGCCCCGTCTGCAGGCGGCAGAGAGGACAGACGGTTTTCGCAGCGGAGCGCACCCCTCCTCCCTGTGAACACGGGGCTCAGCTGCGCGCCCAGCTCTACAGGGGCCTCTGCTCTGGGGGCTCCTGTCAGAAACACATCACGAGACGCCAGCTTCTGCCGTCGGAGCCAACCGCCGGGCAGAACCCTGTGCCCCCAGCCTCCACCTGCACAGCAGCCGGCACGGAGGGGCAAGGGCACGGGGTGGGAGGGGGTGAGCCGGCCGGGAGAGCAGACCGGCCCTCACTCGGCCCCGTGTTAGGGTCATGCTCCCGGGCCTCGGGTTGGCCCAGGGCTCTGCGGCACCGGCAGGCCGCCTGGCTTCCGGCCCCAGCACGCAGCCGGCAGAAAGGAGAGGGTGGCGACCCCCAGCCTCCGAAACCCACTGCAGGGGCCATGGAAAACCCCTTTCCTGCGAGGAAAAGGCCGGGTCAAACCGCAGAGCAGCTGCCGGCAGCGGTCCCAGCGGCTTGTGCCTCGTGGGAGCTTTCACAGATGTTTCTCGGAGAAGACAGGCCAGACAAAAAGAGCGATCCAGGCAATCCTCAGGACGGCTCTTCAGTCTGGGAGATTCCGAGGGAACGTGCTGCTGATTCACGATCGAAGTCGCGAGGGCTGAGATCTTCTCGTGCTCTCCACACCAGCCCGCACCTGCCGCCCTCTGGCCCAGCCACAGAGGATGCTAACAGGAGGCGCAGGCGCGAGGCTGAGGGCCCGCGGGAGCCCCCACCCTGAGGGTCAGGCGGGCGCCAGCCTGCGGCCGGCCACCTGTTCCTACTGCGGCTGAACGCTGCTGACAGGCAACTTGGACGCCCAGGCCTGTGCCAACATCATGCCGGGATCGGACCCTCTGCAGGCAGAGGTTGCTTTAGTTTGGATTTCCCCCCAAACAGAGCATGGCCTGAGGACATGGGCAAAGTAATGTGCTTGGGAGGCCATCCCAGGACGTAGTGAGGGCGCCTGCCTGCGTGCCTCGGAGCCGTCTGAAGACAGAGAAGCGGGTGTCTGTCCACCAACAACCGCCCCCTCCTTCGAGGATCCTGTGCAGCCACCTGGGGCGCGGCCGCACGTCCTTGCTTAGCCTGGAACGTGGGGGCTCCCTGCAGTTTTTCTCTCAAGTGGGGTGATGCACCCATTTCACAGGGTGGCCTGAGGAACGAATGAGGTAACATATGCAAACCACTGGGCAGGCTGCTCAGCTCACGCGTGATAAGGCAATAGCCTCCCCTCCACGGCTTCTGTGGCCAGCAGCACGACTGGGGGCCCCACCACGTGCCACGTTCCCCCGTGGAGCGTGAGGGTGAGACAGGAAGCAGACAGCGCAGTCGCCGGGAGACGTGAGGCGCAGAGCACGGGGACTGATGACAGGCGCGGAGTCTCTGGCGGCCTGTGGGTTCATTACTGAAAGCACCCCGTGTTCCAGGGTGGAAGTAATTAAGAATCGATTTGGCTTTATTTGTCGCTAAGCACCATGGCTGTGGTTGAGAGTTGGTTCTTAAAACGAATCACACAGGTTATGTGTTATTGACATCAGTTCAGCCGCTAAGGAGCCCACTGGCTCGGGTTCAATGTCTTCCCATTTTCCCCGAGAGCACCCACAGGGCAGCCTCCCACGATACCCACCCAACCTTGACTGAGCCATTCCGGAGTGGGGCTGCAGCCTGGCAATGACCTCCGCCGGCCGGTCCTCATGTGCAACCCCACGGCCCCAGCGCCGGCCCAGAGACGACCCCGACTTAGCACCACCCCCTTCTGTGCCCGTCAAGTCCACGTCCCAGGTGCCCAATGGGCATGAATCTGGCCCTGAGTGGCTTCCGCTGACCTTCCAATGTCACAGAAGTGGTGGCCACGTGGATGAAATGTAATTTCTATCAGCAAACCCTACGCATGTGTGTTTGTCCTAGCTAAGTTTAAACATCTATTTCCTCAGTGCAGTTATCTCCCGTAGCTCTGACCCATCATCTGTACGAGGCTAAGGGAAATCTCACTGCCAAGAAACCCACTCTGCCTGGGAACCCACCTCCGCGGGACTTGGGGGACACGGGGTGAAGGAGAGCTGAGGGCTAGTGGGGTCCCCCACCAGTGCTCCAGCTCCTGGGCCTGTAGGCCCCCGCCCTCCACGCACAGTGGGGTCACGTGAATGTTGGGGGTGGGAGCTGGACCCCAGCCCAGAGTCTGGCTCCTTAGTCTGGGTGGGCCCGGGATTCAACATTTATTTACTTATTTATTTAAACATGTTCTCATTGACTTGAGAGAGGAGAGAGAGAAACACCGACTGGCTACCTCCTGCACGCACCCCGACTGGGGATTGTGCCCAGAACCGGGCATGTGCCCCAACTGGAGGTCAAATCCGCAATCCCCTTCGGTGTAGGGGACGACACCCAGCCTACTGAGCACCCCGGCCTGGGCAGCAGCAGTCTTCCCACATCTCCCCGTGGCTCCGAGGAGCAGCCAGGAGGGGCCTCCGGGCCGACGGAGATGCTGAGATTGCTGCCGGCCCGCAGGGGAAGAAAGTTTAAAAAGGAGCCATGGAATTAGTCAAGACAGCAAAACCTGAGGACAACGGGTTTGAGGGGATCTGGTTTTAAACCGATTGGAGGTGCAGCTTCCACTCCGCCGGTCAGTTACTGCGGTCAGACCGCTCCGTCAGCAGCGCTGCATAGGCCGTGCCCCTGGACAAGGTGCCATTCCCGTCCTGGGCTCACAGAGGCTTTGGAGGAGAAGCAAGGGGCCTCCCTGCCTGAGTCAGTCATTCCCTTCCTGAGTGGCGTGTGTTTAGGCGTTTAGCGCAGCCGAATCCGAGTCTCCCTCCCAGGAGTGCAGGGCGGCGGGTGGCCTGGGCACATTGGCACTCTCCCCACATCCTCCCTCCGAGTCCGATCCTGGGGGGAAGCCACAGCAGGGGTCTTGTGGGGAGGCTGACGGCCAGCCTGGGCAGCCTGCGCTTCCTCACACTTCCAAGACCTCCAGGGACCTGGTAACCATGGAAACCAGGAGGCATGAATAGCAAGGCCTGACTGAGGCCTGGCAGGTGGTGGAGGGAGGGAGGCTGACCCCGCTCAGCTGGATGGAAAAGGTACCCAGGACAGGCTTGCGGGGGATCCTGGTTTTGGGAAAATGCAGCCACGTGTGGCAGGGAGGCAGCCACACAAATATGTTCCTAATGGCCTGCAGCCGCAGCCTGAGGGGCAGGACGCCTGGAGAGCCGTGGCTCAGGGGACAGGCCCTGCACCCCAGGGCTGGGGTGGGCTGTTTAAGGAAGGCACCAGGGGAGAAAGACCCAGCACCAGCAGGAGGACCTGAAGCAGGAGGGCAGGTCTGTGGGAGGAACCACAATGGGTGGGCAGGGCTGGGGGAGACCCACGGGGGGGGGGGGGGGGGGGGGGGGCGTGGCGCCTGGGGGAGGACCTGCAGCGGGCAGAGAGGCTGGCAGGGTTCCGGGAGGAGCAGCCCCAGCAGGGCCCAGGAGGACGTGGGGAGCCTCAGAGGCCGGCCCAGCTGTGGCGGCAGAGGCAGGGCCAGGCCAGGGCTGGGCCAGGGAAGCACAGGAAACGCACCGGAGTTATTCTCCGTGTGAGGCCCAGCCTCTCGGCGCCTAGACGACGCTGGGGCAAAGCTGGTGGGATGGGAATCTGAGGGAAATGTCAGCGTGCTTGCACCTTACCCGGGAACCCTGCGAGGATACGCGTGCGCACTGAACGCCCAGCTGCCTCGCAGACAGCAATGCCCCCTCGCTAGGTCCCATCTCCCCGCCCCCCAGGCCTCTGCTGGGAAGGAGCAGCGGACGTCTGAGTCCAACCGCTGGTCAGGGCGGCTCCCGTCTCCACTCCCGTCCAGGGACGCCGTGTCTGAGGAAGACAAGTGCCACGCAGCCCGTCAAGGACACCCAGCCTGACTGGCTTCCACGCAGACCCCTCGGGTGACAGCGCTCACAGCCCGAAGGGAAACGCCCACCAACGCGGGCGCCCGGTCTGCAGGCTGCTCAGCTTCCACGGCACACTGCCACTCGTCCTGTCCCGTGGGCTCTGGCCCCCGGCCATTCCCGGGAGCTGCCGTACCCGCACCTGGGACCACCTCCCTCTCAGTGCTCCCGGCTCCGGTGCCCAGGATGCCGGCGGCAGGGCAGAGGGAGGGGCGGCGGTGCGTGTGTCTGTTCACTTGGTGTTCTCGCCTCGTTTGAGGAGGGTGAGCTCAGCGCGCGTTCCCTCGGTGGCCAAGCCGCCTCGCGGAGCTGGGGCCTGGCTGTCCTGGGGCTCCTGTGGGCATCTCCCTGCTACACCTGTTCGCGCTGTGCCCTCCCGACGCCTGTGCTCCGATCTCATCCAAGGTCGCCCGCCCTGAACACGCTCTTCTCAGAGAGGCGAGCCCTCCGCGCGTCTGGAAGCAGCTGGAAGGGCTGTGGGCGGGCCCCGTGGAGGCCTCCCTGGCGCCGGTGCCTGCCCCGCACCGATCCGGCCCCCACAAGCACTGCCCGCGGGCCCCCGGCGCTCCGGGAGGCCCTCCCTGCCCACGCAGGCCCCGGGGCTCATACTTGTATTTGCACTTGATACTGTTTGGAACAAACAGGTGATTTTTTGAACCATTAACTAAAGATTTTTTTTCCTAACCCATCATATACCCAAATTTGAAGACTTCTAGAAGGAAAATGAATGGAAACGAAGACATCAGTTGGTGAGTCTGGAGACACAGCCAGTCCCGTCCGACACCAGGAGAGAAGCTGGGGCGTTTTGAGTTCCTGTTGGAGTGAGGGGGGGCCCGGGTGTTCAGCACCACGTGCCCTGATGGCCTAATCACGGGCTCCTCTGGTGCTTCCTGAGGTGACAGGAATCACAGCAGCCACTCGCGTCATGAAGTCAGGAGGCCTCCTGCACGTTCCCGGACTCCCGCAGTGCCAAGCGGACCGCCAGGCCAACGTGTCTCCCTGGCTCGCCGTGAGTGCGGCTCTCGCACACTTAGATTAAGACACAACCACGTGAGCCGGAGACAGGGTCTCCCGGAGGGCTGGCGGGGAGCCCCTGGCCGCACCTTATTAATTGCGCAGGTGCAGAAGCAGCTAGAAAATGCACATCCACACTCCAGGGAACACGGCTCCTTGCAGAGGCGAGCTCGGGGCGAGAGCGAGGCAGAGGAGGCAGGTTTACAGCACGCTTACCCCGAGCACAGAGAACACGCCTTTACCACACGGTAAACGCGCACTGCTGGCGGTGATGGCGCGGAGCTTCCCCAGGCCACTGGCATCGGAGACGGAGGTGGCAGGCAGGAGCCGGCGGTGGCGCAGCTTGCAAGAGTAAAAGGCGTTCGTTAGAGGGGTTTCTCCAGCAAACGGCAATGCCAAGTCTTGACAGAAACCATGTCAAAAATCACGTTGACCACCCCATAGTTTTCTCTGCTTCGGACACCTGGCGTTCTGGGGATGAAGAAGAGCAGAGGCTCCTGCGACGCAGGGAAGACACCAGGGTCTTAGGGATGGGCGTGTCCTCAGGCAGACTGCAGGCCTCCACTCGGCAGGCCGACTCCCCCGACAGCAGATGGGCTGTGGTCCCTTCCAGGGAAACGCTGGAACTTGCAGCGTGAGCACCAGGCGCCGACACGGAGCCACAGAAGCACCGGCCATGCCCCGCCTGGCGGAGCTCGCCTGGTACAGAGCGGCGAGGCAGGCGGCTGGGGATGGACATGTGAACCCCACGGCCTGGGGCTGGGCAGCCCTGTGGCTGGTTCAGAGCACAGTCCCATCTGCCTCCTCTGGCTAACGGGCTCATAGCATCAACCTTGAAGGCTGAGCAGAGAGAGCCATGGAGAGCCCACAAATGTGAAATAACGGACAGCCCTGAGGGAGGAATGGTGGGAGAGGTGAAAAAGCATGAGATACACGCTTTTAACAGGTAGAACACCCATGATCGCAGCCTTCTTAAAAATCCCCACCTAGGATGCTTAGAGAGAGGAAGGGAAAGGGGGAGGAGGAAGGGGGGGGAGAAACATTGATCAGTTGCCCTCTGTACGCTCCCCAATCTGGGATCAAACCCACAACTCAGGTGTGTGCCCTGACCAGGAATCGAACCCACAACTTCCTGATGCACAGGATGTTGTTCAACCAACTGAACCACTCTGGCAGGGCGGATCTCAGACTTCTTATATCATTTTCCTAATGGGAGGGAAGCCGATTTCCAATGTTTACATCACTATTTAGAGTAATTTTATGGGATAATCAGAGGCTCCATGGAGAAGACTGGGTTAGGGCCTCAGGCCCGGGTCCATGTCAGAGCCACAGCCCGAGGGAGCGGGCCCCTGGGTGTGGCCTCCCTCCAGATATAATGCTGCCTGAAAACCGTACGCCCAGTTTTCAGGTAATGGGCAACGTGGGGGTTTATAAGATGATGTAAATATTGTTGTATGGTGTAAAAATCTATTTTTAAAATCGCATGTGAAATAAAAAAGGATAAAAGGTGTATGGGAGAAGACAAGGAGACTGGAAATGGCCCTTTGGTCCCGTGGCATCCTGGGAGTGCATGTCAGGCCCCCTCAGCTGCCCAGGAGCTGCGGGAGCCATGGGGGCCACAGGGGCCGCAGGGGCCATGGGGGATGCGGGGGCTGCCGGCGCCTTTCTGCAGTGCACCCTGAGGACACGGCTTCAGTGCAGTCCAATGACCCTGCTCTACCCGGAGGCTGCACACGATGGACCGTGGAGCCGGCTTCATCAGGAAGGCTCCACCCGCCTCGTGTTTCCCTGTGGGGCCTTCCCCTCATTGCAGAGGAAAGTCCTACGTTCCTAACAGGAGCCCTGATCCGCCTGCAGTTCCCCGGGGCAGCGGGAGGAGCCGGCCGAGGACTGGCTTTGAGAGGAGGAGACAGTGTCCAGGATGGAGCTCCCGCTTAGCAAGGTGTCCCTGCAGCTGTTCTGACGCTCTTCCTCCCTGACACGGTCCTACTCTGGCCCCAGAGCCTTAGCTGTTTCTACAGGACCTCTGACCTCAGTAGGCATAGGCAGAAAGCGAGAAGATCTACTGGGCAGATGATGGAGATGAAAGTCCTGGAAAGGGTCCAGGCAGGCAGGGCTCTGGCAAGCGGGAACAGGTGAGCACCTGACCGGGTAGAGATGGGGGGTACAACTGGCAGACGAACTAACCACAGATTAGCACCGTGAAGGGCAGAAACCCTCCCCCACTTCCTTCATTTCTCTGTTCCTTCATATGCATTCACCCCAGTTGTTGAGTGATGGCGACAGTGATGGTGATGGTGAAGGTAGTGAGGGTGATGGTGATGAAGATGGTGATGATGATGGTGAAGGAGGTGATGGTGAAGGAGGTGACGGTGATGAAGATGGTGATGACGATGGTGAAGGAGGTGATGGTGAAGGAGGTGACGGTGATGAAGATGGTGATGATGATGGTGAAGGAGGTGATGGTGAAGGAGGTGACGGTGATGAAGATGGTGATGATGATGGTGAAGGAGGTGATGGTGAAGGAGGTGACGGTGATGAAGATGGTGATGATGATGGTGAAGGAGGTGATGGTGAAGGAGGTGACGGTGATGAAGATGGTGATGATGATGGTGAAGGAGGTGATGGTGATGATGGTGAGGGAGGTGATGGTGATGAAGATGGTGATTATGATAGTGAAGGAGGAAATGGTGATGATGATGGTGAAGGAGGTGATGATGATGAAGATGGTGATGGTGATGGTGAAGGAGGTGATGGTGATGAAGATGGTGATGGTGATGGTGAAGGAGGTGATGGTGATGAAGATGGTGATGATGATGGTAAAGGAGGTGATATGGTGATGATGATGGTGATGAAGATGACAGTTATGACAATGATGATGATGGTTGTGGTGATGGTGAGCAACACCATTTTGCTGAGTATTTGCTATGTACTAGTCATTCATTATGCTAAGGTCTACATCATACTTAACTTGTCAAAATCCTTTGAGGGAGGTCCTATTCTAACACACATTTTACAGATGGGTAAACTGAGGTAACTTGTCTAATAAGGCCACTTAATTAATATGTGGAAACACCAGCCCTGTAACCCAGGCAGCCTGGCCGCAGAGGGTGTTCCCTTCCAGGCCCGCTTCACAGGCACGGGATGTGCAGACTGTGGGCCTGGCCAGTAGAGGCGTCCCCGCCCGCCCCGGAATGTGGGCTGGACTGCAGGACTCCGTCCAGTGGACAGAATGGAATGGGGATAAAGGACTGCAGCTTCCCGCTGGCTCTCCTCCTCTCCCAGACCCTGCTCTCACCTGTCCCAGGGGCGGCCCTGCCACGGAGACCCTGCCAAAGAGGCACACGTAGGGAGGACCTGAGGCCTTCGCCGCAGCGGCGAAAGCCGAGCCGAGCCACTCACGCACAGGAGCCTCCAGCACAGGCCGCCGCTCAACAACAAGCTCCTAAGCCTCAGCCAGAACCGTGCAGCCCCGCGGTTCCTGGGCTGTTCCCACTTGACACAGACACTCGAGGAGACGCTGAGCCACAGACACTCCCAGGAGGCGCCGCCGCCGTGGCCTGCAGGTGTGGGAGGACCATGCATGGCACCAGACAACAGTAGTGCATTTCCCTAGCGGTTGAGAAGAACTTGCAGAGATGTCAGTGACAGGTGCCATTGAACACTCCTCAGCCTTTGCAACGTGACCCTCGTCTCAGCGAGGGTTGGTGTCCATCAGGTTGGTAGCTTAGCTGAAGCTCAGCATCGATAGAAATGACGGGTGTTCTCGCACCAGAGGAGACCTGGCGGCACTGGGCCCACTGTCATTTCGTGTGGCCTGGACTCCTGAACGCACAGGAAGGCTGACACTGAGGGTCACACGGTGTCTCTGCCTCTGGGTCAGAAAATTCCTAAACCACCCACTCTTCACACCAACTCCCAGCAAGTGTTTCCCACAGACCTTAGAAATGCAGACACGCTTCCCCAAAGGACAGCCTGTGGAGGAGGAAGAGGAGGCCTGGGACTGAGCAGCCTCGGTTAAGGCAGGCAGCGCTGTGCCCACAGGGGCCCTGCGGGCAGTCTCCCCGCCACTCCCAGAAGCCCTCCCCCTCCCACGCACCAGCCTCCTCCTTGTCCTCATCAGAGTTGTGACCTAAAACGAATGCAGCGCCAGTCCCCAGTGGGGATAAACCAGCCAGAAGGGAAACATATTCCCACAAATGAGCCAACCTGAGCAGCTCATGGGACTACCAAGCTTCGTGGCGGGAGAGGCGGCCCCCACTCCCACCCACACCCAGCGTGGGCACAGAGCCGCCGGCGCATGTGCACCGGGCCGGGCCAGGCACAGAGGCGGCACCGGGCCGGGTCAGTGGCATACAGGAGGCTTTCCCACCTCGAAGCCTGTGCTTAAACAGGCTCTTTGCCCCGTGCCCCGAGTGGAAGAACCTCTCTTCTCAGACTCCGTACAGATTCTAGGCGGAGCTGCGTTCTGGCCTCAAGGGCCCCGGAGACAATGTGCCGATGGGCGGCTGCTCAGGGCTGCTCCAGGGCAGGAGACTCACTCCAGTGAAACAGCTGATCCAACATTCAAAGGCTCCATCAGAGAGAGTGGCTTTGTGAACAATAATTTATTTCCTGTTTCAAAAGGAAGTTTTTTTTTTGTTTTTTTTTAATATATTTTATTGATTTTTTACAGAGAGGAAGAGAGAGGGATAGAGAGTTAGAAACATCGATGAGAGAGAAACAGCGATCAGCTGCCTCTTGCACACCCCCTACTGGGGATGTGCCCGCAACCAAGGTGCATGCCCTTGACCAGAATCGAACCTGGGACCCTTGAGTCCGCAGGCCGACGCTCTATCCACTGAGCCAAACCGGTTTCGGCCAAAAGGAAGTTTTCTCTTTGAGTTTATTTAACCAGGCAGCTGTTCTAGCTTCTTTTGTTAATAATTCAGTTGACCAAATTAAAAAAATTCAATGTGCTGAATGGTTTAATGACTCAGTACACCACCCTCTCGGCACGTCCTCGCACCCAGAGCAAGCCTGCCGCAGGCTGCCTTCAGGACCTTGAGGGGCCCATTTCCAAGTTCCTCATGAACACGTTCGGCGGCAAGGACCTCGGATTAATGTAGCTGTCGCTCCCCCTCAAGTGAAACCTTGTTCCAGGGTCTCATGAAGTGGTGGTTCTGCAGGGCAGCCCCAGACCAGGCCTCACCAGGGAGCTGTAGGGATGCAGACCATGGCCTGAGCCTGCTGGTTCTTGCAGGAGGACATTCCTGCTCAGCAACCGCAGGCGCACCGCTGCTTCCAGGCACCTGCCGCTCACCGTTCCCCACCTTCAAAGAGCGCCGGGTCCTGGGCAGGCTCTGTGTAGCTAGGCGGGAGGGCACAGCAGCCCCGCAGGCCAGGAGGATGTTCAACTTGTGTGTATGAACTCGTGCATGTGCCCACATGTGTGTTCGGAGACAGAACACAGGCTGATCACTGCACTGATCATGCTTCGTGTGACTGTCAGCCCCAGGCGGCTGTGGGCCTGGTCGTGAATGGACACTGGCCATGAAGTTCCTTAACTCGACGGGGCTGGCATGGCCCTCATGCCAACAGCGCAGGCACGTGGGCACGGGTGTTGGGGTGCCTCTCCCGCCTCCTGGGACCATTCCAGGTGCCAGGTTATTCCTCCAAGTCACAGTGGCACCTCCGAGATCCGAAGGCCACGTGTGTCCACGCACTTGTGCATCAAAGTACAAAGAACGGCAACGTTGGGTCCCCTGGAGAGCTCTGCAGCCCGGCTCCTGCGTGGCTCCTCTCCCTCCGCAGGTCGAAGGCTCCCAGGGAAGAGGCTTCCTCTGGGGAGCAGCCCCGCCGCTGTGGCTGCCCCGGGCCGACCTTCTGGGGAACTGTGCACCCGGCCAGTGCAAAGCTGCACTCTGACAGCTCTTCGTGCCACGGACCCGTCGCTCAGGTTTGACTCCAGCCCCGTTCCCGGCGGGTGGCTGCCCTGACCCCCAGCGCAAGGCCCTCTCCACCCGCCCTGTGCAGAGGCAGGTCCCTGACACTTGTGTGCCTTCCCCAGCACCTCGCTGCCGCCCCCACTCGCAGCCCGTGTGCCACCCCTCCACAGCGCAGCCAGAGCACCATGTGGCAGGTGCAGGCTGGTGTCTGCCTTCCTGCCTCTCACCTGGGCTCACCTCCTGCCCCACTGCCCCTGCTCACACCTCCTGCCCCACTGCCCCTGCTCACACCTCCTGCCCCACTGCCCCTGCTCACACCTCCTGCCCCACTGCCCCTGCTCACACCTCCTGCCCCACTGCCCCTGCTCACACCTCCTGCCCCACTGCCCCTGCTCACACCTCCTGCCCCTGCTCACACCTCCTGCCCCACTGCCCCTGCTCACACCTCCTGCCCCACTGCCCCTGCTCACACCTCCTGCCCCACTGCCCCTGCTCACACCTCCTGCCCCACTGCCCCTGCTCACACCTCCTGCCCCTGCTCACACCTCCTGCCCCACTGCCCCTGCTCACACCTCCTGCCCCTGCTCACACCTCCTGCCCCTGCTCACACCTCCTGCCCCACTGCCCCTGCTCACACCTCTGCCCCTGCTCACACCTCCTGCCCCACTGCCCCTGCTCACACCTCTGCCCCTGCTCACACCTCCTGCCCCACTGCTCCTGCTCACACCTCCTGCCCCACTGCCCCTGCTCACACCTCCTGCCCCACACCTCATTCACCTTCCAGGCACCACCCACCTGCCCACGCACCTCACCCTCCCTTTGCCCCACAAGCCTTCACACCAACTGTCTGGACAATAACCCTCCACAATTCCAGAAACCCATGTGCTCACTAAAAACTCCCTTTAACAAAACTAACAGGATATTCTGAGTCCCATTGCTTTAAACCTCTCTGCATTTTGCACAAAGAGCTTACATCAGAAGGAAACGAAGTCACGTGGCCCAGCAGTCTCTCTCGCTGTGATGAAACCAGAAGCCGTCTCACCACGATCGGGTACGGCCGGAACCCGAAGCCACAGCGCCGTCTCCAGCAAGTTTACTGTCTGTGCGCGCACACCAGGCCCTGGCGGAGGACGGTATTCTGAGCACGTGGAGTGTTTTCACAAATAATTTCTATGGAAAGCAGCAGCCAGACCGTAATGCAGGCCCAAGGTGACCTCATCACCGGGATTTGTTCTAGTTGTCAGCAGACATATCACACGGTGTCACTCAGGAAGGGAGAGACGCGGCCCAGAGCACGGGGATTAGAGGGGAGAAAGGCAGGGGGCCTCGGCACCGCTGAGCTGGAAGGGGGTCGCATGGTGTTAAGATGCGGCCACCCTCACCGTCTCTGTGGGCTCAGGCCCTGTCCCCTCCGTCCCCTTTAGGCTTCTCCATGCAGGACACACGTGTGTCTGCCCGCTGCCGAGGCACTGCCCTGAGCTAACTCCTGGGCGCGGATGCAGGAACTTCGTGCAACACTGAGCAGGGCCAACAGGCCAGACACCCGTGGTTAACGGGACAATTCCTACTTGACTTCACCAGCCTCGTCCGGAATCGCCCCACGCCCAGGCCCCTACTGAGGGACTCGGAGCAGGAGTGTAACAAATGACATGAGTGCAACAAATGACATGAGTGCTGATGAGAGAAGCGGGAGTGCAAGCCCACAGGCCCCGGGCGGGTGGTGTGGCTGGACAGAGGGACGCTGGCCACTCGCAGGCTCTCTCTCCATTTCCGTAGCTGTGAGGGCTCCAACCTGGGGGTGAGTTGTGCAAAAATGCAGGGGCCCAGCCGGCGTGGCTCAGGGGTTGAGCATCGACCTATAAACCAGGAGGTCAGGGTTCAATTCCTGGTCAGAGCACATGCCCGGGTTGTGGGCTCGATCCCCAGGGCGGGGTGTGCAGGAGGCAGCCGATCAATGGTTCTCTCTCACCATTAACGTTTCTATCTTTCTCTCCCTTCTTCTCTGAAATCAATAAAATATATTTAAAAAATAAACTTAAAAACTAAAAAGGGAGGCGGCTCCGGCGGCCTCTGGCACCGCCTCATGTAGACAGCGCTGCAGCCCTGTTCCTAATAACACGCTCAAGTCCCGCCCAGGCACCGTGAACAGCTACGCACAGCCCCTCCTGGAAACCAGGGGGGAAATGCCTCTGGGCTCGGTGGCTTCTGAGAGGTCAAAAAACGTGGGGGCGGGGAGGGGCAGGCCAGGAAGGGCGGGGCCGGGAGGGTGGATGGGGCCAGGAGGGGCTGGGCCCTCGGCTTCATCGTTTGTGCAGTTTTCCTAGCGTTTAAAGTACACTTTCCAAGGGGCAGATGTTTAAAACTACCTGCTAGTCGAGCGGGGAAAGACTGGAGGGGGAGCCCTGGAGGCTGCGTGTGCGGTCACATCGGCAATCTCAGCCCCAGTGAATGCCACGGGCAGCGCAAGCAGCCGCCTCTCTTAGCACATGGTTCCAGATAAAACAGCTCTAGTGTGTGGTAAACCGCCGAGGGAAATGTTAAAGGGGCGACAAATCCACGGGGAGGAATGATGGAAATTCACAGCCTGCGCAGGAAGTGTTTTAAAGACGGCAGAGCAGCTCCTAGGGATGGGCGAGCGGTCCCTGGGCACCCACTCCGAGGGGCGCCCTGTCTGCAGCACTGACTTCGCTGCAAGTAGCAGGAACGACCCCACTCGGAACAGCGTCGCCCCCGCAGCAGATGCGTCTTTCCATGTGAAACAGGAAGTTCAGGGCGATCCAGCACTCTGAGCACGCAAACACCCCACCCTGTCGCCAGGTCATGTCATGGGAGCAGGAGTGAGGAAGGGACAGGAAGAGGAGCAAAGGGCGGGCAGAACATTCCGGCTGAGTCTCACTAACCAGCCCGGGGCCACACCTGGATGAAGGGAGGCGGTGGCGCAGGTCATACGCAGGGCGCATGTGCTGCACCGGAACTAGGGGGTCTCCTGCTGAAGAAGAAGGGAACGGCGTCAGGCTGTGGCGGGAAGGAGTAACCTTCTGGGCCTGGGGAACAGCATTCGCAATGTGCATGGGAGAGGCACCAGGTGGGGCGGGGCTGGTAAGGGCAGGATCCGTGTCTCCGTCAGCTCAGGCTGCTCGGACCCAACACCAGGGGCCCGACGCTCACTTCTCACATTCTGGAGGCTGCAGTCCAGGGTCAGGGCGCAGCCCGGCCGGCGCTTGGCAAAGGCCTTCCCCTGGCTTGCAGGGGCCATCTGCTCACCGTGCCCGCGCGAGGTGGAGGGAGAGGTCTGTGTTTCTTCCTCTGTCCTACAGGCACTGGCCTCAGCATGGGGCTCCAGCCAGAGACCCAGCCACCTCCCAACGGCCACACCTCCTAGCACACAGTGTCCTGGCCAAGCAAGGTCTCAGCGCTTGGGACCTGGCACCAGCATTCATTCACAGCCATCGAGGTGTGCACCAGTTCGTGTGCCCATCTGCTCCCCACAGACAGAGCACCAACACATCTACATTTGCCACACGTGACTCAGAAGGAATCTGAAGAAAAGGCCCATATTCATACCGCCTGCGTCTTCAATCCATGACCAAAAGGCACGATGCCCACAATCAAGATCTGGGCCTGTTATCCCCCCTGGAGAACTGCTCCACTAAACAGGAGGAAATGCACATGGGTGGCGCAAACGCAGCCGGCCAGGAGAAAAAGTCATGTTACCAACTCATGCCCATGATGACTTTTCTCCAGCTGGTCAAGGCTCCCATCAGCTGAGCACCACGCTCCCCGAGGCAAACACTGCTCCTCAATTCCTGCTTCACAGCCACAGCCCTGCCTTCCCTCTCGGTCAGTGAGCTCCCTAAGGGCTTACATAAGTTTCCAAGATACCATGAGGCTGGGTGTGAAGGGGTATTGGCCACCACTGAAGAATTTCCATCCATCCATCCATTATCCATCCATCAACCACCCATCATCCATCCATCCACCTGTTCATGCATCTGTCCATCTGTCTGTCTGCCCATCCATACACCCACCCACCCTTTCATCATCCATTATCTCATCTGGAGCAAATGAGAGAGAGAGAAAGAGAACATGACTGAGGGTTCAAGGACAGGGCATGACCTTGAGCAATCTGATGTAGAAGCACTGAGGGTACAGGCTTGTTTGTGAGCTCAGAATTGTGCCAGTCCTGTGTCCACTGCCACAGGCCCAATTTCCCGCTCGCCTCGATCCTCGCCTGCTTGCGGGGCCATCTCTCTGCCTCCGCCCATCTGCATATCTGAACCCACTCCTAACGACAGCACTGCCATCCCACTTACTTACCAGTGGTTCACTTTATTAATTTTTAAATAAAAAGAGATTCTTTTTGCCACTAGCATAGAACATATGAGGTCTTTCTCCCCCCTCCCTTTTTGCAATTGAACAAACACACGTATGTGTCTATTTAGTTGTCTGACAGTTCCCATGTTAAGCACTAGAGAACCTGGAAACTAAGTCAAATGTACACAGAACCTGGGATCCAGGAGGAGGGTGAAGAGGAGAAGGAAGGGGAGGAAGGAGGGAAGGAACAGAAGCCTTTGGCTGGTGAAACCTCAGTCCCATCACTGAACAAGTTGGTCTTCCTCACGTCACACGAAACGGCTGAGCATGGGTGGGCATGTCGCCTGCACTGCCGCTTCTGGCTCATGAGCCTCCATGGAGGACGCCACACAGATGGGCACGGGCTATGCCTGCTCCAGGAGCAGGAACCACGTCCAGGCCAGCACCCGGCAACCAGAGCTCACCAGTCACCACAGGAAAACTGCTCATCTGTGGACACAGCCACACCGAACCCTGGGAGGAGGAGGAGGAGGAGGAGGAGGAGGAGGAGGAGGAGGAGGAGGAGAAGGAGAAGGAGGAGGACGACGACGGGGGCAGGGGCAGGCTCTGTGATGACACATGTGGAGAACCAGCCAAGGTCCACACTTCATAACCCTGATTTCTCCCGTGGAATGTGTGTGTAAGCTTCACACCCCTGCCCCTGGGGACACACACATGCACATATGCACACACACACGCACATGCACACACGCACGCACGCAGGCTAGATCGAGGTGCTGGGTGCTGAGCTGGGCAGAGAAGGGGACGGGAGGGGCCAGGCTTGAACGCTCAGGGGAGCTCAGGATGGCCTCACTCAGCGGCCGCTGACCAGGGCGGAGAGCCCACGAAGCCACTGCCTCCCGAAGGTCATTAGGACGAATCTCAATAAACACCACCCCCATCAGATTAGCAGACCAAGTGGTTTCCATGGCAACGGCTGGACAAGAGCGGTGCTTGCAATTTGGCACTAATTTAGAGTCTCTCCCCAGTCTCCTTGGAGCCGGCTCTGTGGAACACAAGTGCTCGCAGGCTCTCTAATCTGCAGGCCTTTGAAATTCCATCCAGTGTGTGTGAAGCCGAGCCAATTAGCGGGAGGGAATTGGGTGGATGGTGGAGAAGCTGGCGAGACTGTGTTTACCAATTAGTTTTTTATGATGCAAATGTTGCGCAGCTTGCGCAGGAATAAAAGCTGCTGCTGCTGAATATGAAACTGTTAATTGCATTTTTGGAGACTCGGCCACAAGGTGAAACTAATCACGCACATGATGACGGAGTTGCACCGCCGGCAGAGCTCTGCTGGCCCCGTCACCAATCGCCCCGGAACAGCCGTCCGTGTCTGCGGAAAGGGAGCAGCCCGGCATAGTCTTCCCATCTTAAAGGGGAAGCAATATAGAGAATAATCTCCGCTTAAACTGGATGACTAAGTTAACAAACACTCCGGCAAAGGCAGAGTGGCGCTTCTTGAAGAACAGTTTTTTGCTTTAAAATGATCGAAAGGTAATTTTGTGGCGCTCCCACAGGAGCCGCAGGGAAGAGAGGCCGTGATCATGGCCTCAGCTGATTTCCCGACTGGAAACATCACACACAGCGCCTCCTCCAGAAGGGAGACAGGAGGCTCGGAGTGTTTGGTCCGTGCAGCTGCCGGGTGGGGCCAGGGTGCGGACCATCTAGGAGTGGGTGAGGACAAAGGCTGCGCGGGAGAGTGCCACATGCCCAGCAGGAGCCCTGCAGCCAGGGCCGGCCTGCGGAGCAGCGTGGAAGGGCTGTGGTGCCTTGGGGGGGGCGGGGTTGGTTTTAAAGTCCCCCATAAACACTTATGTTCTTTGTTTCCTTTCTGTATGAGCTGCCCCAATTCTGCTTCAGTTCATGTTCAAATGCACGGACAGTGACTGACAAGCAGGCAGCCAGGCAAAGAGCTGGGTGAGAAGAATGAGCCCTGCCCCTCAGCCAGGCAACTGGTCGTGCAGGAGCCCCTCTGGGCGCAGGGAAACCCAGGACTGTCCCCGAGCGCCTTCCTCATACCCCTGCCGCTCCTCTGGCACTTCCGGTTGGTTGGCTACTTAGATGCCAGGCGGTCAGTTAAGAGGACACGGGGCCACGCCTGTGTGCAGCCCTGGAGCGGACAGGTGTCGGCGGCTCCTCCCGCCGCTTGAGCTGAAGGCACCAGGCAGGCCGCATCTCTGACACCTTTCCCCTCATCCCCACACCACCCCAGCTTTATTGAGATGTAGCGGGCAGGCGGCACTGCAATGCCTTTGCAGGCAGTGGCGTGAGGGTCGATGTGTGCACACCCTGGGGAAGGTCCCCAGTCACAAGGAGCACCTGCTGCCTCGAGGAGTCACGGTGTTTCTTTCTCTCGGTGAGAAGGGGTAGGATCCCCTCTCAGCCCAAGTGCACAGCACAGGGCTCTTGGCTGGTCTCCACGCCGCACACCGGGCACCAGAATGCAGGTGCTCGCTCTCAGAGGGGCTGTGGGTGCCGCCCGCAGAAGGTCAACAGGGTGTGCTGTGGGCTGAGGGCTGGGGTGCCCGTGAGCAGGGTCTGCAGTGGGCATGTGGTTGGCAGCCAGGGGGCTGGCCCTGACCTCAGGACCACTTTGGAGGTAAACGTGGCCGGGTGTGGTGGCAGCTGGTGGGATGCCGGGTCCCCAAGCCCGCCTGGCCAGTGCTGAGGATTACAGTGGAAATCGGTGCTTGAAGGGAATAAGGGACAGACAGGAGGACACATGCCAGGTTGGGGTTGAGGCCACAGAGGAGCTCAAGCCTGGAGGGGCAGAGGACCACGGCTCACGCTCCAGGTGGCACCCCTCCCTGTGGCCCCTCCTCCCTGCTGTTCCTGGTGCGGGTGCCCGCCCTGCCCCCCGCCACCCCACCCATGGCCAGGTGGCTCCCTGCGACCTGGAACTACCTCTCCCCTGGGACTGCCGCACTGCCCACCTGGCCGCAACGCTACTGCCTCAGTCACCTTCCACCAAGACAGACAGGCTCACAGACACGTTCCTTACTGCGAGCCTCCTGCCCTGACCACCCCGCGTGTCCCTGAATTTCCCCATCTGTCACAGCCTCGGGCTCCCCTGGTTTAAGTGCCTGTATTTACTCGGTTAGACACAGCAGGTGTCAGGAAAGAGTGCATGTGATCGAGCCGCAGTAATTACCATGGAAAACAGTGCAAACGCCTGGAGTGCACACAGCAGGGGGAGGGAGGGAGAGCCACAGGACATCGGCCAAGGACAGAAGAGCCCTAGCCAGGGAGACACCAGACCTTGACCGAGGGTGCTGGTGAGAGTGTAAAGTTTATACCTCAAAGAAGAGAACCTCAGGAAGTCCAGAGGATGCACATCGGTAACTGATGCACAACTCAGACCCCTTCACCCCCGCTGGGCGCTGCAGTGCGGGTCCTGCCTGGCCACCATACCCGACCTGGCCACCATGCCCCACCTGTTCACAGTGCCCCACCTGGTCACCATCTGGTCACAGTGCCCCACCTGGTCACTGCGTCCCACCTGGTCACCACGCCCCACCTGGTCACAGTGCCCCACCTGGTCACTGCGCCCCACCTGGTCACGGTGTCCCACCTGGTCACCATCTGGTCACAGTGCCCCATCTGGTCACTGTGTCCACCTGGTCACTGTGTCCCACCTGGTCACCACGTCCCACCTGGTCACGGTGCCCCACCTGGTCACGGTGTCCCACCTGGTCACCATCTGGTCACAGTGCCCCATCTGGTCACTGTGTCCACCTGGTCACTGTGTCCCACCTGGTCACCACGCCCCACCTGGTCACGGTGTCCCACCTGGTCACCACGCCCCACCTGGTCACAGTGCCCCACCTGGTCACCATCTGGTCACAGTGCCCCACCTGGTCACTGTGTCCTACCTGGTCACCATGCCCCACCTGGTCACTGTGTCCCACCTGGTCACCACGCCCCACCTGGTCACTGTGCCCCACCTGATTACTGTGTCCCACCTGGTCACTGTGTCCCACCTGGTCACACCTGGTCACCGTGCCCCACCTGGTCACCATGTCCCACCTGGTCACCGTGCCCCACCTGGTCACTGTGTCCCACCTGGTCACCGTGCCCCACCTGATTACTGTGTCCCACCTGGTCACGGTGCCCCACCTGATTACTGTGTCCCACCTGGTCACCGTGTCCCACCTGGTCACCGTGCCCCACCTGGTCACTGTGTCCCACCTGGTCACCGTGCCCCACCTGATTACTGTGTCCCACCTGGTCACGGTGCCCCACCTGGTCACGGTGCCCCACCTGATTACTGTGTCCCACCTGGTCACCGTGTCCCACCTGGTCACCGTGCCCCACCTGGTCACTGTGTCCCAAATGGACTTCGCAATGACAGGGCAGTCCACACACTCCCCTGACTTCGGGCTGCGCAGGACCCCACAGGTGAGGGGCCCAGAGCTCCGGTCTTGGCAGGAAGGTTTCCCACTTCTGAGCAGGGGCTGCTGAGAACTCATTGCCCTGAAGCTCCTCCATCGTCAGGGAGAACGCTCACTCCACTCCAGCGTGTCCTGAGCGGAGTCACTGAGTGCAGGCGAGGCGAGCCACAGCTCACTGGCTGCAGGATGCAGCGCCGGGGTCCTGTGTGGGCGGTGCCCAGCCTTCGATGACAGCCCAGTGGCGGGACGGTTCCCAGGGAGGCTCGGACGTGAGCCCAGATGAATCCAGGCAGGGCTGTCTGGGCACTTTCAGAAACAAAAGCCAAGGAAGACACAGCCTAGACCTCAGGACCGCGGTGGCCTGCGTGTCTGTGTAAACCCTGCAGGGCAAGCTCTCAGACGTGGCCCCTCAGGACTGCCCCACGTCGGCCAGCGCAGCGAGCACCAGGGGCCACGCCGGCCAGGGGCCAAGCCGGCCAGGGCCCAGGGAACCCACCTGCAGCCTGCGCCTTCCGCTCAGCCGGATGCACCGCATCATGGGCCTCAGAAAGGGGTTGTCAGTGAGGCGGGCGCGGAGCACACTGTGCTGCTGAGGGCCGCCAGGACGGCGCTCTGTCCTGCCTCCTTCTTAGTGCATTTTAAACATGCCCCTGAGGGCCCCTTGGGGGGGCACCATCCTCCTGGGCCCCCAGGGGCTGATCCTGCTGCACGAGCCTCCGGGGAGCCTGGCGAGGCCCTGCGTAGGGTCCCAGCAGGCGGAAAGGCCAGCAGACAGCTGTCTGTCTGTCCTGTTGCACCAGCTGCCACCTCCTCTCAGGAGGGCAAAGTGTAGGCGCCTACCCAAGTCTGTGCACCTCCCAGCACTGAGGGCCGGTCATGTGACATTCTCCCCAGCCCCGCACCTGGACCAGCCCGTGTCTGAGCCCCAGGCCTCCACGTGCCGCAGGCCACCCGTCATGGTGTCCCCCAGGTCCTGTCTCTGTCCCGTCTTCCGAGCACAGGCTCCTCCAACCCCGTGTTTCCTGGGTGGCGAGGAGGATAGGCCATCTTTGTTCTAAGGGGGTGACTCTTGGAGGGTGGGGCCCTCAGGAAAGGAGCCACACAGCTGGTTTTTTAAGACTTACACGTGGCCCTTCTGGAAGTTTCTTTTCCACTCTAGTTGTTAAATTAGAATCATACCACTTAGTAGTTTGTACCACAAAGCGATGAGGCAAGGGTAACGTGTTTCGTGCCCGGGTTTGGGAAAATTCAACATGAGAAGCAAATGTCCGCTCCAGACTCGCCCCCCAGGCCACCGCGGACCTGCCCACGGCCGCCAGGGCCGGCTGCAGCACCTGCGCACGCTGTCTGCGCTCGCGCTCCCGTGCTCCCCAGCCCCGCCTTTGGCACTCGAGGCCTTTTTTGTTTTCAGGGAAGAACAGGTCTCAGGGTAGAGGAACAAACAGAAATGCCCAGGACACACGAGCCACGACCAGGGCCGGGGTCGATCCCATAACCCAGGTACATACGGGCCCTTGACTGGAAACCAAACTTGAGGCACTTCAGTGCCCGGGCCGACTCTAACCACGGAGCCATCGACCAGAGAGTTTTAGAAATGCAATACCTGACCACTGAGTCGGGGCACTGACCTCTTTCCCTTAGATCATCAAATACAAAACGACAGCAGCCAACACCATAGTCACCCAGTGTGAATGAATCAAAATTACACCTGTTTTTATGCCAGCTCAGAAAACAATGCATTTTCTGGTGCTCCACAGATTTTAACAGCCATGGCCTCGGGTGAGGATTAGAAAAAGTAGTCCCCGCCCCGCCCGCTCCTTCATGGTGTCTGTTCCCCACCCCGTGCCCTGACCCACCGGAGCAGACACCCAGACAGGTCTGGGACTGCCGCCACTTGGGGCTGACCCACGGCAGCCTGTCACTGGAACGGGACACAGGGCCGGCCTCAGGTCAGGATGCTGTCTACTCTCAGCACACACTCCCCTCCCCCCCCCCACCCCCCGGCTGCTGGGCCTCCACGTTACCCACTGAGCTCCTTTTCTCCCTCTGACTGGGCTGCATTTGACACCATTACTGCCCAAGGAGTGACGCCCCACGTGGGCCTAGTGTGTGCCTGGTGCCCTCCACATACTCCCTCATGGAGAAGCGGGCGGGCCAGGCAGCCAGCTTTGTGCAAATCAGCAGGTTCATTTTCGAGAGAGGCCCTCAGGGCCCCCGCATCCTGTGCTAGAAACACGTGGCGGTGGGAGGAACACCAGCCCGCACGCAGCAGAGGTGCCGGCTGCCTGCCAACAAGCGAGGGCTGCTGACCCAAGCCTCCCACAGACCAAGTGCCAGGGCCAACAGGGTCCTACCCCTCGCCAGGCCCGGTGACCGCTCACTAACCTGACCACCTGGGTGCAGCTGCCATGAGCTGGGGGCACTGGTGAGCAGGGGAGGTCAGCACCGCCTGCCTGGGAGCAATCGGTGCACAGATAGTGAGGGCCCCTGGGCGGGTCCTTTAAGAGGTTGTTGCTGTCGAGCCGTGCAGACCATCACATCAGGACAATTCCAGTGCCACCGCCCTGGGCCTGGCAGGGTGCCGCCTGCAGAGAGCCCACCACCCGCGATGCTCCAGAGGCTGCAGGACAGGCCCTGGGCACAGCCGGGCTTGGGAGTGCCCACGCAGGCCCGTGATGCCCCCGGTTCTGCCGCATCTGTGCCCGCCTGCAGCAGCCACTGGAAACCCTCATCTCAGCGTTGCTCTTACTTGCTGGCCAGTTGCCATGGGAACTGGTGTTTGAGGGAATCCCAGGAGGCGGCTTCCGACAGACACTGCATTCTCTCAGCTCAGCCAGCCCCTCTCGGGCGCAGGGGGATGGCTGTGGATGAGGGAGACATGCCAGCCAGCCCCTCCTCGCTCACTGCCCAGGTGCCCACCTGCTCCTTGCTCAGGTGCCATCTTGAAGCATTGTCTTTAAAAGCTGTGTGTCCGCAGCCCTGTGTTCCAAAGGAGTCCCCTTCTATTTGGGCACCAAGGCACTATGAACTCACGCTGAGATGAGAGAGGTAATGTCCCCCCTGTGCAGACCCCTACGATGACACGCAGACACCCTGCCCCCTGGGACGTGGGCCTGGACCACGCGGAAGAGCTACAGGCACACAGCCAGCAGTGACTTCCAAGTGTCACCGCGAGGCTGGGTCTGATGCTGGTTGGCACCCAGGGGCGTGCCCATCACTGGACACAGCTGCCACCTGAGCTCCCACAGCAGTTCACCTCCCAGCATAGGTGTCAGTCACCGACGGGAGGCCAGCTGTGCCCTGACCACAAACTGGCCCCATCCTTCTCTGCCTGCTGTGCTCTCAAGGTCATCCAGACTCGGTGTCTGCAGCCTCTCTGTCCCTGTCCCCATCTTCATGCACCCCCGAGACCTGACGCGAGGCAAGCCTGCCCTGCACACTCGGCTCCAGCGGCCTAGCCTTGTGTGCAGGGAAGCCCCGAGCCACCTCCATGGCCAACGGGGAGCTGAGACAGGGTGAGGGGAGACTGTGGGCAAGGGTGACCCTATGGCCCGGGAGATGCCATAAAGGTCCACAGAGCCACCCCAGGGGCCAGGACTTGGGGTACAGACCTCCCATCTCACCCGGCATCGCTGAGGGCACCCCAACTGTCCTGCACACAAGTGTGGCAGGCTAGGCACATGGCCCCACTTCATGGGGGAGGCTCTGAGCTCCCACCCTTCACTGCTCCACAGCCCCCACCTCCACACAGTCCCATGTGTCAGACACCCCCACACTCCTATGCTAGGAGCCTGCCCGCAGGTGGTACAGTTCCCGCCTCACCCCAGCGCTCTCCCCACAATGACTGACACAGCTTTCTGCGGCGGGGTCCCCACCTGCCCGGCTTCACCTGCAGCAGCCGGTCCATGCGCCACCGGAGAAGGACGGGTGTGGCGCAGGAGAGAGCACGAGGCTCGGCACCCGCTGACCCGCTCCGTCCGCGCGGGCCCCCAGCCCAGGTGGACCCGGCCGCACACTGACCTCCACAGGACGCAGACCCAGGCCCTGGCGGGGCCTCGCCTCACACGGTTAACAGCCCGGGAGGAGGGCTGGCACCTCCCCTCGGGAGAGGGGGCTGCCGCTGGACAACAGGGCCCGGCCGCTAAGCGGCTCTCGGTGAGTGCCCATCCCTGGGACTGTCCGTGACCAGACGTCCCCTCATGCCATTCCACCAGGTCAGGGTCGGCTCCCAGGTCACAGACGCTCCCGCTGCACCTCTGTGCCCACCGAATCGTCACAACCGTGATGTCTGCGCTTGCCCGATGCCAGACAAGGGACCTGAAGCTGTCACTCCCCACGTTCCTACAGCGAGGAGTGACCCGGGACCCCACACCTGTCCCACTCCCCCCCCCCCGCCCCCAACAGGGGCCACGTGACTGGACCGGCACTGCGAGAGTCACCGCAGGATGACCCACAGCCCCCAGGGGGCGCTGTACCCCTCCCGCCTGCTCATTCGCAAGCGAGACTGTTCCTCCCTACGCTGGGCCCTGGCAACATCCCACATGAGGCGCGACCAGTGACTGACAGTTAACTCAGGGCCGAGTGCCAGGCCGTTCCACACGAGGACGGTGAGATGGAACGGTGGGCGCACCTGCCTGTGGGGCCGACAGGCGGGCGAGGGCAGCCCAGCAGGCGGCAGCTGCCCTGGGACGCGGCTCCCCGGCAGGAGGAAGGCCCCCACATCCCGCCCCAACACGTGGCCCCGCCCCTGGATGCAGAGGTGGAGGCAGGGCTCCGGACTCCCGCGCGCCCACAGTGGACAGACGGAGAGATGGTGAGGCCTGAGCAGGTGAGTGGAGGGATGCCGGGAAGCAGAGCCAGAACAAAGCACAGCACATGTCTGGAGACGAGCAGGTGTCCCGGGAGCAGAGAGGAACTAAGGTTCCAGAAGGACCTGCCCCCCCGCCAGGCCCTCCTCCCACCCAGGCCGCCCCCCCAGCCCAGGCCCCCCAGGCCTACCCCAGGCCTCCCAGGCTTGCCCCGCCCCTGCATTTGCACAATCCTCTCACTTCTGCTCAATCCTGGGCTTCACTCGATTAGCCTCCAGTCTTAGCCCGCCTCTGCGTATATCCATCCCCCTCCCCGAGGCCTGGCCGCGGACGGAGCTCTGGTCCTGGCTCTAGTGCGTCCACAGTGTGCGTGCTGATGGCGGGCGTGTCACAGTGGACGCTGGGGCGCTCTGTGCAGGGTGGAGCACGAGGCCACGCAGGTCCTCGACCCTGGGCCCCTGCGCTCCCCTCTGGACGGGCCCTGAGCCATGTGGACCTGACCGTGCAGTGAGCACTCAGGTCAGAGGGAGGAGGGCCACGGAGCAGTCAGACCCCCCGCCTGCTCCTTCGCCAGCGAGACTGAGTCCTCCACGAATGAACTTCTTAACCTGTGGGCCCCTGTGTATGGAAATGAGCTCGTGACAGGCAATGGCTCCTGGTATTTCAGCCACCAGCCCCCACCCCTTCCTACACAGAGAGCCTGGGAACCGGGCAAGCAGAACCACTTGGCAGCGGGGCGCACGCGGCCAGGGCCCAGGCCTGACTGAGACGGGCTTCTCGAGCCTCCTCCCGCCAGCGGGGAGCACCAGCCGCACACAGCGCTCTGACCCTCCCAGCACCCTGCCGGAGAGGCAGTCACTGTGGTGGTTAGAGAGCCGGGCCTCCACGGAGCTGCAGCCACAGCCTTGCTGGGACCCAAACCCCCTCCTTCGTGCTCACCTGCCCAGCCCTGGGAGACCCCTCCGGCTGGCCGTCTCCGCCCCAGCCGCTGAGACGGTGCTGGTCCGCCCGATGGGAAGGTCGATCCCCCTCCCAGGGTTAGACCCGGCCACCCCCACCCGCCAGCGTTTCTCCTGTGCCGCCCAAATCCCTGCGGGGCCCAGCGGTGCTCCATGAAGCTGCCGGGGGCCCTGTGGTGCAGAGGGGACCCCTGCTCCCCGGGGAAAGGAGGCCAGATCCTCACTGTGCCCAGCAGCCAGTGGAGCTGCCCATCATCGCCCCAGACACGCTGGGCGCCGGTCACTAGGGCGTCCGAGTTCCAGGACACGCCAGCATGGGCCCCGCCTCCTCCTCCCCACAGGGGTCCACTCCACAGCCACCACAGGCCTCGGCCAACCACCTCATAACCATCCGTCCGCTCAGCCCCCCCGCCCCCCGGGCCTGTGTCCCTTCAGAGCGCGGACGTTCCTGAGATGCGGCACAGTGAGCTGCCGCCGTCATGCGAGCGATCCTGTCACACCGCACAGACCGCAGCACGTCATGCTACATCGCATTTACCATGTTACACAGTAGCACTGTACACCACATGTCATGTGTTAGCACAATGTATGACATCACAGCCCACTCCACTGCCCCAGGCTGACTTCCTCATCCTGCTCCCCACAGGCCGCCCTGCACTGGCCACGCTCTGTCTGCCACCCAGCACCTCCAGCAGGTATGAGCCGACCCCCAAGCACCCCGACTTCAGAGCCCACAGACCTGCAGGCGGCCGTGGGGGATTCCTCGCCGATAGATCTGTACCGTCTACTCCCGGTTCTGCGGGAGCGTGTGGTTCAAGGAGGACGCCGTCCGGCCCCGCAATCTGTGTGGGAGCCGAGCTCGGACCACGCATCATCATCGCCACCCGGACCTCAGACCCCCGGCCGCTCCCAGGACCCAGTGTCAGCCTGGCCACACTCCCGGTCCCCGAGCTTCTGGGCTGGCCTGGATTCTGTCCACCGCGGGTCCCGATGCTGCCCGGACCGCACCCCCCCGCCCCCCCAAAGCCCTTCCTGAGGACCAGGAGGAGGAGCGGTTCCGCAGCGCCCACCCCCACCTGCTCTGACACCCCCTCCTGACTCTCATCTTCATAAACACAGTTGCGCTCCTCAGGGCAGCGCCTGGCACCCAACTCGCCTCTGAGGGCGCTCCGCTCAACCCCACGGGCCGGACAGGAGGGTCCACAGACACGCACAGTGACGCGGGCCCGCCCCCCACAGCTCCGTACACGCAGAGCACAGGCCAGGCTGGGCCGAGCTGCAGGCCCGTGCGGTAAGAATCGCCCTTTCAGAGGCCACGGCCGAGGCGAGTCCCCGCCGTCTGAGCACGACCTCCCTCCCCGGCACCTGGCGCTCGTCTTGCCTCCGTGTCTCATCTCTCAGAGGCTTTGTTCTCCGTGTGTCTCCCACTCCTGGTTTGAGCGTTCCTCCCTGTGCCCCCCTGACAGCCCACCGGGGGGACCCCACAGGCCAGCTGAGCTCTGGGGGTCCCTCGCCCGGGAACCTGCCGGGCGGACATGGTGCCATCACTGCAATGGGGACCACAGATGCCAGTCCTGAGCAGCAGCACCAGCGCCTCTGGGAAAGTCACCAGACGCTCAGACCCCCCACTGAGGCAGGCCCCAGCCCCCGAGCACCCCGAGCGCCCTGCGGCCCAGCCCAAGGGCTCTGTCCATGGCCGAGGAAGAGACGCAGGGCGCTGTCCAGAATGTCCTCGGCTCTGACCCCCCTCAGAGAAGAGCGGGAATCCTCGGACTTGCCCTTCCGCCCGGCTCCCGGCAGCTGTCTGTGCCTCCTTCCCTCCTTCCGCCCGGCTCCCGGCAGGTGGCTGTGCCCGGGTGAAATGCTTTCCTCCAAGGGGACTTCGGTGAGCATTTCCAGAACAGCCTCGGGATTTCCCACCGAGTCGACTAGAGCAGTGGTCCCGCCAATGTTCCAGCAAAGGGCAGTGACATGCAGGCATCAGCCGGCCCAGTGGCTGCCCGTCCACGGTGGTAATGAGGGTGTGGCCAAGGCTGGGGTGGCGGGGGGGAGGCAGCAGTGAGGGCCTTTCTTCCCTTCACCTGGTGGCCCTGGCTCCTACCACAGGCCTGGCCCCTGGGCCACCGGCCATGCCTCTGGTTGCAGGACGGCAGCACCGGCTCTCCAGCTATAGTCAGGGTCAAGCCAAGGGCATCCACTTGTGGATATTGAGGACACGGCCCCAGTCAGATTGGAATGCCAGCGCGTCCCTGCCCCAGGGGTGGCCTTGTCTGATGAAGCTCCTCGCTGACCTCGGGCACTGTGTCCACGTCTCCAGCCAGCAGGAGGGTCCCTCGGGAGTCCTTGGGTGTTTTGTCCCCTCGGGCCTGCACGGCGCGGCGCAGCAGGAACCTATGTGAGGGGCCAGAGCGCGACCCTGATGCTTGTTGGGGCCACAGCACGATGGCTGAGCTGAGCAGCGTCAGAGGACACGTCCCCTGTGGGCTCCATCTCCCCTTTCAGGGCGAACACAGGAGGGCTGGGCAGCGCTCACTCCCTGCGGCCGGGGCTCGGGACTGAACCCTGGGGCGCCGGGTCCCTGCTCTGGGCCCGCACCTGACATGTGTCTTTAAAGCATTCCCTGCCCAGCTGACATGGCTCAGTACTTGCTCATGACCTATGAACCAGGAGGTCACGGTTCGAGTCACGGTCAGGACACAGGCCCGGGCTGTGGGCTCGATTCCTAGTGTGGGGCGTGCAGGAGGCAGCCGATCAATGATTCTCTCATCATTGATGTTCTCTCTCTCCCTCTCCCTTTCTTTCTCAGATCAATAAAAATATGTTTTTAAAAAAATACAGCAGCCCCGAATAGAGAGCAGACCCTTACCGCAAGCTCACAGGCCACGCCATGGCCAGCCTGAGCCGTGTCGGGGGAGGTGCCACGGGGCCCTCCCACTGCCCAAAGGGAAGAAGGGCAGTGCTGGGGCGGCTGGATCCGAGGGGTGAGCTGCTGACCGGGAGGTCGGAGGGAGACAGACTGGAAGGCAGGGCCACATCTAATCGTCCCCAGTGAGTCACACACACCACCACCACCTGGAGCAACAAGCAGGGACCCAGCCTGCGTGGCCGCACCAACGTGGCAGAGGCAGCCTGGCCTGGCCGGCTGGACACGCAGCTGAGTGCAGGGCAGCTCCTGGAGAGTCGGGACCCGGCGGCGCGGCCGCTGTGCTCCGCAGCTGCTGCTTCAGAACAGTGCCCGAGGGCGCCTGCCCTTTTCTAGCTGCGGGACAACCCAGGAGCCCCCGCGCGACCACACTACCAATGCCCGAGGCCGGACACGAGGCGGCCTTTCAGAAGAATCGCCGGGAACAGAGTCTGCACGACGGGCACAGCACCTTCAGCCTCGTGCCTCTTCCTTAGCTTCGCCTCATCTTGTATAAAACTAGCAGCATAAACGCCCTGCCCGTTCCATCCGCCCGGCTGTCTCCTTCAGATAACGCAGAGCGCGGGCAAGCAGCGGGCGCTGGGGACGCGGCACCTGTGAGCCGGACGGGCCCTCGCGGCCCACCCACAGGTCTGCCCACGAGACCACCAGGCTGGCTGCAGCAGCTCTACTGAGACTCTGCCAGCGAAGCGAGAAGCCACAGGCACCTCCATCTGGATTCAAAATTCTTCCTTGTTGGCACGTGAGGAAGCCACCCCGCGCGTGGACGCTGCCCTCAGAGGCCACCACTCTCCGCAGTCCCAGAGGCTCTCGCCGGGCAGGGGCAGCCCGGTGCTTCTACGGGGTATTTCTAATGCCCCCAAATAAGGTCCTCACGGCCAAAACTTACTTCGCACAATCATTTTCCTACACGGCATCAGGTACGCTCGTAACATGTTAACACCATTCTGGATGCAAAGGGGACCCAGTGTGACCGTGCCTGGGTCACCGATTTTCACTCGCACTGGAAGCAGCTGCGATGACTACGTGATGCTTGGGCACAGGAGCAAACACAGGGTCTGGACGCTCATGTTTCCCCTCTGCTCTCTCCCTGAACCAGCGCGCCGCGCACAGCGTGCACAGCCAACGTGACCAGAAGCGAGGTTTCAAACAGCCGCCTGTTTCCCAGAGAGCAATCAAATCAACAAAAGGCCTTTGTCGGTGCGTATACTGTCATTATTTTTTTAAAAAGTCTTTGCCCGGCCGGTGTGACTCAGTTGGTCGAAGCGACATCCTATGCACCGAAGGGTCACAGGTTCAATTCCTGGTGAGGGCACATGCCTAGGTTTCGTCCCCTGTTGGGTGCATGTAGGAGGCAGCTGATCTCTCTCTCCCTCCCTCCTTCCTCTCTCTCTACAGATCAATGGACATGCCTTCGGTGAGGATTTAAAACACACTTCATTCGTGTTTGTCCATTCGCAGAGTCTTGAGTAAACCCAATTCCACGCGTGTGTTCCCACCGGTGGGGGCACTCCGTGTGTTTCCGCATCAGAACTGGCGCCCGAGCTGACCTTAGATGTGTCCGTGACCGGCGCTGACACAGGATCCCGGATCGTCAAGTGGGCGCTGGGCAGGGAGGAGACAGCCTGCGGCCACGAGGCAGGAGCGAGGAACACAGAGTCCATACCGACACGCGCTCCACTGCTTTGGGAGCTGCACCCTGAGCCCCGTGGGGACGGAACGCGACCGTCAAAGGAAGTGGGGCGTCGGCTCTGAGAGCGCAGACCTCTCAGGTTCCCGAGAGCTGTCAACTTGGCCATGAATCCTGCCTTAACTAGAGGCACTCGGCCCCCAAAATCACCACCAACAGCAAACGGGCGGCACCGCGGTACCCAGAGTTCCTAGCAGTGAAATCCAGCGGCAACCATGACAGGTCAGAGCAGCAGTTCCCCTCTCGGCGGGGCCGCGGACACCCGCCCGTGTTCACTGAGCTCATGGGGGCCAGCGCCTGATGCCTCAACTAAGGAGAGCCAAGTCCCAAATCTCTAAACCAACGGAATATCTTGCCACATTTTACACTGGAAGGAAAGATGTAAATCTCATTAAAAATAGTTCCTACATCTCACAATAATGGCATCTGCTGAAGCAAAGCGTCAGGCCTGCGGAGTCTGGGCCTGCGCCCTGCTGGCTGAGCTGGAGCCTGGGGGCCTGGCTGAGCTGGAGCCTGGGGGCCTGGCTGAGCTGGAGCCTGGGGGCCTGGCTGAGCTGGAGCCTGGGGGCCTGGCTGAGCTGGAGCCTGGGGGCCTGGCTGAGCTGGAGCCTGGGGGCCTGGCTGAGCTGGAGCCTGGGGGCCTGGCTGAGCTGGAGCCTGGGGGCCTGGCTGAGCTGGAGCCTGGGGGCCTGGCTGAGCTGGAGCCTGGGGGCCTGGCTGAGCTGGAGCCTGGGGGCCTGGCTGAGCTGGAGCCTGGGGGCCTGGCTGAGCTGGAGCCTGGGGGCCTGGCTGAGCTGGAGCCTGGGGGCCTGAGCTGGAGCCTGGGGGCCTGGCTGAGCTGGAGCCTGGGGGCCTGGCTGAGCTGGAGCCTGGGGGCCTGGCTGAGCTGGAGCCTGGGGGCAGTGGCGGTTCCTGTTTCTCACGAGGCAGAAGGACCCACCACACAGCGAAGCTCTCAGTAAGTAAAACCAGGTCCTGTGCTCGGGGCATGCAACCCGTCCCCCAGCTCCTCCCACCGTGATCAATGGGTCTCGTAGCTGCGGCCACTCGGCAACTCCCAGCGTGTGAGGGGGACCCACAGGCGGGGCCCTCACTGCGAAGCTATGACCAACTGCTGAAACCTGCCTCCTGCGCACGTCTCCGCGGGCAATGCATGGACCTGAGGCCACAGCTGGTCACCTGGTGTGAAATGCGAAACCACACCCACTCCCAACACTGGTGGTCCCCTTCCATCCCCCACACCTGCGCTCCCCACCCTGCACCAGCGCCTGCCCCCCCGCCACCGGCACCCCCTCTCCCAAATCCCCCTGTACCAGCGCCTGCCCCCTTACCCACACCCACCCTCTCCTTCCCCCTCCCCCCCCACCGGCCCCCCCTACCTGGAGCAGCGGCGCCTCCACCCGCAGTCACGTAAGCTGACCCACTACTGCCTCATTGTCTCCCCACCAGCACCAGGGTGCCGGGGGGCTGTCTGTCCTCCCGACCTGGTGCCTGCATGTGTGTGCACACGTGTAGTTGTGTTGAAAGAACCTTACCTGCTGCCTTCGCCACATCTGCAGGCGTCACGTTCTGGACGTTGGCGCTCACTCTGAAGGTCACGGCTGGTCCCAGGACCCTGGGAAAGACCATGCAGAAAGGGTCAGTGCAGCTCAGCACACAGCATGTCCTCTGAGAGTGCAGGACAGCGTGACACGCTCAGAGACACACGCACCCAGGACCACCGCTCCCACACGTGACCTCACCGGGCCTCCGTGTCCTATACGTGTACCCAGGGCCACCACTCTCACGAGTGAGCATGTTCTTGACATGCTCTCTCTTTGTTTCCATTTTCCAGTGATTCCACTGACAGGCTCTGCTTGTCTAAGACACGCGGTGCTTTTATAAAAAGTTCTGCCCGACAGGCCAGCCACAGACTCTTGCGAGGGAAAAGCTGTTATGGAAACAGATTTTGGTATCTGGTTCCCAAGGGAGCAGAGTGCGTCAGAGGCAGAAAGGAGAGAGGCGTCTTTAAAGGCCTCTCTGACAGCAACTGTTTAAAAAGGGATCGAACATTAAGAAACATTCAGTATAAACATAACTGGCAGGGAATTGGCAGACAAGAATTATCCAAAGCTTTTCAACACTATATTGAACATGATTTTGAAAAAACATCACTTTCTTTAAACAATTTGACTCATACGAGGGCCCCGGTGCGTTAGAAACATGGTACACCTGCAGCAATCTCCAGCCGGAGCAGGGCTGCAGGTTCGGTCTCAACGGCGGGGGACCGTCCGCAGCCGGTAGCTCCTCACAGAGCGACTCTCAACACCCCCTGCAGGAGAGCTCCTTGGTGCTAACGGGAAGGACCCCTCCCTCCGGAGCCCGCTCCCTCCTGTGCTCCTGGACTCCGCCCACGGTCCCCACCCAATCATCCCTCTCGGCCAACTGTACAGAGAGGTCCCTTAATTTTTCATGAAAGATCAGCTAGAATGCCAAGAAGGGACCGCATTGAAAAATTAGAAACGAATACGAGTGGCAGGGAGGCGGGGAGGGGGAGGAAGGAGGGAGGGGGACGGGAAGAGGAGGGGACGCTGCCACGGTACCTGCAGGGCCCACAGTCTGGCACCTTCTAACCAGCCACCCCACTGCTGTTCCTCTGCATTCTACTGCTGATTTCATTGTTTGTGATAAAATCATTTTAAAAGGCATTAATAGTAAGAATGGTGCAAAGAAGAGTAATAAGAGTGAGAATCCACTGATTAATGAGAACACGCTCAAGAGACTTTACATAAAAATTGGAACTGTATCAGAAATGCACACACACCCTGAGGTCAGAATTCCCACATGATGAGTTGCTACCTCCCTGTCCCATCTCCCTCCCGCCTTCCTCCTGCCTTCCTCCCCAGGCCCCGCCTTCCTCCCCAGGCCCCGCCTTCCTCCCCAGGCCCCGCCTTCCTCCCGCCTTCCTCCCCAGGCCCCGCCTTCCTCCCGCCTTCCTCCCCAGGCCCCACCTTCCTCCCCAGGCCCCGCCTTCCTCCCCAGGCCCCGCCTTCCTCCCACCTTCCTCCCCAGGCCCCACCTTCCTCCCCAGGCCCCACCTTCCTCCCACCTTCCTCCCCAGGCCCCACCTTCCTCCCCAGGCCCCGCCTTCCTCCCCAGGCCCCGCCTTCCTCCCACCTTCCTCCCCAGGCCCCGCCTTCCTCCCCAGGCCCCACCTTCCTCCCACCTTTCCTCCCCAGGCCCCCCCGCCTTCCTCCCCAGGCCCCCCGCCTTCCTCCACCTTCCTCCCCAGGCCCCGCCTTCCTCCCCAGGCCCCGCCTTCCTCCCACCTTCCTCCCCAGGCCCCGCCTTCCCTCCCCAGGGCCCCACCTTCCTCCCGCCTTCCTCCCCAGGCCCCACCTTCCTCCCCCTCCCCAGGCCCCACCTTCCCTCCCCAGGCCCCACCTTCCTCCCACCTTCCTCCCCAGGCCCCACCTTCCTCCCCAGGCCCCACCTTCCCCCACCTTCCTCCCCAGGCCCCCACCTTCCTCCTCCCCAGGCCCCACCTTCCTCCCCAGGCCCCGCCTTCCTCCCCAGGCCCCCCGCCTTCCTCCCTTCCTCCTCAGGCCCCGCCTTCCTCCCCCAGGCCCCCTTCCTCCCCAGGCCCCACCTTCCTCCCCAGGCCCCCGCCTTCCTCCCCAGGCCCCCCTTCCTCCCCAGGCCCCGCCTTCCTCCCCAGGCCCTTCCTCCCCCCCCTCCCCCGCCTTTCCCAGGCCCCGCCCTTCCTCCCCCCGCCCCCCTCCCCAGGCCCCCCTTCCCCACCCTCCCCAGGCCCCCGCCTTCCTCCCCAGGCCCCACCTTCCTCCCCACCTTCCTCCCCTTCCCCCACCTTCCTCCCCAGGCCCCACCTTCCTCCCCAGGCCCCACCCCAGGCCCCACCTTCCTCCCCAGGCCCCACCTTCCTCCCCAGGCCCCCGCCTTCCTCCCCAGGGCCCCGCCTTCCTCCCCAGGCCCCACCTTCCCCCAGGCCCCACCTTCCTCCTCAGGCCCCGCCTTCCTCCCCAGGCCCCGCCTTCCCCCCTCAGGCCCCGCCTTCCTCCCCAGGCCCCGCCTTCCTCCCCAGGCCCCACCTTCCTCCCCCCTTCCCCCCCTTCCCAGGCCCCACCTTCCTCCCGCCTTCCTCCCCAGGCCCCGCCTTCCTCCCACCTTCCTCCCCAGGCCCCACCTTCCTCCCACCTTCCTCCCCAGGCCCCACCTTCCTCCCACCTTCCTCCCCAGGCCCCACCTTCCTCCCCAGGCCCCGCCTTCCTCCCCAGGCCCCACCTTCCTCCCACCTTCCTCCCCAGGCCCCACCTTCCTCCCACCTTCCTCCCCAGACCCCACCTTCCCCCCACCTTCCTCCCCAGGCCCCACCTTCCTCCCCAGGCCCCACCCCGCCTTCCTCCCCAGGCCCCACCTTCCTCCCACCTTCCCTCCCCAGCCCCCACTTTCCCCCAGGCCCCACCTTCCTCCCCAGGCCCCACCTTCCTCCCCAGGCCCCGCCTTCCTCCCCAGGCCCCACCTTCCTCCCACCTTCCTCCCCAGACCCCACCTTCCTCCCCAGGCCCCACCTTCCTCCCCAGGCCCCACCTTCCTCCCACCTTCCTCCCCAGGCCCCACCTTCCTCCCCAGGCCCCACCTTCCTCCCCAGGCCCCACCTTCCTCCCCAGGCCCCGCCTTCCTCCCCAGGCCCCGCCTTCCTCCCCAGGCCCTGCCTGACCAGGGATGAGCCCACTGCGGCCGGTGCTGTGACCTCAGACTCCACCATCTCCTGTGCACCTCGCGAGTCCCTGTGGATTCAGGTATCACCTCACTCATAACTCTGGGTCTTGGCTTCGCGTCCTGCTGCTCATGGGAGCTCCACTCGGCCCGGCGGCCAGCCCACTGAGCGCACCCCATGAGTGGGAGGCAGTGCGTCACCATCCCTACCACCACCCGGATTCTAGTACAGCCTCGGTCACCTCCCGGTCAGCTTGACCCCCTCGAGTCAGTGCCTGCCACTGTCCCCACAGCTGCGCTCAGGCCGTGCTGGGTGTGGGCGGCCCCTTTGCTTCTTTGTGCAGACAGCCCCAAGTTCTGTGAGACCCACGGAAATGCCAGCGGTCCCTCCATCCTCGGCTGCTGGTGGGATGGTTCCAGCCCAGCTGTGTCCCGGCACAGAGCCCTCCATCCTGCTCTCCCAACTGCGGAGCCCAGAGACACGTCCGGGAACCTCCGGGCAGCCTGCACTGCTCATGTCAGGTGACCGTCCCGGTGGCCTCCACAGGCCCCGCATTGAAGTGACCCAGCCAAGCCCAACCCTCATCCTGCCAAGCTCTGCCCCCGATGGAGGTCGCTTCTGGTCTGGTGCAATGACACTTCCTCCTGTCGCCCGCCACGGGTCCGCTCCTGGCGGTGACAACCCATTTCCGCCCCGCCCCCTCAGTGTGCCTCCCCACAGCTCTCAGCAACAGCGGCCTCTCCGAGACCTCAATGCTGAGTCTGACCCGAGGGCGCGCCCGTCGCAGGGGTCACTGTGCAGACCGCCCGGAGCCTCCGCGGAGGGGATGGGCTCTGGGCAGCACCTTCGCTCAGGGCTTCCGGCCCAGGCGGCAGCCACAGCAGCCTCTGGGAGTCAGGAGGACGGGGACCCACCCGCCTCGGGACCCCAGGGCTCCCTGTGGTCCTGGGCACTTCCGCCCACCACTCCCTCAGCCTACAGCTCCCCAGCCTAGTGCTCTCTGACACACAGATGCCCACTCGCTCACCTGCGAGGGGCAGAGGCCTGCCGTCCACCTGCCACCCCCACGGTGGGTCCGGCAGACAGATGGACACAACACCACGGCCTTCTCTCAGGGCGCCCCACGTCACTGCCTTGCCACCCGGAGATACACGTGGCCCCTGGGGCGCCTGGTATAGGGGAAGCCGACCCTGGTGTCAGCTTGATCGTCATCGAGCCTCAGTGACACCCACACTGGGGGCGCTCCAGGCCCTATCACACGCCTTTTCTCAGGTTCACGAGGGGTCAGCACAGCCTCACGTCACGTGACCCCAGACACCCTGGCTCCCAACCCCTGTTGCTCCTTCTTCCACAATGCAAAGTCTCTACACAGAGGTCTCAGCTGCCAGTCTGCACGAGGGTCACCACTCGGGCCTCAGTTTACTCAGCTGTAAAATGGGGTGGTGTGTCCTGGCCCTGAAGCCTGGCTCTCCTGTGACAAGTCACTGTGTGATGCTGCCAATGCCAGGCAGAGTCCCAGGCGAGAGGAAGGAAGGGCAGGGTGCAGAGGCCACGGACCGCATCCAAGAAATGGGGAGGCATCCCACAAGTAAACACACATGTGGACCCACAGTCCTGAAGTGCCAGACTCCCCCCCCCCCCGCATGAGGCTCAATCTGAATAACAGGCGCAAGGGCTCCAGGGGTGACTCGCCCACTGCAGGGGAAGCCCCGCGAGGGACCATGCCTGGCCACCAGCCACCGGAGGGCAGCTCTCACCCCGGGCACCGTGGGATTGGCCTTCTTCCCCCGGTTTTGCTTTGTGACGCTGGGAGCTAATTCACATGAAGTCTACATGTCATTTCATTGCAATAACTGTGGGTGCTTCTGAGCCGTACTGAACCCAGTGGGGCCCCCTGGCCCGTGTCAGGCCCTGACTCTGCATGTTACAGGTGGGGAAACTGAGGCTTAGGAAGGCTCAGTGACTCTGCTCTTCGAGGCGATGCCATTTCACACTACGAGAGAAGCTCAGCCAACGCTTTCAGCACTCACACCCCGAGCAAAGCAAGGGGCACTTAGAGCGAGAAGTGGCATCCTTCACTCAAGCAGAACTGACGTGTGAATGCACAGGGCCCTTCCTGCCATCCCACCTTCTGTCTAGAGACAGGGCGAGGCCTCAGACCAGGTGACTCCCAGCACTCCATGTCTCACGGGCAATGCCAGCCAGGCCTCCTGGCCTTCTGTGTGCAGAGGCCCAGCCCCTGCTCCTGCTCCAGGAACACAAGTCCCCTGAGTGTGTCACTGCGCACATCCTGAGCCAGGCGGAGCCGGCGACAGAGCCTGGGCAGCTCACACCTGCAAGCCCTCCTGTGGGCCCCAGGGTTCACGACTGGAGGCTCTTAGCTGTGACAATGTTCCTACACCTGAGCATAACCTGCCTCTGTCAATTCCAGTGCCTGGGCCCGCACCCCAACTTATCCAGGGCTTGGGCTGTCAGGTCCAGCCTGACGATTGAACCGGGCTGAGGTAGGGAGGTGGGATTTGAGAAGAGAAAGAAAGACAGGACAGCGGGATTTGGGAGGTCCACAGCTCTCAGGGAGCTCTGGCAACTTTTATTATTAATACAGTGCTTTTTATACATAAGACACTAAGCAGGGAATCACTCACAAGGAAAACATTCTTTGTTTCTCTAAAATCACTACTGGAGGGATAAGTTGAAGGACAGGTTTCTTGTTACAATAAATCTCACTAGTTGGATACATATTTCTTGGTAAGCCATGAAAGTAGCTCTTATCCTACTGATAGCAGTCATATAAACAAACCCTGAGAAAGCTCTGTAGGCAGGGGCTGCTCTCCTTATACTGATTAGTTGCCATCCAAACAGGCCTGGGAAATCTGTGCGGGTAGGTGCCAGCCTTGCTAGCCCCTACAGGTGCAAGGACCGTGTCAGCTTACAGCCCGTTCCCCACATTGGGCATGCACCCCAACTTATCCAGTGCCTGGGCCCGCACCCCAACTTATCCAGGGCCTGGGCCCGCACCCCAACTTATCCAGGGCTTGGGCAAGCCACAGGGTCTACCCCGTGGGCTAAAAGCCATTCCTCCTACTTCATATGAAATGTCACAAACCAGGAGACAAGACGCAGAGGTAAGTAACCACAGTTCTGCCCCAGGACACTAATGCACGCTTTCTAGAGCCCCCAGACTCCCAGGGGAAGGGTGTGGGAGGGGAGGGGGGACCTGGGCTACTGGCAGGGTGTGTGTGGGTGGAGCTAAGTCAGGCAGCCCGCCCTGCACCCAGGATAAGGCAGGGCCAGAGCTGGGAAGCCTCCGCTGCATCTTCAGGAGAGCAGGCGCTCCAGCGTTCTCCAACGCGTGACCCCAGGGCGAACCAGCTGCCTCTTCCGAGAACACGGAGGATGGGTCATGGAAGGAGGCTGCCCGGCGTGGGGCCAGGCCCCAGGCGGATCCCACCGCCCTGAGCAGCCCCGCAGCGCCGCCCACGCCAGGGCGCCCGCAGCAGCCCCGCATCCATCAGCAAGGACAGCGTGATTAGGTTATAAAGTCATAACTGCGGCCGTTGTGCGTCTGCTGCATAATTACATCAGCATGCTAATGCCTTTTTAATGGCCTCTAACGATGTAATAAGGAATAATGGAATTTACCTGACAGCTACATAGCCATTAACAAAGCATATTAGGCATAACTAGTGCTCCCATAGAACCCAGACTCGCTCGGAGCCGGCGGCCTCTCCCTCCGCTGGGTACCGACTCTGCAAGGACTGCTCCTCCCGCCAGCAACGCGGCCAGCAGTCCCTGCCGGGCTGCCCAGGCGCCACCGCCCTAAGTGCCTGGCCAGGCAATGCACAGGGCCCACGTGCAGAGTTCCAGAGGGGCAACGCTAACCACATACCAGCACACACGTATGCACAGGACACCCATGTGCGCTCACACGGACAATAACAAAAGGCCCTGGTGCAGTGCAGACATGAACTGGCCACGAAGAGGTCTTCAGAGAAGTCTTTGGACCAAGAGACCAGACGTCAGCTCTGGAACAAGCATGCCACCAGGAGCAGGGGGACTCGAGGGGACCTCGGCGTGTGTGCACAGGTTCTGAGACTTAAAGAGGGGGCGGGGTGTCGGCCTGGCTCTGCAAGAAGTAGAAGCCCCCAGTCTCCTGAGCAGGGAGAGACGAGGGTACTGTTCCCAAAGCTCTGTCTGCCACTGAGCAGCTGGCAAGCTCAGCCCCTCCGAGAGGGCCCTCCCGCTCGGGCTCTGGGCACAGGGCCAGGAGCCAACCTGACACCGGGAAGGGGCAGGAGGACGGGGAGACAGGAGGGCCAGCCACTCTCCACCTAAATGCTCAGGCACCTGGCCCCTCTGGGCCAGCTCCTGCCCACCCGAAGCCCCTCTCAGCCAGCACCCGCCCACCCAAAGCCCTTCCTGCCCCCCCTCCCACCCACCCCCACTTGAAGCCCCTCCCAGAGCCCTGGCAGCTGAAGGCCCTGCACTTGGCTGAGAGCAGTGAGAGGCTGAGGAGACATCTGGCTGGAACAGGGAGAAGGACCGGCATTGTGTGAGGTCACCTCACCCGTCCTGCCCGGGAAGGAATGGGGAGAAGGATTGGCATTGTGTGAGGTCACCTCGCCCGTCCTGCCTGGGAAGGAGTGGGGAGAAGGACCGGCATTGTGTGAGGTCACCTCACCCGTCCTGCCTGGGAAGGAGTGGGGAGAAGGACCGGCATTGTGTGAGGTCACCTCGCCCATTCTGCCCGGGAAGGAGTGGGGGCAAGGCCGCAGGCAGCAGAGCCCGAGGGGCCTGATGGGAAGAGAACCCTGGTGTCCAGGCACTGAGCCCGCCCCACCTTGTACTGGTCCTGTTCTCTCTGGGTGCCGGAAGCCAATTCCAGCATGTCATAATTGCAAGAGTTTCATCAAAAGGTTGATGGAACTTGGGGACTCAACAAGGGCTGAGTCACATATGTTATCACCTGTTGGAATGGCTAAAGGCATTTCCCCCAAATCTGAAAAGGATGATTGTTTGCTGTCAGACAGCTCAGGGCATCTTAATCTACATGTTATTGCCTCCTACTGGCCAAACACCTGAACAGCCGTAAACTATTCCCCAATCTGACAATGCTTCTGTAGGAAACCCTACCCTTTGAAGTGTATCTCCACCTTGCCTTAGGACAATTTGTGTTAATAAAAAGCAAGGGTCCTGAGACAAAGAGAACTTAGCTCCTTCAGCTGAAGCTCCTCTGACCCCCAATGCCTTTCAAAATTATCTTTCATCTCTGGACTCCTACTTATTCTACGCACGGTCTTTTTACAGACTGCTGAACCCTTCTTAATGCCAGAACAAGAACCCTGGCATCTGGGGAAGGAGGGACCTCCCGCCATCCTGCAGCACCAGCCACCAGCGCGGACACAGACAGAGCAGCAGGGTGTCGCCTGTCAAAGACCCTCCGTGCTGGGTGGGAGCCCGCCTCCTGCATGGCCTCTCTCAGGAGCGGTGTTCCCTCGAGGCCTGTGGGGTTGATGCCCCCACTTCCTCAGCATATGCTGTGTCCGAGCTGTGCTCCGCCCGCAGCCCCCGGGCCCCCAGCCTGGCTGCCTGTCCCAGGCGGACACAGGCCCGGGGTGAGCCACAGGCTCATGGGGCTCCCACCTGACAGCCTGATCTCTGGGGAGATCAGACAGAGGCCCATGCTTTGCCGTGAGGGCAGGTGTTCCAGGTGCTTCTGTGGGGGCTGCTGGGCTCCTAACCAGCCCTGTTCACAGCCACCTGAGCCTGTGGAGCAGCCCTGTCCCAAGCGGGACCTGGGACCTCCACCCCAGCTGGTCACGTGAGACAGGTAGGGACAGAGGGGAGAGGGGGTGGGCAGAGATCTTGGCATGAGGGTGGAGGACTCCGAGAGCAGAGAGGGAATGTCCCGGCATTTCTGGGCCACCTCTGGGGAAACAGAGCTTGTGCAGCCTCCCTCCCTTTGCTTCTGCCAGAAGGCGATTACACGGGAAGCACCTCTCTCTGCTGGGACAGCTGCTGTCCGCCACAGCCTGTTCTGCTATGGAGAGGGAGCTGCTGGCGGGCCGTGCAGGTCGACTCAGTCCTGCCCTTGCCCTCACCTGTGTCCCTGCGCCCATCTGCCACATGCCCACTGCAGCCACCTCACACCAGATCCTCCGTCCCTGTCTCACTGGATTCTTGCAAGCCCTCCGCCTTGTGCTCCTGTCCTGTCCGAGCCTCGTAGCTGCTCTTCCTCATCACCAGTGCACAGTCCACCTTCTCTCCCTTGATCAGCACTCCTCACCTGCACAGCCCACCTGTGCATCAGGTGTGTGCGCCCAGGTATGTGGACCAAGTGTGTGCACCAGGTGTATGCATGCACCAGGTGTGTGCGCCCAGGTGTGTGCACCCAGGTGCGTGCGCCCAGGTATGTGCGCCCAGATGTGTGTGCCCAGGTGCGTGCACCCAGGTATGTGTGCCCAAGTGTGTGGACCAGGTGTATGCACCCACTTGTGTGTGCCCAGGTGTGTGCGCCCAGGTGTGTGGACCAGGTGTATGCACCCAGGTGTGTGTGCCCAGGTGTGTGCGCCCAGGTGTGTGGACCAGGTGTATGCACCCAGGTGTGTGCGCCCAGGTGTGTGTGCCCAGGTGTATGCGCCCTGTGTGTGCACCCAGGTATGTGGACCAGGTGTATGCACCCAGGTGTGTGCGCCCAGGTGTGTGCGCCCAGGTATGTGTGCCCAGGTGTGTATGCCCAGGTGTATGCGCCAGGTGTGTGCGCCCAGGTGTGTGGACCAGGTGTATGCACCCAGGTGTGTGTGCCCAGGTGTGTGCACCCAGGTATGTGGACCAGGTGTATGCACCCAGGTGTATGCGCCAGGTGTGTGCGCCCAGGTACGTGGACCAGGTGTATGCACCCAGGTGTGTGCGCCCAGGTGTGTGCGCCCAGGTATATGGACCAGGTGTGTGCACCAGGTGTATGCATGCACCAGGTGTGTGCGCCCAGGTGCGTGCACCCAGGTGCGTGCGCCCAGGTACGTGCGCCCAGGTGTGTGCGCCCAGGTGCGTGCACCCAGGTGCATGCGCCCAGGTATGTGTGCCCAGGTGTGTGGACCAGGTGTATGCACCCAGGTGTGTGCGCCCAGGTGTATGTGCCCAGGTGTGTGTGCCCAGGTGTGTGCGCCCAGGTAGGTGGACCAGGTGTATGCACCCAGGTATATGCACCCAGGTGTATGCGCCAGGTGTGTGCGCCCAGGTATGTGGACCAGGTGTGTGCACCCAGGTGTGTGCGCCCAGGTGTGTGTGCCCAGGTTTGTGCGCCGAGGTATGTGGACCAGGTGTATGCACCCAGGTGTGTGCGCCCAGGTGTGTGTGCCCAGGTGTATGCGCCCTGTGTGTGCACCCAGGTATGTGGACCAGGTGTATGCACCCAGGTGTGTGCGCCCAGGTGTGTGCGCCCAGGTGTGTGCGCCCAGGTATGTGTGCCCAGGTGTGTGCGCCCAGGTGTATGTGCCAGGTGTGTGCGCCCAGGTATGTGGACCAGGTGTATGCACCCAGGTATATGCACCCAGGTGTATGCGCCAGGTGTGTGTGCCCAGGTGTGTGTGCCCAGGTATGTGGACCAGGTGTATGCACCCAGGTGTGTGCGCCCAGGTGTGTGCGCCCAGGTGTGTGTGCCCAGGTGTATGCGCCAGGTGTGTGCGCCCAGGTATGTGGACCAGGTGTATGCACCCAGGTGTGTGTGCCCAGGTGTGTGCGCCCAGGTATGTGGACCAGGTGTATGACCCAGGTATATGCACCCAGGTGTATGCGCCAGGTGTGTGCGCCCAGGTATGTGGACCAGGTGTATGCACCCAGGTGTGTGTGCCCAGGTGTGTGCGCCCAGGTGTGTGGACCAGGTGTATGCACCCAGGTGTGTGCGCCCAGGTGTGTGTGCCCAGGTGTATGCGCCCTGTGTGTGCACCCAGGTATGTGGACCAGGTGTATGCACCCAGGTGTGTGCACCCAGGTGTGTGCGCCCAGGTATGTGTGCCCAGGTGTGTGTGCCCAGGTGTATGCGCCAGGTGTGTGCGCCCAGGTATGTGGACCAGGTGTATGCACCCAGGTGTGTGTGCCCAGGTGTGTGCGCCCAGGTATGTGGACCAGGTGTATGCACCCAGGTGTATGCGCCAGGTGTGTGCGCCCAGGTATGTGGACCAGGTGTGTGTGCCCAGGTGTATGCGCCAGGTGTGTGCGCCCAGGTATGTGGACCAGGTGTATGCACCCAGGTGTATGCGCCAGGTGCGTGCGCCCAGGTATGTGGACCAGGTGTGTGTGCCCAGGTGTATGCGCCAGGTGTGTGCGCCCAGGTATGTGGACCAGGTGTATGCACCCAGGTGTATGCGCCAGGTGTGTGCGCCCAGGTATGTGGACCAGGTGTGTGCACCCAGGTGCGTGCGCCCAGGTGCGTGCGCCCAGGTATGTGGACCAGGTGTGTACGCCCAGGTGAGTGCGCCCAGGTGCGTGCGCCCAGATATGTATGCGCCTGTGTGTGCACCCAGGTATGTGGACCAGGTGTATGCACCCAGGTGTGTGTGCCCAGGTGTGTGCGCCAAGGTATGTGGACCAGGTGTGTGCACCCAGATGAGTGAGCACAGGCAGCTCCCCAGCTCACTGTGGCTCTGGGCCCAGCTGTGAGCTCTACACTCAGAATGCTCACTGTGTGGGTCCTACTGCCCAGCACTGGGGGAGCACTGCCTGTCTGCTGCCTGTCCTCAGCTCTCCTCTTCCAGAAGCTTCCGGCCCCGGGCTGGGTGAGGTGCTTCCCCATACCATCTTGTGCACCCTCCACGCTAACCGCCTGCGCACGCGTCTGCCTTTCCCAGGAAGTGGTAAGGTGTACAGGGCGGTGTTGCCCACGGGCCCAGCGTAGCACAAGGCCAGGTCACAGCGGGCATTCAATAAACACCTGGCCACAGGGAGGCCTGCGTGTCTGCCGGGCCACAGTGCACACTCTGTGTCACGCCCCATCGACGGGAGCTCAGCTCAGCGTTACCTCTCATCCTCAGCAGCGCCTGCACTGCTACCATCAGCACTGCCCGCCCTCCACACTCTGAGCTGGGCCTGCCGCCGTCGGCACCTGAGCCGGAGACCCCATCACGCTTTCCTTTACTCGTTGCTTGTCCTCAATGCTCCACCCGAAGTGTGGCAGGGCCCTGCCTCCTGCAGGCCCACTAGGTGCTGACAGAGGATTCGCTGAGGCGTGCCACCCCCAAGGCTCCACCTCACATGCAGGGGGGCGGGAGAGGGCAGAGGACCGCCGGGAGCCTCCGGGTGATTCTAGGAGCCACAGGGCTGGAACCACGCCCGGTTGGCCCCGCTGGTGCTGATTATAATTCTTACACTCACACTCCTTTACAGCTCCTCTAAATACCTCGCCAGCCTCCGGCTCCCCTTTCCTGTCTTCCTGAAGCAGTTTCTCGCAGGGTGATTAACAGGAACCACAGGCACACAGGGCTCTCCCTCCAAACCAGTTTATGAAACGGAGCCTGAGAAACGTGGCCGAGAACAGAACCCGAGACCCCGCGCCCACACTCACTCGGTGTCTGTGAGGACGCTCGTGGGCACCTCGAGCAGGCCTGTGATGTCCGCCAGCAGCTGCGTCCCCTTCTCCAGGCTCAGGGGGCTGTTGGAGGAGCAGAGAAGGGCCGCGTCACCACATGGGACTGACTCTCAATCCCCGAGGAGCTGAGGGCCCCATGCTCCCCGCACCCGGGCCTCTCGCAGCCCTTCCATCCTGTCACAGGGAGCGGCTCTCAGGCCCGGGCACCAGGAGCTTCGTCAGCCACGACGCATCAACTGGTTCCCAGCAACCGGACAAACAGTTCCACGCAGGGGGCCATCAGGTGCGTAAGGGACCTGACGCAGCAACGGGCTCATCTCGGCCTCAGTGAAAACAGGGTACAGAGGAGAAGGGGACGAGAGAGGAGACAGACGCAGATGCTGAAAAGCAGACACACTTTAATTTCATTATTTATTTTAATCTTTTAAATTTTTATTTTCTAAAATCTTTATTGTTGAAAGTTACATAGGTCCTCCTTTTCCCCCATTAACTTCTTCCAGCCCATTCTCGTCCTCCCCCCAGGCCCTCAGCACCCCATTGTCTGTGTCCACGGGTGATGCATACATGCATACAAGCTCATTGATCGATCTCTTCCCACCCACTCTGCTCCGCCTTCCCTCTGAGGTTCAGCAGACTGTTCCATGCTTCTGTGTCTCTGGGTCTATTGTTGTTCATCAGTTTATTTTGTTCCTTAGATTCCACATATGAGTGAGACATTTGATACTTGTCTTTCTCTGACTGACTTATTTTGCTTAGCATAATGCTCTCCAGGTCCCTCCTGTGCTGTTGCAAATGGTAAGAATTCTTTTCTTTTACTGCTGCGTAGTAGTCCATGGTATAAATGTACCACAGCTTTTTATCCACTCATCTACTGATGGGCACTGGGGCTGTTTCCAGATCTTAGCTATTGTAAATTGTGCTGCTATGAACATAGGGGTGCATATATCCTTTCTGATTGGTGCTTTGGGTTCCTTGGGATATATTCCTAGAAGTGAGATTACTGAGTCAAATGGGAGTTCCACTTTTAATTTTTTGAAGAAATGCCATACTGTTTTCCACAGTGACTGCACCAGTCTGCATTCCCACCAGCAGTGCACGAGGATTCCCTTCTCGCCACATCCTCACTTGTCATTTGTTGATTGTTGATGGTAGCCATTCTGACAGGTGTGAGGTGATACCTCATTGTCGTTTTGATTTGCATCTCTCTGGTGATCAGTGACTTTGAGCATTTTGTCATGTCTCTTGGCATCTGTGTGTCCTCTTTGGAGAAGTGTCTATTTAGGTCCTTTGCCCATTTTTCATTGATTATTTGTCTTCCTTTGTTAAGTTGTATGAGTTCCCTCTATATTTTGGAGATTAAACCTTATCAGATGTATCATTGGCATGCAGTGGGCTTTCTTGTTATTTTATTGACTAGAGGCCCAGTGCACAAAATTCATGCACGGGGGGCGGGTTCCCCCCTCAGCCCAGGCTGCACCCTCTCCAATCCAGGAACCCTTTGGGTATGTCCAACTGCCAGTTTCGGCCCGATCCCTGGGATGGGGCCAAAACCAGCAGTTGGACATCCCTCTCACAATCCGGGACCGCTGGCTCCTAACTGCTCACCTGCCTGCCTGGTCACCCCTAACTGCCCCCATGCCAGCCTGGTCCTTCTTAGTGCCCCCCTTGCTGGCCTGGTCACCCCCAACTGCGCCCCCTGCTGGCCTGGTCGCCTCTCACTGCCCCCCCTGCTGGCCTGGTCGCCCCACGCAGCCTGCTGGCCAGTCATTTGGTTGTCCCTCGCTAACCCCCCTCTGCCGGCCTGGTCACCCCACGCAGCCTGCTGGTCAGTTGTTTGGTCATCCCTCACTAACCCCCCTGCCGGCCTGGTCGCCCCACGCAGCCTGCTGATCAGTTGTTATTGTGAGGGCGTCACGAGCAATTTGCATATTACCCTTTTATTAGTATAGGTGGTTTCTTTTGCTGTGCAGAAGCTTTTTATTTTCATGTAGTCCCATTTGCTTATTTTCTCCTTAGTTTCCGTTGTCCTAGGAGCTGTGTCTGTAAACACACTGCTACAACATATGTCTGAGATTTTGCTGCCTATGGCTTCTTCTAGGACTTTAATGGTTTCACATCTTACATTTAAGTCTTTTATCCATTTTGAGTTTATTCTTGTGAATGATGTAAGTTGGTGGTCTAGTTTTGTTTTTTTGCATGTACCTGTCCAATTTCCCCAACACCATTTATTGGAGAGACTGTCTCCGCTCCAATGTATGCTCTCATCTCCTTCGACAAATAGTAACTGAACAGAGTGGCTTGGTCAGTTTCTGGAAGCAGACACAGTTCAAATGGATTCACCCAGGTCTTCGAATCACATGTGGCCTGGGAGGTGCTGGCAGTGCTACCTTGAAGAAACAGTCAACCAGGTCATTATGTAAACACCGGCGCTGACCTAGGATGCCATCGGAAACAGACCGAGCCGTGCTGTCTGCTTCACGCTCTAGTGGGGACACAGGCAGGAAGTCATCACTGCGTGCCAGTCCGTGCTGTGTGGGCGGCACTGTGCCACCAAGGACTCGCACGCTGACGGCCGACCCAGACCTGGCAGGTGGGGCAGACGGCACACTGCACAGTCCGTCCAGGAGCCCAGAAGGACCCTGACCCGCATCACGGGTCCTCTTAGGGAGAGGAGCCCGGACAGACAGACATGAGCAGGGGCGGGAAGCCCTCTCTCCACACCTCACCGCTTTGCTCCAAGCCCTCTGGGCCTCCAGGCTGCTCTTCCATGAGGGGAGGAAGGGGAGGGTGAGGGGATGTAGGTCTGACCTGGGCCTGCGATCCAGGCTGCTTTCCCACCATCCTGCTTCCCCAGCAAGCGAGTGACCCTCAGGGCTGGGGGCCCTCTGTCGAGGGGCAGGGCGGTACCCCGAACCCTCCCCAGCACAGCTCTCCAGCCCCTGGACACGTTATGATGTGTTAAAAGGAGAAGCTTTTACACAGTGTGAACATGTGGTCTGGAAGTGTGCCCTTTGACCTCACCCCCCCCCGCAAGGACATCTCTCAGAGCTGCTTTAGCCCCCGCCCCGGGAGGTAAGACGCTGACGGGGAAAGGAGTCCACCTGGAACCTCTGTGTCTTCCTCCTCACTCCCTGTCCGTCTGCTTGGGGCTGCAGGTCTGAATTTTGCTTCCATAAGCCAGTCAGTGCCCGAGGGATGTCTGGTCTAAATGAAGCTGCTGGACGGGCCCCTGTGCTGACCACGCCTGGTCACAAGGACAGGCGGGCAGGGACACCTTGAGGACGTGTTCATTACAGGCAGACTGGGAGCTTCTGTCAGAGAAAACCTCAGCCACAGAAAGACTGCTGGGACATGGTGACAGTGACGTGGGAAGGGGCGGGGCCTGTCCTGGGATGTGGTGACAGTGATGTGGGAAGGGGCGGGGCTGTTCTGGGATGTGGTGACAGTGATGTGGGAAGGGGTGGGGCCTATCCTGGGACAGGGTGTGTGTGACAGTGATGTGGGAAGGGGCGGGGCCTGTCCTGGGATGTGGTGACAGTGATGTGGGAAGGGGTGGGGCCTGTCTTGGGATGTGGTGACAGTGATGTGGGAAAGGGTGGGGCCTGTCCTGGGATGTGGTGACAGTGACATGGGAAGGGGCAGGGCCTGTCCTGGGACAGGGGGTGTGTGACAGTGACGTGGAAGGGCCTGTGGCCCTGCTCACATTCGCTCTCTCAGGTGGTGGCTGCCACTCCTGGGGCCACAGCCTCCTAGGGCAGGCGACCAGGAAGTGCTGTATAGCCAGAGACTAGGCTGACGAGGCTGACAGGGCCCGGGCGACCCTGACCTCTGCACTGACCGTGGAAGGAGCCAGACTTAACCCAGATCAGGCCCGAGGTCCAGGCCTCACTTCACGGACCGGCGTGCTGTGTCCGGCTGGTTCCGCCCCTGCTCGCCGCCTGGCGCACAGGCCCCGCTTATTTCCCGGCCTCCGGGCTCCTCCCCGCAGGCTGCTCGGCCTCAGCTGCCTCTGGCCTCCGCAGCCCGGCCCCCTGAGCACCTGCGCTTCCACGGCTGGTTTGTTCCCCGATTCCAGGGACTCCCTTCTCTGGGGGTTTGCATCCAGGGCAAGCCATTCGGGCTTTCAGGGTCTCGGGAACCCCGGCCATGGTCAGCCTCCCGACTGCCCGTCCCCACATTCCCCCACCCACACGCGGTCAGCCAGCGCAGCTCGCAGCCACGAGGAGGAGCGGCCGCGCGGAACGTGGTTCCCGGGAGGCGGCTGCCACGCACGGCCCTTTCCTGCTGCCCGGGCCGGGCCGCAGAGGGCGGGACAGGTGGGCGGTGCTCGTGCCCGCAATGCACATGGTCATTTCCATCTCATGTTTAAGACTCAGCCGCCAGCGGCTGCCCCAGCCCGGCTGCCTCGGGAAGGCGGAGCTCATCTCCAGTCAGCGGGGGACAGGCCGCGCAGTTCCGTCCATCTCCTGCGGCGCTGTCACCGCGGCCTGTCACCGCGGGCTGTCACCACGGGCTGTCACCGCGGGCTGTCACCGTGACCGCCTGGACACGCAGCGCTGCCCGGAGGGAGGGAGACTGGGCGCTCGCGGCTCAGCCGGAGCTGGGGGTGGGGCAGGAGGGTGCCAGGCTGCCGGCCAGGATCTGGTGACAAGAGAGCCCTCGGGGAGGACCCTCGGCAGCAGGCAGTGCTCCTGTCTCAGGCATTTCCGTTCTGAGCCAACGGCCTGTGGCCAGGCTGAGAGGCCCACGTGAGAGGCCTCTAGGGACCCAACAGACAACAGGAAACCACATCGCCGCTCAGTGGGAGGGTCGAAGGCCGGCTCCAGGCCTGAGCAGAGCTGGCCGGGCTGTTCCAACACCTCCTTCTCCTCCCTGCACGCCCCTCCCCCAAACAGGTCTCATCCTCGGCCCAGGAGAAAGAGCTGATGGTCACCGACAGCGACCACCGAGGGGCCCTTCCCGGCAAAGCGGCGCCCCCAGACCCCTTCCGACGGCCACGCTGGCCCAGCACCCACCGCGCCACAGACACAGTGACGTTTTCACGCCTCCATCGCACTGTGACATGTCTTCTGCTTCCCACCACGGCTGGAGGTCAGACAGGCTGCAATAACCTCCACTTCTAGGCTCCGAGCCGGTGCTGGACCCTGGAGGCCACACGTCACTGAGGCCTCAGCCCGGCGGAGGGCACGGCCGGCGGCCGCAGCCACAGCTGGGCACACGGTGGGCTGCTCGGATGCCGCGTCAGAAAGCAAATGAACTGCACGTTCTGACATGGACACGGACCTGAGAACCTGAACAGACTAGATGCCTGATGGTGTCAGGGATCCGTGTGACTGTGAGGTGAGTCCCCCTGTGAAGGGCGCAGACAGGGACCAGGACAGCGTGTGCAAGCTCTGTCATCAGACGGAGGCGTCTCTTCTCTACCGAGAGGGACAGGGCCCCTTCGCGTCCAACCTGCCTTCCAGCCGTGACCTCTTCCTGCCCACTTCACCTGAAATCATGTTTAAGTCGCCCGTGGCGGACGGGGGTGGCGTCCTGCCTTTCACCCAGTCTCGAATAACCCACCTGGCTGTGCAGATGGTGCAGCCGTGAGTGATGAGGGTTAAAGCGCACCCTGTCCGTCAGCAAGGGCGAGAGAGGAGGGTGCCGCCACGCTGAGCCACACCCCCACCTGTCTGAACATTGGCGGGGCGCACATGTCGGCGATGACATAACTGAGCTAGAAGTCACCTTCCTTCTCCTTTTATGGGACAACTACATACACAAAAGCCTTTAAAAAGAGACTAGAATGAGATTCTTGCCGATTAACAGCTGATCTATGGAGACGCAGTGAAGATCTGGTGAAAGCTCACCTGGAGAACCCCAGATTACCCATTACTCTGATAGCAGAGTGAGAGCCCACTGCTCCGTCCATGAGCGTGAGGGGGCGCAGCCTCTCGTGCGCTGTGCCTGGTGACAGAGAGCATTGCACCTCAAACATTTCATCTGCTGAAGCAGCAAAGAGGTGAAAGCAGCCACGATAAGATAAGGACTCTCTTTAGCCCACGTGCGGGGTGAGCATTCAGGTCCCAAGGCGACACCCAGGATGCTCCCCGGGGAAATAACCTGAGCCCGGGAAAGCCCGTTGTCACTGCCTCTTCTGCAGGACCTCGGCCAGAGCCAGAGACACGCCCGCCCTCCAGGGCCTCCAGGGTGGCTCCCTGAGCCGGCACCTCCCTCTGTGCCAGCCTCCCTCTGTGCACCTCCCTCTGTGCCACCTCCCTCTGTGCCGGCACCTCCCTCTGTGCCAGCCGGCACCTCCACCTGGCAAAGGCTCCTGGAAAACACAGCCAGCATCTTCCATGACCATGTGCCCGGAACCAGCCCTCAGGACAGGACAGGGCACGGATGCCCTGGGGGGAGGAAAGGTTCCCTGAGCAGCCGTGCAGTGGAGGCCACATCGGTGATGACACACACACTTCCCACATGACACATAAACACACACCACACACACACACATGTGCACACATGCACACTCATACACACAGTACACATAAACACACTAAACATATGCACACTCTACACACATCACATATAAACAATAGCACACACATGATACACAGTAGACATAAACACATATGACACACTATACACAGGTTATATGCATGCACACATCACACACAAACACAATACACATGTGCACACACCACACACATACACACAATACACACATGCACACTCACAATACACACAACAGCACATGCATGATACAAACCACGCATAAACATACACACATGTGCACCTGTGCACACACATACACACAGTGCACGTGTATACTACATGCACATCATACATAAACACACGACCTATATGCACACATGATACACAGCGCACGTAAGCACACTACACAACACATGTACACTCACACATGACACACACAATGCAGCACATATACAAATACTACACACCATTCATGCACACATGACACACATGCATATAGCACACATAAATGCACTACACATACACACACAACATGCACATATGCACATGATATACATGTGGTACACAGCACACATAAATTCACATGCAGACACCACACTACATGCACACACGTGACACATAACATCCACACACATGCACGGCACATGTATACACACCAACATACAACATAAAATATGCTAAACACGCTATGCATAACATTTTGCACATAAACATGTACTGAATGTGTACACATGCACACCCCATACACACTACATATAAACACATCACACACATGCATGGCATGAACACACAACACGCTACACAGCATGCAACATATAACACTACACCTATATACACACTACACACCACACATGCAAGCAGTATACACATGCATATAGCACATATACATGTACTACACGCAAGCACATGTCATACGCTCACATCACATGCTACATAGACACATTACACACATGCACACATGGCACATAAACATGCACTGCACACATGCACATACTACACACATGCAGACACAGTACACACACACATTGCACATATACAGGTGGCATATGCACACACATGCACACATAACACACACACAGCACATGCACACACTACACACACATTCGCAGAGACATACACCTGCCTCCACACAGAGACATAGTGCACACACAACACGGGGATGCTTTCCAGAGAAGAGAAGGCCTGTGCTCAGGTGTCGGACACTTCAAAGGGAGGGTCAGGCTGTGGACGTTCGCCCCACACGCCACCTCCGCTCTCGGTAGCGCCCGCCTTTTGCAGGCACCATCAGGTGCCCACTTGCCATCTCTGGGTGGGATTCTGAAGACCGACCACCCACTGGGACTGCTGGTCCCCAGGGAAGGAGAGGAGGGTGGAGAGGACCACAGGGACAGTCCAGCCAGGCGCAGCGGAGAGGAGGGACCAGCGGGGAAGAACAGAGCGGCCTGGAGACGGCGTGGCCCCTCCCTGCGCTGGGCCGCCGAGGCCGCGCTGCTGACTTCTCTAGAAAGACAGTGAGAACGCTGTCGCTGCTGGGAGCGGTCTCAGGCTTTAGCCTGCTCTGATGCGCGCCCGTGGTTCAGCTCAGAACAAAGGATTTGCTGCTCTGCTTCTCACAACGCGCACTGCTGTCCTCACCGCAGCCGCCACCGGCTCTGGGGACGGTGTGAGCCTTGCAGAATCGGTGGCCGGGCAGCCCTCCCCCACTGAGAACAACCCGTGAGCCATGATCGCTGGCGACCCGACGCAGGAACACCTGGACAGGGGGACACACACCTGCACACACACGCACACACCTGTGTGCAGCCACACAGATGTTGCTTTCTTTCAAACACCTTTCATCACTTGAAGAAAACAACGTTTGTACAAAGCTGAGTGTCAAATGCCAGCTTCGTCAGTGAGGTGACCTGGACAATGGGCTGCCTGCGGCTGGCTGCGATGTTAGTGATTCTCAGGTCAAACCGTGAGGGCAGGGCGTGCTGCCCTCCGGGGGACCAGGCCTGGTCTCAGGACCACTTTGGTGTGAAAGGGGGATGAGTTTGGTGATTTACCGGTGGAGCCAGAACCCGCTGCAGATCCCACCCTCCACGCCCTGGAGCAGCGCCACTCAGCCCGGGCCTCCTCCGCCCAGTGGCCCCCCCCACCCCTCCCTGAGCCGGGCCAGAGGACAGGGCCACTTCGCCCCGCGGGGAATAGCCCTCGAGCTCGGGTTCTGGTTCTGAGCCGCTGGGCACAGGGAGGGCGACCCAAGCGCCTCCACCCTGAGGCTCCCCTCCAGGGCGGGGCCAGGGTCCCGGCACCAGCAGGGCCAGGCCAGGGCTGCACTCACTCGCTCTCTGTTACGATGTAGCCGTAGGCCTCCTCGGGGGACTTGACCTCCAGCCGCAGGCCGTGGCCGGGGTCCTCCTGCTCCTGCGAGGCCCCCGAGACCCAGCGCGGGAACTCCCCAAGCCCGTGGGCCCTGGGCTCCGAGTGCGGCCTCGCCAGCAGCTCTGTGGAGCAGGTCCGACTCTTCACGTTCTCCACCCCGGCGGCATCCTCCTCCGAAGATGAGGCGGCTGCGGGGCCCGCTGCCTGCTCGGTCCCGGGGGCAGGTGCGGCTCCAGGTGGGCGTCGAGACCCCCGGCCCTGCAGGACGTCCCCACGGCTGAGGCTCACAGGACCGACCTAGTGGGAAGGAAACCCACGTGAGAGGACAAGCAGGAGGACGGCTGTCCACTTGCCCACGAAGGGCGCTGTGAGGTCACCCCGGGGGAGGACGGCCGCGGCATGTGGAGCTGGTGAGGCAGGGCCGCACAGCCTGTGCTGGAACCACATGCAGATGAGAAGTCCTCAGCCAGGTGGAGGGTGCACGTGAGAATCCGTCATAACATTCCTCCCTCTCTCATGCACACAAACACATACCCGCTGAACCTTAACTTGTGCAATCAGTACAGGCTGTCAGCATCTCTGTGTTAAAAATAACCCATGTTGCCTGGCTGATGTTGCTCAGTGGTTAGAGTGTTGGCCTGTGCACCCACGGCTTTGGGTTCAATTCCTAGTCAGGAAACATACCGAGGTTTTGGGTTCTATCCCGGAGGGGCACATGCAGGAGAAACTGAATGTCTTATTTGCTCAATTTTAGTGACTTTAAGGTCAAGCAGCCACACTGCTTGGTGAAGGTGTACCTGTCAACGTCCCTATGAAATGCACCTTGGAGGCCGGCACATGGGACACTCACATATGATGCAGTGGGGTCACGTTACCACACACCCCGCCAGATGGGGAAATCCTAAGGCATGTTAACCTTTTGCACTCGGATGTCGGGTGTGACTCGACACGGTTAGCATCGGTAACAGGAATCGAGAAAAAAGCAAGCGAGTGCAAAGGGTTAACCTTCTTCTTTGTAGTAACCGTTTTTCATATTTCTACAATGTGCCCATCCTATAGTAATAAAGGGTAATATGCAAATAGACCGACCTGCAGAACGACCAGATCGGGGGCGGGGCTGGCTGGCAAACCACCCACGGTCCCTTGCCCTGGCTGGCCCCACCACCAATGGCCCCCATCGGGGCAGGTGGGCGGGACCCCACCAGTGCACGAATTCATGCCCCAGGCCTCTAGTATTACTATCAATCTGAAAACGGGCGTTAGCGTGTATTAAACATACACAGTTTGCACGCACTGCCTACAGTTCTCTCCGTTTGGGGACTATGAGGTTTCCCATCCTTTCCTAAAACACACAATGACCTTGGTATTTGAGGAACATTCTCCGCCACGAACAGAACAAGACCAGCACGGTCTGCTTAGCGTGAAGCGAGTTGCAGAGACGTGCATCTTACCTCTCTGTGACCGTGAGCATCGCCGTCCCGTGCTCTGGTGCCTGTGGAAGACAAGAGCGTTAGCAAAGTCCTGGTCAGGAACGTCGCCACGAGTGTCACAGCGTGCACGCCGCCGCCACGAGACTTCTCTACGCGACGCCATCGCCCGTGTCTCCTAGCAAGCACCTCCTGCTTCGGCGCAGGTGCTGCGCCCGCACACTGCACGGAGGAGGAGCTCCAGCTAAACGGTGAGCGTGGTCGCTCGTACAGCCACCCCCGTTCCCCACCTGCGTGTGTCCGTGTCGCTCACACAGGAAGCACCGCCATGCGGGACAGGCAGTGGCTGTGAAAAGGGAAAGTGGAGCGTCCGACCCAAACCTCCCCGAGAAGGTCTCTTCTGAACGAGCAGACGCGGTATCTCTGTGGCCGTCACTTCTCTAAACTAGCTTCCTGCCTGCAGTACCCCAGCGCACCCCTCACCGCACCCTCCTGACGCCCCAACAACCCCCTCGACCCCCCAGCCCTCAGAGTGGGTGTCAGTGTTTGAGTGCCCACTGTCTCGCGATGCCTTGTCCCAGGGGAGTTCCAGCATCTTTTCATACGCCCTCACTACCATCGAGCCGTGTGTCCACTCCACACCAGCCTTTGTCCCAACCCCCAGACACGGTCACCCTCCACCCGTGCTTCTGGCGCATTCTTTGCGTGCCTGCTATGTGCAGGGCTGAGCTGCACACTTCAGTGTGGCTCCAACGATTCTGAGAAGCAACCAGGCACAGAGAAGGCCAGTTGTCAGGGGAGTCTGAGCCCACCCGCAGGTCCAGCTGCTGTGTGTGTGTGTGTGTGACTGTATGTGCATGTGTGAGTGTGCGCATGAGTGTATGCACATATGTGAGTGTGCATGAGTGTATGCACATGTGTGAGTCTCTGTGTAAGTGCATGTGTGTGGTTGTGAGTGTATGTGTGCATGTGTGCTGGGAGTACCGGGGGCCTCTCCTCTCTCCTAGGAGCAGCCTGGAAGGGTGAGCCTCAGGCAGACACTCTAATGAGCCCCTTTCACTTACTGTCGAACGTTTGACCTGTTCATTGACACACACTCCAAACAAAAGCAGTTCCTAGCCACCAGGCTGCTTCTGACTCTGCACCTCAGCAGAGGAACCGTCGCCCCGCAGCGGGCAGGCTGCCTCCCAGCACGGCTGCTCTGCGCTCGCTCTAGGGAAGCCACATGCCCACCGCTCTGTGGCCTGGGCCTTCCAGTCCACCACAGTGTGAGTGCCAGGCACGGGTGCTCACCTCGCGCTCCCACCCCGCCATGGGCACGGTCCCCGAGCGCTGCCTCCGAGCTGTCCGCCGGCGCCCCGGGCCCTCCTCCAGCTCCTCCGGGGCCTTCCCACGTGCCCTCCGCGTCCGTGGCATCGGCAATCACACCGGCCACCTTGTCCAGGTCCAGGGTGCTCAGCGTCTCCACAGAGGCCTGGTGCTCTCTTGGGTCCTCCAGGAAATTCTGAGTCCATGCTCCTAGAGGGCACACACAGGCAAACAGAGTGACGGCGTGTCCAGAGCCCCCTCCGGCACCCCTCCTGCTGACGACAGGCACAGCTGGTGCGCATAAACACGTGTTGTTTGTTGACTCTGAATCCCACGTGACTCTCCGGTTACACCAAGGCTCAGCGTCTGTAAACAGTGAAAATGGATGTGGGACCCATGAAGGACCTATGACCAAACTCATGGCCCGAGGAGGAAGACGGAAGCAGGGCCTCGGATGAAACGGCTGGAATTACGTGCCAGGGGAGGAGCCTGAGCAGCTTCATCGCCCTGAAAAGTTAAGTGCCAACGGGACGCAAATCAAAGGGCCTCCAAGAATTCCGCTGCTTCCAGGCAAAACGCAACCACTCAACCCCGGTCAGGTGGAGGTGACACGTCTCAAGTCCCACACACACGGTATCCAGGGAGCCACAAAGCAACAGACATATGAGAACCAGAAAAGTGGGACATGAGGTCAAGACAAAAGGAGTCAACATCAGAGAGGGACAAGGACAGCAGGAAGCTGCTGGAAACACGGCAGAGCAGCAGCACCCAGCAAACCCAGCGAGAAACAGGCAGTTCTGGGGGTGACAGGAACAGCCTGAAACGGGAAGCCTCCCCGCACAGGCTGGTGCATGTGGCTGGGGGGACAAGAAAGGGCTCGTGAGCCGGAAGGCAGGTGGTACTGTGACTGGAGGACAGAGCGAAGAGGCGGGAAAGGCAGCATGGAACCCAGCGCCTGCAGGTGGTGCCAGCCATGACACTGCAGTTGGAACCCAAGTGGGAAGGAGTGAAAGGGGCCAAAAAAGAAAGCTCCCCAGTCTCCCTGCCGGCGGGTGGGGGCGGGGGGGGGAGCAGGAGCTTAGAGACCAAGGCGTCAGGAAGCTGGACGAATAACACGAGAGCGGTGCACACGGCACTTACAGTCAAAATGCTGACAACAAAGGTGAGGACAGTCTTTTTTTTTTTTTAATATATTTTTATTAATTTCAGAGAGGAAGGGAGAGGGAGAGAGAGATAGAAACATCCCTGATGAGAGAGAATCATTGATCAGCTGCCTACTGCAAGTCCCCTACTGGGAATGGAGCCCACAACCCGTGCATGTGCCCTTGACCGGAATCAAACCTGGGACCTTTCAGTTCGTAGACTGATGCTCTATCCACCGAGCCAAACCGGCCAGGGCGGTGAGGACAGTCTTAGCAGCAGAGATTATATGCAGAGCAAAATGGTTGAGTGGGCGCTGACTTCTTAAGAAAAGTAGAGGTCACAGACATGTCAGTATCTCGCAAGAATGACCTATTTGATATAATATATGCAATTACGTATTTTATAACATGCATATATGTTAATTTGGGATAGGAAGACATATGCCAAATGACATATTTGAAGTGTTCAAAGGAATAATGTTTAACTCAGAGGTCTATACCCAGTGAACATATCCTCCAAATGTAAGAGTGAAAGATACTTTCACATTATAAAAAAAGAGCTTCCCAGCCAGTGTGGCTCAGTGGTTGAGCATTGGACCTATGAACGAGGATGTTACAGTTTGATGGTCAGGCATGTGCCCAGGTTACAGGCTCGGTCCCCAGTGTGGGGTGTGCAGGAGGCAGCTGATCAATGATTCTCTCTCATCATTGATGTTTCTCTCTCTCCCTCTCCCTTCCTCTCTGAAATTAATAATAAAAGTATATATATTAAAAAAGAGCTAAGCTAATCACCACCATTATCATCACCATTATCATCATCACCACGATCACACCATCATCATCACCACCATCATCACCATCATCACTATCATTACCATCATCATTACCATCATCACCATCACCACCATCATCATCATCATCAACACAATCATCACCACCATTATCAACACAGTTATCACTACCATCATCATTATCATCTTCATCACCACTACCTCTATTACCATCATCACCACCATCATCATCATCAACACAATCATCACCACCATCGTCATTATCATCTTCATCATCACTACCTCTATCACCATCATCACCATCATCATCATGAGGAATTTACTGTGTTCCTTTTGTTTAGAGAGCATATAGTTCATTTAATTTCTGGAGACCAACTCTCAGATGTTTGCAATGACTCAGATATACTCAGAAGGAGTTTATTGCGGTATTTTATTCTGTCCTCATTGGGGCCTCCACCTGGGAGCCACAGGCCTAATCCTGTGTCAGCTTCCTCTCTATTTTCACTGGGAACAACACGAGAACAGTAAAATGTGTTCTCCGTCCAACCAGGGGCCGTGGTCTGACAGCTGAGTGATGTGCTGCTCACTGGCTAAGTGAGGCGCTGAGCTGAGCTGCCACCGGCTGCCAGGAGCCCTGCCAAGGCGGCTGTCAACTTTGTTCTCGCAGAACCTGCACCCAGTCCACCTCTCCCTCATTACACAAACACTGCCCAGTTAGTGGTGGCGATAATTATGTAACTCAGTTGGTGGCAGGCTTGGCACTCGACTGCTTTCTAAAGAATGTTTCCTTGAGATTCATATTACTGTGAGTGCATGCTCAGCACGGTCACCAGCAATGACAGGGGTAGCTGGGCACGTGCTGGTGGCAAATGCCAAACTGGAATATAAAACTGCCCAGGTGGGCTACTGTGCGTGGGATTGAAATCTGTCTCCATTAAGGGAATGGGCTGAACCAGGAGAGCACTGGGATTGGACTTAGAGAAACAGGTTCAGCACAGTGCCAGCTGCCGGACTTCCTGTGAGTAGGAAAGTTCTAGAAGGTAGATGGCCCATGTGCATGGTTTACATACATCTGCCGCTAGGAACTCAATTTATGATCAAACCAAGTGTATTTTACCACAACGTTTAAAAATTTAAATACAAAAAGTGGACATGACACTTCGTCACCTAAGAGTGGCCGGGGTCCCGGGCTGGGCCTGCATGTTGCTCCCTAGTTGGGAGGACGGGCGCGTGAGGCACTGACGGGATGGGAGAGGGAGGGTGCAGAGCGGCCACTGCCCCCAGCGGCCCTGCTTCCCGCCAGGCATGGGCACACAGAGAGCCCAAGGGCAGGACAGCCACACGGATGGCACTGGTCTTGGCAATTTTGTGTGTGTTTGTATGTAGTGTTCAGGTTCTGCGTGGCAACCATTTATTACATATATGACTGGTAATAAGGAACAAATAATCATTTATAAATCCTATTTCCCGTAGTGACTGGGGCACAAAATGACAGGCTAACCGTTAGCAGGGAGCACTCCCCCTGGGGGTGACCCGGGACGCCAGGTCTGGAGCTGGGGAGCTGGACCCCACAATGTCTATGTGCAGCACTGCCACGCCGCACTCACTGTGACCTTTGTCCTTCCCGCCGCCTGCCTCACGCAGGTCTTTGAGTTTTACGCTGCTTTAAAGCAGGGGTGGGAACCCTCTTCCTGCCCAGGCCATTGGGTCTTTATAGCATTGTTCTTGGCCATACAACATTATTAACTTAAAAATGAGCCTGCTCTATTTGGTCAAACATTTAATTAACTCACCCCAATGATTTCTCCGGCCTTATTCAGCCCGCGGCCAGACATTCCCCACCCCGCCCGAGGCTTTGAAAGGGTCAGGTGTAAACCATGAATCAAGGACGAAGACGCTCTCTTTTCCCTCATGAACACTGGCCACACGCGGTAAGCCAGACCTGCTGTGTCCATCACATTGGAAGCACGTGGGGTGGGTTTTCCTGGAGCTCCACCTGGAGCTTCGGAAGGCCAGGGTCATGAGCCACAGGGTCGTTTTCACAGGCTCCGCCCTCCCTGCTCCGCAGGCAGCCCCTGGGAGTCTGGGAGGTGGCTCTCCAGGGCCTTACCACGCTGAGAAGTTGGGTCACACAGCCCTCCCCTCCCGGCTGTCCTGGCCTCCCCCAGGTTACTTGAAGGGGACATAGTTTCGTGGAGAGGCTGCAGCGCCCTGTGCCTTCATGGGAATTCTGCCCTGGGCGTGACTGTGGGCTCTGCAGGGGAGGGGCAGGAGAGGAGGGGAAGGGGGCTGTAAGGCCCTAGACCACAAACTCAGGAGAAGTTGGTCTTTCCGTGTCCGTTTCCATTAAACACAGAAGGCCGCCATCTATCCCTCCTTGGCTCACACCCAGGACAGGAGAGGGAGCCTACACCAACTCCAGGACCTCGGTGAGCTCATCTGTGCCTCTGCGCCCCCTACAGGCTCAGCATAGAACTGCGCACAATGCAGTCAGAGAAAGCTAGAATTTGGAGCTAAATGGCCACTGAAAACATTAATGGACCAATTAGCCAGAGTAACAAGTATATTGTGTTCACATCTGCCTTTTGGACAGCTGGCTCTTAAGAACTCCCACTCGGTTTCACGGGACCCAACGCTGGGCCAGCCACCAGCCACCCTCAGGCTGCCCTTCCCCGTCAGGAAAACGGGGCTGGGAACAGCATCATCTTTTGAGGTTGGCATGGAGAGCAGATGCGGCCCTCTGAGTGGGAGGGTCTGGCGCCTGCCGGACCCTGGGATGCCAACGGTGAGAGAGGCACGTGGCCTGCTCCCCGGCGCGGACGCCACGGGAGACGGGCACCGACCGGACATCACTGCAGGACATCCTGTGCGGCTCGTCCTGGGAGGAAGGGCAGCGCAGCCCGGTGGGGGTGGATCGAGCACTCCGACAGCCGAGGTGAAAGCTGCTCGGGGTGGAGTGGCCGTGCTGCTGACGTGTGAAACGGGCACCGTTGGCACCGCCTCTTGCTGAACACGAAGGGCCAAGTCTCCGCCTGGCTGGCCACGGGATATGGGGCTGCACGCTATCCTTGGGAGGCAGCCAGTGAAATCCAGAAGGGGAGAACTCTGCGAGACAAGTGAGCGAGCGAGCCAGTTTCCACAATAAATAAATTAAATAATAAATTGCAAGGCAAGAGAAAAGAGGGAGGAGAAACCTGTAGATCAAGAGGGGCCACCCTGGCCGGTCGCTCAGTGGGTTAGCGCGTCGGCCATACACCAAGGTTGTGGGTTTGATCCCTGCTCAGGGCACATACTGTACAAGTCAACCAATGATGGGTCAATAAGGAACAACAAATAGACACCTCTCTCCCTCTCTCTCCCTCTCTCTCTCTCCTTCTCCCTCTCTCTCCCTCTCTCTCTCTCCCTCTCCCTCTCTCTCTCTCTCTCTCCCCCTCGCCCTCCCCTCTTCCTCTCCTTCTCTCTCTCCCTCTTCCTCTCCCAAATTAACAAATAACAATTTAAAACAATAAAAATAAAAGATGTAGCCACCAACTCAGTGGACCTTCTTTGTATCTTGACTCACGAAAGAACCAATTATAAAGGCAGTTATGACAACAGAGAAATCCGGTGCTGCTGCTGGTCAATGCTGCGCAAACACGGCCGCGGTTTCCTCCGGAGGGACAGTTGGTCAGGCTGCGGCCAATGCGCACCTCTGGGCAGGGCAATGCTGCATTCCTCAGGTGAAGCCGCTTGGAGACGGGGAGGGAGGCAGGGGGGAGCAGAGGAGAGGCCGGGCTGGGTGTGCGGGCATCACCCACTCTCCGTGTCATGGTGGACATCCACGTGACTCCTCTAAGCACACGGGGCAGCTGGGAAGATGCTACATGTGAAACTATAACCAACTTTGTAGCACAGCCCAGCTCAGAGGGCAGGGGACAGTGGAGAGCATCTGTGAAGAGGCCGTGCAGAGGGCGGGCGGTGACCGTGGGGAGGGGTTCTGGATGGTGCAGCCCTAGCAGACGCGTGGGGAGGCCCCTTGGCCCGCACCAGGGCACTCGGCAGAGGGAGTGCTGTTGGTATTGACCTCTTCCAGGAGGGAGGACCGAGGTCGTCCACTGCGAGCTTTCCAAGTTGTGGGAGATGCACAGGAGGGGACGGCGCTCAAGACAGGGCGCCAGCATCATTGCATGTACAGAAGCCGAGGGGACGAGAGGGTCAGACCATGGACAGATGCTAACAGGAGAGGGGACCTTCCCAGGGTATTCATAGCAGGTGCTGAGCTGGGAAGGTGAATAAATACTCTGAGTTTAAGGAGGGAGGGAGGGAGGGAAGGAGGGAGGGAGGGAGGGAGGGAGGGAGGGGGAGCAACAGGCAGAGGACGGCCGTGGGCACAGAGAAGGCAGCAGCCAGCAGAGAACACCGGCCCCAAAGGGGAAATGCTGGTGGGAACGGGGCTCCCCGGGCACCGCCCCGTGGAAATGCCAACCCCACGGAGGGAGTGTGTCTGTGCGACGGTTCAGCCAGGGGCACAGCACACACCTTTCGCTCCACGACAGGCACAGGAGAAAGCAGCAGCCGCTCTGCCCTCTCCCCGCAGCCTGGCGTCTCTTTCATGTAAACAGGTGGGGAGCGTCCGGCCCCAGAAACCAGTGGGCCTGGCCCTGACAGCACTGGGTGAGCTAATTAAATGTTTGACCAAATGGAGCAGCTGATTGCTAGGATGATCATCTTGTATGACCCACGAATGAGGTTATAAATATCCAAAAGGCCTGGGCAGGAGAGGCTCCCACCCGACTGAAAAGGTGCCACAGCAGCACATGGGGTGAGGGGCTTCCCTGAACAGTGAGTGCAGACCATACAAGCAGCGCGCGCCCGCCACCCTCGCAGGTGTCACAGAACCTGCTGGCGGCTGTGGTTCGGAATGTTCAGAGGAGAAGGCTGCTTCACCAGCATCTCACCGAGCGTGTGAGGGCCTCGGGGAAGGCCTTCTGTGTCTGTCAGAGGAGCAGGCACGGTCCCCCCTCCCTCGGCGGTCACACAGGACATAACTCGCATGCCAGCGCTGCGGCCGGTCGCAGGGAAGGCCTTGCGGTGCCAGCATCGCGCTGTGAGCTGCGCTGTCTCACCCTGGAGGCTTTGGGGACAAATACGCATAAACGTGTGACCTGGGCGCATGTGACCACAGCAGTGACGGGCGTGTGACAGAGTAAACGCACCCGAGCCGACCTTCCAGAGCCTGAGCAGCCACTCCTCCTCCTCATCTTCAGTGACGTCACGAACCGTGACACTGCAGAGAGGGGTGTGAGCAGGGACAGCGTCTTCCTCTCCCTCCCGTGCCAGCCGCTGGGTCCACCTGGCGTGGGCGTGGCCACCTTCCCGCCGCCAGCCCCAAGGCGCCCTCCTCACAGGCGCCTGGCGTCCGCCCACCCCAGAGGGGAGGCAGGTGCTGGGAAGACGGAGCTGACAACAAACGCCCCCAGGGGGGCGAGGCTGACTCACCATCGCCGGTGCCCCGGGGCTTGGTGGGGTCTTCTGGAGGCGAAAACCGTTTTCCATGTTTCCTCCAAGGCACGCGCAGAAGGTCATCAGGCGTGAGGGGGCCCGCCTCGGTGGGCAAGGGGGATATCATGGCCAAGTAGGCGATCAGCTGCCTGAGCAGAGCCCGCTTCTGGACCCCGCCGCCCCCTTCGGGGCTGAGCTCACCCGGCTGGAGCCGGCTGAGGGTCTGCAGAGGGCGGCCCATGGGGTGGCTGGTCTGGGAGGCAGGGGCGTAGGTCAGAGCGGACGTTTGGGGCACGTAGGTCAGCACGCTGTCGGCCGGGGCGCCCTCGCCCTGCAGGGGCGGGAGAGAAAACAGCAGCAGTTGAGTCTCAGGCGTCAGCCACGCACCAGAATGGCCCTGGGCTGGGATTCTCAAGGCGCTAAACAGCACCAGGCCCTGGATGCGCCCACAGCGCATGATCAGGGACCAAATTCCTATCCACGTTGGTCATGACACTGGTCATTGATAACAGCTTTACTGAGGTGATTCACACATCAGGAATTCACCCAACTCAGCTGTTTTGAGTGTAGCCACAGAGCTGGGCAAATGCCACGCACTATTCCACCGTGACCTGGTCAGAGAACATCTTAGTCACCCCGAACGAAAACCTGCACCCCGACTCCTCCCACTCCCAGCCCCGGCCATCGCTTTCTCCTTCCTCTCCTTCCATCCCTGGGGCTCTGCCGGCTCCAGGTGCTGCGCGGACCGGACTCACCACGGACCGGACCCACCACGGACCGGACCCACCACGGACCGGACCCACCACGGACGGGACCCACCACGGACGGGACCCACCACGGAGGCCTGTGTGTCTGGCTTCTCTCACGCAGCGTCGTTTTCGGGGTGCACCCCGCTGCGTGTCGGCCGCGTTCTCTCTCGCAGCTGAACACTAACCGGGAGGAATGCAGCGCCTTGTGCTTCTTCGTTCACCAGCTGCCGGACGTGGGGCTGTTCCCACTTTGGAGCCCATCTGCATGCAGCTGCGGGCGGCCGGGGGCCGGTCCGGGGCCTGTCTCTGTCCTCCCCCGGCTCCCGCACGGCTGCGCACTCACACGCCCAGCAGCGGGCTCCAGGCCCCCTCAGCTGCTTGTGCTGCTCCGTCCTGGGTTTCATTCTCACCAGCCCAGCGTTAGGAAGTGGGCGGACTGGGTATCACATCATGCTCATGTCGGACTGGGTATCACGGCCGCTTCAATGGCACATTCTACCAGGGAAGTGCCGGCGCCTGGCTGATAACCACACACAATGTCGCGCCACGCCTGGGCAGCACGGTCTCTCCCGGGGCCGCCAAGCCTCCTCCTCGGTTCATGGCTTCCCGGGGATGTCAGCACCCTCGGCGGCTGCCACACTGTGGGTGGGCCCGGGCACGTGTTACAACCTTGCCCGTTGACATTCCCTGCACGTGCCTCCTGGGCCGTGGGGAATGCTGAGTCCCTGGGCACGGCCTTGGGTCCAGCTCACACCGCCACGGGGTGGGAGACGAGAGGCTCAGCCTGCCTGGCCTGGCTGTTTCCAGAAGCTTCAGAACAGGCTCGGCGCCGGTGGTGTGAGCTGAGGCCAGGACACGGTGGCTGCGGGCTCGTTTCCTTCTCGCCTTTGAACTCAGGCAAATCACTTGACTCTTTTGAGACTCAATTTTCTCCTGTCAAAGGAGGGCACTGGCCTTTTCTCTGGGACTGTTTTACTTTTTAAATGATGAGATTTTAGCTGCCCTCCAAGTGGTCTGATTTTGTCTAAGTACCAGCGGAAACGAACTGCTTTCCCTTTAGCGAAAGGAAGCGGAGATTCGCGAGGGAGAAACGTGAAGTGTGCTCCGCAGCATCCCCTCCGCGGACACACACATTGGACGCAAGTGTCCTCTTCAGCTCGGCGTCGGCTCCTGTCCTGAAGGCTGTCTCCGCACCCCTGGCCAGGTCACCGCGGGGGCAGCCATCCGGCCCTCCTTAACGCGCCCCAGCATCTCTCCTCCCCCGCCTCCCCGACGTAGCCGACCTGCCGCCTCTGCACGAGGCCTTTAATTAGAGCCAACGAAGTCCTGGCAGAGCACCCACCGGGCTGGACGCAGCCCACGGCGAGTCACCCAGGGCGTGACGGGGTACCCAGCCTACCGGGGGTGTTTGTGCTCTGACCCCCATCAAGGTGAAGAGCGGGAAAGAGGACTTGGCAGGTAGCACAAGCCCGAGGCTGTGGGACAGGACACAGCGGTCCTCACACCAGGCTCCCAGCGAACGGCGCCGGCAGGGCAGCGTCCTCAGGAGCGGTGGCCTTGGTGAGCGTGCCTGCCTGTGCCCAGGCCTGGGAGTGGGAGTGGACGGTGAGACGGGAGGGTGCTCATGGCCGCTTCCTCCCGGTGGCTCTGTCCCGAAGGAGAAGAGCACACAGAGCGGGTGTGGGGCAGGGCAGCCCCGGTGAGTCTCGGCCTGAGGCTGCACGGCCAGTGGCCTTGGCTCTGGGAAGGCGTTTAACACCTCCGTCGCCTGTGACGCGGGGGTCCCTCAGAAGTGCTGGTGGCTACGACCACTGTCGCTGGTGCTTTTACTTCACCAGCTCGCATTTCCTTTTCTTTAAAGCGGCAGCAAGTCCCCAGCCCGGCCGAGGACGACCCGTCCACTGCACTCTCACCGCTTTCAGCTGAGTTTAACCTTCCAGGACCCACGTTCAACCCCGGAAAATGGTTAAAGCCTCAATTCAACAAACCCGTGGTGCTGGGTTTCCCAAAGCAGCAGTGAGTCATTTGTAAGGCTGCATTTGCCCAAATATGGAAACTAGAAACCTAACAGCATGAACATCAGCCAGCTGTCCACACGTGGCACGGCCGCTTCCAAAACATTAACGCCTCACGCGGTGTGCCAGTGGAACCCAGTGGGGCGCCGTGACGTGGTCCCCTGAGTGCGAGCATCTGAGAACAGCCCCCGAAGTGCCCTGATGACCCACGAAGACGGAAATGCTTTGGGCACATTCCGAAGCCACGGCAATCCCACAGCCCCGCCGCATGCGCTGAGTAAGTGCCAGCAGGGTGGGAGGCTATTCAGACCAGGCCCATCTGCCAGCACAGCTCTGACTGGCACCCCTGGAGACCTCTCTGAGCTTCACCTTTACCACCTACACAACTTGGAAAATAATTTCTTTTCCTGTAGCAGCTGTGAGGATTAGAGAGAGTAAAGGTACAAGTCCCCAGTTAGCACACACCTCAGAGCAGGTGTGCTTTACCATCATCCAGCATCATGACCTCTATCATCCCCACCATCATCACCATCACCATCACCATCATCATCATCATCACCACCATCACTACCACCACCATCACCACCATCATCATCATCCCCACCATCATCACCACCATCATCACCATCATCATCCCCACCATCATCACCACCATCATCACCATCATCATCCCCACCATCACCATCATCATCACCATCATCACCACCACCACCATCACCACCACCATCACCACCATCATCATCACCACCATCACCACCATCATCATCACCACCATCAGCACCATCATCACCACCATCATCACCATCACCATCACCACCATCAACATTATCACCACCATCAACATCACCATCATCATCATCACCACCATCAACATCATCATCATCATCATCACCACCATCAACATCACCATCATCATCATCACCACCATCACCACCATCAACATCATCACCACCATCAGCATCACTATCTTCACCATCACCATCACCACCATCAGCAGCATCACGAACACTACTGCTACTGTGTGACAAGTTCTGGATTATATTCAATGAGGGAAGAACAACTCAAACATGGACCTGTCTTTAAACAGCTTGCAGACTGAAATGCAAGTTAAGTCATAGACATTAGTAGGTATAACTGGAAGTATATTATTAAAGAGGTTCCTGGGAAGGAAGTGGTTAATTCAGCTGGGGAATCAGGGTGGCTTCCTGCAGCCATGTGACACACATCCTAGACTACAACCTGCACTGCATCCCCTACCTCCCAACCAGCAGAACACTCATTGAGGTGGACCCCCTTGCTCCCAGATTCCCCTGGGCCAGGGTCCCAGAGCTGAGGGTCAGGCCTCCCTCCTCTCCTGCATGTCACCGCCCAGCCCCAGGTGCACAATTACGGACAGAGACTGCCAGGGAGGCCTGGAGGCCGGCAGCTCAGTGCCAGCAAACACTGAGTGGATGAGACGTTTGCCTGTACCCTGGGCCCTCATGCTCCTCAGATGCTCTCTAGTGTCAAGGATCCAAAACAAACCGGGAACCCAGACTGAGCCATCTTTTGACCACACAGCAAACCTTTTCTCCAATTTGCCTCATAGCCTGGAGGCAGTGCTGACAAGCACGCTGATCAAGAGGTGCTTGTGGCTGGCATGACAGAGCACATGGAGTGGGCTGTTCACAGGCGTCCTAATGAGCTGGCCCGGGATGGCCCTGGACAACAGTGAGAGTTGGGAGCTGGTGGAGAACTCAGAAACCCCTGCCTCCGGCTCATCACTGGAGTGTCAATGTTACTTCACCATGGCGTCCTGTACTCGGGCCATGGGGCAACTCTGGCAACTCTCTTTCTCTCTCTCTCGCTCTCTCTCTCTCTCTCTCCCCCCCTCCCCCGTGTGTGTGTGTGTCTCTCTCTCTGTCTCTGCCCCTGTCTCTCTGTCTCTCTCTGACTTTCTCCCTCTCCACCCACTTCTCTCTCCCTTTCAACACAGTGACAAGGTTGTCAGTGCTTAATGGTGCTGAGGCTCTAGGTGCCCGCCCATGTGCAGGGGTGAGGACTGGAGGTATCACTCTTGCTGACAGCGCCATCATCAGGACAAAAGGAATGCCCGCTTCAGAGCCTCATGCTGGTCCCGCTCTGCAAGGCGGCCGTGCCCTCTGCAGCCGAGACTCGGAGCTCTCCCAGGGGGGAGGTCAGTCCCCAGACAGCTCGGAGAGTCCCTGATGCCTGCGGCGGAAGGGGTTGAGTTCTAGGCCACAGGACCGATGAATTTTGAGAAATGTGACCGTCATATGTGGCGGGTATTAGACCATGGCCTTCTGCACAGGACACTGCATCACGCAGCCTGGGGTTGCTCTGAGGAGACGCCACGAGGGGAACGGCTGTTTCCCCCCCCCCCCCCCCCCCCGCACCACCTCCCACCCCCCCGCACCACCTCCCACCCCCCCACACCACCTCCCCCCTCACCCACACTTGCCCTGATTTGCGCGTCCTCGCCGGAAGCTGCACCTGCAGCCTCGGACCCAGCCAGGGAGCAAAGGGAATGGTCGGAGCAGAGAGTTGTGTCCATCTGTCTGCACCTCGGGCTGGCGAGGTCCCAGCGAGGCCAGGCTTACGCTGCCGGGCCAGGCTGGGCTTCTGCTCTGCCTGTTCGCATCCTCGTTGACCCTGAAGCCTGCCTGCGGTGTGGACACACACTCCCCACTTCGGTGCGGAGGCCCGAGGCCCCACAGGCAGGCTGCAGAGCAGGCGCAGCCCCTGGCGTGTGCTCCGGGCTGTGCCACGGGGACTGTCTGCCTGGAAAACAGCACAAACCGTGCTCGGCTGAGCTTGGAGGCGGGGACGCGGCGATCTTGCTTTGGGCTTAAAAATAAACATGAACACACTGGACGGGAGGCTCCATTTCCGACGTCAGCTCGGCCCCAGTGGTGGGTTTGTGTCGAACATTCCACGCCGTCTCTCGTCTCCGCCCTCAGCATCTTGTTCTGAAAGGTGCGGTCACTGACCTGAGGGCCATCTCATCCCTGAGCCCTCAGGAGCTGGTTCTGCTCTCATGGCCCGTGTCCACACTCCCCCGCTCCCGCGCTACCTCCGCTCTGCACAGCGTCCACTCGCTCACGCGGGTCCTCACCGCCCCTCAGTCCTGCAGCCTATTTGTCTTCATCATTAACGTGGCCTTTCCTGTCGTCGCAACACGAGTCACACCTGGGTTTCCTTCTGTTGCCTCTTTCCTCTCTCGACCATGAGACCCATCTTCTTTCTTCTCCCTTCCCTTCCCCAAAGTCTGACCGGAGGCTGACATTTTGTGTAAAAGAGCAACAGAGAACGAAGGGAATACTGTTTACCACGAACAACACACAGCCTTGCTCTGCCGGTCTGCTGACGTGGGCGCTGACGTGGGCGCTGACGTGGGCGCGGAGGCCGCGCGATCTGTGGTGAGGTGGCGCTGACTGTGGCCGAGTCTCCCGGCTGCAGTTGGTTGAGGGCAGGATCAGGGCCGTTTCTTCACGGGCTGGGCTCTGGGCTCTGAGGGTCCCGGTGCTTTGCAGGGGCTGCGGTGTCTGGCCCCTGCGGGCTCTCTGACCACAGAGCGATGCCAAGCTGTCTCCCGTCCTGCAGCCTCCACGACAGATCTTCCTCCTCGTGCGGCCTGTCCCAGGCCTCCGAGGTGCTGGGGCCGCTTGGCACACCCGGTAGCTCCTGGGAGTGTCTCCCACCCCCCCCCCCCGCCCCCTGAAAGGGCCTAGCGCAGGTTCCCGCTGACACAAAGCGAGCTTCTCCCTGGGGCCAGCGCGGTGCCCAGACCCAGCACCTATATGGCGCCCACGGAGGGCAGGGTGCGGGAGGAGAGGTTTCAGACGGGGACCACAGGGTCTCCCCGGGACAGGCCTGGGCGCTGGGCAGGGGGTCCCCTGGCCACCCAATCCCAGCCAAATTCAGTTCCCGTGTCCTTCCTGCAGGGGAGCGTCCACTGCCGTCCCGCCCCTCCCCCGCGGTGGACACGACACTCCGGCTGCCCTGGCGTCCTGCTGCGTGATCGACGGGGGCTTCCTAGGGCTGTGGCCTGTCCCATGGGGACACCCTGGGGACCTCATCCCTCAGGCTCGGCATCGAGGGGCGCAGGCAGCCACTGCTGGACTTGGGGACCCCAGGGGCCCTCTGTGCATGCACCCCTCCCCTCACACACCACCCACTGCCTGGACAGACACATGAGAAACCAGGAGACGCGGCTGAGGACTAGGAGGTGCTCCTTGCGAACCGCGGCCTTAACTGACTGGGTGGTGGGCACACATGTACAGGCCACGTACCATGGAAACATACACTCGAAACCTAGTGATCCCATTAACCAGTATCACCCAATACGTTTTTAAATCTCAAAGAAAAAGAATTCCCCCTCCCCATCCCCCAGGTGACACCCAGCCCAGAACCCAGAGCTGTGACATCACCTGGGCTGCCCGCCCGCCCTGCTGCATCCTGGGTAGCAGATCCCGGGCCACAGCCTGGGGCAGGGCCTCCAGGGACAGCAGTGAGCGCTCCAGGGCCGTGGCCAGCACGCGGTCGCCCTGCACACCAGGCTTCCTCTCGTCCTTGGCTCTCAGCTTCCAGCTCCTGAAAAGAAAAAAAAAGAATGCCCTGAGCCGCCACCTGCGAGGGGTCCGTCAGCCACCGGGCCCGGCTGGACCTGCTGCCAGGCCACAGGCCTGTGGGTCCGCGGGGGAGTCGCTGCCCGGCTGCCCCGCCCTGTGCCCGAGCGTCAGCACAGCCTCAGGTCGGCCTGAAAGCACTGCCCAGCCCCGCCCGTCTCTGTTCCCAGTGCACCCACCAGGGCCGGCTCCCGACTCCGCCCCCCGGACCTTGGGGAAAAGCACACAGACGTATTGCTAGAAACGCCAACCATGTGCTGTCTCCCTGGTCATTCACATCTCAGCTCGAAGATGCCTCCCCGCCACCCGGTCTGAGGGTGTCCCAGTCACGGCTTATTAGAGCCTCTAATTCTTTAGCATCTGTGATGAGCTGGCAGGACCTGCCTTCCGTACAGTGCACTTTCTATTGCTACAGCCCTCCGTTCGCATGCAGGCTGCCGAGAGAAGGGACCCCATTTTTCTGTATTTTCCATGTGTGGCTCTAACCCCCGAGTGTACAACAGAGCCCAGCTCCCCATAGGTAGTGAAAAAATATGTGTTGACTGAATAAATGAGCTTAATTCATCCATGATATTCTGGGTTCCCGTAGAGTGACCTCAGCCGCCAGGACTTCAAATTAGCAGCCTGTTAAATGGCACTTCTTCTGGGGCTGGACACATGTCCCGGGAAACCTACACCCCCGAGGACAGAGCGCGGCTGGAACAGAACCGGTGGCTCAGGGGAAGTGAGCAGTGCATGCTGTGGAAATAAAACTTTTAAGGAAATAAAATTTTTTAATTCTATAAAAACAACCGCAGATGCCGTTTGCGCAGAAGGAACTGGGTGTGTATCTCTGCCAACGACCCAGCCGCACGCGGTGCCTCCCAGCACGGTGCCCCAGGCTGCCGTGGTTGCAGAATAACAACGAGTGATGCTCCTGACATTTGCACAGCCACACGGAGGGCTTGCACACTAAATGCACTTGGTCTTCATGTCAGCAAATACTGGGTTTCAAAACGTGTCATTTGCATCATCTCCCAGAAGTACCACTGCTGAACGGAAATCCGATGCCCAGGACACACTCATGATGTCAGCATGGGGCCCAGGGAGGGCGGCCAGGGGGAGGGGCCCTAGGGGAAGGGGGCTCAGGGGGAGGGGCCTCAGAGGGAGGGGCTCAGGGGGAGGGGGCCCAGAGGGGGCTCTGGGGAAGGGGGCTCAGGGAGAGGGGAACCCAGGGGGAGAGGGTTCTGGGGGAGGGGGTTCTGGGGGAGGGGGCCTCAGAGGGAGGGGGCTCAGGGGGAAGGGTTCCAGGGGGAGGGGGCCCAGGGGGAGGGGTCCCCAGGGGTTGGGGGCTCAGGGGGAGGAGGCCCAGAGGGGGGCTCTGGGGGAAGGGGCTCAGGGGGAGGGGGCTCAGGGAGAGGGGACCCAGGGGGAGGGGACCCAGAGGGAGGGGGCCCAGGGGGAGAGGGCCCCAGGGGGAGGGGGCCCTGGGAAAGAGGTCCCAGTGTGAGGGGCCCTGGGGGAGGGATCCCAGGGGAGAGGACCCAGGGGGAGGCGCCCCAGGAGGAGGGCGCGTGTTCCTGATTTCCTTTCATTTCGTCCCATCCTTTCTCTGCCGGGTGAGTATTTGGCTTTTAAGTAATAATTTGATTTTCACTTGTACTTAAAGAATACCAATGTGACAAAGTTTTATGCTAATTCCAGAAGCTGAGGTGTTTGATGCGGAAGCTCCTGCACAGGATGGACTTGGGAAAGGCGAGAATGCAGGAACGGGAGGCAAGACTTCGGGGAGCAGGGGCAGCCGGTCCCCCCGAGAAGGCGTGGGTGGACTCCCCGTCCAGCCCTGGGCAGTCTGGGCCCCAGAGCCGTGTGGGTGGCTGGGTCTGTGAGGCTGGCGCCTTCATACCCCAGCATCCCAGGGCCTGTCCAGAGAGCCCGGCGTGGGCGCTGTGGGTCACCTCCGAAGAGGCACCAGCCCCGGGACGGTCAGGCCCGAGGTCCTGGCTGGGCTGCAGGAGCCCGTTCACCTCTCCTGGGCCGCCCCCTCCAGCTTGTCTTCCAAGAGGTGCCCGAGCCCCAGCCTGGGTGTGTCCCATCCGGATGCCCCAGCAGCCTCAGCAGAAGGCACCTCAACCCCGTGTCACAGTCAGGAGGCCCGGCCTGATAAAACGGGGATGCCAGCTCTGGGTGTCCCCGAAACTGGGTTGCTTCCTGGTCTGGAATCTGGACTCAGGACGGGGGTCATGGGACGGCAATGCGCACCTGGTTGCAGCCAACCTGCCGCCTGCTCACCACGCCGCCCCAGGGCCACGGCGTCAGCCACGCACCGAGGGTGCGGGGTTCAGCGTCACCGAGGGCAGAGCTGTGCCATGGAGACTCTTCACCGCGTTTAGGAGAGGTTTGGCCGTGACCATAGTGTGAGACCCACACCTGTGCGTCTATATGTGTCTCTGTGTCTGTGTGTCTCTGTGTATGTATGTGTGTCTGTTCATTTGTGTGTCTGCATGTTTGTGTCTGTGTATGTATGTCTGTGTGTCTCTGTGTGTATGAGTATTTGTGTATGTGTATGTCTGTGTGCCTATGTGTGACCATGTGTACACGTGTCTATGTGTGTCCATGTGTATAAGTGTGTCTACCTGTGTGTCTATGTACTTATGTGTGTCCATGTGTATGCGTGTATGTTGTGTCCATGTGCGTGTGTCTACATGTGTGTCCATGTGTATGTCTGTGTGTCTATCTGTATGTCCATGTGTCTGTGTGTCTATGTATGTGTCTGTGTTTATCTGTGTGTTTCTGTGTGTCCATGTTTATGTGTATACCTGTGTATGTGTTTGTGTGTATCTGTGTGTGTCTTTGTGCATGTATGTGTCTATGTGTGTATCTCTGTGTGTCTATGTATGTGTCTATGTGTATCGATGTGTCTATGTGTGTATCTGTGTGTGTATACGTGTATGTCTATATCTGTGTCTATGTGTATGTGTGTGTATGTGTATGTGTGTATGCGTATTTGTGTGTGTTCATGTGTATATGTGTCTGTGTCTATGTGTCTGTGTCTATGTGTGTGTGCGTGTCTATCTGTGTGTACCTGTGTGTGTCTGTGTATATATGTGTGTGTCTGTTTTGTAGGTGCTGAGTGAGCTGTCTTACTGCAAACAAAGGACCCATTTGCTGATATCTGTGTCCATGTTTAGTGAGCAGGAAACGTTTCAAGGATTTTTCATGCGAACATGACAGTCTGTTCCTCGCATGGGGTCTTCACTGTGAGGTGGAGTGAGTGCATTGGGTCCAGGTGGATGTGTGACTCGCCATGGGGTCCAACCTAACGTGGCGGAGAGCGGGCTCGGCAGTGTGCTCACGCGGCACGTCCGAGTCCAGAGCAGATCACTGGTGCTGGGTTTGCGGCCGTATGTGCCTCACAGAACTGGGCCTCAGCACAGCTTCATATTTGCGTTTCATGCCTCCATTGATAAAACGGCCTGTTTTATTTCTAATGACTTTTTATGTTCCGTTGGCTCGCTCTTAACAGGCACTAAGTTGTCCAGAGCTTTGCAGTTCTCTGCACCTCGAACCATGGCTACAGGTTCCCTGACCATTTTTAATGGATGGAATTTCATGTCCCGTGTTGTTAGCGTCTAATTTCACTGAAGTCAATTTACTCCTCTGGTACTGTGTCCACTTTTCTCACTAATTGCTAATCAATGCAGACAGAGCCGCTCCCTAAATGTGCCTTTAAATTGTCTTATTCATCTTCCTGAGTTCTCCACGGACTTGCTTGTAACACTGTATCCCACGGTGAGAGTGTCCATCACTGGGCTGAGCAACATTGTAGCCATCAGCTTGCACACCGACTCCAGCCCCCTCCTCTGGCGTGAAGTAGGTCAAAACTTTGTCCGTATCCACCTTCTGCTTCAGGATTAAACCGGCTCACACCTGGGCCTCCACAACACCCTTTCCCACCCTGGGCACTGGCCTCCAGGTGCCCAGAAACATGAGATGCTTTAAGTTCCCCCCGATTACACACAACTTCTGGGCAGAGGCCACGGCGTGTGTCTCAGCCCTTTCCTCACTCCCCGACCTGGGCCCGGTCACGGGGCCCTATCAGCAGTCACACAAACCCGATGCGTGGCGTAACGGCCTCATCACATCCTGCCCTCAGGGGCCTTAGCAAAGGGCCCTCGGGTCCCAGGTCCTCGGCATCCACTCTGCTCCCAGCTCCACTCCCTCCAGAATCAGGCATTGCCAGGTCTCCACGCGGCACCCGATGACTGCGTTCCAAGCCAGCTCTGCGCCCTGGGCCCTGGTTTGGGGCTTGGCCTCCCAGCCCTCAGCTGTCTCGCCTGAGAACCGAGGGCCTCTGCACTGGGCGGCGTAGGCTCACAGGCGTGTGAGCCCAGGCCCGGCGTGCCTGCGGGAGGGAGGCGTGTGAGCCCAGGCCCGGCGTGCCTGCGGGAGGGAGGCGTGTGAGCCCAGGCCCGGCGTGCCTGCGGGAGGGAGGCGTGTGAGCCCAGGCCCGGCGTGCCTGCGGGAGGGAGGCGTGTGAGCCCAGGCCGGGCATGCCTGCGGGAGGGAGGCGTGTGAGCCCAGGCCGGGCATGCCTGCGGGAGGGAGGTGTGTGAGCCCAGGCCGGGCATGCCTGCGGGAGGGAGGCGTGCCTACGGGAGGGAGGCGTGTGAGCCCAGGCCGGGCATGCCTACGGGAGGGAGGTGTGTGAGCCCAGGCCGGGCATGCCTGCGGGAGGGAGGTGTGTGAGCCCAGGCCGGGCATGCCTGCGGGAGGGAGGCGTGCCTACGGGAGGGAGGCGTGTGAGCCCAGGCCAGGCATGCCTACGGGAGGGAGGCGTGTGAGCCCAGGCCGGGCATGCCTACGGGAGGGAGGCGTGTGAGCCCAGGCCGGGCATGCCTGCGGGAGGGAGGCGTGTGAGCCCAGCCCCGGCGTGCCTGCGGGAGGGAGGCGTGTGAGCCCAGGCCGGGCATGCCTGCGGGAGGGAGGTGTGTGAGCCCAGGCCGGGCATGCCTGCGGGAGGGAGGCGTGCCTACGGGAGGGAGGCGTGTGAGCCCAGGCCGGGCATGCCTGCGGGAGGGAGGTGTGTGAGCCCAGGCCGGGCATGCCTGCGGGAGGGAGGCGTGTGAGCCCAGGCCGGTGGCCCATGCCGGGCATGCCTACGGGAGGGAGGTGTGTGAGCCCAGGCCGGGCATGCCTGCGGGAGGGAGGCGTGTGAGCCCAGGCCGGGCATGCCTGCGGGAGGGAGGTGTGTGAGCCCAGCCCCGGTGTGCCTGCGGGAGGGAGGTGTGTGAGCCCAGGCCGGGCATGCCTGCGGGAGGGAGGTGTGTGAGCCCAGCCCCGGTGTGCCTACGGGAGGGAGGACCTGTGAGCCCAGGCCGGGCATGCCTGCGGGAGGGAGGCGTGTGAGCCCAGGCCGGGTGTGCCTGTGGAAGGGAGGCGGCGGCAGGGCACTGCGGGTGTGGTTGCCCCTCTCCTCACTCAGCGCGTGAGGGGCTGTTCGTGCTCCTTCCTTCCTTCCCTCCACAGACACCGGCTGACGCGGGCCAGCAGGTGCCGGGAGGCTGCCCAGGAGGGTCGGGGGAGCGTGGAGAAGGCGGACCGGGAACAAGCTCCTCATCGCAGCTCCACGCTCTGTCCACCCTCATGGCCGGGCTCAGAGGAGGCGGCTCCCTCCACTGACAGGGACATGGCCGCCCCCCGAGGAGCCTGAAAGCTGGGCCCGCTGCAGACAGAGCTGAGAGTGAGACAGAGTCACAGACGCAGTGAGGACCGTCCACCAGCCACAGTCCACAGAGGCCCACGGCTGGGTGCAGGACCCGTGAGAGCAGCCGCGACACCGTGCCCAGTGCTGCATGTCCGGGGGGTGCATGTCCGGCGGGGGGGTGCTGCATGTCCGGGGGCTGTATGTCCGGGGGGGATGCTGCATGTCCCGGGGGGTGCTGAATGTCCGGGGGGTGCTGTATGTCCGGGGGGTGCATGTCCGGGGGTGCTGTATGTCCGGGGGGGGCTGCATGTCCAGGGGGGGATGCTGCATGTCTTGGGGGGGTGCTGCATGTATGGGGGGGGCTGCATGTCCAGGGGGGGTGCTGCATGTCTGGGGGGGGTGCTGTATGTCCGGGGGTGCTGTATGTCCGGGGGGGGGGGGTGCTGTATGTCCGGGGGGTGGCTGCATGTCCAGGGGGTGCTGAATGTCGGGAGGTGCTGTATGTCCGGGGGGGTGCATATCCGGGGGTGCTGTATGTCCGGGGGGGGCTGCATGTCCGGGGGGGGTGCTGCATGTCCGGGGCGGTCTGTATGCCCAGGGGGTGCATGTCCCGGGGGTGCTGTATGTCCGGGGGGGCTGCATGTCTGGGGGGTGCATGTCCGGGGGGTGCTGCATGTCCTGGGGTGGGCTGTATGTACGGGGGGTGCTGCATGTCCTGGGGGGGGCTGTATGTCCGGGGGGTGCATGTCCGGGGGGTGCTGCATGTCCTGGGGGGGCTGTATGTCCGGGGGGTGCATGTCCAGGGGGTGCTGCATGTCCTGGGGGGGCTGTATGTCCGGGGGGTGCATGTCGGGGGGGGTGCTGCATGTCCTGGGGGGGCTGTATGTCCCGGGGGGGTGCATGTCCGGGGGGTGCTGCATGTCCAGGGGGGTGCATGTCCGGGGGTGCTGTATGTCCGGGGGGTGCATGTCCGGGGGGGTGCTGCATGTCCGGGGGTGCTGTATGTTTGGGGGGGTGCTGTATGTCCGGGGGGGTGCTGCATGTCCTGGGGGGGCTGTATGTCCGGGGGGTGCATGTCCGGGGGGTGCTGCATGTCCAGGGGTGCTGCATGTCCGGGGGGTGCATGTCCGGGGGTGCTGTATGTCCGGGGGGTGCATGTCCGGGGGTGCTGCATGTCCGGGGGTGCTGTATGTTTGGGGGGGTGCTGTATGTCCGGGGGGGGTGCTGCATGTCCGGGGGTGCTGTATGTCCGGGGGGGGCTGCTGCATGTCCCCGGGGCCCAGGGCAGAGCCCCGTGGAAGGGGAGCCGGACGGAGACCCCGCGTGGCAACGCCGCAGCTGCCGGGAGGGCGCGGCCCGGCCTCGGGGCTGGGGGCAGGACGCGGGCGGACACAGCGGATGTCAGCAACGGAAGGAAATGCACGGAGACCGTTTTTGTCTGAGAAGTGTCAGTAAGTCCAAGTATAAATAAGGATATTTTGGTTTTGAGTCATGTAATAAAAATACGTATTTCTGTGTAATTATGTCTGTAAACTGTATATGAAAACCTCTCCTCGGCAGAGTGGATGCTGTAGCTGCTTGAAGCACCTATTGAAACAGCAAAAACATGGCACCAACTAAGCCACAAGAAAACCGCCCCGTCTCTGGAGGGGAAGAACAGACCGGCCACGTTCTCTGACTGGAGGCAGTAAGAGACACTACTTTAAAGTTTCAAAACAACGTACAATGTTTTTAAAACGCAAGCACTTCTTGTTCCCACAGGCAAAAATGTCGAGCGCAGATAATTCTAAACAAGAGCACACGAGCGAGGGCGCCCCCACTAGGCGGGCAGCCAATGCAGAGACTGAGCGGTAATGAGTGAGTCGGATAAAGGGGCTGCTTTAGACAAGGGGGTAAGTAGGAGCCATTCACAGCCATTGGCAGGAGCAGCGGCCCAGGCCCAGGGCAGCGGAGGGGAGCGAGAACGCCTCGGTTCTCTCCGGAAGCAGGAAGCCGCTGAAGGGCCCAGAGAAAGCGGTTAAAGAGGACGGAGGAGCTCTGCCCCGCACCTGCCGCCCCTCCTCCCCGCACCTGCCACTCCTCCCCGCACCTGCCACCCCTCCTCCCCGCACCTGCCGCTCCTCCCTTCCACTCTTCCCCGAACCTGCCGCCCCTCCTCCCCAAACCCGCCGCCCCTCCTCCCCGCACCTGCCGTCCCTCTTCCCCGCACCTGCCCCTCCTCCCCGCACCTGCCACTCCTCCCCTCACCTGCCGCCCCTCCTCCCCACACCTGCCGCCCCTCCTCCCCACACCTGCCGCCCCTCCTCCCCGCACCTGCCGCCCCTCCTCCCCACACCTGCCGCTCCTCCTCCCCACACCTGCCACTCCTCCCCACACCTGCCGCTCCTCCTCCCCGCCACTGCTCCCCATGCAGCCATGAGGAGGGGACAGTCTCTGCAAAGGGCCAGCGCCCACAGCTCGCCCGGCAGGCAGCGAGGACGGCGCCTGTGCTTCTGAAGGACTCCGGAGACGATGGAGCCGTGGGTCACCCACAGAGCAATCCGGCGAGAACAGCAGGGAGCCACCGCCTCGCCACTGAGGCGTGATGGGCAGAGGTTTCACGAAAAGAGGAAAACGTATCTCTTTGTGCCGCGATCCCCTCACCTTGATGCCCGGCTGGGGACGGAGCCAAGGGCGAGGCCGGGACGGTTCCTCCAAACCACGGACCGCCGTCGCCTGGGCCAGGCCCGGAGAGAAACACGTGCCCGGGACGGGAATGGAGCGGGTTCAGCGCCCACAGGACTCAGAGCAGGCAGGCTTCGGCGCAGACCCTGAGCACCGGCAGCCAGGGGAGGGCACTGAGCCGCCCTTCCCTGGGCCCAGGGACCAGTGGCGCTGCCCGCAGGGCGGGCGGGAGGGTAGAGAGGACCAGCCAGGGCTCCTGTGACCACGCAGGGCGGGGGCGGGGGTGGAGGGGACCGGCCAGGGCGCCCCCAAGGGCCTCTGCTTTGGAGCTGGATGAGGGGCTTTTTAGGCTCAACCGCTCAAGGAAAGAATTAGAAACGCAGCCGAGGGCCGAGCCCGCACCCGCTCGCGGCTGTCCTCAGTGCTGCCCACGACACAGACAGAAAGCACTTCTGTGAGACGTGACAAGCTGCAGTGAGGAGCCCTGGCTATAAAGACTCTATTTGGAGAGAAGCAAAACCGACGTGGACCGGAAATACCTCTCCATGGGGAAAGATCAGGAAAGCAGAGAAGAAAATCGCAAATCCTAATGCGTATATAAATTTTAAGTTTACCTTTATTGTTGAAAACATTAAGCTATCCCCTGAATTAAAATCTATAGTCTCACTGGGAGTGAAAACATAACTGAGCACCTTTACACAGTACAATTGGTGTGGGCATGGCCCCAGCGCTGCTGGCGTGCGCGGCGCCCTGGCGGGCGGCTGCTTCTCCCTGGAAGCGCCTGCGGTGCTGACGGCCCTGGTCCCCCTCGCGGTCCTTTCCCGGCCGCCGCGCCTCTGGCCCGGAGCGGCTGCGGCTGGACTCCGGCTTGGGCCCTGCTCCTGCAGCCCGTCCTGCCTCCGGGGAGTGGAGGTTTCTGGGGCACACGCTGCGCAGGGGAGTCTCCAGGAAGAAGGAAGGAGAGTGGTTGGCGCTTAAATGCCCAGGAGTGACGTACAGGCCAGTGTCACGCCTGCCAGTGCGCTCAGTGGGCGGAGCATCGCTCCCCACACGGCAGGGCTGTGGGTTTCATTCCCGGCCAAGGGCACGGACCTGCAGGTTTGACACCAGCACAAGTCGGGCGCCAGAGGGAGGCCACCACTTGGTGTGCGTGTGTGTCTCCCCCACTCCCTCCCTTCCACTCTCCAACAATCAACGGAAAAAACATCCTCAGCTGAGGACTAACTAACTCACTACTAACGATTAGCGCAAGGGTTTGAGCTCAGTCAGGACAGCCTGACTTAGTTTTATTTTGTGGTGTTTTTAATGGAAAAGTCTTACGGAAATGCGAGACGTTCTGTGTGGCCCCGAGCAGCACATCTGCATGTCCACGTTCTGTACGGGATTCACACTCACCCCCGGGGACTTGGAAATGGACGTCACGGGTGGCGTGGGCTACCTCACCCGTCAGACGGACATGCACACACTCCCCGTTACCCACGCTCGTCTAATGGAGGGTAGTCTCTCCAGAAAACAGCCTCTCCTCAAGGTCTTTAGCGAAGGTCCTTCCCATGTTCGCCAAAGGGAAGGGCACGAACGGGAGCTCAGCGAGGAGAGCCAGCCTCCCTGAGGCCACAGTTGGCCTCAGTCCTCAACCCACTGCATCTAACCCCTCCCAGCATCTCACCCCTCCCTGTATCTCACCCCCTCCCAGCATCTCACCCCTCCCTGCATCTCACCCCCTCCCTTCATCCCACCCCCTCCCTGCATCTCACCCCCTCCCAGCATCTCACCCCTCCCTGTATCTCACCCCTCCCAGCATCTCACCCCTCCCTGCATCTCACCCCCTCCCTTCATCCCACCCCCTCCCTGCATCTCACCCCCTCCCTGCATCTCACCCCTCCCAGCATCTCACCCCTCCCTTCATCTCACCCCCTCCCTTCATCCCACCCCCTCCCTGCATCTCACCCCCTCCCAGCATCTCACCTCCTCCCAGCATCTCACCCCTCCCTGCATCTCATACCCCTCCCTGCATCTCACCCCTCCCTGCATCCCAGCCCCCTCCCTGCATCTCACCCCTCCCTGCATCCCAGCCCCCTTCCTGCATCTCACCTCTCCCTGCATCTCACCCCCTCCCTGCATCTCACCCCCTCCCAGCATCTCACCCCTCCCTGCATCTCACCCCCTCCCAGCATCTCACCCCTCCCTGCATCTCACCCCCTCCCTGCATCTCACCCCCTCCCAGCATCTCACCCCTCCCTGCATCTCACCCCCTCCCTGCATCTCACCCCCTCCCAGCATCTCACTCCTCCCTGCATCTCACCCCCTCCCTGTATCTCACCCCCTCCCAGCATCTCAGCCCCTCCCTGTATCTCACCCCCTCCCAGCATCTCAGCCCCTCCCTGTATCTCACCCCCTCCCTGCATCTCACCCCCTCCCTGCATCCGAGCCCCCTCCCTGTATCTCACCCCCTCCCTGCATCTCACCCCCTCCCAGCATCTCAGCCCCTCCCTGCATCCCAGCCCCCTCCCTGCATCTCATCCCCTCCCTGCATCCCAGCCCCTCCCTGGGCTCAGCTCCAGATGAGGGGAGACCTCCACAGTCAGCTGGCAGTGAGCAGAGGGTGGAGTAAATATGCACTCAGTCTAGTGACTGTTTGGAGAATGGGAAGACTGGTCTGGCGATTCTGCTCTTTGTACTAAGGGGAACTCACTGGTTTCTGAGCAATGAGAACCCTGGACTTCTCTGCTGTGAACCAGGGTTCATTCTGGAGATGAGGGCTTTCCCAAAGGTCCTGGGCCGGGGGCCTTGGCTGGTCCTTGGGGGGGAAAGGCCCCTTGTAGTGGGTCACCTGCACCCCCTCCTCCCGTGGGCTAGGACACAGTGAGAAAAGGAGCACCCCTCCCCCTCATAGACGCCCCAACTTTCAGGAAACTCTGCACCAGGGAGACTGACGGTGCTCCGTGCTGCGTTAAAGAGAAATAGGCTTGACAGGCGCTGGCGGTGGCGTCAGGGCAGAGCCGTCAACCAAGTGGACTCACCTGGCCGGGTGGGCAGCCTCAGGACGCCGCGGGTGGGCTCGGGGGACGTGGGCCAGCGCCTGGGCCAGCGCGCGCTGCGTGTCGCCATCCTGCCACGCGAAGCCTGTGTGGGAGGGAGAGCCACATGTGAACTTGGAAGTGGAGCCAGAGCCCTTGTCCAGTGTCACGAGGGGCCCTGTCCCTGTGCTTCTGTGCGCTCTGCTCCGGGAACTCGGCTTTGCGTTCGGTGGGAGGGAGGGCTGCCCTCTGAGGGTGAGCGAGGCAAACCTGCTGTCAGGTCTGATCAAGTCATTGAATCCACAGCCTCCCTGCGCGCTGGCCTTTAGGCACTTCACAACGGACGGACGTCTCCTTGCGCTTCGACCACATTCCACTTGCGCAGACCATTATCTCTCCCTCTGGACCGTCTCAGGATCCGGACCCGCCCAGAGAATGCTCGGCCCAGAAAAAGCCGCTCGGAGTCCTTTCACACCTCTGGCTCCCACCCCTGGGGGCTGGTGCCATTGGGGCCCGCCCATCTGGTAGCCAGATGACCTAACACATTTATAACGCCGCACCTCCTGTGCTCCTCCTTCAGCGGCCCCAACACTTTCTGCACGGGAGGTGCAGTCACGGCAGGACGGTCACCGCGTGCACAGCTGCCCGCCCGCACCCCGGCGGCTTGGAGCCCGCGCTCGGGGCGAAATGAGGGGCGCTGTGGCTGGGAGAGCAACCACCCTGTGGCTCAGCGGGCTGCCCCCGGGAGCCGGTTACATTATTTGTGCTCAAATGTTATGACAAAGCCTTATTTATAACAAGGGCGACGTGGTGACGACGGCGAAATCCATGTGATTATGTATTAATGACACGCGCTGCAGATCGCATGATAATTATGCCCAAAATTACCAAATAACGCCTGGAATAATTATTATGCAATTTGTACATTTCAGATCTTATGGTAACATATTAGCACTTACAACTACCCCATGCAATTATCCATAATTACCTAATCACTAAATACCATGTAATTACAGAGATATTTTTATGTCCTGTGCAAAAACCCATTGCCACCTTCAGATCCGGACAGCTTCATGCTGTGTGTGTGCGTATGTGGGTGGGGTGTGTGTGCATGCATGTGTAGTGCATTTGTGTATATGTGTGTGCATGTGCGGTGCATGTGTGTGTGCGTCCACATGTGAGTGTGTGATGCAAGGAGGCCCAGTCTTGTTGAGGTCACACATTCCGGCTGGATGGAAGCATGCTCAGGAGACACAGGCTCCTTCACGGACACTCTTTAATACTTGTTTTTAAAAAACGCACCAATGGCAACATTCAAACAGCGGCCCAGCCCAGGCCGAGGTCTGACAGCACTGCCAGGGGAGCTGCCGGGGAAGCGAGCCCTCGCCGCCTGGCGGGCAGCCTGCTCTGGAGCGCCATCAGGGCGCCCGTGAGAGACGAGGCCCCGCAGGCCCCTCCCAGGCCACCGTTACCAGGTTCAGGACTAACATTCTCATCCTTGCAAGTCTGTTCCATCGGCTACAGCAGCTAAAACCGCCGGTGCCAGCCCTGTGCTGTGGCTGAGTGGTCCCGGCCCAGCCCAGGCTCAATGCAGAGCACACGTGTGACATTCGCGTAACACTGAGCACAGCTATACGCACGCCGCTCCCGTGGCTTGAATGTTAACATCTACCTGGAAACAAGAAAACAATTGAGACCCAAATGGAACTCCCAGGAAAAAAATAATTTAAACAACAGAGTTTCACTAACACTCCTTACAAGGAGCACGGAGTGGAGTGGTGCTGATTCCGGGCTGTGAAGAGGGCTCCATCCCTCCGGAGCCGCAGTGGCCGCCCGAGAAGGGCTCTGTGGGCACATGGGAGCCCAGCTCCTCAGTTCTCCGGGGAGCAGGCTATGTACGAACAAGAACCACATGGCCCCAGGGGCTCAGATGCCCCCATGCACCTCTCTCCAGGGCGCACAGGAGCAGATGCCACCCTGGGAGGGCAGGGGCCACCCCCAAGAATTTGCCAAGACGCACTTTTCCTACTCCCCCGCTGAGTGCAGCTGAAGACCCTGGAACGCCTTCACACTGAGGCTGTGAGGGTGGAGAGAAGGCCGGGGACTCAGGACCTTGGGCCCAAGACAGGAAATGGGCAGGGCTGTTGGACTTGCCACCTGATCCCCAGGAACAAGCAGGTGCAGGGCCAACTGTAGTGCCTCTCTCCCCGGCCAGAGGGCAGGAGAGAGAACTGAGCACATTTTACACAAAACAGCTCCACTCCCGCCTGCCCACGTGGCCCAGGGGCCTCTGGTGCCCTTCCCACAGGCGGGAAAGAGGCCCCACCTCCCCGGGCCCTGCCAGGTGGGAACGGCCACCATCACGGTCAGTGGGGACCATGTGGGGAGCAGAAACCCACGTGCCCCTGCCCAGCAGGAAGGTCGAGAGCCGCTCGACCTGTCAGCAGGGGGATAACCCGATGTCTGCCTCCACCTGTCGTAGCAGGAGAGCCCCCCCCCCCCCCCCCCCCCCCCCCCCCGCAGCAGAGCGGTGCCAGGAAAAGCCAGTTAAACCCGGTTCCCTGAGACCCAGGGTCTCGTGATGTCATACAGAAGCCCAGGTTTCAACCGAAAATCACTTGTCATCCTGCGAACCAGAGAGAGCTCAAACTGGGTGGGAAAGGCCCCAGGGACGCCCCGGAGATGACGGAGACCGGGCAGGGCCCAACAAGGACAGCGAAGCAGCCGGCAAAACCCTCTGTCCGTGCACAGGCCCAACTCCCCTGAGACCATGAACAGGAAGCCCAGCAAAGAAACAGAAGACACAAGAGCCGAAGGCACATGTCAGGGGAGTGAGCGGCTCAGCGGGGCCTGTGACTGGAGGGCGTGGGCGGGAGTGGCAGGCTGTGAGCTGCAGGATGAAGACACGGAAAGCACGTGCTCCAACAGAGGGAGAACACGGTCCAGGAGGCTACGGGGCTGCAGCCGAAGGCCCCGACTCCTGCGTCAGCATCCCCGATGGAGAGGAGGGGCGCTCACAGGACGAAGACAGGAAGAAAGGGGTGGTGAACTCTGACCATCTTGGCAAGAGATATAAACCCAGAGATTGCAGAAGCTGACACACCGAACAGGATAAACCCCAATCCCCTCTACTGCAAACTAAACACAAAGAAAACCATCATGGCATCCAGAGGAACACAGCACCTTCCTACTCGGGAAGGATCCCAAGGACACAGGATTCCCCATCAGAAGCTCAGAGGCCACGGGAAATCACGGCGCGCTCCCAGTGTGAGAGAAAAGAGCTGCCCACCAGAATCTTGAGAACCTGCCGATCCAGGGCCCCGGTGAGAGTGTCTTTAAGGAATGACAGCAAATCCAGATGGTCCCGGATAAAGGGGGGAGATGAGAGCTTTGTTTTCAAGCAGACCTGCCCTGAGAGCATCGCTGAGCAAAGGCCTGAGCGTAAGGAGATGGGAGAAGCAGCCTGGAGTGTCAAGAAGGAAGGAGACCATGGGAGACAAAGGAAATACAATCAACTCCGTTCCTCTTGAGTTTCCTAGACTTTGCTTGACCGTGGAAGCAAATGTGGTAGTACTATCTGATGTGCTTCCAGAAATATGCTGAGGAAATAATAAAATCATTGTAATAAATAGTGGGGAGGTGTCCTCGACGGAGGTACGCATCCTATATGCCACTCAAACTAGTAAAATGAAACCACCGGTGAGCTCGTGTATCCATAGTGTAATGTCTAGACCAAGCACTAAAAACGCTAGCGAGAGAGTCACTCAAAAATACTATGCATAGTTCTAGCTGGTTTGGCTCAGTGGATAGAGCATCAGCCTGTGGACTGAAGGGTTTGATTCTGGTCAGGGCTTGATCCCCAGTAGGGGGTGTGCAGGAGGCAGCCAATCAATGTTTATCTCTCATCATTGGTGTTTCTATCTCTCTCTCCCTTTCCTTTCCCCTCTGAAATCAATAAATATATACATAAGCCAAAATGGAATGCCTTTGTGACCTAAAGGAATGCAGGAGGATCAGGGAAAAAAAGAATAGAACAAATACAAAACAAAAAATAACATATGGGAGAGAAACCAAGATGGTGGCATAGGTGAACACCTGAACTTGCTGCCTCACACAACCACTTCAAAACTACAACTAAAAGACAAAACGGGAAGAACCACGGGAAGGCTGGCTGAGTGGAAATTCTACAACTAGAAGGAAAGAGAAAAGCACACTGAGACTCGGAGGAGGGGTAGAAGTAAAGTGCAGAGGTACAGAGGTGCGCACACAGAAAGGGCTGGCAACTGAGTACACGGTTGTCTTTTTCAATCAGGAAGAAGATACAAGCGCCCGACTGCTCTGAACTCCAGTTCCGGGCAAGACTCTGGGGACCCAGACTCGTACGGGGAGAAACTGGACTGTCTGGCATCGGGTGGAACTCGAGGGCGGCTTCTCTCAGAGGTGCTTGCAGCGATCATTGTTCTTGTATGGGGCCGCGGGACACAGAGACACAGGACCTCTTCCAGGCAGGGTTGACGATCAGCCATTGCTGTTTGCTCCACCCTGGTGATTCCCTGAGACCCTGCCCCACCCAACTTACAACCCCACCCAAGCTGTGTGCAGAGGCTTTTGCATATGAATGACCTGGCCCTTTGCAATCTGAAACCTAACTTACTGCAGCTGGGTCAGAGAGTCCCAGAGCCTCCAAAAGAGAACCCAAGGCCCACAGCAGCTTGCATTGCTTCACAGCTGGGCCTCATCTGGGCACCTCCAAACCCCAAACAAAGAGGAGGAATCTGCTGTAGCTCCTGCTGGGTGGCCTCTCTCCTTGGAGATCCAAGAACCAGAGTACCAGTGGTCAGAGAGAGACCATCCAAACTACAACTCTTCAGATCCATAAGGGACACACTCAGGGGGCAGACTCAGTGAACACCAAAGGCCCACTGAAGCAAGTCTTGCCTCATAAGGGTGTCTCCAGCACAGAAGTTCTCCCATCATAGACACAGCTGATCCTCACAGCCAACTGGCCTGGAGGTCAATTCCTCCCAGTGATACCAACAGCAATCAAGGCTTAACTACAACAAGACTGTACACACAGCCCACAAAGGGGTGCACCAAGAGTGTCCACCTCAGGTAATTAGGGAGGCTGAGCCACTGGGCCCTATAAGACACCTAGCACACAAAGCCACTCTATCAACACAGGGAAGAAGCCAAAATATGCAAACAAAGAAACAGGTCACAAATGAAAGAAATGGATGAAAGCAAACTACTGGATATAGAGTTCAAAACCACGGTTATAAGGTTGCTCAAGAATCTTCTAGATATTGCCAAAAAATTTAGTGAGACCCTTGAGGATATGAAAAAGGACCAACTAGAAATTAAGCTTACACTGACTGAAATAAAGAATAATATACAGAGATCCAACAGCAGACTAGAGGATCCCAAGAATCAAGTCAAAGATTTGAAATACAAAGAAGCAAAAAACACCCAACCGGAAAAGCAAAAAGAAAAAAGAATCCAAAAATATGAAGATAGTGTAAGGAGCTACTGGGACAACTTCAAGAGTACCAACATCTGAATTATGGGGGTGCCAGAAGAAGAGAGAGAGCAAGATACTGAAAACCTATTTGAAGAAATAATGACAGAAAACTTCCCCTACCTGGTGAAAGAAATAGACTTACAAGTCCAAGAAGCGCAGAGAACCCCAAACAAAAGGAATCCAAAGAGGACCACACCAAGACACATCATAATTAAAATGCCAAGGGCAAAAGACAAAGAGAGAATCTTACAAGCAGCAAGAGAAAAACAGTTAGTTACCTACAAGGGAGTACCCATATGACTGTCAGCTGCTTTCTCAACAGAAACTACACAGGCCAGAAGGGAGTGGCAAGAATTTTCAAAGTGATGAATAGCAAGAACCTACAACCAAGATTACTCTACCCAGCAAAGCTATCATTCAGAATTGAAGGTCAGACGAAGAGCTTCACAGATAAGAAAAAGCTAAAGGAATTCATCACCACCAAACCAGGATTATATGAAATGCTGAAGGGTATTCTTTAAGAAGAGGAAGAAGAAGAAAAAGGTAAAGACAAAAATTATGAACAACAAAGTGACAACAAATACATATCTATCAACAAGTGAATCTAAAAGTCAAGTGAATAAAAAGTCTGATGAACAGAATAAACTGGTGAATATAATAGAATCAGGGGCATAGAAAGGGAATGGACTGACAATTCTCAGGGAAAGGGGTTTGGGGGGTGTAGGAAGAGACTGGACAAAAATTGTACACCTATGGATGAGGACAGTGGGGCAGAAGGAGTAAGGGCACAGGGAGGGAGGAACCAGGTGAAGGGGAGCTATGCGGGGGGGAGAGGAACAACTGTAATAATCTGAACAATAAATATTTATTAGTAAAAAAAAAATAACATATGAAATTTAAGCCCCATGATATTAAAAAAAATACCTTAAATGTAAATGGGTTAAATATACCCAGAAAGACAGACATTGACTGGGTGGATTAAAAATGCTCAACTGAAGATTTAAAATGGCAGCAGAGTAAGTGGATGCTGCACTGACATGCTTCCAGGACCAAATTGGAATTATAACTAAAATACAGAACAACTTCCTGAATAATCAATGGAGACTCATTGGAGAGAACCCTGATAACTGGGAACAGCAAGTGGAGATGGCTCCCACAGACAGCAGCTGAGTTTCAGAGACATATCTCAGCTGTGGTGGGGGGAGAGCCACTGAGAATTCTGGGACTTAATGCCCAAGCTGGCCTCCCCAGCAGAGAGCACCAGAACTGAGAAAGGTGCCCACATAACATCTGGCTGTGAAAAGCAGCGGGGTTGCTGTCTGCTAGGGAGAGATGGCTGGAAATTAAGGCACCCTCTTAAAGGGCCAATGCACAAAATTCCTTATGGAACCACCCACCTTGTGCTCCAGCAGAGGGAGGGCGGAGTGGACTGGAGCTGTGTGAGCAGAAACCAGGATGGAAGCTTTGGGTTTAGAGCTCAGAAAGCAGACACCCTGGTTTTCTGTGCTGAGTCATTTGCTCACACTATGGAGGCCATCTTCCTCATGCAGACATTAGCTATACAGGTGGCTTTGCCTAGGGCAGTGATGGGCAACCTTTTGAGCTTGGTGTGTCAAACTTCGCCAAAAAACTGAGCATAACTCGGTTAGTGTGTCACTTTGAGGGAAAAACATTATTTCGCAAATGTTTCATCCTCAGGAGCAGCAAATGTTTCATCCTTGGCACACGGCCGCCCCAGCAGCCGTGTGTCATCAGAAATGGCTACGCGTGTCAGTGCTGACACGCGTATCATAGGTTCGCCATCACTGGCCTAGGGGAAAGATAGTTGACCCACCCTATTGGAAAACACCTTCCCTGTGGTGTGAGTTTCTGAGGCCCAATAAGAGACTGAGAAAAACAATTAGCCTCCAGGCAGAAGCAATTGCCCCACCCTGTTGAACAAAACTCTCACCACACCTGTGGACAATTGCCTGAGGGTAATTCAAGGCATAATCCTATCTCTGGAGGCTTTGAGGGATTTCCTGATCTAATTAGTAAGAAATAGTGTTTATTGCACTGTCCTGCACTAGAGATTGAAAGGCATAGCAGATCAACCTACCACACAGTCATAAACCCAAACATTGCAGCCAAAATGAGGAGACAAAGAAACAACCCCCAAATTAAAGAACAAGAGAATTCTTCAGAAGAAGAAAGAAATGAAATGGAGATTAGAATTTTATCAGATATAGAGTTTAGAATAATGAGGTAAAGATGCTCAACAACATGAGAAAAGATATAGCAACCACGAAAACAGAAATAAATGACATAGCACAAATAAAGAACACATTGGAAGGAATACTCAGCTGATGAGCGGAAGCTGAGGATTGAATCAGTGAATTAGAAGACAGGGTTGAAAAAAATCACTCAATCAGAGAATCAAAGAAAAAACAATTAAAAATACAGGAGGACAGTGAAAGAGAGCTGTGGGATGACATGAAATGTAACAATATTAGAATAGCAGGAGTGCCAGAAGAGGCAGAAAGGGGGAAAAAGATACAGAACATGTGTGAAGAAATAATGGCAGAAAACTTCCCTAACCTGGCAGAGGAAAAAGTCACACAAGTTCAGGAGGCACAGAGAACCCCAACCAAGAACAATCCAAACAGACCCACACCCAGACACATCATAATTAAAATGCCAAAAATTAAAGACAAAGAGAGAATCTTAAAGGCATCAAGAGAAAAGCAAACTGTTACCTACAAAGGAGCTCCCATAAGGCTGACACTTGATTTCTCATCAGAAACTCTACAGGCCAGAAGGTAATGGCATGAAGTACTCACGGTAATGGAAAGCAAGGATCTGAGACCAAGATTACTATATCCAGCAAGGCTATCATTCAAAATAAATGGTCAAATAAAGAGCTTCCCAGACAAAAGAAAAAAAGGCTAAAGGAGTTCATCACCACCAAGCCAGCATTACAAGAAATGCTAAAGGATTGCTGAGAAGAAGAAACAGAGAGAGAAACCTAGCCATACAGAATTAAAATGGTAATAAATAAGCACCTCTCAATAATAACTCTAAATGTAAATGGATTAAATTTCCAATAAAAAGGCATAGTGTAGCTGAATGAACACAAAAACATGACCCAGCTATATGCTGTCTACAAAAGACCCACCTCAGAACAAAAGACACACACAGATGAGAGTGAATGGATGGAAAAAAAATTTCTTCCATGCAAATGGAAACAAACAAACAAACAAACAAAATCTGGAGTAGCAATACTCATATCCAACAAAATAGACTTCAAAATGAAGGCCACAACAAGAAACAACAAAGGTCACCACATAATACTAAAGGGATCAATCCAACAAGAGGATATAACCCTGGTAAACATATATGCACCCAATATAGGAGCACTTAAATTTATAAAAATAATTCTGGAGAACTTTAAGGGAGAGATGAACAACAATCCAGTTATTGTAGAGGAGTTTAACATCCCACTGACTTCAATGGATAGATTTTCCAGACAAAAAAAATTAACAAGGAAACAGAGAATCTAAATGACACATTGGATCAGATTAATTTAATAGACATTTATATAACATTTCACCCCAAAGCTGCATAATATACATTCTTCTCAAGTGCACATGTGTCATTCACAAAGATAGACCACGTGTTAGGACACAAAACAAGTCTCTACTAGTTCAAGAAGACTGAATCACATCAGCATCTTCTCAGATCACAATGGAATGAAATTAGAAATCAACTACAGTAAAAACACCCAAAAACATTCAAACACATGGAGGCCAAATAGCATGTTACTAAACAACTAGTGGCCCAGTGCATGAATTCATGCACATTAAAAGGGAATTAATTAGAGGAAATATTTTAATATTGCTATTTGCCCTTTCTCTATAATAGAAGTATCAGAGATTAAAGAAAATTAATAAAATGTATATGAAAATCTCCTTCCTGTCAGAGTCTGGGGCATGCCGCAGGACCCAAAGTCGAGTCCCCACCCACCCACATACGCCTCAAAATCGCGGGAGACCCAGACCTGTCTGGCCCCAACCCCATTGGGCAAGATCCAGACCCGGCCGGCCCCACCACCGTCAAGCCCCACTGGGCAGGGGGTGCAGCCTAAGGTCCCCCGTCAAGCCCCCATGGGTGGGGGGGTGCAGCCTCAGGACCCCCGTCAAGCCCCGCTGGGCAGGGGGCTGGCCTGAGGTCCCCTGGCCCAGGCCGAGGTGGCATGCCTTGAGGTCCCCTGTCAAGCCCTTCCAGGCGGTGGGCGCACCTTGAGGTCCCCCATCAAGCCCTGCTGAGTGGGGGTTGTGGCCTGAGGTCCCTTGTCAAACCTTCCAGGCGAGGAGTGAGGCCTGAGCTCCCCCATCAAGTCCCACTGGGCAGGGGGTGTAGCCTGAGGTCTCCCGTCAACCCCCACTGGGCCTCAGGTCCCCCGCCCTGGCCCAGCACCATGCAGCCTCAGGTCCCTGCTGATCGCTTGTTATGAGAACCCAGCCTCCACTGTGGGCGCTGCCATCTTGTGACATCGTGAGGGTCAATTTGCATATTACCTCTTTATTATATAGGATGAATGGGTTACCAACAAGATTGAGAAAGAAATAAAAAAACTTCCTGGAAACAAATAAAAATGAACACATAACAACCCAAAATCTCTGGGACACAGCAAAAGCAGTCCTGAGAGGGAATTTCACAGCACTACATGCCTACCTCAAAAAACAAGAAAAATTAATAATGAACTATTTAATCCTACAACTTAAAGAACTAAAAAGAGAATAACAAGAAAAGCACAGAGAAAGATGATGGAAGGAAATAATAAAGATCAGAGCCGAAATAAATGGCATAGAGGCTAAAAGAAAATACAAAAATTCAATGAAACCAAGAGCTGGTTCTTTGCAAGGATAAACAAGATGGATGAACTGTTAGCCAGACTCATGAAGAAACGGAGAGGGGACCCAAATCAATAAAATCAGAAATAAACGCAATGAAGTAACCACCGACACCACAGAAAGACAAAGGATTGTAGGGAAATACTTTGAACACATATATGCCAATAAGCTGACCAATGTGGATGTAATGGAAAAATTCTAGAAAAATACAACCTCCAAAAACTGAATCAGGAAGAATCAGAAAACCTGAATAGGCCAATAACAATTGATGAAATAGAAGTTAAAACAAAAAACTCCCAGCAAACAAAAGTCCTGGTCTGGAAGGCTTCAAGCGGAGTTTTATCAAACATTCAAAGAAGAACTAACACCTCCATAGACCCCTCAAACTATTCCCAAAAATCCAAGAGAAAGGAACACTTCCAAGCTATTTTTATAAGGTCAGCATTATCCTAATTCCAAAACCAGATAAACACATTACAAAGAAAGAGAATTACAGGCCAATATACCTGATGAACGTAGATGCTAAAATGATCAACAAAATATTAGCAAATCGGATCCAGCAATATATTAAAAAGATCATACACCATGACCAAGTGGGATGTATTCCAGGGATGCAAGGCTGGTACAATATCTGTCCATCAATAAACGTGATACATCACATAAACAAACTGAAAGACAAAAATCACACGATCATATAGATGCAGAAAAAGCACTCGACAAAATCCAACCCCCATTTCTCATCAAACTGGGAATAGAGGAAGCATATCTCAACATGATAAAGCCATATATGACAAACCGACAGACGAAAACTAAAAGCATTTCCCCTAAGAACAGGAACGAGACAAGCATGTCCGCTTTCACCACTCTTATTCAACAGAGTATGGGAAGTCCTAGCCACAGCGATCAGACAAGAAGAAGAAATAAAAGGCAACCAAATTAGAAATGAGGAAGTAAAACTCTCATTATTCACAGATGACATGAAATAGAAAACCCTAAAGACTTCACAAAAAAACTATTGGATTTAATAAATGAATTTGGCAATATAGCAGGATACAAAATCAAGACCCAAAAATCGATGGCTTTTTTATACACCAGTAATGAATTCTCAGAAAGAGAAACTAAATAAACAATCCCATTTACCATTGCAACAACAACAAAAAATTAAGACACTTAGGAATAACCTTAACCAAGGAGGCAAAAGACCTGTACTCAGAAAACTACAGGACATTGAAAAAAGAGATAGAGGAAGACATAAGTGGAAGAATATACCGTGTTCATGGATTGGTAGAATCAGCATCATTGAAATGGCCATATTCCAAGGCAATCCATAAATTAAAACTTCACAAATCTAGAACAAATACTCCAAAAATTTATATAGGACCAAAAGAGACCCTGAATGGCCGCAGCAATCTTGAGAAAGAAGAACAAAGTTGGAGGAGTCACAATGCCAGATCTCAAGCTATACTGCAAAGCCACCGTAATCAAACAGCCTGGGACTGGCACAAGAGCAGCATATAGACCAATGGAACAGAAATCGACCAAAGCCATCATTCTCAATTAATATTTGACAAAGGAAGCAAAAGCACACAATGGAGTCAAGACAGCCTCTTCAATAAATGGTGTTGGGAAAACTGGACAGATACATGCAAAAAAAAAAAAAAGAAAAGAAAAGAAACTAGACCACCAATTTACACCATACACAAGAATAAACTCAAAATGGATAAAAGACTTAAATGTATGTAAGTTGTGACCCATAAAAATCCTAGGAAAAACCATAGGCAGCAAAATCTCAGACTTCTCTCCTAGCAATACGTTTACGGTACAGCTCCTCGGGCAAAGGAAACTAAGGAGAAAATAAACAAATGGGACCACATCAAAGTAAAAAGCTTCTGCACAGCGAAAGAAACCATCAACAAAACAAAAAGGGAGCCCACTGTATGGGAGAACATATTTGGCAATGATACATCTGATAAAGGGTTAATATCAAAAATATATAATAAAGTCATACAACTTAACAAAAGGAAGACAAACAAACCAATGAAAAAATGGACAAAGGACCTATATAGACACTTCTCCAAAGCAGACACACAGACAGCCAAGAGACATAAAAAAATGCTCAAATTTTTTGCTCGGCACCAAACGCCACTGATCACCAGAGCGATGCAAATCAAAACGACAATGAGGTACCATCTCACACCTGTCAGAATGGCTACCATCAACAACCAACAAATGACAAGTGCTGGCGAGGATGCAGAGAAAAAGGAACCCTCGTGCACTGCTGGTGGGAATGCAGACTGGTGGAAAACTGTATGCAGGTTCCTCAAAAAATTAAGTATGGAACTGCCATTGACCCAGTGATCCCACTTCTAGGAATATATCCTAAGACACCCGAAGCACCACTCAGAAAGAATGTATGCACCCCTGTGTTCATAGCAGCACAATGTACAATAGCTAAGATCTAGAAATAGCCCAAGTGCCCATCATAGACAAGTGGATAAAACAGCCGTGATACATTTACACCATGGAACACTATGCCGCAGTAAAAAAGAAGAATCTTACCCTTTGAGGCAGCATGGAGGGACCTGGAGAGTATCATGCTAAGTGGAATAAGCCAGTCAGAGAAAGACAAGCATCACATGATCTCACTCATATGTGGACTCTAATTACAAAATAAACTGGATCCAGAGACATGGAAGCATGGAACGGAGTGCAGAATCTCAGCGGGAAGGCAGGGGAGGGTGGGAGGTAATCAACCAAGGACCTTTATGCACATATGCATGGCCCATGGACACAGACAGTGGGGCGGTGAAGGTGGGGGGGTGCAGGATGGAGGAGGTCTATGGGGGAAAAAGGGACATATGTAAAACTTTCATCAATAAAGAATTATTTTTAAAAAATGTCCAACTCAACTATATGCTGTTTATAGAAAATTCACTTCAAATATAACACCATAGGCGGGCTGGGAGTGAAAGGATGGGAACGTAATATCGTTAATTAAAAGAAAGCAGCACGGGCTGCAGAAATGGCAGGTGCATGAGCTCAGGGCATTGCACCGGGAGGGTTAGGGTGCGAGGGTCAGTACCTCATAACACACACAGCACGCCACACGGCCGGCGAGGTGCGCAGGCTGAGAGGCCTGACGGGGAATGGACACACCATAGGTACAGCTGGGACTGCAGCCCACTTTAACAGCCAAACACAGGGCGAGAATGTGCAGAACTAGAGAGCAACCAGGTGCTGTCAGCCGACAGTTCTGCCAGCATTTCCAGGACCCGGGGCAGCAAGTGCAGTGCCCACGCCCCCACCGTGGGCCCATGGGCAGGGCCTGGGCCGGGGGGCGGGGGATGTCCTGGGTCAGAAAACAGACCTCAGCTCAGGAAAAGGATCCAAATCTCTGCGCTCTGTTCACAAAGGAGCCCAGCTGGCAGCGAGCAGCAGAACATCCCGGAGCGTCTCCCAGCAGCTGGACAGTACCAGCGCACTCCTGAGTGACCGGGGTCAGAGGAAGCCCGAGGGCACCGTCCGTCAGGCGGAGCGACAGTGCAAAGGCCACAGGTCGGATGTGCTGGAACAGCTGAAATGCACGGAGTGAAGTTTTTGCTGCCAAATGCTTCCCTTAGACAAAGTTTCAAATCAGTCATCCACGTCCTCATGGGGAACGGCTGGGAGGGAGCAAAGTGAACCCACCGCAGGCGAGGACGGCAGCAATGAAGAGAGAAGTCAATGAAACTGAAACCAGGAAACACACAGAGAAAGTGAAAACAAACAAAAAGCCAGTTCTCTGAAAAGATTAGCAAAATTTACAAATCTCCAGCAAGACTGACAAAGAAAAAGAGAGCCGTCACGAACGACCAAACCCAGCGACAGAGCACGAGATGGACACGCCCTGCAGACCCACCAGAAGCCAGCACGGGAGCAGAGCCTGGGGCAGACCCGCCCCGGGCGCACCAGCCACGCTGCCGCCCTCTGGCCCGAGGCACCTGGTGCCAGGACTGATTCCTATTTAAAAACACCCCCAACAAAGCTCCTTGGCACAGCCGCTGTGAGGGCGGAGGCCAACTCAGCCACCAGGCTGTCCACATCCCAGAACTCCCGCCATCGCCCGAGGGACGCAGCTCCTGGGAGGCCCCGAGCCCCTGCGGAGGGACCGCCATCCCGTGGGTGAGAGCTGCCCCCTGGGGAGGGACGAAGAGGCTCAGGCCGCCACGTGGTGGGAATGAAAGAGCTGCCCGCCCACCGTCCGTAGTCCTGCGCAGACGTGGTCGAGGTCACACGCTACCCTTACAAGAGGGGCCTGGGACACTCCCTTCCCTGACACTGTCGTCATTCAGAAAAGGTCCTCTTGTTGGAACGGGCAGTTTCTGGGGCGGAAAGCACTGCGCAGGGCGTCCCTTGTCCAGTATCTCGAGCCCGGAAGGGGAGCTGGTTCTTGCCACTGAACTTGTGTGGTTCGGCGGCTCCGGGCCAGGGCCCACAGTGAACACGAGGCTAGCGGCAGGTGTGGGCGGCGTCTTTGCTTCTGGAAAAGGAACTGTCCAGCAGCCCGCGAATAAGAGCTAAGCTGTGGAGCGACAGAAGCAGCAAGACGCTGAGCGCCTCCTCAGGCTTCTTGGCATATTGGAAAGATGCAATGAAAGCCGTGTGTGTGGGGAAATCCCCGAGAAAAACCGCCCTGGAGAATTCTCCAAACGGAGAATGTTGTGTACATGAACTGTACACAACTGCTTCCAGGAAATAGAAGAAAAAATAGTTCCCAGTTAATTTTAAGTAGCTATTATTAACCTGACACCAAAAGCAGATAAAACAGCACCAGAAACAGAACCTACAGACCAACACCCCTCATGAACACAGACATAAACATCTTTAAGAAAATATGAGCACATGAAATCCAGCAACATGTAAAACTAATTACACATCAAGGGATTTGTTCCAGGGGTGCAGGGCTGGTTCAATATTCCAAAATAAATCAGTGTCATCACGGGATTGAGAGGCTAAAGAAGAAAAAGGTCACACGATCAGATCAATGCAGAAAAAGTATCTGAAAAAATCCATCCACTCGTGATGGAAACGCCGAGGAAATGGGGATCGCCCTGATCGCACGCACCTGCAGGCTCTGCTGCTCGTGCACTCGGCGGAGCCAGCTTTCCACCCAAGACCCGGGACAGCAAGGAGGGCGGCAGGGCTGGCCGCAGCCTGCGCAGCAGGGAGGACTCGGCACGGACAGGCAGGCAGGCGGGAAGGGAGAGACAGACTGCACCCACTTCCAGCCCCGGCCCCGCCAGAAGACGGAGCATTCTCCGTCCACCAGAACATTGCAGTTCCATTCCCAGCTGGGGGCGCACGGGAGGCAACTGATCTCTCTCTCTCTCTCTCTCTCTCTCTCTCTCTCTCTCTCTCTCTCTCTCTCTCTCTCTCTCTCTCTCTCTCTCTCTCTCTCTCTCTCTCTCTCTCTCTCTCTCTCTCCCTTTCTCTCTCCCTCTTTCTTTCTCCCTCCCTCTCTCTCTTCAATATAAACATGCCTGCAGGTGAGGATTCAAAAAAAGGACCTCTTTTCCAGATGACATGATGTTCTATATGGAAAATACCAATGAATCTACAAAAAAAACCTCCTACAATTAATAAATTCTTTTTCTAGGTACTAGCTATGAATACACTGACCCTGAAATTAAAATAAAATACTTTGGTGTGAATCTAACAAAACATGTGCAGGACTGTGTGCTACAAGCTATATGATGCTGATGAAGGAATCAAAGATCTAAATAAATGATACAACATGTTCATGAATCAGAAGTCCCAACATAATCATGTCAGCTCTCCTCAAATTAACGTACATGTTTAGCATGATCTCTATCAAAATTCCAGCAAGATTTTTTTAAATTTACTTATTGATTTTAGAGAGAGAGGGAGGGAGAGAAAGAGACGGAAACATCGAATTGTTGTTCCACTAATTTCCGCCTTCATTGGTGGATTCTTGTATGTGCCCTGACCGGAGACTGAACCTGCAACCTTGGCGTATCAGGACGATGTGCTCCCAGGCCAGGGCTCAGCAAGATTCCTTATAGATACAGGCAAGCTACTTATAGGGAACAGCAGAGGAACTACGGTAGCTAAACTATTTGGAAAAAGAATAAAGCAGGAGGAATCCTCCGACCTCATAATTGCATGCCATAACCTCACTGTGCGGGCACCGTGACTGGGATGAAGCGACAGGTACACAGACCCACGGACAGCACACAGACCCGGACACAGACCCTGCAGCTGCAAAAGCAACTGATGGTTGAAAAACTGCCTTTTCAACAAACGGCGCTGGAGTGAACAAATGTCCGAAGGTGAAAGCCTCCACGTGTCTCACAGTTTGCACAGAGAGCTCAGCTGGAGAGCAGGCCGGTGCACAGCTGACGACAGCAACATTTCAGGGGAAACAACGGACAACCCTCGGGGCCCAGTACGACCCACAGAGTTCTCGGACTCGGCACCAAACGCCATGCACAGGAAAGAAAAGTTGATGCACTGGGCCTCATCAAAAAGGAAGTTTTTCTCCACAAAAGTCCTGTTAAGAGGGTCAAGGACAGAGGGAGAAGGCATTTCAAACCACAGGGCCAACCAGTGGGCGTGCCTGAAACAACTCTTCAAAGTAAACATCAACAGCATCCACCCAGAACATGGACAGACGAGGAGACGTGTCCTCACAGAGGACACACAGAGGGCAGACGCGCTCGTGAGAAGCGGGCAGCAGCGGCAGCCTCAGAAAACGCGTTAAGCAGCCAGACCTCCTGGGCGAGACCAGAGGGGGACAGCCCCAGCAGGAGGCCACGTGTCTGCCAGCCGGCGCAGGGGTAGGAACACCGAGAGGAGGGCCCTCCCACGCCCCCGGGCCGGGGGGAGAGGAGCCCAGAGCGGGAGCAGGAATGAGGACAAGGCAGGAGGGGCGGCCACGGCAGAGGGCTGTCTCAGCCACGTGAGACCTGACCCATGACCCAGCGTCCGGACCCCGAGCCGAGCCTCAGGCCAGCGTGGGCTCAGCTCGGGTCCCACATGGAGGAACCCCCGGCGTTGCAGTGAAGTGGGGCGACTTCCTGTCACAGGGGTGCCATTGGTCAGGGTGGTTCCCCGCCACTTCAGAAAACGCCTACAAACCACCAAAACCCACCCGTCCGGCCGTTACAGCGACTTCATTCCCACTTGGAAGACAGCGTGAGAATCACTCACTCAATGACGTGGGTGTCCATCACTCGTCTACCCTGCCTGGTACCGAGCCGGCCTCGGAGCCGCCAGCCCACCGGGGGTGCCGCTGAGAAAGAGGCTGTGCGGGCGCCCCCCCCCCCCCCCGCCCCTCCCAGGCCGGGCTCCGAGAGGAGGACGGGCCGAATGCCAGGGCGCCTCCCGCCCCCCATGCACTTTGCACAGAGCAGCGCGGCCGCCCAAGCCCCGGGCCAGCGCGGCGGGGCGGGCAGCACGGCCCCCGGAGGACACCGGCGCTCACAGGGTCCTCTCCCGCCGGCCGCACGTCTAGCCCAGTGAAGTGAAGCAGGAAGCTGTCTGTCCAGCAGAGTCTCTCTGCCGCTGAGTGTAAGGCGGGACAATGCAAATGAACACGAAATCCAAGGCGACACCCTGGCGGCAGCGCCGAGCACACGCTTCATTTCAAAGAGAAAGAGGGAAGCGGAACACCGCGTGACTAAACCTGGTTTCCGTGGGGCGCGCACGGACCCCCCCTCTGCCGCGGGCTCCTCTGCCGCAGGGACCATGAGATTGCCTGAGTTCAAGGCAATGGAACTGCTCGGATGGCCTTAACGCGGGCTCTGCTGCTTTGCTGCCTGGGACACAAAGCCCTTTACCCGCGGCTGGCACGCGCCGAGCACCTGAACTAAGTTGGTGATGAGAGGGCGGGGGCCCGGCTGCCTCGGGGGGCCGGGGCTGTGGTGGGGAGCAGGGGCTGGGAGCCAGGCAGGCTGACCCCGGCCTCAGCCCGCTCAGCTGAGGGCGACGTGCCATGTCGGTCCTGAGCAGTGCCATGGGCCTGCCACCTTCTCTGAGGGTGGTCAGAGCAGGCAGTCCCCCGGGGCGTGTCCCAACCACAGGAGGGCACAGAGACTTCACGGGGGAAACGTGCTGGCCATGCCCTGGCCTCCTGCATAGCTCTCCCAGGAGAGTGCGCGAGCAGCTGCTCTGTGGAGACACACGTATACACACACATGCATGAACACATACACACACAAACACGTGTATACACATACATGTGCATATGTGTGGACACACATACACGTATATATGCACACACACACACACACACACACACGTTGCGCTGCCAGGATCCCGATTGCAGCCGCCAGGAGCTGCGGACCCAGAGCGCGCACGGCTTCTCTCCTCCCGTCTGACGCGTTATCTCGCCCGGAGCCAGTGCTGCCGGGGCCGGCGCCAGGCGCCCTCGCACCCTGTGCGGCACTCCTTCCTCCCCCTGCGCCGTGCGGTGTGCCGGGGGGGGGGGGGGGGGCGGGTGAGATCGCTTTCTTCCCATTTTCACCGCCGCCGGTCACCGCCCCCTGTCACCACGGGCGAGCCTGTAGCCCCGGTCACCGCGGGCGAGCCCGCCTTCCTGCGGGGCTGCACGCTCCCTCCACCACGCTCGTTCCGGCTCTCACGTCCGTCCCCAGGGCACAGGACACATCGAGGGACGCCCGCGGCACTTGGTGCTCCTCTGTGACCACGTTTTAGGGCCGAGGCAGCCGCACAGAACAGCTCCTGTTGCCAGGCGACGGCTGCCCTTCCCCTTCCAGGTGCAGTGGAAATGGGGTGTGGGCTCCCGGGAAGAGAGGCAGCAGGCCTGGCCCCACGCCCTCAGGGTGGTCCCCGGGAGGCGTGTGGCGAGCACGGGCACTCTGTCGCAGTGGAGAGTGTCCTGCGGGGCAGGCACCTCATCTCCGAGCACCAGGCACAGTGTCCATCCCTCGGCCTTAGCCTCCTCGTCCACCGAGAGCCCGGAGCCACCCGCTGACCATGCCAGGCATGAGGCAGGCGCTCGGGGCCACGCGTCACGAGCGTGTGCCACCCCCACGTCAGAGCAGAGGCCTCGTCCGAGCAGAGCTCTTGATATAGGACGAGCCCCTTACGAGCGGGCTGAGAGGAGTCTCGGGCTGGGTTCACTTGGGGGCTGTGAGTGGAGTGCCACACAACCAGGTCAGTGATGGAGTCTCCTAAGCCGCGAATCAGAGAGCCACGCTGCTGCTGTGACAACCGACCCACGGGACACAGCAGTGGGTCCTTGGCACTCGGGGGTCACTGTCGTCCACCCGGGCCAGGAACGCCCTGCACGGGGCGCCCCCAACTCCCACTGTGAGGGCCTCTCCTGGAAAGGGGTGTTGATTCACTCAGCCCCAGCGATGTCCTGGCCCCAGGCGGGGCCCGGCGGGCAGCGGCGGGGTTTCTGAGACGCAGTCTCCATCTGCGACAACTTCTGCAGGATGTTCCCTCCGGTGACTGCCAGGCGGTGTGATATCAGGACTCATCAAAAATGAGCGTCGTGCTGAGCGAAGTAAGCCGGTCAGAGAAAGACAAGGGTCACAAGACCTCTCTCATGTGGAATCTAATGAACAAAGCAAAATGATGAACAGAGTGGGTCCAGAGACAGGGAAGAGTGGAACAGAGTGCGGAATCTCGGCGGGAAGGCGGGGAGGGTGGGTGGGAAGAGCCCACCGGAAGAGACCAACCAGAGACCGTGTATGCATATGCCCATGGCCCACGGACAGAGGACAGAGTGCTGAGGGCCTGGGCGGGGCGAGGAGGTCAATGGGAAAAGGGAACATGTGATACTTTCAACAATCAAGATTTAATTTTTAAAATAATGGCTATTCTGGGCTCAGGTGCATTCGCAGGCCGATTGGTTGATTGATCCGTTAGACATTGCAGCCACGTTTCTCTGAAGCCTAAACTAAAGTCGGCGCCTGCAGGAGGGGGGCTTCTGGGGGTAACAGAGCAGACTGCGCCCCCCGAGAGGCAGAGGGACAGACGGGCGGCCGTGTGCATGGCTTGCCTGTGCCCCCCAAACGCACGTGTCGAAGGCCTAGCGGCAGCGGGGAGGACATAGAGGTGGCCGTGAGAGGTGACGCGGGTTCGCTGAGCCAGGGGGGTGGCCGTGGTGGCCCTGGGAGCTCCCTCTGCGCCGTGAGCACCCAGTCCGCAAGGCAAGCAGCAGCGGCCTCGCCAGACCGTGGCCTCTGGCCCAGGACTGTGTGCGGTCAAGGTCCACCTTTCCCGCCCAGGCGGTGGGATTCGCCACGCGGCTGGTGACGGACAGGCTTAGAGATGTTGGACCCTCATCTCGACCTCGGCGACGCCCTCATCCTCAATCTGTTCTCCCCGGAGACAGGAAGGAGGCCTGCGCCGCCAGCTCGCTCCCGGGTCCGGAGGAAGGAAGGGCCTCTCTGCGGGGTCTCTGCCCGGCCAGCAGGGCCAGCACCGGGCTCGGGTGGGATTTGAAGGTGCGGCCGTTTCCCGGTTCACTTCGGTCATGATGACCCTTGCTCGCCGGATTTCCCAAAGCAGCACAGCCTACATTCTAAAACACTTGCTTTTTCCTTTCGGTTTTTAAAGGACTGACGTGGAGGTAACGCAACCGAAACGTGTCTTCACTAGTCGTCACCCGCAGAGCTCCCGGGCAGGGCAGGCGGCTGCCATGGACCTTGAGAGGGGACAGGTCTGGCTCTGACGTTCCACTCCGTCCGTTCCCAGGGGACGGACAGCAGGGCCAGCGGAGCTGGGGACACATGTGACACACGTGTCCACTCTGGACCACCTCACCGTGACCCTGAGCATCATTCCTGCCTCCCACCGCACAGGACGCCTGTCAGCCAGGGCCGCACGGCGGGCACGCTCTCGTGGGGATGGCAGGGGAGCTAAGCAGCCTCGGAGGCCAACGCTGAGCCTCGTCCGGGCTAGATGGGTCGGAGCTGAGGGCGGGAAGCTCAGGCAGTGTGGTCTGGGGGTGTCCGATGCGATGCACACCTTCAGGGGGAGGCAGAGGGCAGATCCCGCAGCCACGGGAACGTCTCTAAGAAAACGGAGGACACACCAGGGGTACGCGGGAAGAGCTGGCCGACCACTCGGGACACGAGTTCCATCTGCACATGATCCCTCCCACCGGCAGCCTCCACTGGGCTCAGCACCCCCCACACTGGCCGGGCTTCGCTCCCACACCTCACACGGCGACCAGGGACCATCCGACAGGAAACTAGACAGAGAGAGGAAGCCACTTGCTGAGAGGCGCACGGGCCGTGACCAAGAGCGCCGAAGTGCCCCAAGACCACGGGCTCCCACTCCGTGTTCACGTGGCCCAGGTGCCGACCGGCAAGGGTGGGCGGGACAAGGGAGGGAGGATGTTTTTATCACCACAGTTACTATTCCAAGGGAACCAAACACTTACTGACAAATGACAGCCCATCATTTGAAAGGGGCGGGAAGTAGGGTTCCACTGAAATGGGAGAAAGCCAGTGATGCCGTGACATGCTCTCAGACAAAGTCCTGCACCCTGAGCTCAGCCCAGTCCGCTGGCAGGGAGCACGCGCAGGGCCCTGCTTCCCAGGCGACACGCTGGGTCGGCGCTCAAAACCCGCCCACCCGCTCTTCCAGCACACGCCCTCCTCTTCCGCCCGGAACTCCAGGCCTTATTCCCGGAAGCACAAGTGGAGGACATGGCTTGCTCCCCACCTAGCTGTCCCTGAGAAAGGCCCAGCCGCCAGCGCCCTGAAGCCAGGAGCCAGCTCCCTTCCTCAGAGACAGGCATCATGGGGGGTGGGACCGCCCCAAATGGGACGCGCCTTCCCGTGGAGGGACGCAGGCTCTCTCCAGAGAACCCACGTGGGTTTCTATTTGGTCCTGATTTTAAATGTTTGCAAGGAAAACACTGTGTAAGACCAAACACATAAAACAAAACACGCATGTGCACACATGCATATGTGCATGTGCACATGTTCATGTGCATTTGTGCACAGCATACGCACATAGGAGTACATGTTTTCACATTTGTCTGTATGCACTTGTACACACGTGCACATGTGTGTCACATATACACGCACATACATCCACACAGCCATGCACACCACTCACAAGGTGGGTTGGCCTGACAGCCTGCAGTTTCTGACTTCTACAGCGCGCACACACGCACACACACATTCATACACCAACACAGAGAATAAGAGAAAGCGTCTTAGAGAAAAAATGATAATTTTAAAAGAGAACTTTATCTCTTATAATGAATCTCAAATTCTTACAATTTTCGCTCTCTTGCCTGTTTTTCGATATGACATGAAACACATATACTTTCTAGGCCACATTCCTGATATTTTCTGTCAAATTGGTATGAATTAGTGTTTAGCATGTTGCTCAGCATTATTTGACATCATTTTTAACCACACATTAATTTGCCTCCTCAACTGTGTTATGGAAGACAATTTCGGTTACTTTGCTCTGTGGCAGGAAAAAAAATGAGCAACACACCTGTTCTTCAAGTGCTTGTGGGAAATTTCTCTAAAATACATTTTTGGCATGATTAGAACAAGAACAGAGATTAAGTGCTACTGAAATCTTAGTGGGAATCGTATAAAAATAGAGTTTAGGAGACAATTCCACATTTAGGCTGAAATTAAAGCGCTGATGCACAGAAAGGGTAGCAAGGCACATGCAGAGTGTTGTGATGTACTGCGCATACCAGCGGGAAAACCCATGTGCAGTGTGATGTACTGCACATACCTGCGGGAAAACCCATGTGCAGTGTGATGTACTGCGCATACCTGCAGGAAAACCCGTGTGCAGTGTGATGTACTGCACATACAAGCGGGAAAACCCGTGTGCAGTGTTATGTACTGCGCATACCAGCGGGAAAAGCCGTGTGCAGTGTTATGTACTGCGCATACCAGTGGGAAAACCCGTGTGCAGTGTTATGTACTGCGCATACCAGCGGGAAAACCTGTGTGCAGTGTTATGTACTGCACATACCAGCGGGAAAACCCATGTGCAGTGTGAAGTACTGTGCGCACCCGTGGGAAAACCCGTGTGCAGTGTGAAGTACTGTGCGCATCTGTGGGAAAACCCGTGTGCAGTGTGATGTACTGTGCACACCTGCCGGAAAACCCGCGTGCAGTGTGATGTACTGTTCCCACCCGCGGGAAAACCTGTGTGCAGTGTGATGTACTGTTCCCACCTGCGGGAAAACCCGTGTGCAGTGTAATGTACTGCTCGCACCCGCGGGAAAACCCGTGTGCAGTGTGATGTACTGTGCACACCTGCCGGAAAACCCGCGTGCAGTGTGATGTACTGTTCCCACCCGCGGGAAAACCTGTGTGCAGTGTGATGTACTGTTCCCACCTGCGGGAAAACCCGTGTGCAGTGTAATGTACTGCTCGCACCCGCGGGAAAACCCGTGTGCGGTGTGATGTACTGTGCGCACCTGTGGGAAAACCCGTGTGCAGTGTGATGTACTGTGCTCACCTGTGGGAAAACCCATGTGCAGTGTGATGTACTATGCGCACCTGTGGGAAAACCCGTGTGCAGTGTGATGTACTGTGCTCACCTGCGGGAAAACCCGTGTGCAGTGTAATGTACTGCTCGCACCCGCGGGAAAACCCGTGTGCAGTGTGATGTACTGCTCGCACACGCAGGAAAACCCGTGTGCAGTGTGATGTACTGTGCGCACCTGCGGAAAAACCCGTGTGCAGTGTGATGTACTGTGCTCACCTGCGGGAAAACCCGTGTGCAGTGTGATGTACTGTGCGCACCTGTGGGAAAACCCGTGTGCAGTGTGATGTACTGCTCGCACCTGCCGGAAAACCCGTGTGCAGTGTGATGTACTGTGCGCACCCACGGGAAAACCCGTGTGCAGTGTGATGTACTGCTTGCACCTGTAGGAAAACCCGTGTGCAGTGTGATGTACTGTGCGCACCCGCGGGAAAACCCGTGTGCAGTGAGGTGTACTGTCTCACAACATCACCTCCCATGCAATCAACCTGCAGACATGCATGAACTCTGAGCAGGCTCAACACGCTTAGCCGACGTGTGGCTCCTGGGGCTCTCGTGCCACAGCTGGGACCCAGGACCTGCAGTTCCTTGTTCAAGCTATACCCTTTACCGTGTGGAGAGGACGGCACCCGGGGAAGGGTGGGAAAACTGAGCTGCCAACAGGACTTACCGCTGGGCCACCGCACCAACACCCTCCTCAGCGAAGTCGGGCCTCCCGTCGCCTCTCACGACACTATTGTTTCCCTAAAAATAAAAGCTGGGTGGGAAGCGAAGGTCCCTGTCATTCGCTTGAGGAGCCTGCCTCTCTGGTTGCCATGGCGACTGGCATTCCAGCTCTCCACCTGGGTGGGAACCCGTAGCAGGGCCCCGTGACCTGCTAGCCCCTCACCTCGCTGCAGAGCTGGAGCCAGAACTGGGCTCTGTGCTGAGCCAGGCGGGCAAGTCTCCTGGTGCCGATTGCTCGGAGGAACGAGCCCTCCGGTGGTGAATGGCACACCGCTGGGCCGCTGGAGACGCACAGAAGCAGGTCTGCGTGGGCAGATCCGGGTGCGGTGCTGCTCCATGATCTGTGTGCTGTTGGATGGTGCTCCCTGAGCCTGGAGAGCGTCCCTCTGCTCCCACCTCAGGCCCCTGGTTACAACGGGCAGCCAACAAACACATCCCCAACCCTCCCAGCCTGGGCAGCAGGCCCCGCCCACCTGTCCTGGCACAGGCGGCCCAGAACAAGACGGGCCTGGAGGTGGGTGGTCACCGCTCCGGCTGGACGGTGAATCAGATAAATCGAGTGTCGGAGGCCACTCACAATGGCAGGTTCCCCGAGGAGAAGGGACAGGAAGGGTCCCTCCTCCCCATGCCCCACCCAAGCACCGTCTGCGTGCGAGATGACAGTCTCAATGCCAGACAGGAAGCCCCACCCGCGCCCAGTGGGACCATTGTCTTTAGCGGGTCTGTCTGTCCTCCCTGAATTTGGCTACGTAACAGTCAACCGGCCACCGCTCCCCCTCGGGAGCCCCGGACCGGAGACAAAGGCGCGGTTCCCACAGGACTCACTGCCTGACCGGACCTGACCAGGCCCTCCCCGCCTCAGCACCACGGTGCGTGGTGCGCACTGACACTGCGAGGGTTAAAATAAGCAAGTGTTTGCTTCCAACAAGTGACTGGATCTCGGATCTCCCTGCAGGTTCATTTTCTAAGTAACCTGGACTCGGGCACACATTGGGAGCCGCCGCAGACCCAGCTTGAGACCAGATGGGTCCGGCCTAAAATGCAGCTGCTGGTGAACCGGTCAGTGGCTAGTTTTAAACCCATTCCTTCCTCAGGGCAGTAAGACCACAGACTCTCCTTTAGGTCGCTCCCTGGAAAGGGACGGGTCCGCTGAGCAAAAGCCACCCTATTCCCATTCTAAGCAGGCCCCAGCGGTTCCGGCCACAGGTGTGGCTCTTACAAAGAACCCGAAGAAAACCCAGTGTCACTGGAGCCCAGGCACGGGGGTCGCCCTATTTCTGGAGTGGCCCGTGGATCCCACCCGGTGAGCAGAGGGCAGCTGGCCGGCCGAGTCTGCCTCCTGCGCTGCCGCTGGTTACAGGGCATCTCCGAAGGGCAGACGGCAGGGCAGGATCTGGCTTCACTGGGCAGTAAGGGGTCCAGTGAGAAATGCCACAAGGAGCAGGAGGACGCTGAGGAAAACAGATGTCAAGTCTTGTCTCGCGTGGTGTCTGCTGGGTCGTCTGAATCCAGGGGAGAGGGAGCCACAGGTCCAGCCCCGGGGAGCCCAGCCTCAGGGAACACAGCCTACTCTGATCTGGGAAATTCTGCCTACCTCTCCCGGGAGCAGCATTCACTCAGAAAGAGGTTATCGGGGCTGCTCCCCCGACAGGCGCTCAGCCTTTGTCCTCTCCTAGGGATGCCCCACTCGGCAGGGCTCTTGTCTCAGGTCAGAGCATCTGTGCTCAAGACCCATCAACACACTCCCTCCCATCTTCCTGCCCACCTCCAGTGGCATCATCACCGTCGCCATCACCGTCACCATCACTGTCACCGTCACCATCACCGTCACCATCACCGTCTCCATCACCATCACCGTCTCCATCACTGTCACTATCTCTGGCTCTGCTCACCTGGATAGCCCTCCCCCGAGTCCGCCTCCCCGGGTCCTGCCCCCACCACAGGCTTCAGTCTCCGTCACATTGCTGCAGCCCAGGAGCCGGTCACAAACAGGGGGGCACACACCACAGAAGTTGCTCTTCACTGAGCCTGCTCTGCCACGTGCCTGCTCAGATTGCACGCTGGTGACGTTACATCCAGCTGTGAATGGGGTCCCCAGGTCTGCTGTCTGGGCACAAATGTTGAGTATCTGCTCCTACGTCCAACACGCTGGGTGGCTTCCACTGAGGACAGACGGCTGTGCGGCCCCATGTGGAGACACGCTGACTGACTGACAGGAAGCGGCGTTAACACGCACAAGCACATGCCTGAGAAAGTAACTTTGGGTCAATGGCATGACCACAAAAACGTTTTTCTCGGCATGGAGCTTCCAAACGCAAAAGGAAGCTGTAGGCGACTCCTGAGGGTGGCGACGTGCAGTCACTGGGGTGCGTTTCTGAGGGTTGTGCCCACTGCCCTGACAGCATCCCCGGAAACATGACCCCCCTCCCCGGGAGAGGCGAGGGCTCCAACACACAACACCGCTATCTTATGTGAGAACCCACACGACAGATCTGCCCCGATTGAGCAGCAGAGAGAGCGTGTCTGCCCAGGACCTGGCACGTCCCTACTTTCAACGGTGCTCCCCCACCTACTGCTGGTGACCAGCCCCCAAAGTCCACTCCATGCTGTCCTGTGTCGGCGGCAGGCGGTGTGCTGCACCTCCTGCTTCACGCACGCAGCCGCGGCCAGCCGATGGCACACGGGGCTGGAGGGTCACAGTGACCTCCTCCTGTGCAGGGGTGAGCTGGCTGGCGGCCGGAAGCTCCGTTCTCTCCTCCCGGAGGCATCTGGGCCCTGCTGCTCCGTGGCCTCAGGTGCGAGAGGGCAAAGGGGACAGGGCGCTCTGTCCCCAGCAAGGGTGGGCTGGGCTGTCTGCGTGGGCACAGCAGCACCACGTCGCCAAGGCGGGAAGTACCACATGACACTCCTGTGACACGTCGCCAAGGAGGGCGGTGCCACACGGCAGTCCTGTGCCTTGGTGGCCAGAAGGCTGGCACGAACCACGGGTGGCGCCCACTGCTCTCCAAGCAGAGGCTTAAGCACACGTGTGGAACTGTAAGACCCTCACACAAAGCGGCCTGAGTGACACATGGGACAGTGAGCAGCAGGCACCCCCCTCGCCTCATCACCCACTGACCACCACCGCCGGCTCACTCAGCCACAGGCCGACCTCCCTCCACCCAAAGCCAAGTGCCCAGGTCACGAATGCCAAGGACCCACGGAGCCCGAGTGGATCAGGTGCTGCTGCAGCCACAGGGGTGGGAGGGCTGCTCCCTGGCGGGCACTCTCAGGGGCCTGCCTCCCTTCTGCAAGGCCACCCCCTGCACCCTGCCTCCCGCCCAGCCGCCCAAGCCCTGTGGGTCCCTGCACCTCCCGCCCGGCCGCCCAAGCCCTGTGGGTCCCCCCGCCTCCCGCCCTCACGTGGGACTTGGCACACAGCAGAGACGGTGCTGCCAGAGCCAGAGCCCGGCTTGTCCACCTGGTCAGCAGCGCCTGCCCTTGGCCTCCGCCCAGCGTCCCATCTCACCGCCAGGGGACCCATGCGCTGCTCCCATCTGCATCAGAGCTCCTGCCCTGGGCCGCCCCCTTTCTTAAGGACAGAACACCCAGGGAATAGCTGACCCACGACCTGGCACAGAGATGCCTCCCTCGCAGCGTGCGCTGGGCCGGGCCGGGCTGGGCTGGGCCCATCTGTCCTGCCTTAGCACCTGCGGCCTCGGAAGCATCATCATCCCGCACTCACTGTCCACCGTGACAGGACGAGAGATTCAGCCACATGCCCGCTGTCCCGACTCCGCATGGGTGTCCCATCCCCGGGTCCCACCTGCTGTTATCGTCGGGTTAAACTTCCATTTATTGCTGCAGAAATGTCACACTGCCGACCCACGTCCTTCCGTCCTGCACGCCCGTCTGCACCAGGGACACCCCCCACCCAGTGGCAGCTCGACTCCCGTTCCGTTTCCGGGAGGGTGAGGAGTGACTTCCGTGGGATCTTCATCTCCAGGATGCCCACCGGCTCCTGTCCCAGCTGCCACGGGGCTCCTAGAGACGGTGAGGATTCCGCCCCTGGCTTCTCTCTCCGCGGCCTTTCTCTGGACAGAGGAGGGAGAGGCCTAGGAGCCGGCCCCGAGCATGGATTCTCGTGGCTTCTCAGAACTACAGCCAGCTGCCAGCTTTGCTCACCGTCAGCGATGGTCCTGACTTTGGTTTGACTCTGTTTGGCCTGTTGGCTGTTCGTCTTGCTAAGCTTTGGGGACACATTCTGAGACCTGGTTTCGCAGGACAGCTGGAGCAGAAGCCACACCATGCGAGGTCTCCCACACAGGCACCAGGCAGACGCAGTGCGGCACGCCCTGGTGAGTGTCCCACCTCGTGGTCTCGTGAAGAGACCCTGCGAGACAGGAGCCCGGGGAGGCCTCCAGGCACCCCCTCCAACGCTGGGCAATTCTATCAAGTCAGAGCGGGCCCACGTTACTCAGGTGGAAGCACAGCTAGAGGGACGTCCACCTGCAGGGGAAGCTCCAGGCAGACTCTGGCGGCCTGAGTGAGCGACTCACGGTGGCCTGAGGAACACACGGCCGCTCACGTGCTGGGCAAGCAGGCGAGGAGGTGTGGGAAGGGCCCAGTCCTCATGGGCAAGGACCAGTCCCAGCCCCTCTCGGCTCCTCCGGCCCCCGCGGCTGCTGGGAGAGCCTGAGAGCTTCTGTACCACCGCCTGATTCTGTCGGCACCGAGGACGAAGCTGGAGAAGGGCGTTTGCATCACCTTGGAAATGACACGACACATAGTACTTCCCCCGCAGCACGGGCTGGCGAGAGGGAGCGGCCGACAAGAGCCCTGAAGAGGACCACTCCCCCAGGGGACCCCAGCTCCTCAGGACGCACCCCCCAACCTTGGCCAAGCACAGGGCAACTGTGTGTGCATCTCTGTGTACATCTCTGCATCTGTGTGCATGTGTGCATGTGTGCATGCATGGGCAACTGTGTGTACATCTGTGTGCATGTGCATTGTGCACTGGTGCATCTGTGCACGTCTGTGCACTCGCATGTGTGCACATGTGCATGTGTGTGCACATGTATCTGCCTGTGCATACATGCATGTGTGTGCATCTGTGTGAGCACACATGGGTAGGGGATTCTAGCCCACACATAAGTATCTAAACACCTATGTGCCTAATAGACAAGATGCTGTTAGCCAGTCCATGGGGCTTGGCGATGCACATCAGCGCAGCCTCCAGACGTTCTAAAACCCAGCAAAGCAACGCAAATGATCCACTCAGGCTCCCGAGCCGCTGGTGCCGTGGCTGCCATTGTATCTCCCGCCGGCTTGACAAAGCGTTTCATATCAGTGCCGGCAAGACTGCCTTCTCAGCACACAGCTCCGAATGTATTAAATAATTCCGCAGGGAAATAAGATTTTACACATAAAACTTTGCTTTATAAATAATTTGCAGGTAATGGATCGCCGTGCGCACACTCATCCATCATGGTTAAGGAAGCCGGGACTCGGCGGAAGTGGCTTTTTCTGAGGCCAGTCTGTTGGAAGAAAGCCCAGCAACACCAGGGAATGCCACGGTTTGCCCCACGGCCCCCAAGAGCAGAGCCACGGCGCACGCCCTGCGGCGCTCGGACGCTGCGCTCAGGCCGAAACCCTGCAGCAGACACACGCCATACAAAGTGTTTCTACGCTTTGCAGGTGGAGGACCGACCAGCCGACTCTGCCAGGCGGCTCAGGCTTCCCCTGCGCACGGGAGCCACACGGGCAGACGCGGTTTCTTTCTCCAAATTCTGAAGAGGAGCAGCTCCTGACTCCCCTGCCAAGCACCGTCTTCGACTTTCGGAGCAGGGGACACCCTCGGCGGGGAGACACTGCGAGGTTTGGCCCCTCCAGAGCCTCCCGGGTGTCCTGAAAGCTCCGGCCAGGGGCCTGGATCCTCTGCCGCTGCCCTGTGTCCTGGGGGGAGGTCAGCCTCCGACAAGTCCCTCTCACAGCCCTTTTCCTTCCTTGGAGGGGCACGTGTGTGTCCCAAACCCGCTCACTGTGCAGAGGGACACAGACCTGAGGAGCCAGCGCGGAAAGCTCACCTCCCGCCTGCCCACCCCCGGCAGGTCTGTTGAGGCAGCTTCCCGGCCTGGGCTCCCGGTGGTCATGGACTTTGGGTGGTCACGGGCTCCGGGTAGTCACGGGCTTCGGGTAGTCACGGGCTTCGGGTAGTCACGGGCTTCGGGTAGTCACGGGCTTCGGGTAGTCACAGGCTCCAGGTAGTCACGGGCTCTGGGTAGTCACGGACTTCGGGTAGTCACGAGCTCCTGGTGGTCATGGGCTCCCGGTGGTCACGGGCTTCGGGTGGTCACGGGCTCCCGGTGGTCACGGGCTCCAGGTAGTCACGAGCTCCCGGTGGTCACGGGCTCCAGGTGGTCACGGGCTGCTGGGCGGCTCCAGGCTGAAGGCAGCAGCCCACCACCAGGTGTCTGACCGGGAGAGACCAGGTCTGGCTGCCGGGCGATGGAGGGTGTGGGGCAGCTGGGCCTGTGGGCAGTACAGCAGGGGCATGGTCCTGCAGGGCAGACCAAGAGCAGGGAGGCAAGAAACCCTCGGGGGTCTCCGACCGAGACTCCTCACTGCCCACGCTCCTCCGTGTGAGTGCACCCGACTGCCAAGGGACACTGCTGCCTCGTCCCCACCCCAGGCCCAGCCTGGCCCCTGCTGTCTCCGGCTGCTCCGAGAGCCGGGTGCCAGGGCACTGGCAGGACCTGCCTCCTCACGCACCTCCTGGCCCACCCAGAAGGAAAGTGATCGGCAGGGGGCGCTCCCTAACCCGGGCGTCTCTTGTATCCACAGCCCCACACTGAGGTCACCCTGGACTTCCATGGACTCCCACCCACAGCCCTTCACCAGCCACGTCCAGTGAGCACGGGCCCCGGAGCTGCGCCCACTCCAACGGTGCCCGCGTTCCCGCCCCTGGGCGTCCGGGAGCGGTGGAGGCAGCAGCTGCTCTGTCACGTGGTCACAGCCACAGCCCCTGAGCCAGCACCGTGTAAACTCCCCAGGCACAGGCCGCGGCCTCAGCTCCACCCCACAGTGCCCACGCCCGGAGAGAAAACATGGGGAAAGCCAGGACATTCCCCCGATCGCAGGTCAGCCTCAGACGCAGGGCCCAGCGCTGCTTGTCCCGGGACCGTGGACAAGCGCCCGTCAGCGTGATGTCGGGCAAAGGAAACCGTGAGCGGAGGGAGCACTGGCAGCGCCGATCTCAGCGCAGGAGGCAGGCCACGGAGGACCTTGCGGACGGGGCTGGGTGGGGACAGTCCGCTCTCCATCAGCGCGGAGTGGGAGCCCGGTCAAGTTGGGAGACTGAACTCATCGTTTAATACCTCCAAGTGTCATTGTCTGACACCATCAAAAACGGAGTTCAAATGTGCCCGGTGAAAAAAATCACTCCTCGGCTCAACTGTTATGAAGAGGGTGGCATGTTAGATGGCTGTGCTGGCCAGGTGCTGGTCAGGGTGCTGGCTGGGAGCAGTGGACAGCAGCCGGTCACTGGGTCAGACACCCGCTCCCCCACCCCGCATTCCAGATGCCAGGTTTTCCTTTCTTTGCTGCTCAGGCAGAGGAGTGACAGCCCAAATGCCACGATGCACACGCACACCTGCTGTGGCCACAGCGCCCAGGTCGGGTGCTCCGGGGAAGAGGAGGCTCAGCGCCCAGGGAGCGGGTGCTCCGGGGAAGAGGAGGCTCAGCGCCCAGGGAGCGGGTGCTCCGGGGAAGAGGAGGCTCAGCACCCAGGGAGCGGGTGCTCCGGGGAAGAGGAGGCTCAGCACCCAGGGAGCGGGTGCTCCGGGGAAGAGGAGGCTCAGCACCCAGGGAGCGGGTGCTCCAGGGAGGAGGAGGCTCAGCAATGCTGACCCCATGCTGTGCTCCAGAGGCTGCTGACCCGGGAGGAGCCCCAGTTGGGACGGCGGCCCCCGTGCGCCTGCCGAACAGGCCCAGCACAGGCTCCCTCAGGAGTGCCTGCTGTCACCACCCCCTCACCCCCACCCCCAAGCGCACAGCAGCCACAACCAGAGAGCTGGTCTCTCTCCACCTGAGCCCCTCGTGTGTCTGCGGGGGCTGCGGCAACGCTGAGGCCGCCCCAAGCACAGGGCAGGGGCCTCCTCACACAGGAAGGCCCCTCGGGCTACAGGGATTCGGCAAGGGGGCTGAGGACACAGTGCAGCCGGCCGGGGTCGGACTGGGACCTCCTGGTTCATGGGTCGACGCTCAGGCACGGAGCCACACCAGCCGGGATGACTCTTAAAACTGCCCCAGAAAAAACCTCCCAAGGACTGCAGATCAGGGAATAGTCAGAGCAGGTAGGAGAGTTGTCATTTTGCAAAAGCACTAACCTGAATGGACGCCTCTTCCCGCTCCTGGCGCTCTGCCCTCTGCCGTCTGCCCAGTGACACTGGCTGGTTTGGGAAGATAGGAGCTGGCCCTGAGCTCGGACGGCCGCCTCCCACCATGGCTGCAGCTCTTGGTTGGCGTGTGCCGCACTGTGTTGTGGCCATCGCACCTTTACCAATTCCTTAGTCCTCTCCAACCCTCAAGGCACTGGCATTTCCCGAATCCCTAAATTATGCTTTGCCCCTTTAAGGCAGAGCTGGCCCCTGGCACCAGGGCTGGGAGCACGAGAGCCCCCACCCCAGGGGGCCAGCACGAGCACAGGAAGGCACGTGGCATGTGTCACCCGGAACATGGGCCCTGCTCCCCTCTTTGCTCTGGGGGAAGGGTCCCGGCTGTGGGCTGTCCCAGGAGCTGTTCCCGCCCCTTTCCTTCTTGGTTGTTTAGATGGGTGCTTGACCTGAGCACTTCACCTCTGCGTCCTCGGTCACTGTGCGGAGGGCGCCCTGCCCTTCCCCCCTCGGAGCCATCCTGCCTGAAGGGGGGCTGCAGGGACGCTGGCTGTTTCCACCCAGAAAGACCAAATCAGCGCCCAGCACACAGAACTGCCCTAACAGACCGGCAGGAGCGGCCCACACCAGGCTCCTCACCACGTAACTTACCAGACTGGCTCCGTGACCCCGCCCCAGCACCGAGCGCGGGGGCATCAGGCCGCTGCCGGAGCAGGCAGTCCACAGAGCAGGCCCGGGGCAGAGGGGTGAGACAGGTGCCCGCTGGACGCGAGGCAGGAGCTCAGCCAGGACACTGCCCCACAGAGGGTGCCTGCGGCCCCCAGAGCGCCCGCTGTCACTCAGGCCGGGCCACAGCACAGACACGCAACTGCCCTGGGTCTGCTGGTCTCTGCGGCTCAGGCCTCGGTCTTGCCTCAGCGGCGCCTGCACGGCGACACATCCTCACGGCTCACTCTTCTGCCGACTGGCCTTTCCACCACCGCGTGGCACCGTTTTTACATGCTCGTGTGCTGGCAGCCCTGTGACCTACTCCCTTCACTGCAGGGTCGCAGAGGGGCCTTGGCGGCGGGGCCAGGAAGGCAGCTGGAGGAAGACACGGCGGGAAAGGGCCGGGCACACATGTGACCTTGGGACCGACATCGATTCACACCTGTGCCCGCTGATGGCTTCCTGCGACTGCCCGGGGACAGTGCGTCTGTAACCAGACAGCCAAGGGGTCTGGGCACCCAGGACTAGTTGAGCCAGTTCAGGGGAGAGAGGGTTGAATCCTCTATGAGCGTTGATTCCAATCCTGCCCGCAGCACGGGCAGCAGCAGATCACCCACAAACATCTGCTCTGTCCCTCCTCATGAGCCAGCTGCTTGCATTGGGTAGAAGCAAAGAGATTACGTGGGAAGTAGGAATTACAGGCGTGGGCAAGGGGGCAGGTACAATGGTGACAGGCACAAATCACGCTGCAGGTTGTAAGGAGCAGGTGCCTCCGGGATAGACTGTCGCAGCCATGAGGCTGTGTGCATCGTCCCGCGATGACAGGCAGCTCTCGGGACAGAGGGATGGACCCCACTGCGATGTGAGCTCCCACGTCCCAGGGCGTCCCGCTCCCAGCCCGTGAGACTGTGCGTTCTCATCAGAACAGAACCAGCACCGTGAGCAGCATGACTCCGGTTTCTCATCACTGTGGCTGTCCCCACTCTCCCATTTCTGCCCCTCACAGTGCAGGGCCCCGACCACCATCCTGAGCAGGCTGCTGTCCAGAGGTGGCGAGGCACCCTGGTCCCGATCCCTTTGGCCTTCTGTCTCGGTGTCTTTGGCTGCAGGAACCCACCTTTCCAACAGAAAATAAACATGGGAAGGCCGTAACCACACTGAAGTTTCATTATGACCCACGGCAGCAGGAGAAGCCGTGCCGAGTTAAAACGACTAATTTACAAGGGGAATAAAGCCGCTTCCCAGATAAAGCCAAGCCGTTTCATTTCTGAAGAATCTAGTCGGAATATTTATTTGCTACTTGACAAAGGAGGCGACAGATTTCACCCAGGAGATGCCCCTCAGGAGACTGTCAGCCTGGACTGCTTTTCATATGCAAACCCACCGTGATTAGGTTAACTCCCAGCCCCCCCCTGAGGGCGCCTGCCCACTGAGGGGGGCTCTGGACGCTAAGGGAACAGGGGAATCAAGCTGACTAGAGCCCCTTCCACAGCCTGTACCCCAGCACCAGCATCCCGTGACCAGCCCCTCGCCTGGACCAGGTGCTCCCTGGGGGCCAGGTGCTCCTTCAGGGGCCAGGGTGACTGGGCAGGAAGCGGCCGCAGCTGGCAGTCTTGTCAGCATCTCCAGTAAAGCAGCTCCTTTGTGCCAGCCTGGACCATGCTCTCTCCACGCACTTCCAAGAGGCTGGCTGTTGGGCCCCAGGCACCCTGCCTGGCAAATTTCACTGAACAAAGTGCCTGGAAAAGCACCCACAATGCCGAGGGAGGCGCCCCGTGAATAAAGGCGGCACCCAGAAAATGCGCTGAATTAGGATTAATTGCTAGAAATTACTTTCAATTACTAAAAATTGCAACAAATTACTTGTTGAATAGACACATTATTTCACCACCATTAATAATTTAAAATTGCTAATTCTGTGTAATTGTAAGCAATTTTTGTTGAAAGGCAAGGTGCTGCATTACCCAGGCTGTGCCCGCCTTGGGCTCCTCCGAGTGTTGGGACAGAAATAGGACAGCGGGACGAGCTATGGTGATAGGAAATACTAATCGTGCTCCGCTAACTGCTACGTTCTGTTCTGATAGAAAGCAGTCTCACCGGCTGGGAGCTGCGCCCTGCAACATGGGAGCTCACATGGGAGTGCAGCCCGGCCTCCTCCTGAGAACCACATCCTCATGCAAAGATGGACAACCTTGCTGCTGACACAGCTGGTCCCAGAGGCACCACCCTTGCCTGCCCTTTGTGACCCCCAGCCCTATTGCCTGTAACCATTATACCTCGCCCACCTCCCCACACCCGTGATTCCTACTGCCCCAGGCAATCTTCCTCCTTCTACCCAATAAAAGCAGCTGGCTTATGGTGGGGAGAGAGCAGACCTTTGTGGCTGACCTGCTGCTCTCCCACGCTGCCGGCAGACCTGGAATAAATGCCCACACATGATTCTACCCTGTCTCTGCTGAGTTGGCTCAAGTAATGACAGGGCCCGGGCCCTTGGTTGTCCGTGAGGACCGCAGCCTCCAGGCCAGACCAGGTTCCCTCACCCGCACACCTTCCCCTCTCCGCGCAGCCCCTCCCCCTCCCCTCCCTCCCCCGGGTCCCCTCACTGGCACTCCTCTCTCTCCTCTCTCTTGCAGGCGGCAGGCGCAGTGCTTCCTGACTAGCCTTCCACACACACACACACACCTCGCCCCCTGCCCGCCGCCTGCCTGCTGGCACCTTGCCTCCTCAGGGCGTGCCCAGCGGGAGGGCTGTTCACGTGGGAGTGGGATCTGCACCTCAGCCCTTGGCCGCCAAGTCCTCTGTGACCCCAGAGACCTGTGAGGGGCGCTGTGGGGGCACCACCCTGAGCAGCTGGACCGTCAAGTGCCACCAGCAAGAATCAAAGCAGCCCTCCCTGACCCCACCGCAGTCCGCCCCCTGGGCTGCGCTTCCTCGCACGCACACGTGTGCACACCGCACACGCTCACGCCCAGACCTGGCGGGGAGCCGCCTCCGCAGGCACAGCGCCTGGCCTCCTGCGTGTGCCCACGGAGCCGGAGCCGTGCTGCCGGTGCGGCTGGGTTTGACGCCCCCCGGAGGCCCTCAGTGCCGGGCCGTGGGAGCAGCGTCCTGGCCAGCTGCCCCTCGCATGCACATGGCGGACCTGCCGGCCTGGCCCCGGGCCCGTGTGCTCCACGGACCGCCCGGCAGCCCTGGTGGCGGCTGGCTCGGAGCCCACACTGGCTGTGCCACCTTGTTCCAATGTCCGCTTTGTCGCTAGCGTCCCGTCTCCAAATCGAGTTGGAAAAGAGAAAAACCATGGTGTTCCCCTCCTTCAGTCCTTTGTGCCCTGGGCTCCTGTGGCATCCACGTGCCCTCTCCATCTGCCCCGCCCTCTGCCCTGGGGACACAGGGGTGTGGGTGCTCTCTGTCCGTCCCCTGCCCAAAGCCCTCGCCCAGAGCCCACACCGGCATGGCGGGCGCTGAGGGCACAGCAGGACGGCCCTGGGCCTCCCCTGAGGGGCCTGGCGGGCGCTGAGGGCACAGCACGACAGCCCTGGGCCTCCCCTGAGGGGCCTGGCGGGCGCTGAGGGCACAGCACGACAGCCCTGGGCCTCCCCTGAGGGGCCTGGCGGGCGCTGAGGGCACAGCAGGACAGCCCTAGGCCTCCCCTGAGGGGCCTGGAGGGCGCTGAGTGGGCAGCAGGACGGCCCTGGGCCTCCCCTGAGGGGCCTGGCGGGTGCTGAGTGGGCAGCAGGACGGCCCTGGGCCTCCCCTGAGGAGCCTGGCGGGCACTGAGTGGGCAGCAGGACAGCCCTGGGCCTCCCCTGAGGGGCCTGGTGGGCACTGAGTGGGCAGCAGGACTGCCCTGGGCCTCCCCTGAGGCTCAGCAACGCAGAAGGAAGGTTACCCCTTCCCCAGCGTTACCCGTGGAGACAGGGTCCCACTCAGAGGTGGGCCCATCTCACAGGGGGGCGGCTCACGCTGCTCCTCCTCTCCCCATGGATGCTTCTGGAAGCCATGGGATCACCCTGCAGAAGGCAGCTTCTCGGGACAAGGGAGTGGGACTCAATGCAGGGGTCACCTCGCCCTCAGCCCTCCCACTGGAGAGGGTGCGGGTTCACAGCCCCCCACTGACAATCAGTGTGCTCAATAACGCCCCACTCCTGAGGGCACTGGGATGTGACCCCCTGCCCAGTGTACCCCAACACAAACTGGGTGTGGCCAGCCGGGCCATGGCAGCTCCTAACCGGCCCCAAACTCTTCAACACATTTGCTCTCCAGCAGTTCACTTGTTCACACGCTGCTCTGTCCCTGTCCTGCCTCCACTGGAGGATGAGGGCAGCCTCTCCAATGGGGCTGCACGGGCCTCCTCCATAGCCACACGGGTCCCTCTCCTTCCAGGCTCTCCACCAGGGCGCCCAGCTCAGAGCAGGGCACCCCTAATGAGCAGTCCCAGGCCCTTAGGGTTGTGACACTCCATGAGAAAGGGCAGGGGAGCTGGGGGGGAGCTGGGGGGGCGCTGGGGGGGAGCTGAGGGGCAGCTAAGGGGGAGCTGAGGGGGAACTTGGGGGGAACTGGGGGGAGCTGAGGGGGAGCTGCAGGAGGAGCTGAGGGGGAGCTGAGGGGGAGATGAGGGGAGCTGAGGGGGAGCTGCAGGAGGAGCTGAGGGGGAGCTGAGGGGGAGCTGAGGGGGAGCTGAGAGGGAGCTGAGGGGGAGCTGAGGGGGAGCTGAGAGGGAGCTGAAGGGGAGCTGAGAGGGAGCTGCAGGAGGAGCTGAGGGGGAGCTGAGGGGGAGCTGAGGGGGAGCTGCAGGAGGAGCTGAGAGGGAGCTGAGGGGGAGCTGAGGGGGAGCTGAGGGGAAACTGAGAGGGAGCTGCAGGAGGAGCTGAGAGGGAGCTGAGGGGGAGCTGAGGGGGAGCTGAGAGGGAGCTGCGGGGGAGCTGCAGGAGGAGCTGAGAGGGAGCTGAGGGGGAGCTGAGGGGGAGCTGAGAGGGAGCTGGGGGGGAGCTGAGGGGGAGCTGAGAGGGAGCTGGGGGGGAGCTGAGGGGGAGCTGAGAGGGAGCTGAGGGGGAGCTGAGGGGGAGCTGAGGGGGAGCTGAGAGGGAGCTGAGGGGGAGCTGAGGGGGAGCTGAGGGGGAGCTGAGAGGGAGCTGGGGGGGAGCTGAGGGGGAGCTGAGAGGGAGCTGAGGGGGAGCTGAGGGGCAGCTAAGAGGGAGCTGAGGGGGAGCTGAGGGGGAGCTGAGAGGGAGCTGGGGGGGAGCTGAGGGGGAGCTGCAGGGGGAGCTGAGGGGGAGCTGAGGGGGAGCTTCAGGAGGAGCTGAGAGGGAGCTGGGGGGGAGCTGAGGGGGAGCTGAGGGGGAGCTGCAGGAGGAGCTGAGAGGGAGCTGAGGAGGAGCTGAGGGGGAGCTGAGGGGAGTTGAGGGAGGAGTTGCAGGGGAGCTGTGGGAGCTGCAGGTGCCTTCCAGCTTCAGGACCCCCCTGGAAGGCAGCTGGGTACTAAAGTCTCCAGTGTTCCCACACAAACTGTCTTTATGCACTTAATTGGGCCTCTCCAGGGCCTCTGATTTGAATTGAGGGGGAGCTGGGGTCTTTGAAGCCCCTTCATTATGTTGAGATAAAGGCAGGGGTTTATGGAGGGAAAGGCACAGATAAGAGGAGACGCTGCAGATGAAAGAGTGAGGGATGACAGGAGGAGGTCCAGCCGTGGAAAGACACAGGCCCTGAAGAAGCCCGCAGGTTTCCCTCATCCCACATTCTCGGACCCAGTCACTGACTGGCCCAGAGGAGAAGCACAAACCTCTCTCTTTTGGAGGACCCGATTATCGATTTTTAAACATTCCCTAACATTGAACCCTGGACGTGCTTTTGCAGACTTTAACTGCTGCGTTAAAGTAGAGAAAGGAAGGCCCACCGCGAGTGTGATGAAGACCACGGAAGGGAGCAGCCGCAGCCTGGGACCCGCAATGTTGTGAGCAGGTGTTTGTCAGGCCCGCGCGGCACCCGGGGCACACCAGTGTGAGGACACAACTGTGGCCTATGTGTCAGGTGAGCCACCCAACACAGCCTGGGAGAGAACCGGGCGAGTGGGAAGGGGCCCATGGGCTTTCACTTTCTCCAGTCAGGGCCTCCCTGCCTCTCAAATCCAGATGCCCGGTCCACAAAGTGCGGCTGAAGGGGCAGAGAGGGAGAGAGCTGAGCAGTGAGGAGGTGGGGCCGTGCACAGTGGGCAACCGGTGGGGTTGGGGGGCAGGAGTGGGCAAGTGGGCTGAGGGGGCCCTGGCCTGTCGGTGGGTCAACCAAGCCCACCGGAGGTCTGTGCTCCCCCAATTCCCAGGGCTGGATGGCCAGCTTGCACCCCACGTTGTCCCAGCATGATGAAACCTGGGAGCTCGTGGCCTAGAGGAGGCGGACTGTTGAGCCTCGAGCAGGAAGCACCTCCAAGATGGGCACTTCCCTGGGAGGTGGGGGTGTCTCCCTTCTGTCCCACGTGGTGGATGCCTAACCAGCTTCCACATGTGGCATTCCACCATTCTTCTATTATTCTAGAGGCATTCCCCAAGGTTCATGCTTTGGCCGCACAACTTTTTCCTGTGGGACCCAGCTCTGTTACTCTTTCTTTCCAACATCTGGGCATCTTCATGCTGGAAGGTTAGAGACAGAGTCGCAGCACAGAACTGCCCGTGTGCACATCTAGGAGGAAATGAGACTCACTCATCGCAGCGTGTTTATTTAGTTTGTTTTGTTTTTCTCACTAAGGTCTAGGAGCGCCTTCCCCATTTGCTTGGTGAATAAACTAGACTTTGGTTGGCTTCTAATGTTGTACTAAAGGTGATCTCCATCTGCTTGTCCTCCGAAAGCTGGGATTCACCGAGTTAAGTGAAACAGAGTCTGTGCGGAGAACGGAGCCTAAGAACAGACAGACCGCTGGGCTGTGCCAGGGACTGCTGGGGCCTGGCTGATGCTTCTGGTCTGAGATAATTCTTTGGGCCGCCTCTGTCGGCACCATGTCCTTGCACTTTCTAATTCAATTCCTGACTTCAAATACAGGGGCTCCATACAGCTTTGCCATTTACTCATAGTTCCAGCTGACACCCCAGGACCCAACAAAACTGCAAGCATGTTTAGTGCTGGAGGAGGGCAATGAGAGTGGAAGAGGAGAGTCAACGCTGAAATGAGATATACAGAAACCAACCTGTAATTATCTGTCCACACCACATCCAAAGGATTTATTTGATAACTAGAGGCCCAGCGCACGAATTTGTGCACGGGTGGGGTCCAGCCAGCCTGCCCTGATGGGGGCTGATTGGGTTGGGCCAGCAGGGCAAGGGGAAGTGGGAGATTGGCCAGCCCTGCCCCTCATGGGGGGGGGGGGCAATCGAGGGAGGGGCTGGCCAGGGGGGCCACAGGATGTTGGCTGGCTGGCCCTGCCCCTGATTGGGGGGGGGCAATCAGGAACAGGACCAGCGGGTGGGAGGTGCCACAGCTGATTGGGGCCCCAATTGAGCCAGTTGGCTGCTGCAGTGCACATCATAGCGACCAGTTGTTCTGGTTGTTCTGGTCATTCTGTCATTCTGGTCACTGGGCTTATATATATGTAGACTAGAAAGGGGGCGGGAAGAGATTAACCAAAGAACTTATATGCTTACATGCATTACCTGTGGACACAGAAAATAGGGTAGTGAAGGCCTGGGGTAGGGTGTTATCTGGGGGAGGGGGGCAATGGGGGAATGAGGGGGACATCTGTAATACTCTCAACAATAAAGATTAAAAAAAATAAAACACCATCTTATATAATAACTAGAGGCCCGATGCACAAAATTTGTGCATGGGGAAGGGGGGCGTCCCTCAGACCGGCCTGCACATTCTCCAATCTGGGACCCCTCAGGGGTGTCCGACTGCCAGTTTAGGCCTGATCCCACAGGGGATCATCCCTCTCACAATCTGGGACCGCTGGCTCCTAACCGCTCGCCTGCCTGCCTGCCTGATTGCCCCTAACCACCTTTGCCTGCCAGCCTGATCACCCCCTAACCACTACCCTGCTGGCCTGATTGATGCCTAACTGCTCCCCTGCTGGCCTGATTGATGCCTAACTGCTCACCTGCTGGCCTAATAGCCCTCACCTGCCCTCCACTGCCAGCTCAATGGCCCCTAACTGCCCTCCCCTGCTGGCCCGATGGCCCCCAACTGCCCTCTCCTGCCGGCCCAATGGCCCACAACTCCCCTCCCCAGCTGGCCTGATTGCCCACAGCTGCCTTCCCCTGCCATGACCCGCCTCCTCCACCGGGACCTGCCTCCTCCACCGGGACCTGCCTCCTCCACACCATGCAGAGCTGCAGGACCCCCAGGCCTCACCGTGTGGAGCGACAGCCAAGCCCTGTCTCTGCTGTGAGTGCGGAGGAGAGGCGTAAACCTGCTCACCGGCACCTGCACCTCGTGATAACCTTGTCCGCTGCCGACCATTGCCGTGTGGGCCTTCTCGGCCACATTCTCAGATGCCCTGGATGTGATGTGGTTACATAGTTAAATAAACAGAAGGTGAGTCTGTGTTATGGATCCAGCCCTCTGGGCCCAGCCTCCTGGGACCAACATTCTTTCTGAGGCTGCGGATGTGGCAGAGTGCATGGTGTGTGGACACAGAGGCTCCTGGAGACACACTCTTGGCACGAGAAGGCCGCTCTGGGGGCCGGGCAGGGGACATGCCAGCATTCTGAAAGTCCTTGAACAGCTGAGAGAACAGGAGGTCTTTCCAAGCAAAGACATCGATCTTCCTAGGTACACTGCTCCTCATGAGGGAGCGGTGAAGACTCTTCGTGCAAAGCGGGACTCCTTCTCTCAGGGTCCTGCTGCAAAGGGGCAGCTGGGGCACACAGGCTTCTGGAACATGGCTGTAAAACCCAGGGAGGAACAGCTCTAGAACCCACCATAGTTCCTGTCTGACTGCGGGACTGTCTTCCCTCCAGTGCAGACTCCTCGGCCTTAGAAGGAGCTGGGTCCAGAGGGCACCTGCCCAGAAAGCTGAGGGTGAGGCGGCCTCTGCCGTGTGGGAGACACTGCATCTCCTTTCAACTCCAAGACCCTTGGCCCATGTGCTGCAAGCTCCCCGACCATTCTTTCTACTTGTTCGAGGCAGAGAAAGAAGGTTTGTCTTGGAAAAGACCTTCTTTTAATGAAGACCCTCATTTACCCTTGATGGTAAAGCCAGGAGAGAGGGCAGCCAATGAGGAGACGCCAAGAGCAAGTACACACCTCGTTCAGGGGATTTTCCCAAAGAGGAGATGATGTTCAATGTGGAGTCACATGAGGGCCCAGCTGAGTGTGAGCTGCTGTGCGCACATGGCTCACGCCGGGCCTCAGGTAATGCGGCTCCACATCCATGGCTCATGTGTCTGTAGGAGACAGGGAGGATTTCCCACCACCAGTGCAGACCACACTCACCAAATTACAGCTCCTTCTTGAAAATTTAGGTACGTAATTGTTTTTGAGTCTTCAACCAAAGCTATTTTCCCATTGATACTTTTAAAGAGAGTGGAAAGGAGGAAGGAGGGCCATGGGGAGGAGAGGAGGGAGAGAAAGAGACATTGATGTGAGAGAGACACATCAACAGATTGCCTCCCATACGCCGGGGATCGAACCTACAACCCAAGTACATGCCTTTGACCGGGAATCGAACCCAGGACCCTTCTGTGTGCAGACCAACGCTCTAACTACTTAATGACACTGGCTAGGGCAGGTATATAAATTTTTACTGATTAAAGGCTTTTTCAAGTTTTCTATACCTTTTTGAGTGACTTTTATTTATTTACTAGAGGCCTAGTGCACAAAAATTTGTGCACTCAGGAGGTCCCTCAGCCCAGCCTGCACCCTCTCACAGCCCGGGAGCCCTCAGGGATGTCCACCTGCCAGCTTAGGCCCACTCCCCAGGGTATCAGGCCTAAGCTGGCAATCAGACATCCCTCTGGCAGTCCGGGAGCCCTCGGGGATGTCTGACTGTAGCTTAGGGCCGCTCTCCTGCAGCTGCCTCTGCAGAAGGTGCAGCACCAGGACTGGCACTACACCACTGCCTCTCCCGCTACCTCTGCAGAAAGGAGGGCGCCAGGACCACCATGGCTGGCCTGGCGGTGCAGGCTCACTGGCCCTGCCCCCACCCACTGGTCATTCTGGCAGGTCATTCCGGAATGTCGTTCTGCTGTCTGGTCTAATTAGCATATTAGCTTTTCCTATATAATAAAAGCCTACGTGGCATCACACCCTTGCGTGATGTCCTCGCACGATGTCACCACAAGATGGCTGCACTCACAGCGGAGACAGGGCTCGGCTGTCGCTCTACACGGTGAGGCCTGGGGGTCCTGCAGCTCTGCATGGTGTGAAGGAGGCAGGTCCCGGTGGAGGAGGCGGGTCGTGGCAGGGGAAGGCAGCTATAGGCAATCAGGCCAGCTGGGGAGGGGAGTTGTGGGCCATTGGGCCAGCAGGAGAGGGCAGTTGGGGGCCATCGGGCCAGCAGGGGAGGGCAGTTAGGGGCCATCGGGCCAGCAGGGGAGGGCAATTGGGGGCAATCGGGCCGGCAGAAGAAGGCAGTTGGGGGTCATTGGGCCGTCAGGGGAGGGCAGTTGTGGGCTATTAGGCCAGCAGGGGAGCAGTTAGGCATCAATCAGGCCAGCAGGGTAGTGGTTAGGGGGTGATCAGGCTGGCAGGCAAAGGTGGTTAGGGGCAATCAGGCAGGCAGGCAGGCGAGCGGTTAGGAGCCAGCGGTCCCAGATTGTGAGAGGGATGATCCCCTGTGGGATCAGGCCTAAACTGGCAGTCGGACACCCCTGAGGGGTCCCAGATTGGAGAGTGTGCAGGCCGGTCTGAGGGACACCCCCCTTCCCCATGCACAAATTTTGTGCATCGGGCCTCTAGTTATTATATAAGATGGTGTTTTATTTTTTTTAATCTTTATTGTTGAGAGTATTACAGATGTCCCCCTCATTCTCCCATTGCCCCCCTCCCCCAGATAACACCCCACCCCAGGCCTTCACTACCCTTTTCTGTGTCCACAGGTAATGCATGTAAGCATATAAGTTCTTTGGTTAATCTCTTCCCGCCCCCTCTCCCCGCTTCCCTCTGAGATCTGTCAGTCTGTTCCAGAGTTCCATGCCTCTGGTTCTATTTTATTCATCAGTTTATGTTGTTCATTAGATTGCTTGTTCATTTATTTTGATTTTTAAATTCAATTGTTGATAGATATGTATTTATTGCCATTTTATTGCCACATTTTTATCTTTTTTTTTCTTCTCCTTAAAGAAGACCTTTTAACATTTCCTGAAATACTGGTTTGCCAGTGATGAACTTGTTCAGGAAGCTCTTTATCTGACCTTCAATTCTGAATGATAGCTTTTCTGGGTAGAGTAATCTTGGTTGTAGGTCCTTGATATTCATCATTTTGAATATTTCTTGCCACTCCCTTCTCACCTGCAAAGTTTCTGTTGAGAAATCTGCTGACAATCCTATGGGTACTCCCTTGTAGGTAACTAACTTCTGTTCTCTTGCTGCTTTTAAGATTCTTTGTCTTTGGCTTCTGGCTTTTTAATTATTATATCTTGGTGTGGGCCTCTTTGGGTTCTTCTTGTTTTGGACTCCCTGTGCTTCCTGGACTTGCAAATCTCTTCCTCTCGCTATAAGGGAAGTTTTCTGTCCTTTTTCTCAGACAGGGCTGCAGAAATTGCTTTTCAAGCCCAAGCCCCAAGCGGTGAGCAGCAGGCTGGCCAGCCTGCATCCATTCTGGGACAGAGGAGCTTCCATGGGGACCTGGGATCTGGGTCTGTCTGCCAGGCCTGGGCCTGGGGAGACAGGGTGTGTCCTGGTGCTGTCTGGCTGAACAGCGCATCTGCAGTGGGGGTGTGCTGGCTGAGAGTGAGCACAGGTGAGTGAAGTGGAGTCTCCATGTGCAGCTGATGACATCGGCCATGTTTCGTGATCAGCAGCGTCCAGGACTCAGTCAGCTAAGGACTATCAAGAGGAAGACGTCCCACTAGGAATGACCCTCTGGGCTGTCCCTGCACCTGTACCTGTCCTTTTGCCCAAGCGTTAGTTCATGTTCCCGTCTCCTCCCGAAAGTCCAACCAGGGCTTCTTCTTCCCTCACCCCTGCTCGAGCCCCACCCCGCCCCCGGTGACATGTCAGCAAATACACAGATAAATGAATGCAACGGAGCATAAGCAGACAGATGCCTTGACTTTCAATGCCACTGGCTCCCCAGAGTCTGTGGTGTTGCCTCTGGTCCCCTTTCCTCACATCTGGTCTCATACACTTCTGTGGTGACAGCATGGAGCTGGGTGGGGTTCAGCACCTCCTTTCGCAGAAACGCCCCAGGCTTGGAGAAGCTGGAAGTGCCTTGGAGAAGCTGGGAGTGCCCTGGAGAAGCTGGAAGTGCCCTGGAGCAGGGGGGGAGAGTGGGTACTGGAAACAGTGGACCCCAGTCTGGCTGCCACTCACGGGCCCTTCATGACCTTCCACTTCCCGCCCTTAGCGGTCCCTCCGCCATGTCCCCAACACGAGTGACTGTCCACCTGAATAGCGGCTTTGTGACTGCACTGACTACCATGGGCACATCCCCGCACCCCACCCCACAGCACTCATCCACCTGGAGTTGGGGCAGGTGAGCTGAGCCAGACCTCAGCGATGAGGAAGGACCCTGATTTCCAAGGTGCAACAGAAGACAAGTGCGAAGGGGAAGGTGGGAAGGGGCAGGTGGGAAGGGATAAATGGGAAGGGGCAGGTGGGAAGGGGAAGGTGGAAAGGGGAAGATGGGAAGGAATAGGTGGGAAGGGATAGGTGGGAAGGGGCAGGTGGGAAGGGGCAGGTGGGAAGGGGCAGGTGGGAAGGGATAGGTGGGAAGGGGCAGGTGGGAAGGGGCAGGTGGGAAGGGATAGGTGGGAAGGGGCAGGTGGGAAGGGGCAGGTGGGAAGGGATAGGTGGGAAGGGGCAGGTGGGAAGGGATAAATGGGAAGGGGCAGGTGGGAAGGGGAAGGTGGAAAGGGGAAGATGGGAAGGAATAGGTGGGAAGGGGCAGGTGGGAAGGGGCAGGTGGGAAGGGGCAGGTGGGAAGGGATAGATGGGAAGGGGCAGGTGGGAAGGGGCAGGTGGGAAGGGGCAGGTGGGAAGGGATTGGTGGGAAGGGACAAAAGCCACCCACAGAGGGAGATCCAGAAGCCAAGGCTACCTCACTGACCCGAAGCCCCAGACGCTCAGGCAGGGCAGCCCGGTCGCAGGCCGGCCCCTGCCCAGCTCTACAACCTCCTGGCGACACTGGCTTTCTGTCCTGCTCCCTGTCCTTGGGACCCCTCTGGTCTCCTTTAAGGAACTACCACACTGCGCTATTTTCCTTAGCTTTGCTTTCTGGCTTTGGACGTACAGCTCAATGAGTCAGGAGATTCCCGCCAGGAAGTAAATCCGCAGCTATTTTCACGAAAGTAAGTCACGTGCCAGTGCGTGACACTTATATACGGAATTTCAATGGCTTGTCGGAAGAAGAAAATGTGTGTTTAAAACTTAATCCATGAGAGAACAATGCACCCCCCCATGAAGCAAAGCCTCCTGTGGGAGCCATCGGTAAACAGTTGCCCCCCATGGGCACAGAGACTCCGGAGGAAGCATCTCCCGTCCCGGAGACGTGCCCACGCCGTGTCCAGGACAGACTAGGATGCAGCCACAGCCGGGCTAATGCCATGACCACGTGGAGTGACCACAGGGGCTCTGAAAACGCTCCCTTCCCCAACCACCCACATCCTGCGAGCCAAGCTCAGGAGGAGCAGGGCTGCAGACTCTTTCCGTAGGGGAGACAGACTCCCCACACCTTGGGGTGTCATCCACTGCTGAGCCTCGGGACAGGAGGAAACGGAGACGCAGGAAGATCGCGCGGCAGAGAGCGGGTGGCACAGGGAGGGGATTCACTCACAGCACCGTGGGAAACAGTGTTAGGTGAGGGACCCCAAAGGGTGTGGGCACACGCACATCTGTGTGTTTGTACATATGTGCATGTGTATGCGAGTATGTCTATAGGCATGTGATGTGTGTGCACACTGGTGTACGTGTGGTAATGTATGTGTGCATCTGTGTGCATTGCACATGGATGGATGTGTGGGTGTGCACATGCGGTCCTGTGTGCACACTGGTGCCTATGTTGCTGTACATGTGTGCACATGGATGTGTGTTACTGTACACGTGTGCATATGAATGTTTTATATATATGTGCACATGGGTGTTGGTGTTAGTGCGTGCATCCGTGTGCACATATCTGTGCGGGCATGTGTGTTTGTACATGTGTGTGCATCTGTGAGTCCACACGTGCTCATTTGTGTGTGCATATGCATGTGTGTGCGTGTGGGGGTGAAGCAGTGCCAGCAGGCTCTGAGGGCGGCACGCCGGGGCTCTCACAGTGAGGACTGTTACAGGCAGATCAGGAGCAGCAGTGCAGAATCTAAATTACACCCAAACCACCCACCTTCATGCTCACACGCAGGTGACCTGGGCCCTGTCCCACGTGTGGGCACCGCCAGACCATGAGTCCTTGCACACGGCTGCAGAAGGAGGGGTGACACACACCAGAGGACCCGGTGGCCTAACACCCACCACCTGGGTCAGCCCAGTGCTCACTGAACACCCAGCCCCCAGGCCCAGCCCCAGGCCCTGTCAGACCCCGGGGATGGGGGCTTCTAGGCGTGTACAGGAGGCAACCGATCTGGGTTGCTCTCTACAGCCAATGTCTCTCTCCTTCTCTCTAAAGAAGATCAGTAGGAACATATCCTCGGGGAGGATGAAAAAGAAGAAGAAACTGCTCTTGGCCTGCACCAGGCTTTCCAGGCACCGACCACGAGGCGGCGTGCCACCCAGTCACCGAGGGACTTCACCTGATTATCATGTTCCCATGGCCTGGCCACAAGGCAGAGGAAACGGGTCTCCTCAGCCTACTCGCTCCGATCCACAGACCGTGCCAGCAACGGCCACTACTCACCCCCACCCTCTAACCCTCACCCTCACCCCCACCCTCTAACCCTCACCCTCACCCCCACCCTCTAACCCTCACCCTCACCCCCACCCTCACCCCCACCCTCTAACCCTCACCCTCACCCCCACCCTCACCCCCACCCTCTAACCCTCACCCTCTAACCCTCACCCCCACCCCCACCCTCTAACCCTCACCCTCTAACCCTCACCCTCACCCCCACCCTCTAACCCTCACCCTCTAACCCTCACCCTCACCCCCTTCCTCTAACCCTCACCCCCACCCCCACCCTCTAACCCTCACCCTCACCCCCTTCCTCTAACCCTCACCCTCTAACCCTCAGCCTCAGCCTCAGCTTCCCCAGCTCCCGCGGGGCTGGCTTCTGCAGGAGCTTGGTGCTCCCGTCCTCCTTGTCCTGGGTGAGCCGCCTCATCCACTGTCCCCCGCGGCTCTGCAGACTTCCGGCCCAGGCGCAGACCACAGCCTGGTTGAGACGCTCAGTGGCTCCCACACCTGCGGACGGCCAAGCTCCGTAGCTGATCATGGACAGGAGCCCTGAATGCGCCCACTTCTGCTGAGCCTGCCACTCCGCTGTCCAGCCCTTAAGAAGGCACACGCACTGCGAACACTGCGGAAGGAACCCAGCCAGTTCTGTTTCCCTCACTCACTGGACCACACACATCTTCCCTGGAGCCACGTACAGCCCGCGAGAGCCCGGGACCCACAGTGGCATGGAGGCCCCACTCCAGGCCTACCACCACAAGAGGCTTCACCCCACAAGCCCCTCCCCATTGCTCCCCTCATGCCGAGCTGGGTCAGCCTGAGCACCCCCCCTAAATACACACACTGAGCTGGGTTGGCCTGAGCGCCCCCACACACACACACACACGCTGAGCTGGGTCGGCCTGAGCCCCCGCCCCCAAATACACACACTGAGCTGGGTCAGCCTGAGCGCGCCCCCCCCTCCGCCCCACACACACACACACACACACACTGAGCTGGGTCAGCCTGAGCGCGCCCCCCCTCCGCCCCACACACACACACACACTGAGCTGGGTCGGCCTGAGCCCCCCACACGCTGAGCTGGGTCGGCAAATGCCCCCCACACCCTAAGCCGGGTCGGCCTCTGGTCCAGGCTCAAAGCTTCAGGAGAATGGACTTCCCCTCAGGAGAGGACTGACCCCACTCACGCTTCCATTTAAAAAGCATGTACATATGTGAATTATATATAATAGTTCTACCTGATAATGTTCAAATTATAAAAACTTTAAAATTATCTGAGCAAACAGTTAACAGGACTCCCCTGTGAAAAGCTAGGATGCTAGTTTGTACACCGCAGTAGAGAGGTGACTGCTTTCCTCCGTGATGGGCAGGCGGACGTCACCTGGTGAGCAGCCCCACCTGCCCGCCGGACCTGCACCCAGCAGCCGCCTGCCCACCTCCCCCGGCGCTCCCGCCTGGGTTCCGGGACCAGGGCCCTGCTCCAGCCACTTCTCCCACCACTAAGTCGTTCCTACCTCCTCGCACCCTCGGAATTCTGAGAAGCAGAGTTTTGCTGAGCGCTGTGGGGACAGCGGCCCCGGGAGCAACCTCCCCTCCCGCTCCACCGCCTGCCTACCTGCGCTGGACAGCTGCAGCAGGGCGGCCCTCAGACGCTGCTGGGCCACCGGCGACACCTCATAGCGGTAGACATCGGTCACCGGAACCTTCTGGCACCTTCCAAACACTCCGTCTGTGAGAAAAAGGGGGACAGAGTTCAGAGAGGAGAAAGTTGCTACACCCTAACTGCACCGTGGCCATGCGTCGCTAAGGGCTTCAGATCATCACCGCAGCTGTCGGATGTTGGGGCACTGGGAGAGCAATGGTTTATCTGAGGAAGAACAGTGGGCCGTGGGCCCTGGGCCGTGGCTATGGGCCGTGGGTGTGGGCTGTGGGCCCTGGTCCGTGGCTGTGGGCCGTGGGCATGGGCTGTTGAGTGTGGGCCATGGGCATGGGCTGTGAGTGTGGGCCGTGGGCCCTGGGCCGTGGCTGTGGGCCATGGGTGTGGGCTGTGGGCATGGGCCGTGGGCCGTGGCTGTGGGCCGTGGGTGTGGGCCATGGGCCGTGTGGGCCCTGGTCCATGGCTGTGGGCCGTGGGCATGGGCCATGAATGTGGGCCGTAGCTGTGGGCCGTGGGCATTAGCTGTGAGTGTGGGCCGTAGGCCGTGGCTGTGGGCCATGGGTGTGGGCCATGGGTGTGGGCCGCAGGGAACAAAGACAGAGCTGGAGAGAGGCTCAGGAACCCAGTGCTCCTTGGGTTTTTTATTCTGCATTCCCATCCCTTCCTCCCCACCTCCCCACCCCTCACTTTTTGTGATTTCCAGGCAGTGACATTCAGGACTGGTTTTCCAGATGAGAAACCGAACCCCCAGGAAGTGCAACGTTAACTTGCAGAAGGCTCGAGGACCATGGACGCCTCCCACGGCGCCAGCGGGAGGCGCTGACGTGGGGCGGCCTGCACACCAGCCAGGGGCGAGGGGCTTTCTGAGCACGCAGCACAGGCGCTCGCGAGCAGGGCGCAGTCCGACCATCCTGCAGCTCCCGCCATCCGTCTGAAGGAGGACCTGCTCCTCAGCGTCCCTCCCAGCCACACCCATTACTGTAGGCCCCGGCGAGTCTGCCCTTGAACCGCTCGCTTTGAGACAAGCTTCCTGTAGGGCTTCAGACGTTCAAGTCGCCACCTTTCCCACACACAGAGGACGAATGCGGGGCCCTCCTTCCCACACAGGGTGGCCCTCTGCGGCTTCAGCTGGACGGAAGCCGTCCCTCGTCGTTCGCCACGTGTCCCTGCCATGGCCGCTGAGGAAAGCCCTCATCGCAGCAAGTCCAAGGAGCAGGCGCGCACCGCAGGTGCAGGCGACGGGCTGCGGTCGGAGAGCACCCTGTGCTGGGACGGCAAGCCCTGCCCGCAGCAGCCATCTGAAGTGTCGCAGCATCCCTGGGATTTCTGTGGGACTTTGCAAAGCCCCGTGACTCAGCTCACCTCTAACCCAGTGGCCGGAGGAGTGCACCGTCTGCTGGCCCCAAAAGGCATGCATCTGCCACCCACACCCAGAGCGGGGACAGCTCCTGCAGGGAGGGTCTCGTCCCCGCGCCGCCCAGCACGCTGGCCTGTCTGCGGCGAGCACAGACCACAAGTGCCCTGGCCTTTGGTTTAGTTTTGTGCCAAGGACTCCGTGCCTGTGGGTGGCGTGCTTGTGGGGGGCACGGACGGGGAGGGAGGAAGAGGGCAAAGGGGAAGTGCACTCTTTAGAACGTCCCCGAAGCTTTCGTTTTACTTGTCAAATGGAAATATTGTGACAGCAGGACCGGAGTGTGGGGACCAGGAAAAGCACTGAGATGGCCCAGCCCACATGGCACAGATGAGGGGGCCGAGCCGGAGTGTGGGGACGAGGCCATGGGGGGCCGGCACCTGACCGTGGGGCCATGGGGGGCCGGCACCTGACAGTGGGGCCGTGGCGGGTGGGCGGCAGCTGACCACAAGGAAGAGAAGTCAGGCTCCTGGATCCCAAACCTTCGTGGCGGCCGCACTGCCGGAGATGAACCAAGAGTCACCTCCCTCAGGAAATGCACCAGGTCACTCGGGGTCTCCGAGGAAAATGGCCAAAGACATGTCCCATTTTGGAAGGCCCCAAGTAATTTTCCCTTCTGAGCTGTAAAGGCACCTTTCCTTCAATGTGGCTAGTGGCATACAATGTTAGAAATACGTTCTCAGGCCCTGGCTGGTGTGGCTCAGTGGACAGGGTGTCAGCCTGCAGACTGAAAGGTCCCGGGTTCTATTCCAGGTCAGGGCACAGGCCTGGGTTGTAGGCTCGATCCCCAGTAGGGGGCGAGCAGGAGGCAGCCGATCAGTGATTCTCATCGTTGATGTTTCTATCGCTCTCTCCCTCTCCCGTCCTCTCTGAAATCAATAAAAATATATTTTTAAAATAATGTTCTCAGAAAAATATTGATTGGTATGAATTGTTTATATAGTCTGTGTGTAGACATGTGCATACATATGTGTGTATGAATGTGTATAGATATGTGTTTGTGTGTCTACCTATGTGCATGCGTACATATGTCTGCATACAGGTGTGTGCACATGTGTGTGTGGGTGGCCATATATATTTGTTGCATGTGCATGTGTGTTGTGTTCATGTGTGCATGTGTGTGGCTACATGTGTATCGGCATGTGTGTTGTTTTTGTGTATGTCATTGCCTACATGTATACATGTGTGCATGTGCGTGCATGTCTCTATGCCATGTGCACATTCCTGCACGTGTATGTGCCTGTGTGTGCATGTGTGCAGCACTTATAGGTGGTGTGTGCATCTGTGTCTTATGTTTGTACATACATGTATGCACATTTCTGTGTCTACATGCATGTGTGTATACATGTGTGAGCACATATACAAAGCCCCTAACATTTAATTGCCACACTCACCATGAAAACCCAAGGATGCTGCTATTTGAAAGTCATATCTTCATCTAGGAGACAGGTATCCCCAATACAGAAACCTGGTCCCCTCACTTGCCTTTTTTCTGTTCCCAGTGGGACTGCGCACACTCAGCACACCTCTAACACTTCTTGTCCCCACACCTGCTAAGCGTGTGCAAAGCCCCTTCCCTGTGAGGGGTAGATTCCGTCCGGGTCTGTCACTGCCTCGCACCCGGCCTGGGAAATGCAGGGACACCTGCTCTGACATCCACTGGGTGGGGGGCAGGACGGGTGGGCAAACAGCCCTGGGGGCCACACTAGGGCAAAAACAGACAGATTCCGCTCTCTCGAGGGCGCCCAGACTGTGCCATGTGGATGAATCCCTCGTGACTGAGGTGGGTGGCACGCAGGCTCCGAGCGCAGAGGCGTTGCCCTCCTCCAGGGCAGCGGCACGGGTTGGGATCCACGTCTCAGGAACGGGGTCGCCTGCATGGGCTGGCGCGGAGAACCAGGCTGGGGGCAGGCTCTGTGGAGGGACGTGCCAGCCCCGGGAGCTCTGGGACCCAGGGGGACGGAGCTGCATGGTTGAAGCCGGCCGGGCAGGTCCCATCAGCCGGGCTGAGAGGAGCGGTCGGCCTCCGGGCAGGAGCTGCAGGAGGTGCCCGGGGCCGGAAGGCAGGACTGGCCCTGGGCCAGAGCCACAGGGTAAAGGGAGCTGCCCTTCCAGAGGAGGGTGGCTCAGTGAGAGCTTGGCCTCTTCAGAGAGAACGCTGAGGCTGCCCAGCTGCAGGGTAGCCCCTTCCATGTGTGCCTGGCAGAGAGAGGCTCGGAGTCCAGGGAATATTCTGAGAGACGGCCTATGGACAGTGGATCTCTCCAAAGTGGTAACAAAGCCATCCTGCTGGCTGGGGAGGGGACACGCCGTGTCCTGATGGCCACGGGCCCTGATCACTGCCCATAGGCCCTGATCGCCGTCCCCAGGCCCTGATCGCTGCCCACAGGCCCTGATCGCCGTCCCCAGGCCCTGATCGCTGCCCACAGGCCCTGATCGCCGTCCCCAGGCCCTGATCGCTGCCCACAGGCCCTGATCGCCGTCCCCAGGCCCTGATCGCTGCCCACAGGCCCTGATCGCCGCCCCCGGGCCCTGATCGCTGCCCACAGGCCCTGATCGCCGTCCCCAGGCCCTGATCGCTGCCCACAGGCCCTGATCGCCGTCCCCAGGCCCTGATCGCTGCCCACAGGCCCTGATCGCCGTCCCCAGGCCCTGATCGCTGCCCACAGGCCCTGATCGCCGTCCCCAGGCCCTGATCGCTGCCCACAGGCCCTGATCGCCGTCCCCAGGCCCTGATCGCTGCCCACAGGCCCTGATCGCCGTCCCCAGGCCCTGATCGCTGCCCACAGGCCCTGATCGCCGTCCCCAGGCCCTGATCGCTGCCCACAGGCCCTGATCGCCGTCCCCAGGCCCTGATCGCTGCCCACAGGCCCTGATCGCCGTCCCCAGGCCCTGATCGCTGCCCACAGGCCCTGATCGCCGTCCCCAGGCCCTGATCGCTGCCCACAGGCCCTGATCGCCGTCCCCAGGCCCTGATCGCTGCCCACAGGCCCTGATCGCCGTCCCCAGGCCCTGATCGCTGCCCACAGGCCCTGATCGCCGTCCCCAGGCCCTGATCGCTGCCCACAGGCCCTGATCGCCGTCCCCAGGCCCTGATCGCTGCCCACAGGCCCTGATCGCCGTCCCCAGGCCCTGATCGCTGCCCACAGGCCCTGATCGCCGTCCCCAGGCCCTGATCGCTGCCCACAGGCCCTGATCGCCGTCCCCAGGCCCTGATCGCTGCCCACAGGCCCTGATCGCCGTCCCCAGGCCCTGATCGCTGCCCACAGGCCCTGATCGCCGTCCCCAGGCCCTGATCGCTGCCCACAGGCCCTGATCGCCGTCCCCAGGCCCTGATCGCTGCCCACAGGCCCTGATCGCCGTCCCCAGGCCCTGATCGCTGCCCACAGGCCCTGATCGCCGTCCCCAGGCCCTGATCGCTGCCCACAGGCCCTGATCGCCGTCCCCAGGCCCTGATCGCTGCCCACAGGCCCTGATCGCCGTCCCCAGGCCCTGATCGCTGCCCACAGGCCCTGATCGCCGTCCCCAGGCCCTGATCGCTGCCCACAGGCCCTGATCGCCGTCCCCAGGCCCTGATCGCTGCCCACAGGCCCTGATCGCCGTCCCCAGGCCCTGATCGCTGCCCACAGGCCCTGATCGCCGTCCCCAGGCCCTGATCGCTGCCCACAGGCCCTGATCGCCGTCCCCAGGCCCTGATCGCTGCCCACAGGCCCTGATCGCCGTCCCCAGGCCCTGATCGCTGCCCACAGGCCCTGATCGCCGTCCCCAGGCCCTGATCGCTGCCCACAGGCCCTGATCGCCGTCCCCAGGCCCTGATCGCTGCCCACAGGCCCTGATCGCCGTCCCCAGGCCCTGATCGCTGCCCACAGGCCCTGATCGCCGTCCCCAGGCCCTGATCGCTGCCCACAGGCCCTGATCGCCGTCCCCAGGCCCTGATCGCTGCCCACAGGCCCTGATCGCCGTCCCCAGGCCCTGATCGCTGCCCACAGGCCCTGATCGCCGTCCCCAGGCCCTGATCGCTGCCCACAGGCCCTGATCGCCGTCCCCAGGCCCTGATCGCTGCCCACAGGCCCTGATCGCCGTCCCCAGGCCCTGATCGCTGCCCACAGGCCCTGATCGCCGTCCCCAGGCCCTGATCGCTGCCCACAGGCCCTGATCGCCGTCCCCAGGCCCTGATCGCTGCCCACAGGCCCTGATCGCCGTCCCCAGGCCCTGATCGCTGCCCACAGGCCCTGATCGCCGTCCCCAGGCCCTGATCGCTGCCCACAGGCCCTGATCGCCGTCCCCAGGCCCTGATCGCTGCCCACAGGCCCTGATCGCCGTCCCCAGGCCCTGATCGCTGCCCACAGGCCCTGATCGCCGTCCCCAGGCCCTGATCGCTGCCCACAGGCCCTGATCGCCGTCCCCAGGCCCTGATCGCTGCCCACAGGCCCTGATCGCCGTCCCCAGGCCCTGATCGCTGCCCACAGGCCCTGATCGCCGTCCCCAGGCCCTGATCGCTGCCCACAGGCCCTGATCGCCGTCCCCAGGCCCTGATCGCTGCCCACAGGCCCTGATCGCCGTCCCCAGGCCCTGATCGCTGCCCACAGGCCCTGATCGCCGTCCCCAGGCCCTGATCGCTGCCCACAGGCCCTGATCGCCGTCCCCAGGCCCTGATCGCTGCCCACAGGCCCTGATCGCCGTCCCCAGGCCCTGATCGCTGCCCACAGGCCCTGATCGCCGTCCCCAGGCCCTGATCGCTGCCCACAGGCCCTGATCGCCGTCCCCAGGCCCTGATCGCTGCCCACAGGCCCTGATCGCCGTCCCCAGGCCCTGATCGCTGCCCACAGGCCCTGATCGCCGTCCCCAGGCCCTGATCGCTGGACTGAGCAGCGAGCCTGCTCTGTCTGCTCAAACGCTCATTAACTCACCCCATGCCTTGGCAGGGCCAGGCCAAGTGACCTCGCAGGCCGTGACAGCCCTCGGGCAAAGCGCATTGCTGGCGGAGGCCTGAGGCCGCCTTCCGAACGCTCAGACACGCAGGCTGTTGTGCATGTGCCCTGCGGTCCAGAAGCTGTGCTGTGTGCAGGGCGCAGAAGAAAATACAAAGGTAAAACGGACGCAGCGCTGGCCGGTGTGGCTCAGTGGATAGAGCGTCGGCCTGCGGACTGAAGAGTCCCGGGTTCAGTTCCGGTCAGGGGCACACACCTGGGTTGTGGGCTTGATCCCCAGTAGGGGGCGTGCAGGAGGCAGCCGATCCATGATTCTCTCTCATCATTGATGTTTCTCTCTCTCTTCCCCTCTCCCTTCCTCTCTGAAATCAATAAAAATATATTTAAAGAAAAAATAAAGGACACAGCTCATGTTTTATTTGAGGAACCAGATTGTTTCTTTTAACAATCGATCAAAGAAACGCTAAGGAAAGCACCGTTTCTAATAACCAAATCTGTCCTAGTGTTTGCTGCAGGGAACCAGGTGGAACTGACCAGGGAAAGCGCTGGTGGGGCCAACCCCAACCCCTGCTGCTGGGCGCCGGGTGCCCTGGGCCGGCGGCGGGGCGGTGGGGGGGCGATGCTGAGACTTCTGCCTCTCTGATCTTCGGGGTTCTGGTGTTGGTTTGTGTGTTTATCTCTGACAATGACAGAGTGGAACCAAACAGTCTGAGCGTCTCTTCAATTCTAAATTCAAGGTCCTTCACACACAACCACATGTAATCACCCGGTTCCAGGGCTCCAGGACCGGGGGGCGGGGGGGGAGCGGGGAGGGGACCAGCTCCTGGCTGGGCAGCAGCGCCCCCTCCCCCCCCCCCCCGCCCCAGGGACTGCATCTGCAGGAGGGCTCCTGGGGAAGGACCACAAAGCAGCCGGTGAGCCTCCAGCGCCCGCTCCGCCACGGCCCGCTCCACCGCCTGCCTTCGCCTGAGGAGAGGCCCCGGGTCCAGCCTGGACGGGCGCCTAGCAGCACCACGGCCATTTCAGTGCTGTTTTCCCTTCCCTGCGTGAAGGTGACAGGATCCTTGCCCGTCTCGGGGCGAGGTATGGCCAGTCCTGACCCCCGTACGGACACGGGAGCACCCAGGAGCCAGGGCGCCCAGACCCAGGACAGGGACGGGATCCGACCAAGGCCATTCCAGCTTGGCCAACGCCACGCGCCAGGAGCCGGGGTCCCACCCGCCTCCACGGTGTGGGGTGCAGTCTGCAAGGACACAGGGCACAGATCAGCCGGGGGAAGGAGAAAGGCGGCTGTCTGCAGCTGCCAACCTCCCCGAGGCCTCGTTCCAGCCGTTGCCAAGTAACCAGGGCCTCTCCTCTCATCAGCCCCAACGGTCCCATCAGCTCTTCAGATGAGAACAGAAAGGCCTGCACCGAGGCCTTCAGCAGCACTGAACGAAAACGGCACGTTATGGGGACGAGGGAAAGGGAACCTGTTAGCTTCATCTTATCTGCACAGCGACAGGGACTCAAAAACAGCCGTCCATCACACCCGCACCATCCTATTCCTCCACCAAGGAGCCTCGCTCACCTTCCAGGGAGAGAGGAGGGGCAGAGAAGGAGGGAGGGGGAGAAGGAGGGAGAGGGAGAGAGAAGGAGAGGGAGGGAGGGGGAGAGGGAGGGAGGGAGGGAGGGAGGGGGGGGGGGGGAGAGGGGGAGGGGGGAGGGGGAGGGAGGGAGAGATGGGGAGAGGGAAGGAGGGGGAGAGAGGGGGAGAGGGAGGGAGAGAGGGGGAGAGGGAGGGAGGGAGAGATGGGGAGAGGGAGGGAGAGAGGGGGAGAGAGGGGGAGAGGGGGAGAGGGAGGGAGAGAGGGGGAGAGGAAGGGAGGGGGAGAAGGAGGGAGGGAGAGAAGGGGAGAAGGAGGGAGGGCAGCCTTGTTCATAACCAGGTTCCAGCTGGGCTCCCTCTCCTGCCCCACGAGCTCTCCCCGCTCTGCCGGAGGTACTCCTCAGGATGGAAGGCCCCACCTTCTGATACCAAACATGCCCTCCATCCCAGTGGACAGCTGAGCGCCCAGCAGGCTGCGTGCACCCAACGCCCCGAGGCTGGGACCCCAAAGGGCTGCTCCTGCACGAACCTCAGAAGGACACCCCCACCCATCACCCAGTCCCGCCTCGCCTGCCGCTCTGTTCTCAAACTGGTGGGGGGATCCAGGGCCAGAGTGGCCCTGCCCCGGGGGCCGGGGGCCATGAAGTTCCGTAGACACTGGCCTGCCTGCCACAGCCGTGAGAGCACCCCTGGCTGGAGCCTGGCCGCGGCCCACCCCGGGCCCACAGGGAGCCCACCCTCTGCGGGTAGCCGTCCGCTCGGAGAGGCATCAGGCGACTCCAAGACGTGGGGTCCAGCAGCACCCAGAAACTCAGCCCACCCGTCCAGGAGACACAGTGCTCCCCACGCGGGGTGCGCACGCCACTGTCTGTCCACCGCCTCAGCCACTGTGCACAGCCACGCGTGGAGCAGCCGATGGGTGGACAGAAGGCCCCTCCTGTTTGCCTCGCCCCACATCCCGGGCCGGATTCATCCCCTCGTCCGGTCCCCTGACCCGCTGGTGCCCAGAGCCTGCCCAGCCGCCCCCTCGTGTGGGAAAGGCAAGTCCCACTTCCCGCAGCGCTCGGCCCATGGACGTGATTCAGCAAGAATTTACCAGAATCAGAAGCAGAGACTCAGGGGACATGGTGCTGGGTTCTGCAGCGTTACTCATGCCGCTGGGAAGCAGTCCGGGGTCCAGTGCCAGGTGACTGGGTAGCAAATGTGGTCCCTCCAACCCTGGACTCGGTCTCAGCCTTAAAAAGGAAGACTTGGCCCAGCGTCGTGCTCAGGGGTTAGAGAGTCAGCCACACAGCAAAGGGTCGCCATCCAGGTCAAGGGCATGTCCCTGGGCAGCAGGTTCCCTCCACGGCCCCGGGTGGGACATGTGCGTGAATGTGTCTCTCACATCAATGTCTCTCTGTCCCTCTCTCTTTCTAATCTGCCCTCCTGCTCCCACTCCCCCTAAAAATCGATGGAAAATATCCTCCTGTGAAGAGGAGCAGCAACACCACAGGAGGGCAGAACATTCGGAGGCGGCGTGTGGGCGTGGCATGAGGGCATGGAGCGCAGAAGTTCAGTGTGGTCGGCCAGTCACAGGGGCAAGTGCTGTGCATGCCACTCACATGGGCCCAGAGGAGAGGGGCGCACAGAGGAGAGGGGCACACAGAGGGCGCACAGAGGAGAGGGCGCACAGAGGGCGCACAGAGGACAGGGGCGCACAGAGGAGAGGGGCGCACAGAGGAGAGGGTGCACAGAGGAGAGGGGCGCACAGAGGGCGCACAGAGGGACGCACAGAGGTCGCACAGAGGAGAGGGGCGCACAGAGGGCGCACAGAGGGACGCACAGAGGTCGCACAGAGGAGAGGGGCGCACAGAGGGCGCACAGAGGGGCGCACAGAGGAGAGGGGTGCACAGAGGAGAGGGGGCGCACAGAGGAGAGGGCGCACAGAGGGCGCACAGAGAAGAGGGCGCACAGAGGGCGCACAGAGGAGAGGGGTGCACAGAGGGCGCACAGAGGAGAGGGCGCACAGAGGGCGCACAGAGGAGAGGGGCGCACAGAGGAGAGGGGCGCACAGAGGAGAGGGGCACACAGAGGAGAGGGCGCACAGAGGAGAGGGGCACACAGAGGAGAGGGCGCACAGAGGAGAGGGGCGCACAGAGGGCGCACAGAGGGCGCACAGAGGGCGCACAGAGGGCGCACAGAGGGGCGCACAGAGGAGAGGGGCGCACAGAGGAGAGGGGCGCACAGAGGAGAGGGGCGCACAGAGGAGAGGGCGCACAGAGGAGAGGGGCGCACAGAGGGCACACAGAGGAGAGGGCGCACAGAGGGCACACAGAGGAGAGGGGCGCACAGAGGGCACACAGAGGAGAGGGGCGCACAGAGGGCACACAGAGGAGAGGGCGCACAGAGGAGAGGGGTGCACAGAGGGCGCACAGAGGGGCGCACAGAGGAGAGGGGCGCACAGAGGGCACACAGAGGAGAGGGGCGCACAGAGGGCACACAGAGGAGAGGGCGCACAGAGGGCACACAGAGGAGAGGGGCGCACAGAGGGCACACAGAGGAGAGGGGCGCACAGAGGGCACACAGAGGAGAGGGCGCACAGAGGAGAGGGGCACACAGAGGAGAGGGCGCACAGAGGAGAGGGGCGCACAGAGGGCGCACAGAGGGGCGCACAGAGGAGAGGGGCGCACAGAGGAGAGGGGCGCACAGAGGAGAGGGGTGCACAGAGGAGAGGGGGCGCACAGAGGAGAGGGCGCACAGAGGAGAGGGCGCACAGAGGAGAGGGGCGCACAGAGGGCACACAGAGGAGAGGGGCGCACAGAGGGCACACAGAGGAGAGGGCGCACAGAGGGCACACAGAGGAGAGGGGCGCACAGAGGGCACACAGAGGAGAGGGCGCACAGAGGGCACACAGAGGAGAGGGCGCACAGAGGAGAGGGGCGCACAGAGGGGGGCACAGAGGAGAGGGCGCACAGAGGAGCGGGCGCACAGAGGGCACACAGAGGAGAGGGCGCACAGAGGAGAGGGGCGCACAGAGGGGGGCACAGAGGAGAGGGCGCACAGAGGAGCGGGCGCACAGAGGGGCGCACAGTGGAGAGGGCGCACAGAGGAGAGGGCGCAGAGGCAGGTGGTAGAATGAAGGGTCCCAGGAACTGGGCGGGAGACCCTGGGGCAGAGGTTCCTGCGAAGAGGACAGGTTTGGGATGGACGGAGGTGATGGAGGTAACACCTCTGCACAGCCCCCTGACCGTGGTGAGGGTAAAGTCCATGTTATGTGTATTCCACCACAATGCTCAGAGCGGTAAAAACCAGCGAGTAAGTGCGAAGTGGGTGGTGTGTGAGGGGCAGACAGTCTGCAGAGTCTCAGGGTTCCACGCAGCAGGGGCAGGCGTGGCGGCTGGGTCACGGGTGGGCCAAGTGGCCCAGGCAGGGGCAGAGGCTCAGTACCGATGCCCCAAGATTTCACCAGAACAAGCACCCCTGGCGAGCAGCTCAGCCCCTCACTTGGAGAGCGTGCTGGTTTCTCGTGCCCATGAGTCAGCTCTGGGGGCGGGAGACGTGGGGTGGGCTCATTTGTCCGTTTGTCTGTCTTGTTCGTCCTCACCCCAGGATACGTTTTCATTGATTTTTAGAGAGAGTGGAAGGGAGAGAGGGAGGGGGAGAGAGAAACATCGATGTGAGAGACACGTGGATTGGCTGCTTCACACACACCCCAACCAGGGATCGAACCTGCAACCCAGGTCTGTGCCCTTGACTGGGAATCAAACCCACGATCCTTTGGTGTTGGGCCGACGCTCTAACCACTGACCCACACCGGCCAGGGCAAGATGTGTGTTTTAAACTGTTTTTACAGACGCGGCTTAATTTGGTGTTTGGTTTTGTGCTGGCGAGGCTTTGGTGGGGCTGGCAGTGACCGAGAATGCCCCGCCCTGCGACCTCAGGTGACCTCTGCCAGGCGTGGGGGGGAGGGGGCGCAGTGAGGACTCCTCCAGCCTGAAGTCAGGGTCGCAGTCCCCAGCTCCCATCGAAGCACCAATCCCAGCAGCTCTCTCGGCGGCTCTCACTCAGCAACGCTCGTCCCGCACACCACACGGGCGCCCTGAGTCACGCGGCGGCGCGGGGCAGGAGCCGGAGCGCCGGGAGCCGCTAATGAGCAGGGAGGCCCGTGTGGCGCTCTGAACCGAAGGGCGATGGAAGCAATTTATTTGGAAATTAAAATGTGATGAAGAGTGGCAGGCTGTGCAGAGCCGAGGCCGGGGAGGGCCTCCGTGCGGCTGCCTCCCGGGCCGGCCTCTCCTTCCCCGGCGGGTTGAGTACAAAGCAGACACATACACAGATGCTCACGTCCTCGGACCCAGGGCCCTGAAGACCCTCGATGTAGAGCCAGGGCCAGCCCCATCCACACGGTCTCCTGACACAGCGCTCCACACGCAGCCTCCACGGCCATAGTCCACCCTCAGCCAGGACGGAGGGGTCCCTGTGTCCACCCTCAGCCAGGACGGGGGGCGCTGTGTCCACCCTCAGCCAGGACGGGGGGCGCTGTGTCCACCCTCAGCCTGGACAGGAGGGGGCTGTGTCCACCCTCAGCCAGGACGGGGGGCGGGGCTGTGTCCACCCTCAGCCTGGACAGGAGGGGGCTGTGTCCACCCTCAGCCTGGACAGGAGGGGGCTGTGTCCACCCTCAGGCTGGACAGGAGGGGGCTGTGTCCACCCTCAGGCTGGACAGGAGGGGGCTGTGTCCACCCTCAGCCAGGACGGGGAGCGGGGCTGTGTCCACCCTCAGCCTGGACAGGAGGGGGCTGTGTCCACCCTCAGCCTGGACAGGAGGGGGCTGTGTCCACCCTCAGGCTGGACAGGAGGGGGCTCTGTCCACCCTCAGGCTGGACAGGAGGGGGCTCTGTCCACCCTCAGCCTGATCAGGAGGGGGCTGTGTCCACCCTCAGGCTGGCAGAGGACACTGAGAATTGGTCAGGAGACGGACTGAGCAGAATGGAGAAGAGGTGACCAGCCAAACGGTTAATGAGGAAAAGGGAAAGAAACCGTTCGCAGTGTCGGACACGAGTGGCAGGCCTGTGAGAAGGAAAACGCTCCCAAACAGCGGCGCCTACGCTTCTGTTCCGAGCGCATTTGGGGGCCCCCGCGGGGTCTCCAGGCCAGGCAGCGGGGGTCTCCCTCTCGCAGGTGTGCCCCGCCCGGGACGGAAGGGCAGGTCCCCGAATGGCTCTGCTCACTTTCTGTGTTGCTTGTTAAATTAAAATTATTTTCCCTCAAATAAATAAAGACTCAAGCCCAGCGCCCATAGGCCCACAGGAGCACGCCCCAAGGAGCCCCGGATGCGCGTGACTCGGCACTGCCTTCCCGGGGGTGAGCACCGCTGAGGGGGTGTAGGGGCTCCATCTGCTCCCTCCTGTACCTCACGCTGGAGAGGGGGCGCTGGGTTTGGGCCACAGATGCCACCTGGGAGGTCAGGAGAAGGACATGCCACCAAGATGGTGTGAGTGTCAGCTAGCAGCGGCCTCAGATGAGAGCAGGGAGGGAATACACACACACACAGACACACACACACGCACACAGGGACACACGCACACACACACACACAGAGACACACACACAGACACACGCACACAGGGACACACGCACACACACACAGAGAGACACAGACACACACACAGACACACACACGCACACACAGGGACACACGCACGCACACACACAGAGAGACACAGACACACACACACAGACACACACACGCACGCACACACACAGAGACACACACACGCACACACATACACGCACAGAGACACACAGAGAGACACACGCACGCACACACACACGCACGCACGTGCGCGTGCATATAGACACACATAGGGACACACAAACATACACAGAGACACGCATATGCACATGCACAGAGACACACACAGAGACACACACACGCACACAGACACACACATGCACACAGGGACACACGCACACACACACACAGAGACACAGACACACACACAGAGAGACACACACGCACACAGGGACACACGCACACACACACACAGAGAGACACAGACACACACACAGACACACACACGCACACACACACGCACGTACAGAGACACACACAGACACACACACAGAGAGACACACGCACGCACACACACACGCACGCACGTGTGCGAGCACATAGACACACATAAGGACACACAAACATACACAGAGACACACACATGCACATGCACAGAGACACACACACGCACACAGACACACACACAGAGACACACGCACGCACACAGACACGCACGCACGCACATGCACACACGCACGCACGTGCGCATGCGCATAGACACACATAGGGACACACACAAACATACACAGAGACACACACATGCACAGAGACACATGCACATAGGGACACACAAACATGCACACAGACACATATACACACAGAGAGACACACATGCACACAGACACTCACACAGACACAGACACACACATGTGCACACAGAAACTCACACAGAGACACACGTGACACCTTCGACTACAGAGCACACTCTCGGCCGGGCACTGAGAGCCACCCCTCCTGACTCTCTGATGGCGGAAGGCGCGGCTGCTGGCCCTGGCCCCGGGATTGGAGGAGGCAGCTGGAGGAACTAAGGCCAGGAAAGACCTGCTTCCTTAACCCCCTCAGCAGCCGAGGCCCGCTGCCCCGGGGAGCAGCTCCCCGCTCCCACTGAACTGGCCGTCAGCTCGTGGGACGGAGCCAGCGTTCCTGCTGGTTTCTAACAGCAAGTGGAGCTTTCCATGTGGCCCGCCACCCGGGCCTGGGAGTGAAGAGGTAGATCCCCGGGTGAGGTCAGCACCGCCGTCCAACGGACGCAGACGGACATGCGATTACACATCAGACTCCACACGCGGGACTGCGAGGCTCGCCCCGCGGAGCTCTGCCCAAACCCAGCGCCCTCTCCAGCGTGAGGTACGGGAGGGAGCAGACGGAGCCCCTACACGGACTCCGCTCCTACTGTGCTGAAAGCTGCGGTCCACAGCCTCTGTGCGGGACTGCTGGCCACGCCCGCCGGTCACCTTGAAGCACACGCCTGCAGGCCTCTTACCCGAGGACTGAGGAAAGACCACCGGCCCGGCCGAGGCCGACCTCCGGACGTGCGGCGCAGCAGCGATCCATGTAGGGGAGTAGTCCCGACAGGCGCCCTCCACAAAGCCCAGGCTCTGAAGGCGGGACTGAGGCGCGCAGGTGGAGACGAGGCCTCCTCTTGGAAGGCGGCCACGCGCTCCCGAGGCCGCGGGCACCAGGACCTGTAATTGGCATTCTGAAGACAGCGACCCGACCCGGGGAACTCACCACCATCCCCAGGGTGCCCCTCTCTCTCCTGCGGCCTCCCCTCTCCTGCGGCCTCCCCTCTCCTCCCTTCCTTCGCGCCAAGGCACCACCGGGCGCTGCTCCCAGCACCCCCTCTGGGGCTCAGCCGGGGCAGCACTCTGGGTGCCATGTGCGCTGAGGACCCGACGCAGGGCGCTGAGCGGCATCACCCAGCGAATGCAGCCGTGGGGGCCGTGCACACACACACACACACACACACACACACACACACACACGTGCGCACACAGTCATGAGCGGCAGCAGGATAAACAAGTACCCCGCACGAGGCTCTCTGCTCCTTGGCGATAATAAGGAATCACCATGGCAACCCCTGAAGGAGACCCACACCTGTTCTCCGCACAGGGGCATAGCGGCATCAGCACCGCCCGCCGGCTGCAGGTCCTGGCGCTCCCGGAGGCGGGTCTCGAGGGCACTTCCATTCTCACCGGGTCCTCGGTCCTGGATCTCCTCTCTGCCTCTGGGCACCTGGCCAAATGCCGCGCCGTCTCCTGGGTCTGTGTCCAGGATGTTACAGGTGAAAGAAACCCAGGAAATCACCGAAAACCCCGCAGAAATCAGAGCGAAGCAACACGCTTCCTGATCCCCGCGTGTGTCCTGCCGCAGAAGCGTGCCACAGCGGAGCGGCTGTCTGCGCTGGGCACCGAGGCACACGGTCAGGTCCGGGGGGCTGCCAGGGGCGGGCGAGCTCACCGGGCAGGGGACAAGCTCATGCCACGGCCACAGAGTGCCCGCAGGGCTGCTTCCCGTGGGCAAAACGCCCTGGTGCTCTGAGGCCAGGGCACGGCGTCTCTGCCTGCAGCGCGGGCAGCTGACCCTGGCCCACAGCACCGGGCAGAGGGCCAGAGGTCCGGTCCTGGCCCGAGCTCGGGCACCTATGTCCTGTGCAGCCCGCGGGCAGCCCCCTCCAATCGCTCTCCCTCCACCTTCCTGAGGAGGCCCACAGGCTAGTTCTTGGTTTTGATGCAGTTTGTGTCATTTTAAGAACAAACAGCAAATGTGTGTGTGTGTGTGGTTGCACGCGCGTGTGTGGAGCAAACAGGCGCAGAGAATACCTGGAGCTCCTGGCCCACACCCTCCGTGAGCCTGAGCGCACCGGTGCCCTTGCAGCCGCGGGATATGCAGAGGCGGGCACGCGGGCGCCGTGGGAAGCAGAGCTGGGCCGGCCTCTCACGGGCGGCCTCACTCAGCAGAAGTGGAACCGTGGCCCAGCTGGTGTGGCTCAGGGGACAGGGCGTCGGCCTGCGGACTGATGGGTCTGGGTTCGATTTTGGTCAGGGCACAGGCCTGGGATGCGGGCTCAGTCCCCAGTGTGGGGCGTGCAGGAGACAGCCGATCCATGATTCTCTCTCACCATTGATGTTTCTCTCTCTCTTTCCCTCCCTTCCTCTCTGAAATCAATAAAGATATAAATATATTTTTAAAGTTAACCATCTTCAAGAAAAAGAAAAAAAGAGGTGGAACCGCAAAGAAGGTGGCCCAGAGGCATCTTACACCAGGACCCTCCCCCAGAAGGCGCTCTGAGCTGGGCGGGCGGGGTTGGGAGAGGCCTCACACGCCCCCACCAGCAGCGAAGGGCCGTCGGGCTCACATACAGTCACAGGGGGACCCCCAACTGCTGCCTGGCCTGGGCCCGCCCTCGCAGGAGGAGGTTCTGGGACGAGATTTTGCTGTGACTTGCTCTTGCTTCTGCTACAAGGTTGGAGGCATTTCTGTTTCAACTGGGCACGAAGAGCATTACTAACGCAGCGCTGCCCAGCATGTTCTCAAATACACTTTTCCTCGGCAAGGACAGCTGCGCGGAGTTAAAGGAAAATAGATTTCTTCTGAATCAACGAGGGGCCCAAGGCTGAGACGCAGGTTGAGCCGTACACGCGCACACACGCACACACACGTGCACATACACACACATGCACATGCGCACACACACGTGCACACACACACTTGCTGAGCCCCTGACTTAATGCCCTCAGAGGGCCCCGCCCGGCGGCACCGACCGAGGAAGCGCGGCGCAGGCTGCTCTGTGGAGAGGCGCCAGCTCCGGGAGAGGCTGTGGAGGCCGGTCCACGCTGGGAGCCGAGGAAGGAGCGAGGCCGCACAGGGAGTGAGACTTCCCGCAGGGAGCGCACAGCCACTCGCACCAAGAAATGAAAACAGCCATCGCCTGGGCGAGTGCCAGCTTGCGGACCCAGAGCTCAAGGAGGCCGCCCGGGCCACACCACGTTCTTCCCGCCCCGGCAGCGGCCGGACCCACACCGTGGGGACAAGAGAGCAGGGAGAGGCTCCCAGCAGGTGCTGGGCTGGACACTAGCAATGCCTACACCATATGTGTGCGCCAAGCACCGAGTCCATGCTCCGCACACTCATCCTTTCCCCAAGGCAAGGACAGCCCCCCAGCTCACAGAGGACCAGGGACAGCCCCCCAGCTCACAGAGGACCAGGGACAGCCCCCCCGTCTCACAGAGGACCAGGGACAGCCCCCCAGCTCACAGAGGACCAGGGACAGCCCCCCCAGCTCACAGAGGACCAGGGACAGCCCCCCCATCTCACAGAGGACCAGGGACAGCCCCCCCGTCTCACAGAGGACCAGGGACAGCCCCCCAGCTCACAGAGGACCAGGGACAGCCCCCCAGCTCACAGAGGACCAGGGACAGCCCCCCCATCTCACAGAGGACCAGGGACAGCCCCCCAGCTCACAGAGGACCAGGGACAGCCCCCCCATCTCACAGAGGACCAGGGACAGCCCCCCATCTCACAGAGGACCAGGGACAGCCCCCCCCCATCTCACAGAGGACCAGGGACAGCCCCCCCATCTCACAGAGGACCAGGGACAGCCCCCCAGCTCACAGAGGACCAGGGACAGCCCCCCCATCTCACAGAGGACCAGGGACAGCCCCCCCCATCTCACAGAGGACCAGGGACAGCCCCCCCCCCATCTCACAGAGGACCAGGGACAGCCCCCCAGCTCACAGAGGACCAGGGACAGCCCCCCCCAGCTCACAGAGGACCAGGGACAGCCCCCCAGCTCACAGAGGACCAGGGACAGCCCCCCCCCATCTCACAGAGGACCAGGGACAGCCCCCCCCCATCTCACAGAGAGGACCAGGGACAGCCCCCCCCCATCTCACAGAGGACCAGGGACAGCCCCCCCATCTCACAGAGGACCAGGGACAGCCCCCCCCCATCTCACAGAGGACCAGGGACAGCCCCCCCAGCTCACAGAGGACCAGGGACAGCCCCCCCCATCTCACAGAGGACCAGGGACAGCCCCCCCCATCTCACAGAGAACCAGGGACAGCCCCCCCATCTCACAGAGGACCAGGGACAGCCCCCCAGCTCACAGAGGACCAGGGACAGCCCCCCATCTCACAGAGGACCAGGGACAGCCCCCCCATCTAACAGAGGACCAGGGACAGCCCCCCCCCCCATCTCACAGAGGACCAGGGACAGCCCCCCAGCTCACAGAGGACCAGGGACAGCCCCCCAGCTCACAGAGGACCAGGGACAGCCCCCCCATCTCACAGAGGAGCAGGGACAGTTCCTCCCCCCCCCACCCCCGTCTCACAGAGGAGCAGAGACAGCCCCCCCCCCCCATCTCACAGAGGAGCAGGGACAGCCCCCCAGCTCACAGAGGAGCAGAGACAGTCCCCCCATCTCACAGAGGAGCAGGGACAGCCCCCCATCTCACAGAGGAGCAGGGACAGCCCCCCCATCTCACAGAGGACCAGGGACAGCCCCCCCATCTCACAGAGGAGCAGAGACAGCCCCCCCTTCTCACAGAGGACCAGGGACAGCCCCCCAGCTCACAGAGGACCAGGGACAGCCCCCCAGCTCACAGAGGAGCAGGGACAGCCCCCCCCCCATCTCACAGAGGAGCAGGGACAGCCCCCCAGCTCACAGAGGAGCAGAGACAGTCCCCCCATCTCACAGAGGAGCAGGGACAGCCCCCCATCTCACAGAGGAGCAGGGACAGCCCCCCCATCTCACAGAGGACCAGGGACAGCCCCCCCATCTCACAGAGGAGCAGAGACAGCCCCCCCATCTCACAGAGGACCAGGGACAGCCCCCCAGCTCACAGAGGACCAGGGACAGCCCCCCCATCTCACAGAGGAGCAGGGACAGCCCCCCCATCTCACAGAGAGAGGAGCAGAGACAGCCCCCCCCCGTCTCACAGAGGAGCAGGGACAGCCCCCCCCAGCTCACAGAGGACCAGGGACAGCCCCCCCCCCCCGTCTTATAGAAGAGCAGGGACAGCCCCCCCCCCCCCGGCTCACAGAGGAGCAGGGACAGCCCCCTCCCCCCAGCTCACAGAGGACCAGGGACAGCCCCCCCCGTCTTACGGAAGAGCAGGGACAGCCCCCCACATCTCACAGAGGAGCAGGGACAGCCCCCCGTCTCACCGAGGAGGAGGGACGACCCCCCCTCCCCTCTCCTCCCCCTCACAGAGGAGGACTGCAGGCACTGGAGCTATGTGCTCGAGTCCCAGGAGCCGTCCAGGGAGAAGCTGGGCTCCAAGTGTGACTAGGAGACCTCAAGCTCCTTGCTGAGGGCGGGAGCCACACCCTTGTGGACCATCAGAAATGGACGCTGGAACCACAGCGCCTTACTACATGCCAATGAGAGTGGTGAGCGCTAAGGAGACGGAAACGCCGCAGGCGAAGGTGCTGCGCAGCGAGGACTCCCGCGCTCCTGCTGACACGGGGAAGACGGCCACTTTTGGGAACAGTCTGCAGTCCCCCATAGCCCAGCAGTTCCACGCTAGGGAGCTGCCTGGGAGAAAGGAAACTCTGTCCATAAAGATCGCTGTACGGGAGGACCGGAGGAGCCCGTGCACGACAACCGAGCACTGCCGGGGCGCTGAAGCACACCTTGGACAGGCGCAGCGGGAGGCCGCAGGGAGGCACAGCATGTGGGCAAATTGGAGACATGGGCATCAGTGTCAACAATCAAAATAAAGGTAAAAAGACTATAGTGACATGAAGCCGGCCTACCATAGCATCTACAGATGCAAAGCAGGGAAGGCGGAGCCGCGAGGGCCTGGGTGAGAGAGGGAAGGCTGCCCGCCCGCCCAGGCCACGCAGCCGTGCTGTCCTGAGGACGCTCTCAAGGCTGAGGCTGCCCTCGGCCACCGCTCAGGGCACTCGGACCGGAGCTGCCCGCCAGGGCTCTCGTCCTCCCGACCCCCCGGAAGCCACACTCACTCCCAGAGGGGCCCTGGGCCAGGCATCCCAAGGGCCCGGCACTTCAGCAGGTCTGCTCGCTCCTCCTCAGCACACAGCATTGAGCTCCTGGGACGCAGGCCTGCGCGGCATGCGGGCCGCAGGGAAGGCGGGCAGGCTCTGCGCCTACAGAGCTGGGAGCGGCCAGGCACAGAACAGCCAGACGTGCAAGCCAGTGCGACTCTGCATGACAGCCCGTGCACAGTGTGACTTCACATGACAGCCTGTGCACAGTGTGACTTCGTGTGACAGCCCGTGCACAGTGTGACTTCACATGACAGCCCGTGCACAGTGTGACTTTGTGTGACAGCCCGTGCATAGTGTGACTTCACATGACAGCCCGTGCACAGTGTGACTTTGTGTGACAGCCCGTGCACAGTGTGACTTCACATGACAACCCATGCACAGTGTGACTTCATGTGACAGCCCGTGCATAGTGTGACTTCGTGTGACAGCCCGTGCACAGTGTGACTTCACATGATGGCCTCATGCACAGTGCGACTTTGCATGACGGCCAGTCCCACCACGTGGCCAGCAGTACGAGCTTAGGAGACAGGGCCACCAGGAGCTAGTGCCCATGCTGCCAGGCCACACACAGAGAAACACCGCGCTGGGCTGCTGAGCAGCGACACCTGTTCTGAAAAGGGAAGAGTTGAGCGGAAGCTGAGCATGGACGGGAGCCGTCACCTGCGTGAGGGCCGGGCTCCAACAGGGCTCTGCAGCTGAGCCATGTGTGCAGGGTCCTGGGAGGCACGGTGATGGCATCACGCGAGCTGCGGACACGGGGCCTGACTTCAGAGGAGGTGCAGCCAGAAAAATGGTGGGACAAAGGAATTCCCCACTTTATCAGAAACCCTGCTGACTGTATGTGCATGAGTGAGACTCTCCTGTAGGGTTATAATAAAGCTAATTTACCAAAAAGAATGAGTGCATTCAACTCTGGAATAGGCCTTCATTGGAAACGCTACCAAAGGGACCAGCACGGAGGAGCAGTCCTCGGGGGGCATCTCCAGGCGTCCACACCAGCTCAGGTCCCTGCGGCGTGCGCAGGGGATGGCCGCTGCACCCACCCGCCCGCACAGCCCCAGCAGGCCGTTCTCAGAGACTTTATGTTTTCCGGGCACCCATGAAAACGTGCTCTGACGGAATTCCGGCCGTGAAGGCGTTTGTAGAAACACCAAAGGTAAACACAGAGCAAGCAGGCAGAATGCCTTCTATTTTGATTTCCATGAAAACGTCTTGTCGCATAGCAACCAGGGAGAACTATTTGGAGGTGATCGAAAGGAGAGCCACCGCTTCACCAGGGCAAACGCCGACTCCGAGGTGACTGGCATCAGACGCTGCCGCTGCCAAGGCCGCCACAGCCTCCTGTGACAGGTGCCCGTCGTGTCATCACTAATGCACAGGTTTCAGGTAACGTCCTCTCCGGGTGGCAGTGGCCATACCATGGCCCACCACGCAGAAGTGATGTGGGCAACTGCGTGGTGATGTCTGGGGTGTCCCAACACCCCAGAAGATCCCAGACCATGAAATAAGAGGTACCTTTGTCCCCATTTCCTCAGGCACCCACCCTAGACAGGGAGAGGCTGGGATTCTGTTGGAAAATGAAGAGGAAATTGAGGTCATTCTCCTGAAAACTCAGGTCATCTACTTCCTACCAAAAATCTGCTCCCAGAGTTCAGTGTGCTTAAAAGTCCCACACTGTGGATTCCGACCACCAAGCACACTCACACAGCATACCTATCACTGGAGCCCCGCCCTCCCAACACCCATCACTGGAGCCCCGCCTCCCAACACCCATCACTGGAGCCCCGCCTCCCAACACCCATCAATGGAGCCCCGCCCTCCCAACACCCATCACTGGAGCCCCGCCCTCCCAACACCCATCACTGGAGCCCCGCCCTCCCAACACCCATCACTGGAGCCCCGCCCTCCCAACACCCACATGTTCATCAATCCGGAAGCTCTCTAAACCCCATGATTTAGGGGCTTTTTGGTGTTTTATGGAGGTTCTACTGTGTAGGCATGGTTGACTAAATCACTGGCCATTGGTGACTGATTTCACCTCCAGCCCCTCTTCCCTCCCTGGAGGTCAAGGGTCGGCTGAGAGTTCCACCCTCTAATCATGCCGTGGTCTTTCTGGGACCATCCGGAAGCCAGCCAGGCCGCCCACACCGGCCATTGCGTTGGCAGCCAAGAGACACTTAGCTGTCACTCAGAGTCCAAGGGTTTTGGCGGGTGCTGAGCAGGAGCCCACGGCAAAGGTGGAATATTGGAAGGTGCGGGGCCCACCTTCAGCTCTCCCTGTGTGCTCGTCCTGTGGGGTCTGACAGGTACCGTGAGGTGATCTGCTGATGCAGACCAGGGTGCACGGGAGGCTGGCTGCTGCCGGCGGCTGTGTGGGAACTCGCACTGTGAACCTAAACGTCTCTGAAAAACGGTCTGTTAACTCGAAAAGAGACCAAATCTACCTTTTCAACAGAGCACACACAGGACCTACTGAACTGTGTGTTCCTCTCAGTCCTCAGTGCTGGGCTCGGCCCGGACCTCTCTGGAGGAGGGTTATCCCCAGGGTGGCCAGACCCCACAGAAGCGGCTCGAGCCCGGCCTGAGGGACCAGGCGGCCGATGACGCTGCCGAACGGGGGCGGGCGGCGGGGAGTCACTGAGTGACGCAGCTCAGCGGGCCAAGGCCAGATGCCTCCTTCTGTCAAGTTGTCTTCCGATGACTATGCACGCCGGCAAGCACCTGAGGACACCCCACTGCACGCGCTCCCCACCCCAGGGAAACGCGACTGGGCCACGGCACGCAGTGGCTCGGACTGAGGTCTGTGCACGGCCGCAGGGGTGCACTGCGGCGGCGCCTTGGTTAATTCTCTGGTCCTGGGGGAATGGAAAGCATCAGCCCCAGGCCTCTCACATGTCTGCGTCATCACGCTTTTGATCCGAACTGAAACAAGTGCTCCCCTGGTGACCTACGTTAAAACGCACAGGCCTGTGAGGGCCGACACAGAAGGAAACCCAGTTACAGAGCCGCCAGTCACAAGCCTCACTCGGGTCTGGCTCCCAGCAGAGGGCACAGCAGGCATTGAGCACACGGCCCAGCCTGCCGGGAGCTCAGCAGACAGAGCCTCGGCCGCCGACTGGAGGGTCCCGGGTTTGATTCCGGTCAAGGGCATGTACCTTGATTGTTGGCTCCATCCTCAGTGAGGGGTGTGCAGGAGGCAGCTGATCGATGTTTCTCTCTCATCCATGTTTCTCTCTATCCCTCTCCCTTTCTCTTGGTAACAAAATTAATAAAAATATATTTTAAAAATAAATAAATACACAGTCTATTATTTACAGACTAGAGGCCCGATGCACGAAATTCGTGCAAGGGGCTCAGCCAGCCTCACTGCCACGGCAGCCAGGGGCCTCAGCCTCTGCCTCAGCCTCCTCTGCCCACCGCAGCTTCGTCTGGAAGGCTGTCTGGTCTAATTAGCATATTACGCTTTTATTATTATAGATTGTGGCTGGTAGTTCCCAGGACGGAACAGGCTCAGTGGAAGCCGATCCTGCTCTCCCTCTTGCTCCCTCCCTTGCCTTAGCTTCTTCCTTGTTATTTTTTTTCTTTTTAAAATATATTTTTTAGATTGATTTCAGAGGAAGGGAGAGGGAGAGAGAGAGAGAAACATCAATGATGAGAGAGAATCATTGATAGGCTGCCCCCAGCACACCCCACACTGGGGACTGAGCCCGCAACCCAGGCCTGTGCCCTGACCGGGAATTGAACCCTGACCTCTTGGTTCATAGGTCAATGTTCAACCACTGAGCCAGGTACCCCTGCGGAACTCAGCTCCTGCCTCTGGCTTTTCACCGGGTGCAGTCTCCTTCGCTGTCACAGATGAAAGCGAGGCAGGTCCCAGCCTGGGCAGGTGTGAAGCTCCTCAGGAGGCGCTGGGTCTGGGGCCACGGGCAGCATCCTCCTGCGAATCGCTGTCCTCTCTCTGGAAGGCCCTGGTGACGCCGCCCTTTCAGGCACGTCCCTCCTGAGATGAGGGGACCTTTCGTTCACACCCATTTTCTCCTGGCCCCACTCGGCCTCCTCGCCCACCCTGTCACCCGCTGCCCGGGCACTAAACGTGTCCAGCGCAGCGTCATTGGGCTCCACGGCACATCGCCGGGGCCGTGTCCGCCGTGTCCGCCGTGTCCTGTAGCCTGGCCCGCAGTGTGAAAGGGACACCTCCTCCTGGGGCAGCCGGGCCTTCCTGAGAACCTTTCCGAGGCAGGGAGCCAGGGGAGAGTCTGAGTCAGACTCTTCTCTTTGTGGAAAATGGACTTGCCTTCACCAAAATGTAAGTGGAACCACCAACCAGGCAGGCTGGGGGCTGGGGGAGAAGAGAGGAAGACCCCGCACCACAGGTGGGGGACCTCCTACCCCTGTGTGCTCTGACTCACGCTAGCCAAGCTCAGAGCTGGGAGGCTGCACTGAGCGCCCAGACAGTGCCCTCGCCTGGTGCGGGCGGGCGGGCCACGCTGCCGGTCGGGCCGCTCTCGGGACGGGTGTCACCCCTGCCACATCCCGCGGGCCCACCCTGCTCGGCCCCTGAGAGCCGCCAGTCCCCTGGCCACCCCACATCCGCTCCATCGCACACGACCTCCCACCACGGATGCCAGACCCACACGCAAGATTCACATTCACGTCAGACGTGAACAGGCGATTGGAACTCAGGGAAGGCCCTGGCTCAGCCCCCAGGGCCCTGCGCAGACACTGTCCCTGACACCTCCACTGTCCAGTCCAGTCACAGGTGGGGTCCTCAGGCAGCCTCAACGCAGCCATGACCTGTGCGCATGCGTTAGACTGAGATCCCAGCCAGCGGGGGCACCCCAAACACCCCGAACGCTGGCTACACTGCCGTCCGCCCGAATTCAACTCCTGCCCAGGAGGTAGTCCTGCCTTAAGGCTCCGGGCCGGGGTCCCCAGCTGGACCACCCCACTGTGACCTCTGAGCCCGGCTGTGACCGCTGGGAGGCTGGGAAAGGGCTCCCCCAGTGCAGGACGCCCGTTCTTTCTGCAGCTCAAAATCACCCAGCCGGGGGTAAATGGCTCATTGTATCACACACACACACACACACACACACACACACACACACACACACCCCGCCCCAGAGAAGGCACCTTTCCACACTTCCCACCGAGAGGCAATGCTGAAGGTGCTGCTGCCCGAAGAGCCACCAGGGAGGGTGGCAGCGAGCGCCTGGGCCGCGGGGCAGGAGGGGGCAGACCCAGGCGTGAGGCCCTGCTGGTCCCAGAGGTGGCAGGAGTAGAGCGGGAGGGAAAAGGAGGGTGGGTGAGGAGGTAAGGGGTGGGCTGCACCCAAGCACAGCCACTAACACAGTGGGGGTCACCTTGGGGCAGTGCTCCTCCTACCGGAAGTGGGTTCCCAGGAATCAGTTCAGGGGACAGAGGAATTGATGGCTCCACAGGACACAGTGGGCCCAGGACAGACACCACAGCCGGTTCGAGTCCTAGGAGCCCCTCACATGCCTCACAGGGACCTCGGGACTCAGCCGGCCGCGACCCCATCTGTGGCAACGGTAAGGACAGCAGAGCAGATGACTCATGCGCTGAGCGGGGCCCTGATGACGCCTGCACCCTGCCTTTCCTCTCCTCCTGAGCGCCTCCTGTGCGTCTGTTGTCACCCCCACCCCACCCCATCCCCTGCCGCCTCTTTGCTGGAATTTTGGAAATAACCTGGGAGAGGAAGGAAGGGTCCTCCTAAGAAAGGGGGCCTGGTCATACTGACTGGCGGGTCAGAAGGGAGCCAGGAGTGGAAAGAGAACAGAATTCGGAACAGTCGATGCCACAATTTTAACGCCGTTCATACCCCCTCCTCCCTTACCCCAGTGGCTTCTTTTAACTCCCAAACCCGAGCTTGACATTTCTGCAAACACCCAAGAAACCTCAGTGTCGTGCTTATGGATTTAGAACAGCCAGGTGTACTTGTCACACTCTCAATTCACACTCAGAATAATTGAGTCCAGCCCAATTCTCTCCAACAAACCCGCACAGGCTGGGAGCCACCCAGGACCAGGGTGGCCCAGGAGGCTGGAGGGCTGCCATACCACAAAGTGGATGCAGAATGGCGCCAAAGAGAGGCCTCTGTCCCTAACCCCGGTAAGGTCCAGCACACCTGTGTGTGGGAGTGAGCGTGACCCCAGCCCCATGGGTCCAGGTAAGCCTGCCCCGCAGTCCCCCTGGTCCAGGTGGGAGGAGGGGAGTGGGTGTAGGACTCACAGGGCCGCTTCCCCCAGGGCCCAGCCCCAGGGCTGTGGGTAGAAAGGAACTCAGCTCCTGCCTCTGGCCTTTCACCGGGTGCCGGCAGGTTCCCACCACTGACCCACCGGCCACAAGGCAGACCCTCTGGTGATGGGGTCAGGAAGGGACCATCTCAAGCTGCTCAGATAGTGAGTCCAAGGTGAGTGCTGAGTGGGAAGTTCCCTCCCAGACACTCGCCCTCAGGCTGGTGTGGACTTCACACACCAGGACAGATTTGGCCATGTCTCTGGTGGAAGAGGAGGCTGGATGCTGCCCCTTCAGAGCCTGGGGACAGACGGGGGACAGACGAGGGACACGGCTCAGGAACACGGCTTGGGCACGTGCAGGTCATGAGGCCCTCAGGCCTGAGGGCGCCTTTCCCAGGGAAGGTGCTGTTCTCTACCAGGGCTGATACTCTCACCATCAGCATCAAAGGTCTTTTGAGCATTTTCAATAAAAAAAGAAGCTGTTTGAAACAAAAGTATCATAATAATTATTCTATATATTTTCTTTCAACCACACAAAATGGACTACAGCAAACAGTCCTTCAGAAATGCACACAGATGGTTCCGGCGCAAGAGCTGAAATTGGCCATGTGTGTCGTTGCCTCATGCTCCCCCAAACTTCAGAGGCCAGAGATCAACACCCAGGTTCAGACCTCACAGCTGTGACAATGCCAAACAACTCGGAGCAGCCCCCAAACAGCCCCCATGAGCTGAAACTCCCAAGAAAAGAGGAAAGTACAGGCAGATGAGGCCCTAGTGAAGACTCCTTTTGCAGTGTTTGGGAACAGCCATACCCCTGCAGGAACCCACCTCCTGAAGATGCTCGCCCTGTGTCCTCCTCAAGGATTAGGAAGGGCTTGCACTATGCCTGTACTCTCCAAACTTAAACTTTGGCTTTTCCCTTCCTCCCTGCATAATTCTCAAACACAAGATTTAGAAACTTTCTGACAGAATCCTGGGCCAGAGACAGTTCCTCGACTTCCAAAGGCAGGGCCTACCAAGAGATTCGGAAATGGCAGCAGACTAAGTGGAAGCTACATAAACACACTCCCAGGAACGAACTGGACATACAACTAAAATACAGGAAAAACCACCTTGAAAAATCAACTGAAGACTAGCTGGAGAGAACCCTGATCACCAAGGACAGAAAGTGGAGACCACATAGAGACTGACAGGAAGGACAGAGGCATAAAAGGGCTGGCCAGGCTCCCACAGACAGCAGGTGAAGGTCCGGAGAGATACCTAAGTTGTGGGGGTTTGCTGCTAAGAACTCTGGGATCTAATCCCCAAGCTGAGCCCAGAGCACCAGAACTGAGAAAGGTATCCACATAACATCTGGCTGTGAAAAAGAGCAGGGTTGCTTCTGCCAGGGAGAGACGGCTGTAAATGCAGGCACCCTCTTAACCCTTTGCACTCACTTGCTTATTTCTCGATTCCTTTATTCTAATGCTAACCATGTCGAGTCACACTCGACATCCGAGCGCAAAAGGTTAAAGGGCCAATGCACAAAATTTTGTGTGCAGCCACTCACCTTGGGCTCCAGAAGAGGGAGGGCAGAAGGGACTGGAGATGTGTGAGCAGAAGCCAGGATTGGGGGCTCTGGGGTTGGAGCTTGGAAGGCAGCTACTCTGGTTTCCTCTGCTGAGTCATTCCCTCACACTGCAGAGGAAATCTTTCTCCAACAGACCTTTGCTATCCAGGTGTTTTTTGCCTGAGGGGAAGGCAATTGCCCTACCCTGTTAGAAGACCTCTCTCCCTATCCTGTGGTCAAAGCCTGAGACTAATCAAGTCTGAGTGTCAATGGGACTGCAGGAAGAGGTGGGTCTCTGGAGGCTTTGAGTCTTTGCCTGACCTTATCTGGGACCTGGCACTAGGAAAAGCAGACCCTGGTGCACATCTTGGTCCTTTCCAAAGGATCCTAGCCCCAGCAGAGGGAGCCACAAGCCAATGGGTGTTGGTAGCTCCAAACAGGGTACTCAGGGCCAGTCACAAATCTGCACTAGAGATTGGGAGGCATAGCAGATCTACCTAATACACAGACGCAAACGCAAACAGGCAGCCAAAATGGGGAGACAAAACAACAAGCCCCAAATAAAACAACAAAAGAGCTCTCCAGAAGAGTTAATGAAATGGAGATAAGAAATTTGTCAGACATAGAGTTCAGAATAATGATGACAAAGATGCTCAACAGCATGAGAAAATATATAGTAACTATGAAGAATGACATAGCACTAATAAAGAACACAGTGGAAGAAATACACAGCAATTTAGGGCAAGCTGAGGATTGGATCAGTGAATTAGAAGACAGGGTAGAAAAAAATCACTCAATCTGAGAACCAAAAAAAAAAAAAAAAAAAGAATTAAAAAACAGGACAGCTTAAGGGAGCTGTGGGACAACATGAAACATAACAATATCTGCATCATAGGAATGCCAGAAGGTGAAGAAAGTGAGCAAGTGATAGAGAACATTTTTGACACATGATGTTAGAAAACTTCCTTAACCTGGTAGAGGAGAGAGTCACACAAGTTCAAGAGGCACAGAGAGCCACAAGCAAGAAGAACCCAAAGAGGCCCACACCCAGACACATCATAATTAAAATGCCAAAAATTAAAGACAACAAGAGAATGTTATGGGCAGCAAGGGAAAAGTAATTTGTTATCTGCAAAGGAGCTCCCATAAGACTGTCAGCTGATTTATCATCAGAAACTCTACAGGCCAGAAGGGAATGGCATGACATATTCCAGGTAATGGAAAGCAAGGATCTGAAACCAAGATTACTATATCCAGTAAGGCTATCATTAAAAATAGATGGTCAAATTAAGATCATCCCAGACAAAAAAAAAGAGGCTAAAGGAGTTTATCATCACCAAGCCAGCATTACAAGAAATGCTAAAGGGTGTCCTGTATTGAGAAGAAGAAATACATAGAGAAACATAGGTATAAAGAATATTTATGCAAGAAATAAGTACCTATCAATAATAACCTTAAAAACAAATGGGTTAAATGCTCCGATCACAACTGGATACAAAAACATGACACAACTATACGACGTCTACAAGAGACCCACCTCAGAACAAAAGACTTGCACAGGATGAGAGTGAAGAGTTAGAAAAATTTTCCATGCAAATGGAAAAAAAAAAAAGCTGAGATAGCAATAATCATATCTGACAAAATAGACTTCAAAATGAAGGCCATCACAAGAGACAACAAAGGTCACTACATAACACTAAAGGTGTGGACGAAAGGGGCCACATGCTGACCTGACAGCTCAGGGGAGGCCTGCATGGCAGTCTTGCAAACTCAGAGGCCTAAAGGAACCTCAAAGGATGGTCTGAAATTCAACTTTAACGAAAAGCAGTCATGGTGGGCAGTTATGTCCTAGGCTGGTATCTTCACTGACTAGGTCAACCTTTACCTTAACTGAGCCTATGTGTCTTTTTGCATCTATGATAATATGCCCTTGAAATGTCTGGGTGACTGGTAACCTCCCTTTTTCGGGAGCCCCTGGGGAACAACCAAATGTGGTGGGCTCCAGGACAGAGACCACAAACTCCTTCATTATCATGATAATTGTCCCTGCACCCACCTAATTATGTGTCTATCATTTTACCTTTTATCCAATCCCGGGGTTTCCCTGCTTTGCTTTCTCCCGCCTCTCTAGTCTATCACCAATGGATTTCATGTAACCCACCTACGTCCCTTCCTTTGATTGCAATGTATAAATACAGATGTAACCCACCATTCTCCGGAGCATTATCTCACTTCGTTGAGGTTCTGCTTTCCGGCCATTGTCAACAGTTTGGCTCAAATAAACTCACAAAAATTCTTTACAGTTGTCAATGCTTTTTTTACATTAACAAAGGGATCGATCCAACAAGAGGATATAAACCTGGTAAATATATATGCACCCAATATAGGAACACACAAATACACACACACACACACACACACACACACACACACACACACACACACAATTTCTGGAGGACTTTAAGGAAGAGGTCAATGGCAATACATTCATAATAGGGTACTTGAACAACCTGCTGACTTCACTGGATAGATCTTCAGACAAAATGAACAAGGAAATAGTGGCTCTAAAAGACACACTGGATCAGATGGATGTAATTGACGTTTATAGAACATTTCACCCCAAAGCTGCAAGATATTCATTCGTGTCAAGTGCACATGGATCATTCTAAAAGATCAACTACATGTTAGAACACAAAACAATTTTACAAGTTCAAGAAGATTGAAATCATATCAAGCATTTTCTCAGATTACACCCAAAAACATTCAAACACATGGAAACTAAATTGCATGCTATCCTATATAATAAAGAGGTAATATGCAAATTGACCTTCATGCCCTCGCACAAGATGGCCTCCACAAGATGGCTGGCAGGGGAGGGTAGTTGCGTGCGATCAGGCCAGCAGGGGAGGGCAGTTGGGGGTGACCAGGCCAGCAGGGAAGGGCAGTTAGGGATGACCAGGCTGGCAGGGGAGAGCAGTTGGGGGCGACCAGGCCTGCAAGGGAGGGCAGTTAGGGGTCATCGGGATGGCAGGGGAGGGCAGTTGGGGGTGATCAGGCCAGCAGGGGAGTAGTTAGGTGTCTATCAGGCTGGCAGGGGAGTGGTTAGGGGGTGATCAGGCTGGCAGGCAGTTGAGTGTTTGGGAGCCAGCAGTCCCGGACTGTGAGAGGGATGTCCCAGATTGGAGAGGGTGCAGGCTGGGCTGAGGGACACTGCCTCCCCAGTGCACAAATTTCATGCACTGGGCCTCTAGTCCTATTAATAAAAGCCCAGCGACCAAATGGCAGAATAGCCAGAATGACTGGTCAACCAGTTGCTATGACATGCACTGACCACCATGGGGCAGATGCTCAACACTCCGTTGACCAGGATGAGTGGCACTCCCACAGTGGGAGCAGCTGCTCAGAGGGCAGGTCCACAGCCACTTGGACCAGGATGAGTGGTGCTCCCACAGCGGGCTGATCCCCGCAGGCTTTGCCCTCCACCAGTGCACAAATCCCGTGCACTAGGCCTCTAGTTTAAAAATAAACGTTGACTTGTGCATGCCAATACATATAAAGCTCTCAGTGGGGCCAATCGCATGTGATGCCAGAATGTATCTGAAGACCAACTATTGGCACAACGTACCTCTGAAGCCAAAAGAAAGTGACCACGTTCATATATTAAATGAAGAAATTTTGGATATAGTGGATGGAGATTTTCACACCTGTTTTTGAGTGATGATTCCATTGATTCAATGGATGATGCCAAAAAGGAAAATTTTCCCATTGAATTTCTTAATAGTATCACCCCTTCAGGAATGCTGTGTCATAAATTAAAATTGAAAGTAGGTGCAATCATCATGCTACTGAGAAATCTTAATAGTAAATGGGGTCTTTGTAATGGTACCAGATTTATTATCAAAAGATTGCAACCTAACATTATCGAAGCTGAAGTATTAACAGGATCTGCGGAAGGAGAGGTTGTTCTGATTGCAAGAATTGATTTGTCCCAGTCTGACACTGGCCTCCCATTTAAATTAATTCGAAGACAGTTTCCCATGATGCCACCATCTGCGATGACTATTAATAAATCACAAGGATAAACTCTAGACAGAGTAGGAATATTCCTACCTAAACCCGTTTTCGCACATGGTCAGTTATATGTTGCTTTCTCTCGAATTCGAAGACCGTGTGATGTTAAAGTTAAAGTTGTAAATACTTCATCACAAGGGAAATTAGTCAAGCACTCTGAGAGTGTTTTCACTTTTAATGTGGTATACAGGGAGATATTAGAATAAGTTTAATCAATTTATCAGTCATTGTTTTTATCAATGTTGTTTTTATATCATGTTTTTGTTATTTTTATATCGTCTGTTTTTTTATATCATGTTGTTATTTATTAACCAATTTATATATTATTTTCACATACATTTTACTAATTTTCTTTCATCTCTGACACTTCTATTATAGAGAAGGGGCAAACAGAGATATTAAAATATTTTGTATATTATATATACTATTGTATAATATAGTATACTAGAGGCCCGGTGCACAAAATTTGTACAGGGGGGGAGGAGGGAAGGTGTTCCTCAGCCTGGCCTGCACACTCTCCAATCTGGAACCCCTCGAAGGATATCCTACTGCTAATTTACAGGGATCTGGCCTAAACCGGATGTCAGACATCCCTCTCGCAATCCAGGACTACTGGCTCCTAACCGCTCACCTGCCTGCCTGCCTGCCTGCCTGATTGTCCCTAATCACTCTGCCTGCTGGCCTGCTTGCCCCTAACTGCCCCCCCCACCAGCCTGATCATCTGATCACCCCCAACTGCCCCCTGTGCCAGTGTGCTTGCCCCCAACTGCCTCCCCTGCCGACCTGCTCACTCCCAACTGTCCCCCTGCTGGCCTGCTCACTCCAAACTGCCCCCCTGCTGTCCTGATCACCTCCAACTGACCTCCACTGACGGCCTGCTCGCCCCCAACTGGCCCCCCTGCTGGTCTGCTTACCCCCAATGGCCCCACCTCCCACCAACCTGATCACCCACAACTGCCGTCCCATTCTGGCCACACACCCTGGCGATCCAGGCTCTGAGCCCCTCCTTTTTTTCATTTCTTTCTTTTCTTTCAGCACCTCCTTGAGTGGAGGCCAGGGCCAGCTGGAAGCAGATATCTGGGATTTATTTATCTTCTATAATGGAAACTTTGTAGCCTTGAGTGGAGGCCAGGGCCGGCCAGGGCCAACCAGGGCCAGTGGGAAGCTTGGCTTCCTCTATTGCTGGGGGCAACCCAAGCCTCCTGCTTGCTCCAGCTCCATGCAGCCGCCATTTTTGTTGGGCTAATTTGCATACTCGCTCCTGATTGGCTGGTGGTGTAGTGGCGTGATGGTCAATTTGCATGTTTCTCTTTTATTAGTGTAGCTTATATATATTTTTTGACATGTAATTTTTTGCAGTAACGTAATTACAACATGAATCTTTCTTCTAATTAATTTCCTTTTAATGTGCACAAATCTGCGCACCAGGCCACTAGTTTTTGATAAAAACTCTCAGAAAAGTGGGAATATCTCAACATGATAAAGGCCATATATGACAAACCTACAGCCAACATCAGACTCAGTGGGAAAAACTAAAACCATTTCCCCTAAGAACAGGAACAAGGCAGGGATGTCCACTCTCACCACGCTTATTCAGCATAGCACTGAAAGCCTAGCCACAGAGATCTGACAAGAGGAAAAAAATAAAAGGCACCTAAATTGGAAAGAAGGAAGTAAAACTCTTCATTTGCAGATGACATGATATTGTACATAAAAAACCCGGAAGACTGTCCTGAGAGGGCAGGGAGGGGCACTTCCAGTTCCACAAAGGCGAAGCGGCAGACCAGAGGACCGCAGGGTGGGCGCGTCCCGAAGGGGCCGCATCTGCCCGACGGGTACCCTGGTGGTTTGGCAGCTACCTGTGATGGTTGAGGCTGGCTTGGACGGTAACACTTACCTTAAAACAAAACTATGCCGACCTTGCACCTGTCCAGCCTTTCTTATCAAGGGTTAAGCAGGGCAAGGAAGTGCCTCTTTCCCGGTAGAAACTTCTACATAAATAATCCAAGAGGCAAAGGCCAAACAGGAAGCAATTCCAAAAACGTGCCCACTGCTCCTTGTAGCCTGAAACTTCATGTTGGGTATTCTCCCTGACACTACCAACCTTGATACCCCAAGTTTCACAACTTTTACCCAAAGAAAAGACAACTGATCACTAATTCCTTTGAAGCCAATGCCCAGATCCCTTTGACCAGCTGATCACATATTAAGGGACTTTGTATAGCAGAGCAGGCCCTACAAACAACCCGGGCGTCCTGTGATCTCTGCAAGGGCTGGGGCAGGTAGTTTGGTTTTGTTTTTGCTTTGACTGTTGCTGCGTGTTCACCAGATATTCAGATCCTCAAGCACCTGACAGGAGGGTCTCTTTACCAGGTGCACCGGTTAATAATGCAGATTTTTTTCAATAGGTGGCGTCACACATATGCTGATATATATGTGATGTGATATGTATGCTATTTTGTTGTATTGACAACAAGCTTCAAAACTTCATTGTACCTTTGATAGTTGGCTCTGTTGACTAATGAGTTTGCCGACCACTGTGCTAGGTCATATGGGAGTTCTAGTCTTTAAATTTTGAAGAATCACCCTACTATTTTCCACAGCAACTGCACCCTTCACGTTCCAACCAGCAGTGCACAAGGACTCCCACTTCTCCACATCATCACCCACACCTGTGTTCTGGTTTCTGAGAGTAGGCGTGAGTCCTGCACCTGCTTGTGTTTTTGTATCTCGGATGAGTCTCTTGTAACTTTGAGATCTATATATATGAAAGCCTATGCAACTGTTACAACCAACGACCAAAACTACCGGAACGACTAGTCGACCAGTTGCTATGATGCACACTGACCACCAGGAGGCAGAAACTCAATGCAGGAGCTGACCCCTGGTGGTCAGTGCACTCCCACAGCAGGAGCACCGCTCAGCCAGAAGCTGGGCTCACAGCTGGCGAGTGCAGCTGCAGTGGTGGGAGAACGCTACCAATCAGGGTAAAAGTCGAAGAGAGATGGATCTGAAGGGTGAGGGCGTGAGCAACAGAGCACCCCTGTCCCCCCAATATCCCAACTTTGTATTGTTCACCTCGGAGCATCTCTTATCCAGCTCTGAGTAGTGGAAAGTATCCAACACCACCCAAGGTGTCCACTGGGGACCTCCCAGCCAGCAAGGCGCGACCCTGGCCACAGAAAGGACATTTGTAAATATTTTTTCAGGAAGCTGTGGGAGGAAGATAGACTCCCCATGGGACTTCCTGGCAGTTCATGAGGATGTGGAAACTCCCCGGGCCTGCCGGCTCAGGCTCCCAATTTCCTTTCAATGTGCACAAATCCATGCACTGGGCCACTAGTTTTTTCATATGTCTCTTGGCCTTCTGTGTGTCCTCTTTGGAGAAGTGTCTATATAGGTCCACTGCCTGTTTATTCATTGGATTGTTTGTTTTCCTTTTGTTAAGGTGTATGAGTTCATTATATATTTTGGATATTAACTCTTTATCAGATGTATCATTGCCAAATATGTTCTTCCATACAGTGGGCTCCCTTTTTGTTTTGTTGATGGTTTCTTTTGCTGTGCAGAAGCTTTTTATTTTGATGTAGTCCCATTTGTTTATTTTTTCCTTAGTTTCCTTTGCCCTAGGAGCTGTACCATAAAATACTGCTATGAGAGATGTCTGAGATTTTTCTGCCAATGGATTCTTCTAGGATTTTTATGGTTTCCTGGCTAACATTTAAATATTTTATCACTTTTAAGTTATTCTTCTGTATGGTGTAAGTTGGTGGTCTAGTTTCTTTTCTCTCTCTCTCTCTTTTTGCATGTATCTGTCCAATTTTCCCAACACTATTTATTGAAGAGACCGCCTTGACTCCATTGAATGCTCTTGCCTCCTTAGTCAAATATTAATTGAGCAAAATGGCTTGGGTCCCTTTCTGGGGTCTCTGTTCTGCTCCATTTATCTGTACGCCTGTTCTTATGCCAGTACCAGGCTGTTTTGATTACGGTGGCTTTGTAGCATAACTTGAGATCTGGTATTGTGATTCCTCCAACTTTGTTCTTCTTTCTCAAGGTTGTTGTGGCTACTCAGGGTCTTTTTTTATTCTATATAAATTTTTGGAGTATTTGTTCTAGAACTATGAAGTATGCTTTTGGGATTTTAATAGGGATTACATTGAATCTCTGTAGACTGCCTTAGATAGTATGTACATTTTAATGATGTCGATACTACCAACTCATGAACATGGAATATTCTTCCACTTATTTAAATCTTTTCCTATTTTTTTCCAGCATCCTGTAGTTTTCCAAGTACAGGTCTTTTGCCTCCTTGGTTAAGTTTATTTCTAAGTATCTTAATTTTTTCTTGCAATGGTAAATGGGATTGTTTGCGTACTTTCTCTTTCTGAGAATTCATTACTGGTGTATAAAAAAGCCATCAATTTTGGGGTGTTGATTTTGTATCCTGCTACATTGCCAAATTCATTTATTAAATCTAGTAGCTTTTTGGTGGAGTCTTTAGGGTTTTCTATGTACAATATCATGTCATTTGCAAATAATGAGAGTTTTACTTTGTCCTTTCCAATTTGGATGCCTTTAATTCTTCTTCTTGTCTGATAGCTGTGGCTAAGACTTCCAGTACTCTGTTGAATAAGAATGGTGAAAGTGGACAACCTTGTCTTGTTCCTGTTCTTAGGGGGAATGATTTTAGTTTTTGCCTATTGTGTACGATGTTTGCTGTAGGTTTATCATATATGGTCTTTTTTTAATTTAATAAATCTTTATTGTTCAGATTATTACAATTGTTTCTCCTTCCCCCCCCCCCCATAGTTCCCTTCCACCCGGTTCCCACCCCACCCTCTGCCCTTACTTCCCCCCAACTGTCCTTATCCATAGGTGTACGATTTTTGTCCAGTCTCTTCCCATACTTCCCACACTCATTTTCCCCTGAGAATTATCAATCCACTCCCATTCTATGCCCCTGATTCTATTATATGCACCAGTTTATTTTGTTCCTCAGATTTTTAATTCACTTGATTTTTAGGTTCACTTGTTGATAGATATGTATTTGTTGTTCATAATTTTTATCTTTACTTTTTTCTTCTTCCTCTTCTTAAAGAATAGCTTTCAACATTTTATATAATACTGGTTTGGTGGTGATATACTCCTTTAGCTTTTTCTTATCTGTGAAGCTCTTGATCTGACCTTCAATTCTGAATGATAACTTTTCTGGGTAGAGTAATCTTTGTTATAGGTTCTTGCTATTCATAACTTTGAAAATTCTTGCCACTCCCGTCTGGCCTGCATAGTTTCTGTTGAGAAATCAGCCGACAATGGTATGGGTGCTCCCTTGTAGGTAATTAACTGTTTTACTATTGCTACTTTTAATATTCTCTCTTTGTCTTTTGCTCTTGGCATTTTAATTATGATGTGTCTTGGTGTGGTCCTCTTTGTATTCCTTTTGTTTGGGGTTCTGTGTGCTTCCTGGACTTGTAAGTCTATTTCTTTCACCAGGTGGGGGAAGTTTTCAGTCATTATTTCTTCAAATAGGTTTTCAGTATCTTGCTCTCTCTCTCTTCTTCTGGCACCACCATAATTCAGATGTTGGTACGCTTGAAGTTGTCCCAGAGGCTTCTTACACTATCTTCAAATTTTTGGATTCTTTTTTCTTTTTGCTTTCCCGGTTGAGTGTTTTTTGCTTCTTTATATTTCAAATCTTTGGCTTGATTCTTGCATTCCTCTGGTCTGCTGTTGGGTCTCTGTATATTTTTTATTTCAGTGTATTTTTAATTCCTAGTTGGTCCTTTTTCATATGCTTGAGGGTCTCGTTAAATTTATTGGCCTTTTCTATGAAATTCTTGAAAAACCTTATAACCGTGGTTTTTGAACTTTATATCCAGTCATTTGTTTTCCTCCATTTCTTTCATTTGTGATCTGTTTCTTTGTCTCCGCATTTTTGCTGCTTCCCTAAGTTGGTAGGGTGGCTTTGTGTGCTAGGTGTCCTATATGGGCCAGTGGGTCGGCCTCCCAGTTACCTGAGGTGGACACTCTTGGTGCACCCCTTTGTGGACTGTGTGTACAGCCTTGTTGTAGTTAAGTCTTGATTGTTGGTGTCACTGGGAGGAATTGACTTCCAGGCCAATTGGCAGTGAGGACCCGCTGTGTCTATAATGGAAGAACTGCTGTGCTGGAGACACACTTATGGGGCAGGACTTGCTTCAGTGGGGCTTTGGTGCTCACTGAGTCTGCCTCTTGAATGTGTCACTTATGGATGTGAGGAGTTGAAATCTGGTGTCGTCTCACACTGACCACTAGATACACTAGCTTCTGGATCTCCAATGGGGTGCAGGTCAGCTACTGTCTGAGGCCACCCAGCAGGAGCTACAGTGAGAACTACAGTTTTCTCCTCTTTGCTTGGGGTTTGGAGGTTTTGGAACTGTCTGACCAGAGCTGCAGTTTGTTAGGTTAAGCTGCAACAGGGCAGGCCATTTATATGCAAAAGTCGCTGTGTGGAGCTTGGGTGGGTTTGTAGATTGTGCGGGATGGGGTCTCGGAGTCACTAGGCTAGGGCATGGCAAACAGCGATGGCTGCCAGTCAGCCGTCTCTGCGTTTCCGTATTTCCAAGTCCCCGCGTCCCGCACCCCAGCGCAGTAAACAATGATTGCTGGGTGCACCTCTGCAAAAAAGTCATCCTCACTTTCCGACCCGATGGCAGACAGTCCAGCTTCTCCCCAAGGAGTTTGGGTCCCCAGCGTCTCCCCAGAAACTGGAGTTCAGAGTAATGAGGAGCTTGTCCCCCTTCAGGTTGAAAAAAGCAGTACACCTAGTCACCCGCCGCCAGCCCAATTCACGTGCCTCCGTACCTCAGCTTTTCAGCACTTGTGCATGTCTCAATGCTCTTTTCTCTTTCCTTCTAGTTGTAGAACTTCCACTCATCCAGCTTTCCCATGGTTCTGGGTGATAGACGTTTTGTCTTTTAGTTGTAGTTTTGAAATTATTGTGCGAGGCAGCAGTTTAGGTGTTTACCTATGCTGCCATTTTGGTTTCTCCTCCCTATATGGTCTTTATCATGTTGAGATATGCTCCCTCTATTCCCACTTTGCTGAGAGTTTTTATCAAAAATGGTTTTGTCACATGCTTTTTCTGCATCTATTGATATGATCATGTGATTTTTGCCTTTCACTTTTTTACATGATGTATCACATTTATTGATTTGCGGATATTGTACCAGCCTTGCACACCTAGAATAAATTCCACTTGGTCATGGTGTATGATCTTTTTAATACATTGCTGGCTCTAATTTGCTAACATTTTGTTGAGGACTTTAGCATCGATGTTCATCAGGGATATTAGCCTGTAATTCTCTTTCTTTGTAGTGTCTTTATCTGGTTTTGGAATTAGTATTATGCTGGAATCATAAAAAGAGCTTAGAAGTGTTCCATCATCTTGGATTTTCTGAAATAGTTTGAGGAGTTTAGGTGTTAGTTCTTCTTTGAATGTTTGGTAAAACGCCCCTGTGAAACCATCCAAACCAAGGCTTTTGTTTGCTGGGAGATTTTTGATTATTGCTTCTATTTCATCAGTTGTTATTGGCCTAATCAGGTTTTCTGATTCAATTTTGGGAGATTGTATTTTTCTAGGAATTTTTCCATTTCGTCCACATTGTCCAGCTTGTTGGCATATAGTTGTTCAAAGTATTTTCTTATAATCCTTTGTATTTCTGTGGTGTCAGTGGTTACTTCTGCGCTTTTGTTTCTGATTTTATTTATTTGGGTCCTCTCTCTTTGTTTCTTGATGAGCCTGGCTAACAGTTCATCAATCTTGCTTATTCTTTCAAAGAACCAGCCTTTGGTTTCATTGATCTTTTGTATTTTTTTTTAGACTCTATGTCATTTATTTCTACTTTAATCTTTATTATTTCCTTCCATCAGCTTACTCTGGGCTTTTCTTGTTGCTCTCTTTCTAGTTCTTTAAGTTGTAGGGTTAAATAGTTTATTAACCTTTTGCACTCGGATGTCAAGTGTGACTCGACATGGTTAGCATTAGAATAAAGGAATCAAGAAAAAAGCAAGCGAGTACAAAGGGTTAATTTAATTTTTTTATTTTTTAGGTAGGCCTGTAGTACTACCTTCCCTGTCAGGACTGCTTATGTGTGTCTCAGAAATTTTGGGTTGTTGTGTGTTCATTTTCATTTGTTTCCAGGAAGTTTTTTTATTTCTTTCTTGATCTCATTGGTAACCTATTCATTGTTAATTACATGCTATTTAGCCTCCATGTGTTTGAATGTTTTGGGGTGTTTTTACTGTAGGTGATTTCTAGTTTCACTCCATTGTGATCTGAGAAGGTGCTTGATATGATTTCAATCTTCTTGAACTTGTAAAGACATGTTTTGTGTCCTAACATGTGGTCTATCTTTGTTAATGATCCATGTGCACTTGAGAAGAATGTATATCCTGCAGCTTTGGGATGAAATGTTCTATAAACGTCAATTACATCCATCTGATCTAGTGTGTCCTTTAGAGTCACTATTTCCTTGTTAAGTTTTTGCTGGAAGATCTATCCAGTGAAGTCAGTGGGGGTGTTAAAGTCCCCTACTATGACTGTATTGCTGTGGATCTCTCCCTTAAAGTCTTCCAGAAGTTTTTTATATGTTTAGGTGCTCCTATATTGCATACTTATATGTTAACAGGGTTATGTTCTCTTGTTGGATCGATCCCTTTAGTATTATGTAGTGACCTTTATTGTCTCTTGATCATTTTGAAGTCTATTTTGTTGGATATGAGTATTGCTCTCCAGCTTTTTCTTTCCATTTCCATTTGCATGGAAAAATTTTTTCCATCCCTTCATTCTCATTTGTGTGTGTCTTTTGTTCTGAGGTGGGTCTCTTGTAGGCAGCGTACAGGTGAGTCATGTTTTTCTATCCATTCAGCTACCTTATGCCTTTTGATTGGAGCATATAATCCATTTACATTTATGGTTATTATTTTTTTTTAATTTCTTTATTGATTAAGGTGTCACATATTTGTCCTCATCCCCCCATTCCCATCCCACACCCCTCCCCACGCATGCCCCCACCCCCCTGTTGTCCTTAACCGCTGGTTAGGCTCATATGCATGCACACAAGTCCTTTGGTTGATCTCTCCCCCTTCCCCCACCCTCCCCTATCCTCCCTCTGAGACCCAATAGTCCGATCGATGCCTCCTTGTTTCTGGTTCTGTTCTTGTTCATCAGTCTATGTTGTTCATCATTTCCCCTAGATGAGCGAGATCATGTGTCACTACAGATATACTTATAAGAACTGAATGTGAGACGAGCAATAATGGTTATGCTGACAGCAAATGAATCAGTCTGTAGTGAGTTTCTTTCTGGACCAACAGTTCTTTTGAGACCCAATATCAATGTCCACCAGTTCCTTATGTGTACATGTCGGCACTGACCCCTCAGCTCTGGATGGTGGACAAATGGTGGTAATGCAGGTCCGACACCCTCTGGTTTGGTCTCGGCCGGACCCAGGGGCATGCCTTCACCCAGACTCAGGGGCACATGGCCTCACCCGGACCCAGGGGGCATGTGGCCTCACCTGGACCCAGGTGCGCGCGGCCTCACCCGGACCCGGGACCCAGCCTCACCCGGATCCAGGGGCACACGGCCTCACCCGGACCCAGGGGCATGAGGCCTCACCTAGACCCAGGGTCGTGTGACCACACCCGAGCCCAGGGGCATGCAGCCTCACCCAGACCCGGGACCCAGCCTCTCCCGGACCCAGGGGCGTGTGGCCTCACCTGGTCCAGGGGCACACGGCCTCTCCCAGACCCAGGGGCGCGTGGCCTCTCCCAGACCCAGGGGCGCGTGGCCTCACCTGGACCCAGGTGCGTGAGGCCTCACCTGGACCCGGGACCCAGCCTCTCCCGGATCCAGGGGCACACGGCCTCACCCGGGCCTGGGATACAGCTTCACCCAGACCCAGGGGCGTGTGGCCTCACCCGGACCCAGGGGCACGTGGCCTCTCCCAGACCGAGGGGCGCGTGGCCTCACCCGGGTCCAGGGGCGCATGGCCCCACCCGGACCCAGGATCCAGCCTCACCCAGACCTAGGGGCGCATAGCCTCACCCGGACCCAGGGGGGTGCGGCCTTACCCGGATCCAGGGGCATGTGGCCTCGCCCGGACCCGGGACCCAGCCTCACCCCGACCCAGTTCCCAGCCTCACCCGGACCCAGGACCCAGCAGGGTTTCGTCTTCTTGATCCCAATTCCTGTTGGTGAATTCCCTCTCAGCAATTCCTTTGGCCATTTTCTCAGAGCTCCAGGGCGGCTGCCGCAGAACTCGTTGGGCTGCAGGCTCGGCGAAGCTCCGGTGTGCCTGGTGCGCGGTGGCGGGCTGGTCCGGGGTCGCTGCGTCGGCCCTTGGGTCTGCAGCGGTGGCCAGTCGCTGAGTGTGCGCACCTGGCCGCTTCCGGGGCGTTGAGATTCTTGAAGGACTCGGAGGTCAGCAAGTGCGGAGTCTCCCACCCCATGTCTCTCAGGGGCTCGTCTGTCCATGCTCAGCAGTGAGTGGAGCCGTCCCCTCAGCCGGAGACCGCCGGGGGAACTGCGCCGAGCACGTTCCAGGCTGCCATTGTGTCGCCTGAGCCGTAGTTCTTAAAGTGTGATCTTTGGCTCACCGGCATCAGAGTCATCCCGCGTACCCCTCTCTTTTATTCTAGTTGTAGAGCATATGCTCAGCCAGCCCTCCGGTGGTTCTGGATGGTGTCTGCTCTGCTCTCCTGTCATAGTCTCAAAATTGTTGTGGTAGGCAACAATCAGGCTTCCGCCCTATGCCTCCATCTTGGTCCTCCTTTGTATAGTTAAGTCTTGGTTGTTGTTGGTGTCGCTGGGAGGAATTGTCCTCCTGGCCAATTGTCCGTGAGGACCCTCTGTTTCTATAAAGGAAGAGTTGCTGTGCAGGAGACACGTTTATGGGCCGGATCTTGTTGCAGCAAGGCTTTGGCGCTCACTGAGTCTGCCTCTTGAATGTGTCCCTTATGCGAGTGGTTGAAATCTGGTGTCATCTCACACCGACCACTAGATGCCCTCGTTTCTGGGTCTCCAATGGAGTGTAGGTCAGCTACTGTCTGAGGCCACTCAGCAGGAGTTACAGTAAAAACTGCAGTTCCTCCTCCTGTCTAAGCAGCCCTGGAGCAGTCCGACTAGAACCGCAGTTCATCTGGTCAGGCTGCCACAGGGCAGGCCACCCACATGCAAAAGCCGCTGCTTGGAGCCCAGGTGGGCCTGCAAAACGTGCGGGGCGGGTCTGCAAAACATGCAGGGCGGGTCCCAGGGCGGGGCGGGTCTCAGGGCGGGGCGGGGTCTCAGGGCGCCACCAGGCCATGGCGTGGTGAACCGCAATGGCTGCAAGTCTGCTTTTTCTGCTTTCCACGTTTCTAAGCCCCCTCGTTCCGCACTCCAGCGCAGCAAACACTGATTGCTGGGTGCACCTCCGCAAGGAAGCTACTCCCACTCTCCAACACGAAGGCCGAGAGTCCAGCCTCTCCCCACAGGCGTCTGGGTCTCCCGCGAGTCCCAGAAGCTGGATTTCAGGGTGATGGGGAGCTAATCTCCCCTAGGGTTGGAAAAAAGGCCGCACGACCCTTCCCCCGCCACCAGTCCGACCCACGCGCCTCCGCACCTCATCCCCTCCGAGTTTGCTCTGTCCTCTTCCCTCTTAGCTGTAAATCCACCCTTCAGCCAGCTCTCTTGTGGTTCTGGGTGGCAGACGCTCTGTCCTCCAGTTGTATTTTTGAAATTGCTGTGTGCGGCGCAGTTCATTTGTTTAACTTTGCCGCCTTCTTGGTTCTCCTCTCTCAAAATGGCTAAAGGACTTGAATGTAAGATGGGAAATCCTAAAAATCCTCCAAGTCGGTGTCGGCGGCCTCCGGGGCCCCGAGGATCTCACTGGGCAGCTCGGCCAGGTCGGTGACGCGGATGAGCCCGTCCTGCAGAAAGATGGTCTCTTCCTTCACCGAGAGCCACTGCGCCGAGTCCGCGGCCACCGCCACAGCAGCAGCCGCAGCTGCCGACGAGCCCATGGCCCCGGCTGAGGTGCTGACTGAGAGGAGCAGCCGCCTGGCCTGGGGAGACACGAGCAGGAGTCGCTGTGCTCACCAGTCCATCTTTTAGTTGTATTTCCAAAACTGCCATGTGAGGCAACAGATCAGCCGTTCAACTCCGCTGCCATCTTGGCTCCTCTCTATGGTTATTATTGAGAGGTACTTATTCATTGCCATTTTAATTCTGTATGCCTACGTTTCTCTCTTTCTTCTGCTCATTACAGGAATCCCTTTAGCATTTATTGTAATGCTGATTTGGTGGTGAAGTACTTTTTTTTTTTTTTTTTTTTTTGGTCTAGGAAGCTCTTTATTTGACCCTCTATTTTGAATGATAGCCTTGCTGGATATAGTAATCTTGGTCTCAGACCCTTGCTTTCCATTACCTTGAGTACTTCATGCCATTCCCTTCTGGGTATAGAGTTTCTGATGAGAAATCAGGTGTCAGACTTATGGGAGCTCCTTTGTAGGTAACAGTTTGCTTTTCTCTTGATGCCTTTAAGATTCTCTCTTTGTCTATAGTTTTTGGCATTTTAATGATGATGTGTCTGGGTGTGGGACTCTTTGGGTTCTTCTTACTTGGGGTTCTCTGTGCCTCCTGAACTCGTATGATTATTTTTCTTTACCAGGTCAGGGTAGTTTTCTGCCATTATTTCTTCAAACACATTCTCTATCCCTTTCTCCCTTTCTGCCTCTTCTGACATACCAGCCTTTTGAATATTATTATGTTTCACACTAGAGGCTCACTGAACAAATTCATGCATGGGTGGTGTCCCTCAGCCTTTCCAGGATCAAGGCCAATGGGGGCCGGCCAGCAGGGGCACGGGAGGTTGGCTGGCTGGGGGGAGGGGCTGTGGGATGTTGGCCGGCCAGGGGGAAGTTGGCTGTGGGAGTGCCCTGACCACCAGAGGGCAGCTCCTGCATTGAGCATCTGCCCCCTGATGGTCAGTGCGTGTCATAGCAGCTGGTTGACTGGTTGTTTGGTCGCTTAGGCTTTTATATGTATAGATTGTTTCACAGCTTCCTTAAGCTGTCCTCCAGTTTTTTAATTGATTTTTTCTTTTTGGTTCTCTGATTGAGTGATTTTTTTCAACAGTGTCTTCTAATTCACTGATCCTATCCTCAGCTTCTCCTAATCTGCTAAGTATTCCTTCCAATATGTTCTTTATTTGTGCTGTCATTCTTTATTTCTGTTTTCATAGTTACTATATCTTTTCTCATCATTATTCTGAACTCTATATCAGATAAATTTCTTATCTCCATTTCATTGATCTCTTCTTCTGGAGAATTCTCTTGTTCTTTCATTTGCAGGTTGTTTCTTTGTCTCCCCATTTTGGCTGCCTGTTTGGGTTTGTGACTATGTATTAGTAGATCCTCTACGCCTCTCAGTCTCTAGTGCAGGACAGTGTCAAATGCTGTTTCTGACTAATTGGATCAGGCAAAGACTCCTAGGGTGAGTCTCTCATAGACAGCATGTGGTTTTCGTCCAGCCCAGCCCCTCCCCTGCAGTTCCTCCTCCCTCCCAAGTACATGCCTCTGCACACATCTATTTACATTCTCTAGAGATTAGCTCCCCTCAGACCAGAATGGGCATGTCTGCTCCTAAGAGAAGTCCAGGTTTTGCCTCTTCTTGTCACTCAAGAGCGACTAAATAGAATTTTTTTAAAAAGGAGGCTGATTTGGGCAAAGACCAGATGAGCATTTTTTCGTCTAACACTCAAATGGAGAGTTGAGTTCTCTGGATCAGGGCCCAGGAGGCCACGAGCTGTGAGCGAGGAAAGGGGCAAGTGGGGCTCAGAAATCAGACACAGCTGAGTGGTGTGTGAACTCTGGGGAAGCAAGAGGTAGAACAACATCCCCAAATGGACGGGGCTGAGTCCCAGCCACGAGGCAGGCCTGTGTGAGTTTGCTGGCACTGCCATGACAGGCCCACTCACCCAGCGGCTTAGCCTATAGAAATGCCCGAATCCCGGCCCTGGAGATGGGAGGCCAGGACCGAGGTGTGGGCAGGTCATCTCTCCATGTCTGTATGTGGTTGTCCCTCTGTCTCTGTGTCCAAATCTCTGCTTTTTATCAGGACATCAATCACCCTGGATGTGGTCCCCTATAATGGCCTCATCTTACTGATTACCTGGGCAACAGCCCTACCTGCGAACCAGGACTCAACACAGAAATCTTGGAAAGAGGCACAAGTCACCCCATGGCAGAGCGTAGCCCAGGAAACCTGGAAAGCAGCCGCAGCTGCTGCCGCCCCCCTTGTTATCTGTGCCTCTCCTGATCCCACGCGTCTCCTCCAATACAGGGACCCTGTCCATTTCCAGCTGCTCCACTCCCCACGTGCTTCCCACGCCCCAGGAAATCCCCCACGCGCCCTCCCCAGGCACCAGTATGGGCTTTCCCCTTCGAAGTGAGGCCACTTGGAGGAAGGTCTGGAGGCAGCTTGAGGTTTTGGTTCAACCTCCCCTAAAGGCATCGTGATGCCTTCACAATGTGCACGTGGCTGGCAAACCAGGCAGAACGCAGGGCCAGCTCACGGCATGTTTGCAGGGCAGACCTGCCCAGCCAAGGCTCCTGCCAGCCAAGGCTCCTGCCCAGCCAAGGCTCACAAACCTGCTGACAGGCCCCTCCCCAGGAGGCAGGTGAGCAGCCTAAAGAAGCAAATTGCACAGAAACCAGTGTCCGGGAATGTCCCTTCCTGTGCGATCTTTAAACACATTATTCCCGGGGGGACCCAGATGAACGTAGAACAGGCTGTGCGTTGCTATGGGGTGTGCAGGCCGACTGGACCAGGCCCGGCAGGGACCTACCCGCCAGGGTCCTGGCAGCGGGTTCCGATCCAGAGGCCAAGGAAGTGCAAGTTCGGCCAAACTCCTGAGAGCGAGAATCTCCTCATCACAGAGATGTAAACAAGATGTGTCGCCTGGGTGAGGACTGTGCGGACAGGCTGGGACTCAGACTGGCTTCGACCCGAAAGACAGTGGAACGGAGACCTCCTCGGTCATCAGGTGCTGAGCCGAGGATGAGAAGCTGGGAAACCAGCAGTGACTGACGGGGAATGGCCACGTGCTTCACCTCTTAGGGTAACAACGAAGTCCAAACCATCGAGGGACTAACCGTCCACATGGGTTCCGCCACAGGCTCCCTGTGTGCTCACCGTGTGAGCCCCGTGCCCCGTCCAGATGCTGAGGACACACGGGCAGAGTGAGGTGCTGGGGCAGGTCACAGCGGCCGTCTTCCTATTAACTAGTGTGCCCTATGACCTTCATGACAAAAAACACTGCTTCTAGAAAACCCACTTCCTCAAGAGTGCGCATGTGGGCTGTTCTGACGCGGGACGTGTGGCGGGCGCTGGGCGGGAGCAGAGATGGGGCAGGCCGTGGAGGAGGGAAGGGTGCACAGGTGTTTGTGATGAAGGACCGTGAACCCCGGGGACAGGAGGCTGCACTCAGCAGCGCAGACAGGGAGCGCGGACAATTCACGATCTGTTCACGAGGAGGCCCCTCCGCGTCTGCAGGGACGTGGCTGCCTTTGCCGGTGTCTGCGGATCGGGAGAGGGCTCTGTGGCCACACAAGAATGGGGCTCCCAGGGGACCCCACTCAAGGCGCTTGAAAGCCCGGTTTCTGCTGGGCCTGTGACCACATGAGGAGCCTGTCCCAGGAAGGCAGGCAGCCCCGGCCAGCCCAGCCCTCACCACCTGGGCGCGGTGGCACCTCGAACCTCCACGTGTGGGCACCGTGTCCCGTTCCCCAGGACCCCTGGGTCTCTGCAGTGTGGGCGCCAGGAGCTGAGGCTGGGCGCGGCCCTGGAGGTGGCATGGGCCAAGGGCCACCCCTCCAAACCATCTGTTTGGTCGGGAAGGACTGAGGGTACCAGCCTGACGCTCACAGCCTGCCTCTGCCGCTGTCCTCACGGGGCACGGAGCGCCACAGGCCTCTCCTCCTCCCAGAGGCGGGAAGCACCCCCCGAGGGCGAGGGTTTTCCTCACCGATGGCGTGTCACCGAAGTGCCGCTGCAGATGTGAGCTGCCGAGCGCTGCGGAGCCCGTGTCCTCCGCGTGTGCTCAGAGAGCTTTCTGGTTCAATCAAATGCTTAGAACCTGACCCGCGTGACCAGGGAGCCCCTCAGCGGCGCAGCGAGGGCGGCGGGCGGTGGGGGGGCATGGCCCCAGATACTGGCCTGAAGCGGCGCGGCCCGGAGGAGAGGCAGGTGCGCTGGGGTGCCTGCGGGGCCATCGCTGCCCGGCAGTGACCGCAGCAGCTCCCTCCGAGGACACTCTGGCGTCCCGGACAGACTCCTGCCGGCACCTGCCGTGTGTGACTGGCTGCATGAATGTCTGGGCCCGGCTCCTGCTCCGGCGCCTGCCCTGTCCTCCACATTTAAACGGCCACCGTCACCCGCGGCCCTGCTCCCAAGGCCCCTCCCACCAGCACCTTCCACACTCAAACCTGCCCCCGACTACCCTCTCCTTGTTAAGAATGTTTTTATTGCTTTCAGAAAGGGAGGGGGAGGGAGAGAGGAACATCAGTGATCAGAGAGAATCTGATCAGCTGCCTCCTGCACGCCCCCCACTGGGGATCGAGCCCTCAACCCGGGCCTGTGCCCTTGACCGGACTCGAACCGTGACCTCCTGGTTCACAGGTCGATGCACACCCCCTAAGCCACGCCAGCCGGCAGTGACTGTCGTTTCTGGTTTAGGTTTGTGCTTCAGCTGCTTTGTTCCTCTCACCGGAGAGCCATCAGCCGGAACAACAAGGCTGCCGATTGGACAGAACGGTGACCGTAGGCAAATTCAGTGACTTCCCTCCACGCACAGGGAATGTTACAACATGGGACACACACAGATCACGCTGCACCCTCTGCAGGCCTCGCCCTGGTCAGCTCGGCCTCAGGCCTGAGAAGCAGGCCGCCAGGCGTCCTCGTGCCATGGCCAGCCCCGACGGGAACTGGCATTTTTCTCTGCACCAGGGGTCAGACTTGGGACAAGCTCAGTCCTCCGGGCCCTGGGCCCAAAAGTCTGACGAAAGATCCTGAGAGCCCAGCAGCACAACGAGGCCCTCCTCGGGAGCCGCCGGTGAGTCAGGGACCCGGCAGGGGAGCGGCCATGCCTGGGGCGGAAGCAGCAACGCGCTCAGGGGAAAGCCTTCGGGGCAGTGGAAGCGTGGAGACGTTTCCCACAGCTCACAGCTCCAGTCTGCGCGACTTGTGTCCCTGGGCTGGGGAGCTGGCGCCCGGAGCAGCTGGCCGGTCTCATCCATGACGTTACGCTGACACCTGGTGGTCTTTTGTGTCCGATTCTGTGAGCATACATTTCACCAAAACACACCTTCACACTTTCCTTGGGATTAAAAGCAAACACCACCAGAGGCGGTGCACAACTCAGGGCTGAGCGTCGACCTATGAACCAGGAGGTCAGAGTTCGATGCCCGGTCAGGGCACAGGCCCGGGTTGCGGGCTCCATCCCCAGTGTGGGGCGTGCAGGAGGCAGCCGATCCATGATTCTCTCTCATCATTGATGTTTCTCTCTCCCTCTCCCTTCCGCTCTGAAATCAGTAGATATGTTAAAATACATGTGTAATGAAGAAATTAATATGAACATCTCGATGCATATTTTTAATTTTAATAAACCAAACGAATAAAGCATAGTTTCCTCTTTCTGGGCCACACCTTCTTAGGGGCAGACTAGAGCAGCTCTCTCACACAGAATTTTAAAAAGCAGTGGGAGCAGAAACCGCCCAGCCCCGCTGCCCGCTCCTTGACAGAGCCAGCGGCGCAAGCGCTCAGCATGCTTGGACGTGCCTCCTGCGCTCTGCGTGGCATCAGAGAAAGCAATCCTCACCACTTGTTCTGGACATTAGGGCTGATGCTGAGTGTGTCGGAGTTAGATCAATACAACGGCAACTCAGTGAGCTCAGAAAAGGGCCATGTGTTTCCCGTGTTCAAAGACACACCTGAGCATGTGGCCACCCTCTGCACTGACCTCTGTGTGACAGTGTGCCACGGGAAGGAGGGTCGGTCCAAACTGCACGCTTAATCCCAGGTCACATATGTTCATATATAATAACACTAACATGGACTGTGCTTCCCCGGGAATGTTTCCATTTGCTTGCTTGCCTGCTCCTATAGGTACCAAACATAATTCGAAACTATGTTACTGCAAACGTTATTTCATTTTATTTTTTTTCATGATTTGAGAGAGAGGAAGGAGAAACGAGAGAGAGAGAGAGCGAGAGATAGGTTGCCTCCCATACATAACCCAACAGGGGATCTAACCTGAAACCTAGGTATGCACCTTGACCAGGAATCGAACCTGCAACCCTTTGGTGTACGGAATGATGCTCCAACCAACCAAGCCACCTGGGCCGGGGCTGCAAACGTTACTTTAAGATACGAAGTTAATCCCCGAATTTGCCACCCATTCTGGTAACAACTTGACTCTAATTTTTGTATCAAGCGTCAAAGGGCGGTCACGCTCATCACCCTCACCATCACGCACCATCTAACCCAACGCCACAGCCTTCGACACCATCTCAACAAGAGCCAGTGGGGCCTCCAGGGTGAGCCCCAGTTCCCTGTCGGGCCCAGGGGGCGCCTCGGGGGCTGTGTGCACCCCTCCCTCGGAAACTCTGCTGCCTGCCCGCACCTCGCCCACCCCCGCGCAGGCCCGCCTTCCGCAGGGAGCATGGAGCTTGGGGGGGCGGCTCTGGCTGCTGCGCTGTCCAGGCCTGCCCCTCTGTCCATGGTCGGCACTGGCTGTCTTGCGGGTCTGAGCACTCCCACTGGACAATGGGGACCTGGTCCTCGCAGAGGCCAATGGAGCGCCTAGCCTGCCAGCCCCTGGGACCCACAAAGGTCAAGCCCGGCTCCACGCCCGACGTGGCCGGATCTCCTATTTGTGCTGGTGTGGCTGCTGCCTCCTGACACGTGAGCCCGCCAGCCGCTGCCCTTCTGCTTGGGCGATGGGGATGGCAGTAGAGATGGCAGCAGAGAACAACGGGGGCCAGCAGTGTCAGGGCCCCCGCTTCTCTCCCCTGCCCCCGACTCCCCCACCATGCACCCCGCAAACCCACCATGGGCAGTGCCTGCTCTAACTTACCAGCTCGGGGTGCCCACTGAAAACACAGCTGTAACCGGCTTCGGCGGTGATGGCCCACCCAGGCAGCCTGCACAGCCAAGGGGGCCTGGAAACTGGGGGATCCTGCCGGGCCTGCCAGGCCACACTGGCAGCCGGCGGCCACCTCTGCCTGTGCTCAGGACCCCCCTGCCTGTGCTCAGGACCCCCCTGCACCTGGCGCTCTGTCCCAGGGCAGATGTCTGCGCTCTAACTCCAGCCAATGCAGGTGAGCGAGCTGGTTAAAGACCTGAGAGCCCGCTGGCGTGCTCAGTGGTTAGAGCATCGGCCCGCACACTACAGGGTTGTGGGTTCGCTCTCTGGCCCCAGTCGGGGTGGGTGTGGCTCCCTCACATCTCTCTCTCTCCCCCTCCCCCTCCCTCCCACGCCCTGAAAAAGCAATGGAAAAAGATCCTCAGCTGAGGATTAACAACAACAACAAAAGACCGATGAGGAAAAAACCTTGAGAAAGACAAGTTTTGAACTAAAGTTTAGTTCAAGATCAGAAATAACCCTTTGTATCTTGTTTGTAATACATGATTATAGGAAAAAGGAAAGATAACTCCATCCCTGGAGTATGCTTGAATTTCCTGTATAGTTCACTTAGCATTGGAACCCAAATACAGACAAAATAAAACAAAATGTTATCTTTAAACAAACACAAGGTGACCAGACCAAGTGCATCTGGGCTGCTGCTGCTTCTCATGCCGGCGGGGCTGGAGCTGCTCAGGTCGCAGCGACCAGAGGGCCCTTTTCCTCCGGGCACTGCTTGGGTGGCTCCCGGGCTGGACGGCACGTCCTGGACATCCGGGCCCTGAGCTGGGGCTGCCTGTCCACTGGGGGCGTCTGCCGGCCCTGCAGGCTCAGCCAGTGCTCGGCGCCCAAAGCGTCCTGCTCCCGACACAGCCGGGCACTTCAGTGTGAATGGAGCCAGGCCGCAGGTGACTGTCAGGGGCAGGGGAGACCGGGGCTTTTAAAGGGACAGAATCGGCTAAGTCCTGAGCGCCGGAGCGGGGAGCGTGGAGAGGGGCCGGCAGGGCGAGCACCTTGCACCCCTGAGCAAGGAGATGGGCGTCAGCCACGGGTACACGATGAGCTCAGGATGTGCCCCCCTGGGCGAAACTAAGGTCAATGAGTGGCCGAAGCTGTGAGCCCAACAGGACAGCCGGGAGCAGCGGGGCGTTAACAGGGCTCCCCTCCCCTGGAGGAGAGGACAAATAACTCCGAAGAGCATCTCCTCAGGCCCCTGGACCAGTTCCCCGCACAGCTGCCTCCGGCCGAAGGCAACTGCGGGGACCCCGGCGGCCGCCCCACCGCGGAGAGTTCCGTTAAGAAGTGGGCTCGGGGCTGCGAACGTGCTGGAGGCAGCCCCCCCACACACACACACACTCACACACACACACACACACACACACACACACACACACACACACACTCACACACACACTCACACACACTCACACTCACACACACACACTCACACACACTCACACACTCACACACACACTCACACACACACTCACACACACACTCACACACACACACACACACACACACACTCACACACACACACACTCACACACACACTCACACACACACACACACACACACACACACACACACACACACACACACTCACACACACACACACACACACACACACACACACACACACACACACACACACACACACACACACACACACACACACACACACACACACACACACACACACACACACACACACACACACACACACACACACACACACACACACACACACACACACACACACACACACACACACACACACACACACACACACACACACACACACACACACACACACACACACACACACACACACACACACACACACACACACACACACACACTCACACACACACTCACACACACACACACACACACACACACACACACACTCACACACACACACACACACACACACACTCGCACACTCACACACTCACACACTCACACACACACACACACACACACACACACACACTCACACACACACACACACACACACACACACACACACACACACACACGTGCACTCAGAGGTGCACACACACACACACACACTCACACAACACTCACACACACACACACTCTCACACACACACACACACTCACACACACACTCACACACTCACACACACACACACACACACACACACACACACACACACACACACACACACACACACACACGTGCACTCAGAGGTGCACACACACACACGTGCACTCAGAAGTGCACACATTCTCACACTCACACACGTGCACTCAGATGCACACACACACGTGCACTCAGAGGTGCACACACACACACATACACACACACGTGCACTCAGGTGCACACACACACGTGCAGAGGTGCACACACACGTGCACTCAGAGGTGCACACACTCTCACACTCACACGTGCACTCAGGTGCACACACTCACACACACGTTCAGAGGTACACACACACGTGCACTCAGAGGTGCACACTCACACACACACGCACTCAGAGGTGCACACACACACGTGCACTCAGGTGCAAACTCTCACACAGATGCACTCAGAGATGCACACACACACGTGCACTCAGGTGCACACACACACTCACATACACACACTCACACACGTGCACTCAGAGGTGCACACACACTCACACACACGTGCACTCAGAGGTGCACACACACACGTGCAGAGGTGCACACACACTCACACTCGTGCACTCAGAGGTGCACACACTCTCACACTCACACACACGTGCACTCAGAGGTGCACACACTCTCACACACACACACTCACACTGACAGAGAGAGGAGGGTGCAGCACAGGCAGGAGGAGCAGCCAGGGGGGCGGTGACACGGGCAGACCTGAGAGGAGGCTGCGCCCGGCAACGTGGGGAAGTGGCTCGTCCGCGCAGCCGAGGGATGTGGGTGGCGGAGACCGATGAAGGGGGAGCTGACACCGGCAACAACGCCCTTCCCTTCCCGGGAGCACGGGGCGCGGAGCGTACTCACACAGCGCAGCCAGGAACCCAGACTGAGGCTGCGGGCCCTCCCCCCACGGGAAGGCCCCTCCCACTCCTCCTCCTCCCCCCACGGGAAGGCCCCTCCTCCTCCTCCTCCTCCTCCCACGGGAAGGCCCCTCCTCCTCCCCCCACAGGGAAGGCCCCTCCTCCTCCTCCCGCAGGGAAGGCCCCTCCTCCTCCTCCCCCTCCCCCCAGGGAAGGCCCCTCCTCCCCCCCTCCCCCCACGGGAAGGCCCCTCCTCCTCCTCCCACGGGGAAGGCCCCTCCTCCTCCTCCCCCTCCCCCCACGGGAAGGCCCCTCCTCCTCCTCCCCCTCCCCCCACGGGAAGGCCCCTCCTCCTCCTCCCCCTCCCCCCACAGGAAGGCCCCTCCTCCTCCTCCCCCTCCTCCCACGGGAAGGCCCCTCCTCCTCCTCCCGCAGGGAAGGCCCCTCCTCCTCCTCCTCCTCCCCCTCCCCCTCCCCCCAAGGGGAAGACCCCTCCTCCCAAGGGGAGGTATGAGGCGCCAGGCTCTGGGCGCTGCTTCCAGCGGGGCCGCAGGGGCTGCCATCGCATTGCTACGGGGCTTATCCCTCTCCATCGCTAACAGCACCGGGCGTCTCTAATGTTTTCACCAACGTTTTAAAGGCCCCGGAACCACTGGAATCACACCCCCTCCCCCGCCGGGCCTGGGGTCCTGCATCCTGGCGCCCCCCTTTCTGGGGCTGCCACCCAGCGCCGGCTCTGGGAGAGGCTCTCCCCTGCCGCCCAGTGGGCCTCTGAGCACAGCCTCCTGCCCGGCCGGGGCGTGTCTGTGGGCGGCGCGGCTCCGGGACTGACCAGCGAGGAGCCTGCGCGCGCGCCCCTCCCTGACGCGCGCCCCTCCCTGACGCACGCGCCTCTCCCTGACGCACGCGCCTCTCCCTGACGCGCCCCTCCCTGACGCGCCCCCCTCCCTGACGCGCCCCCTCCCTGACGCGCGCCCCCTCCCTGACGCGCCCCCTCCCTGACGCGCCCCCCTCCCTGACGCGCCCCCCTCCCTGACGCGCCCCCCTCCCTGACGCGCCCCCTCCCTGACGCGCGCCCCTCCCTGACGCGCCCCCTCCCTGACGCGCGCCCCTCCCTGACGCGCCCCCTCCCTGACGCGCCCCCCCCTCCCTGACGCGCGCCCCCTCCCTGACGCGCGCCCCTCTCCCTGACGCACGCGCCCCTCCCTGACGCGCCCCCTCCCTGACGCGCCCCCTCTCCCTGACGCGCCCCCCTCCCTGACGCGCGCCCCCTCCCTGACGCACGCGCCCCTCTCCCTGACGCGCGCTCCTCCCTGACGCGCGCCCCTCCCTGACGCGCCCCCTCCCTGACGCGCCCCTCCCTGACGCGCCCCCCTCCCTGACGCGCCCCCCTCCCTGACGCGCGCCCCTCCCTGACGCGCGCCCCCTCCCTGACGCGCGCCCCTCCCTGACGCGCGCCCCTCCCTGACGCCGCCCCCTCCCTGACGCGCCCCCCCCCCTGACGCGCCCCTCCCTGACGCGCGCCCCTCCCTGACGCGCCCCTCCCTGACGCCCCCCCCTCCCTGACGCGCCCCTCCCTGACGCGCGCCCCTCCCTGACGCGCCCCTCCCTGACGCCCCCCCCCTCCCTGACGCGCCCCCCCCTGACGCGCCCCTCCCTGACGCGCGCCCCTCCCTGACGCGCCCCTCCCTGACGCCCCCCCCTCCCTGACGCGCCCCTCCCTGACGCCCCTCCCTGCGCGCGCCCCCCTCCCTGACGCGCCCCTCCCTGACGCCCCCCCCCTCCCTGACGCGCCCCTCCCTGACGCGCGCCCCTCCCTGACGCGCGCCCCTCCCTGACGCGCGCCCCCCTCCCTGACGCGCCCCCCTCCCTGAAGCCGGACGGGGCAGCCCGGCCCGGGGAAGGCCGTTGGGCCGGGAAGGGCCGCGCCGGGAGTGGCTGCCGGGCGAGCACTGCACATAGTGGGGCAGCCAGACGCCGTCGCTGCTCCAGTCACTGACCAGACTCAGGAAGTCCGCGAAGCCTCCAGCCAGCGCTTTGGGGGGCCCTTGCGACTCAAAAAATGCACCGCTTCACACGCAGTCAGCGAGGGGAGCGCCGGCTCTTCCTCGCCCCCTCGCCATTCCGGGAGAGCGGGGTTCGCACGCCGCCCGCCGCCCCGCACTCGCCGGGAGGAGGCGTGTGCCGTGAGCGCGGGAGGAACCGTCCGAGGAGCGAGGCCGCTGCGGCTTTCCTGCGGCCGCCACGCGCCGCCGCGGTCCCCGCCGCTGCGGAGGGCTCCCCGTGCGGCGTCTCCACACCCCGACAGGAGGCGCCCTCATTTCAAAGGCCGCCCGCAGGGGGCCCGCTGCGCTCACACCGCGCACCGCCGTCGTCGTTATTTAATGTTTTATTTACTTTTAGAGACGGGAAGGGGGGGAGCCCGGAGAGCGCACAGCCGGCTGCCTCCTGCACGCCCTCTGCTGGGGCCGGAGCCTGCAACCGGGCCTGTGCCCTGACCGGCCTCCCGCCGGACCTCCTGGTGACCGGGCGGCGCCCCACGGAGCCCGGCGGGCAGCCCCCTCCGGTTGCAGCCAACAGGCGCGTGCTGGCGGCGTCACGCTGCTGTGCGCGACGGTCCACAGGACTGAAGCCGTGGGGACGGCGTGTCCTGCCGCGGCTGCCGCGTTCCGTCCACACAACTTGGTAAAGGAGCGAAGAACAGAGAACGCGTCTTCTCTCCCGAAACCGCCGCTGTTGGCGTTCTTCCCGAAGCGGAAACAGGGCTCAGCGCACGGAGACGCCTCCCCGGGCTCCGCTCAGCCGCCCGCGGAGCTGCCGGCAGGAGGCTGCGCCGGAGCCGGAGCCGGAGCCGGGAGCCACCCCCTCGGCGCAGGGCGCTGCCGGCTCCCTCCGAGCACTCGCCTTGGGCCGGCGTGGGGGTTCCTCCCAGAACAGAAGGCGAGTTTGCCGGTTTGGAGGCGGGGGCCGCGGGCCTCCAGCAGAGGAGCCGGCACTTCTTCCCACTTGGTCTCGGCAAACGTCTGCGAGGCTGGCGTGCGCTCCAGGACCCCGAGGGGTCACGGAGAGGTCGCGGTGCGATTCCCGGTCAGGGCACGCGCCGGGTTGCGGGATCCATCCCCAGCAGGGGGCGTGCAGGAGGCAGCCGATCCGTGGTTCTCTCGGAAAGGACAGCCCCGTGAGCACTGTGCCCAGCCGGTTCACACGTGTGGGCGTCGTTTCTGAGCGCTCCTCCTTCCCAAAGGCGCGGCTGCCGTGAGTGAGCCGTGAACACCGTGTCTGCACTCCAGTGGGCCTCCAGGAACCACTCCGAGACCGCTGCGCCCACCGGCCTGCCCTGCAGCCGCGGGGCCGCGCCCGCCCTGGCCTCCTCCCTGGCGTGGACGGCGTGGCCCTAAGTCGGTTTCCTCCGGTCCTTGTTAGTGAGACCTGCGCACGCGTCAGCACGACCCGCCGGGAGGCCGCGGGCTCCAGCAGGGCCGCGGGGGGAAATGCCACCCACTGACTTCTGTGGCTGCGGGCCCCACGCTGCCGCCCTGACGCCATCCAGTGAGAAGTCGGCGTTTGCCAGGGAAGCTGGTGTGGCTCAGTCTCCGCAGGACACAGACCTGCCTGCCCCAGCACCTGGCCGGCCAGCCGTGTGCCAGCCATGCGCCAGCCATGCTCCAGCCGTGTGCCAGCCATGCTCCAGCCGTGTGCCAGCCATGCGCCAGCCGTGTGCCAGCCGTGTGCCAGCCGTGTGCCAGCCATGCTCCAGCCGTGTGCCAGCCATGCGCCAGCCGTGTGCCAGCCGTGTGCCAGCCGTGTGCCAGCCATGCGCCAGCCGTGTGCCAGCTCGGCCTCGGGTCTCCAGATGAGAACCACGCAGAGGGAAGACTGAACCTGTGCGCATGACCCCACCTCGAGATGTGTTTTTTAGAGGCTCACACTTATTTTTTAGGTTGGAGACATGGACACTGGGTTTCTTAACCTGAGTGGACGCTGCTTTTAACCACTCCGCAAAAGGCACAGGTGAAGCGGTACCTCGCTTCTGACACGTTCCCCCTGTGGCTTCTCCGAGTTGACACGTCCAGAGGCGGCTTTCTGTGCGACGCCTCGAAGAGGCACGGAAGGAGGACGGAGGCGGCTCACGTTTGAGCGGGGATAGCAGTGGCTGCAGGACAGCTGGGAATGTGCTCTCTGCTCAAAACATGTTTGAGCTGAAACACAAAAACAATCTTAGGTTCCTGTGCAGCGAAGGAAGAGTGAAGCTGAGCAACGGAGCACATGGCTGGGTTTCTCGCCTACGTGGCCTGTGCTGCTTCGAGAGCCGCTGTTTCTTTTGCTATCAATGGGATGGACTGACATTTACAGTCTTTACATTGAAAAGTAGTGATCACAGTGGCCAAGACATGGAGACAACCCAAGTGCCCTGCGACAGAGGACCGGATACAGCAGACACGGCCACACTCAGCGGAGCACTGCTCAGCCACGAGACAGGGTGGAGCACGCCATTGGCCACAGCGTGGATGCCCTGAGGACATATGTTGAGTGACATAAGTCCGTCAGAACAAGCTGTGGACCATACGATCTCACTCGAATGTGGGCTAAAAAACTGAAACTCATGGACACAGACAGGAGAGTAGGGCTGCCAGAGGGAAGGTGGGGAAGGGGTCCTAATACAAGGTGACAGGAGACCTGCCTCCAGGTGCTGGGCACACGGTGCAATACACAGACCTTGTGACATGGAACCCACACCTGACACCCGTATGGTCATATTAACCAATGTCACCCAATCCTTTACTAAAATAGTAAGTTTTCTAAAGTGTCATCAGCCCTGGCCGGGGCTCAGTGGTTGGAGCATCGTCCCCGGACACCAAGGTTGTGGGTTCAATGTCTGGTTGGGGCACAGAGTCAACCAATGACGCAGCAGTAAGTGGAACAGCACAGCCATGTTTCTCTCTCTCTCTCTGTCTAAAATCAATAAATTTTTAAAAATTCTTTAACTAAAATTAAAGTAAAAGTAGTGACCAAACATTTATGCCATATACTCATCAATACTGGTGGGAAAAATAAAGAATTGCTATTACCCTGAACACTTGGGATAAAAAAATAGGTAAAGTTTGTCTTAACCGGAGACCGTTTGGTGCCCTCCCTTCCAGACCTGTGTCCCTGCGCAGATGCTGCCCTGAGCCCGGCCCCAGGCAGGGTGGTCGTTAGCCCTCAAGGCTCCTGTGTAAGCACTTCAAACTCGCACCCTCGGGGACTCCTGTGGAAACACGCCATCCAAACGCCATTGTGCTGGGATCACTGTTTCCCAGGCTCTCTGTGTCCGCCAGGACAGGGCCCTGGGACGGGGCTGGGCTGTAGCAACCCAACGGCACGCAGGCATCGCCAGAGCAGCAGCCACCAACTGGTGGTCCGCGGACCACTGATGGTCTGTGAGGTCCAAAAGGTTGGCGACCGCTGCACCAGAGGACGCAGACAGCTGCCGAGACAGCCCAGGGAAGGAGGGGGGGGGGCGGGGCAGAGCCGCTGGCCTCGCTCCCTGGCCAGTGACTCGAAACATGTGCGGTGGGAGGGAGGTAAACCACCAACAGCAGCCCCCAAACACCATCGCGTTTCCTGGGTTACAGGCTGGACGTGCGTGAGCTGAGAGCTCTGGTCCGCCAGGTCCTATTTCCCAGGCCACTCGTTCTCATGCGTCTCCAACAAGTGAACTCAAAGGACGATGCGGACGAGGAACCGGAGACCCTGCTGCCCCCGAAACAGCCGATGCCACTCCAACACTGCGCCACCACCTGGGGCACGGGGCCCACACGGAGCACGTGGCCCACACGGAGCACAGGGCCCACACAGAGCACAGGGCCCACACGGAGCACGGGGCCCGCCACGGAGCACAGGGCCCACACGGAGCACGGGGCCCACACGGAGCACGGGGCCCACACGGAGCACGGGGCCCGCCACGGAGCACGGGGCCCACATGGAGCACGGGGCCCACACGGAGCACGGGGCCCACTCGGAGCATGGGGCCCGCCACGGAGCACGGGGCCCACTCAGAGCACGGGGCCCACACGGAGCACGGGGCCCACACGGAGCACGGGGCCCACTCGGAGCACGGGGCCCACTCGGAGCACGGGGCCCACTCGGAGCACGGGGCCCACTCGGAGCACGGGGCCTGTAACGGGAGACAGGCTCTGGCGACCTCCAGTGGCACCTGGCAGCAGGGTTACTGCTGGTTCCCCAGCCCGAGGCAACGCAGTTCCATGCACCCCAACGCCCTCGCTGTGGCAGAGACGGAGGAAAGACGAGCCGGTGTGGGAGTTCCTGACTGCTGTCCACAGAAGGTGAGGAGGTGAGGCCTGTGTGGGGCCAAGCCAGCGCCCTGGGGGGACCACCTCATCGAACCTCAGCAACCAGAGCTGCTTCCCCCGCTGTGAGCACAGGCAACAAGAGCACCTGAGGGGAGGCCTGTAAATGCCAAGTAGGCTGCGCGGGGGGGCCGTCATCCCTATACCCAAGAGGTTGTGGGTTTGAGCCCTGGTCAGGGCAGATATGGAAGGCAACCGATCGATGTTTCTCTCTCTCTCTCTCTAAAAATCAATAAATGTATCCTCAGGTGAATATTAAAGAAAAATATTTAAAATAAAAATTTGTCTCAAATACTGTCACTTTTTTTTAATCCTCATCTGAGGATATTTTTCCATTGAGATATATATATATATATATATATATATATATATATATATATATATATATATATATATATATATATCCACACACACACACATAATTTTATTGATTTCAGAGAAGGAGAAAGGGATAGAAACATCAATGATGAGAGATAATCATTGGTCTGCTGCCTCCTGCACGCCCCCTACTGGGGATTGAGCCCGCAACCGGGGCATGTGTCCTTGGCCACAATTGAACCCGGGACCCTTCAGTCCGCAGGCTGATGCTCTATCCACTGAGCTGAACTGGCTAGGGCTCCATTGATCTTTAGGGCGAGTGGAAGAGAAAGGGAAAGACAGAGAAAAACATCGATGTGAGGGAAGCACATCGATGGTTGCCTCCTGCAACCAAGGTACATGGCCTTGACTGGAATCGAACCTGGGACCCTCTGGTCCGCAGGCCGACGCTCTGTCCACCGAGCCAAACCGGGTAGGCTCAAATACTCACTTTTTCAGATAACAAAGGAGTGCCCTGGCCGGGTGGCTCAGGTGGTTCGAGTACCGTCCTGATACACCAAGGTTGTGGGTTCGATCCCCAGTCAGGGCACATGCGTTTGAGCCTAAAGGGAAGCTGGGGCTCCGGCGATGGTCGGCTGGCTCCCCGCTCCCCTGGAGGAGGCGATGGCGGAGCAGAGGCCCGGCAGGACCGTCCCGGCCAGAGAACTGGGGATGGGCTTTAACCACAGGAACGCTGCTGCACGCTGTGCTCCAAGCCGCAGCTCACTCAGTCCTCAGTCCCCCCCAACCCTGCACTCTGCGCACCGGAGGACCTGGGATGGAGACCCCCCTGAGCTTCCCGCCCCAGGACGGGAGGCGGCTGCGTGGAGAGCACACTTCCAGGGGGTCCGGGAGGCCTGCGCCACGCACATGGCCCCGCCTGTGGCCCCGAGGCCCCGGCTGCAGGGCACGCATGGTCCACCTCCAGGGCAGCCCTTCTCCACGGGCTGGCGCCGAGCAGCTGCCCCAGCGGGAGGGGAGCCTGAGGAAACGGACGCCATGCCTCTGGGCTGCAGCTGCGCAGGCAGAGTGACGGGCGACATCGTTTCAGAAACTGCTCCAAAGTCTGGCACGGGGACAGGCTGGCTCCCAGTGCATGTGGAAGCCGGGGGCCTGACTGGGGGGCGGAGGTTCATCAAGGACAGACCCTCCTGCCCTGGTTAGAGCACCAGCCCACGATGCGAAGGGTCTTGGGCTCAAACTGGTCAAGAACTCGTACCTGGGTGCAGGTCCCTACCCTAGCTGGGGAGTGTGGGGGAGGCAACCAGTGGATGTGTCTCTCACATCGATGCTTCTCTCACTCCTGTCTCCTCCTCCCCCTCCCTTCTACTCTCTAAAATCAATGGAAAAGTATCCTCCAGTGAGGATTAACAGAAAAGGCAGGCCCTCCTGAGCCATTCCTTCGTAACTCTGTTGAACTTACGCAAATGGTGAGCACACGGGACAGAGCTGCACACACATGAGCAACCGTGAGCCGTCAGGTTGAAGGGCAGGGCTGAGGCACCTGCCAAGCCAGTCACTGGAGCGCGAGTGCAGCCGCGGCACGGCCCCGGGCTCCGACGGGCCGTGCTCACCACCTGGAGCAGAGTGCCTGGCAGCTGGCGGGCTCACGGCTGGTCGCTGGACGGTCAGTACGACTGTGCTCGGCCAGGCTGCCACCAGCCCTGTGGTCAAGCAGCGGTTGGTGTGGCTGTGAAGGTGTTTTGAGAGGAACTGACACACACATTAGGGTGGGCCTCCTCCCGTCAGGGAAGGTTGCCGAGAAGGAAGTCCCTCACTTGGGAAACTAGAAACAGCACATCCCTCACCCAGGCCGAGCGGGAGCGGACTGCAGACCTGCTTCACGAAGCCGAGGCTGTGTCTTCAGGCCGTGGGGGGTGCGGGGGGAGCGGGAACTGGATCAGGGCACTGGGCCTGGCTCAGACCACCCTGCACTGGTGAGGGGACAGTCACTCCCAGAATGCTGGGAGTCTCCTCCCACAAAGCCTTGCTGGATCGCTAAAACGATACATTTTAAGGCCCCTAGAATATACTTGGTGTTAGAACAAGGCACAGCTGTGGAAATGCTATTCTTATAAATGCTGCATTAAAATACCACGAGCATTCCAAAAACTAGACTCATAGACGTGTGCAGCCTGATCAATTTTTACAAAGAACGCAGCCCTCACACAGATCCAAACCCAAGGCCCCACTTCTCAGTCACGATCGGTCACTCCCCTCCGTGTCCTCCAACAGCTCCTGGGCTGGGCACCCAGATTTGTGTGTGTGTTTCTGTAACAACAGTGGATTTTTCCCCTACAGAATTTCATTGATGAACATGCCACAGTCACATTTCTTTGTGATAGATGCATATGGTATTTCCAGTTTGGGGCTGCTTTTAATAATGCTGCTAAGAAAACTCTTAGGCATGTTTTTTTGTAGACCTAAGTATGAGTTTCTTTATTTTTTTTATTGTTTCAGAGAGGAAGGGAGAGGGAGAGAGAGATAGAAACATCAATGATGAGAGAGTATCATTGATCGGCTGCCTCCTGCACGCCCCCTACTGGGGATCGAGCCTGTAACCCAAGCATGTGCCCTTGACCAGAATCAAACCCAGGACTTCCAGTCCGCAGTCCAATGCTCTATCCACTGAGCCAAACCAGTTAGGGCCTAAGTATGAGTTTCTGTTGGGTATATAATTGGAGTGGAATTGCTGGACCATAATAAATGAATTTGTTCTGCTTTCACAGATGTGAATCAAGCTGCTAGGAACATCCTTTGTATTTCTAAGTATGCATTTCTGATGAAATTGCTGAATCATAAGGAAAAAGCATATGTGCCTAGATATGCTGCTTTATCTGCATTAGCAATGTACAGGCTAAAGTTGTCCATAACGTTCCTTTACTGTCTTGTTGATGTCTGTAGGGTCTGTAGTGATGTCCACTTTTTATTCCTGGTGTTGGTGATTTGGTCCTTCCCTCTTTTATTCTTGATCAGTTTTGCCAGAAATTTATATTAAAATCTTTTCTAAAGAACCAGTGATTGGCTTTGGTCATTCCCTCTGCTGTCCATGTGGTTTCTACTACATCATTTTTGCTCTTTCTTTTTCCTTCCTCCTCTTTGTTTGTTTCCTGTTGTTTTTCTAAATTCTTGAGACAGATACTTGAATGATTTGTTTTCTACTTTTCTTCTCTTCTATAAAGCATTGAAGATCATCATTTCCTTCCAACCATAGCTTTAGCTGTATCCACTAATTCCATAATGTCATGTTGTCATGATCACCCAACTCAAGATATTTTCTAATTTCTATTGAGATCTCTTCTTTGATATATCGGGTATTTAGGAGAACAATTTCCAAACATTTAGAGATTTTGTAGTTATCTTGTCTTTATTAAGGTTTCTACCTTAATTTCTTAAGTCATAGAAACATTCTGGATGATGTCAACTTTAGAAATTCTCTTGCCCAACACATAATCAATTTGGACAAATATTCCACTTACCTTTGAAGAGAGTGCACCTTCGGTTTGGATGGCTGCCGTGTTCTGTGTCGGTTAGGCGAAGGGTGCTCATCTCGTTCTTCACAGCTTCTGCATGTTTACTGGTTTGGTTTTTTAGTGTTTTGGGGACAGGGGTCTGTTTTTCTATCAATTATGTAGTGAGATATGCTGAAGTCTCGAACTATGACTCTTTCTCTCTCCTTTGGTTCTATCAGTGTTTGCTGTATAGATGCTGGAGCTGTATCTTCAGGGGCATCTGGCTTCTACGTCCTGTGCTGGTAGCTGACCCTCGTGCTTCATCGGGTCTTTTTGCTCTGTGTGCGGTGACTGTGCAGCCCTCCGGGGTCAGGGTGACCATAGCGTGTCCTTTTGTCCTTTTATTTCTATCTTTCACGTCCCAACATTTAAGGTGGTCTCTTGTAAGCAACATATAATAAGGTTGCTTTTTAATGGCAATCTTAATTTTCAACTGGAACATTTTGTTTATTTATTTCCTACTAAAGGCCCAGTGCACGAAACTCATGCATGGGGGGGGTCGGTGTCCCTCAGCCCAGCCTGCACCCTCTCCAATCTGGGACCCCTCGAGGGACATCCCTCTCACAAACCAGGACTGCTGGCTCCCAACTACTCACCTGCCTGCCTTCCTGATTGCCCCTAACCTCTTCTGCCTGCCAGCCTGATCACCCCCTAACCACTCCCATGCCAGCCTGATTAATGCCTAACTGCTCTCCTATCAGCCTGATTCCCCCTAACTGCCCTCCCCTGCAGGCCTGGTCTCCCCCAACTGCCCTCCCCTGCAGGCCTGGTCATCCCTAACTACCCTCCCCTGCAGGCTTGATCAACCCCAACTTCCTTCCCTTGCTGGCCTGGTTGCTCCCAATTGCCCTCCCCTACTGTCCTGATCGCCCACAACTGCCCTCCCTTGCAAGCTTGGTCCCTCCCAACTGCCCTCCCCTGCTGGCCATCTTGTGGTGGCCATCTTGTGTCCACATGGGGGCAGTCATCTTTGACCACATGGGGGCAGCCATCTTGAGTGTTGGAATGATGGTCAATTTGCATATTACTCTTTTATTAGATAGGATGTGATTGCTGGTACACCTACCATTTTATCACTGACTAGAGGCCTGGTGCATGAAATTCGTGCACAGAGTGGGGGTGTCCCTCAGCCCAGCCTGAACCCTCTCCAATCTGGGACCCGGTGGGATCAGGCCTAAACGGGCAGTCGGACATCCCTCTCACAATCCAGGACTGCTGGCTCCCAACTGCTCACCTGCCTGCCTTCCTGATTGCCCCTAACCGCTTCTGCCTGCCAGCCTGATCACCCCCTAACCACTCCGCTGCCAGCCTGATTGATGCCTAACTGCTCCCCTGCCAGCCTGTTTGCCCCCAACTTCCCTCCTCTGCTGGCCTAGTCACCCCTAGCTGCCCTCCCCTGCAGGGTTGATAGCCTCCAACTGCCCTCCCTTGCAGGCCTGGTGCCTCCCAACTGCCCTCCCCTGCTGGCCATCTTGTGGTGGCCATCTTGTGTCCACATGGGGGCAGGATATTTGACCACATGGGGGCAGCAATCTTGTGTGTTGGAGTGATGGTCAATCTGCATATTACTCTTTTATTAGATAGGATAGAGGCCTGGTGCAGGGGTGTGGGCCAGCTGGTTTGCCCTGAAGGGTGTCCCGGATCAGGATGGGGGTTCCCTTGGGGCATGGGGCGGCCTGAGCAAGGAGCCTGTGGTGGTTTGCAGGCCAGCCACGCCCCCTGGCGACCCAAGCGGAGGCCCTGGTATCTGGAATTTATTTACCTTCTACAATTGAAACTTTGTAGCCTGGAGTGGAGCCAAGCCTCCTGCTCGCTCCATGGCCGGCAGCTATTTCTGTTGGGGTTTATTCACCTTCTATCATTGAAACCTTGTAGCCTGGAGTGGAGGCCAAGGCCAGCCAGGGCAGGTGGAAAGCTTGGCTTCCTCCATTGCCAGGGGCAACCCTGGCCTGCTCTCTCCAGCTCCGTGGCTGCCGTCATTTCTGTTTGGATTTGTTTACCTTCTATAATTGAAACTTTGTAGCTTGAGTGGAGGCTTAGGCCTGCAAGGGCAGGCGGAAAGCTTGGCTTCCTCCGTTGCCTGGGAAACCTTGCTCTCTGTGGCTGTAGCCATCTTGGTTGGGTTTATTTGCATATCTGTTCCTGATTGGCTGGTGGGTGTGGCTTGTGGGCGTGGCTTGTTGGTGTGGCAGAGTTAGGGTCAATCTGCATATTACTCTTTTATTAGGTAGGATTTTTCTTTGTTCCACCTGCTTTATGTCTACTCTTTTTTATTGATTTTTTTTTTTTTTTTAGAGAGAGGAGGGGAGAGAGAAACATCGATTTGTTGTTCTGCTTATTGGTGAATTCATTGATTGCTTCTTGTATGTGCCTGATTGGACACTGAACCCACAACTTAGGCATATGGGGATGATGCTTTAACCAACTGAGCCACCTGGCCAGGGCTCCGTCTATTCTTGTCTCTCCTTTGTGGCCTTCTTTTGGAATTTTTATTGGTTTTTTTCCTTTGTTAGCTTGCTAGCTCCTCTTTTTGTGGTCACCCCAGTAATTACATCATCTCCCCTGACTTGTTACAGGGCAGCAGCCACCTCATCCCAGGCGGTGTGGCCCTGCGGATGCCGCCTGTGCCAGCAGGTCTGTGTCCCCCCGCCCACCCGCTCTCCATGCCTCCTGTCTCCTGGCTCCTGTGGTTGTTTCCATCTGTCAAAACAACTGCCCTCATGTTTCAGGGACACTCTTCTCTTGATGGCATCTGGTGGGCGGGTTTTATTTCACCTTCAGACCCGAACACCGACTTCAGCGAGTGCCACGCCCCAGGCCGAGCCCCCTGCTCTCATACAGCAACAGGAGTGCCTCCTCTGCTTCTGCTCCCTGGTTTCTGGCGAAGGTAACTGGTTTCCAGATCTGTCTCCAACTCTGGTTGTCACTGATTTCCCTGTGAAGTTCAGAGGGTGGTTCTCTTTAAACAACCCACGATGCTGAACCACACAAAACTGCCAACAGGCAACCTTTTCTACCTACAAAATGGCAACCTTTTCTACCTACATATTTTGTAGAATTTTTAAGTCCTGGGTTTGGTCTTTCTTCAGTTTTGGAAAGAAATCTCAGGCACTGTTTCTGCACCATTTTCTCCCTATCCGGGGCTACAATCACTGATACGGGCACTCGCCCCCAGCACCCCATGCCTCATGCACTCTTTCCTGCAGCTTTGCCAGCTCTGCTGTGACTGCGCGTTGCTTCTGACTGACCCCTTCCAGGTCACTAACCCTCCCTCTGCCATGTCCAATCTCGGTCCTATCCATCCTGAAACCCTACACCTAGTGATGGTACTTCCATTTGATTAATTTAATCAAGAGCCCATTTCTCTGGTAAAATTTCTATCTTGTCCTGTATGTCCCAGGACATATTAATCACAGCTCTTACAATGTAAGTGAGACCAGCACCATAGCTGTCCGCAGACACACTTCTAACTATTTTTGTGTCTTGGTCTTGGACGTTCATTCGTGACCACGAACGCCAGGCATTGTGTGTGATGCCGCAGGAGCTCTTCCCCCCTCCTCAGTGAGGCAGCCCATCCAGGCCTGCCCTGCTCGTTCTCATGGTTGTGTGGTAAGCCTCTACCTGGGGCTTACCACACACCCAGGATGTAACTCACCGGGACCTCAGCTGAAACCGGGGGGCCGGGGGGGATGCTATGAGCCCCCTTCTGAGAGGTTCTCCGAGTCCAGCTCTGTCTCTTCGGCACGGGAGGCTGCCAAGAATGCTCTGCTTTTCCGCATTTCTCCCCACTAGCCTTCAGCCGCACCACAACCAGGCAAGCGCCTCGGGGCAGCCTCGGGGTCTGGGCTCTCCCTCCCAGCCCCCCCCGCCCCATCCACTTCTCTGGGGATGCAGAGAACTCCCCCTGCACTCCAGGTGGCTTCCACGTCTCACCTGTGATGTAACCCTCAGGTGGAGCACCGCTTGTATATTCCTCAGTCATTTGGATTTCTTCCAAGTTCCTGTTAAAATGTTTTGCCAATTTTTTCTTAGTTGTCTTTTTAAAAATAATTTGTTGGTTATGTGTGTTAAAAATATCTTTTCCCATTCTGCCTCTGGTCTTTTAACATTCTTCTTAGTGTGCTTTTTTATTAAGAGACTAGAGGCTGGGTGCATAAAATTCATGCATGGGGGGAGGGGGTGTCCCTCAGCCCAGCCTGTACCCTCCCCAACCTGGGACCCCTTGGGGGATGTCCGACCACTGGTTTATGCCCCATCCCACAACTGGCAATTGGACATCCCTCTCACAATCCGGGACTGCTAGATTCTAACCACTCGCCTGCCTACCTGCCTGATTGACCCTAACTGCTCCCCTGCCTGCCTGATTGACACCTAACTGCTCCCCTGCCTGCTTGATCGCCCCCAACTGCCCTCCCCTGCCAGCCTGATCACCCCCAACTGTCCTCCCCTGCAGGCCTGGTCGCCCCCAGATGCCCTCCCCTGCTGGCCTGGTCGCCCACAACTTCCCTCCCCTGTCGGCCTGATCGCCTCCAACTGCCCTCCCCTGCCAGTCCGATCACCCCCAACTGCCCTCCCCTGCACGCCAGTTGCCCCCAACTGCCCTCCCCTGCTGACCCGATCACCCCCCAACTGCCCTTCCCTTCTGGCCTGGTCACCCACAACTGCCCTCCCCTGTCGGCCTGGTAGCCCACAACTTCCCTCCCCTGTCGGCCTGATTGCCCACAACTGCCCTCCCCTGCTGGCCATCTTGTGGTGACCATCTTGTGATGGCCATACTGTGGCAGCCATCTTGTGATGGCCATCTTGTGGTGGCCATCTTGTGACGACATCGCGTGATGCCACCTAGGCCGTTATTATATAGGATGGTCTTGATTTTAACAGAGATGATGAAATTATCAACCTTTTCTTTTGTGATTAGTGTTTTTTATGTCCTGTTTCAAAATCTCTGTCTACTCTGAGGTCATGAAAAAGTTATATTCTGCTCTAAAAATATTTAGTTTTTCTTTACTTTTTTAAATTTTTATTTATTGATTAGAGAGAAAGAGAAACATTGATTTGATGATCCACTTATTTATTAATTAACTAGAGGCCTGATGCATGAATTCATGCACCAGTGGAGTCCCTTGGCCTGCAGGATCGGGCCAAAATTGACTCTCTGACATCCCCTGAGGGGTCCCATATTGTGAGAGGGTGCAGGCCAGGACGAGCGACCCCACCAGGCCAGAGAGGGATGCGGGAGGTTGGCCAGCTGGGGAGGGACCGTGGGAGGGCTCCAGGGCATGTCTGGCCCATCTTACTCAGTCCCAGTCGGCAAGACCCCAAGCTAATCTACCGGTCAGAACATCTGCCCCCTGGTGATCAGTGCATGTCATAACAAGCGGTTGAGTGGCCTTAGCATATCATTAGTATATTATGCCTTGATTGGTTGAATGACCAACCAGACGACTGGACACTTAGCATATTAGGCTTTTATTATGTAGGACTAGAGGTCCAGTGCACAAAATTCGTGCACTGGGGTGGTTTCCCTCAGCCCAACCTGCACCCTCTCCAATCTGGGACCCCTCGGGGGATGTCCCACAGGCATCAGGCCTAAACAGGCAATTGGACATCCCTTTCACAATCCGGAACTGCTGGCTCCCAACTGCTCGCCTGCCTGCCTGATTGCCCCTAACTGCTTCTGCCTGACAGCCTGATCACCCCCTAACCACTCTCCTGCCAGCCTGATTGACGCCTAACTGCTCCCCTGCTAGCCTGATCATCCCCAACTGCCCTCCCCTGATAGCCCCAGTCACCCCCAAATGCCCTCCCCTGCATATTCCCTCTTTATTAGATAAGGGTTTTTTTTTAACGTATCGGACAGCTCTAACTGGTTTGGCTCAGTGGATGGAGTGTCAGCCTGCAGAGTCAAGGGTCCCAGGTTCTATTCCAGTCAAGGGCATGTACCTTGGTTGGGGGCACATACCCAGTAGGGGGTGTGCAGGAGGCAGCTGATCGATGTTTCTCTCTCATAGATGTTTCTAGCTCTCTATCTCTTTCCCTTCCTCTCTGTAAAAAATCAACAAAATATATTTTTAAAAAACATATTGGACAGTGTACCTGCCGTGATCTTGACAAACCAGTAAAAATGTAAACGCAAACTAAAAGTGTCATAAAATAAACTCCTTAAACGGGAATTTCGTGAGACCTTGGAAAGGTGATATCATGTGGTTGTTTCTTCCTTTTTTCTTCTTTTTCTTTTTCTTGATGTTTCATCTTTTGTCCTTTCTTTCTTTTCTCCTTTTATTCCTTTTCTGTCCTCTCTTTCTCTTAACTTTTCCGTTGGTAGAATTGTCAGTACTTGAATCTGTCTTGCTTCCAGAAGACGAAGAAGAGGGAAACACACCGTCATCTGAAGAAAAAAATGATCTATGTTGGGATTGGTGGTGTTTCTGGTTTTGCTCTTTTCCCGGTTTGTCATTTCTGCCGCCCCGGCATCTTCAGGACTTGTGCGTGGGCACTTCTTATTCATGTCTACAAAACCTCCCTGCCTTGGTGAAAACTGTAGGGGAAAAGGCCTTCCTGGGTGGGCTCAAGCCCGGCCAGAGGTGCTGAGGAACCAGGGTGGGGAGCACCCACCACCGCCCTTGCAGAGCCAACCTGCGGACCTCGGGGTACTCTCCAGTAATGTAACTGCAATGTCGCTGTTTGCCTTCAGAAATTAGTTGCAAGTTACTTCCAATGTGAAACCCTACCTCAGACATTTCCTTTGTGGTTTGTAAAGATTTTAAACAAAACCCATTTACCTCCCTAACCTGGTCAGAAGTTTCTACCCAATGGGAGAGGTTTTCTGGGCAGCGTCGCCCAGATACCTGTCCCCATCTCCAATCACTCGGCTGGGGGCAAGGGAAGTTCCAAGGTGGACTCCCCTAGGCTGCCAGTGGGGCAGGATCACTCGCCCTGCCGCAGGCGCTTCCGAGGCTGAGACCCTGAGGCTATAGGTGTGTGGGGGGGTCATTGCTCCGTGGGGGTGCGGGCACCTCCCAGGCTGAGACCCCAGGCTGGCGCTGGGAGGGGATCGCTCCATGAGGGGTACAGGCGCCTCCCAGGCTGAGACCTGAGGCTGCAGGTGTGGGGGGGGATCATTCCGTGGGGAGTGAATTTGTTTTTGTTTTTTATAAAGGGTTAGGATGGCCTCTGGGCAGCATTCTGCCAGGCCGATTACACTGCCGGCTCTCAGTGGCAGCCCTCCCTGGGACTGGGGGATTCCGGCGGGGCTGAGAGGACTGGGCGCCGCCATCTTATGGCTATGGGCACCACCATTTTGTCATGGAGTGATGGTTAATTTGCATATTACTCTTTTATTAGATAGGATTGGTTGATTCTTATGTGTGCTCTGATCAGAGATTGAACCCACAACCACTGGGATGACAACTGAGCCACCTGGCGAGGGCTACAGTTTTGCCTTTCAAATGTATAGTTGCTTCTTCTGAAAGAAATTAGATCTAATTTCATATTTTTCTAATATGGATCTCAGCTGTTCTTCATCTTCAAATTTTTCCTTTTTTTTTTTATCTTCAAATTTTCATCCAAAATGGTTTGAGATCTTTCTCTATCAGCACATGTACAGTTCCATTTTGAAGAAGAACCATAATTTAAAGAATATTTAGAATGTTCATGTTTTTGTCTATTCCAATGTTTCAAAGAATCATTTTACATTTGATTCTTTACACATATGCTTAAGCATATTCATCATGTAATTTCATATAAGTGGACATGGTGAGTTAAAAGTATGTACTTTAAATTTTCTTAGATATTGGGTTTTCTTGTCTTGCTTAAAAACATTAATTTCCTCTGAAAATTATTAGAATGCTCTCCCCAAGTTTTCTAGTACTTATAAAATCCCATAAAAACCACCTGGATTTTATTTTGGGGTAAGGAGCTTGGGAGGATCTAGCTATATATTTTCTCAATGTCTGGTCAGTTGTCCCCAAATCATTACTGAATAATATATTTTCCCCACTGATTTAAAATATCATCATTAGCATATACTGAAATCCCATATGCATTTGGGTCTATTTCTAGACATTCCATTCTTTTCCTTCAATCTGTTTTGCTACCACAGCGCTCGGGTTTAAACATTCCATCTCATAAAACACTGCAGCCGGAGTGGCCAGTCCACCTGCACGTGTCTCCAGTTCACACTCTCCTACTCAGCCTCGTGGCTATTTCTCAGCATGCACTTTAAAGCTAGTTTGCTTAATTTCAAAACAATAATTGTTTCATTGTGATTGTTTAGGCATAAAGGTTAATTTAGAGGGAACTGATGTTTTTACAATATTGACCCTGCTACCAGAAACCATCTTCCCAGATGCCCAGCTGCCCTCGTGTCTGCACGGGGAGCTGTGTGCCTCCTCATCCTCTCCTCCAGCCTCTCGGCTGCGGTCACAGCATTCTTCCTGAGCAGCTCCTTGCAGTGTTGGCTTAGTCGGGGCAGCTGCGATAAATTCTTTCTATCTTTGATGGCCTGAAAATGTCGTTATTTCCATTTCCTGTTGGAAAGATACTTCCTCTGGGTATAGAATGATAGGTTGACAGTGATTGTCTTTCAGTTTTTTAAAGTTTAAATTCCATGATCTTCTCGCTGCCTCCAATCCTGTTGAAGTTGTCTGTCAACTGCATAAGGAACCATGCCCAAAAGCCATGGGTTTAAAACCACAGCTGGGTGCTCTTTCTTGCTGCCTGTGAGCAGGCCGGCCCCCATGGCTCTCCTTCTCCTGCGGGCCCGTGGGCTGGCGCATGTCTGCATGGCAATGTCAGAGGAGCAGGGATGTTCTGTCTCGGGGCCAGCACCTCTGTATTAATCCCAACTGTTCCACCCGCATCCCACTGCCAAGGTGCAGCAGATGGCAGGTCCCAGTCAGGGCTGGGAGGGGCTCGTGCACAGCAGGGCTGCTCCTGTGCAGTCTCGCCTGCAGGCTCAGTGCTGTCTTTGCTCTGACCCCTTGAGGCTTCTTAAATTTGTATTTTCAACCATTTCACCATCCTGTTCCCAAGTCCCAGGTGAATGCATTTCTTCTTGGGATCCATGGTGCTTCCTGAGTTTTGCTTGATGTCGTTCATACATTTTGGAAACTCTTCAACATTGCTCCTGCCCACCCCTCTCCTCCCATGTGGACTCTGATCACAGCGTGCCATCTCCAAACCAGGCCCACACATCCCTCCCTCTCCGTACACCTCCCATCATGCTTTTCTCTCTGCAGCTGGCCTCTGGCCTCCTTCACACTCTAATCCCACTCCCACGGTCTGATCTGCTGCTAACCCACCGGCTGCATTCCCAAATTCAGTTCATGTGCTTTTCAGAACTGGACTTCCCACGTGGTTCTTTCCTATAGATTATACTTCTCTGAAATGCTCCATGTCCCGGCCATCGTTCTGAATATATCGATCACCATCTTTCAGTTCAAAGTCTCCGGCTTCCATCCCGGCACCACGCCAGCACCTGTCTCTACTGTCTGCCTTTTGTTTCTTGGTTCTGCCACCCCATCCTTTCCTCCCAAAGAAATAAGTCTAGAATGCAACCAGAATTGTGTGGCTCAAGTGAAATAAAGCATATGAATCTCCCATAAATTGTAAAAGAGCAAAGGTATCAGCAATAATTGGTAGCATTTTTATAGTCTTCCTGTGTCTTGGGCTGATATCTTTAATAACAAAACACAGAATGCTGCCACTCGATTAGGCTGGGTTGTTTACCTGAGACCATTTTGCATGGCAATCTGCAATTTCTTAAATGGCAAATTAGTCATTTGCATCTCCACAGAGAAATATCATTTATGCTAATGATGTTCTTGCAAACAAACCATAGAAACAATGAAGCTGAATCCCCCCCACACACACCGTTGTTTGCTGCCCAAGCACAGCTGGCATTCGGTGCAGATGCCATGGCATGTCTGGGTGGGAAGCTGTGAGCGGTCAGCTGCCCGCGGTTCTCAGCCGGGAGCACACAGCAGAGCCACTGCGAGGGGCTTTGAAAGAGAAGGAAGGAAGGAAGTGGGAGGAGGCTGGGGCCTGGCTCACACCCCTGCCCTGAGACGCTGATTCGACGCAGTCAGGCAGCACCTGGCACAGATACCAGTCCTTCCAATGGGCAGCCATGGTCGGCAACCATGCATGTGGCCACACTCCTCATTTATAGGCGGGAAATCTGGCACCTTCCATGGAGAAGTGACTGGAGCAGAAGTCAAGGAAACATCCGGTGGTAGAGCCCAGACCATCCCCCACTTTCCCGACTCCCAAACCAATAGGTTTGTACCACAGAGTTCATCGCCACATGCATGCACACATGTGCACACACACACACACACCAGATCAATCAATGACATCAAGCTTTCAAATTAAGAAACTGAAAACAATCCACAATGAAGAGACCAAAAAATGTTAAAGTTTGGGTCTAGTTGTTCTGTTTGTGATTCTTTTAACGAGTGAAGAACCCAAACAGTGTCGACGCGCCTCCACCTGTGGCGGCGGAGCCCGCGGCCCCTGACCCCAACCTGACTGGGCCCGTAGGAGGCGCATGGCTCAGGGGTTAAGTCCAAAGACCAGCCTGGGCCAATCAGATGGCCAGGTGGAGCCAGTGATGGGCACTAGACACAGGAGACGGATAACTGGCCCGCCCAGCCCACCACCTGCTGGAGAGCATTTCTGTTCCCTGAAACAGGTCAGGCAAAGCCCTGCCAGGTCCTCAGTGGGGAGCCTGCATGGAGGGTCTATCCCGCCACCACAGCAGGCCTGGCGTGCTGCCAGTACAGAGCTACTGCCTCCCTGTCGCTGAGCCCGGCTGTGGGCCAGCGCACTGTGATGGGGAGGAGGCTCGACCCGGAACCACCCAAGCAGAAGTGCGCACCCGCCCACCGGACGACCGGGCTCTGACCTGCTGAGTGCTCACGGGGCTGTGCTCCTCTCGCTGTTTATTCACAGCGACACTCACAGTCCCTCCAGCACCACCAGTTACAAAGCCAGGGAGCCACAACTCCGGTCGTATCCACGACGCCCGCGTGGCACAGGACTCCATGTCCTAGGCCCCAGAAGACGCAAAGGCAGTCCTCAGCCTTTTAACGCGTCGGCAGTGCCAGCCCAGAGGCAGGCAGGATCAGCCTGTGTCTCCACGGACATTCAGGGCCCAGAGCCGCTCAGAGGGAGGGCACACCCTGCAAATGGCTGAGTCTGGGCGCATTGCTCCTGACTCAGGGCCACTGCCCTGCGTGCCCATGATGCAAACTCCCCCACCCCCCGACCCCGGGGGCTGGGAAGTGCGACACGTGATCCGACCACAGAGCCCAAGATGCAGTAACAGGAGCCAAGGACACGCCAAGCCTGGTGCCCCTGTAGTGAGGCCCGGACCCAGGCTGCACGGTTTGCGCCATGAGACCCGCGTAGTCTCAGATTTCCCTTCTCAGTACGAAGTCGCCCCTCTGTATCCCTGGCTTCCCAGATGATCGGAAACAGTATTTTCTTTTTTTTTAATCCTCACCCCAGGGTATATTTTCCATTTATTTTTAGAGAGAATGGAGGGGAGGGGATGAGAGAGAGAGAAACATTGATGTGAGAGACACGTTGATTGGGGCCGGAGATCAAACCTACAACCCAGGTGCATGCCTTTGACTAGAAATCGAACCTGAAACACTTCAGTGCATGGGCTGGTGCTCTAACCACTGAGCACACCCACCAGTGTGGGAAACAGTGTTTTCCGCCTGCAGGTGGGAATGCTGGGAGTCGTGGGTGCAGAGCCGGCTGTATGTTGCCCCATTTTATATCAGGGCCTTGAGCCTCCTGGGCTCTGGATCCCACAGGGCCGAGCCAATCCCCACAGACACTGGACCCTTCCCCACGCAACCATTTTCATTTCATTTGTTGATAAGGTCAGTTGGGCTTTTAAAAGCACATATGAAGTTAATAAAATTATGTATTTCTACCTACATCCCAAGGAAAGAACAGAGCACAGAGAGAAAGGAACCCAGTGTCTGATCACAGGACATTCTGGACTCCATGCCGTGGCCGCCACCCCACTCTGCCCGCCCACTGGCAGGCTGCATGCTTCACAGTGGCAACACGGACCCAGGCAGCACTGCTGTCCCTCCCGTCAGCTACGCAGCCAGCACTGGCTCTGTACATGCTGAGAAATAACCTGCAAACAGCGGTTAAGAAACAGTGGAAGGCCAATGGACTTCGCTATTCAGCTGATCCACTGTGATTGCAAGGATCGAGGTGATTTCCTAACCTGATCATCTTTACATTGTTTACCAGACTTTACCTTTGATCTTCCTGTATGCATTGCTAAAGGGAAAATATGTATTCAAGTGAATAAAAGGCGGACCAAGCCAGAAGTCGGTGAGTCTCCTCAAGAAAGAGGCTCCACCTGGCCCTGCATGCCTTCTAAATTCATATTTTTTGTCCAGCATTTTCATTCGTGTTTTGGCCCCTCCTTCAGATCCTGAACTCCACCGCGAAGGTGGCGGCATCAGGGGCCTCTGAGAATTGGCTGTACCCATGGCCCCAGGTTTTCCCCAAGAACCAGGATGGGACCCAGGGGCACGAGCAAGATCCCGGCAGTGACAACGTCCACCATCCCCAAGACATGCACCATAAACTAGGACAGAGCAGGCGGGAGGAGCGGGAAGAGAACCCGAGCCCGGGGCCTCCAGGGCCGGTCCCAGGGACAAACCCGTTTGACTTCAGGGAAAGCTGCCCGGCATGGGCACTTGGTGTGTGTCCTGGCCCTCCCCTTAGCAGTTGAAGGGCAGCCATCAAGTTCCCATGGCTCCTATGGCCCAGGACACTCGGCTTTCCTCCTCTGAGAGGCGAGTCCTGAGCTCACCTCCTGGACTCACAGGGCAGGAGCCAGCTGCGGGGACTCCTGCCCGGTATTTCAGGCCCCACCTTTGCACTGTCCCTGACAGCACAGAGTGCCCACATTCTCTTCTCCTCCTACAAGAGGAAGTGGAGCCTCCCCACTGGCCGAGCAAACGCGTGGCGGGCGGGTCAGGGGACCTAGGCGGGCCAGGGTGTGCCGGCGGGCAGTTCTGGCCGGTCACTGTCAGGCTCCGGAGGCACCACCTATCGTCGAGAATCGCCTTAAACACTTGGACACAGACACACATGAGCACATGAGGAGCGCGCTCCATTCCGACCAACCCTCTGCTTCCTCCCTCAGCCACGTGCACAGAGGCCTCGCTCCACGGCTCTTTGGGTGTCAAGCGAAATGAACCTGCCCCGACCCTCACGCCGCGGGCCCTCGGAGTGGCCTGGGCTTGTAGATGGAAGGCCCGCCCACGCCGCCTACTCACCGTGGACACAGGTCTCCCACCGTCTGCAGAGGCCATCTTCCAGCGAGCACCCTGGAGGGACAGAAAACAGCGGGTCAGGCCTTGGGAGCCGCTGTGTGAGCTGGCCTCCGCTCCCCGCATCCGCAGGTCATCTGGAAGCCAGAGCGGCTGGGCCCCAGTGGGTGCGAGGCCCACGCACACATCCCGTCCCTCCAGACGTCTGCCCGGGACCTACCAGGTGACAGCTGGGGGCATGAGGCGCACCATTTCCACAGACACCTCCTTGGCGGAGTGCCCGGGCCAGGCCCACAGGGCTCTGTGGGCACCGTCACGCACAGGCCCTTCGGTGCCCACCCACGGCGTGCACGCCTGACGCAGACATGCCTGCTTTGTTCCAAGCACAGAAAGAGGAGGCAGAAGGAACACGTGTGCAGAGGAGAGACAGCCAGACCGACAGGTGCAGGTCCCACCAGGGACCACTGTGCAGGGCCATCCGTCAGAGGAGGCAGACATCCGTCCTGTGCTCTAGTCCAGGGGTCGCCAACCGGTGGTCCCAGAGGTCCAGAAAGTTTGGCGACTGCTGCCCTAGTCCTCTCCCCGTCACCATTCACCCCCTGCCCTCTCCCACCTCTGTAAGTATTTCTCTCTTTCCCGCTCCAGCGCGGCTAGAGAGCATCCGGTTCCTGCGTAGGGGCGGCTGGGGGTTGAGAAAATGAAAGAAACAGACAGACACAGAGATAGAAGGAAGAAGCTGGGGCCGGGTGGGACAACTGCCCTCTGATGGAGAGACAGTGACCCAGAGCCGACACAGTGTGTTTATTTTATACAGTCTGATTAAAACAAGGGTGGATTAACATGTATACAAAGGTTCTTGTTTTGGCAGCACTTGCTGCACCTCCCACAGCCCATTAGCTACTTAGGAGGGAGTTAGGGAGGGCTACCAGGTCAGGCTTAATTGTGCTTGGAGAGCTCTGCCCTCCAGGCTGGGACTTGTTTGTGGCCCTGCCACAGGTTAGCCCGAGGCTTGACCCTAGAGCCGCTCCTACACACCCCCACCCTCCCTCCACCCCCAGCTGTCAGGGTCCATGATTCTTTGTCTTCTCTTCTCTTCTGTTCACCCCTCCACCCTCCCAACAGCCCCCAGCAGAGCTGCCAGTCTGCTCTCTATCCAGGAGTCTGTCTCTGTTTTGCTTATTAGTTCAGTTTATTCATTAGATTCCACATATGAGTGAGATCATGTGATACTTGTCTTTCTCTGACTGGCTTACTTCACGTAGCATGATACTCCCCAGGTCCCTCCATGCTGTCCCAAAGGGTAAGAGATCCTTCTTTTTTCCTGCTGCATAGTGTTCCATGGTGTAAATGTACCACAGCCTTTTTATCCACTCGTCTGCTGATGGGCACGTGGGCTGCTTCCAGACCTTGGCTGTTGTAAGTAACGCTGTGTTGAACATAGGGTGCATATGTTCTTTCAAATCAGTGTTTCAGGTTCTTCGGATAAGTTCCCGGCAGTGGGATGGTTGGGTCCTAGGCAGCTCCACTTTGAATGTGCGGTAACCCATGAGCTCTCCACAGTGCACCCTAAATGCAGAAAGGACAGCGTGCATCCACCCTGGGGAGGGTCAGTGCAGGGGCGGCCTCCCAGGCCCTGAGCTATGCTCGCCCCGTCCAGGAGGACCGAGAGCCACCAAGCCGAGCTTCCTGGACAATGGGCAGCAGCGTCAGAGCCGTTCCGTGCGGCATCCTGCCTTTGTTCCTGCTTCTCCAGCTGGATACGCCTCTTCTCCAGCAAGACTCCACTCAGAAGACCCCAAAGGTCTCCCCACAACTTGAAGCGAAGACTCCATTTTCCCAAAACAATGTGATCTCATGGGAATCGCGTTTCCTTTCTCAATCTCCCTTCAACACATCTCACCTATGTCACCCTTGCGCCAACCAGGATCTCAGCTGCGCCCGCCTCCCGCCACAGTCTCACTGGTGACCACAGCCCTCAATGAGGGTGATGAAGAAAAGGACAAACAACCAAAAGGAAAGCGGCACGGTGGACAGTTGGGGAGACTAGCTCCCCTGTTCCTCCAAAAGCAGTGACCTTGGGAAAGTCACTCACCCGCCCGGCCTCCCCATCAGGGGTAGGAGAGGCGGGACCAAGTTGTCTGACCTCAGAGAGGACTGGGCCTCCAGGAGACTCCCCAGGGCTCCCTCCAGGAGCCAGCCGCACCCCAGGCCCCCTCTCCTGCCCAGGAGTAGCCTAGAGCCATGCAAGGGCCTGGAAGAGCCGGAGGAGGCAGGGTGCTGGACACACGCTCACAGCTAGGTTCTGTGCCTGTCACCTGGGAGGGAACCAGGCCCGTATCGCAATGAGCTCCCCAAGCCCAGCAGCCCTGCAAGCACACAAAATGCTGGTGCCTCCCCGGGAAACCAGAAGCCCACCACGCCTGCATTTGTTTAACCAGAGCTGCTGGCCCCTGCCACCTCCCAGCCAGGCTGAGAGCTCCCTCCCTCCACCCTCTGAGAGCTCCCTTCCTCCCGCCTCCTCCTCAGAGCTCCCTCCTCCTCATCCTCCTGAGAGCTCCCTCCCTCCTCCTCCTCCTCCGGAGAGCTCCTCCCTCCTCCTCCTCCTGAGAGCTCCCTCCCTCCTCCTCCTCCTGAGAGCTCCCTCCCTCCTCCTTCTCCTCCTGAGAGCTCCCTCCCTCCTCCTTCTCCTCCTGAGAGCTCCCTCCCTCCTCCTCCTCCTCCTGAGAGCTCCCTCCCTCCTCCTCCTCCTGAGAGCTCCCTCCCTCCTCCTCCTCCTGCTGAGAGCTCCCTCCCTCCTCCTTCTCCTCCTGAGAGCTCCCTCCCTCCTCCTCCTCCTCCTGAGAGCTCCCTCCCTCCTCCTCCTCCTGAGAGCTCCCTCCCTCCTCCTCCTCCTGAGAGCTCCCTCCCTCCTCCTTCTCCTCCTGAGAGCTCCCTCCCTCCTCCTCCTCCAGAGAGCTCCTCCCTCCTCCTCCTCCTGAGAGCTCCCTCCCTCCTCCTCCTCCTGAGAGCTCCCTCCCTCCTCCTTCTCCTCCTGAGAGCTCCCTCCCTCCTCCTCCTCCAGAGAGCTCCTCCCTCCTCCTCCTCCTGAGAGCTCCCTCCCTCCTCCTCCTGCTGAGAGCTCCCTTCCTCCTCCTCCTCCTGCTGAGAGCTCCCTCCCTCCTCCTTCTCCTCCTGAGAGCTCCCTCCCTCCTCCTCCTCCTCCTCCGGAGAGCTCCCTCCCTCCTCCTCCTCCTGAGAGCTCCCTCCCTCCTCCTCCTCCTCCTGAGAGCTCCCTCCCTCCTCCTCCTCCTCCAGAGAGATCCCTCCCTCCTCCTCCTCCTCCTGAGAGCTCCCTCCCTCCTCCTCCTCCGGAGAGCTCCCTCCCTCCTCCTTCTCCTGAGAGCTCCCTCCTCCTCCTTCTCCTGAGAGCTCCCTCCCTCCTCCTCCTCCTCCGGAGAGATCCCTCCCTCCTCCTCCTCCTCCTGAGAGCTCCCTCCCTCCTCCTCCTCCGGAGAGCTCCCTCCCTCCTCCTCCTCCTCCTGAGAGCTCCCTCCTCCTCCTCCTTCTCCTGAGAGCTCCCTCCTCCTCCTCCTCCTCCTGAGAGCTCCCTCCCTCCTCCTCCTCCTCCGGAGAGATCCCTCCCTCCTCCTCCTCCTCCTGAGAGCTCCCTCCCTCCTCCTCCTCCTCCGGAGAGCTCCCTCCCTCCTCCTCCTCCTCCTGAGAGCTCCCTCCTCCTCCTCCTTCTCCTGAGAGCTCCCTCCTCCTCCTCCTCCTCCTGAGAGCTCCCTCCCTCCTCCTCCTTCTCCTGAGAGCTCCCTCCCTCCTCCTCCTCCTCCTCCTGAGAGCTCCCTTCCTCCTCCTCCTCCTCCTCCTGAGAGCTCCCTCCCTCCTCCTCCTTCTCCTGAGAGCTCCCTCCCTCCTCCTCCTCCTCCTCCTGAGAGCTCCCTCCCTCATCCTCCTCCGGAGAGCTCCCTCCCTCCTCCTCCTTCTCCTGAGAGCTCCCTCCCTCCTCCTCCTTCTCCTGAGAGCTCCCTCCTCCTCCTCCTCCTCCTGAGAGCTCCCTCCCTCCTCCTCCTCCTCCTCCTGAGAGCTCCCTCCTCCCTCCTCCTCCTCCTGAGAGCTCCCTCCCTCTTCTTCCTCCTGAGAGCTCCCTCCTCCCTCCTCCTCCTCCTGAGAGCTTGCTTCCTCCTCCTCCTGAGAGCTCCCTTCCTCCTCTTCCTCCTCCTCCTCCTCCTGAGAGCTCCCTCCTCCCTCCTCCTCCTCCTGAGAGCTCCCTCCCTCTTCTTCCTCCTGAGAGCTCCCTCCCTCCTCCTCCTCCTCCTGAGAGCTTGCTTCCTCCTCCTCCTCCTGAGAGCTCCCTTCCTCCTCTTCCTCCTCCTCCTCCTCCTGAGAGCTCCCTCCTCCCTCCTCCTCCTCCTGAGAGCTCCCTCCCTCTTCTTCCTCCTGAGAGCTCCCTCCCTCTTCTTCCTCCTGAGAGCTCCCTCCCTCCTCCTCCTCCTCCTCCTGAGAGCTTGCTTCCTCTCTCCACACTTGGGGCAGGATCCGCTAGTGGGCAGCTGTCTGCAATCAGGAAGAGGGATGGACAGGACTTGTGTGGAGGGTGAGGAACCTGGGTCTGTGAGGAGCTCCAGGTGGCAGCAAGGGGCTGCTAGCATCCAAGACTCAGAGTCATAACGCCAGACCCAGGGGACAAGGACAGAGCCAGCTGGAGACATCACCGCAGGAGGCAGCCCAGGAAGGAAGCCCTGATTTTCCCTCCTCCCCAAAGCCCACATGGTTCTCCTGGATCCTCCCTCCTCCCCAACGCCCTGGTGACCCCATCACAGGATGCAGGGACCAGCCTCTGCCTGAGCCAGTGGAGGATGGGCAGAGAGCCCAGGCCAGGTCCCACCAGCAAAGCCACCTGCTGCTCGGGCTCGTCCCAGCTCCATTTCCTGTGCAGACACCGGACAGGAGGCCGTGTCACCCCGCTCTGCAGTTTACCTGTCCGCACGCCCAGCGTAGCTCCCACTGAGCTCCCTGATAAACGAGTGTTCCTTCCCTGTAATGTCTGCTCGCCCCACCTTGAGCTCACAAATTTAATTAGTTTTTTCAAACTCTAGTAGAACTGCTTTTGAAAATGCAGAAAAGCCATCATTTTAGAGCTGGTGAGAGAAAATATTAGTTTTACTCATGATTTATTTTTTTCAGCTTTGGAAACAAACTCAGCTTCCCACGCACTACACTGAGGAGGCTCCCTGGGCACACTCCTGGGGGAAGGCTCCCTGGGCACACACCGGGGGCAGGCTCCCTAGGCACACTCCGGGGGGAGGCTCCCTGGGCACACTCCTGGGGGCAGGCTCCCTGGGCACACTCCGGGGGAAGGCTCCCTGGGCACACTCCGGGGGGAGGCTCCCTGGGCACACTCCTGGGGGCAGGCTCCCTGGGCACACTCCGGGGGGAGGCTCCCTGGGCACACTCCTGGGGGCAGGCTCCCTGGGAACACTCCGGGGGGAGGCTCCCTGGGCACACTCCTGGGGGCAGGCTCCCTGGGCACACTCCTGGGGGCACACACCGGGAGGGCGGGGATAGGGCGGTCCGACTCAGCTCAGGCTGCCCACAGAGCATGCCGCTGGGTCTGGGAACTGCACCTCATTTTGAAACTGTTTCTAGACTCTTCTTTGATTTATCAAATAATTGAGAGCAAAATTATAAACATTGGTTTTCCGTGGTTTCTGTCCTTGTGACTCGTCTCCCTGCTGGCTGACGTCCGTCTGTGGAGACCCACTAACGGAGTCTCACGTCGCCCGATTGTGCGAGTGTTTGTTCCCGATTAGGGTCTAGTTGCCAGTTTCCCAAGGGCAAGCACAGTGGCCTACGTTTTATGACTCCAGTATTCCAGGTGTCGAGCACAGTTCACACCCATGTTTCCGCAACAGATGTGATAGATTTATAGCGGCCTCTGTCACGCGTGGCAGGTCCTAGAATTCCTGAGACGAATCTCGCACTTTGCACACAGTGAGACCACGGGCTGCGCCCTCTGCTGTCGCAGCCTTTTCCGCACGGCTGTGCCCCCGAAGGGGTCCAAAACGGAGGACACCAGCTAGGTGCCTGGCCCTGAGTAATTACCTCATCTCATAATTCCATTACTGAACTTGGCACTTTATTCCCATTTTACAGATGAGCAACTCCCCTCCTCCTAACCCCACTTCCTCCCTCCCCCACGACACTAGGGCTCACCCCCCAACCTGAGCTGGGGGCCCGCTTGTGGGCGAGGCCACACAGCTGGGGAGGAGCACCGTCCTCCCTCTGGAGCTCCGAGCAGATTCACAATGTTCCCAGGAGAGCGATGCTCCCCAGATCCAGACGATGACCAACAAGGGAACTGGAACATTTACCCTGAGCCGTTTCTCCGAAGCTCCTCTAAAAATATGACCATGAATTCAAATGAGCCTGAGAACCTTACATTATGTTCAAATGCACTAGGGTGTAGATTTACTACTTATTTTATTCACGCTGCAGATAAGCAACAAGTCACGGGAATGCTGGTTGGCACATTTCATCAACACGGGTTCCCCCACAACGGGCCAGGCGGCAGGGGCCAGCTTTCAGTGCCCTGGGCTGTTCCCGGAGAAGCAGACCCCCCCGAGCAGCGGTCGCCGGCCGGACCTGCCCCGCCGGCCGGCCTGGCCCTGGGCGGGAGAAGGCCGGGCCTGTGGAGGAGGAGGGGGACCAGGCTGTGACGTCTCGCTGGATGAGAAACCCGGAGCTCCGGTTCCGGGTGAGCCGTCGCCGTCTGTCCGTCTGTCCGTCCGTCCGTCCGTCCGTCCGTCCGGGCTGAGCCCACCGCTGTCTCTCTGCACCAGGGGCCGCCGGGAGCTCCCTGTGCGCCACCCGCTGGGGAGGGTCCAGGCTGGACTGGCGCAGTTGGGCCCGGGCCCAGGTGTGGCCGTGGCCGTGGCCCCGCGGCACGGTGTCCCGTGGTCCGGGAATCCTCAGGGCCAGGCCGCGGCGTCCCCTGCCCACGGCCCGGCGCTGCCTGATCGGCCTCCTCGCCGTCCTCACAGGTCCTCGTGCGCCCACGGGGAGGCCCTTCTGCGCCTGCGCCAGGAGGCGGGCGGGAGGGGGGGGGGTACCCTGCTCAGTGCCGCTGGCGGAGGGGCCTTGGGGGCGCCTGGCCCGGCGTCCTCCTTCAGTCGCGGAGCGGAGCCAGGGCTGGTGCCCGAGAAGGTAGGATTTCCCAGGAGGGTCCTCCTCCCCCTCCCGCCCCGCCCCGCCCCTCGGGAGACTGGCTCCCGCCCGCTCAGGGACACAGGGCATCACCAGCCCCACCAGGGGAGGTGACCCTGAGCCCTGGGACCTGGGGCAGTGGCATCTCCCGGGCCCCCTCCCAGCAGAGGGGACACACCCGCCTGCCACTGACGCCCCATCCACCCTTAAATCCACACGGTGTTCCTTCCTCTTGGGAAACAGTGAGTGTCCTGGGCCCGCCCCTCCCCGACACCCTTCAGTGTAGGCCACTGACATCTGGGGACATGTCCCATGACCCGTCCTCGCTGGGTTCCGACCACGAAGGGGCTTTCCATAAATGACCTTATTTCATCCTCACAACAACCTATGAGACAGAGACCCCCATTTTACAGATGAGGACACGGAGGCTCAGAGAGGTTAAGTGATCTGCCTGAGGCTGCACAGCCAGTCATGGGGTGGGATTCGAATCCAGGTCTGATCCTGACCCCGTGGCCACACAGACCAAGTGGAGGCTGTAGGAGCCTGCACTCCAGGCTTCCGTGTGAATCAGTGCCTCTGCCTCTGCCGTGGAACACAGCACGCATGTTACCACGAGTGTCAGGGCGCTCCTGGCCTCCGGGCTCTCTGCCGTGGCGTGCTACCGGAAGTCCTCGCTCGGAGCAGCGGCTGGTGTTGTCACCCTTCTGAGAACTCCGGCTGCCACAGCAGGTGGCCCTGGGTCTGGCCTGCTGGCAGCAGGTAGCGCTTTCTGAAAGTCCGAGCGCCGGTGCGGCAGCAGTGACTCCATGGACACCTGCCGTCCTGGCCCAGGCCTGCCACCCAAGGCTGGGGCGCCCTCCTCTCGGCGCCTTCTGTCCTGGGCATGAGCGGCACTTCCACAGGCTGGGCACGGGCCCCCCGGCGAGGTGGGCACGCACAGGGAACAGCATCAGGGCCGAAAACCTGCCTCGATTCCCAGGAGGAGACGCTCGATCCACCTCTGGCTGCCAGTCCACGAGTGCTGTGCAGAGGCTGGCTACCAAGTCGTGAGCTGTAGTGGATTCTCCTAAGGGCAGCCAGGTGGGTGGGAGAAGATCAAAGTACTCGCTCAGGGTTCCACGGCCAAGAACCAGAAAGGGCTGCAGGGCACAGGAGGGTGTGCAGGGGCCGGGAAGCAGAGCAGCAGCCACGCCCAGCATGGGCAGGGCTTCGCACACTGAGGGCAACTACAACCGCTGGCGCGAAGCTGGCGGATGCCCGAGACCACAGCTGCGCTCTATTACAGCCCCCTTACAACGGCCAGCTCAGACCTAAAACTCCCAGGTGCCGATCCCTAAGCAAGAACAGGACAAGGTGTGTCTCTGTAGCTTCAGTCACATTCTTTAAAAAATAAAACTGGACCTGTTTTCTAGATCTTTCATCTGTTCCAAGAAACCAGCGCCCTTACTTTCATATTCAGTATTGATTTCTCACTCTTCTCTGGGACATCAAAGAGCAGTTCACACAGCAGGGGGCGGGCGACCCCAGGCTCTGCAGGGCTGCTTGGGGGATGAGGGGGGACAAACCCACCGGCAAAGGCAGGGTCTGCCCACGGCCCCCTCTAGCTGATGGCGGAACAGCGCTCAGCCCTCCTGCCTTCCCATCTGACGCTCAGCCCAACCATCACAATCTGTCCGAATCCTGCAAATCTTTCTTTCCTCTTCCAATATTCATTTACCCTCCGTGTGTCAAGTATCTATAATAATCTATAATAATAAAAGCATAATATGCTAATTAGACCGGACATCCTTCCAGACAACCTTCCAGACGAAGCCAGGGCTGCAAGGGAACCCCGAGTCCTGGGTGCCAGAGGGAAGCTGGTGCCAGCAGTCGGGAGAAGGAAGACCCACTCTTGCACGAATTTCGTGCATCGGGCCTCTAGTTCAGCATGAAAATCTTTATAAGTGTGCTGTCTGCAGTGCTGCTGTGTTCTAACCACTCTGTTGGTTGCCAGCCAGCAGCTAACAGCCAGCAGGGAAGGCCAGGCCTCCGCTCTCCACACAGCCTCTCACGCCCAAGGCCACAGGGAAGGGATGGAGACACTGTCCGGCCTCCACTGCTGGTTTGGTCTCACAAAACCCTCTGACAGGCCTGCGTGCCGCATGTGGCTCGGGGCCTGTGTATTCTTCTAGGGCCGTGGTTGGCAAACCGCCGCTCGCGAGCCACATGCGGCTCTTTGGCCCCTTGAGTGTGGCTCTTCCACAAAATACCACGGCCTGGGCGAGTCTATTTTGAAGAAGTGGCGTTAGAAGAAGTTTAAGTTTAAAAAATTTGGCTCTCAAAAGAAATTTCAATCGTTGTACTGTTGATATTTGGCTCTGTTGACTAATGAGTTTGCCGACCACCATTCTATGGTAACTAAAAACACCCGGTATGTGACAAAAAGATAGGAATGGGTGACTGCATTATCTAAAAAATAAAAATAAAGAAGTGTTTAACTCCTGCCAAGATGGCAGAACATTTGGAATCACAGTCTCCGCCTTGGGACAGGCAGGTGTGGTGTGAGCAGCGGTGTTTACCAGCTGCGCAGGGCGGCAGCAGCTCCGTGCCAGTTCCGGTGACTTGGGAGGGGTTGGCAGAGAGGAAGCGACTGGCACTCCTCCAGGGCTGGGTCCCATGTCCTTCACCTGATCCTCAGCCTAAACACCAGTCTCCCCTCCTCCTGAAGCCTCCCAGGCCTTTGCCAAGGGCACAGTCAGGGGGGAACTTCTGGCTGCTGATCTCTGCCCCTCCCCCTCACAGCCCCTCCCCCACTGGCACTGTCCCCAATGGACACTGTCCCCCACGGACACTCTCCCCCGCGGACACTGTCCCCCGCGGGCACTGTCCCCCGCGGGCACTGTCCCCCGCGGGCACTCTCCCCCCCACTCTCCCCCCGGGCACTCTCCCCGCGCACACTGTCCCCCGCGGGCACTCTCCCCCCGCCCCCGCGGGGCACTGTCCCCCGCGGGCACTGTCCCCCGCGGGCACTCTCCCCCGCGGACACTGTCCCCCGCGGGCACTCTCCCCCGCGGACACTCTCCCCCGCGGGCACTGTCCCCCGCGGGCACTCTCCCCCGCGGGCACTCTCCCCCGCGGGCACTCCCCCGCGGACACTGTCCCCCCGTCCCCCGCGGGGTCCCCCACACTCCCCCCCGCGGACACTCTCCCCCCCCTCCCCCGCGGGCACTCTCCCCCGCGCGGGCACTGTCCCCCGCGGGCACTGTCCCCCGCGGGCACTCCCCCGCGGTCCCCCGCGGGCACTGTCCCCCGCGGGCACTGTCTCCCCCGCGGGCACACTGTCCCCCCCACTGTCCCCCGCGGGCACTCTCCCCCGCGGGCACTGTCCCCCCCACTCTCCCCCGCGGGCACTGCGGACACTCTCCCCCGCGGGCACTGTCCCCGCGCGGCACTGTCCCCCGCGGACACCCCCGCGGGCACTGTCCCCCGCGGGCACTCTCCCCCGCGGGCACTGTCCCCCGCGGGCACTGTCCCCCGCGGGCACTCTCCCCCGCGGGCACTGTCCCCCGCGGACACTGTCCCCCGCGGGCACTCTCCCCCGCGCGGCACTCTGTCCCCGCGGCACTGTCCCCCGCGGGCACTGTCCCCCGCGGACACTAGTCCCCCCGCGGGCACTGTCCCCGCGGGCACTCTCCCCCGCGGGCACTGTCCCCCCGCGGGCACACTGTCCCCCGCGGTCCCCCGCACTGTCCCCCGCGGACACTGTCCCCCGCCACTGTCCCCCGCGGGCACTGTCCCCGCGGACACTGTCCCCCGCGGGCACTCTCCCCCGCGGGCACACTGTCCCCCGCGGGCACTCTCCCCCCCCGCGGGCACTGTCCCCCGCGGGCACTCTCCCCCCCCGCGCGGGCACTCTCCCCCCGGCGGGCACACTCTCCCCCGCGGGCACTCTCCCCCCGGGCACTGTCCCCCCGGGCACTGTCCCCCGCGGGCACTCCCCGCGCGGGGCACTGTCCCCCCCCGCGGGCACTGTCCCCCCCCGCGCGGACACTGTCCCCCCCCGCGGCACTGTCCCCCGCGGGCACTCTCCCCCGCGGGCTCCCCCGCGGGCACACTGTCCCCCGCGGGCACTGTCCCCCGCGCGGACACTCTCCCCCGCGGGCACTGTCCCCCGCCCTGTCCCCCGCGGACACTGTCCCCCGCGGCACTGTCCCCCGCCACTGTCCCCCGCGGACACTCCCCCGCGGGCACTGTCCCCCGCGGGCACTGTCCCCCCCGGGCACTGTCCCCCGACGGCACTGTCCCCCGCGGGCACTGTCCCCGCGGACACTGTCCCCCGCGGGCACTCCCCCTCGGACACCCCGCTGTCACCTGCAGACACTCTCCCCCTCGGACACTGTCCCCCGCGCGGACACTGTCCCCGGGCACTGTCCCCCGCGGGCACTGTCCCCCGGGACACTGTCCCCCGCGGGCACTGTCGGGCACCCCCGCGGGGGCACTGTGTCCCCACGCGGACACTGTCCCCTGACACACTCCCCCGCGGACACTGTCCCCCGCGGGCACTGTCCCCCGCGGACTCTCCCCCGCGGGCACTGTCCCCCCCGCGGACACGCGGGCACTGTCCCCCGCGGGCACTCTCCCCCGCCACTGTCCCCCGCGGGCACTCTCCCCCGCGGGCACTGTCCCCCCCCCCCCCGCGGGCACTGTCACTGTCCCCCGCGGGCACTCTCCCCCGCGGACACGCGGGCACTGTCCCCCGCGGACACTCTCCCCCGCGGACACTGTCCCCCGCGGGCACTGTCCCCCGACACTGTCCCCCGCGGCACACTCTCCCCCGCCACTGTCCCCCCGGGCACTGTCCCCCGCGGGCACTCTGTCCCCGCACTCCCCCGCGGACACTGTCCCCCGCGGGCACTGTCCCCCGCGGACACTCTCCCCCTGTCCCCCGCGGGCACTGTCCCCCGCGGGCACTCTCCCCCGCGGGCACTGTCCCCCGCGGGCACCCCCGCGGACACTGTCCCCCGGGCACTGTCCCCCGCGGGCACTGTCCCCCGCGGGCACTGTCCCCCGCGGGCACTGTCCCCCGCGGACACTGTCCCCCGCGGGCACTGTCCCCCGCGGACACTGTCCCCCGCGGGCACGGACACTGTCCCCCGCGGGCACTGTCCCCCGCGGGCACTGTCCCCCGCGGACACTCTCCCCCCCCTGTCCCCCGGGCACTCTCCCCCGCGGACACTGTCCCCCCCGCGGGCACTGTCCCCCTGCACTGTCCCCCGCGGGCACTCCCCCGCGGGCACTGTCCCCCGCGGACACTCTCCCCCCCACTGTCCCCCGCGGGCACTGTCCCCCGCGGGCACTGTCCCCCGCGGACACTGTCCCCCGCGGACACTCTCCCCCACGGGCACTGTCCCCCGCGGGCACTGTCCCCCGCGGACACTCTCCCCCGCGGCACTGTCCCCCGCGGGCACTCTCCCCCGCGGGCACACTGTCACTCTCCCCCGCGGCACTCTCCCCGCGGACACTGTCCCCCGCGGGCACACTCTCCCCCGCCACTGTCCCCCCGGACACGGACACTGTCCCCCGCGGACTGTCCCCCGGCGACACTGTCCCCCCGCGGCACTCTCGCCCCCCGCGGGCACTCTCCCCCGCGGGCACTGCGGACACCCCCGCGGGCACTGTCCCCCCGCGGACACTCTCCCCCGCGGACACGGGCACTGTCCCCCGCGGGCACTGTCCCCCCGCGGGACACTGTCCCACTGTCCCCCGCGGACACTCACTCGGACACTGTCCCCCGCGGGCACCCCCCGCGGGCACTCTCCCCCACGGGCGGGCACTCTCCCCCGCGGAGACTGACACTGTCCCCCGCGGGCACTCTCCCCCGCAGGCACTCTCCCCCGCGGGCACTGTCCCCCGCGGGCACTGTCCCCCGCGGACACTCTCCCCCTCGGACACTGTCCCCCGCGGGCACTGTCCCCCGCGGACACTCTCCCCCTCGGACACTGTCCCCCGCGGGCACTGTCCCCTGCAGACACTCTCCCCCTCGGACACTGTCCCCCGCGGGCACTGTCCCCCGCAGACACTCTCCCCCTCGGACACTGTCCCCCGCGGGCACTGTCCCCCGCGGGCACTCTCCCCTGCGGACACTGTCACCTGCAGACACTCTCCCCCTCGGACACTGTCCCCCGCGGGCACTGTCCCCCACGGACACTGTCCCCTGCAGACACTCTCCCCCTCAGACACTGTCCCCCGCGGGCACTGTCCCCCGTGGGCACTCTCCCCCTCGGACACTGTCCCCCGCGGGCACTGTCCCCCGCGGACACTCTCCCCCTCGGACACTGTCCCCCGCGGGCACTGTCCCCCGCGGGCACTGTCCCCCGCGGACACTCTCCCCCACGGACACTGTCCCCCGCGGGCACTCTCCCCCGCGGACACTGTCCCCCGCGGGCACTCTCCCCCGCGGACACTCTCCCCCGCGGGCACTGTCCCCCGCGGGCACTGTCCCCCGCGGGCACTGTCCCCACACCACAGACCCACTCACCAGACTCCACGCTCCTTCCCCCACCGCTCTGCCCTCCTCCTGGCGGCCTGGGAGCAGGGAGTGGAGCCCAGCGTGTTTTCTCAGGTGGGGCAAGGCAGGAGCAGGGCTCAGAGGCCGGCACTAAAGGGTGGGCTGTGCAGGCCCCTCAGCTCCCCTCCCCCCAGGCCGCCCAGAGGCACACGCCCCTGGCAGGAGGCTCGCATGGCCACTGCCAAGCTGCCGGGCGCCCAAGGCTCCGTGAAGCTGTCCCCGAACCCGGCCTCCTCCATCGCTGGAGCCGGAGCCGTTCTCACTGTCCACTCAGCTTTGCTTGGGGGACCCACCCCCTTTTTAAGTTTATCCTTAAATGTTTAATTTATCACACCCCCTCCCATTAAAAATGAGTGGGACAAATCAATGTTTCTCCCCCCCCCACTTCCTCTCAGCGCAATAACAAACATTTCCTACAGTTGGAATAGTGGACTCGCCACGTTTAACCCTCTAACCAGGGGAGTGACGCGGAGGTCAGCCAGCAGTGAATGGGAACGAGCCACACCACGGGTCTTGCCAAGAGGGTTCTCCCAGAGGTGGGAGCCGGGGCTGCACTCCGCGGCCCACGGTGGGGGTGCAGCCACTGTGGATTCCGGCTCGGGACACACGCAGCGCCCCGTGTGCGGCACGACCGACCGCGCCCTGTGCACACTCTGTGCTCACTCTCCCTGCCGACCGGCCACGCCCTGTGCTCACTCTCCCCGCCGGTGGGAAGCACTGTGTTCCCCGTTTTAAATATGAGGAAACTGGGACTCAGCAACTAGACTGAAAAGGGGGTGTCTCGGCCATTCACTCCTAGGAGGCCAGGTCCTCCCTCCTGCCCGGGAGCCCCTCGCCACCACCTGCGGCCTCCGCGACGGACAGCAGTGCCCGCGGCCTCCGCGACGGACAGCAGTGCCCGCGGCCTCCGCGACGGACAGCAGCGCGCTGGAGACTCCCGCCTCGTGTTGTTTGTGTGTTTTTCCTGCCTCGGGTCCTAAAGGGACTTTCAGACGTCAAAGGAGCAATGCCAAGAAGTGAAGGGTCTGGGCAGTGGCTGCGACCTCTGGGGAGAGCAAGCAGCAGCATCGCCTCATGTCACCCCTCCTCGGCGACAGGGATGAGGGTCGGCCTCAATATGGCAGAGAGAATCTCCCAGCAGCTGGCGGTTCCCACGGCCCCAGGGAGGGGCGGCCCCACAGCAAGTGCTCTGACCTTTTAGCAAATCGCCGCCAGCAGCAGGTAAGTGCCTGCGGAGGGCGTCGCTGTCTGAGACCCGGTGGCAGCCTCCGTCCCCCGAGCCAAGGGCCAGCCAGAGGGGGAGACTGGCCAGGGTGCCCGGACAGCAGCCCAGCCGTGACCCCACCCCGAGGCCAGCCCAGTGCCCATCGCAGCAGCCAGGGGGCGAGGCTTGCGAAGGGCTCGAAGGCTCCTAGGTGTCTGCTACAGCCGGACAGACGGCCCCGGTGGGTGTGGCTCGGGCAAGGGGGTGTGACTGGCTGGGCAGGAGGCAGGCCACGTCCTTAGAGGAGGCCACGCGGGAATCGAGTGAGAGTGGCGGCACGTGCTGGGCCGCCCTGGAGGCTGGGGCGCTGCGTGGTGCCTGCTGCCCACCCCCCAGGGCCTCCTCACCCCTCACCACACCCAGGGTCTGCCCCGTGGCACTCAGTTCCGTGCAGGGAGTTCACCTCTTCTCGCTATTGATTTCGTTTCACTAACTTCTCCAGGGGACCCCGGTCACCTCCATGGTCGTCGAGTGGGTCCCTGACACTGGCCAGGGCTCCGTCCGGGTAAGCCATGCAGGTGGTCAGCCAGACCCTGTGCCCAGCGAAGGGGGGCACTGTGCCAACCCTCGGCTGCGTGAGTGGAGCCTGTGCCTGAGCCGCCCGGAGGGCAAGGCCGAGAGCAGCCCGGACAGCCCGGGCCCGTGAGAGCCCTGGAGAGCCGCGTGCGCACTTGGAGGCCACACGGACCGCCTGTCCCTCGTCCCCCGAGGTTTCTCTGAGGACCCGATCCCTCCGTAGATAACGCCAGGGCGGCGGGGCACAGGCCAACGGGCCTGCAGGCGCCAGGAGAAGGGGCCAGAGGCGCAAAGCAGAGCCCGGTCAGTTACCCGACGGCATTGAGCCGAATCTGAGGCCGGGCGCCAGGCAGCCACTCCCTGCCCGGCCCTGCAGACGAGCCCCCAGTGCTGCCGGGTGCCAGGAGGACGGCCGCTGCCGGTCGGCCAAACCCACGTGGAGCCCACAGGGGTCCGAGGCCAGCACAGCCAAGTAGCGTTAAAAGCTGCCGGCTCACGGTCCCGGGCCCCGGAGGCTGTCGGTGCCCCCTAGACATGGCCGCTCCCCATTCCGGCCCCTGGACCCCAGGGCCTCATAAGGCCCCTCTGGTACCAGGTGACCCAGACTCCAAACCCACCCCAACCCCCTGGCACTGAGGCTCCCGTGTCATCCTGACGGAGCCGCCGCCAACCACACGTGGAGGCATCGCCCCGGAAATGCCCTGAGACCCACAGCCCCTGGAAACTCCTGGAGAGGCAGCAGGTGGGCGAGAGCTGTGTGGTCTCCATGGCAACTCAGAAAGACTCTCCTGTCTCCTCTACACACAGACCCAACTCGATCTGCTGCTTCACTCACGTGGGGGCGGGGGGCAGGGGAGGAGGACACAGCACCCCTACTATTGGCTGCTTCTGAGCCAAAGTGGAGCACACCCCTTAATTAAACAAACACCCCTTAACTAGACAAGGGAAGTTCAATCCCAGGGGACCCAGACCTGTGCTGGGGGAGAGCAGTCGCTCAGCAGGGACCCCAGCCTCCCTCACACTGAGCAGGACACAAGTCTCCCTAGGGGGGTCGTCGGGAGCCACTGGCAGGGGGAAGGGGCGCCTGTGCACCCCACAGCCCACGCTCGGGACAGACAAGGTGCAGGAGTGTGAGCCCCCCAGGCCCGGGGCGCACCTGCTCTCAGAGCGGTGCCGGCTGCGCTCCGAATGCGGGGCTCCCTCCGTGGGCGCAGCCCTGGTTCCCTTTCTCACGCCTGCGAGGGGATGAAGCCGGGATCTTGCATCCGGTGAGGCCCAAGCCCTCGGCCGCCCCTGCCGCCCAGGCTCCGCTCCAGCCCCGGCCACAGCCGGGCGAGGCCCCACTCGGCAGGCGGCCTCGGAATGGAGGCCAGGCCTTGGGCACACACCAGACCTCCTGGGAGTTGTCCAGCCCTGGGACGGACACAGCATCCCCACGAGAACAGCCAGGGAGGCTACGGAGGTGGCCAGCTCGCCCGGGGGACACCCGAACCCAGGCATATGGCGTGCGTCCGGGTCCTGGGTGGCTTCCGGCAGGTGCCTGCCTTCTGGGCTTTGCTCCTGGGAGGCTGTCCTCCTGGTCGGGAAAACGCCGGTTCTGCCACAGCTGAGGCCTCAGAGCCAAGTAAACAAACCACAGGAGCGGCCCGAGCGCCGGGCCGCCTGCTCCTCCCGCGGCACCTGGCCTCCTTGTGGCGGCCAAGGGGCTCTGTGCCAGGGGACGCCCTCCCTCCAGGGCGCCTCCCACCCACCTTCGAGGCAGGTCGGCCCCTCAGGCCTGACCTCTTTTGCCCCCAGAAGCATCCAGATTAGGAAGACAGACTGCACAGCGACCCCGCCCGCCAGGCGCCGGCGTCGGGCCCTGCCACTTGCACGGAGCCCCGGCCCCGGTGTGCTCCTCTGGAATGGAGGCACCGAACCGGCAGAAGCAGCTGCTTCTGAGGACCTGCTCGCAGCGGCCCGCAGGACGCGGCACAGCTCCCGCTGTCGGCATCAGAGGCTGTGCCCGCCAACGGGCTCAGTGGTAAGTGCCAACCTATGAGCCAGGTTTATTCCGGTCGGGGCACATGCCCAGGTTGCAGACTCGATGCCCAGTGTGGGGCGTGCAGGAGGCAGCCTATCAGTGATTCTCTCTCATCATTGATGTTTCTGTCTCTCCCTCCCTCTCCCTTCCTCCCTGAAGTCAATAAAAATATATATATATTTTAAAAGGTTACACAAGCAGCAGCCTGAAACGTCGCCACCTTGGAAGCTCAGAGGGCCAGTGGGCGCGGGCAGCACCTGCCGTGGGTGAGGGTTTGCCTCTGCAGGGCTCCCAGGGCCTCTTGGCACCGTGCCCCGCCCACGGGGGCACCAGCTCCTCGGTGGGCAGACAGGAGGGGAGCTCCAGGTGCAGGACACAAATCATGTGAAATTAAGGTGCCTGGTGCCCTGAGCCCACCTTGCTCCCCTCGCCGACCTCACAGCCTCTGAGCGGATCGTTCACCACGGCGACCACAGACCCCTATGCAGCCTGGGATGGCTTCCGTCTGACTCTGACTGACCCTGGGACGCAGGGACGCCCACTCGCCTCACTTTCAGATGAGGAGCCCCACCGGAGCTGAGAGAGGGCACAGCTCCTGCACGAAGCCCTTGGAGGACAGAAACGGACAGGCACACACTGTTCCGTTAGAGCCGGGAACAACTGACTCGCCAAGAAAGGACTAGCAAGTTTCACTTGAACGTCTTTAAGAGAAGTCAGCTGCCTCCCCGCCTTCCCCCGGCTCCCGGCCAGCACTCCGCAAGCTGGGGGACTGCGCACCGAGACCTGCCCGGCCCGCGCTGGCCGGCTCTCTGGCCGCGGGCCCTCCACGGCAGGAAGCGTCCACCAGCGGCGAGCTCTGCGCGGTGAGCAGCACTCTGAAGGCTGCACTGCTGAGCCCGGTGCTCGTTTCTCTAGCTTCCCCCTCGCAAACCTGACGCGTGAATAATCTCGGGCGGCAGTCACGCGGGTCAGGCATTTGTCCCTCAGATGCCTGGACTTCCCAAAGGTTCTAGAAGTAACAACCCAACAATTCTGACGAACATTGAGGACATTTCCCGAAATTCCCACTTCGCAGCACCGACTGCCCTGGAAAAGCCCGGGTCAGCACAGCCCTCCCCGTGCGACATGGACACGACAGGGACACTGGCCACAGCAGCCGCCATCTCTCCATTTTCTTTGGATGCGGGAGATGTTGTGGAAAGACTACATGGTCTCACACGTGCACTACTTGATCGCTTAGTCCCTTCGCTCACGCCATTCAGTGTGGCCCCGAAATGCAGAACCGACGGTCGGAACCGGTCCCTGAAACCGCCTTTTAACTCACACCCGACCCCGTCAAGCCCTGATTTGGGAATCGTGTGTCAGACAAGGATGCCCTCTGGGCAGACGCCTGGGCCACAGCCACTCCGGAGGCCACACCGCCTCCCCCAAGGCAAGTCCCTTTAGACATTTCAACAAGGGAGGCCCGCCGCGCTGAGTGGGCCTGCACGAGGCCGGTGGGGAAGCGTGCTTGAGCTCTTTCGGTGTCAGTAGAGGGTCCTCCGATTTGGGGAGAGGGGCTGACAGCCCCCTCTTCCCTTTGCCTGGGACGTGGCATAAGATCAGCAGCCACCGTGGAGAGTAAGTCAGGTCAACGCAGGGACGCCGAGGCTGCGGTGTCAGCCCCCGCCTCCCACCGGCAAGCTTGGCGTTAAGCTCCCTGTTATTAATAGTCCGCTTAGCACTTAAAAGCACACCCTGACCCATCCCCGCTCAGAGCCTGGTGGAGAAGGATGTGCTGAGTCACAGACCGTGAGAGCAGAGCCTTAATCACTCATGAGCCGCCGCCTCTGTTGCACCACCGGCCTCAGCGACGGGGCTGGGCGGCTGGCAATCCGGATCGATGGTGGCGATGCCGCGGGACCCGAGCCAAAACACAATGGGCCCAGCTCTGCTCACACGCAGGCAGCAGCGCATTAACTGAATACCAACCCAAGATGTAAACGCTTCTCTGCTTGCGGTCCTTCAAAGGCACGCCGTCCCCACCTGCCCAGCACAGAGACGTGGAGGCTGCTGCTCAGCACTGCCCACAGGGAATGCTCCCTGGACAGTGTCCCCCTGGCTGCACAGGCACCGCCCACTGTGGCCACACCCCGGTGCACAGAGCTGCTGACTCCTGCGTGGGGGCCTCCTGTGTGGGGCACCCAGAGCAGAGGCCCCTGCCCCCAGGCGAGGCAGCAGCCAAGGGGGCGGGGGGGGGCGGCGGGTAGCATGGCACCTGGTCATGGGTATGAACTAGTCTCCAAAGGCCTTTGCTTGGAGTCCCGTACAGGAAGGGTGGGGCGGAGGGGGCCTCAGCCGGGCAGACTGAGAGCTAACAAAACACAGGTCTCATTCACGCAGCAGTTTGCAAATCGGCGGTGATGTTTCATCACCTGAAGTTTCGATGAGCCCCTGCCCGAACCAGCTGCGCGAGCTGGGGCACTGGACCATAGACCGTGGAAATGTGGCTTCATTACAAGGCCCTGGGTCTCCTCCCAGACGGAGCTAATCACACAGCACTCAGCTCCTGCAGTTCACAGGCAGGCGCCCGCCCCCTTCCCCCCCGCCACCCCTCCTGCGCTGCCACCGTTTCAGGCCCACCCCTTTCTGCAAACCCTGGCCTGACCCAGGCCAAGTGCGGCCTGACCTGGGACAGCAGGGGCCAGAGACGCCCAGAGGACTCGCGGCCACCTCACCCTCCTTCCTCTTTTCCCTCAACACACTTTGAAAAGATGGTGAGCTCTTTGAAAAGGTTCCTACTTTCTAACGAACGCCCTTTCCTACTTACAGAGCATATGTATGTGTTCTCGTAATCTGCCAGGAGGTGCGTGTTTATTAGAGACTGAGAACTCGATCTTGGAGCCTCAGGCCTGCGGGAGTCCACGGAGCACACGTCACAGCAGTGCTGACCTGAGGGCCATCGTGGGGCCTGATCGGGACAGTGAAAGGGGGGCAGCCCCCACAAACAGCCGCCGCTCGGTGCTGGACACCCGCCTCTGGAGGTGGGCCCGTTTGGTGCGTCCCCAGGTCTGATACATGAATGGTGATGCGTGTCCCCACTCTCTTGTCACACAAAAGTGAGTTGTTTCTCGTGGTCAGACGAAAGCAACCAAGGTTCTGGGGCAAGCACCTTGCACACGTGGGCAGGAAGGTTGGAGGCAAATTCCTGGAAGTGGAATTTCAGGGTTATATAGAGGTTTGCGTTTTGGGATGGGTACGGCCAATCGCCCTGTAAGAAGAGGAGGTAACTCTACTCCCACCACGAGGGCACAGAAGTGGGGCTGCCCGCACCCTCGTCAGCCCCCCCAGTGCCCTCACTGGTCACCCAGAGGGGCCATTAGCAGGAGCCCGGAGCCGGCCGCCCAGCCAAAGCCCACCTGCGTGCCCCCACAGAGCCTCAATCTGGTGGGTGTAGACCCGTTTTGCTTTCGTTTCACGTGGCACGTTTCTTTACAAAGCAGGTGAGGCCGAGAGAGCCTGGCCCGCCCAGGGCCATCAGTCCGTCCGCCCAGGGGCCCCGCGGCCCCGCCCTCAGTGGGACCTGCTTTCAGAAGCGGCTGGGAGACCCTGTCCCTGGCGCTGCTTTTGTGCAAATTCTGTGCGGCCCAGGGAAGCCGGGCAGCCTGGAAGCCACGCTGTGGAGAGGGAGGCGAGGAGCACAAGCCAGCACGAGGCTCCCGGAGAGCCCGCACACGGGCCCCTGGGCAGCCGGCCGCCCCGCGAGGCGCACTTCAGGGGCCGTGCTCAGGCCTCCCGGGCTCCGTGGCACTCGGAGCTCACCGGCGGCTTCCGAGCCCGCGTGTGGCGGGAGCTGTGCAGACAGGCGGGGGAGACAGAGCCCGCCCGCCCGGTCATCGCCGCCCAGGGCCGCCCCCGTGGCCGCGTGCACCGCGGGCAGCTCCTGGTGTCACGGGTTCCCTGGCGCCAACGCCGTGATGGCGGGTCTGTTAGCAAACAGCAAAACCGCAGAGATGGTCACAAGTCGAAGGAAGCGCAATGGCTTCCCCACTAACGCACGGCTGCACCTCGCCCCGCCTCCCCCGGGAGCCCGGTGTCCATTCCGATCGGCGACGCGCCCGCCCCGCCCCGCCCCGCAGAGGACGTCCTGCGCGGGCCTGGGGAGGCGGTTCACTGCGGGGGAAAGGTCGAGCCTGAGCCGGGGCTCTGAGCCCTGCAGGCCCCTCGTTCTCCGGCACCCACTCCAGCCCCGCCCAGCCCCCAAGCCGCAACCCCACCACGTTCATTAGCCCGCGGTCAGGGATCACGGCGCCCTGCGGGGGGCCGTCCGTGGCCGGGAGCGGGGCGGGGCTCCGGGGCGGGGCTCCGGGGCAGGGCTTCTGGGGGCGGGGCTCCGGGCAGGGCTTCTGGGGGCGGGGCTCCGGGGCAGGGCTTCTGGGGGCGGGGCTTTTGGGGGCGGGGCTCCGGGGCCGGGGCTCCTGGGGGCGGGGCTCCGGGGCAGGGCTTCTGGGGGCGGGGCTCCTGGGGGCGGGGCTCCGGGGCAGGGCTCCTGGGGGCGGGGCTCCTGGGGGCGGGGCTCATGGGGGCGGGGCTCCGGGGCAGGGCTTCTGGGGGCGGGGCTCCGGGGCAGGGCTTCTGGGGGCGGGGCTCCGGGGCAGGGCTCCTGGGGGCGGGGCTCCTGGGGGCGGGGCTCCGGGGCGGGGCTCCGGGGCAGGGCTCCTGGGGGCGGGGCTCCTGGGGGCGGGGCTCCGGGGCAGGGCTCCGGGGCGGGGCTCCTGGGGGCGGGGTTCCTGGGGGCAGGGCTTCTGGGGGCGGGGCTTCTGGGGGCGGGGCTCCGGGGGGCCCTCCAGACCTGGCGTGAAGCCACGCCCACCCAGCGGAGCGGGCGGGAAGCGGAAAGGAGCCGCTCCTCGCGCTCGGACGGCCTGGAAGGGAGCGGGCTCGTTCCTAAACTAAGAAGGTGCTCCTGGCGGAGCGGGCGGGAGGCGGCAGAGGGCCGGCCGGGGATGGATGGTGCTGCGGGAAGGAAAGAAGAGCAGGAGAGAAGCCTTTCTCGGCGGCCGAGTCCGGCCGGTGGGAACAGGTCCCGCGGCCTCGCCAGCGGCCACCCCGTCACCGCGGGGAAAGGCCCGCGACAGACACCCGTCCCCCCTCCGAGGCTGCGCGGACCTTCCCACGCCCGCGGCGGGCGTCCTGCCGCTCCTGCCTCCCTCTGCCCTCTCCCCGTGCCCTAAGTGCACCCCGCAAGCACCCCATCACCCCAACACCCCCGTCTTGCCCCATCAGAAACGCAGAGCCCTGGAGCGGGCAGAGGGATGCGGGCGGGGGCCTGGGCGAGGCGAGGGGGGAGCCCTGGGTGGGAGATGGGGGTCCCTGGGAGGGGGGAGCGGCCGCAAGAGGCCAGGCGCACCTGCTGGTGATGTCCGCCCTCCCCGGCCAGCAGGTGCGCTGAGCCCGCCTCTAGGGCCTCCCCTCCTGGCCCCCTGGCGGCCTGTGCCGGCTGCCTCCTCTGCCTCCTCCTCCTCCTCCTCTGCCGCCTCTGCCTCCTCCTCTGCCTCCTCTGCCTCCTCCTCCTCCTCCTCCGCCTCCTCTGCCTCCTCCTCTGCCTCCTCTGCCGCCTCCTCCTCCTCCTCCGCCTCCTCTGCCGCCTCTGCCTCCTCCTCTGCCTCCTCCTGCTGCCTCCTCTGCCTCCTCTGCCGCCTCTGCCTCCTCTGCCTCCTCCTCCTCCTCCTCCGCCTCCTCTGCCTCCTCCTCTGCCTCCTCTGCCTCCTCCTCCTCCTCCTCCTCCTCCTCCTCCTCCTCCTCTGCCCCTCCTCCTCCTCCTCCTCCTCCTCCTCCCCTCCCTCCGCCTCCTCCTCCTCTGCCTCCTCCTCCTCCTCCTCTGCCTCCTCCTCCTCCTCCTCCACCTCCTCCGCCGCCTCTGCCTCCTCCTCTGCCGCCTCTGCCTCCTCCTCTGCCACCTCTGCCTCCTCCTCTGCCTCCTCTGCCGCCTCTGCCTCCTCTGCCTCCTCCTCTGCCTCCTCTGCCTCCTCCTCTGCTGCCTCTGCCTCCTCCTCTGCCTCCTCTGCCTCCTCCTCTGCCGCCTCTGCCTCCTCTGCCTCCTCCTCTGCCTCCTCCTCTGCCGCCTCTGCCTCCTCCTCTGCCTCCTCTGCCTCCTCCTCTGCCTCCTCTGCCTCCTCCTCTGCCTCCTCTGCCTCCTCCTCTGCCTCCTCCTCTGCCGCCTCTGCCTCCTCCTCTGCCTCCTCTGCCTCCTCCTCTGCCGCCTCTGCCTCCTCCTCTGCCTCCTCTGCCTCCTCCTCTGCCTCCTCTGCCGCCTCTGCCTCCTCCTCTGCCGCCTCTGCCTCCTCCTCTGCCTCCTCTGCCGCCTCTGCCTCCTCCTCTGCCGCCTCTGCCTCCTCCTCTGCCTCCTCTGCCTCCTCTGCCTCGAACCCCGCTCCCGCCAGGCTGGAGACGGGGTGCGGCCCCACCTGAACCTCATGCATCCGACACTCTGAGGCAGTGAGCAGAGGGAGTCCGAGGGACTCGCCAGGGGCTGCCGCTGCAGGGACCTCGCTCGCGGGGCACAGGTCCCGCCACACCCCACGCGGCCCCTCCCTCCCTCTGACCCGCGTTTCCTCTCCGCACACACCGCCCGTTCCCCCGTTCCCGCTAACTGTGCCCGCCCCGGAGATGCCCAGGCCCCGTCCCGCGCAGGGAGCGGAGCGCAGGAAGCAGGGTCTGGGCCTGAGCCGCCCCCTCGCCGGGGCCCTGGGGCCGGTCGCCCTGCAGCCCCTCCGGGCACACGGCCCTCAGACCGCGGGGGAGGTCAACTGCAGCTCCTGGCTAGGGAGTTGATTCTGCAATGCTTTTCTGTCTTTTTAGGGGTTTTCACAAGAGCTTTCTTCTCTGACCAAACGGCTGTCCTGGACAGCAGTCCCAGAGCCTGAGGAGGAAGAGGAGGGAGGGAGCCAGAGGCCTGCCCCCCGCCACCCCACTGCCGGCCCCCGGCCCCCCGCCCCTGGCGTTGTCCGTGGACCTCGCGCTCCAATTCCCATCTCATCCCGTCCTGTCCTGCCACGTCCCGACCCGTCCCGACCCGCCACATCCCACCCCGTCCCGTCCCACCCCGTCCCACCCCGTCCCGACCCGCCACATCCCGTCCCATCTCGTCGTCCCGTCCCGTCCCATCCCGTCCCATCTCGTCCCGTCCCGTCCCATCCCATACCGTCCCGTCCCGTCCCGTCCCGCCCTGTCCCGTCTCCTCCCATCTCGTCCTGTCCCGTCCCATCCCGTCCGGCCCCGTCCCGTCCCATCCCGCCCCATCCCATCCTGTCCCGTCCCATTCCGTCCCGTCCCGTTCCATCTCGTCCCGCCCCGTCCCATCCCGTCCCATCTCGTCCCGCCCCGTCCCGTCCCATCCCACCCCGTCCTGTCCCGTCTCATCCTGTCCTGTCCCATCCCGTCCCGTCCCATCTCGTCCCGCCCCGTCCCGTCCCATCCCGTCCCGCCCCGCCCCGTCCCGTCCCGTCCCATCTCGTCCCGCCCCGTCCCGTCCCATCCCGTCCTGTCCCGCCTGCTGCAGGGCTTGGGAGCTGTTTTGCGTATTGTTATTGTTAACAAGGCCCATCTAACGAAAAGCATTGACTAACAGGCAAAAGGCAAGTTCACAGGAGCCTCTTCCATTTCCTGGCAAGAACTAGGAGACAACAAAATAAATACCCATCGGGGCGGGGGGTGGCAGCGTTATTCACCCGTCTTCTCCTGTGGAGACACAGGAACGCTTCCCAAACCACCTTCTCCACAGTTAAGGGAATTAACTTAATAAAATCCCATCACAGGACAAGCACTAGGGACTCACGGGGATCGAGTTCCTGCTGAGCTTCTGGAAGGCAGGGAGGGTTCTAGAAGCAGGGAAGGTTTTAGAAGTCAAGGGGGGATTCTAGACGCAGGGAAGGTTCCGGAAGGCAGGGAGGGAACTAGAGGGCAGGGACATGGTCCTGTTCATGTCTGCATGTCCAGTGCCTGGTGCAGGGCCTGGCACACAGTAGGTGCTCACCCCTGTCCTGACCAGAGGTTTTGCTACCTGGCAGGTTGTGTGGAAAACTGAAAGTCTTGGTGAGAACAGAGGCAACTGGCAAAGGATGGACACCTGGACTTCCCCGGCGTGCCATTCTGTTGGGTGCTGGTCAGCGATGTGAACCTCGGGGAGCCACGCAGACCGTCCTGCCGGCGCCCCCTGCAGGAGGCAGCGCTCGCTTCTGCCTGTGTCCAGGGCCCAGGGCCCCTCAGCCTCGTCCTCGTGGGCAGAGGAGAGGCCCCAGCAGCCGCTGATGTTCTGGAGGAACCAGCACAGCACTGGGGACGGCGACCACACACCCAGCCCCGGGCAGTCTTTCCGAAGGAGGCTCGGTTTGGAATTAGTGTCATTTAATACGCACTCTTGGTGCCGTTACTTTATGTAAGATCAACTCTAGTGGCCTCAAACATCCTTTTTTCCAACAATGCTTGACTGTAAATTTGCCCAAGATAGCCGTTCTCCCGGGTTCCTGAGGAAAACATTTAGCCACTGAACAGATGCTGTGCGCCTGTTAGCAGACCGGCCTCGACTGAACCCCGCCTTCTTCCCACTGCAGACAGACTTCTGACCGGACGTGCCGACCCGCCAGGGAGCAGTGGCCGTGCCTGCAGCGGGTGAGGGCTGTCACCGCCGCAAACGGGAGAAGAGGAGCAGGTGCGTCCGCATGAGCCGCCGGCTCCCCCTCGCTGCCGCGTGCATCCGGCCCGCAGCCGGCACCGAGCTCTGAGCACCACTCACTTCCCAGGGGCGGCCGAGCCGCTGCCCTCCTCACTGATGCTGCTGCCCTCGGCCCGTGCGCACTCCGCGGTTTAAGCTGCCATGTTTCTTACTAAGTTTTCATCCCCAAACCATCCTTCTCCCAGACAATCGCCTGTCGTGAGTCTCACCCGGACGGCACTGATCCGATGTGCCAACGATGCCACGCACACGCTTCTGGGCGTCCGCCTGCAGGGCGCCCGCGCCTGTGGCCAGGCTAACTCAAACCTCCGTCCCCTCCCTGTCGGGAGCGGACTATCGGAGGTTGTCACAGAAATGGGAAAATCAGTGCGTCCTGCTTCTTAGAGGGCGAAACTCAGAATCCAATCTTGACTCTGAGAAGCATATTTTCCAGTTAAAAAGGCTGCGGACCCACAGTGAGACTCCCGTAACAGACAATCTGCTGGGCTCTCGTCCTCCTCGCTCGATGTACCCCTCGAAGTACTGGCTTCTTGCCCCAAATGAGGCAGAAGCAGGCGAGAGCCCACGCCTGGTGTGGTCAGAGGGGGGGCGTGCACGGTCACACGCAGCGGGGCGGGTGCCGGCACTGCCCCCGAGGCCGCAGGCCCGGCCAGAGGAGGTCTCTGTCCCAGACGGCACTGAGGATGAAGGTCTCCGCGGTGTCGCTTCTGACATCAGCCGGCTCCACACAGCTTTGTCCAAGGCACACTCCAGGTCGCGTGTGCAACAGATCGGGGCGGAAGGTGGAGTCCTCGCTGGGCAAACCGCAGAGCGCCCCACAGCAAGAGGGCCTCACGTGGGGGACCCCGCCCCTCCCGCCCAAACACGAGTTCCTGGGGGTGACTGGGTCCCAGAACCCCAGAAGGCTTGGGAAGGTCAGGGAGAGGACGGGGTGCTTCCCTGGTCTGTCCTCTGGGAAGAAACAGGGGACCTACGGGGAGAACCACAGGCATCGCACCGACCAGAGCGACAGCCGGCCCTCGGGAGCCGCAGCCCAGGGGCTGGCACGGGGAACGGGGTGCTGCACAGACCAGCAGAAGGGGCAGGCTGTGGGGGCATGGACCCCGGGAGGATGCTGGGGGTCAGGGCCCCACCCTGAGGGCCCGAGCCCCATGTCAGGAATGAGCCACGGCGGGACGTGGAAGGGACAGGAGGGCGGGGGGGGGGGGAAGGGCCCGCGGTGTCCGCACACCCCAGACCCCGGGAGGCGAGGGGCTGCGGGAGCCCTGGAGGGACGGCATGCCCTGCTCTGCCTCACTCCCTCCCGGGGTGCAGGGCTGGGCTGCACGAGGTCAGGGCTGGCTCCGAGCAGCTGTGCTGGGCATGGCCCTGCAGCGGCCCGGTGACCGGACGCTTCCTCGGAGTGCGGGCACCCTTTCGCTCCCTCACCAGACCGTCTCCAGGCCCTGGGGACTCCTCAGCGCCTGCAGCCTCCGTGGGGACGAGCTGACAAAGGTACTCGGGCCCCTGCCCCGTCAGACGGCACACATTTGTAAGAGTGACTGTATGTCTGAGAAAGGGCATGCATTCTCTTTATTACACTTTCCCTCTAGCGTCTGAGAATCTGTAGGGTCTTATTTAAGCGCTATTTCTTTTTAATCCTCACCTGAGGATATTTTTGCACTGATTTTGAGAGAGAGGAAGAGAGAAGCATCCAATTGGTTGCTTCCCGCACACGCCCTAGCTAGGGATCACTTCCGCAACCTGGGTGTGTGCCCTGACTGGAACTCGAACCCGCAGCCCATTGGTGCACAGGACGGCGATCCAACCAATTGAGCCACTGGGCCAGGGCTCAGCCCTACTTCTCTTATTCAACGGCTGTTAGCTCTTAAGAGGGGTTATAGAAGATAAATTCTAGACAGTATCGTCACCATCGTCCTCATTGTTGCAATGTGATTGGCCTGCATCTAGTTAAATATGCTTCTTAGAGACATAAATCAGCCCGCGCTGTGTCAGCTGGCTGGAGCGTCGTCCCCTACACCTTTGTACACCAACAGGTGGAGGGTTCGACCCCCAGTCAGGGCTGGTGTGCAGAAGGCAACTGATGGATGCCTCTCTCTCTCTCTCCACACCCCTTCCTCTCTCAAAAAAAAATCAATAAAAACACATAAATGATATTACTATTTAAAATTGAATGGTAATAAGTAAAATCTACACTAATAAAAGAGTAAGATGCGCCGTAACCAGTTTGGCTCAGTGGATAGAGCACCGGCCTGCAGACTGAAAAGGTCCCAGGTTCGATTCCGGTCAAGGGCATGTACCTTGGTTGCAGGCACATCCCTGGTAGGAGGTGTGCAGGAGGCAGCTGATCAATGTTTCTCTCTCATTGATGTTTCTAACTCTCTATCCCTCTCCCTTCCTCTCTGTAAAAAGTCAATAAAATATATATATATTTTAAAAAGAGTCAGATGCAAATTGACCGTACCTTCGTGATGCCCACCAGCCAGTCAGGAGTGAGTATGCAAAATAACCCAACAAAGATGGTGGGTTAATTTGCATACACAGGCACAGAGTGGCCAGGGGTGGGACTCCTGCATCATCGCCATGGCGATGACACAGGCATTCCACACTGCCCCAGCCACTCCAGGCCTCTGGGCAGTGTGGGAAGGTGGAAAGGCGGCTCCAGCTGGAACAAAGGCGGTGCCAGCAGCCAGGGGAAGGAAGGCTTATTCTTGCATGAATCTTTGTGCATCAGGCCTCTAGTAAATGAATAAAAAATAAAATCAAATGGTAGCTCTTCTGCAAAAATCTCAGTAGTCAATTCAGCCAAGACTTGGGAGTCACCAAAGTGAAATTGTTTGCAATGATGACGGTATTCCGCCCTGTCTGGCCACCCCCCTCCAACACTGCGCAGAACCTGGCACTTCTGGGAGCAGCAGGGCCTCCCACCCTCTCACACCCTCCCCCGAGCTCTGAGGACGCGCACTCAGAGGTCAGAGGGCAGCGGCAGCACTCTGGGTGGCTGGTGAGTACTAAGCGCAGCAGTGCCGATGACCGAGCTGGAAAGAACGGGCGGCCTCCGGCCTGGCCACCAGCAGATGAGCTGGTGTCCGGGCAGATGAATTGTCTGCTGGCCCACAGCCCGCCTTCCCGCCTGCGTTTGGAAGTCGCCCGCAGTTCTGGCTGTGCCGGAGCCTCCTGTCGTCCAGGTTGACTGGCTCATGGAACCAGGACTGAAGCCTGGTGAGCAGGTGCGAGGCCACGGAGCCCAGGTCCCAGGGTGGTGCCCCCAGCGGCACCGCGTTTCCTCAGGCTTCACTCGCACCCGCGTCCGCTCACAGGCACTAATGCCACGGAGTTTGGAGATCGCGGCCTGTTTCCAGGCGAAAGCAGAGGGCGAGGCCGAAGGAGTCCTGGCTGTTCGGTAAGAGCAGACGAGCCTTTGCAGGGCAGAGGGGACGGGGGGGGGGGGGGGGGGCGAGGGGCGGTGGAGGCCATGCCCTGCTTCCACGCAGGTCCCGAGCCCGGCAGCCGTGAAGAGCCGCCCTCCCCGCGCATGTCTCGTCTGGTGCCATTAAAATACCAGCAAGTGGCCCGGCCGGCGGGGCTCAGTGGTTGAGCGTCGACCTAGGAACCAGGAGGTCACGGTTCGATTCCCGGTCAGAGCACAGGCCTGGGTTGTGGGCTCGGTCCCCAGTGGGGGGCGTGCAGGAGGCAGCTGATCAGTGATTCTCATCATTAATGTGTCTCTCTCTCCCCTCCTCTCTGAAATCAATACAAATATATATTGTTAAAAATACCAGCAGCTGTGCTTCAGAGAAAACACACTGCTGAGCCCCACGCAGCTGCCCCCCAGGTTGGTGTCTGCTCTCAGCTGGACCAAAGCCACGGCCTGGACGGAGCAGCCTGCCCGCCGCCAGCACCGGGGCTGCTCCGGCCATCTGCGCGCTGACTGCACTTGGCTGTTGGAGGCAGACTTGACCGGCACCATTAATATCAAGTCCTTTTCTCTTTGGAAACCAGGTCAGCCTCTCTCCTGGAAATTTCTTCACCAAACACCATTTCCAAACCCATGCTGTACGCCATGTGCAGGGCATTGCCTCCAAAGCCGATGTGGGCTTTCAGAACTGCATGGTGACAGGGAATGGCCACATCACGGGAGAGACAGCTCCCTTCCCTCACCCGCCAGCACGCCTCACAGAAGAATGAGGAGCCACTGCAACGAGCCATCCTCGGCCTGTTTGCCGCGACTCAAAATTTCCTTATGACAGCAACCCTCCTTCACCCAAAGACAGGCTTAGAGAGAGGAGGGGGAGGAGGGAGGGAGGGAGGGAGGGAGGGAGAGAGAGAGAGAGAGAGAGAGAGAGAGAGAGGAAGGAGGAGAGAGAGGGAGAGAGAGAGAGGAAGGAGGAAAGAGAGGGAGAGAGAGGAAGGAGAGAGAAGAGAGAGAGAGAGAGAGAGAGAGAGAGAGAGAGAGAGAGAGAGAGAGAGGAAGGGGGAGGGCGGGAGAGAGAGAAAAAGGGAGGGAGGGAGGAAGGGGGAGAGGGAGAGAGAGAGAGGAAGGGGGAGAGGGGGGAGAGAGAGAAAGAGGGAGGGAGGAAGGGGGAGAGGGGGAGAGAGAGAGAAAGGAGGAGAGGGGGAGAGGGGGGGAGAGAGAGAGAGGAAACATTGTTCAGTTGCCTTCTGTATGTGCCCCAACCGGATATCAAACCCGCAACCCAGGCATGTGCCTTGACTGGGAATTGAACCCTAACTTTTCAGTGCAGAGGGCGACGCTCAACCAACCAAGCCACTCCAACCAGCCTCCGTCCCGACTCTGAAGTGGGCTTTTTGTCGTAACAAGTCTGCTCCTTCAAACTAAAAAGCTTTTACGCAGCAAAGGAAACCATCAACAAAATAAAAAGACAGCGCCGAGAAGACCTTTATGAATGATGTACTCAATAAGGGGCTAATAACCAAAACAGTTAAGGAACTCATGAAACTTAACACCAAAACCCAAACAATCCAATTTAAAAACGGGCATAGCCACGGACACAGACAACAGTGCGGCGAGGCGGAGGAGGCAGGTGGGGGCTGGGTGGAGAGGGAAGGAGGGGAGGGATGGGTGATACCCTCTGTGACGGTGTCAGCAATATAAAAGTACACTAAGTGAATAAACACATAACGGTAGGAATGGGTAGAAGATACAGGTGGCCGACAGGCACAGGAAAAGATGCTCGAAGTCACTGATCACCTGAGAGGCAAATCAGAACACTGAGGTCCCACCTCACACCTGTCAGAACGGCCGCCATCAACACACCCACAAACGACGCATGCTGGCGAGGACGCGGGGACAGGGAGCCTGGCAGTGGGGTGCAGACTGTTGCAGCCAGGTGGAGAGTAGAACAGGGCCTCCTCATACAATGAAAAAGAGCTGCCACACAACCCATAACTCCGTTCTGGGCATTTACCTGAAAAACAGAACGCGAATTCAAAAGGACACCTGCACCGCGTGTTCACTGCAGCGTCGAGGTGCGGCCGCAGGAGGGGTGCTCCCGAGGCGAGTGGGCGCAGCCACACCAGGGCGGCCCCTCAGCCTCGGAGAGGAGCGTTACCACCGCACAGCGTGCCTGGCCCAGAGGGTATCAGCTCAGTGAACTAATCCGACCGAGAAAGACAAGTACCACGTGATGTCACCTCCATGTGGGTCTAAAAACACAATGAATGAATAAACAAAGCAAAACAGAAAGAGGTTCATAGAGACGGCGGACTGGGGGGCGGGGGCACGAGGGAGGGGGCGGGTCTGCCGGAGGCCCAGCACCCCGCTTCCTGCATCGCAGGAGGCTAATGGTGCCCAGACTCGGCATCCCTTCCAAACAGCAACCTTCCTTCCGAGGCAAAGCCCACACCGGCTCTGCCGCCCAGAACAAACCCGCCGGGGGGGTGCCCAAGGCCACGGCGCATGTCACACTTCCTGGGAACAGGCCGAGGCCGAGGCCCTGGGCTCCTAGAGAAGGCGGCCTGGCCAGTGGAGCGCGCCTCCGTCCTGGGCCGGCGCCAGCCAGCCGCCTATTCTGGGCAGAAGCCTGCACAGCTGGCCCTCCGTCCTGGGAAAGAGAGGACACTCTTGGGGCCAGAGACCGGCCCCACCCAGCCCGGGGCCCTCCAGGCCTCAGTCTTCCCATCTGTGAGACAGACAGGATGCTGCCCACTGACGCTATTCTGGGGAGCACGGGGAACCAGGCGGAAGCTCCCGGAGTTGCCAGGGCTGAGGGGACGGGCAGGCTGCTCCCGAGGGAGTGTGGGTGACAGGCCTCCCAGCTCCTGTCACAGAATCCATACATAGGTCAGTACACACACCAATCATTTCACTGAGCGACAGTTTCCACTGAATAAGCAGACAGCGCCCCACTCTGTTTATGGCCATCAGCGCGTCCCCTCCGCCCGGTGCCCCTGCACCACCGCCCAGGACGCACGTGCTGGCAGGGAGTGTCCCTGCGTGTTCTGAGTCACGGGCCATACGATCAGGGGGGACAGATAAAGTCGGTCAAACACCCTCTCACCCACCTCCAGGCAGGAGGGCTGACCCCCGCTGGTCACCGCCAAGCTCTGCCGGACGGACAGCTGGGCGGGAGCCGCGCACACCTGCACTCAGCCCCACGTCCACTTCTTAGACGAGGGCTGGGGCACCCCGTCCACACAGACGCAGACTGGCACGCACGGAACTTCCTGTGTGACCTGAGTGTTCCCAGGAGAGCCCCCTCCCCGTGTCCGGCCCGGCTCAGCAGTGGCGGGCGGCACCGGCGGCGGCGAGAGGAAGATGCGCCCAGCTGCCTCAGGCGCCCAGAGGGTTCTCCGTTCTGACCTCCGATCAACCAAGATTAAAAACCACGTCCAGCTGGTGTCCGCCTGCAAGGTCAGTGTGGACCCTGCGGCAGCAGTGGGAGGTGCCTGAGGGCGCCCCGGGCCTGCCCGCGGCGCTGTGTGCCCCCGGGAGGGGAGAGAAGGGGCGGCCGGCGGCCACGGGATGTGTCTGAATGGAAACGCCTTCTGCCCGTCTGAAGCTGTGTGCCTCCCACACGGACATCCGGGAGCCAGCGACTTTGGCACATCGCCAGGCTCCTAAACGCCGGGCTCCTGGCGAAGGTGTCTTTAGTTTGGGCCGCCTTTAGTTACAAACACCTTTTCATGAGGGCTAGATTGTAAGAGCTCATGTTAATAGAAAACTTTTTAAAAATCCTCACCCAGGATTTTTTCCCTTCTTCTTCTTCTTCTTCTTCTTCTTCTTTTTTTTTTTTTGAGAGAGGGAGGGAGATAAACATCAATGTGAGAGAGAGAGAGACATTGATTGGTTGCCTCCTGCACGTGCCCAATCGGAGCTGGGGTTCAAACTTGCAACCCAGGTACGTGCCCTTGACTGGAAGTCGACCCCGAGACCTACTGGTGCTCTAAGCACTGAGCCACATGGGCCCCGGGCGGACAGTTCAGCGGCCCATCTCTCCTACATGCCTCTCCCCACGTCCCAGCTCTCAAAAATCCAAACAAACACGGGTGAATAACAGCATTCACAAATTAGGTAATACTGCATTTAAAAACACAACAAAATAAACCCAGAATGCAGAACTTTTCACAGAAGCCACGGATGGCAGCCCCAGAGTTCACACGCCCTGGGGTGAGGAGCTGGGGTTTCGTCCCAGCCCACAGTCCGGTTCACCGGCACCGCTGCCTCCAACAGGCCCGCTCAGTGAGGAGGAACCCCTGGGCATGTGCCAGGGAGGGGCCAGCACCCCACGGAGGAACGCAGAGCGCTCCCCGCACCTGCGGGCGGCACCGTGAGGGAGGGGTGCCGGAGTGAGGCAGGAGAGCTGCCAGATGCCGAGCTCCTACTTCGCAGAGGAGCCGCGGAAACCTGTCTCTTCCCCGCACGCTCCTCCCACGCTGACACGCTGACAGCATCTTTGGACACAGGAAACGGTCACGAGAGTCCCACCAAAGCATCTGGTCTTGTGGGTGAGCCCACTGTCTGCGCCTCCTTCCCCAAAGCTCAGAGCTCTCCAGGCCCCCAGCCCCCTGCACGGCCCCTGGGCCCTGGAGGGTGTCGCCGAGGCGGGAGGCCAGGCAGAGAAACACGGGCTCTTGCTCGGGGAGGGCCCGGTTCTCATCCCTCACAACCAACAGGCAAGATCGAGGGCTCTGGACCCCAAGAAGCAAAGATGGGTTTGTGCTTCTGTGGCGGAGGAAGGATGCTTCGATTTAAAAATAAACCATCACGCCGCCTCGTTCGCAAAGGCAGCGACTCCTGCCTCCGCGCTCCCCGCCCTGCGTGGGCTTGCTGGTGAATGAAATGCACGCGTGAGCGAATCAGGCGGCCAAAAGGAGCAAAACCAACACGCAGCGCCTACAGCGACAGGTGCGCCGGTGAGGTGTGAGGGTCTCCAAGAGAAACCTGTGGGAAAGGGCCGGCGGGGACCTCGGACAAAGGAGGTGTCTCTCCCCAAACGAAGACCCCTTCACGTGCGCGCCTTGTGCTCACCGCGGGCCTCCCGTCGGGAAGACCGTTAGGGACAAAGGGCCGGGCCGGCCGATGGATGGGGAAGTACTGAGCCCCAAACAAAAGGCTGTCCTGCCCGCGCAGCCACAGGCAGAGGGCGGGCAAAGGAAGACCAGGGCGGCCAGAGCACAGCAGACAGCCGCTGCCTGTCGGTCCTGGACAGGCTGCCGGGATGGGATTTGGGCCATGAGCAAAGGTGAACGGCACCTCGCTGGCCAGTCCCGCCGGTTCCGCTCCGGTGTCACCAGTAAGGGTGCACTGTTTGCTGCAGGGAGGCTTGTGCACCAGAGAGACAGGGGCGCACGGGTGGTGCCGGGCTGGAAGCTGAAGTGAAGACAGGGAAAGGTGCCCTTGAGGAAAGGGAGAAGGGTCAGGAAAGGGCCTCGTGGGCCCGCTGCCCGCAGCCACACTGAGGGAGGCCAGAGGCCAGGTGTTGATGGCCACGCATGCAGGTTACCAGTGACCTGGCCGGGCAGGTCTAAGGTGCAGCTTTCATTTGCGCTGTTATTTGAATAATGAGGGTGTGACAGTGATCAAACAAGATCCAGATGGCAGTGAGAGAGGGAGAGGGAGAGGAGAGGGAGAGAGAGAAGAAAGAGAGAGGGGGATGGGAAAGGGGGGGAGGGGGAGGAGGGAGAGGGAGAGAGGGGGAGAGGGGAGGAAGAGGAAGGGAAAGGGGGGAGGGAGGGAGGGGAGTGGGAGAGGGGAAGGGAGAGGGAGGGGGAGAGAGAGAGGGGGTAAAGGAAGGGGGTAAGGGGAGGGGGAGAGGGGGGAAAGGGAGGGAGTAGGGGGAGGGGGAGGGGGAAGGAAGAGGGAGTAAGGGGGAGGGGGAGGGGGAGGGGGAAAGGGAGTAGGGGAGGGGGGAAGAGGGAGAGGGAGGGGGGAGGGGGGGGGGGGGTAAGGGGGAGGGGGAGGGGAAAGGGAGTAGGGGGGGGGGGGAGGGGGAGGGAAGGGAGAGGGAGAGGGAGGGGAGGGAGAGGGGGTAAGGGGGGGAGGGGGAGGGGAAAGGGAGTAGGGGGAGAGGAGGGGGAGGGAAGGGAGAGGGAGAGGGAGGGGAGGGAGAGGGGGTAAGGGAGAGGGGGAGGGGAAAGGGAGTAGGGGGAGAGGAGGGGGAGGGGAGGGGGAAGGGAGAGGGAGAGGGGTAAGGGGGAGGGGGAAGGGAGAGGGAGAGGGGTAAGGGGGAGGGGGTAAGAGAGTAGGGGGAGAGGAGGGGGAGGGGAGGGGGAAGGGAAGGGAGAGGGCCGGAGCGGGCGGCGTGTGCTCTCCTCGGTGTCTGGGCGCTGAGCACGTGGCCGCAGCCCCTGGGTGGGCAGGATGCAGGGTGCACCCACTGCAGGATGTGGCCGGTCACCCCATCTCCTGGCGTGCTGGGCCCCTAACCTTGCCCCTTGGGGCACCTCCAAGTGGAGGGGAAAGAGGCTGCCTCCGCAGTGGCATGACGCCCCCCTGCCGCCCCCTCGCCCCCCTTCCTCTCTGATTGGCAGATGCTGGACCGGCGGCTGCGGCGGAAGGAGCCCAGCCGGGGCCCAGCCGCCCAGGCGCGGCCTCCGCCTCCAGGAGGCCCCCGGCTGGCGTCAGCGGCGCGGCCCGACCTGCGTGCGTGGAGGGTGGCGGCGGGCAGCCGAGCAAACCGCTCACGGGGTGACGCGAGCAAGAAAGGGGGAGCACGGACGGCGCAGTGGCGAGGCCCCAGCCCTCGGGGCCTGTGGCAGGCCCGCGGGTGGCCCTCTGCCCGCAGCACCCGGCCTGCACCCCGCGGGCGGGCCTCTCCCGCCCCCAGCTCCCGCCCGGGGCGCCCCGGGACCCGTCTCCCTCGGGACCCGCGGGGCGGCGCTGGGCCGAGAGGCGGCCTCTCGGCGGAGCTGCGCGCGTCCGTCCCAGTTCCCCGCGGCTCCCACCGCCCCGCGCAGCTCCGCCGGGTGCGGACTGGGGCGCCCTGCCCCCCGGGCTGCCACGGAGGAGGCCGGCCCGCGCGGTGACCGCGCAGGAGGAGCCGGGCGCCAGGGAGACCCACACTCGTGCTCCCGCGCACGCGGCACGAACGCGCGGGGCGCCCCCACGCCAGCAGCAAGGGCAGCGCACAGGGCGACCCGGACCGGGGGGCGACGGCCGCTGCGGGGGCGACTCGGGCGGGGGCGACGGCGCTGGGCCGCGACCCCTGCCGCCCCGTGAGCCCGTCCCTCCCGCCGGGGCGCCCCTCCCCCAGCCCCAGGCAGACCCCTCCCCGCCCCTCTGCCTCGGCCCCCGCGTCCCCACTCACCCAGGAGCCCCGCGAGCGGCCGGGCGAGGGGCAGGGGCGCGGGCGCGGCGGGCGGGAGCGGCGGCAGCAGCAGCAGCAGCAGCAGCAGCGGCAGCGGCAGCGGCAGCGCGAGCGGCGGCCCCATGCCGGCGGCTCAGTCCATGGCGGCCTCTCCCGCCCCGCGCCGCCGCCGCTTCAGCACCGGACAGCGCCGCCCGCCCGCCCGCCCGCCGCTCACCCCCGGCCCCGCCCCGCGTCCACCCGCAAGCCCCGCCCCGGCCCGCCTCCAGCGGCCCCTCTCTCCCTCCGGTCCGGCCTTCGGCCCGCGCCACCGCCCTGCCCTCGGCCCCCCACCTGTGGGCGCCCACCCCCCGCGGACGCCCCGCCACCCCTGCAGACCCTGTGGAAGCCGGCCCGCCCGCCCAGGTCCCGGGTTGGGGGTGGAGGGTGTCCCTGCCGGCCCTACGTGTGCCCAGAGGCCCGCCGCACCCTTGCCCTAGGGCGGGTGGGGCCTTCTCGGCGACTACCGGCTCCTATCGCCAGCACCTGTGTGGCCGGTGCCCTGGCCGCCGAGCGCCGTGGTCAGAGCCAAGGCAGGCGCTCCGGTGGGGGGTGTCAAGGGCAGGTGCCTGGGTGGCAGATTCTTTGCCTGACCCTGGTTGTGGCGCCAGCACAGGGATGTTTTCCTCTCCCCTCCCCCTTCCACTCTAAAATCCCGTGGGCAAAGTGGCCGTGGGTGAGGGTTAACCAAAGACCCCTGTGGCTGGTGTGGCAGAGGCACCACACTCCGCTCTGACTTTCATCTAAAAGGGCCTGGCAGGCCCTGCCATGTGCTCAGTGGACAGAGCACCCGCCCTTGCGCAGAAGGGTTGCAGGTTCAATCCTTGGGTCAGTCAGGGCGAGTGCAGGAGGCAACCAACCCATGAGGTTCTCTCCCTCTCCTCGCTCCCTCCCTCTCTCTAAAACTCAGTGGGGAAAACATCCTTGGGTGAGGCTCACAAACCTGTGCCTGGCAGGACCTGGGTCTGAATCTCACCTGAAGCAGGTCATGTCAGGGCTTCCTAGAGCTCAGGCTGTGCAGGGTCTGAGCATGGTGGCCATGGTGGCGGGGAAGGGGAGTCCTCAGCCTGGAAAGGGCGGCGGGAGGGGGGGGGTGTTAGTGGGAGCCTAACCTGGAAGATCATCTGGAAATGGGAGCTGGAGCCAGGAAGCCACTCCTGAGCTCTGAGCTCCTGGCAGGGGTCAGGACTCCCAGTGGGGCTGGGCCCTGAGATGCCTGGCTCTGTGCTGGCCACTGGCCAGGGTTTGGGAGGGCACTGAGGGCCCGTGCACCCCCCAGGAGACTACGTCCTAAAGACCCGGCACAGCTGCGTGTCAGAGCAAGCGTGGATGTGTGTTGTGAGCGAATGTGTGAGGTGTGTGGAGTGTATGTGCATGTGTGTGAGGTGTGTTCTATGTGCATGTGTGTAGTGTGTGCTATGTGTATGAGGATGTGGTGCGTGTCCCTCACATCCTAACCTCTCCATCATCGTCATCATCCTGTGGCCCTGCCGGGGGGCCCTCAATCTTCTCCCTTCCCCACCTGGTGCCCCAATCCCACCTGCTTCAGCACCTGGCAGGGGCGTGAGCTTGCTCTGATCCTGTGGGTCCCACCTGCCCAATGTCAGCTCCACTTCTCTGCCTGTCCACAGTCCCCGCACGTTTCTTCTTGCTGTCTGGCCCTCATCAGCCGGCCTTCTCACAGCCAGTAACTGGGTTTCTTTCCTGTCCCAACAAGGCTGGCTGGGCAGGCTTTGGGGCGGGGTGACGGCGAGATGTTATGGCTCAGCCCAGTCCATCTATATAGTCAGAACTGATTACTGACCCTCAATGTCTCCAGACAGCCACGGCCCTCCCTAAGAAGTCCCTCGCCCACCCTGCTCCATACCCTTGTCCCATGTCCAAGAGCCTCTTCTGTCTAGACCTGGCTGGGACGGGTCTGATCCTAACCCATGCAACCAGGATGCCACGTGGTCTACCAAGGTGGGCCCCCACCCGCCCACTGTGCTCAATTACAGATTTGTCCCATGGAACGAGGGAGGCCCCCTCCCTACAACAGTAACTTACAACCAGTGCTACGGATGAACATAAACTTGAACACCTGTCCACAAACAGGAGGCAAGAACGACAAGCCTGCGGCCGCGAGAGCAAAAGCCACACACAGCACATCCCGCAGGATCTCACGGCACCAGGGCCAAGGACAGGCGGCACCCTGCAGGGATGGGCATGTTCTGACCGCAACTGGTTAAAACTCACCAAACCCATGACTTGAGATCAGTGTTTTCACTGCATGGAAAGCATTCCATCTTTAAAGTAGTAGTAACAGTTTCTCTGGAATTTCAGAGGTGTGTACCGTGTCAGATTGGAACAATGCCGGGCAGTAGTTCCCATCACAACTCTATCCCAGTGTGGCATTTGGAGGGCAGAGGGAGGGCCTTGGAGAAGACACGGGAATGTGCTGGCATCCACAGGGGCCCAGCTTGCACTCAGCCTCACACCCACCTCGTGCCACGGCCAGTGCACGTTGCACAGCCAAACCAGGACAGAGCTTGTGTCGCTGGGTAGGCTGTGTGGACATCTGGAAGCTGGCCTGCCCACCTGAGGACGAGCAACCCCAGGGACCCTTGAGGCTTGGAGGTGCGCCACTGACCACTTCCTGGATGGACCAAAAAGCTGCACGTTTGTGAGGCCCAGACCAAAAGGTGCTTTTCCACCTACAGGACCAACTGCTCTGCTCTCTGCCTTGAAGCAAGCACACCCGAGGCTTCTGCACGGCCCGTGGCGGCCTGTGCACCAGGGCAGCAATCCCAGTGCGAGCTCCACGCTTGGCGGCACGTAATTTTCTTCTCGAGAAGAGGGCCTCAGCTCGCTGTGGGCCTCAGGAAGGAACGTGTTGGGGACGTCAGCACTGGGAAGGCAGCCCCGAGCGAGGCTGGCAGCTCCCGCAGGAGGGCTTCCCCCACTTTTACCCCATGATGACCAACAGGAAGGCACATGGGGGAGGGGGCAGGAGAGGGTCACGTGATGGCATTAGGACACACCCAGACAACATGGAGAACCCCAACTCAAGGTCCTAAACTTCACATTACATTTTTTCTTTGCCCTGCCCTTGAGAGTCAGTTTCCTGCCTAGCCAAGTGTCCTGGCACGCACGGAGGTGACAGGAGCTCCTTGGGGTAGCTGTAGCCCTCACCTCCAAACCCGAGTGGGTGTTTTCCTTGAGGAAAGAGGCTAATTAGTTTCAAAGTTATACACGAGTTTTTAGGATAGTCAGGTTTTCTCTTTTGTGTCAATCTTGAAGGGTGAAATAATCCAATTTGTGAAAAAATGTAATTCCATTTTTACTGGGCCAACATAGTTCATAAAATCCTCTAGCTCACTTCTTGAAAATGAGACATTTCTGAAACAGGCTCTAGCTGCTCACGTGTTACCTCTGCTGCCGACATGTTAGGTCTCTGTCCCTCCTGTGTGGGGGTCTTATCCAGGAAAGGACGTTTCCTGATTTACACCTCTCCACTCACGCGGCACCAGCCCGTCGCGTGGGCACGTCCCTGGAGTCTGTCACACATGGTGCATAGCTGCTCCCCGTGGCGACACTGTGCATGGCTCAGTGACGAGTTTGCAAAGTTCGTGCAGACAGGTTCCCTTCACACCTCAACTGGGAGGCTCTCAGCCGTAGGCCTCTGGGTCCCCAGGTCTCCTGCCTGCCATGCGAGCGAGTGGCAGGAAGGTGCCTGAGGAGGGTGCATGTCATCAGGCTCCAGTCCTCGAACACAAACTAGCTCTTCCACCCAGTTCTCCAGGCGTGGCAGGCGGACGCGTCTCCGCTCAGCTCCAGTCCCCACAGCCTGCCAACTTGCATTCTTGGTGTCTAGCCTGGCCCAGGTGTTTTACTCAGATGAGCAGCCTGAGGCCCACGGTGACAAGTATCCCAACGCAGAATACGGCAGCCATACTAGGTGTACCGGTTAATAATGTGGATTTTGTCATCAAAGAAAACATGATAATTTTAAGAGAAACATCAAAAGTGCTTTATTCAAAGTAATGTCCATCGCTAGCTACACATTTCCCCCATATTTCAGGTAATTTGTAGATACCGTCCCCATAGAACTTTTCTTGTTTTGAGGCAAACTATTCAGAGACCCAATTTTTCACTTTGCATGTTTTGAAGTGCTGCTCAGAAAGTGCGTGTGCCATCGATCGGAACACGTGGTCATCTGAAGGAGCAAGGTTTGGTGAATACAGCGGGTGGGTTAATACTTCCCAGGCAAGATCTTTTAACGTGTCTTTAACTGGTTTTGAAGTGTGAGATGGTGTGTTATCATGAAGCAAAATTACTTTGCCGTGTCTTCTGTCCCATTCTGGTGGTTTTATGAACAAAGCGTGGTTCAAATTGATTACTTGTTGTCAGTAGCAATCAGTATTAATGGTTTCACCTGGTTTTAGAAGCTCATAATACACCACACCTTCCTGATCCCACCAAACACAGAGCATTGTCTTCTTTCTGAAGCAATTTGGCCTTGCGGTCGATGTTGATGGTTGACCTGGATCAACCCATGATTCTGTGCATCTGGGATTCTCCAAATAAATCCACTTTTCATCGCCAGTCACAATTTGATACAAAAAAGATTCTTTCGCTGCTGAAGCAACATTTTACTGATGACTTTTCAGTTTTCCATTTGTCTTTCGTTCAGTTGATGTGGCACCCATTTTCCTTCCTTAAAAATCTTTCCCATTGTTTGTAAATGATCAGAATTCGTTTGCTGAGCAACGTTTAATCTTTCTGCAAGTTGTTTTTGAGTTTGACATGCATCTTCATCCAGTAATGCTCGTAACTGTTGGTCTTCAAACTTTTTTGATTGACCTGATGTTCTTTATCTTTCACTTCGAAATCATCACTTTTAAAGCGTTTAAACCAGCGTTCACAAGTATCTTGAGATGAAGCATGTTCACCATAAGCTTCCCGAAGTATATAACTTTTTCTTCAAAATAATGAATTAAGACTTCCCGCAAATGCTTTTTCTTGCACAAAATCCGACATTTTTAAGTGTAAAAGTATCTATGGTAACACCATCAGCAAATTTAACATACGAAGTTTTGAAGCTTGTTGTCAATACAACAAAATAGCATACATATCAAAACACATATATATCAACATATGTGTAACTCCACCTATTGAAAAAAATCCTTATTATTAACTGGTACACCTAGTATGTTCACAGCTACTAAAACAAGCCCCACCTCATTTCTCAGCGGTCCCTGCGTCAGGCCTGGCCATAAAGCCGAACCGCAGTGCACAGTCCGTCTGTGTGCTTCTCAGGGACACAGAGGCCTGCAGACACGGGCATTGCTTTACTGTCTCGCCGGGTCTGAGGACAGAATGCTCACATGCCTGAGGCTCTCACTTCCCACCTGTCACCAGGTGGCCTCCCAGGCCGGAGGTGCTGACTGGCCACGACTTAGGACCCACGGCGAACAGGGATCTGGGACGAACGTGGAGACTTCCTGGTAACCGGGGCGGGCACAATGGGTCATGGACAATGCAGCCAGGAAGCCAGGCGCCAGTCGTCTGTGGGCACTAGAACAGCTCGCAGTTAGAAAAGATCCAATAACAGTAGTTCAGCGCAACTGAATGGCTAGTATTTGCAGCCACAGGACCCACCTCCACCCCAGGGCGACAGCTCCAGGACCTGTGTGTGCCGTCCACCCCGCCCCCACCCCGTGCCCGGCCAGGGCTCCGCTACAGCACCGTCTGGTGGAAGACAGGCTCCCCAGAACAGATGTTTTCTTTGCTTTATTACAGTTTGCAAGCAATAGTACACACACACATATATGTGGCATTTTTAAAACAACCAGGTGTGCTAGAAAGGTGTCTTTTTCTTTGCACCCCGGGTTTCCTGAGCCCTTTACATTAACTATATTATTGTGCAGGCACTAGGCAAACATTTAAGAACCTTTGAGCTTCCTACTCACACTTCCCCAAATCCCACCTTCTCTATTACATGGGATATTAATATTAAAAACACGAGGGAAATATACATTCATTTCATTTCCTGTAAGTCCCTTTTCTCTATTTTTACATAACCAAAGATGATGGCTCGGTTATGAATTCAAAAATGCTCCCAAAGTTCTTGATGATGATTCGTAGAGAAATCTGAAACACAAGGAAAGAAAGAATTAGCTATAAATATAAGTGACCAAATTGTCCAAATGTGCATTTTCACAAAGTAAATCTAAAAATGGTTGTTAACCAAGTACACTTAAAAAGAAAGTTGAAACAAGCAGTCACTGCCCACTGACGGGTCCACGTCCGTCAGAGAAGGAAGAACGACACTGTTTTAGCGGGGACGTGACACATGGACAAGCGTCAGTGAACACAGCGGCCATCACTCCCCACAGCCAGCAGCTCAGGGGTCCCCAAGGATCCCCCCACAAATAAAACTATTCAATCCATTCCGAGGGATGGGCTTCCTCCCTGATGGTGCTCGGGTGAGGGAGGCTCTGCCCACGACTGGGTCCTCAGTGCACTCCACCATGACGCATGCACGTCCCCTCTAGCACCCGCATCCTGAGCTTTCCCTTCTACACAGGAACAGGGACAGGGATGCGCTACCACCTGGCAGCCACTGGCACAGTCACCTGAGACCTGCAGACAGGCCTCGTCTTGCCTCCTCCCTCCCTGCCTGCCTCTCCCAGCCGATGTGGGCGGGCCACTGAGTTTCCCTTCCATGTGCCTCTCCTAAGCCCTGCAGGGTCAACTCCAGGCCTAGAGCCGACCAACCGGGCAGCTCACACATGCCAGGTGCACTCCCTCTCCGAGCCTTAAGACATTCCCGTCCTTCTCGTTGCCCAAATGCCATGAGGATCCGGCACTCCCCTCCGAGGGTGCACAAGCCAGCTAAGCTCTCGGCTCCTGCCTAGACACAAATATCGATGTTTATCCGCCATGACATCTCCTCAGCTAGAGCCCCGCATCCTGTTCCCCGTGGAGATGACCCACCACATGGCCCACAAGCAGCCCTTCTAGTATCAGTCCAAGCACATGTCGACCTGCACTTCCTAGGAGCTACAGTAAGAGGTCAAAGGAGTCAGGTGAAGTGCATCTTAATGTTTTATTTAGCCCAATACACCCAAAATACAGCAATCCATAATCAATGTAAAAACAACCAACAGCCCTGGCCAGTGTGCGTCAGTGGTTAGTGTTTGCCAGAGCACCGGAGGGTCCAGGTCTGATGCCCGGTCAAGGGCTTGTGCCTGTACTGCAGGCTGGATCCCCGGCCCTGGTTGGGGCACGTGCGGGAGGCAACCAATGGATGTCTATCTCACATCAAAGTTCCTCCCTCCCTCCCTCCCTCCCTCCCTCCTTCCCCCGCTTTGCTCTCTGTAAAAGTCAATGGAAAAAATATCCTCAGGTTGGGGTTAACAAAGGACAAAAACCCACACTGCTGACAGGCGGCACAATCACGTTCATGCTGTCTCCGGGGCTCGGTGCGCACTCTCTGCCACGCCCTGCTCAGCTCAGCGGACTCACGTTCCGAGTGCTCAGTGTCCACGGGGATGAGAGGCCGGCATAGGGGCCAGCACAAATCGAGAAAGGTTTTTAAATTTTTTCTTTATCCCTGGAATTCAGGAATTTCACTAACACTTCGATGTGATTGTTCGTCATCAATCCCATCCAGAATTTAGTGAGACAACAAAATCTTTAAAACTACATATTCTCCTCTCATTTATTAAATCACGGCCTGTCCTGGGTCTATTTTCTTGGTCTGCCTTTGTCCCTGTAACTGCTCTTCAGCAGTATCTGTCCTGACACATCTCCGGCGCGCTCCCCGGACCACCTGGGGTCCGCCATCGGCAGCGGCGTCCCTCCTGGCGCTGACACCGCCGTGCTCCGTGCTCCGGGGCTCCTTTTCCCCAGGGCTCTGCCTCTCCTCCGACTGCTGGGCCCTCCACGTGCGCTGGTTCTGGTCTGTGCCCGGCACTCGGGTGGAAGCAGACGGGGGAGGTGAGAGGCGCAGGCCATGGAAGCTGCCGCCACAGCAGTGAGCAGGCTCTCGGCCCCCGAAAGAAACCTCAGAACACTCCCGATGCCTCCACAGCTCTCCAGGGCCTCCAGCCCCAGTGATAGAAAATATAGCGCTTCCCCAACCCCCACCCAGGTCAGCTCTCTAGGGTCTGGAGCAGTGGTTCTCAGCCTTCCTAATCCCGCGACCCTCTAATACAGTTCCTCATGTTGTGGTGACCCCCAACCATAAAATTATTTTCGTTGCTATTTCGTAACTGTAATTTTGTTACTGTTATGAATCGTAATGTAAATATCTGTGTTTTCCGACGGTCTTAGGCGACCCTGCTAGTGGTTCTCAACCTGTGGGTCACGACTGCTGTAGATCTTAAGACCATCGGAAACACAGATATTTACATTACAATTCATAACAGTAGCAAAATTACAGTTACGAAGTAGCAACGAAAATAATTTTATGGTTGGGGGTCACCACAACATGAGGAACTGTATTAGAGGGTCGCGACATTAGGAAGGTTGAGAACCACTGGTCTAGAGAGACCAGGACAGTCAGGAGGGCCAGTGTTAGCCAGACCCAAGTTCCCTGGTGGCCTGGGAGAGAAAAGCACCCTCTATCACAGCCAGGAGCTGAGATAGGGACACAGGACACACCAAGTCACCAGCACCCCACTTACTCACAATACTGTCTCCTTGAGTAAGCACAGCCTTGAAAGACCAGAGAGAAAAGCATTCAGCCACCTTGGCAGGAGCTGATGAACTCTAGGCATCAGCTGCTCAAGCTGACCTACGTGTAGACTAGCACAGACACGACTGCCGTCAACCCGGGACCGAAACTGAGCCAGCACACAGACCGCTGACACCGCACATGCTCCTGTCATAAGCAAGGGACCAGGGCCGGCTTGCCCAAGACAAACCGCTGACAAGGGCAGCGTTTGGGTTTGAACCCAGGCTGTCTGTCTTCTGACTATCCTAAGGAGCCTCGGACTGAGAACATCCAGCTCTATTTTATGTATTCACTCTTCTAATGCCTGGGGAAAGGCTTACTATACTATGCACACAAAAGAAATAAGGATATTAAAAAACAAAATTAGTGAAATGTGGGATTTTAGAGCTGGAAGGGACAGGGGAAAACCTCAGACAAATGAAACCCTGGGCCAGGCTTCTCCTGTGTGACAAGACACCTGACCTGAGTCCAAACATCGTTAAGCTCAGGCCAGAAGCCCAGTCTGCACAACCCGCCTCCCTGCAACCCCACTACCAAGGGGCTGTGCTCACGTGAGGGAGAACACCCCACAGCTATAGCCACAGGCACAGGCACAGGCACAGGCACAGCCACAGGGAGGTCCCACTGCCCACGAGCTGTGCCCTCGTGAGAGAGAACACCCCACAGCCATAGCCACAGGGAGGCAGGCAATCAATTTTCTGAGAAAGCAATAAGAAACAATGTATGTTTTTATTAAAGATTAGTCTTATTTATGTATAGTTTTTAATTATCCACACTATTGGTGATGACAGAAGCATGTTTCAACACATAAAAATCAATTGTCATCCATCATCACATCAACAGGCTAAGAAGAAAAATCACATGGTCAATACCAATACACGCAGAAAAAAACTACTGAAAAATCCAGCACCCTCCAGCACCCATCATTCACATTAAAAACTCATGAACTTGGAACTGAGCAGAGCTCATCAACCTCATAAAGCTCGTGTACAAAAACCCTCAGCTTCTTATCACACCTAATGCTGAGAAAGTACAAGCTTTCAGACGCAGAGAGGAACGAGGCAAGGAGGTGCCCTCTTACCATCCTTTCCAGCGTGCGACCCAGAGTCTGGGCTAATGCGGTAAGGCAGGAAGGCAAGAGAGGTAGACCGACTGGGAGGAAGAAACAAAACTGTCTTCGCTCATTCGTGAGCAATTCAGGATTTTGAAAGCTTTTCTCCCAAGGAGAACATGGCTCCTTTCCTGGGCAGGTACAAAACTGATTTCCTAGTTCCGAGCTCTGTAAACTCAAGTTCACAAAGCAGCAGGAAAAACATGATTTCTGTGGCTGCTCTGAGAGTCCACACAATTCCTAGGAGCATCTGCAGGGCACTGCCCAGCATGTCCCCAACAGTGTCAACACGGGCGGGGGCCGCGCACAGCAGGGGCCGCCCCGGGAAGAAAGCTATGGATTCCTTCAGTTTCCAGTGGGAACGCTAGGGAAGTGCCCATGGCTTCAAAGGCATAGCAAACCATCAACAATAATCTACAAAATAATTCGGAGGCACTTACTTACTTTTCTAGAGCAATATTTTACAAACGAAGTTTTTTTATTTTTGAGGACACACATAGAAATAAATTAAACCTATGTTCCAAGTGTTTGCCAACAAAATGTTTCTCTCTTCACAATCCCCCGTTTTCTAACTACCTGGCTGTGGGCAGAGTGGACACGTGACGTAAGACGCCTGAGGAAAAACTCGCCCTTTCCGGAAGATGGCGGGCGGCGGGCCGTGCTTTACCTTTCCCTGCTGTCCTCTCCCAAGGCAATCTCCACGAACGTCTGCAGTCTCCTGTGAACGGCAGCTGCAACGTCCCTCGCTTTGGAGCTCCTACGCTCACCTGTGAGCGCGTTAAAGACAGAAAGAAGACTTTGACGTGGCCGCGCCCTCCATCCCCTTAGAGCCGGCCCACTCATTGACCGTGGGCAGCAGCCGCCCCCCAGGGAGTGAGGGCCCACGGTGACGAAGCTCCTTGTAGCTCCGAGGCAGAGAGCTCCGATGAAGGTGGCCCAGGAGTCTTTCCACCAGAGCGCGCCACCTGTGCCTCCGTGGGAATGACAACTACCACGCTGCACTCACCACCTGCTTGGCAAATACTTAAGTACCTATGAAGACTAGGTGCTCCATTCTCACATCCTCCACACAGAGACGGTCCCCTCAACCTGCAGATCTCAACTAGGAACACTCCCTTGGGGGAGGCTTTTCTGAGGCCTGGCCTTGGGCAAACCAGTTACAAAGTATTATCATAAGACTGCAGACTCAGGCTCATGGGGCGATCGTTTCTAGGAGCACTCTCTAGATACAACATGCTATCTGAGAAAATAATTTTGACATTATTAAAACTGAACGAAAACACAGAAAGTTAACGGTTATGCACTGCAGGGTGTTACTGTATTGTACACTGAGGGAAGCATTTTATAGCAGCTCCAGGCATTTTCCCAGTACTATTGCAATTGGCTGGAACAGTCACAACAGGTAAAGCTAAGGCTTAAGCATTTAGCAGATACATTCAATATTAACACCAAAACATACCATCATTAGCAAAATATATTCAGATTTTTAAACATCCTAGATAATAAAAGCCTAATATGCTAAGTGTCCGGTTGACTGGTCAGCCTTTCAACCAATCAAAGCGTAATATGCTAATGATATGCTAAGGCCGCTTAACCGCTATGACATGCACTGACCACCAGGGGGCAGACACTCCAACCAGTAGGTTAGCTTGCTGCTGGGGTCCAGCCAATTGGGACTGAGCAAGATGGGCCAGACACGCCCTGGAACCCTCCCCGACTGGCCAACCTCCCGTGTCCCTCCCCAGTCCCGATAGTGCATTGGTGGGGTCCCTTGGCTTGGCCTGCACCCTCTCACAATCTGGGACCCCTCAGGGGATGTCAGAGAGCCGGTTTCAGCCCAATCCCACAGGCCAGGCCGAGTGACCCCACTGGTGCACTAATTCGTGCACTGGGCCTCTAGTACGTAATAAATGACAAATCTATAGAAATTCAATTCTGAGGCACAGGAGGGATACGTACTAGGTCCAGGGGGGAAAGGTGATGGGAACAGGAAGTACATTAAGAAGCTCAGGCCAGCAGGTTACCCCCAGTGCAGGCTCAGCCAAGTAGAGGGAGCTGGGCAGATAAGTGTCAGAGCAGGGGATCATGGAACACGGGAGCTGAGTTTCCAGAAGTTCCAGAACAGTTCTAAGATAGGGCCAGCTACAGCCCAAACAACGTAATAGAAATTTAACCAACCTTTATTGATAACCAAAATAATATGCGTAACAGCCGTGAGACACACAATTCCTTCAATATCGTCAGAAGTAACACACACCTTTAACTCATCTAAAAATGACCTGCGAAAAACAAACATCTGAAATTACTCAACAGCATGCACCCTAATACCTGGTAGAAGACAAATACAGGTAAGATTCATTAACCACCATGAATTCTAGTTCCCACACTTTTCACTCTGGTATGCCAATCCCACAGGTGAGACAGGCCATCAGAATAGGTCTTCTGGTGAAGTGAAGGAAGTTACTCTGTAGGTCCCAATACACACCACAAAACTTAGTATGTTTCTGAAAGGTAATTCACAGCTGCTGAAAACGATGCTTTTTAAACTTCTCATTGAACTGATCTGCTATTGAAGTTCCACAGGTATCAGGCATCTGCAAAACCACTCTTTCTTTAACCCTCAGCCTTGTATGTGCCCAGCCTAGGGTACCAGGTGAACGAAGTGGCTGGAGAAATATGCAGGTGTGTGCCCACAAGCGGAAGCCACGCTGATGCCTCACCCAGTCACATTCTAGGATCACACATAGTAACAAGTGTTTTATAAAAACACATTAACATTTTAAATGTCTCCCTCTAAGTGAATTTTAGTTATGAGAAGCATAACCAGAGACTGTTCGGATGAATATATTATACAGAAAGTTAGAGAAATTCTACTTTATATATACTTATACAGCCCCAGAAAGGCTCTGTAAGTATAACGTAAATATTTTATGTAATATTTACAATGTATTAGTATAATATACAAGTGTACAGTATAATGTAAATGTTTCAGTGTAATCTATATATATAAAAGCCTAAGCAACCGTTACCACTGGTTGACCGAATGACCAGTCGACCAGTCGCTATGACGCTCAAAGCAGGAGCTACCGCCTGGTGGTCAGTGCACTCCCACAGCCAACCTCCTGCGGTCCATCCCCCTGACCGGCTGGCCCCGATCAGCTGGGATCGCCAGCCAGGCAGAGGAACCCCACCCGTGCATGAATTCGTGCACTGGGTCTCTAGTGTAAATATAATGTATAATCTAATGTAAATATTTTTAATCACTGATAATGGGAGAAAAATCTATATTTTTGTCAAAGAAAGAGAGCAGATCTGAGAAATTCTGAGAGTGGAAGGAACAGCACAGCTGGCTGAGCCACAGCCACAGGAAGAGTATCGGACCATGAAAATGATTACCTGACCACATTCGGAGATTTTATGATTATTCCTATTAAACACCTTGAAAATGGGGGCAGGTCTGAAAGATACTCTGGGGGGAAAGCTCTTCTACATCAGAAACCTAAAAAACAAAAAAAAGTTTTGAGTCAGCAATTTATCAGTTGAGACTGAGACATAACTTATTTTACACGGCTTTGAGAAAGGCTTTCCAGAAACTCAAAAGAATGACTTTACTGATTGTTGAAATTTCTACAAGAACCTTGATTAACCTATTGTTATATACATGATGCCTTTAGTTAGAAAAAGAAGGTAATGTCACGCCACAAGCCTTCTGTCAGTCATCTCTAACTACCTTCTGTAAACAACGTTCTATGCTAGGAAAATTTAACGCGTGTTCTTATTAGTACAGATCTGATTTTCTCCATCTCAAAATGATTGACATTGTGGACTAGAGAATTCCTTGTTATGGGCGCCCTGTACCCCACGGGTCCTGGGAAGCACCTCTGGCCTGCACCCAGCAGCTCTCTCCCTGGCTGTGAAATGAAAATGTGCAGATGTGGCCAAAGTCCTCTGGAGGAGCAGTGAGGACCTCGGGTCTGGATCCCCATGGGGCCCTGCCGGGACCTGTGCCCTCCATCAGTACCTTTCGTTTAGTCACCTGTTCCTAGTGGTGAGCTCTCTGTGCACACGGCTCTGGGGAAGTCTCGATCCAGGCCCCTGCAGCTGACGTGTGCACACGCCCACCTACCCCATGTCGACTGCCACTATCTTGTGCTATTCCGAGGCTGCCTTAGGGAATTTCACTCTGGCACAACCAGACAGCACTCCTGATAAGCCTCTCATGGTTCCTCTACAGACACTCCTACATATGACATAGCACTGTTTCTCATGAAAATGCTTTACATCTTAAATGCTATAAATGCATCTCGCAAACAATGACACAAATGACTCCTGACTGGTTAACATGAACACGTGTCTGGAGATTTGAGCACACACAGATCTACGAGGATGACCACCCTGGTCAGAGGACACTGTGGTGCAGGGGCAGCAAAATGCAGAGCAACGGTAAAATACTATATTACACACAAGCGATAATGTAAACTCAACAGAGGAGACAGAACCGTACAAATAGCAGGAAAGGAGGAAAAAAGGGGGACTAGTAAACCAACTTCAAAAGGGTCAACTTACCCCCAAGCATATATATAACTCCATTAAAGTCAATGAATTAAGCAACCCAACTTGAAGGCAGAAACTATAAGACTGGATGGGGAAAAGACCCCCATGTGGTATCTATGGTACGGAATGAGAAACAGCAGGGCACAGACGGTGTGATGCTGCTGCGGAGACAGACAAATCCCTCAAGGTGAGCCTTAGCGGGCATGCGCAGGGTGACGAAGCTCCCGGACACACGAGGGCAAGTCCACAGCGCTGACCTGCACTGAGGACAGGCAGATGGACAAATCCAGTGGGGGCACAGGGCAGAGGTCCGTAAAAGCCTTCTCTAAAGTAGGAGATAAGTAGTAAATATTTTCATCTTTATGGGCAAAACCATCTTCACACCTACTCACCTCTGTTCTTGTAGCACAAAGCAGCCACAGGAAATAGGTCAAGAATGACCTATATTGGTTGTTCTTTAAAATAAGTTTATTTGCAAAAGCAGAGGGTGGGCCAAACCTGGCCATTCTCTGATTTCTTTATCACTGTTAGCTACTCAGCACTGAAGTAATTAAGTTGTAGTTCTTATTCTATGTATGACTTTCCTTCAAGTTTCAAGGAGGGCCTTAAGTACTATTAATGTTTTAAAATTTAGTTAACTTTTTAAAAATTCATGGTCTTATAATACAATATTACATGCCATATGTCTACATTCATATACTACAATGGTATTGCCCATCAGACCCCACTTCTGTGGCTGAGAAAACCTTTCTTCTCAAGTCCCTGTTCATGCCCTTCCTCACCACCACCAATTTCACGTGGAAAAACAGCACTTTTTGTTCTGAGTTAAGTTATCACCCTGATTATGTCAATATCTCAGCACACAGGCTAATTACATAAAACAGCCTACTGTATGAAAGCAGCCAGCGCCCTGGAGTAGGAGCGAATCATCATGTGTCCAGGCTGCTGCCAGAGCTTGCAGTTCCTCTGCTTAGGAACAAAAAGTCAGGCGCACATGTGCACTACCTCCAACCATGTCCAGGAGCCCCGCACCCACTCACCACCAACCATGACTCTGGCCTCATCAGCAGGAAGGAATCTTAAGAAAAGAGCCTGAACCGGTTTGGCTCAGTGGATAGAGCATCGGCCTGCGGACTCAAGGGTCCCAGGTTCGATTCCGGTCAAGGGCATGTACCTTGGTTGTGGGCACATCCTCAGTAGGGAGTGGGGAGGACAGCTGATCGATGTTTCTCTCTCATCTATGTTTCTAACTCCCTCTCCCTCTCTCTTCCTCTCTGTAAAAAAATCAATAAAATATATGTATCTAAAAAAAAAAAAAAAGGACTTTACAATGTCTTTCCCAAGTGGACTTAAAAAAAGAAAAGAAAAAGAAATGTATCAGCTCACCCTGGCCAGTATGTTCAGTGGTTAGAGCACTGGCCTGGACACTGAAGAGTCTCGGGTTCAGTTCCCAGTCAAGGGCATGTACTGGGTTGCAGGTTTGCTCCCCGCCCCTTAGTCAGGGTGCATGCAAGAGGCAACCAGTCAATATGTCTCTTTCACATTAATGTTTTCCCTCTCTCTTTCCCTCCCCCCCCTCTCTCTTTCCCCGCCTTCACGAAGGAATAATTTGGTTATAATCAAGAAAGACAACATTTTCCCAGTCAAATGACTCTAAAATACAAACTACCTATGAGGTCCAACAGCTGGAGAAGCAAACCCCCACTGAAGTGTGAGCTCTTAAAAATACTCATTAAAACATAAAATGTGCTGCTCGCAGAGAAGAGCACCTGGTATGGTCAACAAGAAACACGGAAGTCTCAGAACCACGGGCTTCACCTTTCGCAGCTGGTGACTTATCTCGACGACAGAGGCTGCCATCAGCGTGGAAAGCACGCCGCGGTGAACGGGCGTGCCCACGTGCCAAGACTGCACTGTTGTTATAAACTCATGCAGAGGGGTCTGAACAGAGTGCAGGAGCTACGGAGAAAGCACATTATCAGTTCGGTGGTTAGAGAACAGGCCCTTCCAGGGGAGCCAGCCTGCCCACCCCCGCCTTCCCCCACCTCAGGTGCAGCGTGCCCACCCCGCCTGCCCTTTGTCCACCTGCCTCTCCTTCCGGCTGCTGACTCACATCGCTAAGCCCACGACCAGAAGACGACAGACTGGGCAGAAGCCCACTTGCAATTACCTGCCTGCCATTGTTTGCCCCAAAGCAGAGGAAAAACCTCCAAGAACAAAAGTATCAATAATATCAATAGAGAAAAAAGAAAGAAAAGGTGAAGAATCAGACATTGAAAGCAACATCAGCAATGTGCTCAATGAAGCTGCTCAGCCCATGGTAACAGGCTGGTGAGAACGTGAAGTCTTGCCACACATCACACCACACAAACAGACCACCATCACTAGAACCAACTCATCAAAAACAGAAACCTTCCCATGTAACTCAAACAAAAACCAGCCTAGAGAAAATATCACCACCAACCTTCAATTACCTCTATCAGCTAGGAACAGAATGAAACAGTTTTCAACATTTCGTAAACATCCTCCCATGTAAACATTTTTCATTAAAAGTAGCTCAGCCTTGGCCAATGGTGCTCAGTGGGTAGAGTGTTGGCCCTCAGATTAAAGGGTCTCAGGTTTGATTCCCAGTCCTCAGTAGGGGTGCGTGCAGGAGACAACCAATCCACATGTCTCTCTCATGTAGATGTTTCTCTCTCTCCCCCTCTTCCCTCCTTTCCATCTCTATCTAGAAATCAATGGAAAAATACATTCTGATGAGGATTAAAAAAAAAAAGTAGCTCATTCATGCTTTAGCCACTACTTAGAAAAACAAAGGTGCGCCCTAACCAGTTTGGCTCAGTGGATAGAGCGTCGGCCTGCAGACTCAAGGGTCCCAGGTTCAATTCCTGTCAAGGGCATGTACCTTGGTTGCGGGCACATCCCCAGTAGGGGGTGTGCAGGAGGCAGGTGATCGATGTTTCTCTCTCATCGATGTTTCCAACTCTCTATCCCTCTCCCTTCCTCTCTGTAAAAAATCAATAAAATATAAAAACAAAAGAAAAACAAAGGTGCTCTCCATGACAACAGGATTCTGGGGGCAAGGCAAATCTGGCCCCCAGGCCACTCAGCGTCCAATCAGCAAAGGGAGCTGCTGGCCCTGCCAGCTCGGGCCTCACTCACAACCGAAGGAGTGTGAGCTGCAAGAGGGGAGCTAAGGTGGAATTTAGCATTTTATCAGGGGAAGTCTTATCATCTACAGGTAATGGCAGGTGAGCTCTCACTGCTGGCCTGTGCCCTGAATGCAGGAACACACCTGTACCAAAGCTGACAGTCAAACCTGCTCACACACCAGAGTGTGCCATGCTAATCTGTGATGGTTGGCAAGTACACCTAAGGTGGCAGCAAGCACTATCTCCTCCGCCACTCTGCACCTGACCCAGCAGCCCAGCGACACAAGCAAGTGCTAACAGCCTGCACGAGAGCAGATGCACTCCACACACCCCTTCCCGTCAGCACAGCATGTCCATCTGATGTCTAACCACCCCACCCTGTGAAGACGTGAGTACCCGCAGGCCTTCTTCCGGTTTCTTCTTAAAGCTCCAAGCCATACACTCCAACATTTTCTGAAAGACTTTCTGGACCATATCAAACAGCGTTGCAACTTCTTCATCTGAATCTGTTTTCTGCTTTAAGGAACTTTCAGTTACCTCTTTTAGAATGCCAAGAAGTAATGAAACATAGAAGAATCCCTTCACTAGAAAGAAAATTGGAAAAATCAGTTATCTAATCACATAATTTAGTTGAAAACATTACACATTCTTACTTAATACTTGTGTATTGTGGTGACTTTAAAGAAGTTGTCCCTAGTAAGCCAATAGCAGGTTGATCAGATTAATCTTAAATTTTAATAGGTAACACCTGTTCCTTTAAATATACCAGTAAGACCAATACCTTCAAGAACAGTACTGCAACTCAGGCACCGAGAACCGTGCTCACTGCGCGCATGGGCAGTGTGCCTTGGATACCTGGGCTGGAGAATGTGTCTTATTTCTCCCCTAACAGGGACACCCAACCAGCACCAGCTCCACAGCACAAGGCTGAGACGACGGCCCACGAGCTTTCAATAGGACTGACTGCACACTCCCGCAGGCCAACTGTTAAACTTCTAACACCTGAGTGCACTGGTTGTCTTTCTCTTCCGAATCACTTCACTGTGCAATGCTGATTTGGGAAAATGTTTTCCATGTGTGCGCCTAATCCTGCAGCACACCCTAGAGCCGTGGTCGGCAAACTGCGGCTCGCGAGCCACATGCGGCTCTTTAGCCCCTTGAGCGTGGCTCTTCCACAAAATACCACGGCCTGGGCGAGTCTATTTTGAAGAAGTGGCGTTAGAAGAAGTTTAAAAAATTTGGCTCTCAAAAGAAATTTCAATCGTTGTACTGTTGATATTTGGCTCTGTTGACTAATGAGTTTGCCGACCACTGTCCTAGAGATCTTGAATTTACCACCATTTCAGATACTGTAAGCTCTACTTGAGACAGGTAGGAAGCTAAACCCAAACCCTAAAGTTTATCTGCTAAAGTAGGTAAAAGAAATGGTTGTGTTCAAGAAGTCTCTGGCACTACCAGAACCAACAAAGGTTCTAAAATCTTCGCAAATATAGTAGAAACTTTCAGGAAACTAACCTCTTTCATTTAAAAGGAGGCAAGAGCCTTAGCCGGTTTGGCTCAGTGGGTAGTGCATCGGCCTGCGGACCGAAGGGTCCCAGGTTCGATTCCGGTCAAGGGCACGGACCTCGGTTGCAGGTTCCTCCCCAGACAGGGCCCTGGTTGGGGCTCATGCAGGAGGCAACCAATGGATGTGTTTCTCTCACATCGGTATTTCTCTCTATCCCTCTCTCTCCCACTCCCTCTAAAAAAATCAATGGAAAAATATCCTCAGGTGAGGATTGAAAAATAAATAAAAGGAGGCAAGGGACACAATCTCTCCACACCGGTCAGTCAGTACAGTGGAACAGGCGGAAAGGGAACACTGAGGCTCTGAAATGAAGTACAAACAGCTCAGAAGCGGCCGGTATGTGAGATTACAGGACCCTGAAAACAGGAGGGTTTGTCCGTACAGCCATCGCAGTCCTGGGGCATGGGGACAGCCACACACTTAACTCACCTTCAATTACTGACAAAAACCTGAAAAGTTAAAAATTTAATTCAAAGTGATTTCATTATATTCAAGCAGTATATGGCTTAGAACCAAATACACATAGACAGCAGCTCAGTCAATAGGACAAAGTCCTGGAGAGAGTCAGAATCCATATGTGGGCGACAGAAGACACCGGACGTCCCTGCTGCCCTGCAGTGCACCACTCAGGCCACTGCTAGGCATGGCGTGTCAGCCTGAGTTTGGTCCCCAGTGGCCGAGAGCTCAGGCACACCTGGTCCTCCTGGCACAGCCAACTCCACACAGGGGCCATGGTCGCCATGACTCTGCCCTTCCCTCCCATGTAAGACAATGCCATGTGTTTGCTGTAACTTTTACTAGAAAGGCAGCCTTCCCAAACCGCTGTGCTACTTTTGCAGGACTGTCACTTCTCATGCTGCCCCACCGCCCGTCAGTGTCGCTGCCTTGATGCATCCATCTTATATAAAAACTCCTGTTTGAAATTTTAACCTATTTTGGCTTCTGTAAACACTTGCTTGCTTAAATAATAAGGAAAATAAGACTACTCCCATTCCAGAGAAGCCATACACTGCCCCAAGAGTTGTCAGTGCTGGCACCAGACCAGGCCTTGAGATATGGTCACATGGCCCCTTCCCAGCAAGCAGGCCTCTTCCTTCCTTCCTTCCTTCCCTTCCTTCCCTTCCTTCCCTTCCTTCCCTTCCTTCCCTTCCTTCCTTCCTTCCTCAGAAGGCCTAGAAGTCTCATTCCAAATTTGGGAGACAAAGAGCTAGAAAAAGTATAAATAGAGAAAGTTTCCTCCATGTAGGGGTGGAGGGGAGGGCAGAGGCCTCAGAATTTGGAAGACACATTTTTCTGTGGGCCTGCGCATCCTATCTATTAAAAGAGTAATATGAAAATTGACCGTACCTCTGCTACACCCACAAGCCAATCAGGAGCGAATATGCAAATAAACCCAACCAAGGTGGCTGAGGCCACGGAGAGCAGGAGGGATGCTTGGGTTTCCCAGGCGATGGAGGAAGCCAATCTTTCCGCCTGCCCTAGCCGGCCCAGGCCTCCGCTTAAGGCTATAAAGTTTCAATTACAGAAGGTAAATAAATCCCAACAGAAATGGCTGCAGCCACGGAGCAAGCAGAAGGCTTGGCTCCGCTCCAGGCTACAAAGTTTCAATTGTAGAAGATAAATAAACCCCAGATACCAGGGCCTCCACTTGGGTTGCTGGAGTGCATGGCTGGCCTGCAAACCACCACAGGCCCCTCACCCAGGCCGCCCACACCCCAAGGGAAGCCCCACCCTGATCCGGGACACACTTCAGGGCAAACCAGCTGGCCCCCACCCATGCACCAGGCCTCTATCCTATCTAATAAAAGAGTAATATGCAGATTGACCATCACTCCAACACACAAGATGACTGCCCCCATGTGATCAAAGATCCTGCCCCCATGTGGACACAAGATAGCCACCACAAGATGGCCAGCAGGGGAGGGCAGTTGGGAGGGACCAGGCCTGCAAGGGAGGGCAGTTGTGGGCAATCAGACCAGCAGGGGAGGGCAGTTACGGGTGACCAGGCCGGCAGAGGAGGGAAGTTAGGGATGACCGGGCCTGCAGGGAAGGACAGTTGGGGGGACCCAGGCCTGCAGGGGAGAGCAGTTGTGGGGGACTAGGCCTGCAGGGGAGGGCAGTTAGGGGTGACCAGTCCTGGATTGTGAGAGGGCAGTCAGACATCCCTCGAGGGGTCCCAGATTGGAGAGGGTGCAGGCTGGGCTGAGGGACAAACCCCCCCCACCCCTGTGCACAAATTTCGTGCACCGGGCCTCTAGTAATTACAATAAAATGTAACTCCCCTTTCTCTAAGTGTTGCTTGGTTTTTCTCCGGTCTTCTGTAACATTAATGGTTCCCTGACTGAGAAGAAGGCCAAGCATGCAGGCCTTTTTAGCCTCTGGTGAGTGGACTGTGTTTGAGGTCCGGGGGCGCTGCATAGGCCTCCAGGAGGCGCCGCTCGGCCCATTTAACAGAGTTGAACTGGGGGACTCTGGGCGCTACCAGACCTCAGCATAGGACCCGGCCAGCATCTGGAGAAAGTGGACAGACACTTCTGAACCTGTCGACAGAACTGGTAAGGTAGGGGCCCCTATCAGTCAGGCCCACTCCGAGTGAGTGGAAGGGGAGCTTGATCACCCCCCGGAAGTCATACAACTTCCTCAGGCAATTAATCAGGAACCAGGTGGACTGTTTAAACTCTGAGTAAATATCTGGTAGAAGTCAAAAACTCGGCCTGTCTGGTGTATGAATGTAAGTATGAAAGTCTGTGTGAAGCAAAAGCTACTTTGTCCCGTCTGCCTGTAAACATGAAAGTATTTGTTATCTCTTTCTCTTGTTTAATTTGTTTAAAGATAGGGCAAACCCCGCTTTAGGGGAAAGCCTAATTGTATATGGTGAGGCTGAACACTGTGACAGACTACAGCTGTCCCAAGCAACTGCTAAGAATTCTTTTCTCGTTCTTGCTCTCTATCACGGAGAGAATTAGCCTGCTTAGCTAATGAAATTTCTGTCTATGTTTGTTTAGTATAGAACTTTTAATTTGCTCTTCCCTGATTTATGATTTTGCTGTGCCAGGTTAAAATTTTAAAATTCTAAGGTTAATTTAAAGATATAAAATTTGTAAAGGTTGCAACCCAGAGAAGTTTAAACAAAGGCTAGACCACTACCCTTTTCTTTCTGCTAAGGCTTGTTGGGTTAAGATTAGTACATTTTCTCATGGCCTGTGTAGGGTGAGGGAGAGCAACAGCACCCGCTCTGACTAAAGGGGGGCCACCAGCGGAAGATACTGCATGGCTCTGGGCATGAAGCCAGATTCGGCACCAGCCATCTCCCAAAGGGGGCCCTTTAAGACTAGTGCCGGAGTGGGGGAGCAGGTGTGAGATGGGGTGGGGGCGGTGGAATTCGCTGGGTAAGGTGGTAGGCTCTCAGCCTGGTGAGATAGAGGAGCCCTGGGCTGGGGGACAGGGAGATGGTCGCAGAGATCAGGGGTGGTAGAGGAGAAGGAGGATTTAGAATCCTTGAGGGACAAAAAGGGGGGGGGGCATTGGCGGGGAGAGCAGGGAAAGATAAGTTTTTGTTAATTTTTGCTGGCTAGTTTCTTCAAGGCCACAAGCTTTCTATAAAGCACAATAAATCTTCCTCTGCCCTGTTTTGTTCTCTTTAACCCTTCCAATACTAAATTAAACCGATACAATATACTTGAAATTGCATAAGAAAGAATTTAGCAGTTTTTAATAGACAAGTTTTAATTTACCTGCTTTTAGTTTTTATTACAGGAAGAAGGTCTCTTACACTTAAAGGTGTATTTTCTTAAAAATAAAAGTACATTTAAAATGTGTTAATAGCCAAAACCGGTTTGGCTCAGTGGATAGAGTGTCGGTCTGCGGACTGAAAGGTCCCGGGTTCGATTCCGGTCAAGGGCATGTACATTGGTTGCGGGCACATCCCCGGTAGGGGGTGTGCAGGAGGCAGCTGGTCGATGTTTCTCTCTCATCGATGTTTCTAGGTCTCTGTCCCTCTCCTTTCCTCTCTGTAAAAAAATCAATAAAATATATTTAAAAAAAAAAAAAAAAAAAAAAAAAAAAAAAAAAAAAAAAAAAAAAAAAAAAAAAAATAAAATGTGTTAATAAATGTTAATTTAAGAAATACTGGCTGTTTCCTTGTTAGTAATCATTAAAGGATTAAGGTTTCTAAGAATAAGGAATTACTAAATAGAAGGTCTGAGGCATGGTTATGCATTTTTTTAAATTTTTTTTTTATATTTTATTGATTTTTTACAGAGAGGAAGGGAGAGAGATAGTGAGCTAGAAACATCGATGCGAGAGAAACATCGATCAGCTGCCTCCTGCACACTCCCCACTGGGGATGTGCCCGCAACCAAGGTACATGCCCTTGACCGGAATCCAACCTGGGACCCTTCAGTCCGCAGGCCGACGCTCTATCCACTGAGCCAAACCGGCTTCGGCGGTTATGCATTTTTAAAGGACATAGAAAGAAGGCTAATTTAAATTTATAAAGGTTGTGTATACAATAAAAAGAAAAAAATGATAAAAGGAAATTAATTAAATAATACATGCCAGTAAACCAGGAAGAATAAATAATTTACATTCTGCCTCCCTAAACAGAGGGTAGATAGTTATGCCAAAGTACTTAGGGGGGGACTGATAAAGAAAATCCAACAGTTACTATTTTGTTAAAACTCTAGAAAGTCCATAAAAAGAACTGACAAAAAAATTAAAAAATCTTAAAGGTCAATATATTTTTCTCCTTATATAATTCCTCCGAAATTTGGCAATAAATCATGGCAATACATTTCTTTGCATAAATTCAATAAGACCGGTTTCCAACAATGGTTTTATTAACCGAAAACTTTGACTGAAGTATCATATTTTACAAAGCTGTCTGAACTCTGACTACTTGAAGCCTGGTATCCTGCTTGGGAGCCCTGTAAATAGCTGGTGCCGGAGTGTCAGGCCCATGCCCCACCATCGCTGGCGGTTGGTCAGAGTAGAAGGGGAGCAATAAGGGTGTCTCTGTGTCCCTGCGGGACCCCCATGCGCTCTAGGACGCAACAAGTAGGAGGGCTGCTGAGACGGGCCTTGAAGCCTAGGGCGTGGGCCTGGGTGGAGTGGCTACAGGTGAGGAATTCACCTAACCAAGCAGATACTGTAGGCAGGCCTGGCGGCAGCTGGATGGCTTAACTTCCTGGCCCTATGGGGCACATTAAGATTCAATCATGAAATTCCGGCAAAGGTAGTCAGTTACCATTCCTGTTATATTTATGCAAACAATCCGGCCAAATTGAATACGATAGATAAATTGGTCTTAATTTAGATCTTTTAATAAACATAAAGGTAATTTTACGAAGAAAAATTTTATTTCAATAGAAATTATTAGAACTAAAATGTTTTCTTTCCCTTCCACAAGACCATTTGTTATAACTCTTGCTATTCTAATTGCTCAATAATACTAAATTTTATAATACAGTTTGTCTCCACCAGGTCACAGGCCCACCTCCTTCTGTGCCCAGGCCTCATGGTCCCTCTGATAAACAGCAAGGATCTCTTGGCTCTGAAAGAAAACTCCACCCCTCTTCAGCATGGAAGTTGCCAGAGGAACCTCACCAATGTCCATTTTCCCTAAAAAAATTCAGAGCCAGGATCCTTAAGGTAATATATTAGACAGTAAGACAGACATAAGCAAAGCAAGGATGATGGGCCAACTAGCGCTACCAAATGTAACTAAGTCTTTCCACCTCTATGTATGTAAGACAAGGGGCATAGCCAAAGGGGTTCTCACCCAAAGTCTCAGCCCCTAGAAAAGGCCAGTAGCCTATTTATCCAAAAGACTTGTGTCTCCTGCCTCCAGGGAGTAGAAATAGAAAAAGCAACCCAGGAGGCTGCCCTAAAACTAGTGGGGCCTCTACAGATTCTAGTGACTCTTCAGACTCTGACCTATCCACCTCACCAGCTTACCTGGAAACCCAATCTAGAAAAACTGAACTCCATAACCAATCTTTACTCAAGTTCTTACAGGCTTTACAGTCCACCCAGAAAGCAGTCCAGAAGCACATCCGAGACACTCTGCCTGTACCAACTTCTAATCCGGTTCATCCCTTCCAATCTGGTGACTCTGTTTGGGTAAAGAAATCTGCCACCCAAGGACTGACTCCTACCTGGAAAGGACCACCCCCACGGCAGTCAAGGTCAACGGGATCCCGACGTGGCTTGATCACACCCAGCTTAAGACAGCCCAGGCAAAATAGAGAGTCCAGGACTCTTCGGACCCTCTAAAGATCACTCCTGGCCCTCATTCCAGGCCCTCATCTTATAAATTGGCCCACTGACTTTATTCGGCAGAGAATTAATTCTATCAAACTTATAGTCCTCAGGGGTCAATATAACTCCCTCCCCAACAATGACCCAAAAGAGTCAATGATTTGACTCATGTACATAAAACCAGTGGGGAATGAAGCATCCATCTTATATAAAAACTGCTGTTCGAAATTTTAACCCTGCTATTTTGGCTTCTGTAAACGCTTGCTTGCTTAAATAAGGAAAATAAGACTACTCCCATTCCAGAGAGGCCATAAACTATACCCCAGACAGAGTTGTCAGTGCTGGCAACTGACATTTGGGGGGGGCGGGGGGGCTCAGAATTTGAAAGACACATTTTTCTCTAGGCCTGCGCATAACTATAATAAAATGTAACTCCCCTTTCTCTAAGCGTTGGTTTCTCTCTGGTCTTCTGTAACAGCCTGACTGCAGGATGCAGGCTGTATCAGAAACACACATGCTGTGTCACCGCAGAAGGCCCTGCAGTTCTGTGAGCTCGGACTTCCACGTCTGGGTGATGTGTGCTCGAGGACATCACTTCTGGAAGACACACTGCAGCCTGGAGAAGGCCGTGCTTAATTATTAGTAATATTTGGGTGACTGGTGTCTTATTTTTAATGTGTGTTTTTTTAATTGACTTCAGAGAGGAAGGGAGAGGGAGAGGGGAATAGAAACTTCAGTGATGAGAGAAAATCATTGATCAGCTGCCTCCTGCATGCCCCGACATGGGGACTGAGCCCGCAACCTGGGCATGTGCCCCGACAGGGAACTGAACTGTGACCTCCTGCTTCAAGGGTCGACATTCAACCACTGAGCCACACCGGCCGGGTGGGTGACTTTTTTTTTAATTAAAATATTTCATTAATTCAATGAACAGCTAAACTGCTCAGCACAGTCCCACTTGCAACAGGACTGCAGGATGACCCCAGAGCTGACTCTTCTCTGGGCAATCCTGATAAGTAGGAGTCTTTACTCAAGTACAAATACCATTTCAGTTGATCAGAAGTCACAGCAGTAGCTCAGGGCAGCGATTTTCAACCTTTTGCCTCTCCTGGCACACTAAATAATTACTAAAATTCTGCGACATATCAAAATACTTTTTTGCCCATCAAAAAAAAAAAAAATAGGTATAATTTTTATTAGTTCACACAAGATGTCTATTGTGTTAGCTGTTGTCATTTTCTTTTTTTATTTGACAATCTAAGGGAAACAAGGTCAGTGCCCCTGACTTCATAGTCATGTTCTAAAAATTATTTTGGTACACGGTTTGAAAATCGCTTAACTAGAGCCTTGTTTGGGGGAATACAAACCTTTTCATGGTGAAACTGGCAACACTGGAGGATCTAAAATTCTTTTTTTTAAAATACAGAACTGACCTTTATTGAAACTTAAAAAGAACAAAGACAATTTGGTAAGTGCCTTAATTACAACGTACCTGCTATTTACCTGTAATTACTATTTATACACAGCCTAAAATTCTTGTTAATGCTGCAGAAAAGTAAATTTTATGAATACTAAAAAATAGATTCAGTGCTTGAAAATAATTCCTAAGCGAAAAAAAGTTTAAAAAATGTACATTTTTTTTAGTGTTTCAATGATTAAGCTTAAATTTAAAATGCTATTTTCACAATAGGAAATACAAATTATAAAGGGTTAAACATACAAAACAAAAAAACACCCAAACTTTAGAAGCAATAACACTTGGCCCTGGCCAGATGGCTCAGTTGGTTGGAGAGTCATCCTGTACACTACAAGGTGGTGGGTTCGATTTCAGTCAGGGCACATACCCAGGTTTTGGGTTCAATCCCAGACTGGGTGCATGTGCAAGGCAGCCGATTAATGTTTCTTTCTCACATCAATGTTTCTCTCTCTCTCTCTCAAATCAATAAAAAAAAATTTTTTAATTTAAAAGCAATAATATTTGTCCTCCCCCCCAACATTGCAGGGGCCTGAAACCTAGCCCCTTCTGAGGGAGGTCTCCTGCCCCCATGGCTACTTCGTGCTTCCCATGCCCAGCTCAGATCAGGACCCAGGTGACCGACAGAGACTTGGCCGATAGCAGCTGCCCTCTCACTCCAACAAGAATTGTCTGAGTTGTCTTGTACCCATGGTGTGGGGAAGTGGGTTTACGATATCTAAATCCAGCCTACCACCAGGAATGCTCAGGACCTACTCAAGAAGGCAAATAATCCCTTCCACCAATATTTACAGGGTAAAATAAGATTGTTGTTAGAGTAATAAATTTGACAGCAAAATAGTAGTCAAGGTTTCAGGCAAATTTAAATTGGCTAGTTGAAACAAGCGAATATTCTAGAAAAATTAATTGTACTGGACAAAAAGGTGCTCCTGAAGTGTTAACTAAAATTTTTTATTTGTACTTCATCTCATGATAAAATTGTGCACCATGTAATGAACCTAAAACAGTAATATTATAGTGCAAAAAATTAAAACTTAAAAGCCATCAAGACTACATTATACAATTTTCAAAAGCCTCCTAACATTTAAATCAAAAAAGGAGGGGATAGTAGAGGAATATCATGTAAGGAAAAATATCCTGTAAGTAAATTACATCTAGAAAATTAATACTTTAGAAAATTAATTGTAAGGCTAAAAGCAAGACACCCATGAAAAACACACAAGGTGACAAAACAAGCCAGAGGAAAATCATTTGGGCAAAAAATGAAATAGGATCCCAAGTCAAATTTATAGAAAATATTCCTTTATCAACTTTTGGTCGAGAATATGTTTGTATATTTTCAGAAAACAACTCCGAGACATGTGGATTCCAGCAACAGAGAGGAATCGACAGGACTACTCCAGCCATGAAGACAGAAGAGAAGCAGTCCAGAGACGGAAGACGCTGATGCGGCCTTCCCCTACTAGCAGTTAACAGCTGTGCGTCACTGCAGGTTGCCCAGGACCAAACCAGAGAGAGTCGGACCTGCATTACCACCATTTGTCCACCATCTAGAACTGTAATGTTAGTGCTGACATGTACACATAAGGAACTGTTGGACATTGAAATTGGCTCTCAAAAGAACTGTTGGCCCAGAAAGAAACTCACTACAGACTGATTCATTTGCCTGTCACCATAACCATTATTGCTTGTCTCATTTTCGGTTCTTACAAGTGTATTTCTAATAGCACATGATCTCACTCATCTAGGGGAAATAATGAACAACACAGACTGATGAACAAGAACAGACCCAGAAACAAGGAGGCATGGATCAGACTGTCGGGCCTCAGAGGGAGGGTAGGGAAGGGTGGGGGTAAAGGGGAGAGATCAACCAAAGGACTCGTGTGCATGCATATGAGCCTAACCAGCGGTTAAGGACAACAGGGGGGTGGGGGCATGCGTGGGGAGGGGTGTGGGATGGGAATGGGGGGATGAGGACAAATATGTGACACCTTAACCAATAAAGAAATTAAAAAAATAATAATAATAGTATTTGCCCTACTTAATATTTAGCCTTTAACTTTGGCTATTTTACACAACCAACGTGTACTGTCACTCAGGTCCATCGCAGGAAACATGCTTGGAACAGCAGAGGGGCCATGCAGCTTGGGCATCAACCTCAGTGGCAGAGGCACGAGGACAAGGCCCTGCAGGACCGGGTCCTCAGCATGGGGTCAAGACCCATGCAGCTAATGTCGACTGAGCTAGACTCACTCAATCTAATTTTCAAAACACAGTGTTGACTTTGCTACATGATAATCTCATTTCTATCTTTCTAGCAAATACCCAGGCTTAGAGAAACTGAGAAGCCACTTCCCAAGTCTCCACAGATCTCAGGAGGACGCACGTGCAGCATCAGGGTGCACAGGGAGAAGTTCACAGCCAGTTCACACAGGACGTGGCTCCCCAGGCTGTGGGGTGGGGGTCACAGCCCAGCAGCACTCCCCTGACCCTGACTCTGTCCACAGCCCCACTCCTCCTGCTGTAAGGTGATGGGGCTGTGAGAATTCAGCCCTGGAACCCACAGGCAAATGACCCAGACCATTGCTAGGCCCAAGCCCAGGTGGCTGGCCCCTCACTCATCCACTGAACACATTTCACTTAGTACTGAGTACACAGCCAATGTGGGTATAAGTTCCTAGGTGCACCTGTCCTTGGGGAAATGGCACCTTCCCAGTGGTCCTGGGGGGGCATGAAACAACCCGACTCACAGCCCCACGTGGCTGGGCAGGTGACGAGCACCCCGTGACCTTGCCTTGGAGAGCAGGGAGGAGCAGACGGCTTGGCAGCCAGGCCAGTGCACAAGCCACACACAGCAAAGTCACCCAACAATGAGCAAACCCAGCCAGGAGACTACCCCAAGGCCTCGCCAGAAACTCTGGAGTTACTGACGTCTGATACTAAAAATACCTCTGAACTCCCTGGCTACATCAGCATGTAATCCCTTTTTGGGTGTAAGCTCGTTCTGTTCCATATCTGTCTGTTTAAGGCCACAGCCCTGACCAGCACAGTGAGGGGGGAGAGGGACTGGTTTTGATAACTGTCCCAACCAGTCCTTTACGGAATGGCAGTACCTGTGTGCATGATCCTGAGACTCCAATGTAAAAGCTGTATCTGAAACTTGCCATCGCCAAGGCCGACCATCACCACATCTTTGCCCACAGTCAGGTAGGTCTGTAAGAGACAGATGGCAGACGTGACTCACCAACAAAGTCCAGAGAAAGCAAAGAGGGAGTCCAGCCCACAAAGCTCCCCCAGCGGACGGACTGCCAGTTAGCGCAGACAGCAGCTATCTCCAAAGGGGCTTTGTAAAGGAATTGCCATAAAAATACATTAATTCTCATGTTTCCATAGGAAATCTAATTACCTTTTATGTAATGCCATAAACATCAGTGAACACCTATCACGTGTAATGCGTAAGATTACATTAAAATTATGCAGATTTATGTTTTGGAAAGAATAAACTGTAGATATTCAAAGACCAATATAAGTATTAAGAGCAACACTGCTATCTAAAGTTACAACTTGAAAACAGGAAACAGTCTTGAAGCACCTGACACGCCCGGAAGGAGGAAGGTCTGTGTGAAGAATGCTAACCTGGATAATTTGCTGATAAATAAGCCGATGGCGTTTCAGATAGTCTTCCTCTTGATCGTGAATAAAAGATAAAACCTTGCTTTCTAACCAAAACCCAGTGTCTTCCAAAGTAGACAGGTAAACTTTTCCTTCTGTGCAGAACTGTCCAACAATAGAAAGAGAACTTAGTGATGAAGCGGGCTTTGGCAAGGTGCTTCTTGCTCTGGCCCGGGTGGAGACGGACACACCTTGTGCTGAAGGTGGATGCTCAGCCGACAGTGCAGGCTGAAGGCTCGAAGGGCAGCCGTTTCACTGAAGTACTCAGCTTTCCCACCAGGCGGCTGCAGAATTGATTCCAGATCCACCTGCAAAATAAAATACCTGGGGCCATGTTCCCGCTGACGTGTGGCGAGGACGCATGGCGAGGATGGTGGGAAGCACCTGACATAACGACACCAGGAGAGGGAGCCTGAGCAGCAGAGGTGACTCCATAACCCAGTAACGCTGTCCAAGAAATGTGGTCTTCCCTCCCTCTGCCCCTGCAGTCTCCCACTAAGAGACAGGAACATCACTTGTAAGTTCTTGTGTAAGCCTGGTGAAGCCTTTGCCCCGGGGTAAATTCTGACCTGCCCTCTGTGAGGGGCAGAGACAGCCCTGTCAAGACAGACCAACACCGAAAAGAAAGAGAAGCAGTTCCCTGGGAACAATGCTCTCCTCCACGGCAGGGTAGGAGCCTCAGCTGGACTGTGCACCTCCCAGGAGCAGGGCCCTGTTAGGCTGTAGCAACACAGAGGGAAGGGACATCCCTCCAGCCTGTCATGGAGGTAGAGCCACTTGTCACAGGTGCCAGGGGCACTCCCCCACTTTTCCTGGAACCCATGGGCCGTCCCGCCTCCTAAGCCTGCCAGTCACCCACGCCTCGTGTCATTGTCTGCACACTGAGGGGCGACTAGACAGCTCCTCACACCTGCTCAGCTGGGAAACTTCCACATAAACATGAGCATTTAGACCTGCCCTTGTCACTCTGCTAGCACTCGAGTCACTAGCTCTCACAGGTCTGTATCTGTTCTATAAAATTACCTTGGACATTTCAAGTGCTTTCAAAAGGTGGCTTAGTTTCTTCCGGGGCGCAGAGAGCAGGCACTCTCGGTTCTTCGGGTGGGTCAGCAAGTACTCCATGTAAACCAACGCCAACTCAGGCTTCAAGGGGCGTGGGTCATGGATTTGAACCTTCCGCTTAGATGCCGAGTTAGCCTGAGAGAAGGAGAGCAACACACTGACACCCTTGTCCCAGGAGAGCGTCCGTTCTGACATCCGCCCCGCCAGCAGATCTAGAGCCAGGACAGGAGCGCACCTTTCCCTGGGGGGACTCCTCTGGCAGCCAGTCGCAGACAAGTTCCAGAACGTGCCCGACGCGTCCCCAGGAGCAGAGACAGTCCAGCAGCGCGCAGTAGCTCCTGTCCGCAGCGCCCTGCTCCCGGTTTCTCAGTGTGGAAATCACGCTGCAGCTGAACATATCACAGACACAGATCAGACCCAGCGCTCCCCCAGCAGTCTCCCGCTTTTCTCCCAGGTGAGGAGGACACCTGGAAGCAGCCAGGAAGGGGAGCGTCAGTGCCGCCAGGTCCCGTGCCAAGTCCTCCTGACACGGACACGTAAGCCCATCCTTCCTTTCCCTGTTATCTCCGTCAGACTCCAGAGCAGATTCCAAATTTGGGGGTAATGATGTTTGCTTAGCATCAAAATATTAATTGTATCATAAATATGAATAAAAACGAGTAATTTTTACTGAGCTAATAACCAACACTATCAAATAAAAAATACAGCACGAGCCACAAAAACAGACTCCTACATCAGTCATTTAAATTTTGTAGTCGCCACATTAAAAATAAAAAAGAGGAACAGGTAAAATTAATTTTAATAACGTATCTTATTTAACCCAATCACCCACAACATCATTTAAAGATATAACAAAGAAAGAAAACTACACCCTTCTCACACCGAGTCACCGGTCCATGCGGGTCTGCAGCAGAGCACAGCACCCGAGGCCATGCTCCCCATCTCACAGCCACTCTGGCCGATGCGCCACCGTGGACAACAGCACGGCTCTAGCGTCTCAGCATGTCAGGGTTGACAAGTGCCCGACTTAGGCTCAGAGGCTCAGAGGCTCCAGCTCCATGCAGTCACCACGGGATTCCTGGGCAACCGAGAGCCATGGGAAACTGCACCCTGCTCCCCCGCACAGCGAGAGGAAGCGAGTGGGCGGGAAGCAGCATCTGAGAAGTCACAGCTGATAGGGGGCAGTCTGCTGAGTGCCAGTGACAACAAGCACAGAGATCCGGGGCTCCCCTTCACTGCGGCCCCGAGCAGAGTACCTGAAGGCAGACACGGAGGAAGGCGGCATGAAGGACATCAGCATGAAGAGAGGGATCTTGCAGCGGTCATCCTAAGAGCACAAAAAGGAAGACTAAGCGAAAGGATACTTAAACACCACGGTGCTCTGAAAGCTCCCCACTTAACTTCCTGTTTTCAAAGTGGCTCAGCAGGAACTACATAGGCCAGGCGTCCTCAAACTACGGCCCGCGGGCCACATGCGGGTGTTTTTGCCATTTTGTTTTTTTACTTCAAAATAAGATACGTGCAGTGCGCATAGGAATTTGTTCTTAGTTTTTTTTAAACTATAGTCCGGCCCTCCAACGGTCTGAGGGACAGTGAACTGGCCCCGTTTAAAAAGTTTGAGGACCCCTGACATAGGCAATCCTGGCCATGCACAATGCGGGAACTTATACCTCCTGGAAAGCCTCATGTTTGACAACTGTTTTCAAAGTGCACACAACACTTCGCTGCTCTGTGATATATTCAGTTTTTTGCAGATATTTATTAAGCACCTACTGTGTACCAGGCAACAATCTAGAACCTGGGGCTACATCAGTAATAAGATTTTTTTGCTGTAAAAACATTGCTGATAAAAAGGGGGAAATTATCTGCATACACTTGGTGTCTTGAACATAAAACTCAAGAGAATGAAACTAGAGAAAAATTTTAAATAAAATAACCAGAATCTCTGTAGGAAGACGAGATAATGTGATGGGAAATGTGGAAAAGTTTGCTGGAGCTGCCTCCCGACACTCAATCCCTCCCCATCAGACTCCACCTGTAACGGGAAAAGTGTGGGAAGAGCTGGTGCGGCAAACACATCAGACTTCTGCAGCGCCTGCACCACCGAGTACTTACACTGTAGCTACGCCACCGCTACCTGCCTTACCACAGCAGAACACAACACACAATATCCGGGTTCACTCACTGCAGGCGGCCCCGGGCTCTCTGAGCTCCTGCAGGTAGAGAAGCTCTCTTGCTGCAATCACTTGGAATAAAAGGAATTAACTAACTGCCTCCTTGGGTCCCCAGGCACCCCAGCCACACTGCTGCCCCCTCATCCAGGGTCCTATGGATGTCTGTGTTTATCCTCTGAGATTCTCGAGATAATGCTGGTTTCTCAGGCCAACAGAATTACTTGAACTTCTAAATGTGCTTGTAACTTGGCAACCTAGGCTGTTGACTTTCACGGACAGGACAGTTTGCCTTTCAGAGGCAGAATGAAGCGCAGAGGCGTGTCAGTCACGGAAACACAGCTCACAGAAGCGCCAAGAGTAAACTTCAAGGGAATGGGGTTCCCAGGACCTATGATCTTTCGTCACTCAGACCATGCTCTCTTCATAATTGGGGATAATTTGCATTTTTAACTATTAATCTTATTTCCATTTGTTTTTGAAATATGAACTTCCTTCAGAAGTAAATTAAAAAGTCAAGGAATGAAAAAAAAAAAAAAAAAAGTCAAGGAATGAGAAGATTTCCTTCGTCCAAACAGAAGTAGTGACACCCCTGGTTCTCTTTGCCCTGATAACAAACACAACTCAAATATTTCAGAAACACATTTGCTTATCATGCGGCATCAAACGCTGAAAGCTGCCCACACAGGCGAGGTGCTACCACACCTTCATGTTCACAAACTCCTCCTTCTCAATTCCCAGCAAAGCACACTGGAATCTAAAGTAGTGCCACAGACCAGCAGAGACAGAAGAATCGAGTACCTACCCTCGACATTCCCCTGCATGCTGGGGACATGCGGCTGAAAGGCATGTGGCCTCCACCCCCGAGAAGGCTAGCGGCCAACCCCCTGCCAGGTAAGAGCTGGCTGAGCCCCTCCTGCGACAGACGAGGCGCCAGGGCAAAGCAGTCGTGTCGGGCACTTCTGCTAATTCTGCTCCACTGTCACCTCAATACGCTTGCTTCCAAGTGGCAATCTCACCTGCAGCACCTTCAGGTACTCGGGGAGCACAGAGGCAAACTTGTCGATGGTGTAGAGTCTGGCCTCTTTGTTCTCCTCCATACTTCTGTGAATGCTTTTCCAGAGAATCACGATGATTTCTAGCAAACCTGCCATGGATGCAGCATCGCTGACGGACAGGGTTTTATCCAAAACCTAAGATGCAAATAATTTTATTGTGAAATAATCAAATCATAACAACTACTAAAATAATAGCACTGTCTTTAAAAGCACCCCTCAGAATTCTAGAATGAAAGCAGAAATGTAAAGAATATCCAGTCTATTTTCATGACTAGTGAAAAGTTTATTCTGTATTTGAGAATCTCTCAGAGGTGAATTGGTTTTTAAAAGCCCACCAAAGAAAAAACACATTCTACATTAACCCTATGTCCTTTTAATAAACAATTTACATGAATTATAAATCCTCAAAATCAAAATGTATAACCTATTGTCATCTAGGGACATAACACACTAGTAAAAAGCATGCTTTTTCTTTTACTGTATCTTCTGATTTGTTCAAGGATGTCACTTCTCAGCATAAACCTCGACATGAACAGACTGTGAGTGTGGGGGGGTGTAAAACCTGATTACTCAATGTGATCACACTAAAACTCAGGGTCGAGCCGCCCATTCTACAGCCGCCCGTTCTGGAAGGTGCGACGCCAGACTCTGGTGTGTAACTGTAATAACGACCCTGCTCCTCATGGGTTTCCTCAGCTTGTTTTTAAATTAATATACGCATTGACATTTCCCAACTTATGCTGGCAGCAAGCCATAACGGCTGCTGTTTATCATGTGACGGTGGGCCTGACCACAAAGGCTCTAATAAATTCTCTCATGCCATCGCCTCAAGCTGCACATATGCGCCCCTGCCAGACACACGGACTGAGCCGTGTGGTGGCTGCAGCAGACAGCTGGAGAACCTGCAGGAACAGCCGACACCAGGTCCTGAAAGGGGAGCAGCTGGAGAGGCCACGGCGGACTCACTGCAGGTGTTGGTACTTCTGTGTTCTCTACTGAAGTGTGACGGAAAGTAAGCTTGATTAATGAGGGCACACAGAAAGGACAAAAGTAATTTCTATATAGTTACATTTTTCAATGGGCACTTAATACTCCAAATGAGGTACGGCCAGTGACATTTAAAAAGCAATGAAATTACCACAGCCTACTATGAGAACAATACAAATAACAAACCAACAAAACTTCATTCTGTGTTTAATTCTACATTTTACTGCTCTGCAGCCTTATCATGGGTGCCTTACAGAACCCATCGCTTCTTACAAAAGTGTGCTAAGTTCCCAAGTGAGACCTATTAAAGAGGAAGCCAACTTTATATTTTAGCAGAAATAGCTTTGCTTTTTCGTAGATAGCAAAGAGGAAAAGTAAAAGAGCGCTTCAAAAACTTTTGCTTTCAGCCTTATATTTTTAGAATATATATATGACAAATTGTATCTTTTCTAGCATAGTTCACAATGGAACTACATATTTCTAAACCCTTGTGTTTTCTGATGGTACAGAAAATGACCTAAAATATTACAAAATGCAAGCTCTCTCATTAACGTCTAAGTTTTTAATAATGAGCCTGGAGGATTCCTTCAATATTTAAAAAACGTAACAGTCTCAACTATTATTACCACCTCATAAAATACGCTTTTGGTCCTTTGCAAAACCATCCTCACCACCAGCACAAGTCTGAGAGGCTAGCCCAGAGGCCCTGCACGCCCCTCGTGGTGCCCACCTTGCACATGGCAGCCCCTCGCCCTGCAGATGGGGTTCAGAAACCTTTCAGCTAAGGCTTCTGAAGATTAGCAGCAATAGAATCCCTTTCCTGAGGAATCTTGCCCACCTACTCCATATATGGAGGGAAAAGCCCTGAAGAGAAGAACTCAAATCCCAACTGGCCTTTGCCAGTTCTGAATGCTCTCAGCTGAGGGTTTCCAAATCCAGGCTCAGGCCCGCTGTGGGAATGAGATGCAGCCCCACTGTCTCCAGGCCCTCTTCTTTCTCTGTCCCACATCCGAAGGCCTGACTGCGGCGGGGACAAGACTGGTGGGGAGGGGCCACGCAGGCCTGAGTCCAAGGGCACGTGTGTGAGAAGCGCTCCCTTCTGACATGTGGCTGGACAGCCTGAGACCAATGACTAAGCAGAGCCACACTGGAGCCCTGAGCAACCTGTCAGCCTGCGTCAGAGTGGACACAGGGCAGGAGCGAGGCAAGACAGACGGGTGCCTGGGCTCGCCTCGGGCCAGCATACAGTTCCATGTTGCAGCGAGAGTGTAAACTGTCTTTGGTGCCTTCCTTACCAAGGTGAGTTTCCTAACCTAGATGAGCACCACAAAGCTACCCTAAGATTTTACTTTCAACGTCTGTGGGCACGCAAGTTTGGTTACAAGCTTAAGACAGTGCTGACAAGTAGTGTGCCCAAGCCCTAAACGTTCTCTTCTTCTGCTCTGAAGAAATAGCAGCCAAGCAACTTCTTGGATAAACTACTTTTTAAAAAAATATGTTTTAATTGATTTTAAAGAGGGAGAGGGAGAGAGAGGGAAAACGAAGACAGGGAGGGAGGGAGATATCTGTGTGAGAGACATCAATCAGCTGGCTGCCTCCTGCACGTCCTGTACCGGGGATTGAGCCACGGCCAGGGCATGTGCCCAGACCAGGAATCAAACCAGCAACCTTCTGGCGCACAGGACAATGTTCAACCAACTGAGCCACACTGGTCAGGGCTAAATCACTTTTGATAAATTACTTTTTAAAAGAATTCTAAATAAAACTGAGACCTAGAAATTCAACCCCATGATGTTTCCAGTACAATCTTACAGCAGAGGTTAAGAGCTCCACCACCCAACTAAAATACAGTATGCGTATGCTACCCCCAGACAGAAAAATATACAGAGAAGCTTAAGACGAAGAAAATCTAGGACGGGATGATACTAACAATACATTTCCTCTGAATTCACTCCTACACAAATTCCACAACGAACTACAAAGGATGTACAACAATTCTTTCAAAAACATTATGATCCTCCAAAATAATTAGTTGAAATATCAATACTAAAAGAATAGACAAAATGTTCCTAAAGTTGGGGATGGGAAAAATTCCTCCACTTCTAGACAAATAATAAACTAATCTAAAACCAGATTAATTTAATATGTGTGCACAACAGAGTCTCTCTAAAATGACGAACCAGCAGCTTTCTATACTTTTTAGACAAAGAAACAATACATTTTTGAAGAACTGACAGGACAAAGACACTTAGGTTTGTGTGCTAATTAGTGAGAAACATAAAAAAGTTAGGACTTGGGTGGTGACTGGTAAAGGGGCAACATGGTTTGTTTATCAAGGCTTTTGGACCTGGATTCCTAACTCCAGCCATTGTGGGATCTTTTGGGGTGGCCTGTGCTGGGCCCGGACACTCACATCACAGCCCATGGAAACGAGGGGTAACATGGCCCAGGGCTCAAGGCCCCTGTGTCCTACTTACACTCACGTTCTCCTTCTCCCGCTCCTCGTCCTCCTCCTGGTACTCGCGGATTGCCTTCCGGATGCAGGCATTTAAGCAATGGCGAATCACATGAATCAGCTTTGCTACAATGTTGAAGATAACCAATAGTTTATTCACATGTTTCTTCAACAAAATTACCTCTTAACAGTAAAATACAATCCTGAACAACTACAAGTGCCATCTAAGGGAAACCATTCAGCAATGCATTCAAGCACAGAGCTTACAGGGCAGGCTCCTTGGAGACCAGCCTGAGAGGCGCAGCGTGCGTACCTATGTTGGTGCAGGCGGTGTGCTCGTGGGCGTACTGGTAGAACCTCCTGGCAGCAGCGTGGTTCATCTGCAGCAGCGTGACGCAGCGCTCACACCACACCTCCTCCGGGAGGTTCACGGGCAGGAAAGAGTTAAAGATGAGGCTCACCAGGCGCCGACACACAGGCCTGGAATCTGATTCCAGACGAACCAAAATATGCTCCATGGGGCATATCTTCCAAAACTGTGTGAAGCAGGAAGCAGGGCCTGTCAATGGTTCCTGTCGTCTTAACATTTTAAGCAAAATTCCCAGAGCATGCTAAAAAAGAAACTAGCTCTCGCTCCTCCAACGTGGGGTGCAGGAGGCCCGGCGCCTGTGCCAGCACCACCTGTATCAGACAGCAACATGCTGCCCACCACTCCACTGGGTGACAATCACCCATTCCTATTAGCTGCTTCTCCACAGGCCCATCAACCTCTGACCTTGATTTTCAAGAACAGACCTTTGCAGAGACCTCACCACTAAACCACACTCTGCCTTCCCCCTACAGAGCCAGCTAAGATCAAGACGAAAGAAGCACCTCATTAAGACAAAGCCCAAGCTCCGGTCCCAGGCCTTCTTTCTGTCTCACTATTCCTGCCTGTTCTCGTGGAGAGACTCCCTGGTAAAGCAGAAACAACTGCCCTCTCTATTCCTCCCAGCCATCACCTCCACGATCCTGTGCAAGCAGACTGGCAGCTCAAACAACACTAAGCCAAACACTTCCCTTTCAGACTCGGGATCTAGTTTTAATAGGCTGTTAGAACAAATCCAATCAAACTTGCACCCAGCTTTGTTGTTGAAACTGACATGCTGATTCTAAAATTGTTATGGAAATGAAAAGGACCCAAGCAGCCAGAGGGCTCCAAGGGAGGAGGCTGGGGTTCATACACCAGACTCAGGGCCCTGAGCATCCAGGCTGTGCTGGGTGGCCCTGGCCCAGGGCGGACAGCCGGAAAGCTACACAGAGCAAGTTCAGAAACAGACCATGCCGTCAACTGATTTGCAACACAAGTACCGAGGTAGTGACACTGGGGACGATAGGGTATTCTTACTATGCAGGTCATACAAAATATACCTTTTTTAAAAAACATAAAAATATTCAGGTCAAATTTGAAAAGCATAAGGCAATACACACCCTAAGCAGTGATAAGGCCTCCCCAGAACCCCATCCCAAGACATCCAATCACTGCTCGCAGGCAGCTGTCACTAACGTCCTGATTCTCCCAGGGTGTTTTATGCATATCTGAGCAAATACAGGCTGTTATGCTGTGTGTTCCCCATTTTATGAAGCTGGCGCCTACACTTGCTTGTCCTCGCCTATCGTAGAGGTATTTCTGTGTAAGTTCATTTCCTTTCACGGTCACACAGCATGATGTCACTGCACGAGCGCACTGCAGGGCTGCACAGCGGACCCTGCACGGATGACGTGCGAGCTCTTTCCCCAATGCTGTGCCAGGCAAAACAGCCTTTTTCAAAGTAAATAAGAACCATTATGTGGAGGGAAAAACTCACAGATAATACCAAATAATAACGAAGACCCTTAAACTAACATTTAGCCAAAACCTGAACTTCATCTTTTTGTGGATGAAAACAAATGTACTTATTTATTTACTTCATGTCTTAAATAAGAAAAACTCTATTTACCCCACCTTGGCAGCCCTTACGGCTTTAACTTTCAACAGCATTTCCACAAAAGCCACTCTCACTTTCTCCGAATTGTCATGGAGACTGTACTTTAGTGCTGGCAAAAGCTGCTCTAATAACGGGTGGCTTAATTTGTTATCCAAAATTATCGGTAGACACTGCAAGAAAGGAGAAAGACAAGATTCAAATTAGACCATAAACTGAAAAGGTTCAGGTAAGAAAACATCCAGGCCCACTGGTGAAATAAACACACTTGTAGAAAATAACACTTTCTTAAACGGTTTCACATTAACACACACTTGTAATGAATTAGTATGGTTTCAAAGGCTAACAATTATTCCTCTACGGCAGGGGTCCTCAAACTTTTTAAACAGGGGGCCAGTTCACTGTCCATCAGACCGTTGGAGGGCCGGGCTATAGTTTTAAAAAAACTATGAACAAATTCCTATGCACACTGCACATATCTTATTTTGAAGTAAAAAAACAAAACGGCAAAAACACCCGCATGTGGCCCGCGGGCCGTAGTTTGAGGACGCCTGCTCTACGGTTTCACTGTTCCTAACAAGATTAGAGCAGCTATAAAATAACCTTCTGAGTTAAAGAAACACAGCACCACGGCTGGTCAAGCGGTGTCCAAAGCTTAGACCAAAGAGTCCTTTATCCATGCCCACAGCCCACCTCCTGACTCCACCTCCTGACTCCACCCTGCAGGACCCACGCTCCCCACGCTCCTCAGATAGAGGCCAAGTGACCCGTCCAAGCTCAGTCCAGGCACCGACTTGTGGGAAGACTGATGTGCCCTGCCACCTTCTCTTTCCAGTTATTAGGAAAATGGATTTCTTATTTTAAAAGTCATCTATGTTTTCAAGGTTATACGTAAATATTTATGCAATGCCTGGGCTTTGCTTCGAAGGAATTATAGGAGAAAAATGGGTGGAACTACAGATGAAATGAGATGGAGGTGTGCTAGTAACTACTGAGACTGAATGATGGAGGAAGGGTAGTTTTGTAGATTCCTATGAGAAGTATATACTAGATATCAAAAAGGCAGGGAGGGTGGGTGGGTAGGTGGGAAGAGATGAATCAAAGAACTTGCATCCATATATGCTAACCCATGGACACAGATAATAGGGTGGTGAGGGCCTGGGGCAGAGGGGGAGGGGGTTAGAAAAGGTCAATGGAGGAAAAAGAAGACATATGTAATACTTTCAACAATAAAGATTTTTTTAAAGGTCAATTTTAATGTATAACTTAACAATTTTCAAGTGCATACAGGTCCTATTCTAAAATGCTGTGCACCCCCCCCCCCCCCCCACACACACACACACTGAAGAAAGACTATTTCAAGTAGATAATTTTTGTAGCAAACACTTTAATTTGGTTGGTAAAACCTTACCTTGGACATATTAAAAAAATGTCAATAGTGATATTATGAGTGATTTTTAAGATGGTTCCCTCTGTATTCACTAACTATCCTACAATAAATAAACATTGCTCATATAACTTAAAATCTTACCTTAAAGACAGAACAACGCACATCGGCTGAGCTTGCATCGAACGCCAGGTCCCCGGTCACTTTCTTGAGGAGGTCAATGAGAATTGTCGGAGGCATCATCTCCCAGTATCTGGAAGTTATTTTACAAACACCAAGGATCCCTGCGGAACGGACCATTGGATATGGATCTTCTAAAAGGCTCTAGAAGTAGGAGGGAAAACGGCTTAAAAATCTTAAATCAGTTCCCTTTATATCAACGTCTGCTTTACACATAAGCACCTTGGACACTCACAACTCACCCAATGTTCCAAGGTACAGAACTACGGGTCATGCAGACCCATGATCTTTGGTCAAGTGTCATTTCCACAGCTGAGTATTGCAAGAGGACATCCAGACCCTCATGGTGTCTTATTGGACAATACCACCCACAGGACATGGCCAACCTAGGGCCTCCAAGGCCGCTCCACTGTTCAGGGGACTGTGCAGAGCTGCTGGCACTGTCCTGAGTACCAGTCTATTAGACACTGCCTATGCAAACCGCTCTTGAGTTCTCAAAGTGCAGAAATGCACTGAATCCAAAATAAAGTCATTATACTTGCAATGACTCAATCCAGACAATGGTCCTATGTATCTGATGGAAATACACGACAGCACCTGAGAATCAAACACAACCCACAAAACCACGGCTCTCATCAACTCTAAACTTCACTACCAAGTCACAGGAACGAGCAAGGGCAGAGGAGCATAGCAAGGGCACTGTAGGGATGGTTCTGTAAACCCGACTGTGGGAAACAAAAAAATAACCTGGCTTCTTCAACAACAAAATAGCAAGAAAAAGAGAGAGCCAGCTGGCGTGGTTAAATGGTTGAGCATCGACCTCTGCACCAGGTCATGGTTCACTTCCTGGTCAAGGGCACATGCCTGGTTTGCGGGCATGCAGGAGGCAGCCAACCAATGATTCTCCCTCGTCATTAATGTTTCTCTCTCTCCCCCCTTCCTCTCTGAAATAAAAATATTTTTTTAAAAAAAAGAGAGAGGAGAGATTTCTGGAGAGGGACATCATACTATAATTTCAACTTTCTTTTAAATGTATTTTTATTTATTTCAGAGAGGAACAGAGAGGGAGAGAGATAGAAAGATCAATGATGAGAAAATTATTGATCAAGCTCCCTCCTGCATGCCTAACACTGGGGATCAAGTCCGAAACCTGGGCATGTGCCCTTGATTGGAATTAAACCTAGGACCCTTCAGTCTGCAGGCCACAGCTCTATCCACTGAGCCAACCCATCTAGGGCTATAATTTCAACTTTCTGTCTGAGATTTTTCACAATCAGTTAGAAAACAAACAAAATTAAGTATTTAAGAGTGTCATGAGCAACCACCATCATGGCATTTTTTCCTATTTCTGCCTATAATTTTCTTCTACTAACTAGGAAACTAATGTTTTTACTTGTGTTAGGAGCCTGTGCATGCGCAAGTGTGGGAACTGAGCAGGGGCAGCACTTTCCAGCAAGGAGAGGAAGAGCCACAGCACCCAGGAAACAATGTCACACCTCACACCTCACGTCCTAAGGCCTCATTTGAAAACCCAGTCACCTGAAAAAACCACCCCAACAGGTATTACTTGTCGGTTTGCCTTAGACACACCCAGATACAGCTCTACATTAGGCAGTATCCCACCCACAGTTCACAGGTGAAAAGACAGAAAAGTGTCACCCAATGTTACACAGGTGGAGTCAAACCTGGGGGTGTTTTAACCCCTATGATACCCTACTTCTCTGCTGGAGAGACAAGAATACACATAAAACGTTTAAAATTATATGAAGTGATAATTAAGTGTTCCAAAGGAGAGGAAGAGGAAGAGAAAAGGGCACTAAGCGCCCACAACGTCACCGGGGAGAGGGTGGATTTCCTTGAAGAATGTCAACATCTGGAAAGCTTGCCATGGGGGGGAGGGGGGCACAGGCAGATGCGGGAACGGCCGGGACGCACACCAGGCCAGACAGAGCTGAAGTGATAAGGAGCTAGACTACATGGATACGTACATAGAGCTCTTCAAACTGCTTCTGAATTTCACTGTCCATCTCAATAGCATTGAAGTTTGGATCCCTAATAGGAAATGCTTCAACGAACAGCAGTGCAGCATTGGAGCGAACCTCCGAGTTCCTGGCCTGGAATGATGAAGCAAGAGTGTGTCAGGGCCCCCAGAGAGGGCGGCATCTGAAGGCGTCAGTGGAGAGTTCCCAGAGTAAAGCTCCTGACATCTCAGCACAGACAGACTCACGAATTAAAGACGATTTTAAAAGCCGCCCTGAGACCTTCCTCAGGTTCAGCCACGCGCAGCTCCGGGGGGACACCCGGAAGACCGCTGCCTTGTCCAAAGCCCATCCCGTCACTGAGACACACGGATCTCACATGCCCCCGCACGTCGCCTGTGCTGAAAGCCTGTGTCGACTTGACTGCTCCTAGTGTTGTCATCCTGGCGCCCAGTCTCAGCAGGGGGTCCTGAGGGACCAGGACACCCTGCCCAGCTCTGCAGACCCCCCACCTCTGCTGGTTTACTGAGCACAGCTCCTCCTCCCCTCCCAACTGTGTGGTCAGCACTAAACCAACTCAGACTCAGTCTGATGGGCCTAAGAAATGCTTTTAATAAAAGAATAAACCACTCAATCCAGAGTGTCACGAAGCTCCCAGCCCAGGCCTACTTCTGCTGCCCTCCAGCAGTTTGGAATGAGCGCGGCTGAGCACAGCAGACAGCCGGCAAGCGCACCTTCAGGCCTCTCCAGAGGATGGGCTTGTACAGTCGGTAGAGCATCTCCTCAACGCCTTGCCGAACTCTCTTCTGATGGTGAAAGTAACTCAGCACCTGGAGCCAAGAAAGCAGAACACCAAGGTCATGCTATTTTGTATCAAGAAGCGAAGATCCTGTTTGGTTTTTCCACAGAGCGTGGCCCTCTCCACCAGGACGGGCAGCCGTGCCTTCAAGTCTGACGACTTCCCTGAGGACGACAAGCGTGGACACACTGACTGCACCCACGTGAAGGGAACCTACGGCACAAGACAGAGCAAGGCCGCACCAACAGCCACAAAACGCATCACCTTCCGGATGAAACAGCAAAGTGTCAGGCCACGTGGTCTCCCCAGCGTCCCAGTTAAAGATGAGCTGGCTACAACTCTGCTCAGGTCGAAGAGCCTGTGCTGGACATCCATTCCAGTGTCAGCACAGGCTCCCCGTCCCTCCGAGTGAGTGTCACTGAGTGGGCCTGCGCAGCAGGAGCTTAGCTCAGACACCAATGCTTCTGAACAACCAGCAACCACTGCTCTGAGCGTCCTTCCCTTTCTTTTCTGCTCCCTTCTTTCCCAGCCAGAATCTTCCTGCCATTTTTTTTTAAGTCCTCACCCCAGGATGTTTACTGATTTTAGAGAGAAGGGAGAGAGAAAAACATGGATTAGCTGCCCCAGTACATGCTTCAACCAGGGATCAAACCCAAAACCTAGGTATGTGCCCCAACTGGGAATCAAACCTGCGGTGTAAGGGACGACGCTCCAACCAACTGAGCCACCTGGCCAGGGAGTTTCTGCCACTCTTCACAGACTCTTGTCCCCAACAACAATCAAGTCTGCCTCACTTCCTTAATTCACAACTCTAGGGGATTAAGATTATATAGGTAAAAGGTGAAAAACAAAATAAATAGGCTATAAAATATCCTGTGCTTTAAGTGAACTTGAGTCAACTTTACCCTAAAACAACTTCAGTCTAAAGCAGTAATGGCGAACCTATGACACACGTGTCAGCACTGACACGCGTAGCCATTTCTGATGACACGGCCGCATGCCGAGGATGAAACATTTGCTGCTCCTGAGGATGAAACATTTGCGACGAGAGTCTTGGAGTTAGTTTTTTCCTCAAAGTGACACACTACCCGAGTTATGCTCAGTTTTTTGGCAAAGTTTGACACACCAAGCTCAAAAGGTTGCCCATCACTGGTCTAAAGGTTATTTTTTCTGCCCTAACTGGTTTGGCTCACTGGATAGAGCATCGGCCTGTGGACTGAAAGGTCCCAGGTTCGATTCTGGTCAAGCGCATGTACCTTGGTTGCAGGCACATCCCCAGCAGGTGTGCAGGAAGCAGCTGATCAATGTTTCTCTCCCATCGATGTTTCTGACTATCCCTCCCTTCCTCTCTATAAAAAATCAATAAAACTTTTTTTTAAAAGATTTTCTTTTTATTCATCTCTACTTAGGAGTTTTTATTGATGTCTTAAGTGATATGAGTCTATAGTTTGTTTTTTGTATACAATATTATCAAGTTTTAGTATAAGGTATACTTGTTCATAGAAACTTTTAAACAGATTTATTGAGATAATAAACATACCAAAAAAGTCACTCTTTTAAAGTGTTCAATTCAGTGGGTTTTAGTATATTCAAAGTTGACCAACCATTGCTATTATGCAGTTTTAGAAGATTTTCATCATTAATATGGGGACTTTTACTTTCTGAAGACTTCTGAAGCATTTCCCAAAGCTTCTTCCAACATATCAATAAGTTTATCATATATAGTGTTCATCCAAAAAATAATTTTAAGAAGAAACTATGTGTTATAAAGAAGCAAGAGCAATTACTTAGAGTCTAGGAATGCATTTCATTTGAAAAGGAAAATCTAATATTCTTCCTTTTAATTCTTTCTATGCATTTTCCCATAAATTTACCAAATACTGTTATTTACACTCATATTTTAATTACTTAGAGACCACAGCAGGAAAAACAGATATGAAAAGAAGTCTTTAGTGTGGGAAGTCACCCATTGTCTTCACTAGCAGAGAGGTGTGGACAAGGAGCCCGGAATGCTGGTGACCCTTGAGCCCTGGCAAAGGTCAGAGCTATGCACCCACTGTTTGAGACAATGGTCAGCAGGGGCCTGAAGAAACTTCCTGGCCAGACAGTCATGTAAGCCCTTACTGATAAGATAGTCTGCCTGTTACTGCACATTGCCTGCCTAAGGGCTATAGGTGCATCCCAAACTGAATAAAAGGGTGGCCAGGCCTGAGCACAAGCGGAGTCCTTCTTATTGCGTTGGGCTCCTGCCTGGCCCCCCCCAATTTCCAAATTATTATTTCTTGTCTCGTCTGTCATTTGTGCGCGTCCCCTTCTCCAGAGCCCAAACCCTGAACCACGCGGGACGTGGGTCATCACATCTGGCGCCTTGACGAGGGACCTCTGGAGAAGATATCGCCTAGAGTGAAAAAACCAAGTTTCACCGGCAAGGTGGGGAAGATTTCACCGGATAGGTGGGGAAATTCACTGCATGCAAAGCTGCAGAAGTCGCGATCTGTTGGTAGGGTGGGAACGTCTTTTCTTAGCCAGGCTAATGGGGCAGGATTCAGTTAAAAAGTAAGAAACTTTATTGTAGACTTTTGGTTTGCATGCTTAAGGAATCAAAGTTTCAGAAGGTATTCTCTTACAGTTTTTGCTTGATGTTATAGAACATAACCCTTGGTTTCCTGAAGAAGGTACATTAGATCCTGAATGTTGGGAAAGAGTTGGTCAGAACTTGAAAAAATCTCAGCAGCAGGGGAAAAACTTGCCTCCAATCTGTTTCTCCTTGTGGAACATGGTATTGCATTTGCTAGAGCCTTTCAGAGAGGCTAAGGAGGAGATTATTTACTACGGTAGGGAGAATTTTTGAAAAAATGTCAGGAGCAAGCCCACACAAACTGCAGACGGAATGATCAAATAACTTACGAAATGTTGGCAGGGCTGGGACAATATAGTGACATGCAGAATCAGCTAAATAATGTGCAGAAAGCTTATGAGCAAATTAGACTTTGTGGAAGAACAGGACATTTTAAAAAAGAATGTAGGCAACCAAGAAGGACACAAGGTGGCGCTCCAGGGAAAGGCCCGAGCATCCGGCCTCCTGATACAATCAAGGCAGATTCAACCTCTTTTATACCCTAGATATGAAAAACAAAATTATTGGGTACTTATCTATCGATTATTGTTTTTCTTTGTTGTTTATTGTTAGTTTATTAAGCATGACTCTAATTTAATTTAATAAGAAAGAAATGATAGATGGCCAGGCCATTGTTGAGTTCCCCAAAACAAACAGAATGCATGAATGGGGAGAGAGCGAATTTGAGCAGTACATGTGGCCAATAATACAGGTTCTAGGAAAATTCCCTAGACAAAAGGAAGTAATTGAAAAATTACTAGGTCTTTTGGCGATCCTGTAAAACAGGCGCCCACTCTCAAGAGTGTTATTAAGTCTCATTTTGGCCATGTTTTTATTTCCCAGTTTGTCATTTAAAATCTAGGCAAATGAAACATTTCCCAGAATTTAGGGATGCATCTGGGATTTCTGTACCCGTGAATAGAAAAGCAAGCTTAAGAAAACGTGTGCGCTCCACCCGATTTTGGGTGACTTCTTGAGCCCCAATCTTTTCACAGATGCTACAGAATAAACCAGACTGTTTTTTCTTTGAAATTATTTCTGAAATTATTCAAAGAATTTGTTTTCTCTTTTTAAAAATTTTTTTTAAATTTAGCAAATCTAATATACTTGAAATCGCATGGAAAGCTTTATCAAATAAAAACTGGTAACTATATTTTACTTATATACATATACTTTAAATGTTATGAAGGTTTTGGCCTCTAAGAAGGGCAAAATAAAGTAACAATGTATTTCTTAAATACAGCCAAATTTTTCAGCAACAGAAATTTAAAAGACAAAAAGCCTCTGCATTTTAAATAGGCTGATTCACAAAGCATTTGTGCCTTGTGAATCAGATGTATAAGTTTACTAAATTTGCTTGTTTTGCTTTTTTAATAAAAATACCTACTTAAATTACTTAATAAATTAGCTTTTTAAAAATATATAATCAAGGTCTCATATAAATTAAGTTATATGAGAAGCCAATATTTTTATAAGCAAATTGGATCCTAGTAAAGTCTTCTAAGAGAATTACTGAAACCTCCCATAATCCCTCTATATATGCAAATAAGCCAAAGGGGATATTCTTTAAAAATATAATTCTAAGCGTAATAAAAAGGAGAAATTTGAAAATTTTGAAATCTCTTCTGCTAATATTTACGGGGTAAACTAAAGATTGTTGTTAAAATACTAAATCTGACAATAATTACCGTCACCATAATTGAAAAATCCCTTGAAATATATGGCTTTGCAGCAGTATTTGTCAAAATCCAAAAAGCAGCCATGTTTGTTACATGTTGCTTGGTGTAAAAAATATAGGAAAAGCCTTTTAAAAGAAACTCTCTAAGTGTGGTCTAGAAATTACTGTGGAAAGAAATAAAGAGAAGTTTCCTTCAAACATCTGAAGAACTGTAATTACAAGTCAATATATTAGGCCTCAAAAAGAAAAGTAATTAATTTGTATTTTTGCCTCCCTGACAAGGTTTATTTAAAGTTACTCAAAGACTAACAGCAGAAATTTAATTAATGTCATGTACTGTCCATAACCGAGGACAAGTTAAAAAATAAACCTCATTTCAGATTGTTTAAATTGGCTAATTAAAATAAAAGAATATTCATAAACTTTGTTGTACTGGGCAGGAAACTGTTCCTGAAGCATTGAGTAATTTTTTACTAATGGTTTATCTCATAGTTCAAAAACTGCTTAACATGCAATGAATCCAAAGCAGTCATATTACTGTACAGAAAATTAAAATTAAAAAGTTATCAAGACTGCATTGCAAAATTTCCAAAAGCCTCTTAATATTATTTACATCAAAAAAAGAAGTGGGGAGGAGAAACCAAGATGGAGGCATAGATAAACACCTGAAATTGCTGGCTCGCATAACCACTTCAAAACTACAACTAAAAGACAAAACGGACATCATCCAGAACCACAGAAAGGCAGGCTGAGTGGAAATTCTACAACTAGAAGGAAAGAGAAAAGCTCACTGAGACTCAGAGGAGGTGCGGGAGTAAAGTGCGGAGGTACGGAGGCGTGCGCGTGTGTGGAGAGGGCTGGCAACTGAGGATGCGGTTGTCTTTTTCAATCTGGAGGGAGACACAAGCTCCTGACTGCTCTGAACTCCAGTTCCGGGTGAGACTCTGGGGACCCAGACTCATACGGGGAGGAACTGGACTGTATGGCAGCAGGCAGAACTCGAGGGCGGCTTTCTCTCAGAGGTGCTTGCAGCGATTACCAAGGGACACTGAGACCTGGGAGCCTCTTGAGGCAGGGCTGAGGATCAGCCATAGCTGTTTGCCCCGCCCTGTTAATTCCCTGAGACCCCGCCCCACCCAAGCTGTGTGTAGAGGCTTTTGCATATGAATGGCCTAGCCCCGTGGTCTGCAAACTGCAGCTCGCGAGCCACATGCAGCTCTTTGGCCACTTGAGTGTGGCTCTTCCACAAAAATACCACGGCCTGGGCGAGTCTATTTTGAAGAAGTGGCGTTAGAAGTTTAAGTTTAAAAAATTTGGCTCTCCAAAGAAATTTCAATCGTACTGTTGATATTTAGCTCTGTTGACTAATGAGTTTGCTGACCACTGGCCTGGCCCTTTGCAATCCAAAATTACCTAACAAACTGCAGCTGGGTCAGAGAGCCCCAGAACTTCCAAAAGAAGGCCCAAGGCCCACAGCAGCTTTGCATTGCTTCATAGCTGGGCCTCATCTGGGCACCTCCAAACCCCAAACAAAGAAGAGGAATCTGCACATCTCTCCATAGCTCCTGCTGGGTGGCCTCAGGCAGAGGCTAAATTAGCACCTCCTTGGAGATCCAAGTCTAGTGTACCCAGGGGTCAGAGTGGGGCCATCCAGATTACAACTCCTCAGATCCATAATGGACACACTCAGGGGGCAGACTCAGTGAGCACCAAAACCCCACTGAAGCAAAGTCCTGCCCCGTAAGGGTGTCTCCAGCACAGCAGTTCTCCCATCGTAAACACAGCTGATCCTCACAGCCAATTGGCCTAGGGGCCAATTCCTCCCAGTGATACCAACAACAATCAAGGCTTAACTACAAGACTGTGCACACAGCCCACAAAGGGGTGCACCAAGAGTGTCCACCTCAGGTAATTAGGGAGGCTGAGCCACTGGGCCCTATAGGACACCTAGCACACAAAGCCACTCTATCAACACAGGGAAGAAGCCAAAATGCGGAGACAAAGAAACAGGTCACAAATGACAAAAATGGAGGAAAGCAAACTACTGGATATAGAGTTCAAAACCACAGTTATAAGGTTTTTCAAGAATTTTCTAGAAACCGCCGATAAATTTAGTGAGACCCTCAATGATATGAAAAAGAACCAACTAAATTAAGCATGTTCTAAATTAAGCATACTGACTGAAATAAAGAATAATATACAGAGATCCAACACCAGACTAGAGGATCGTAAGAATCAAGTCAAAGATTTGAAATACAAAGAAGCAAAGAACACCCAACCGGAAAAGTAAAAAGAAAAAAGAATCCAAAAATATGAAGATAGTGTAAGAAGCCTCTGGGACAACTTCAAACGTACCAACATCCGAATTATGGGGGTGCCAGAAGAAGAGAGCAAGAGCAAGATACTGAAAACCTATTAGAAGAAATAATGACAGAAAACTTCCCATACCTGGTGAAAGAAATAGACTTACACGTCCAGGAAGCACAGAGAATCCCAAACAAAAGGAATCCAAAGAGGACCAACCCAAGACACATCATAATTAAAATGCCAAGGGCAAAAGACAAAGAGAGAATATTAAAAGCAGCAAGAGAAAAACAGTTACCTTCAAGGGAGTACCCATATGATTGTCAGCCGATTTCTCAACAGAACCATGCAGGCCAGAAGGGTGTGGCAAAAAATATTCAAAGTGATGAATAGAAAGAACCTACAAACAAGATTACTTTACCCAGCAAAGCTATCATTCAGAATTGAAGGTCAGATAAAGAACTTCACAGATAAGAAAAAGCTAAAGGAGTTCATCACCACCAAACCAGTATTATATGAAATGCTGAAAGGGTATTCTTTAAGAAGAGAAGAAGAAAAAGGTAAAGATAAAAATTATGAATAACAAATACATTTGTATCAACAAGTGAATCTAAAAATCAAGTGAATAAAAAACCTGATGAACAGAATAAACTGGTGAATATAATAGAATCAGGGGCATAGAAAGGGAGTGGACTGACAATTCTCAGGGGGAAAGCGGTGTGGGGGGGGTGCGGGAAGAAACTGGACAAAAATCGTACACCTATGGATGAGGACAGTGGGGGCGGGGTAAGGGCAGAGGATGGGGTGGGAATAGGGTGGAGGGGAACTATTGGGGAAAAAAGAGGAACAATTGTAATAATCTGAACAATAAAGATTTATTTTAAAAAAAATGGGGATAGTGGAATAATCCCCTGTGAGTAAATTACATCAAGAAAATTTTTTATTTTAAAAATTGTTTCTCACTTGCAATGCTGAAGATAAGACACCCATGAAAACACACATGGTGTCAAAATAAGCCAAAGGAAAATGGTTTGGGCACAATGAAAAGAAAAGATCCCAAGTCTAGTTTATAGAAAAGATTCCTTTATTAACCTTTGGTTGAGACTATGCTTGTATATTTCCAGAAAACTCCTCCAAGCCTGTGTGGATTCCTGCAACAATGAATCCGAGAGAGGCACTGACCGGATTGCTCCAGCCACAGAATCGCAGTGGCCTCCAAACAACACCCTGAAGACAAGAGGAGAAACAGTCCCGAGATGGAGATGGTGAAGACGCCGTGCCATACTAGCAGTCAGCAGCTGTGCGTTGCTGCAGGTTGCCTAGGACCAAGCCAGAGAAGGTTGGACTTGCATTGCCATTGTTTGTCCACTATCCAAAACTAGAATATCATTGCTGGCATGTACACATAAGGAATGGTTGGACATTGGAAAAAGGACTCAAAAAACTGTTGGCCCAGAAAGAAACTTACTACAGACTGATTCCTTGGATGCCTGGCAGCAATTTAAAAAGGACATGAAAGAATTTAACCCCTTCCACTGGGTATCCTTGCATTACCACTATCGGCTTGTCTCATTTTTGTTCACATATGTTTATTCCTAGTCTGTAGATGCAGAATAGAGTCTTAAAAAAACTTAAACCCTTTTAGGCGGCATTCACTTTTCAAGATTTATTAAGGAAAAGAAAAGGGGGAGATGTGGGAAGCCGCCCATTGTCTTCAGTAGCAGAGAGGTGTGGACAAGGAGCCCGGAATGCTGGTGACCCCTGAGCCCTGGCAAAGGTCAGAGCTATGCACCCACTGTTTAGTTGAGACAATGGTAGCTGAAGCAACTTCCCGACCAGACAGACATGTAAACCCTTACTGATAAAATAGTCTGTTACTGCAAATTGCCTAAGGGCTATAGGTGCATCCCAAACTGAATAAAAGGATGGCCAGGCCTGAGACCAAGGGAAGTCCTTTTTCTTGCATTGGGCTCCTGCCTGGCCCCCCCAATTTCCAAATTATTATTTCTTGTCTCATCTGTCATTTGTGTGCGGCCCTTCTCCAGAGCCCAAACCCTGAACCATGCAGGACTTCACACTTTAGTCATTTGGTTCCAAGAGTGAAGCACCCACGTCACAAATCTGTAGTTTAACATGATGCCAATCCTATGACTAAACAGAACCTGAGACACCAAACTACATGTGATCACAACTGAATGAACCACACTAGGATGGGGGTAGAGAGGGGGTTATCTCTGGGCTCTTTATCTTTGGGTAATCAAACTAAATCATCAATAACGTAAAGAAATGTTTTCTTACCCAAACATTATATAATCAGTACTAGAGGCCCAGTGCACGAAATTCATGCATGGAGAGGGCGGGGGTGTCCCTCAGCCCAGCCTGTACCCTCGCCAATCTGGAACCCCTCAAGGGATGTCCAACTGCCCGTTTAGGCCCAATCCCAGTGGGATCGGGCCTAAACGGGCAGTTGGACATCCCTCTCATAATCCAGGACTGCTGGATCCCAACAGCTCGCCTGCCTGCCTTCCTGATTGCCCCTAACCCCTTCTGCCTGCCAGCCTGATCATCCCCTAACCACTCCCACGCCAGCCTGATTGATGCCTAACTGCTCCCCTGCCAGCCTGTTTGCCCCCAACTTCCCTCCTCTGCTGGCCCAGTCACCCATAAATGCCCTCCCCTGCAGGGTTGATCGCCTCCAACTGCCCTCCCTTGCAGGCCGGGTGCCTCCCAACTGCCCTCCCCTGCTGGCAATCTTGTGGTGGCCATCTTGTGTCCACATGGGGGCAGGATCTTTGACCACATGGGGGCAGCCATATTGTGTGTTGGAGTGATGGTCAATCTGCATATTACTCTTTTATTAGATAGGATAGAGGCCTGGTGCATGGGTGGGGGCCAGCTGGTTTGCCCTGAAGTGTGTCCCGGATCAGGGTGGGGGTTCCCTTGGGGCGTGGGGCGGCCTGGGTGAGGGGTCTGTGGTGGTTTGCAGGCAGGCCACGCCCCCTGGCGACCCAAGCGGAGGCCCTGGTATCTGGAATTTATTTACCTTCTACAATTGAAACTTTGTAGCCTGGAGCGGAGCCAAGCCTCCTGCATGCTCCACTGGCCAGCAGCCATTTCTGTTTGGGTTAATTCACCTTCTATAATTGAAACTTTGTAGCCTTAAGCGGAGGCCTGGGCCCGGCCAGGGTGTGCGGAAAGCTTTGCTTTCTCCGTTGCCGCGGGCAACCCTGGCCTGGTCTCTCCAGCTCCGTGGCTGCCGCCATTCTGTTTGAATTTGTTTACCTTCTATAATTGAAACTTAGTAGCTTGAGTGGAGGCTTAGGCCTGGCAAGGGCAGGCGGAAAGCTTGGCTTCCTCTGTTGCCTGGGAAACCTTGCTCTCTGTGGCTATAGCCATCTTGGTTGGGTTTATTTGCATACTCGCCCTGATTGGCTGGTGGGCATGGCTTGGGCATAGCGAAGGTGCGGTCAATTTGCATATTACCCTTTTATTAGGTAGGATGTTGACATTCTACAAACAACTGCAGTGTCACGATTCACAAAGGAAAGAGTCTGCCTTTGTCCACTTAGCTTCTTGACACTTGGTGCCAAACGCAACAGCTGATCAACATGACAGAGAGGACTCAGCCCTCCTGCCAGAGTCCGAACATCACCAGACACCTACCGGTGCGGCAAGGGCACTAACAAGCGAGCCTTACTCAGTCACACCTTTGACAATCTATATATATAAAAGCCTAAGCAACCAAACAACCAGTTGACCAGTCGCTATGATGCGCACTGACCACCATGGGGCAGATGTTCAATGCAGGAGCTGCCCCCCTGGTGGTCAGTGCGCTCCCACAGCCATCCTCTCACAGTCCCTCCCCCGGCCGGCTGGGTGGTCAGTGTGCTCCCATAGCCAACCTCCCACAGTGGCCAACCTCCCACAGTCCCTCCCCGCAGCTGGCCACCCAATTGGCCATGATTGGGGCCAGCTCGCTAACCTACCGTGGTCCCTCCCCTCAGACTGGGCGAGAGGGCCCAATCGGCCCTAATTGCTAGCCAGGCCAAGGGACCCCACCTGTGCATGAATTCGTGCACCAGGCCTCTAGTATAAGGATAAAATTCAGATCTAAATTCTGAGATGACTTTTTAAAAACACAATCTTACCAAGAGAAACTAACAGAACAGTATCCCATATGGTCTGCAGAATACCAAAATGGGAATATAAATGTATGAAAGTAAATAATAAAATTAGTCTCAACTATCATTTGTTCTGAAAAAAAAAAAAAAAGGCAGTGGAAGTTAGAAAGTGATGATTCTGGACATATTTATGTCAAAGAATTTAATTAAGGTGGTTTAATTAAGTTCTGACACTATAACATGTTGGAAGCCGCCCATTGCCTTCACTAGCAGAGGGGTGGACGAGGAACCCGGAAGGCTGGTCAACCCTGAAGCTCTGAAAGGTCAGAGCCAACCGCCCACTGTTTGGTTGAGACAATGGTCGCTAACGCAACTTCTACCTTTTAGTTTTATGTAAATCCTTGCTGATTGGCTATTATTGGAATTACCTGCCTAAGGGTTATGGGTGTATCCCACAATCTGAATAAAAGGGATAGCAAGGCCAGAGTGGGGTGGAGTCCTTCCTCTTGAGCTGGGCTCCCACTTGGTCCCCAATATTTCCAAATTAATATTTTCTAGTCTCTTTCATTTGTGTGTGGTCTTTTCCAAGGCCGAACCCTGAACCTGAGCCCTGAACCACGCGAGACGTGGGGGGGGACACTCGCAATAACAGTATCGCTTTGCTTCACTAATTAGAGCTGTGGCAGCAGGATACAACTGCCAGATACCAATATCGAGGTTCTGAAAAATCCCCTAGAACTGATAGCCACCAAGGTTTAACTTCATTTTTAAACTTAACAAAAACAGTTATCTAAAAAAGAAAGAGACGAGACAGTGGACAGTGTCAGGGCCTGCTCACCTCACGCACTCTGGAGTGCACTGGAGACCTCCGCGGGAGGTGAATCCCGTGGTACATGAAGTCCTGGATGCAGTCACTTTCGATGGTCTGGAATAAAAAGCAGGGTGGAGTAACATGGAGTGTGCGTTTCCACAGACAGACAGCAGGACCGGCAGAGCAGCAGTGTGAGCACAAACTCCATCTCGCAAGGAAGGAACCTGGCTCCATCCATCAGAGCTTCTGTGTTTTAAGTGGACACTTCTCTCTCTAATTTTTCCTCTATCTTATTTGATGAGATACTAACTTGTGATGAATGGCAGTTCAAGCCAGCAGGGCTCGCTCGGAGACCAAGTGAGCCTGGGAGCCCTCATCGGAGTCATCCTGATAACCTCCAAGGGCTGGGTTTTTTCCAAGGCCTCCCAAATCGACACTGACCTACCTCTAAGGTGGTTCCAACAGGAATGAAACAAGGCCTTTCAGGGAGGGGCGGGACAAGGTGGGCTATGGGAAGCTCCTGGGAGGCCAGCACACCACGTGGGGAGACTGAGTCAAGGCCAGATTGCCAGGAGCAGCCCTAGTCCTCCAGATGCCATGGCTTCAAGAAAGATACAAGGGAAGCCTCCTGCTAGTATTAACTGCTTCATCATCTTTGAAACTTTTCCTCACCTGAAGCCACTAACAAATCTCAGTCACAAGTGGGAACCAACCACTCAATGCGGACTTGTGATGAAACAGGAGATCCCTGGCCCCAACTCCTGGGCTCGGTGCCTTTAGAGCCAATAACCAGAGTATGACCTGGCTTCCTCAATATGCCAACGGCACAGGAGTGAACAGATGAAAAGGAGGGAGGGACCAATGCTCTCAGAGAGTGAAATGACACAACCAGCAAATGCCATTGGGAGACTAGCTGGAGCAAAAAAAGACATTTTTGGGCCCTGGCCAGTGTGGCTCCATTGGTTAGAACGTTGTCCCATACACCAGAAGGTGGTGGGTTCGATTCCCAGTCAGGGCACGTACCAGGTGGTGGGTTTAATACACCATCAGGGTGCATACAGGAGGCAACTGATGGATGTTTCTCCCTCACATCCATGTTTTGCTCTCACTCTCCCTACCTCTCTGTAAAAAAAATCAATTAAAAAATGGAAATGTTATAAAATAACTTTAAAGCCATTTTTAAAACAAACCTGAGAAATTTAAATATGGCTTATTATTTCTAAGAACCCTCAGGGATTGTTAATTTTATTGCATGTGACAATGGCACCATATAACCCTATCTAGACAGGGATACTGAAGAACACAGACAAGAAATGAATCTCTGGAATTTGCTTTAAAACTTGGAGAGAGGAAGGGCGGAAACAGAACTATCTGGTACTAATTTGGCACAGACCTAGTTAAACAATTAAGTTCTTAATTATAAATTTCTATGTTTAAACCCATGGTCGGCAAACTGCGGCTCGCGAGCCACATGCGGCTCTTTGGCCCCTTGAGTGTGGCTCTTCCACAAAATACCACGGCCTGGGCGAGTCTATTTTGAAGAAGTGGCGTTAGAAGAAGCTTAAGTTTAAAAAATTTGGCTCTCAAAAGAAATTTCAATCGTTGTACTGTTGATATTTGGCTCTGTTGACTAATGAGTTTGCCAACCACTGTTTTTTGTTATTTTTTTAAAAATATATATATATTTTTTTTCTTCAAGAAAATTTATGTATTTATGAAATAAATAAATAAATTACTTACTAAATTATCTGAATAGCTGATTTGTAATGACATCACTTGTTTAACTAGCTTACTAGCACGCAGTATGATGTGTATCGTCTGAGAGACAGTTACAAAATGTTTTCGTCGTTGCCAATCCCAAAAAATGCCATTGTTCATTAAGTCCAAACAATGGTGGTCGAATTCTAACAACTGATCAACAATGCGAACTTTGATAAGCAGTTCTCGATTAAGATATATTTTATTGATTTTTTACGGAGAGGAAGGGAGAGGGATAGAGTTAGAAACATCGATCAGCTGTCTCCTGCACACTCCCCACTGGGTATGTGCCCGCAACCAAGGCACATGCCCCTGACCGGAATCGAACCTGGGACCCTTGGGTCCACAGGCTGACGCTCTATCCACTGAGCCAAACCAGTTAGGGCGCCGACCATTGTTTTAAACCATTAATGGAGAAAAGGAGGATAAATATTCCTTCCTGTGAACAAGTTTCATGCAGCAATAAAACAATGCAAAAAATGTGTAACAATGCCCTGGTTTTGCCCTTTCCCCAAACAATTACGCTATAAAACTATTCCAGAAGTTAATAATCTTTTGTTTTTTCGAAGTAGAAGTTGGTGATAAACCCTGGTCACATAAACCGAGCATAAGCGGGCAGAGAGCAGAGTAGACAGAAATCAACTCCAAGCATCTGGCACCCTTCCCCTCTGCCTGCAAACCGGCCCCCCACCCACTAACTCAGGGCCCACTCCTCAAAAGGAAAGACCCCTTTTTTACCTAAAGCAAAAATTTTACTCTCAGAGAAAAAGAAAACACATTTGAGAACCTAGTATGAGAAAAATATAAAGGATATAAGACAGATACTTTCTGGTATTTTTGAATACTTCTGATTATGAATTATATCACCATACCTTCATACTATAGGTATTATACAGTCCTTAAAGGTCAGCCATATTCAAAAGGATTATCTTTAAATTCTGAAAAATAATGTAACTAAAACAAGTGGCTGAGGTTCCCACGAAGCACTATCCAACAGAAACAGGTGAGACACAAGTGCAATTTTAAGTTTTCTAGTGGCCACATTAAAAACAGAAAAAAGAAACAGGGAAATTTATTGTAACAATGTCTTGTTTAACCCAATATATCTCCAAACTATCAATACTGACAGAGGCCTCAGCACAGGATCTTCACTTCTTCCAGCACAGGCTTTGAATCACTCTTCCAAGGAGAACGTAACAAAGTGTTAACATTTAATGAAATAAAAATACCTCCAATATTTTCCCGGAAGCCTTTCTCCAAGCTCTGAAATAAACTTCTGCAATGTGTACCATCAAGGACCTATTTAAAAAATAAAAAAAATTAATGCAAAGAATTACACTTTTGATGTGCATCGCTTTAGGAACTCTCCTACCTCCGGGAAGAGCGTCTGCGCAGAAGTGCTTTGTGAAGTAACTGTTGAGAGTTGTTAGCTACCCACAGCAGTAAGTAGAGAAAGAAGAGTTTTGAGAGTTTAGTATCAAACTATTTTCTTCCTTCTCAATCAAGGCTCCCCCAGAACTTGACTGTTTTCTGTGAAACTACGGGAACATAAGCCTAAAACTAAATTTCTAAGTCTAAATAAAATTTAAAATGAAAGAAAATTTTCAAAACTTTGTAGGCTACTAATTCCCTAAAATACCAAAAATGACTTTAGAGTAATAATTAGGACTCCACTGGTTCAACCCAAAATTCTGCAAATGAGGAAACTGCGTCCTGAGGAGCAGCAGGAGCTCAGCAGTGAGAGGGTCAGGCCCGCCGAAGCCCAGCACGCACACTGCTGCCTGGCAGAGGGGAGGCAGCAGCAAGCCACCTCGAGAGCCTGAGGGCTTGGTTCCCAAACGCAGACGAAGCACCGGTGCAGAGCAGCTCCCACATGGCCCTGCAGCCGCAGACAACAGCCCTCACTGTGAGCACCGCCTGGGGAGGTGGGGAGGGGCCTGGTTGGTTATGTCTTGGCACTCTTCCCTGCAGGGCTCTGCCCTCACGTCACAGGGCCCAGTGCTCAGTGAGTGAGGAGCAGATGTGATGTTCAAATGGTAGCAGGTGTGCTAGTGAGACAGGCTTTACTGTGACTGAGGCTGAGATTTAACTGGGGAATAATTTGACTATTTAAAGAACTACCACAAATTAACATCTTAATTTTAAGTCATTACTAAAAAGGAATGATTTTCTGTACAGGGGAAAATACAACCCAGTTACAAAACAGATCATCCTATCTAATAACCCTATCTAATAAAGAGGGAATAAGCAAATTGACCGTCATGCCATAACAAAGATGGCTGCGCCCACAGCAGAGGCCGAGTTCCCGTAACAAGCAATCAGCAGGGACTTGAGGCTGCGTGGCGCTGGGCCAGGGCAGGGGACCTGAGGCTGCACCCCTCTGCCTGGTGGGGCTTGACAGGGGACCTCAGGCTATGCCCCCCACCCAGTGGGGCTTGACAGGGGTGGGGCTGGCCGGGTCTGGATCTAGCCCAATGTGGGTAGGGCCGGCCAGGTCTGGGTCTGGCGCGATTTGACTCTGGTTTCCATGGCGCGCCCCAGACTCTGACAGGAGGAAGATTTTCATATACATTTTACTAAATTTATTTCATCTCTGACATTTCTATTATAGAGAAAGGGCAAATAGCAATATTAAAACATTTCCTCTAATTAATTCTTTTAATGTGCATGAATTTCGTGTACCAGGCCACTAGTCTATAATAATAAAAGTGTAATATGCTAATTAGACCGGACATCCTTCCCGATGAAGCCGGGGCTGCAAGGGAAGCCCGAGGCCCCGGGTGTCAGAGGGAAGCTGGTGCTGGCAGCTGGGGGAAGGAAGGCCTACCCTTGCATGAATTTCAGGCATCGGGCCTCTAGTAATAAATAAGAGGTAACTTCTACAACTTCCAAAAGATTAATATAACTTTAAAAACCCAGGTCAAAACTTTCAAAACCAGATTAAGACAGCACAAAATATTACCTTTAATACTTACTTCTGTAATCCCTGTAACTGGTTTTTAATGGTTCCATGGATCATTTTAATAAAATTTGTATTCCAACTGAAGAGAGAACTAAGAAATCTTCTTCCCTACAAGTTAAGAAAATAGGAGATAATGATAAAATTGAAACCACATAAAAAGTTCCCAGCAAGTAAAAAACAATTCTTTGACTGTTCAATAAACACCTAAACACTCAAACACTGGTTTGCTGTTCCCAACCAGGAAGCATCTGCAATTAGAACTTGGAACCCAGACGGGAGCTGTGCGGGGAGAGCAGCCCCTCCAGCGTGGTGATGGCAGAGCGAGCCCGGAAGTACAGCGGTGGCAGCAGTACCACTGAGCTCCCTCCTCGCTCGACTGCAGGGTGACAGACAGGCAGCAACTCAGGGCTCCAAGGCGAGCTCAACGGTCCACACACATTTCGCCTGGCTGTCACAGATGTCCACGTAACCTAAAGCAGTGGTTCTCAGCCTTCCTGTGTTTTCTGATGGTCTTAGGAGCGGTTCTCAACCTGGGGGTCGCTAGCAGGGTCGCCTAAGACCATCGGAAAACACAGATATTTACATTACGATTCATAACAGAAGCAAAATTAGTTAGGAAGAAGCAACGAAAATAATTTTATGGTTGGGGGTCACCACAACATGAGGAGCTGGATTAAAGGGTCGCGGCATTAGAAAGGCTGAGAACCACTGACCTAAAGTAAAGAATACTCAAAATCTCACATTTTGGGGTGGTAATGTAATTGAATATTAGTTCATTTCATCTTTTTTTTTTAAATATATTTTTATTGATTTCAGAGAGGAAGGGAGAGGGAGAGAGAGAAAAACCAATGATGACAAAGATCATTGATTGGCTACCTCCTGCACGCCCCACACTGGGGATCAAGTCTGTAACACCGGGCACATGCCCTGACTGGGAATTGAATCACAACCTCCAGGTTCATAGGTCGATGCTCAACCACTGAGCTACACCACCCAAGCCATTTCATCTTTAATAAATGAGAAAACTGAGGACTTGTAAATTTAAGAGGCTAAAGCTAGAATTTTCAAATACACACAGTCCCCAAGTTACATGGCACACAAAAGGCTGCATTCTAAATACAAGCAAGTCTTCTTTGCACCCCTAGCATGGGTACACAGTCAGTGTTTGTAGGGAGCGGCTATAGAGTTAAGCCTTGGACTGACAAGTTGGCAAAGCCACAAACAAGTCCCAGCTTGGAGGGCAGAGCCCTCTTAGCTTAATTAAGCTTGACGTTATGACCTCCCTAGATCCTTCCTGGGTAGCTAATGGGCTGTGGGAGGTGCAGCAAATGCTGCCAAAACAAGTGAAACTCATGAGAACATTGTAACCATGGTGACCACTACCTTGTTTACCTCTGGCTATAAAATAAAGGCTCAGCTTGCCATCTGGATCCCTCTCTGTGGTCTCAGCCAGGCACAGGAGATCCACCGAGTCCCAGCTTATTCTCCTCGTCTGTCTTTTCTTTAATCCTTCGCCGCCCCCCCTCAGGCTCACTGAACCCTTGGCTGTGCTGGCCCGGCACAAGTGTTAACTATATTCATGTTAACTAGGTTATACATATGAACCTACAAAGCAAGAATATTCACCCTCTGTAGAGTGCATAGGACACAGCACCAAGAACCTCCCTGAGGAACAGCACCCCTCAGTGCTCCCAGCACGCAATCTACGGAAACTAGGGCCATGCAGCACCTTCACACACATGGCAGGGGAACCACGCATGCAACATGCTCGTTTTTTTTTTTTTTTTTTTTTTTTAAGTATTTACCAAAACACTTACCATTTACCATTTACTTGTCAGTAGAATACAAGATATGTTTTGTTTACCCAGAATGACTAAAAACTGACCTAACCAAACGATTATCAGGAAACTAAGTTTAGATATCTTAAATTCAAAAGAGCACGTCAGTTACAGAGTTGCAGCAGATGCCCTAGCCCAGTGGTCAGCAAACTCATCAGTCAACAGAGCCAAATATCAACAGTACGATTGAAATTTCTTTTGAGAGCCAAATTTTTTAAACTTAAACTTCTTCTAACGCCACTTCTTCAAAATAGACTCGCCCAGGCCGTGGTATTTTGTGGAAGAGCCACACTCAAGGGGCCAAAGAGCCGCATGTGGCTCGCGAGCCGTGGTTTGCCGACCACTGTCCTAACTGGTTTGGCTCAGTGGATAGAGCGTCGGCCTGCCGACTGAAGGGTCCCAGGTTCAATTCCGGTCAAGGGCATGTACCTTGGTTGCGGGCACATCCCCAGTGGGGAGTGTGCATGAGGCAGCTGATCAATGTTCTCTCTCATCGATGTTTCTAACTCTCTATCCCTCTCCCTTCCTCTCTCTAAAAAAATCAATAAAATATATAAAAAAAGAGTTGCAGCACTCAGGTGTATGTCTGTGTCTATGCCACATACATATGTAAGTTAGACAAAGGTAATGCATCAACTGCTATGTGTAAGCCAATGAAAACAAAGTTGATGTGTCTGAATCCACTCTCAACTTCTTTACTCTCCCCAACTTCCTAACAATCCTGGAGATTAAGGCACAGGATGGCGATGCCATAACAGCAATAAGCACAATCGGAGCACTTCCCGTGACCGCGAACTCAGCACCTGCGATGCTGGCGAAGGTTCTACATGCATCGCCGCCGGTGCCTCACAGCTACTATTGCTACTTTACAGAAAGAAACACTCAGGCTGAGAGTGGTCTGATCAAGGCCCGCCTTCATGAAGTGCGCAAACAGGGATCTAAACACAGCCCCTCTGACCCGAGAAGCCGAAGATCTTGGTCAGTAATCACGCACGGCCCTGGCACCTGGCTGGCTGGGACGGTGCGCTGCAGCGAGGTGCAGACAGCGTCCAACCCTGTGTCTACCACTGACTGCCGAGGCTCCCAGCACTCTCCCTGGAGGAGCTTCTGACCTGGAGCCCTTCCTCCTCCTCCAGATTTGTTCCCAACCCCCTCTGGGAGGAGCGACCACTTTCTCTTTGGCCACCAACTTCTGCCTCCGGGCCATGAGCCCTCAAACACAAAGGCTGCACCCAGCACCCCTAGCAAGGGCACAATCAGTCAAAGCACAATAAACAACGATGGAAAGGTCCCGAGAAAGCAAGTCAGCACTGTCCCACAGAGCTATGCAAGCCACCGTGATAAAAGTGAAAAAGAATCAATTAATTTTAATGTATTTATGTAAGTCAATATATCAAAAAATTATCATTTAAATATATAATAACTAATAAAATTGAGACATTTTACATTTTTTTTCATACTAAGTTTTTTGTTCGTTAATATTCACCTGTGGATATTTTTTCCATTGATTTTTTTTTTTCTTTATTGATTAAGGTATTACTGGTACATACAGTATGTGTCCTTCCATTGATTTTTAGAGAGAATGGGGGGGGGGGGTAGAGAGAGAGAGAGAGAAAAACATCGATATGAAAGAGACAGAGTGATTGGTTGCCTCCCACATGTGGGAGGAACCTGCAACCCAGGGATGTGCCCTTGACTAGGAATAGAACCTGAGACCATCTGGTGCACAGGCCAACGCTCTAACCACTGAGACACCGGCCAGGGCCTAAGTTTAGATGGAGAAAGTATGTGTTTTGTAAAACTTCACCAGTCATTGCAGAGCCTGTTCTGTCCCGTTAGTGTCCCTATCCAACAATGGGTCTGGGCCAGTGACTTCACCAGCCCGGAGGGACGACACCAAGGAGAAGTGCCAACAGGCTCTTCCCCTCTGCTTCCTCCTACTCCAAAGGTTCAGGCTGGAGCACTAGAGCCGCTGTGACCACGCGGGCAGGGAGAAAGCAGACGGGCGGCCAGCTGTTCCAGCGCTGTGTGCGGCACAGGCACACACGGTCACACAGCTGTGGCACTTCATTTAGGAGCCCACAGAGCAGGAAGAGCCAGCATGTCACACAACTGTTTCAAAAGCGTTCCACATGAGATCACCAATCACAGAAGCTGAGTCCCTCCCACCACACCCCTTAAAAAACTATTCTAAGACGACATCTGGGATTTGCTTCAGATCAATCCCATTCTGGGGGGAACAGTAGTAGGAATACAGAGAAAACAAGATTGGCCATGTTGGTATAATTCACACTAAATTCTGAATCTATGTGTATTTTACTTAAGGCCACAGTTTAACCACATTTCACATGCTCGGTAGCCACACATGGGTGTGACCACCAAAATGGACAATGAGAGGGCCAAAGCAGAGTCTCTCTTTGGAATTATTAGATGGGCAGAAAAATGAAATAAAAAAATACTGTAATGACAGTTTTGCCAATTAAGAGTATATGCCAATTAGGAATTGAGAGAAGAGTCAGACCTAATCCATGGGGAAGTGCTTTCTCAACATTATTTTTAATCATTCTTAATTTAAAATGCAATCATGGTTTTTTCAGGATTCACACAGCCCCTGCTATTATCTGATATAATGATTAAATAAGCAATGACATGTAAAATGTTTGCTTAGTACTGCCATGCAGTGAAAACACTGTGCAATAAATAGCTCTCGATAGCTAAGATGACTCATTAAACCATTGGGCACAGTATTAACAACAATCAGGTGAACTTAGAAAAAACATCCATTTAAAAAGCAGTCCACAGCCCTAGCTGGTTTAGCTCAGTGGATAGAGCGTCGGCCTGTAGACTGAAAGGTCCCAGGTTCGATTCCGGTCAAGGGCACATACCTTGGTTGTGGGCACATCCCCAGTAGGAGGTGTGCAGGAGGCAGCTGATCAATGTTTCTCTCTCATTGATTTTTTTAACTCTCTATCCCTCTCCCTTCCTCTCTGTAAAAATCAATAAAATATTATTTAAAATAATAATAATAAAAACAACTTTCTATTAAAAAAAAAAAGCAGTCACAAATATACCAGAAAAGAAAATCCTATTTACCTCTTCTTTCTTGATATAATTAACACTTATGAAGCACTCAAGTAGCATATTTTTAATTTCTCTACTTTCCTCCAAATCATAATCAAAGCAATACAAAGCTTGATGAACATGCCAAAGCCGACTTATGTCTGCACCCTAGGAATGACAAAAAAGAAAAACGTTAAGAGTTTTTCAATAATCAGTAAGGTCACGTTTCAAGTTAACAATAAGAATATTTTATATCATAATTGTAATTCTAGATTATTTGTCAAAAATGAAGAATGACAAGAGAAAACAGACTTAAAAATCTGCAAATTCCTTACTCAAACCCCCCCAAAGAAACCAAACCCCCCTACTCAAACCTCCCCCAAAATGTGCAAATGTCACTTGTAACTCTAAAAAACACTTTCTTTTAAAAAAATCCTCACCAGAGGCTGTTTTTATTGGTTTTTTTTTTTTTTTTTTTAGAGATAGAGGAAGTGAGGGACAGAGAAACACTGATGTGAGAAACATCAATCAATTGCCTCCCCTACACACCCCAACTGGGGATCGAACCCCAAATCCGGGTCAGGTATGTACCCTGACCAGGAATCGAACCCAAAACCTTTTTGGTTCATGGGTCAATGCTCCAGCCAGTGCTGCCCAGCAGTTTCCTGCGACTGTGAAAACATCTGCGTCTGCACTGTCCAGTGCAAGAGTCATTAGCCCATCAGGCTATGGAGCACGTAAACGTGACTAGAGCAACTGAGGAACCCAACTTTTCATTTTCTTCACTTTAAATTTAAATAGCCCCATGTGACTGCTGGCTACTGCAGTGAACAGGACAGGTGTCGAATACTAGGAAGATGTGATTTAAAAGCTAAAAAAAAATGGCCAGAAAAGAGATTTTACAAAACAAATCAAGGATGCCTTAAGGATCACTCCTAGGGCAGCAGGAGAAGCTATGTGGCTAGCTGAGGGTTCTGTCATCAAAAGGGATGTTCCTTGGAGGCCGCTCACTGATGGAGCAACGTCAGTAGGCCCCAGCTTTCTAGAAAGCTGTTGGCAATGTGCATGAAGAGCTCCAAGTTCAAGTCCAATGACCTACCAATTTCATTTCTAGAAATCTGCCAGAAGGAAGGAGAGACATGAGGTGGGGAATGTCAGAGAGAAATTCCTAAATATCCCTAACATAACAATGATCACCTTGGGTGGTGGAATTATGGGTGATTTATCTTCCTCATTTTTTTTCCTGATTTGGGTGTTTTTTCTGGATTTCTGAACTGTATACCCAAGATTACAGGATGAGAAACAGCCAAGTTATATCCAACCTTCAAACACACTGTCCGTAGGTCCCCAGACCTGGGCTGCAGGCTGAAACAGTCCCTCCCCACCCCCCTTCAGTCAACTACACATTAAACAAGCAAACATACAGTTTTCGTCTGGAGGCTCTTCCTGAGCAGCAAGGTGAAAGCAGTCTTCCCCATGTCCTCTTTGGCAGGCAGGCCCTTCTCCCACCATGTCACACACAGGCCCTGGATGGAGCTCTGCAGCTTCCGTTCCGACTCAGGCAGCGCATACAGAACACCTAAAGGAGAGCCAGTCACTGATCCGCGGGTAAGGAAAATCAGGACTGGTTCAGACTCAACAGAATCGAGCAGTGACTTTCAATCTTTTTCATCCCATGGCACATATACAGTAAACTAATTACTTGAATTCTGTGACACACCAAAAAATATTACGTTTTGCCAATCTGACAAAAAAAATAGGTATAATTTTGATTCATTCATACTAGATGGCTATTGTGTTGGCTGTTGTTTTTTTGTTTTGTTTTGTTTTTGACAATCTAAGGCAGGGGTGGGGAACCTTTTTTCCTGCCAAGGGTCATTTGTATACTTATAACATCATCTGCTTAATATAATTCACTTGATATAAATTTATGTTGCTATGAAAAAAGCTCCTAGATTTATTGAATTTTGATTCCCGCCTGTGGTTGCCTTGGCAGAGCCAGACCAAATGATTTTGCAGGCCTTATACGGCCCGGGGGCCAGATATTCCCTACCCCAGATCTAAGGGAAAAGCAGTCAGGGCCCCTGACTAAACAGTCAGGTATTGCATGTTTTAAAAATTCTTGCAGCTCACCAGTGGAAAATCGCTGGAATAGAGTATGATAACTTATAAAGGTTTGCTAAGCAAATACTAGTTTATGTTTGACTTGCCAAAGGCTTATATACATTATTTATAGGATACAAATGATGTTAATTAAAAAAATTTTTACTACGGTTATAAAAGCAGACCCACTAGAACAGGAAGACTCAGAGAGGGCATGTTGCCAAACCCCCACTGAAGAGGCAGACACTGAAGCCGTCCCAATGTACGTGCAGCGACTCCCTGTAACAATCCACAGCAGAGCCAGCCCACGTCTGTGACCAAGAATCCACTGCAGCCACCCTCAGTGTGTTGTCCTCAAATTCTAGCTCTTTGGTGGAAAATAGCAAAGCAACTATTATAATGAATACAAAAACTACTGTGTTCTTATCAACAGAAAAGCTCAATAATTAAAATACTAATAATGCAGCCATAAGTATAATCCATAGATATCTGAATGCCATCATACTAATGTAAAATTCCTGAATTCATGCAAAGTTGAAAACAACTATGATATCAGCACCAACCATTTTACAACAGTTATTTGGAGAGGGTGCAAATAAGTAAACTATGGCCCTAGCTGGTTTGGTTCAGTGGATAGAGCGTCAACCTGTGGACCAGAGAGTCCTGGTTAGATCCTGGTCCAGGGCACATGCTTGGGTTGCGGGCTCGATCCCCAGTAGGGGGTGTGCAGGAGGCAGCTAATCAATGACTCTCTCTCATCATTGATGTTTCTAACTCTCTCTCCCTCTCCCTTCCTCTCTGAAATCAATAAAAATATATTTAAAAAATAAACAAACTATGGTAACATTCACAAAGCACCTGGGAGTTGTTTTCGTGTTGATTAGTGACACCTTCTTAATAAGACCATTTCAATGCAAAAATTATGCATACAATGGCGCACTAAACAGATACAGGAATCCAGGTGATGCTGAGAAAGGAGAGCTTGTTGAGAGAAGGCAACACATGGAGCCACTCAGAGTCACACAGTGGGGGTGAGGGCACACACGAGATTTTTCTTAAAAATCATGACTTAAAATTACTTTAATATCCATAAAATCATTTTATATAATATTTTATAATCATATATTCTCCTTAATTTAGTCTAGTATTCCTCCTAAATTAATAACTATAATTTGTGGTTTAGTTAAAACTTGAGAAATACCATGACATAAATTTTAGTATAGGAAAACTCCTGTAAGAGTCAATAGTATTCCTAAGAACACGGTCAGACATATTTAAAGAAAAAAGTGCAATGTCACAACTGTTTGGTTAAATTTAAACTATGGCAGGAATAACCAGCTGAGACATTTAGAATCAGACCTTTTCCCCTTAATAAGCTCGTATCATTGGTCCTGTAGGTCAGGTGAGACCTTCCTTAAAACCTGCACACAACAGCAGTCAGCGGCTCATTTGCATGAGTTTCAATTGAAGTAACTATTAGGACAGCCCTCACAGAACACTGCTCCTCCTGCAGGAAGTAAAAGCCTGCTTGCGACATGGCGCCTTAGCACCACTTTGCTCCAGCATCGCGGCTTCCTCCCAGACCACACGGACCACCAGTGGTCCAGGACCGCCGGTGTCAACCGCTGGTTAGGCACTGCTACACATGCCTCAGGGCACCAAGCAACTCACCATTCAATATAACAGCACACTCCAGTAAGGCCTCATAGTTCTCACTCTCATTTATTACAGACACAGAAGCAAGAATCACAGATGTAATTGCATGGGTTATTTCTAGAGTTTTTTTCTATAAATAAAGAAAAATCAAAATATGAGTGAATTAAAATCAATGTAAAAATCAAGGCACACTTTTAGCTTATTCTAAAAAGTGAATTAAAGTTGAATACAAACAAGTCAGTTATCCATAAAACACAGCAACACTGACTAGATTAATAATGGAGGGTTATAAAAGGGTAAAACGACAATAAGCAATCTCCTAATACTCTCCTTGACTTCTAACTTTAAATTTTTTTTAACTTAAAATTCAGCTATACACAATAATCAACTATCTTTTAACAAAGAAAAGGGAAAACACTTGTTTTTGAAAGACCAATGCTACCATTTTTGAACGGTGGTCTGTTTCCATATTGCCTTCCCCCGGGGCTTCCAGGGCCTCCCACCCCTCCACGGGGCTTTCTAGCAGCACATCTGTTAACAGCTTCTTGAGCCTCTGCCAGAGCTCTTCTTTCTGTTTCCTTGATAATTCATCTAGTAATTCATTTAGGCTGAAAGGGTCAGAAGCATCTTCCTGTAAAATAAATAGCAAGTGTTACATTTCAAACACAAAATATTAGTTCTAGCCTTTTCATAATGGCATCAAAGAAAAAGCTTAACTGCTAAGTTATAAGTTCAAGCGCTTGGTTAGTTTTCAAAATCTATTCCTACCAGGACAACGTACAGGCTATTGAGGCAGAAAGCAGCAGATTCCTCCTCCACCTATTCAGCTCCAGTATCCTCATCTTGGGAGTTTAAAATTTCACCCACTTAGCAGGCCTATAACTGGCTTACAGAAGTGTGCTGGAGCTAAAACAATAGCGCAGCCAGGCCAACTGACTGCGCTTTAAGTTTCCGGTCTCCAACCAGGCTTCAGCCCTCAACACCCATCTTTCGAGTCGTCTACAAACATCATTCTCTCCCATTAGCCAATGAGACTACTTCAGAGCCTCTCAATGACCTTTAAAACTGCTAATCCAACCACCACTTCCTCTGACTCTGAGCAGATGACCTCACCTCCTCTTTGACGTAGCAAACAGAGGCCATTATCAAAGGACAGAGAATACAGCTTAGAGGGACTCCCTGTAGCCAATCTGACAGTAGTGAATTATATATAATCCATGAATAGAGTAAGAATCCATGGGGCCACACTGATAATACACACACAAATAACTAGCAGCACTGGCACACTACAGAATGCCAATGGAAAAATACAGAAGGGACATGGGGTTGGAAAAATCACAATTTTAGTGCCATTATAGTAATAACGGATTCATGTAAGAATCGTCACTGTGTGCTAAACTCAGTGTGTGCCAGTACGATGAGAAGCAGGGCGGCTGCCTAGTCTCAGTACTTCCTGCAGGTTACTTATTAACTGTGAAGCTTCAGTGGAGAAATCTGGGACACCCACCCTAAGTCACAATCAAAATTACAGCACCAATAACGGGGCCTCCCTGGCATATTGCTGCCAAAACTCCCAGTGAATTGAACCAGATCATCAAACAAAGGCAAACGAAAGAACAGGCCACCAAGCAGCTCCCCTCTTCCCCAGGGTCCCCAGCATGACGGGGGAGCTGGAACAACACTTTGTCATCACGGCACAGGATAATCCTGTGTCCACCATGCTACCCAGATGTTGCTAATTTTTGCCTTTAGATTTTAAATCAATATTGACTTAGCTTCATCATCATCAATTTCATTTATGATTTTATTTAACACTATGGTACGCTGTTTGCAACAAAAACTTTGCACTTCAAACCACTCATGGGCTGCTTGTCTCAGACAAATCACCTACCTCCTGCTAAGCCGGGCATGTAACAGCTACACAGTATGCCGTTACGGACACCTCCGTGGTGATGTGTGGCCTAGTTTCTGCTGGTTCTTTTTAAGTTTACAGGACATCATTTTATAATACAAAACCATTTTATAAGCTCCTTTCTCTCATAAAGAAAATAACTTCATACATGTTTACTAGCAACAAGTTTATTAGATTCCTCTCTAATTCTGAGCTATCACTGGTTAGATCACAGTGCATGGTCTTGAGCCACACGTGCCTCTTCTCCAAGGTCCCGGTGCTTAGAGCCAGGGCCGTACACACGGGGCTCCTCTCTCTCATCCCACTGCAGACGGCCTCACAGCCGCCCACGACGAGGCTTCACTGGAGCTGATGACGCCCAAACTGTCTCTGGCCCAGGCCTTTACCGGCTTCACACAAACTACGCCTGCCCACTGGACATGTCCCGTGCAAGTCCCCCGCAGCCATCCCACACATCCCAAACGGTGCCCTCTTCCCCCCCAAACCTGCCCTCTGCCCACGTTCACGACCTCACGGATGGCTCTGCAAGTCAGAAAGCAAGGACCCTCCGGGCCCTCTTCTGGCCCATGTCCAACCAATCCACAGCACCAGCACCCCCTCCCCCGCCACCTCAAAAGGACACCCACACTTCCCATTTCCATGTCCTACTTCAACCACCACGGTGAAGGGCACAGCTCCTCACTGCTCTCCGCCTGTGTACCTCTCCTTCAATCTATTTCCCCGTGCAGCCAAAGGGGCATGTCCAAAGGGCAGCTCCGGCTCGGTCTCTCCTCTGCCCACTACTCTCTCTCCCTTTGTTCTCCTGCACGCAGGTCACTCTCGGCTCAAAGCCCCCATGCCTTCAGGATGAGGTCTCAACTCCTCCACATGGTGAAGAAAGGCAGGGCTCAGCTCTTGCCTCCCCCGCGCTGCACTTCTCCGCTCTACCCCTACCGAACCTTCATGCTCAAACCCAATGCGCCTCCGATGGCTAACTTCCCTGTGCGTCCAGAGCTGAGCTTCCAGGGCCTTTCCGAGGGGATGGGAAGCAGTCCGTTGCTGGATCTTCCCCTCCCCATCCTTGCCCCTTCCTCTGCTGTGTTCACACCTGGATCCACTGTGACTAACCTGAAGACAAAGAACTATCTTGTCTTGCTCAGGACTCCCTCACCATGCCACCAGGCACGGAGAAAACAGCAATAAACATGTACGGAAACAGCAGTGTGTTACCTCCCTGAGCGTCCCTCAGCATCTCTACGGAAAGCAGAAAATGCAATTTGTGAGTAGCTGTCCATCAGCAGGTCTGTATTAGTAGACTTTGGTTTTTTAAATAAACCTTGGTCCCCAAGGATCACTGAGATGACTATATTTCATTTACGGACATAATTTTAGAAAAATGTTTTACATTAACAGTCAAAATCACAATAAAGCTAAACCTAAAACTTACATCAAGTTGAATGAACTGCAAAAATTCTCCAATCAGCTCCTTAGACACAGCTTGAACAAATATTTCACGTTTTTCCATGACAGATGAAATGGTGCATTTATTCTGTAACCCTGGTGGAGAACACAAGCACATGGAAACTTGCATTTGCAATTATGTTTTTTCCTAAACAATGTCACTCGGTACTAGCACCCACTGCAAAGAAATCCCTGTGTACCTATGGTAGACAGTGTAGAACAATATTCTGACAAAAAACAAGTCACATCTAAAATTAGCTTCCTTATTTTCATCATTGTTAATGAAACTGCCAACTGAGGGAAGAGAAACCCCCATGGCCCCGGAGGTGCCCTCGGTACCTCTGCAAGGTGGGCACCAGGTGTGCCAGCTCCGCGGAGACCCGGCTGACGCGGCGGCTCCGTGCGGAGGAGGCTCCCTTCCCAAAGGAAATTCCAGTCACCGCTGCTGTTTCTCAGTGCCACAGCCGCAGAGGGTCCCCAGGTGTGCCCAGGGTGACAGCAGGTGTGCCCAGGGTGACAGCAGGTGTGCCCAGGCCCGGCACGCTGCCCCAGCCCCTATGGGGACCAAAGCTCAAAGGACTGGGACTGTGCCTGCTCCTTCCCAGCTTGTGTCCCCCAATAAACCGTGTTTTCCATCGAAATAGCCCTGCCCTGTCTGAAAGACACCAACCAGAGATGAAGTCACAGCCCACAGACAGGGGTGGGCAAAAAGTACGCTTCCAGTGTTTGTATGGAAAGACACGCAGGCTATGCTTATTACAATAGCTTTATTAACTCAAAAGAACCGCACATTAAACCTCCGTTTGCCCACCCGTACACGCCACAGGGCTCCCCCCTTTAAACACATGGAAGCCTGCATGGTCTACCCAGAGCAACATGGAGGATCACTGGGACCAACGGCAGTAACTCTGGGGACGAAGAGCCAGGTAAACACAGGGTCCCACATCCGAGGGTCTAGGAGAAAATAACTTCCCACGAAGTGCCAGTGAATCTGCCCTCCTCCCTCACCTGGGGGGCTGTGCGCTAAACTTCCTCTGGCCAAGCAGAGCCACGCCGCACAGCAGCAATGGCAGGTCCCACGCACGCCTTCACAAATGAGCGACGTGCCCAAGAGGTGTAGCCAAGTAGAGGAAGCCCATCTTCCCCTGGGGGTCTGGGCACCCTGCGCCCTCTGCTGGGACTTGACACTTCGGCCACCCACATCCCCACCCAGTCATCCTCCCCCCTCCCGCTTCCAGGGTGCGGGGCCCTCTCACCAGCAGTTATCAGCCCCTCACCCCCAGGAACAGAGCCCCCATGGGGCAAGCCATCCATCTTAGAACTAAGGGATGCTTGATAGCAGGCTCCCCGGCACACAAGCCAGGACTGCTCTCTGGGTCAGACGCAGGGCAGGGCCGGGGTGCTCTGTGGGGTCAGTCCTGGGGGACCCCGGCAGGGGTGCTCTGTGGGGTCAGTCCTGGGGGGCCCTGGCAGGGGTGCTCTGTGGGGTCAGTGCTGGGGGACCCCGGCAGGGGTGCTCTGTGGGGTCAGTCCTGAGGGGGCCCCGGCAGGGGTGCTCTGTGGGGTCAGTCCTGGGGGGCCCTGGCAGGGGTGCTCTGTGGGGTCAGTGCTGGGGGACCCCGGCAGGGATGCTCTGTGGGGTCAGTCGTGAGGGGACCCCGGCAGGGGTGCTCTGTGGGGTCAGTCCTGGGGGGACCCCGGCAGGGATGCTCTGTGGGGTCAGTCGTGAGGGGGCCCCGGCAGGGGTGCTCTGTGGGGTCAGTCCTGGGGGACCCCGGCAGGGATGCTCTGTGGGGTCAGTCGTGAGGGGGCCGGGCGAGGGGTGCTGTGGGGTCAGTCCTGGGGGACCCCGGCAGGGGTGCTCTGTGGGGTCAGTCCTGGGGGACCCCGGCAGGGGTGCTCTGTGGGGTCAGTCCTGGGGGGACCCCGGCAGGGGTGCTCTGTGGGGTCAGTCCTGAGGGGGCCGGGCGAGGGGTGCTGTGGGGTCAGTCCTGGGGGACCCCGGCAGGGGTGCTCTGTGGGGTCAGTCCTGGGGGGACCCCGGCAGGGGTGCTCTGTGGGGTCAGTCCTGAGGGGGCCGGGCGAGGGGTGCTGTGGGGTCAGTCCTGGGGGACCCCGGCAGGGGTGCTCTGTGGGGTCAGTCCTGGGGGACCCCGGCAGGGGTGCTCTGTGGGGTCAGTCCTGGGGGGACCCCGGCAGGGGTGCTCTGTGGGGTCAGTCCTGAGGGGGCCGGGCGAGGGGTGCTGTGGGGTCAGTCCTGGGGGACCCCGGCAGGGGTGCTCTGTGGGGTCAGTCCTGGGGGACCCCGGCAGGGGTGCTCTGTGGGGTCAGTCCTGGGGGACCCCGGCAGGGGTAGCTCTGTGGGGTCAGTCCTGGGGGGACCCCGGCAGGGGTGCTCTGTGGGGTCAGTCCTGAGGGGGCCGGGCGAGGGGTGCTGTGGGGTCAGTCCTGGGGGACCCCGGCAGGGGTAGCTCTGTGGGGTCAGTCCTGGGGGGACCCCGGCAGGGGTGCTCTGTGGGGTCAGTCCTGAGGGGGCCGGGCGAGGGGCCGTGCTCTCCGGCTCAGTCCCGGGGGCCGGGCTGGGGATGCTCTGGGGGCCCAGGGGGCCCTGCCCTTTGAGTCCCGGGGAGCACGGCTGTCGAGCGCCCAGGCCCCGGTGCCCGCCGGTCGCGCCTCCTCAGAGACGCCAACCGGGACGTGGGTTCGGACGCAGCCCACGCGGAGGATGCGTTGCTGGGGCTTGACCCGCCCGACCTCCGCCGTCTCTCGGCCCCTGGGCCCGAGCCCTGGGCGTCCCGGCATCCCCGGCGCTCACCTCGTCCTCGGAACCGCCGTTTCCCGCGCTCGGAACAGATTCAAAACCGCCCGCCCGCCCGCCCGCGCAAGCGACGCGACGCGACGCGATCCTCACGCCCTGCGCGTCACCACGCGCCGCTCTCGCGAGAGCCTGGCACTCCTGGGCGCGCCCGCCCGCGCTCAGGCCCCGCCCACACGCCCGCCGCCCCGCCCGCCCGCGCTCAGGCCCCGCCCACGCTCAGGCCCCGCCCACACGCCCGCCCGCGCTCAGGCCCCGCCCACACGCCCGCCGAACTGCCAGCTCTGGCCCCGCCTTTTCCATGAGCTCAGATCCAGGCATTTTCAGTCTGAAGTCAAAATTTAGTTTTATCGTTGGCTTAAACGGACGCAGTCTTTGATATAATTATAAAGACAAATTCTTCAAATAAAGATGTCACCTCAGTCTATACACTCAATGAAATCAATATTCTCGCAAGAGGGTACCCGGTACTTAGTGGATGGTCTCCCAGTGAATCCGCTCCAAATGAAGGGTCTCTTTGCTGTGTAGTCTGTGAATCACGTCTCCAGCAAAAACATATATATGTATTAGTACTTTGTCACCATAACGCTCTAGCTTTGACAGCTTCCACATGAGGGATGAAAATAGATCAAAACCATATAAATTATAAAATTTAAGTATTGATTAAATTTGAAACCAAAGTTTTGTTGAAGCACACCTTTCAATGTTATACTTTAGACTATTTTAAATCAATTTATGTTTCAAAGGATGAATATTCTAATTTTTCATGTTTATAGATGTAAACTAGAGGCCCAGTGCACGAAATTCATGCACGGAGGGGGGGTGTCCCTCAGCCCAGCCTGCCCCCTCTCCAATCTGGGACCCCTTGAGGGATGTCCAACTGCCCACCGGGATCGGGCCTAAACGGGCAGTCGGACATCCCTCTCACAATCCAGGACTGCTGGCTCCCAACTGCTCGCCTGCCTGCCTTCCTGATTGCCCCTAACTGCGTCTGCCGGCCAGCCTGATCACCCCCTAACCACTCCACTGCCAGCCTGATTGATGCCTAACTGCTCCCCTGCAACCCTGTTTGCCCCCAACTTCCCTCCTCTGCCGGCCTGGTCACCCCTAACTGCCCTCTCCTGCAGGGTTGATCGCCTCCAACTGCCCTCCCTTGCAGGCCTAGTCCCTCTCAACTGCCCTCCCTTACAGGCCTGGTGCCTCCCAACTGCCCTCCCCTGTTGGCCATCTTGTGTCCACATGGGGGCAGGATCTTTGACCACATGGGGGCAGCCATATTGTGTGTTGGAGTGATGATCAATCTGCACATTACTCTTTTATTAGATAGGATAGAGGCCTGGTGCATGGTGGGGGCCAGCTGGTTTGCCCTGAAGTGTGTCCCGGATCAGGTGGGGGTTCCCTTGGGGCATGGGGCACCCTGAGCAAGGGGCCTGTGGTGGTTTTCAGGCCAGCCACGCCTCCTGGCGACCCAAGCGGAGGCCCTGTATCTGGAATTTATTTACCTTCTACAATTGAAACTTTGTAGCCTGGAGCAGAGCCAAGCCTCTTGCTCGCTCCATGGCCGGCAGCCATTTCTTTTGGGGTTTGTATTATTCTATAATTGAAACTTTGTAGCCTGGAGTGGAGGCCTAGGCCTGGCAGGGCTGCAGAAGCTTTGCTTCTTCTATTGCCAGGGGCAACCCTTGCCTCCTGCTCTTTCCAGCTCAGTGGCTGCCGCCATTTCTGTTTGGATTTGTTTACCTTCTATAATTGAAACTTTGTAGCCTGGAGTGGAGGCCTAGGTCAGCCAGGGCTGCAGAAGCTTTGCTTCCTCTATTGCCGGGGGCAACCCTTGCCTCCTGCTCTTTCCAGCTCAGTGGCTGCTGCCATTTCTGTTTGGATTTGTTTACCTTCTATAATTGAAACTTTGTAGCCTGGAGTGGAGGCCTAGGTCAGCCAGGGCTGCAGAAGCTTTGCTTCCTCTATTGCCGGGGGCAACCCTTGCCTCCTGCTCTTTCCAGCTCAGTGGCTGCTGCCATTTCTGTTTGGATTTGTTTACCTTCTATAATTGAAACTTTGTAGCCTTGAGTGGAGGCTTAGGCCGACAGGCAGGCGGAAAGCTTGGCTTCCTTTGTTACCAGGGAAACCCAAGCCTCCCTCCTGCTCTCTGTGGCTGTAGCCATCTTGGTTGGATTTGCGTATTTGGTCCTGATTGGCTTGTGGGAGTGGCTTGTGGGCGTGGCTTTGTGGTGTAGCGGAGTTAGGGTCAATTTGCATATTACTCTTTTATTAGGTAGGATACCCGAGAAAACTTGTTCACAAAATAAGGGCACAACAGTGAAAAATTAATAGCAATGTCACACAACTCCTTGAATATATTTTAGCTAAATACCAAAAACCACACACTGGTTATCATCAATTTCTGTTAATTCAGTTTGTATCAGCTAATTACTTGATTGGGCAAAAACTTGGGAAAAATCTGAATTTCAAAAAGGTTTTTTTATCCAAGTCACTTGAAATCATTCACTTTGTCAGATTCTAGGACATTTACCAAGAAACCTTTACCCAGATACACTGAATTACTATTAACTATATTGGTTACTCTTTCATTTCAAGACACCTTTGTGAATACAATATTTTTTAACTAAAAGCTTTATCGTTTGCTTTGTACGTGTTTCCCACACTTTGGGGAGCTACAGATTTAACTCAGTTTACAGAGAATGTTTTCCAAACTGTTGAGCCAGTCGACCAAAGCAGGATTAGCCATCAGGAGAGTCTGGGAGAGCATTGCCAACTCTGAGAAAGAGTGGTCTCCGGGTCCGGCTGACCAGGGGCCCAGGGCTGCCCGGCTGCCTGTCCTCCTTCCTGCCGCTGAGGCAGGCCTTGGTAGAGGGCTGTCACCAAGGGACCAGTCTGGTCTGAGGCCCCCTCCCCCATCTCCTGAGGTTTTATCTTTCCTCGTAAGGGGAGAGGGGAGCCCCAGAAACCCAAGTCCCCTGTCTGTCTTGACATGCCCTGTCCTCCCTGCCCTGTTCAAGCTGGTCACCACACAAAGCCCACATTTCCAGGCCATCTCCCCACATGCTCTGCCACACCTACTTCTTCCCCTCTCCACTCACCCCCGAGCCTGAAAACCTCAATCCATTGACAGCAAGGGCCTGTGTGCTCCACCTGCTGTCCACCCCCGCATCCATGCCTCAACAGCACTTTCATTCTGAGATGCCCAGAGTGGACGCTGTCCCTGACTGACCCCACATTAAGTGGAGGTCCCAGGAGGTGGCTGGGTGGCAAGTCCTAGCATAGCACTGTCTGATGAAAATACAATGTGAGCCAGGCACCACTGTGGGCCTCTAGCAACCACACAAGAAAGTGAAAATGGTTAATCATGTTCCCTATTAAACCCAACAGGTAAAGAGTATTGTCATTTAGACAATATAAAGTTATAGGGGCGGGAGGGGGGGCGGCTGTTAGAAGTTTCTAGCAGTGAGGCAAGTAGGGGGAGCTGCTGAGCATGGGGCGTTCCCACCCCACCTCGCAGGTGATGTGCAGCCACTTATCACTTCACACCAGGGCCACCCCCTCTGCCTCGCCTCCCTCTCTGGGCAGCAGCCTCTCCCCTGCACCCTTGAGCTCACACACCCCAGGCCCCGCCCACTTCCCCACTCGCAGCCCTGTCACTCATCCTGGGTGTCCACTCCCTTCTTTGCCCCTCCCTCTGCTGAATCCCACTCCCACCTCTTCCACTCTTTTGATCCCACCTCATTCAGTTACCTCTACCTGCTGCCTCTGTTCCTGGGTAAGAAATTAAACAAGGTGGGTTCTGAAGCCACATGCCTGAAGACCCAGTGCCCTGTGACCTTGGACAGGCCACTCAATGACTGCGCCTCACTGCTCAGCCCCGCAATGAAGGGCTGGGACATGTGCCTGGGGTCCCTGAGTGCACTTTGCTTCCCAGCCTCCTCCAAAGCCCCTCAACTCCACCCCCAGGACCACTGCCAATCCCTGGGTCTCCCCGGGGCCTGCGTCTAAGTCTGGCACATTTTAGATGCTGGAAGAAACTGTTTTCTGAATGAACCAGGTATGAGATCATCGCTCATGAAACCTTACAATGTGGTCATGAGAAAAGGTTTATAGAATTAAATTTGGACTCCATGGCAAGGCAACATAAACTAAGGCTGAAGCTGTTTGTAACATACAGGCACAATGGTATAAAACTTGCTGAAATAATCTTTCATAATGGACCAAGTGTCAAGTTTAGTTTTGGGTTTTTTTTTTTGTGTGTTTTTAGTTTATTTTGTATTGGGCAAATAACAGTCACGTGGCTCAAATTCAAAGAAAACTAGTTACCCTGAATATCCTCCCAGAAATATTTTCTGCATAATGAGAAAAAAAAAACCCCCACAAAATTTGTAATCTAATCATAATTGTAACTGGGAAAATAAACTGAAATGACTGGCTAGGAATTTTAAAACTTAACATAGTGCTGGTGTGGTTCAGTGGTTGAGCGTCGACCAGGAGGTTATGGTTCAATTCCTGGTCAGGGCACATGCAAGCCAGGTAGTATGGTCAATCCCCAGTGTGGGATGTGCAGGAGGCAGCTGATCAATTATTCTTTCTCATCATTGATGTTTCTAGCTCCCTCTCGCTTCCTCTCTGAAATCATATGTATTTTTTAAAGAAAATTAATATAGGACTGATTTCTCAGGCATTCTGGGCAAAACGCATAAGGTGGAGCAGAGTGAAGGGCTGGCTGACCCTGGCCACCAGAGCTAAACAAGACTCTACACCCCACCCCCTCCCAGCATGAGTCATGGGTTCTAAGAAAGGGGAGGGCTCCTGGCCAATCAGTGGCAGCTGCAGAGACTTCCTTTTTGTTGTTTTACACTGTACTGTCTCTAAAGTCTGAACTTGGGAAATGTGGATGTATATGAACAATTAAAGAAAAAGCAGTAATTGGAAGCTTGAGGCCCACACCTGTCCCCTACCCCTACCCCTGGACACTGGGCCTCCAGGCTCTGCAGGACACCTGCTGCGCCCCAGCTTGAGCAACCCCTTCAGGGCAGCCCTGGAGAGGGGTGAGCGGGGGAAGGCTGGGCATCCACTATAGGTGCCTCATTTTCTCACTCCTCAGGTGGAGACCCAGGGAGGGTGAAGTGAGACAGGGGAGCTGGTGCACAGAGCAGAACCCTTTGAGGTGCAAAGGGTTCTTTCCCCTCCGGGGGTATAATTCCTTAACACCATCCCCCAGTTTTCCCTACAGGAATCTCCATGCACCTCCTGACATGATGACCTTGCGAAGACTGAAGGGGAAGGTGAGCTACTGCCTTCCCCTTCCTCCTGGGTCCGTGGGGAGGGGCAGCACCTGGCAGGAGCAGGGTAACTCAGAGACGGATAATCAGAGGCAAATGTCACCCAGGGCCCAACAGAATTTCTTGAGCTGCTTATAAGAATACTAGAGGCCACCCTAACTGGTTTGGCTCAGTGGATAGAGTGTCAGCCTGGAGACTGAAGGGTCCCAGATTCGATTCCGGTCAAGGGCATGTACTTTGGTTGTGGGCACATCCCCAGTAGGGGGTGTACAGGAGGCAGCTAATCGATGTTTCTCTCTCATCCTGTTTCTCTCTCATCCAATGTTTTTAACTCTCTATCCTTCTCCCTTCCTCTCTGTAAAAAACTCAAAAAAAAAAAAAAAAAAGAATACTAGAGGCCCGGTGCATGAAATCGTGCATGGGTGGGGTCTGGCCAGCCCAGCCCCAATCAGTGGATCGGGGAAAGGCCTGTCAGGAGGAGGAGACAGCGGGAGGTTGGCCCATGGGCCTGTCCCTGATTGGCCGATTCACCGGTGGCCCCACCCGATTGGGGTGGGGAGGCCGATCTGGGGGGGCAGTGACCATGGGTGGTTGGCTGGCCGGCCCTGCCCCCAACTGGAGTGGGGGGCCAATCGGGGGTGGAGCTGGCTGGGAGAGGGGCCACAGGCAGATGGGATGGTGGGGGCCTACCAGGGGTGGGGCCGGCTGGGGGAGGGGCTGCAGGCAGTTGGCCGGCCAGCCCTGCCCGATTGGGCTGGTTTGTTGGCCGCAGTAGGCGTCATAGCGACTAGTTGTTCTGGTCATTGCAGTGTTCGGGTCACTGGCTTTTTATATATATAGAAGATAGATGAAGCCTAGACTTTCTCCAGGCCAATGAGGTCAGACAAGTGATACAGCTGGGCATTAGTATTTTTAATTGGTATCAGGGTCCCACATGGCCCTACATAAAGGTTAGAAGTTGATCTCAGAAGATGGAGGAGACTTGGTGGCACACGTGCAAAATAGAAAATGCTGGTGTGCCAGGTCACGGTGAACCCGAGCCGGGGACTGGGCTGCGGGGCAAGGCGCCGTGTCAGCGTCCTTCTGAGAACACCCAGCAAAGGACATGGTCATGGTCCTCCCAGAGGTGGATGCAACCCGATGCCCACCAACAGACAAGCAGACAAACACGATGGGATCCCCTCAGCTGTGACCTGACACACGCTACCCAGATGGGGGGAAGAGACCCAGAACTGCAGCACTTCTGACAGGAAGTCCTAAAAGACTAGGCATTCTGGGATGTAGCTTTTAGTTAAAATTATTAAATTGGCCCTAGCCAGTGTGCTCAGTGGATAGAGCACCAGCCTGCAGACTAAAGGATTCGGGGTTCCATTCCAGTCAAGGGCACCCACCTCGGTTGCAAGCTCCTCCCCGGCCTGGGCCTGGTCGGGGCTCCTGCAGGAGGCAACCAATGGATGTGTTTCTCTCCTATCAATGTTTCTCTAAGATTTATTTTAAAATTATTAAATTGGCCCTTTCTAGCTGCCCCAAAGGGACGACGCCACATCCTGGCACCTGGAGGCCAACCTGTAGAGCAAGCTTCAGGGAACTGTAGGGTACACTGCGTGAGGCCTGCAGCCTATTCAGCATGGACGCACAGCATCTCATCTCGTCACGGTAACTGCACTCACTTCCCACGACGTCTGCAGAACACTGTCAGAGGGAGACGGCCAGCCAAGCACCAGGCCTGGACAGGTGAGGCCAAGAGCTGACCAGTTGGAGCAAGACAGTTGCCGAAGCTTGCCAAGGACCGACCAATCAGCAGAGCCACGACCCTGAGCCCTTACTCATGACCATTCAGGATTCTTTGCCTTTGAAACCCGATTATCAGCCATTTGGGAGTTTGGGTTTTCAGGTGATGGCTTCTGTTTTCCTCGCGTGGCACCTGCTATGAAGCACTCAAATTCCTCCACTGCAATCCCCAGCGCTAAGTAATGGCTCTGCCGGGCGCAGGGCGGACACAGGCCAGTCACCCCAACCTCAGCAGCGGACACTCTAGTGTTTCCTCTCCGTTCTTCAAACAGCCAGTTTCATTACTTGCCAGTGCTCTGGTTATAAAGCACATTTAAGGACTGTATTTTCTACTAATTATGTCTCAGAAGAGTGGTTTTCAAAACCCAGAGTGTGAGGTGGGCAGGTGAGGGTCTAATTAAGATGGAAAAAGAAAAGTAATACCAGCAATCAGAAACAGTGCTTTTTAAAAAAATACATATTTTTATTGATTTCAGAGGGAGAGAGAGAAACATCAATATGAGAATCATTGATCAGCTGCCTCCTGCACGCCCCGCACTGGGGATTGAGCTGAAACCCAGGCATGTGCCCTCACTGGGAATCGAACTGTGACCTCTTGGTTCATAGCTCAGTGCGCAACCACTGAGCCACGCCAGCCAGGCAGATGCAGTGCTTTTAAAAAAAAAAGGAAGAATTCACAAAGAGCAAATATAAACAGTACCCTCTACTTACTTTTCAGGTCATCTGGTCCCACATTAGAATTTTCAAAGGCCAAGGAGGAGCAGATCACCAGCGAGCTAACATAAGCGCCTCTTGAATTAACATGTCATGCCGCATAAGGTTAGCACACACACAGGACCTTCTCTGTGAGGCCCTCTGCAGTCTCCATTTGCATCAGGGATACGCTGGAAGGAGGTCGGAGTGACAGCCGGTTAAACGCAGACACAGCCCGCCCTTGGCTATGGTTCCTGAAAAAGCAGGGCTGAGCTCTGGGTGCAGAGACCCTGGAGAAGGCTCTCAGGGTAGAAGGTCAATTCTACAAGGCCTCTGTCTTCACCGGAAGCTTGCAAACGCCGTCACACCCCGTATGACAGAGGACAAGCACAACGCATGTACTAACTAACAAAATTCAACTTCAGTTCAGTGAATTCCCTCCCCTGGTTTGGCTGCACGCAGAATAAAAGTTCAAGTTCCCCTTTCCTAGATGATTGATCATCAAGAACTAGACTCCCAGTGTCCTCCATCGCCAGGGCCCTGGATGCTGAGCCTGGTCTCCAGGGTGAGCCCTACACGACCCACAGAGGAAGAGTATTTCCTTGAACACTCATGTTGCCACAATAAATCAGACTCCTACCCAGGAGGGGTCTCAGTGCCCTTCGAACCACCCCTGCCGCTTCCTTCCCTCCGGGAGTGGCCTGGACCTGCAGGCAGGTCACTGGATCAGGAGGCGGGCCACGTGTGGTGCACAGCTTTGCAGAGGCTTTTGCTTTCCATCACTTCACCTGGCCTGATGGTCAAATAAAGCGTTCCATCAAGTAAAAGATGCACCGAATAGGTGAAGCACATGTTGCAAAAGCCAAAAGTTTAAGATGACAGCAGAAACTATTGGTATGTTAAATTTCAGTGAGTGTTCCGTTATATATTATGCAAGAAGCCCTTCAACAGACCAAATTTTTAAAATATCTTCAATGAATCAAATGTCATGGGCAGCAACTAGATTTAGTATGCAGTATCCTGTCTTTCTCATGCTACTAAAACATCACAGCTAAGTGCTCTGTATGCACATATGTTCACGTGTTTATCAATATATTCGTAAGCTTCCTCCAGCGCATCACATGGGAAACAGGAGATGACATGAAATGTGTTGTGAGGCAATGGACTCCATCTATAATAATAAAAGTATAATATGCTAATTAGACCAGACAGCCGAACGTCTGCCGTGGCTGCAAGGGCCGCGGCTGCTAGGGCACAAATTTGGTACACCAGGCCTCTAGCTGTAAATAAAGCCATGGGTCAGTGTGTGAAGTAAAGCAAGCAAAGCCCACTGACAGGCAGGTGTGGACGAAGGGACCATCAGCGTCCACCACAGGCACTTTGATGGTTGGTCACCTGAGCCACCCAGAGCCCATAGGATTCGTGGTGAGATCTCCCACTTCAACCACCAAACTCTTTCCCGAGATACTTTTGCCTAACTTTAGAATGTTCACCCGGCTAAGGAGTCACCTGCTCCTGCAGCACTCAACATTCACACCTGCTCTGCATGGCGCAGCCTCTGCGCATAGCTCGTGACCCGCCAAGGACACGCTTCAGGATATAAAACATGCTTTTAATAATCTAAGAAGAAAAATATATTCCAAAATAACTGTGTCACAATATTCCAATATTGAGGTCAGTCGTGGCATGAAGTAAGGGAACCAGGAAATGGTGTTCGTATCCCAGCGCCGCTGTGCTGACACCCGGTCGCAGCGCATGAGAGCAGAATGGAGCCGAGGACCAGCTCAGACCACTGTCCCGTGCGATGTCACGCCGACGAACGAATGAACCAGTGATCAGCTTTTAATGCAATTTCCTATCTCCATACCCAATTTACCTCACAACCTTTATGGTGACAACATAAGCTTGTCTTTCTTTACAGGCTGGGAAAACACAGGAAACCAACAAAGCTCATGATAGACTATTTCACAATGACCTAACAGCTAACCCTGAAAATTTGTATTATATTTTAGAAAAAGTACAATTGTGTTTATGTGCACTATTTCATGAATAAGTTACAACAAGCAATTAAACAAAAACTTGACATTTTCATGTATGTAAGAAGTTTCAAATTAGGACACTATGGTTAATGAACCGTGATAATTCTCTTAATAGTCTATGCAACTTAGATATATAACATTTTTTCTTATAAACACTTCAACTCTTTAATAATACATTTTACAGTTATGAAAGTTAATTTTTGAATACTTTCTTTCACTGATTATGGATAGAGATATACTAACATTTAATAATCTTTCAGCTTTTCTTTTTAAAAAGAAACAGTGCAAAATAAGTCACTGAGAACTTTTTCTTGCAAAGACAAAAATGATTATTTGTCCTAAGAATTTAATAAGACTTAGAAGAAAAATATATATATTTCCTTAAACCATTTTGTTCTGAATTCAAACCAGTTTATAGAGATTGTAAAAAATAGAGTCTATGTTCACGGCACAGTGTGCCTCAGAGACACGCAGAACAAGGTGACAAGGGGCACACACACCTGCCTCCTGGACACAGCCTAGCACAAGCCAGCAGCGACTGCGTCCCACTGTATAGTGGTAACTGCTGAGACAAGACAGGAAGCCAGACACACAAAGCTAACAGCTAACAGGAACATTGGCCCAACAAGATTAAAATGTCCACGCTTTATAAAACGATAAGCGAAGAACAGGAAGTATAAAAATAGCACTGGTGTGTGGGGGAAGGCGCCTTCCGAGCACGCAGGTGGCAGACGCCAGGGAGCTCTCCTGCCCAGCGCGGCCTACATCACCATGTGGGGTCTCGTCCCGTCCTCTGTGAGGTCGTACCTGAGGGCACAGGAAGCGACAGGCAGGTCAGGGTGGAGGCCGTGGTCAGCCAGGCAATCAGCTGTGGCCTATGGAAGGACACTCACCACTGGGTCCAGCCTTTGGCGAGCTCTTCAGATGCCAGAGCAACCAGCACCTGTGGGTAAGGGAGTGTGTCAGAGGTGGGGACGCTTCCTCGGACCCCCACCTCTGCTCTCGCCAACCTCCCTGTCGCATCGGCACTGTGCGCTGCTTTAGTGTGAGGCTCTCACCTTTCAGTGTGCTCCCCCCAGGATGGTGGGTCCTCCCCAGAGTCTGCCTTAGCCACCAGTCTAACGCTGGGTCACTACGAAACCTCAGGGAGATCGCTGTGGGGACAGAGGCTCATGGCCAGTGAAGGCACTGAAGTTGATGTGCACTGGCCACAAATGGCACCTACAATTCAAAACCTCTCGTCCCTAACTTACTTCTGTGGACATTATTAAAGGGTGTGCATTCTTACGCAGCAGTTACATGTGGATATGGACAAAGACTAAAAGAAATTCAAAGGGCCCTAGCCGGTTTGGCTCAGTGGATAGAGCGTCGGCCTGTGGACTGAAGGGTCCCGGGTTCGAATCCGGTCAAGGGCACGTACCTCGGTTGCAGGGTCCTCCTCAGCCTGGGCCCTGGTTGGGGCATGTGCAGGAGGCAACCAATCGATGTGTTTCTCTCATATTGATATTTCTGTCTTTCCCTCTCTCTCCTACTCTCTCTAAAAATCAATGGAAAAATATCCTCAGGTGAGGATTAAAAAAAAAAATTCAAAGAAAGAAAGCCAATTATTTGTTAGTTAGGAGGTAGAACTGGAAGAGAATGTATTCCCTTTGTGTTTTCTTTCACTGTGATACTTGAAAAAATATTAAATAACCTTTTCTTTAACTATAAGTTCACGGTATTAGTATGACTGATATGCCAATAACATGAATGAGTAAAAACAACGAAATATGTTAAAATGTCTTCACAATGTACTGACATCTTAGCTGATACAGGCTTCCCGGTCTACTATTAACCACAGAGCACGCTCACCCCGCCTACCTACCTACTACGGTCTACGAGACGCAGGGGGAGGGGCTGCAGTCTCACTGGGTCTGCTCAGACTTACCTTGCCAAGAAGCCCTTTGTCTTTGGACAGGAAGCCGCCACTGTTCTTCACGGCGACATCCAGCGTTCTCCGCTGCACTTCCGGGAGCGAGACGCTGAACTCAAAGCTGACAGAGAAAGAGGCCCTTCCCTCAGTTTCTCCATCATCTGGCTGCAGTTTATCGTAACTGAGCATGACATTCCTGCCTACGAGACCACTCCACACGACCCATTTCTTATAAAACAGGGTTCTCGTGCTAGATGTTTAGGGCTTACATTTCATAAAGACACAAAATCAAAGTATTTTCCAGGGTTTGGAACGTCAGAGAAGATTCTGGCCTGCGGCTCCCATGTGCAAGGTGGGCAGTTAGGATGTGGGATCGCAGATGTTATATTCGACTCCACAGCCACGGCCAGGCTCCCTCTCCCTAAAGACTCCAGGAGGGGCTGGAGGTAGAGGCCGCAAACTAAATGCCTTTGGGGAGGCAGGTCCTCCAAGCTGTGTGCGTGGTTCGCATGTGGCGGGGTCTCTGGCAATCCGGAGAGCTGACGGCCTTCCGCCCGGGAAGGACGTGGCCGGTGCTGCCCCGGAGCCATGGCAGCTAGAAACCCAAACCTGCACGTGGATCTCAAATTCTTTGCTGCTGCAGAGAAAGAACACTGACGAATACAAAGTGCCCACACCGGGATTTGGTGTGTTCCTGTTGGTAAACATATGATGTGTCTAGTACCTTTAAAGAGGAAGTGTAAACTGAATTAGCAGGTATCGTACCATGCAATCTTATTTCCCCAAATGCTGGTGGTTTTAGCCACAGGACTGTCGAGTAAGACACCAAACTTGCAGATGGAGACTCTAAGTGCCTGAGCACCTCTCAGGAGCAGCCCCGTCACACTGACCACAGAAGCAGATATGAGCCTCTGGTAAGCCAGACCATGAAGGAGATTTGCAAATCTGAAACAATTACGCCATTTTTTTCACTTTTAAAATGGTTTTGGAAACTGGTTGTTTTCATAAGAATGTTATATTTTAAGATGTTATAGACGTTTATTATTTTAAGAACTATATGCATTTTAATATTCTCGGCTTTGATGTATGACTCAGTTTTTTAATCACTCGTCTCACCATCCACGTTCACAACTCGTCACTTCTGCATGAAATTCAGAGTACCCTCGTATTTTACCAGCTCACGCCCACGAATCTGAGTTTCCACTTCTCAGTGCTAGGTGGGCGCCAATGCTTTGTCATTGGGAGGCCCTCCTAGCTTACCCCAACACCTGCCCCAAGGCGAGTGAAGTCCATACCTCTGATCAAACACGGGGTTCAGTGTTTTCTTTGACACGTGTGTTTTTCTCCTCCCTGACCTCCTCTTGTCTGGCAACAAATACATGCGGACGTAGGGGTCCGAGCCATCTTCAGAGAAGGCAATGAGGTTTCTTGTAAAGGAAACCAAAGAGCAGCAGGCATTATACTCTAGAAAGATGACAGTCAGCATCACATCAACTTTCTACAGCAGGTCCTTGAGCACCGTCGTTAAGTTCACGAGAAAAAAATTCCCTCAGTATTGCTGTGTGGAGCTTGCACAGTCGCCTGTGTCTCATGAATTTTCTACGGGGACTCTGGTTTCCTCCAATATTCCAAAGATGTGCACACGAGGTGAGTGGCCTGTCTAACGTTCCTGAGCACAGATGCAGGTGTGAGTGGCCTGTCTAATGCGTCTTAGCACAGGCGTGAGTGACCTCTCTAAGGTGTCTGGGTGAGACAAGTGCAGGCGTGAGTGGCCGTCTAACGTGTCTGAGTGAGACAGGTGCAGGTGTGAGTGGCCGTCTAACATGTCTGAGTGAGACAGGTGCAGGTGTGAGTGGCCGTCTAACATGTCTGAGACAGGTGCAGGTGTGAGTGGCCTGTCAAACGTGTCTGGGTGAGACAGGTGCAGGTGTGAGTGGCCTGTCAAACGTGTCTGAGTGCGACAGGTGCAGGTGTGAGTGGCCGTCTAACGTGTCTGAGGAAGACAGGTGCAGGTGTGAGTGGCCGTCTAATGTGTCTGAGTGAGACAGGTGCAGGTGTGAGTGGCCCTCTAACGTGTCTGAGTGAGACAGGTGCAGGTGTGAGTGGCCTGTCAAACGTGTCTGAGTGAGACAGGTGCAGGTGTGAGTGGGCGTCTAACGTGTCTGAGGGAGACAGGTGCAGGTGTGAGTAGGCATCTAACGTGTCTGAGTGAGACAGGTGCAGGTGTTAGTGGCCGTCTAATGTGTCTGAGTGAGACAGGTGCAGGTGTGAGTGGCCGTCTAACATGTCTGGGTGAGACAGGTGCAGGTGTGAGTGGCCTGTCAAACGTGTCTGAGTGAGACAGGTGCAGGTGTGAGTGGCCTGTCAAACGTGTCTGAGTGAGACAGGTGCAGGTGTGAGTGGCCTGTCAAACGTGTCTGGGTGAGACAGGTGCAGGTGTGAGTGGCCGTCTAACATGTCTGGGTGAGACAGGTGCAGGTGTGAGTGGCCGTCTAACGTGTCTGAGTGAGACAGGTGCAGGTGTGAGTGGCCGTCTAACGTGTCTGAGTGAGACAGGTGCAGGTGTGAGTGGCCGTCTAACGTGTCTGAGTGAAACAGGTGCAGGTGTGAGTGGCCCCCAGATGGAGGGTCATCCTGTTCAGGGCTGGTGCCCACCTCACGCCCTGAGCTCAAGGAAAGGCAGTGTGGTCACTCATGAGCTGAAGTGGAATAAGGGGGGTGGGAAATGAATGACCTCACTTGTTTTTATTCATCTTTCTTAAAGGTGTGTGGAGCTCACATTTACCTCAGTGCTTACTAGAAGTGTTGTGGGTCTTGGTTTGAACTTCGGTCATGTTTTGAAGACCAGCAATAAGCCACGGGAACTTGACTGTTGTTTGTACTGACTGTCTGCAGCCACTTCCCATTATTCACTTACTGACGGACCTGAGCAACTAGGCAGGGCCTGGGCTGGCGTCCTCGAACCCAGCTCCTGCCTGTGTCCCCAGTGGTGACCTCAGCAGGAGAGCATAGCCGGTGCTGAACACATATGCCCTGAGCTGAACTCCACAGTGACAGTCATGTTCCTAATGTCACTAATTTTATCTTTCTGTTTCTAACAGCTTTTAAGAATCAAATATTTATATAAACACATTTATATCACGACTACAGAGACAGGCAAGTCACATAAGAGATAAATAGCTCCTGACCGTCATCATTAATCACACTGCCACCTCACGTCACACCCTTTCCTGACGCAGGGAAAGGCCAAGCCAGGCCCCTCGGTGCCCAGGTCTCCTGGAAAGACTACGGCAAAACTGACCATGACCCATCAATTGCTAGGTCCTCTGAATTTATAAATTTAATCCTAGAAATGTAACCCTCAAAGAACACGTCAATAAAGAAAATACATTCATTACTGAGTGTACTCATTATTTAGACCATCTAAACACCAACAGCAGGGAGTGGCAACGTACCCACAGTTCCAGGGTGTGTTGCCAAGCAACCCAGTGGTTATGGATGTCTAGGAAGCAACACTGAGAAGGAAGAAGGAATAAACACCGGGCACAGGAGATCCAGCTGCTTTGCTCTTTAAAAGGAAACGGAGGCCGCCTGGGGAGGCGAGCACCGGGAGGCCCGGAGGGAGCCCTGGAGGGAGCGGCCGCTCACCTGCAGGCGTGCACGACCACCACCAGCTTGTTCCTCTGCGAGCTGTGCCGGATCGTCAGCTGGATCTGCCCCAGGGGAGACTGTCCCAGCGTCGTCCCACTGAGGAAACAAAGCAGGAATCACAGCTCTGCCCGGACCTGACACTCCCCGAGTCACCGCTCCAATCCGACCCGGTAGAAAAGCCAAGCTCACTCATGCAGACTAGAGGACACAGCCGAACCTGAGGACCAGTCACCCGTCAAACACTCGGCAGCGGAGGCCAACACAACTGAATCATTCAGAGCAGAGCCCTTTCACCTGAGCTCCAGAGGAAGAGGAGACACAGTGGGCTCCTAATTACAAACCCGCTGCGGTGGTCTCTGGGCCTGTCACTGCCCACATCTCCGCATCCGTTCTCAGAACCCACGACGATCCTGGCTCTGCTGTTCACCGACAGGACATCGGTAACATCACCACCCTCCCTCGATTTCTACGTCTCAAGGTCAAAGCACAGACCCTACGATAACAGACTGCTTGGCTCAGGGTCTCCCAAGACCAGCTCCCGAGAAAAAGGGGCTTCTTATTTAAAATTTTATTTCCTTTTAGAGCAAGAGAAGGGGAGGGGCTGATTTCTTTTTTCCAAAATAATGGAGGTGAGAAGGTGCGAAGGAGACCAGTGCACTGAGTGTGTCACAGAAGTCACACATATACCTGCGTCCCGACACCAGAAACACACGCTTCACCTTAAAGGCAACTTCCTTCCTCCCGCTGAGGGGACAGACTAACATCGGGAGCTTGTGGAGCCTGCAGGCTGCTTTCCTCCTTATCTAGGAATCATGGGGCTTAAGTAAGAAATCAAAAGTAACGGGGACCAGGAGTGGGTGCTGAGCAAACTGGAACGAACAGGCCCTGCACCCAGAGTCGAGCAGCTCAGCTCTGGACCCGCCTTCCTGCCCTGAGGGCAGCAGCACCAGAGCCTCGCAGTTCAGGGGACTCGCTACCCCATCGTCATCTAACCGTTAATGAGCCGAAGGGAGGCCTGGGCAACGGCAGGCTTCCCTGTGAAAGGGGGCCGCCCCTGAGCCCCTCAGCTGCTGGGAGACACACCCTCACAGCACATGGGCGTGCGCAGCCTGGGCGAGAGCAAGAGGGCATCTCGTTACTTCTCAAGCTGCCGCAGCCTCTGCCGAAGCTCCTGCGTGGTGATGGGCAGCGAGATGTCCGAGGCTATGCTGGGGGTGGGCTCCTTGATGAAGATGTGGCTGGGGGAGCCGGTGGTGCTGCCATGGAGGCTAGAGGCACTTCTGCCCAGGTCTCGAGGCCCCTGAGGGCTGGCCTCTGCAGGCTGGGCTCTGTCCTCCACACTGGGCTTCACACCGCCTCCAAGGACTGGAGTGGGCGGGGCGGGGCTGCTGTCCCCAGTGCCTGGTGGCACGGACACCTGAGACCTGACAGACACTTTTCTCCCTCCTTTGGCAATGGAGGGCCGCTTGACTTGAGCTGAGTGCTGGTGGTCTGGAGACCTTTCTTGCTTTTCGAGGTGGAGTACCTAGAGGTGGAAATAAACAAGTTAAAACCAGTGACACTAATAGCCTGATACATGAATGTTCTAGATCTATTCACTTGCCAATTCATTTAAAACTTAGCATAAAACAATATAGACAATCTGGCCTACCTGTTCACCTGTTCTATTATTAAAGTAATGTGATGTTACGGAACCCTTTAAAAACAAAGTTTAAGTGGTCAAAGTATCACTTCTATGATGTACACGTCATTCTGTGTATTCCCTTCAGCCTCTTCCATTTGCACAAATGTCCGCACAGCTGTGGGTGACGTTATTACTGGAAGAGCCTGAGTTGCCGCCCTGCACAGCCTGGTCCCTCGTCCTACGCAGGTGGAATAGTCTCTCCTCCATCAGCAACCCTGGGGAAGGAGGGGAGTCAAGGACACCTCCACCCTGAAAAGTTACCCCAGATTCCTAGCATCCATGGGGGAGCAGCCCATGCCCTCATTCACTTTGCTAGTTTGTGTGTTTTTTTTAATATATATATTTTATTGATTTTTTTTTTTTACAGAGAGGAAGGGAGAAGGATAGAGAGTTAGAAACATCAATGAGAGAGAATCAGCTGCCTCCTGCACACCCCTTCCTGGGGATGTGCCCGCAACCAAGGTACATGCCCTTAACTGGAATCGAACCCGGGACCCTTCAGTCTGCAGGCTGACACTCTATCCACTGAGCCAAACCAGTCAGGGCTTCTTTGCTAGTTTTTAATATTTACTTTTATTTTTAATCCTCATCTGAGGATATTTTCCCATTGATTTGTAGAGAAAGTAGAAGAGAGAGGGAAAGACAGAGAGAAACACCAATGTGAGAGAAACACATCGATTGGTTGCCTCCTGCATGAGTCCTGACCACGGACGGCCCAGGCCGGGGAGGACCCTGTAACCAAAGTATGTGCCCTTGACCAGAATGGAACCCAGGACCTTTAGGTCCTCAGGCCGACGTTCTATCCACTGAGCCAAACTGGGCTTAGTATTCACTTTTAACATACACAACAGTCCACTGAGCAGAGTTAGACTCCGTACACTCCTGCATTCCGGGGTCACTGTGATGGCTGGAAGTTTTCCTGCTTTTACAAAGTGAAGCTGCAGCAAACAGCTGCATGTTCACGGTCTCCCCACACGGTGCGTTGTACCTGAAGGTCTGGTGCAGGGCTCTGTGACCTACGGCCTGGAGAGGCTGTGCCCACCAGGTCCTGACCGGGACGCGGAGCACATCCCACGGCACCCACACACCAAGTTTGTCTTAATTCCTTAAAAAGGCAGTTCTCCATTTTCATTTGCATTTTTAAAATTAGTGGGTTGCAGCATTCTCTCATACGTTTGCTGGTCTTATTTTCTATATACCCTTAGGTGCTTACAAATGAATTATTATCTTTTTGGACAGAGAATTTTCGGTAATTTCTACATCTTGTGGTTTTATTAGACTTTCTTCTGAATGACTATTGAAGATTTAACCTTAGCAGAAAACTCTGCTGACCCCGACAGCATGCTTTCTGGGCCAAAGTGTAAAAAGCGGTCAACTGCGTTCACCTGAAGGCGAGTGGGTCCCGGGGCTGCTCAAGCCCCCGGGACACTCTGCTTCTGTTGGAGGCCGAGTCCAGGCCTCCGTCATCTCCCTGAGTTCCCACATGGGCTGCTATCCATGCTCCCCGCCATGCCCACCGTCCACCTTGTCCCGAGCCCGTGGCTGTGCTGCCCCTGTGGAGCAGCACCTGAGGGCTTGGCCATGGTGGCCTGTGCCCGTGCACCCCGTGTTCCCTTGGGAGACGACAGTACCCTGAGGGCGACCTTCATCTTCAGAGTGCTGTTTGGGCCTGAATTACTGAGCTGGAATCGCTGGTTCATGGTCATGTCATCGCTGGTGAGCAGACGACTGAGCGGGATCTTCAGGTTCCCCAGGCAACACTGATGCTGTTCATCTTTGACCTGGAAACACACCGCAGAACACACTGAGCTCCGTGGATAAGACACAACGCAGAAAGGTCAAATCCAGCCTTTAAAACACACCTCAACCATCTCCTGCGAGGCAGTGTCTCCTTAAATGATTAACCCCACGGGAAACCTCCTCGGGAAGACAGGGAACCTTGTAATGAGTGATGCTACACTGCATCTATGTCACATATGTCTGTCACTTCTCATCACACATTTCTGAGTGAAAAAGGACACCAGGGTTAGGAGTCCATTAGGAGAACCTCAAGTTAAGAGGCAGCAATCTGAACAAACCTGAAGAACAGAAAGAAAGGTCTTAAACCCTGTGAAAATGATGACCATGCACATTTGTATGATGTGTCAAGTTCCAATGGTGACACTTGTTTATGGAGAAAAATTTCTAGGTGTCTTTTAAGCCTTCTCTATTCAAAATCTACACATTTGTTTAAAAAATTTACAGTATCTCCTCTAAATGCAGGGCAACTCCTGCCTCCTGAGCGATACTCTGCACATGACCTCTGCCACAGGAATGGCTCCTGCCAGATGGCTGTAACACGGAACAGTTTATAGCCAAACAGAGGAAGAGCTTCCACAGGCTCCATGAGACGGCCAAAGAAGTCATCGAAGATAAAAACCTAGATGCCTGATTGCTTATTTCTTTATAACCTATAATCCAAAAGCTTTTTTATTTTTTAAATGAGTTTTTATTTTTTAAAATATATTTTATTGATTTTTTACAGAGAGGAAAGGAGAGGGATAGAGAGCCAGAAACATGGATGAGAGAGAAACATCGATCAGCTGCCTCCTGCACACCCCACACTGGGGATGTGCCCACAACCCAGGTACATTCCCTCGACCGGAATCGAACCTGGGACCCTTCAGCTGGCAGGCCGACGCTCTATCCACTGAGCCAAACCGGTCAGGGCTAAATGAGTTTTTATTGATTTTTATAGAGAAGGATAAAGGAAAAGGGGGAGAGAGAGAGAAACATTGACTGGTTGCCTCCTACACGCACCCTAACTGGGGATTGATCCCACAACCTGAGCACGTGCCCTGACCAGGAATCAAACCGATGACCTTTCGGTGTATGGGATGATGCCCAACCAACTGAGCCACACTGGTCAAGGCTAAAAACATTTTTAAAAGAAGTAACTGTGGCCTAGCCGGCATGGCTCAATGGTTGAGCGTTGAGCTATGAATCAGGAGGGCATGGTTTGATTCTTGGGGCACATACCCAGGTGGCAGGCTCAATCCTTAATAGGGAGTGTGCAGGAGGCAGCCAATCAATGATTTTCTCTTATCATTGATGTTTCTACCTCTCTCTCCCTTCCTCTCTGAAATCAATAAAAATAGTTTTAAAAAAGAAATAATTGTGATGTTGTTTACTGAACTTTAAAAGCTATTTTTTAAAAGTCAAGATCCAGTAAATATAGATTGTTTTAAGCATGGTACAACTTACAAAGGAAAAAGGAGCTAAGCAAACACAAAAATTAGCTAGACAGATACATGTTGCATAAAAGGGAATGTGGCCCTGGCTGGTTTGGTTCAGTGGATAGAGAGTCAGTTGTGGACTGAAGGGTCCCGGGTTCGATTCTGGTCAGGGCACATGCCCGGGTTGCGGGCTCAATCCCCCGTAGGGGGCATACAGGAGGCAGCCCATCAATGATTCTCTCTCATTATGGATGTTTCTATCTCTCTCTCCCCTTCTCCCTTTCTCTCTGAAATCAATAAAAATAAATAAAACCTCTCCTCTATAAAAAAATGAACATAAAAAAAGTAAAAGGGGATGTGAAAACATAAAACACGCAGAGAACAATGAACAGGCAGTGAGCAGGCCCTCCATGGGGAGACGTGAGGCCCTCAGGCCTCAGGGGCTGAGGAGCCATCAGAGTTGCACAAGAGAAAAGCAAACTGGCCCTTGGCCTTCTCAGAGGCCGGCTGCGGGAGAGGAGGCCTGCCAAAAGGAACGCAGGAGCTGGCACAGCCGAGACCGGCTGCCTGTGCGTGCCCTGGGACAACATGGAAGCCGTGCGATCCACTGTCCCTTACGCTGAGGTACGGCGAGGAGGACGGACACACCACTGGGACTGCAGGCGGAATCCAAGAAGCCGCCAACTCCTTCTGAGGATGTCACTTGCCTGTAGGGTGTTTCTGCTTTGGCGTGATGGAGTAACAGGAAGCGAATTTAACATCCCGCCTCAGCTTAAAAACAAGTGAGGTGAGCCTGACAAATGACTTGGTCACTGCCTGGAGAGTCCAGGCCATGGTGCTGGGATGTGGACCCCAGAGGCCAGGGGTCCCCCTGTGTTGAGGACACAGGGAGAAGAAGTCATAGAGCAGGAGGCACCAGCGAGGAGGAAGCCGCAGAGAGCTGGAGGCCCCGAGGACTCCTGCATCTCAGCCAATGGGCACACGCGAGGGAGCAACCACAGGAGGACAGGAGCCCAGGAGGAGCCGAGGACAACCCCCAGAGCACATGGGGCTGCAGAAGACCTGGGAACGTGTGGGCCATCAGATTAGGGCCCCCAGGCCCCAAGGCTAGAGGCTGTCGGGCTGCCTAATAAAGCTTAAATCAAGCTCAAAAGGCTCCAAGTATTCCCAAGTACCTTCCCTCCAAATGAGAGTAGAGCTCCAAAATATTTAAAGACATACAAACCCAGCACGCAAACATGCAAAATTACCAGGCAACCAAAGAAGGAGTAATAAATATATGACCCACAGATCCAGCAACCACCCAGACAATGGAATTGGTGACACGGCACAGAAGCTGTCACACCCAGACTACACGCACACAGGAAGGCAGAGGAAAGACAGGGAAAACAAAAGATCCAAACTCAACTGCTAAGATGAACATCGGAAAGTCCAAAATACACAGGATGGGATTGACAGATTAGACATTTGAGGTGGGGAAAAATGGGAAGTAATGTTCAGACTTCTCATCAGAAACAATGTAAGAGGGAAGAAAGTGAAAGAAAAAAACCAGGTAGCCAAAAATTTTATATCTTGTGAAAATATGAAGGTGAAACAGACTTTCCGGACACACAAGAACTGGAAGAACTCATCGACTGGCCCTGTAGGAACTGTTCAAGGGGCCTTGGGTAGAAGGGAAACTGCTTCTGCTAGAAGAGTAAGAACAATAGGAAAACTACTTCTCTAGACTTTTAGAAAGCTCTTTAAAATATAATTGACTGTTTAAAGCAAAAATAATAAAATGTATTATGGGAGAGTGGAAACAGAAGCATGCCCTGCAAGGTCCTTGTACCTCTGGAGACCAAGTAAGGGGAAGCCAGTGTGCGGAACAGAGGGACCGGAACCCTACAGCAATCACTAATACACGCAGCACCAAGTGCGGCGTTACAGCTGGTAAGCCAAAAAGGGAGATCAAGTGCCAATACAAAATGCTCGATCCAAAAGAAATCAGATTAAAAAAGCGAAAGATAACAAATGGGCAAATAGCATGGTAGCAGATTTAAACCCAACCACATCCACAATAACTGTATGCTGTCTATAAGACATCACCCTTAAATATAAATTACAAGTAGATTTTTAAAAACATGAAAAAAATAACCATGTTAACTTCAATAAAAAGAAAGATGCAATAGCCATATTAATATCAAACAGTCGATTATAGAATAAAGAATATCATTTAAATGAACTGTAAAGGAAATTTTTATAATGATAAAGGAATCAGCTCGTCAGGTGGGCAAGGATTAGAATTCTACACAGACTCTTGGAAAAATAAAGAGGAGAGAAAACCTCCCACTCTTCCTACAATCACCATCCTGACCCACAAGCCGGAGAAACACAATTACAGACCAGTGTCCTTCTGGACTCAGGTGCAAAATTCTTAACAAATTTTAGCAAATTAAATCGAATCCGTAAGAAGGATACAACGTGATGACCAAGTGAACTCATGCCCTGATAAAGGTTTGCTTGTGAGGTTTCCTAATGTTAAAACTTGAAAACCAAATGAAGGTGTGCAATACCTAACCTCTGAAGCCATCAGTGTATTGCACCACATTACAAACTCGGGAAAGCCAGATGACCCCTCTGCGCTGCAGAGAACCCTCTGATAAAATTCCACGTTCACTTCTGACAAAACGCTCAGCCACCTTGTGGCAGGAGAAGGCAACGCCCTCAAACTTCACACTTCACAGCAAAGGTCTAAGGCTCCCCTGGACCTGAGGAGGCACAGGGGTCTGCTCACACAGAGGCCCGAGGCCGGAAGGGCAAGGCGAGGCAAGGGAGGCAGAGGTGGCAAGTGGAAACACAGAAGCGATGTTTCCTTCTTAGCAGACGACACGACTGCTGTGCAGAAGGCAATCCTGAAGGACCCTCAGAAACACCACGGAACCAGTAAGGTCAGCAGGTTGACAATATGATGCCAACGCACAAGTTCAACTGCATTTCCAGATCCAGTAACATCCAATCAACAGTTTAAAGTTAAAAAAAAAAATACTGATTATGGTGATGGATCCATAAATTATACACTTTAAATATGTGCAGCTCACTGCATGTTGATTATATTTCAATAAATCTATTAAGAATGCAAATAAAATACCTCTACTTCAAGATCCTGGCACTTCGGATTGTGAATGAAGAAAGTGAAGTTTTCCTCCCACACAGGTGCATTGGTTTTGTACCGAATCTGAAAGAAATATCCCCCCGTCAGCTCTCAGCTCTGTGGCTCCTTTCTGTGTTCATTAGTTTATGTGTTTAGAAGCTAGGGATGACTTTAATTAATTCCAAGACACATACTTACTGAGCACATACTGTTATGTATCAGTTGTGGAAAGTACTCAAAAGACAGTCCCAAGCTTTTAGAGTATGCCAGGCAGCATCACGGAGCCCCAGCCGTGTGCCCTCCCAGTGGCAAAGGCCTCCCTGTGTGGCTTGGGCCTCTTGGGCCTCCCGTGGGCTGCACAGCTCTGCATTCAGGAAGTTTCTCAAACTAACTGTGAATAGGTGAATGTGAACAAAGGCCTGTCACTTTAAACAGTTCCTGAAATGCTTCTCTCGCATCAGCAAAGTGAGACCTACTGCAGCAGCGGGGACGTCCTCTCTCAACTCCTGACAGAATTGCATTGGTTACATTGTAAGCACACTTTGTTATCTTTTAAACAAAATATTTATAGAACATTCAAAGAAAACTTTCACCTATCATGAAATCAAGCAAAAGCATATTCACGTTATTTTTTAATGTTACTTTTTAAAGTGAGCAATATATTTGTTACCAAATTAAGTAGCTAGTAATCTATGAAATGACTAATTTGAGAAGAAAGATGGAAATTGGGGATCTCAACACCTGCACCATCACCTGACACCAGTCACCACCTGACCGGCGAGAGCGACAGTGATGTCACAGGAAATGGTCAGCACACAGGCCTTACCTTGCTCTCCTGGGCCTTGTGACCCACTGACATCTGCACAAGCGGGCTGGGGTTGCTGTTCATTTTCTTCCCGGACTATCCAAACACAAAAACAGCAGAGTAAATAACAACACCCTGGAAAAGGCTTTTTGAAAATGAAACCATTGGCTGTACTAACAGTCATTTCTATTTACTTCTGAGACTTCAGTTTACAGGGACTATCTGGGAATAACTGGGAAAGAATCACTAAGTACAATCCAAACCATAATTGTATCTACCATAAAATATACTACAAGTCCTATTTACACACACTTTTTAAGTGTTGTCGTTTAGTTTTAGAGCAAACTACTTTGAAAAAAATGAAGTCTTCTCAATATATTTATTGATAATTCCAGCTCTCAAAACTTATTTGACTGGGATAACAAAATAAATAAAGTGAAATGAGTGAATAGAAAAACATGAGCAAGGACAAATGTAAAAGGGCACATAATTCAGCCCGGCCGGTGTTGCTCAATGGTTGAATGTGGACCTATGAATCTAGAGGCCGCGGTTCCATTCCCGGTCAGGGCACATGCCTGGGTTTCAGGCTCAATTCCCAGTGTGGGGCATTGCAGGAGGCAGCTGATCAATGATTCTCTCCCATCATTGATGTTTCTCTCTCTCTCTTCCTCTCTGAAATCAATAAAAATATATATATTTTTAAAGAGTATATAGCCCTAGCCAGTTTCACTCAGTGGATAGGGCTTCGGCCTGCGGACTGAAAGGTCCTGGGTTTGATTCTGGTCAAGGGCACAATGCCAGGTTGCAAGCTTGATCCCCAGTGGGGGACATGCAAGAGGCAGCCTATCAATGATTCTCTCTCATCATTGATGTTTCTATCTCTCTCCCCCTCTCCCTTCCTCTCTGAAATCAACAAAATATATATATATATTTTTAAAAGTATATAATCCAGAACAGTTCTCTGGTTGGAATAATAAAAATACTACCAAGTGTCAGAAACATGTTTTCACAGTTTTAAGTTAGTATCTTCTGTTCAAACATGTAGCTATCAGATATCAAATCTCCTTGGCCAGCGCCTAAGTAATTTTGACTGGAAGAATAAACATCAATCTAGAATTGCATTCAATTAAGCAGACATGAATATAATTTTAAAAATGGTAAGAAGCATATTTTTTAGCTGATAGAAGAAAACATAGTAAAACACAACTATATGGGACATGAGGTTTATTTATAACTTAGCCCCACAGAAGATTCAATTAAATATCTGTTAGTGGAAATTAATTAGATCATGAAAATGTTTTTTAGTTTAACAATTTTAAAGTCAATCCACAACACTGCAGCAAAGATAAAAATAAGCATCAAATTCATGATTATTGGAATAAAGTATTACTAGCCCACACCTACTGCGATAATCTATTTTCTGGTTCATCTTTTTGATGTGAATGAATTCTGTAAAACGAAATAAATACTGTTAAAAAATTCAAAAGCTATAGACTACTGTGGCAGAGATACCACTTTCCCCCTAAGTCCACTTTCCTTTCTTCCCTGGACGCGAGAACTCTGGTCTGTGAGCTGGGCCCAGGCTCTGCAAACCAGCATCCTATTTCTGAACCTCCCTTGCAGTCAGGTGTGGCAGGTGCAGTCTGGCCTGACAAGGGGAGGCATTCTCCCGCCCCTTCCCAGGATGAGCAGGCAGAGCCCCAGCCAGATTCTGGGACGCTGGAGGGAAGTTACCTCTGTCTTGTTGAAACTACAACTTCTGAATCTGATTCAGAAGCTGAGTGTATTTCTTAACTAATATACTTACTTCATCTCTGAAAAAGTAGCCATTCATTCCTAAAAAGTTATAGTATTTATAAGACCTTTTTTTTTTAACTTTCTACTTTGATACAATGAAACTCACAATTGCTGACTTTACGGATCTCCTTTTGGGAAAATCGAGATATTGGGGGAATAGCTACTTCCTTAGCCCACTTAGCTTGCCTCCATTTTCCTTCTGTGCGTGCATGTGTGTGACATGGTGGAAATATGTTTATCCTAAGCCTAAAAAGTCTTTAATAAGTATGAAATAAACACTAGCAAACCTTTACTGACATGTTTTCTTTCTTTGTGGTACATCAAGTAATGATGTATCTTAAAATAAATGACATTTTAGATTCCAAATCACAAAGTTTTCTACTATGATTCCACATTCAGCATGACTCAGAGACACAGATATCATGAAACCAAGTTGCGACTTTCCTGAACTTACAACTCAGCTCCTTACCCCTTGATTAGTGAGTCTCACAGTTTATCTAGTTGAACCCTGGTCCTCAAGTCTATAAAATGGGCATGATACCATTTCCAGAACCCAGCTGTCAGGCATAAATGAGGTTAAGTAATAACTATTAAAATTAACATATTGGACTAGCTGCATGGAACTCTTTCCATGCATGATCTCATTTAATGTACTCATTACTCCAGCAAAGAAGACACTGTCACTTCCGTCCTATAAATTATTAATTGATGCTGGACTCCAACCCAAGCTGTCTTCAGTTCTCAGCTTTGTGCTAACCATAACATAGAAATGGGGAGGAAAGCCTGTTGATACACTCCTTAGTGTTTTAGGGGGACAGTATTTCAACTACTGCTTACAAGGTGCAGCAAGGACTTAAGTGGATAGAGCGTCGGCCTTCGGACTGAGGGGTCCTGGGTTCGATTCCGGTCAGGGGCATGTGCCTTGGTTGCGGGCACATCCCCAGTGGGGGGTGTGCAGGAGGCAGCTGATCGATGTTCTCTCTCATCAACGTTTCTGACTCTCTATCCTTCTCCCTTCCTCTCTATAGAAAATCAATAGGATATATTAAAAAAAAAAAAAAAAAGCTACATCAAAGCAGGCTTTATCTGCCCTGGGCAGTTTGGCTCAGTGGATAGAGCTTCGTCCTGTGACCAAAGGGTCCCAGGTTTGATTCCGGTCAAGGGCATGTACATCAGTTGCAGGCTCCTCCCCAGCCTGGGCCCTGATCAGGGCGCGTGTAGGAGGCAACCAATCAATGTGTTTCTCTCATATCGATAATTCTCTCTGTCTTTCCCTCTCTCTTCCATTCTCTCTAAAAATCATTTGAAAATTATCCTCGGGTGAGGATTAAAACAAAAACAAAACAGGCTTTATTAGTCTTCCCCACTTTTGAAATTTAACTTATCCTCCTAGATGAAACTGATTTAAAAACATTCCTGACTCCTTTCTATGAAATTTTCTTAAAATAATTACATTTAAGCTCTCCCCTCAAATATTTAAGTCTAGAATGTTCAAAGAAATCAAAGGAAAAATAATAAAACATCGTGAGTCATGGAAAACTTTAACAATTTAGCTAGAAAATACATGTTCCTGGAGTTTTAGGGAGTGGAGCTCAGTTTTCAATATATCTCACTGAATGAAATGGAAAGCTTCTCCAGAGACCTGGCCCCCGCGCCCGCAGCACCGAAGCTCTCAGGTCACCAGCGGAGCCGGCCTGACAGCATATTGGAGAGGTGACTTGTAAACAGACAGCACGGTGACAAGGTCTGAAGACTGACTAACATTTTAGATAGAAGTTCTAGTTCATCATTTCACAAACTGAAATCCAATGGAAACAGATCATGTGAAACCACCTTTATTGCTACCTGAGGCCGACAAGATGATGTCTAATTTATCACACTGGAACTTCATAAAATGTATCTTCAGAGCTGACTTAAATTCTCTACTAATTCTTGGTCAACAAAAGTAGGCTCTCTCCAACGACCACTAACTACTGATTAGTACTACACCGCGAGGTTGAAGCATCATCTCTTTCAATATGTCCTCATGAACTTGCAAAGGAAAGCCGCTGGTTTACCTTTAAAGCTTTCTGAACTGCAGTCTTCTTCAAGACACCGGGGTTAAACCCTAACGGGTTACTCTTTCCCGCAGAAGATGAACACACCAAGGGTTAATCAAACATGCAATGAGGAGATTATGTAAGGTTAACGACATGAAAACTTATGCAAACGAACAAAAAAATCTTTAAACAAAAAACACCAGCAAGAATTACACAGAAACAGTAAAAAACCATTTGTAAAATTTTTCTGTATGTTCACGATTTTATCTTAGAAGGAACCTCTAACCTGTCAGTATCAAACATATGTGCTTCTCCTATGTGGTTACTCTTCCCCTGAACTTCGGGATTGAAAAATCCAAGTGCTACTTTAAGAAAGGGTTCTATTTACTACCCTTTGCTTGAATAAACCCCTAAAATATCTATAATTAGGTGTTATCTAAATACCAACCAATGGGCCACAGTTGCCCAAATCACTCTCAAGCCCAATTCTATCCTATCATAGCAGAAGCCATGTTTCTCCTTTCTGAAACTTATGTCTCTGTGCAGGACCACAGCAGAGACGGGCCTTCTCTACTTCGTCCCCCATTCTTTTCCGAGTATAAACTGGGAGGCAGGTTGGCTCATCAAGTATCTCCTGGCTTTAAAGTTTTGATGTCCTGCTTTTATTAAATCTGAGTCTGTAAATTCATTACTTTCTGGTCCTCAAAAGGACAAGACTGAGCTGTTTTGCAAGCTCCTTCAAAGACTAACATGTAAGATTAAAAATTTTATCATTTTCATTGTAATTAACTTCAAATGACAAATAGAATTTTATTATTTTTTATAAAAAGTAGATTTTATAATGAAGAAATGGGACTGTGGCAGGCTGGACCAGGCAAGGAGGTCGAGCATCTGGCCAAGAAGAATGAAGGGACGTGAAAGCCAGCCTCGCCCGGGCTGCCGCTGTGGCAGGCTGCTCAGCTCTAGGGCGCTGGTCCCACCAGGTGCTTCTCTGGGGGGAGTCTGGATTAAGTGAGGCTGGGAACTGCGGCCCTGAGGTGTGAGGGATGACAAAATCCCCCTGAAGCTCTCTAGACAGTGGCCATGTACGAAATGTACACATCACACTAACCTGCATCCATGTGGGCAAAGCGGAGCCGTGTGAGGTCATGGAAGCTGCACAAGCCTGGGGGTGACACAGGCCGGATCGTCCAGGTGCACTAGGCAGGGGCCCAGCATGAGGCCTCCAAATGTTACAACACCTTCCACCTGGCCCCTCATCTTTTTTTTTTTAAATATATTTTATTGATTTTTTACAGAGAGGAAGAGAGAGGGATAGAGAGTCAGAAACATCGATGAGAGAGAAACATCTATCAGCTGCCTCTTGCACACCCCCTACTGGGGATGTGCCCGCAACCAAGGTACATGCCCTTGACCGGAATCGAACCCGGGACCCTTGAGTCCGCAGGCTGACGCTCTATCCACTGAGCCAAACCGGTTTCGGCTGGGCCCCTCATCTTAAACGGGGCAGCACTGCCACCTGTGCCCCTTGGTGAGGAAGCACGAGCATCAAACCACCCACCCTCTGGCTCCACCTTACAGCCAGCATTTTCCCAGGCAGTGGGCATGAGCGTGAACGCCCTTCTCAGATAAACCCCGCCCACACGAGGACGGAGCACAGGGAGGGCACATGACAGCTCAGCCCCCAGCTCTGCCACTCACCAGCTGGGACCCCGGCTCTCACCTCAGTCCCTCAGCTCCTGCTGTCTCCTACCTGAGACTAAGGGAGTGGTACACACAGAACCCCTGCAAAGTGCTGTGCAGACACGAGTTACCAGGAAGCCAAAGGCCTAGAGGGGCCCCCAGGAGTCAGAGGGCACCATGGCTTCCCTCTGAAATTCCAGCCCAGGGCTTGAGCAAAAGGAGGAGAGCGGAGTTCCAGTCAGCAATGGGAGGGGCATCTCCAGTCTGGACACAGTGCTGCTGCTCTGAGCAGGTAGAAGGTGGGACTGAGAAGGGCTGGCAGCTAAGGCCTTTCCTAGAAACAGGAAAGGGCTCAGGCATGGGGGAAATTGAGGAACACAGATCCAGCTGCATAGGGAAAACCAATAGGTTTAAAAATACTATCACTTTGTTCAAATTTAGTTCACAGAGCATCCTATAAGCGCCAATATTGGAATCACAAAGCAGAGCATGTGGTTTTGACAATGTAGGAGGAAAGTAGTTTTGATGACTGAGCAGCGTCACAGCAGAACATAACAAAGCAACTAGAGCCCTGACGCAGGGCAGAGCGTTTACAGAATGAAAAGACGTAAGCACAGGCCGCGGGCAGAGGCGACGCCGTCACGCAGCTGGCCACACAGCTGTCCTGGAACACTGCGACAGAAAACTATTTTACTGAAGAGTGGTGCAAAACAGATGCCCATGAGCACCACCGTGGGTCATACAGTGCAGCTGGAGGGGCATTTACTGACGGGGTGACTGAACCTCGCCCACCCCTGGAGGTCCTGACCTTCCTCCTCTAGGACCTGGGACAATATACCTGTCCTTGACGTTTTGCCTGCCCCTCTTTTTCAGGTGGAAACAGAAAGGAGAACACCTCACAACTGCAGAGCCTGCCCCCTCAGCTTCCAGGACCAATGACTTGAAGAGTCTCACCAGTTGTTAAGCTACTAGTAAGTCAGTGATTAGCCAAGAAAGGGTGACCCTCTGGAGTAAGCCATGGTGGCTTCCTTTTGCCCTAAAGAAACTAAAAAGAACTGTTTGCCAAAGGCACCAAGAGCAGGGCCATGAGTCAAAGTGCCCAGCCAGACCGTGGGAAACAGATAGAACGAGACCAGTTTCCCAAGCAAGGTCAGACCAGCACTGCCCGCTCCAGGAAGTGCTTTCCGCCCGAGGAGTAGCTGTGTCACACACTCAGTGCCTGCTCTCCCTGAGGGACTGGTCAGCAGGAGGGAGAAGGCGTGCTTTCGGGCACCGAGTGCACGTCTGTCTTCACTGACCACTCCAGGGCACAGAGGGACTTAAGGAAAGCCAAGTTCTCAGGCTTCTGCCTGGTCAGGAGGAGAAAGCAGACTTGAGGGAGGCGTTTGAAAACTTGCAAAGAAATATTTACATCTCACAGTGAGATGAACTACAAAAACCCAATGAATCGCTGTGGTTTCACTTTCTCCATGGAAGAGTTTTTATTTTATCTTTTCCTGGGCTTCCTCATGGCTCACGTTTGTTCATCTCATCATATGTAGTCCCCATGTTAGTCATAGCAAAACAAGCACCCAACAAGCACACACAGTAGCTGTAATCATGCGAGAAAAGTAGATCACATTCCACGCCATTCCACCGCGGAGACAGCACCGGGAGCTCCGGTCCACATTCCCGCAGTCCCCGCTAGCACACAGGAGGAAAACACGGGAACGCACAGAGTGCTCTACTGACTGAGGCGGTATTCTCACAGAACACTAGTCCCGACGCTCGCCTCTCTTTTAAGTGGCCACACCCAAAGCTTCCCTCGGAGATACTCTCAGAAGTGGAAATGGGAGGAGAAAGCCAAGAATGGTGGGTTGTGACCAACGCACACACAAGAAGCACCAGTAACAGGAGTGCAAAGGGCAGTCAGAGCCACGGGGCGGGGAGCGCCCGCCACGCTCCGTGGACGTGACCCCCGCAGCAGCAGTGCCGCGAAGGCCCTTTGCCCGTCGGCCAAAGCAGCTTCACGCACCCAGTGCCCTTTAACAGAGGCTAATAGATTCACTTGCTTTTTCTTGCTTCTGTGACATCATTCAAATTTTAATTTAATGTAATAAACACAGTTCTGAAGAGCAGCCTAGTCCCTTCTGATATACTATTCTGTATACCCTAAAATATGTCACATTCATTTCCATCACGCACCATCAAGATTTGATAACAAACATTATTGTGGTTAAAAATAAAAATTCTGCCACACAAGAAATTCCGTAGAAAGGTTAAATAATAATGACACAACTTGCCCCAAATTGAAACTAGAACAGATAAAGCCACAGACTTCAGACTGGAAGGCAGGCCAAAAGGTGAACACTAACAGAAAGTCAGAGCTACGTCGGTAAAGAAACCGTCCAAGGAGCACAGTGAGCTCGCCCGAGCAGCGTGCAGGGGCCGCGGAGCGCACGCCCGTGCTGTGCGGGGCCGCCGATTCCAGTCGGGCAGAGAACCCTCGTCAGCGGATTAGTTTACACGTGGATTTTCAGCATGGGGTTGGCAGCTCTCACCTCCATGTTGGCCAAAGGCCAACTATCTATATAATTACAGAGGCGGAGTTCAATTACACGTTCCCAATATGAAAAAAAATAGATGACTGCTCAGATTGTAATTGTTAAAACTTTAAATAAAGTGTCCTGATACACCAAGTACACGCCTATGCTGTTGAGCAAAGTCCAAGTAAGGCACAGTTTTGAACCTTGAAAGGTGCGAACTGAAACGAGGCGTGTGACTTCATGAAGTACAGGACACACCGTCCAGCCATGAGCTGAGACCGGAATGGAGGCCAAGTGAAGCGCTGAGGTGGCAGCCACAGGCCGAGCCGCACGCTGCTCCCTGCTGTCCACAGGAAGGGACGGGGACACGCCGATGACCTGGATGGTGAGCTTTATCATCATTGTGGGAGCAATCGTCTTTCCATCAACAAAATTGGCCTCGACACCAGGAAATACAGCAAGAATGGCATCTCCTGAACAAGCGAGCGAGCACTCAAAGAATCATCACAACAGCCTGGCTGGCGCGGCTCAGTGGCTGAGCATCGACCTGAGACAGGCGGTCATGGTTCGATTCCCGGTCAGGACACATGCCCAGGTTGCGGGCTCATCCCCCGTAGGGAGCATGCAGGAGGCAGCTGATTAAGGTTTCTCTCTCATCGTTGATGTTTCTCTCTCTCTCTCCCTCTCCCTTCCTCTCTGAAATCAATAAAATATATTCTAAGAAATATATCAAAGCAATAGGACATTATAATGAGAGTAGGGTCAAATTGTGGTGGTGGGGGATCAGAGCAGGCCTCCCACGACTGAAAACGTATATGGTTTGTCTTCTCCAAGTTTAGTCACTACCTATAAAAACTGTACTTTATGGCTTTTTCTAAGAGCAAAACAATTCTGATGCTAACAAGGTGCACTGCTCTGGGCTGCAGAAGCCACGTGTGCGGCAGGAGACCGCGAGGGGCAGCACGTGTCTGCCTGCCGGGCAGCGTGTCCCCACACCCAGCGCGCTCAGCATTCAGTCCTCCCACCACTGGGCTACCCTCCATCTGGCCAGGCGGCTGCAGGATGAATCTGGGTTTGTCATCAGAGCTGCTTCATTTTATTCCCACGCCAAGTAGAGAATGAAATGTTACTACTCAGTGATTTCCTATAGAACATCCTCTTCTCTAACTACTAGGAAGTTGGATGAATCTCCTCTGTATTAGAGATTTCTTCATAAAACATTTCAGAGTAAAGGACCATCTTGATGATGAAAAGGAGTTTAACACACTGTCGCACCACCCACTCCACGCCGCTCTGGGCTGGGTAAAGAGAACTCACAGCAACAGGAACGGGCGACAGTGTGGACAAACACGCACATGAGTTCCCGCAGCGCTACCTACCGGGAGGTTCCTCGCTGAATCCAAATACAAGATCAGCAAGGAAGAGGAAAGGCCATCGTTGGCTTGGTCTTTGTCAGCCCTGATGTCTGTCAGCACCTACCAGGAAGGAGAAGAGTCTCAACAGGCACATTTCCATATCGCTTTAGACTCTTGCTACCCAATTATGCCTGTAATGCTCAAGCAAAGGGGAGAGAGGGAGCAGAGAACCCCAATATGTGCAAGCAGAGAGGGAACAGAGACACCCCCAATACATGCAAGCAGAGTGGAACTAGGAAAGATTCTCTACAAATCAAAGGAAGGACCAGTGATCTGTGGCCCTCCAAACCCCTGCTCTGCATCAAGCACAAGATTTGAAGATCTTGTAAAACAGGTGTGAACGACCTTCGAATCTTTTTAAAAGTGGCATCATCTTTAATTTATCCCTGAGGCCATGGTAGTGACGATAGCACAACAACCCACGGTCCCGCTGTAGTCCTCTGCAAGGCGTGCAACACGACGGGAAGGAGCGGGGCTCAGCCGCAGGAGCAGCGCCACACACCTGGTCCAGGCGGGCAGCGTGTGGCGTCAGTGTGAGCCACTCCAGTTTCAGGTGCAGCTGTCCTCTGGGGACCTCGTCCAGGGTGAACCACTGAAGACAAACGGTGCAGGGTTAGCAGTTCTCCTGAATCGACATCCAAGTCAACAGTCTGCACCATGTCCCAAGAGGCTCACTGCCTGCGGCACCGACACTGCTCACTGCGGCCCAGGATGGAACCTCGCACCCAGCCCCGAGCTCTCTCGACACGCACATGGCCCCCGCCCACGGACCACGCCGTCCCTGCCTGCTGCCTGGGCCCATCGCAGCGCTTCGCAAACACTAACTCCTTGAGCCCATCAGAGCCCTGGGAGGTAAGGCTCACCCTAATTTACATGCAAGGATTCAGAAGCCAAATGTCTACCAGCTCCATCAGCTTCTATGTATCGACTTAAATAGAATTTAGGGCCTAATATAACATCAAACCCAAACGCTGAATTTCAATATCAAACAAGTGAACATGTTTGTTTTTATTCATCACTACATACTAATAACCAAATAGTACACGGTTATTTCAACTAGAAACCACAAAGCAATGACCCGAAGGCGGCTGCAGCCCTGTGCTAGAAGAGCCGCTGCGGCCCAGGCCCTGCACTACGGCGGCTCGCACTCCCGCCGAGCGATGGCCAGGAGCGCTTGGCCGCTCTGGCCACAGCGCTGACGTGGTGAAGACGCTTTCCTTGGTCAGTCCCACACATTGCTCACAAGCCGCCACACTCTCCCTCTTCATACTCTTATCCAACAGCAGTATCCTGCTTGAAGGGGCATCTGCTCGCTGCCAGTCCCTCTGCCTTTACCGACACCTTCGCTGACAACCTCCCATGGACAGCACAGCGCCGCCTGCTGTGGCGCCAGCATCTTTAAAATGCGCGGGACCTGACAGCTGACGGGCCTGCTCTGCCCCGGGAAAAGCACCGCCTGCCTGAAGGAAAGCCGGCTTGTGCAGGTGTCGTCAGGAAATGTCCAGCATAAGTGGTAGGTACTCAGCACACACGCTATGATTTGGTTCTCAGACTTCTTTTCACTTTGCTATTACGAACAAGCTTAAGTTCTCCTATCTCAGGGGCAAATGCTGAGTTTTCAGGATGGGGAGGGGCAGTGAAGAGCCAGTGTTCATAAGCAGAACAAGACTCGCAGAAAACTTACTTCATCCAGAAGGCGCTCCTTTTCCACTTCAGCCACATCGATCATGAGACTAGAGAAACAACACGACAGCTTCAGAGCGCAGAAGCACACTTCTCACAGCCCACCTTGGGCATCTGTCTATGAAAGAGGACTCCAGAAACGCAACAAAATGCTACAGTTTATCAAGAGCAGACTGTTGGCTATCCCGCACCCACCTAACTATGGATCTACCATTTTACTTTTCATCCAGTCCCAGAGTCCCCCCCACTCTGCTCTCTCCCGCCTCTCTAGTCTACCACCAATGGATTTCACGTGACCCACCTACGCCTCCTCCTTTGATTGCAACGTATAAAAATAGATGAAAACCCGCCATTCTCAGGAGCATTATCTCAATCTGTTGAGATACTGCTTCCCAGCAACTGTCGACAGTTTGGCTCAAATAAACTCACAAAAATTCTTTACAGGTGTGAATGTTTTTGCATTAACAATAATGTGTAAACACCCATTCCTACAAGCCACAGCAAGGCTGCCTGCCGGGTGCAGAGAGCTGCCCTGGCCGGCAGGGCCAAAGCCACACGGGGCTACTGTGCACTGAAAATGGGGCAAGCGCACCAACAAAAGTGATTTTTGAATTGTGTTTCACTTCAGTTTAGTGGAACTGGCTGCTTGTGCTGGTGGCTGCTGACAGGCACACAGCCAGAAGCTCGCCTTCTCTTACTCCCACAAGAACTTGTTAGGCCCTAAGCGTGTCAGGAAGCCTAAGTGAGGCAACTGTTATATCTAACAGCCACTTAAAATCCCACTCAACATGTACACAAATCTGTCAGTGAAGTTAGTTTTAAGAGATTTTTAAAAATAAAGCGTGACCCGCGCTCTGCTCAGTCGCCAAGAACTTACCTCCCTAGAAAGTCGTCCTTGTCTGGGTCTTCATCAAAGAGCTCAATCTCCAGCTCCTGCCCAGGATGCTCATGGACCAAGGCCTGGAAGGTCAGTGATGGCAGTGACTGACATTTCACCAACAGTGTCCCCCACTGAGCACGTGGTTACAGCGACAGCACCCGTGCTGCCTCCAGTGCCAGTCCTCGGAAGCCCTTCCCTTTTCTAAGTGTGAACCACGTCATCTCCCACAAGGAGACGTGCGCCCACGCAGCCCAGCCCGCTGTGCTTGTTTCAGGTAGGGGGCTCCCAGGGGCCGAGTTCAATGGCTCCAGCACAGGACAGGCCTGCAGAAGTGCAGGCCCCACCCAGGCACTGTCCTCGGGTAACCAACCACCACAAGTACCACTCAAAGGTAAGGAATTTGGTGTCAGGCAGGACTGGGGCTGAGAAGCTGGTGGAGCGTGACCCACACTAGTCCTGGGGGACGCTCTGCTCCCAGCACATGTAGCTTATGGTGCAGCAGTTCCACGCTGAGGAGCTTTGCCTGGGGAAAGGTGGCTGACACTTGCACCGCACCAGTTAGGTACCTACTGAACTAGCAGCTGAGCTTTCTCCGGGAAAAGAAATGGCAGCATCTACTCAGTGAATGGCTATTGTAAATCAGGTCCGTCTCTATCCTATATAATAAAAGCGTAGTGTGCAAATTGTCCCCTTGACCAGGAGACAACTCATCTGGGAGTTCGACCAGGGGGTGGGGCCAGCCAGGGGACGGGAGGGAGGCCTTGGCCAGTGGCAGTGGCAGCAGGCGACCGGGGGAAGGGAGTACCCAGCCAGCAGCTGGCAGCCGCTAGGGATCCTACCAGTGCATGAATTTCATGCACCGGGCCTCTAGTATATAGATCTGTATGTGTACATATATTTAATCCTCACCTGAGGACATTTTTCCATTGATTTTAGAGAGTGGAAGGGAGAGGGAAAGACACGAGAGAGAAACATCAATGTGAAACACATCAAGTGTTTGCCTCCTACATGAGCCCCAACCAGAGCCCGGACCGGGGAGTAGCCTGCAAATGAGGTACGTGCTCTTGACCGGAATCAAACCTGGGACCCTTGGATGCACAGACCAACGCTCTATCCATTGAGCCAAACCAGCTAGGGACAGGTCTGTCTATATTTACTGGCATATATCCATGTTCAGGTGTGTTAAATGATAATTTACAAGACAGTACCTAATCTCATTTTTGCATATGTACGTGTTAATAACAACATAAACATTCACATTATGAGAAATTTTGCCAATTATTCATTGTGATCTTTTTATGTAATTAAGATCTAAAATCTTAAGTGTTGGTATGACAAGAATGTTGTGTAGGGAAGACAGAAGGTGCAATGCTTTTTAAAGATGGGAACCTGAAGTGAAGAGAATTTAAATCGCCACCTAAATGAACTATAGCCTGGGTGACAGGAGCGGAAGCGCGGTTTAGGATGAAGCCGTGGCAGCCGAGGCGGGACTTACCTCGTACACCTCGTTCCACTTTGGACTCAGGTTCTCTTTGATGACCTTGCTCTGGAAGATCTGGTTGCCAACTCGAATAACTCCATAGGGGTCTGACTTTCCCTTGACAAGTCCCTTAAGGTACGTGTCCTTCCCCTGGAGGTCCTGAGCTTCAATGAAGTGTATCCTTAGAACACCCTGAAGAAGACAAGAGCGCCACCTGCTCACTGGGTCATCCCAGATAGGACACGGCTGGTGCTGACCGGCCGTCGCAGGAGCGCAGCACAGAGGTGACAGCTATGTGACATGTCGGGAAACACAGCGGGCAGGACAGAGGGCCCGGGTGGGACTCCTCAGACAAGAGGCAGTGGCAGAGGGAGTGGGTGAGCAACTTCTGCAGAGGCCCCGAGGGACACTGCACTCCGGAGCCGAGCGGGGTCAGAGCAGTCAGATCAGACAGTCCAGCTTTGCTCTGACCCCACATAAGTGATACTAACATTACAGGTCAGACCTGTGCCCAGACCGTGATGTGTAGATTACTTTGTTCTGTTTTTTAGAACAACGCTATGAGATACTGTCATTAACCCTATTTGTAGATGGGAAACTAAAACTCTGAAATACACACTATTCATAGACTCTTTTCCTAAAATGTTTAATAGATAAAGTGAAATATTCACTCACTTCTTTCCAGGCAAACCAAGATGGGAAGGTCACCTTTTGGTAGGGCAGCCTTTCCCTGGGAGCCCCCTGAGGAACATGCTGGGCCATGTCCCTGACCGGCAGCACAGGAAGGTCTGCGTTTTATCTTCCCCCGTGCTCCTCATCACCTCTCAGACCGAGGGGAGAGCGTCCCCATCGCAGAGACGAAGCTGTCAGGTTTTGTCAGTACAGACAGGATGCTGGCTGAGATGACAGTAGGTACCATCGTTCCCAGCTGAGGTCGAGCTGCACACGTAGTGTGCGACAAGCACCCTATCGCACCACAATCTGTGTGGCAGGGCTGTGAGGAGGAACACGCCAAGTGGTGGGAGGGTACGTCTATGTGTAAGTAGTAACAGAGGCCAGGACACACTTACCTTTGGTATCGGAAACCGCAACTGGGCTATTTGAACTTCACTGACGAGAGGAACAGTGATTCGATTGGGAAGAACCAGATAGTTTGATATTATATCCAAAATGATGGTATCTGATAAACCACTGTTAGGTGGGAGGAAAAAAGAACCGAACAGTCATCAGACACTTCCACACTCGTTATCGCCTTCAGCAGTAAACACACCACAAACGTGATATAACCACCCACGCATTTATAGGGTAGGAGCGGTCTCTTCCCCAAAACACGTTTAAAATCAGCAGGTCAGTCCATTAGATGTGGTCCTGCCACTGTGCCAGTTATGGAGGGTTTATTCTGGGAACAGAAGGCAGCATTGACTGCATTTCCTAAGTCCTAAATGACATTTCCTACATAACTCTATCATTGATTTAATACTGAGTAACTAATATGTTTCATTAAATTTCTTTACCATAAAATATTTCAAATATCCATACAAGCTCAGATAATACTATAACATCTTTTTTTTTTTTTTTTACTATAACATCTTTTTACATAGTCTATGTTTATTACATTAAGTTTCTCTCTTATAATATACCAGAGGCCCGGTGCACGAAATTCGTGCACGGGGGCGGGGGGGTCATCCCTCAGCCCAGCCTGCACCCTCTCCAATCTGGGAACCCTCGAGGCATGTCCAACTGCCCGTTTAGGCCCGATCCAAATGGGTAGTTGGACATCCCTCTCATAATCCAGGACTGTTGGCTCGCAACTGCTCACCTGGCCTGCCTTCCTGATTGCCCCTAACCACTTCTGCCTGCCAGCCTCATCACCCCCTAACCACTCCCCTGCCAGCCTGATTGATGTCTAACTGCTCTGCTGCCAGCCTGTTTGCCCCCAACTTTCCTCCTCTGCCGGCCTGGTCACTCCTAACTGCCCTCCCCTGCAGGCCTGATCGCCCCAACTGCCCTCCCTTGCAGGCCTGGTCCCTCCCAACTGCCCTCCCCTGCTGTCCTGATTGCCCACAACTGCCCTCCCTTGCAGGCCTGGTCCCTCCCAACTGCCCTCCCCTGCTGGCCATCTTGTGTCCACATGGGAGCAGGATCTTTGACCACATGGGGGCAGCCATCTTTATGTGTTGGAGTGATGGTCAATCTGCATATTACTTTTATTAGATAGGATAGAGGCCTGGTGCATGGTGGGGGCCAGCTGGTTTGCCCTGAAGGGTGTCCCAGATCAGGATGGGGGTTCCCTTGAGACATGGGGTGGCCTGGCCGAGGGGCCCGTGGTGGTTTGCAGGCCAGCCATGTCCCCCGGCGACCCAAGCGGAGGCCCTGGGATATGGGATTTATCTTCTATAATTGAAACTTTGTAGCCTCGAGCGGAGCCAAGCCTTCTGCTCACTCTGTGGCAGCAGTCATTTTTGTTGGGATTTATTTATCTTCTATCATTGAAATTCTGTAGCCTTAAGTGGAGGCTAAAGCAGGCCAGGGTTGCAGAAGCTTGGCTTCCTTTATCACCAGGGGCAACCCTAGCCTCCTGCTCTCTCCAGCTCCGTGGCTGCTGCCATTTTTGTTGGGATTTACTTATCTTCTATATTTGAAACTTTGTAGCCTTAAGCGGAGGCCTGGGCCAGCAAGGGTGTGCGGAAAGCTTGACTTCCTCCATCGCCGGGGAAACCCAAGCCTCCCTCCTGCTCTCTCCGGGGCCGCAGCCATCTTGGTTGTGTTAATTTGCATACTCACTCCTGATTGGCTTGTGGCTGCAGCAGAGTGATGGTTAATTTGCATATTACTTTTATTAGATAGGACTAGAAGCCCGGTGCACGAAATTCATGCACAGGGGTGGGGGTGGGGTGTCCCTCAGCCCAGCCTGCACCCTCTCCAATCTGGGACATCCCTCTCACAACCCAGAACTACTGGCTCCCAACCACTCGCCTGCCTGCCTACCTGCCTGATTGCCCATAAGTGCTTCTGCCTGCCAGCCTGATCACCCCCTAACCACTCCACTGCCAGCCTGATCGACACCTAACTGCTCCCTTGCCAGCCCGATTGCCCCCAACTGCCCTCCCCTGCCAGCCTGGTCACCTCTAACTGCCATCCCTTGCCAACCTGGTCACCCCCAACTGCCCTCCCCTGCAGGTCTGGTCCCCCTCCCCCGCCCCAACTTCTCTCCCCTGCAGGCCTGGTCGCCCCCAACCCTCCTCTGCCAGCCTGGTCGCCCCTCACTGCCACCCCTGCCGGCCTGGTTGCCCCTAACTGCTCCACCTGCCAGCCTGGTCACCCCCAAAAGCCCCCTTCTGCTGGCCTGGTTGCCCCTGACTACCCACGCAGCCTGCTTGTTCAATCATTTGGTCATCCCTCACTAACCCCCTGCCGGCATGGTCGCCCCACGCAGCCTGCTGCTCAGTCTTTTGGTCGTCCTTCACTAATCCCCCCTATTGGCCTTGTTGCCCACTCAGCCTGTTCGGGCGTCTGCTCAGTTGTTTCAGTTGTGATGGCCCCTGGCTCTTTATATATATGGATATGCAGAGTTCCTAGGGCAATAAAGAAATTTACAGGTTTTTCACATTGCATTTGGAGATTCAATACTGTAATAATTTTGAAATACTATATCCACTGAACAGAGAACTCAGGGATTTGAATAAAATTGTGGAGGCTAAAGAAACAAACACACTTTTAGTATGTTTCTTGCCTACTCTTTGGGGTAAATGTGAGAATCGGGTAACGTGCATGTGCACGCCTCTGCAAGCTACACAAGTGAGTGTCCCTGCGACAGAAGCCATCTCTGGGCCTGCTAGGGGCTAAGAGATTCCACTTCTCAGACGTAAAGTAACCATACCTATAAGAGCACCCGCTGGGCAGTGGGAAGGCCACCGCCACTCAGTGGGCAATAGCGCAGCACTCCCGGCAGGTGGGTGTCCAGGGCAGTGGTGAGACCGCTCACGTGAGGACCAGGGGCCATGCTAACATGTCAGCAGGGCACCTTTAACCTCCGGGTGGTGCCCTCCTTAGTAAAGCCAGCAGAAGCAGGTTTGGAGGCTCTAATCGCAGCCCACCCAGCTTGGTAGAGATGACCAGGTTTGCTGCAGTCACCTCCCACCAGGTAAGACTGTGGACTGTGACCCAAGCAGAACCTCTCCCAGGAGTGATGTGAGGCCTACGGACTCCATGCTCACGTGGCAAGTCTCCTGCTAAGACCCTGCATAGCTACTGGTGAGTGGAGGGACTCCCAAGGATGATGGGGGAACATGGGCTTTCCCTCCCCCTTGGCTCCCAGGCCTAGGACTGACATCCAACTCCAAGGAGGCAAGAACGCAGAAAGGGCTAGTTTTGAAACATTCATTCACTTTTTAAGTTGTCTGTATCTTTCTGGGAAAAGAAAAAACAAATTTAAAAATTGATTTGTGGAATATTAGAAGGCTGCCACTATTCTGAAACACTTATACTGAAAGGCACCTTTGTGATGAACAAAAGGTGAACGGAAGGGTGAGTGACGGAGTCTGACGTCCTACGACCCTCTGCATAAGCGCGTTTGAGCTCAGAGGCACGTCACACCATCAGCAAGCTAACCACCGCACACGGCAGCATACTTACTTCAGTCCTGGGATATCCAGAAGGTTAGTCAGTCCTGTCCAGTTAATTTCTAAAAGCTGTTTAAAAACAGGGCAAAAAATGTTATCCAAGTTATTTCCAATTATCAAGTCAAATCATCAAGATTTCTTTCTCTTTTTTTAAATATATTTTTATTGATTTCAGAGTAGGGAGAGGGAGAGAGAGATTGAAACATCAATGATGAGAATCACTGATCAGCTGCCTCCTGCACGCCCCACTGGGGATCGAGCCCGCAACCCAGGCATGTGCCCTTGACTGGAATTGAACCCGGGACTCTTCAGTCCCCAGGCCAACACTCTATCCACTGAGCCAAACCAGCCAGGGCAGAGATTTGTTTCTTTTCACTGTTCTGCACCTTGCTTTTCACTTTATAAACCATCAAGGCCATTGTGCCCTGTGGGTACATGAAGAGCTGCCTGTTGTTTTATTTTTCAATGTCAGTTTTCTCCAGTAAAATCATATAACAATTTATACATCTACCCTCCTATCCTCCTATGGATGGGCACTTAGGATATTGAGTGAATTTTTTACATCATGTTCTGATGTGCGCATGCAAACTGGCATTTAAAAAGTAGACATCCTGATCAAAGATACATGTTCACTTTGTTATTTGATAGTGCCACCTAATTACCATAAAGAAGGCTATCCCTACTTATATTCCCACCAAAAGTGTATGAAAATGTTTCTTCTTTATAACCTCAACAAAAAGAGATATTAAGAATCAATCCATTTGGCAGTTAAAAAATGGTACTTTATCACTGTTTCAAATTGCATTTTCCTGATATTCCCTCCCTGCCCCCATTTTCCTGATATTAGTGGAGTATGTTCCATTTATTCAACATTTGGAGGTTTTTGCTCATTTTTCTAGTGGATATTTATCTTACAATAATTCCTACACAGTTAGCTATGATTCCATTAGGTGGATGGGGATGGGTAAAAACTATTGATTAGAAACACAGCTTTTCCTATCGAAATGGATACTGCACTTACTTGTGTTTTATATTTGTGGGGGGGAAAGCTAAGTGAAATTGCATGATCTTATTACCCATATAGCTAGAGTATCACATTCTGGCTCCAATCCCTTTGGGAAGTGGTTATAAATAAGCATGAATTAGAGGAGTCCAGGTTCTCTTGAAAAGACCAAACTAAAAAGCAACCAGTTTTAAAAGTCCTGAAAGACTGAGATTTTTCAGCAAAAGAAAAACAAGATGTAAACTTTCAAGGCTAATAGCAGTAAGGATCATGCTCCCCTCCTCCCCACCCTCAGGTCCAGAAGCAAAACAAACCAGGAGTAAGCACCCCGCCCCACCGTCATCATCACCACAGACCTTTCCCACCAAGAGGACCAGGGATTTGAGGAACAGCCATCCCAGGCCCGGGCCACGATGCAGAACCAGGAAGCTAAGGAAACCCTCCTCAGCTAACGGCCAATGAGAGGCCCTGTCACGGGCGGGTCGCCTGGCAGGACGATACCGAGATGAACTCCTCAGGTCACAGGGCCAAACCCATGGCCCTTGTCAAAAATGACGAGATCCGCTTGTGCAAATGCTGCCCAGGTTCAGAGAAACAACATGCCGGAGAGGCAGCGCAGGATTCGTGGCGGAACAGGACTCCGCGGGTTTGAGAAGAGATTGGCGTGCAGACAGAAGGCCCTGTCCAAGGCCCTGAAGCGGGAGCTGGGACAGGAGGGCCCAGAGGGCAAAGGGGGGAACAGTGAGTGAGGACGAGGGAGTGTGTGAGGACAAGTGTGAGGGAGCGAGAATGAGTGTGAGTGTGTGTGGGACCCAGTGTGAGAGAGGTCTGAAAGCTGAGGCTGGAGAGTCGACACAGGGACACAGGGAGGAACCCACGAGGCGGGACAAGCAGCTAAAATTAGTGCCTGTCCCCCTGCGCCTGGATGACTCAGAGCTGTTTCGGGAAACTGAAGAGCCAGGGAGTCGTGTTTCCAGGCAGGAAACCGCCGAGGGCTGCTGTGGCCCTTCCTCGAGACACCGAACAAGCAGTGAGCGGCCGAGTCTCACCTACAAGGTGAGCGTGTGCGAGCTTCCTGGACAGACGGGCCCGTCCTGCTGCTCTCCCATCTCCTGTACCTACAAACACTGTGGTTTATTTCACACTCACTGTGCACCAGGCGTCCTACGTGAATTATTTCTGCGGTACAGCCTGTGAATCACCGGGAAGTCCCTTCAAAATAGACTGGTGGCTCCCGCCCTTCTCCAGTGTTTTCTGAATTAGTCGGTTTTGGCTAGTGGTAAAGGTCAAGTTATTTTCCTTATGTTTTAAAGCTCCCAGGATCTGCAGCTTCCACCTGGGATACAGAAAACCGGAAAGAGCATCACTCTTCGATGTACAGGAGCCGAGGTGGCTGGCGCTAGCCAGCCTGAAACCCTTCTTCACAGGCAGCTAGAGGTGAAGCCCAGGCCCCACAGCGCCCCCGGCAGGTGGACTATTCCAGTTAGATCTTAACTGCTAAAGGCAAAGTGGGGGTAAGACAGTGTAACCCTCTGAGATCCAGACGCATGGCATGTGCAACCACTCGGGCCACAGAGTGTGCTGGCTGCAGAGCCTGGGCCCGGGCGACACTCGCTGCAGGGGTGAGGCAGGGCGGGAGCAGCCGCTGCTGGAAAGACAGCACCCACTTTCCACTGTAAGAAGCAGAAGCCACAGGGGAGGGACACACAGGTCAAGCCCACTGCAGCTGGGGAACAGGGAAAGAGAAGACACGTGTGTGCCTTGGGGAGGCTAGGACACCATCACAGGCCCTGCCCACCAGAGGTCCCATGTTGCTGGACCAACACGTACAAACCCACCTGAACACAACCCACCACAGACACGGCACGAGGAGGGCACTCACCGAGAGACACCAGCCCGAGAGACAGCAGGAGCAGGACAATGCGGAGCTCCCATCCCCCCACTGGATGGGCCAGACTGTCCACATCCATGAGAGCTGTCAGAACCACAGACACAGAAGCTCAGAGACCTGCAGACCCATACTGCCAAAGCTCCTGGGACTTAGTGTGAGGGGCGGGTGGGACCCTCCTGGCCTGTGGCCTGGGGCTCCCGTGGGCCTGTCTGCCTGGCCTGCCCTCCACCTCACTGCTGCCTCCTCCTCAGGGTTGTAGGACTGGCTTCCAACACCTCAACCTTCCCACTCCCGCCGGTCTAGGGTCCGTGTCTGACCCGCTCAGCAGAGAGGGATGGAGGGAGAGAGGTGGGAAGACGCACTGCCGCTTGGGAGCGCTGGCAGCCATGACTCTGGCGTGTGGACTGGAGACCAGAGGCCGCTGGCCTCAGCGGAGAGAATAGAGTGAAGGTGAAGTATGGGTGGGGAGATGTCACATGGCTCCCTCACCTGCAGCCCCTGCAGAGGTTCCTGAGACACCAATACCGGCTCCCTTGTCAAACAAAGCCCCTCTTTTGCTTAAGGCACCTCAGCTGCTGGAGTCCCAGCTAATGGGACTCAACTTCTTCTCCCGCTCACTCTGACAGGAAGATGTCACTTTCATCTTGGAGATGAAGAAAGGAACCTCTGGTTCAAATGTGGGAGGCCTGCCCTCTGTTGGCTGGGAGACCCTGAGGGTCAACACGCTCAGAGCACACGACTCGTCTCCTGGACACGCTCTGGACTCTCTAGTCTGACCATTCCTCCTGGGACGGCCACAGACCTGAGGATTCCAACACCCTACAAGCTGTTGGGGCCGTGCCAACAACAGTCCTGATGGCAGAAGGGAGTGGCCACCAGGTCCACGGATGCGCAGTAGACACTGGCTTGTTCTGGCTCTTACCAGAACCTTCACCCAAGCATGTGTGCTTACTGGTACTTGATCTCTGATGTCAGGACCCCACCAGAATGCGAAACCTACATGTAGGAAAATGTGTAATTTCTTAAAAACCCGAGGACTTGTATGGGCCAGCCACTCACTGTATTACATGTTTTACATCATCGACATTTATTCAATCTTCACATTTAATCTCTGACACAGGTATTACTGTAAACCCCTTATTACAGATGGGAAAACGAGGCTTAGAGAAATGAAATAAGTTGTGCAAAGCACAAAGTGGGAGGAGAAAGAAGCAGGAGAGGAAAACCAGGTTGAATGATGGCCGCCCTGGCTACACCATCAGACAGATGTGCTCCACAGCTCAGCACCTCACGGCTTTGTTTAGTTTTCTGGAACAAGCAACACATTATCAAAACTAAAGAAATCAACAAACAGGAAGATGTGCAAAGGCTTCGTAAGGTTCTCTGACACTGCGCTTCTAAATCATCTGGATAATAAGAAACCGAAACCTCTCCAGCTGGACTGCCCTGGTGAGAAGAATTACTTGGCAGCAGGCAGTGAATTCTGTTCCTTATTTTTCAGCTGAAAGTAATTGAAAATACACTCCCTCTTTTTGAAGCATGGGTGGTGACTTTACTCACCATATAAGGAAACTTGAGGCCCGGTACACAAAATTTGTGCACAAGATGGGGGTGTGTTCCTCAGCCCGGCCTGCATCCTCTCGCAATCCGGGACCCCTTGGGGGATATCTGACCATCCCTCTCGCAATCTGGGACTGCTGGCTCCTAACTGCTTGCCTGCCTGCCTGCCTGATCGTCCCTAACCCCTCTCCCTGCCTGATCACCCCTAACCATTCTGCCTGCCTGCCTGATTGCCCCTAACCATCTCTGCCTCAGCCCCCGCCGCGGTGGCTTCATCCGGAATGATGTCCAGAAGGTCGTTCAGCTGTACAGTCTAATTAGCATATTATGCTTTTATTATTACAGACTAGAGGCCCAGTGCATGAAATTCATGCATGGGGGGAGGGGGACGGTTTCCTCAGCCTGGCCTGCACCCTCTCGCAATCTGGGACCCCTTGGGGGATGTCTAACTGCCAGTTTAAACCGGCAGCCAGAGATCCCTCTCGCAATCCTGGACTGCTGGCTCCTAATAGCTCGCCTGCCTGCCTGCCTGATTGCCCCTAACCCCTCTGTCTGCCTGCCTGATCGCCCCTAACTGCCTCAGCCTGTCGGCCTGATCGCCCCTTCCTTGCCCCCCCTGCTGGCCTGATAGACCCTAACTTGCTCCCCTGCTGGCCTGATCGACCCAAACTTGCCCCCCCACACTGGCCTGAAAGACCTTAACTTCCTTCTCTGTCGGTCTGATCGCCCCTAACCGCCTCTGCCTCGGCCCCCAGCCTAAGCCACAGTCTGGCCTCCCTCTGTGGGAGACCTGGCGGATCAGGGGAAGGGGCCGCTCCCATTACCCCGCTGCTGCTGCTGCCACTGCTGGCCTGAGCCTGGGCCCTTCATAGCCACGCCTCGGCCCTTCGCAGCCTCCCGCCCGCCGCCACCTGCCCTTTGGCAGCCAGCCTTGCTGCAATCAGAGCCTGTGGGCCGCGGGGGAGGGCCCGAGAGGTGTTTCATGCACCTCATGGTGACCAGTTGTTTGGTCGTTTTGGTCATCCCTCACTGCCCTCCATGCCGGCCTCGTCACCCCACTCAGCCTGCCTGTTCAGTCGTGACGGCCCCTGGCTCTTCATATATATACTAGGGGCCCGGTGCATGAAATTTGTGTAATGGGGAGGGGTCCCTCAGCCCAGCCTGCCCCCTCTCACATACTGGGAGCCCTCAGGGGATGTCCTATGGATGGCTTAAGCCTGTTCCCCATTGGGAGCGGACCTAAGCTGCAGTCTGGCCTCCCTTTGCTTGAGGCAACCGGGCTGATCAGGGGAAGGCGCCAGCCCCATCACCCCACTGCTGCAGCCACTGCCAGTCACCATAGCCACCAAGGTGTTTTCATCAACACGGACTCCAGTCCATGAAAAAATGACAACTTTCTTTAAGCATTTTCAAGATGTGTCTTTCATAGAATATGACATTTCTTTTTCTTTTTCTCCTCACCTAAGGATATGTTTCCGTTGATATTTTCCCCTTCCCCCCGATCCCAAGCTCAGCCCCTTCCCAAGCCAAAAGCCTCCGCCCCAGGTTTAGGCTTGGGAAGGGGTCCCCCTCACCTCCAATCGCAGGCTCGGCCCCTTCCCAAGCCTAAAGCCACCATCATAGAACCTGCGATCACAGGCTCGGCACCTCCCCAAGCTTAAAGCCTCTGCCCCAGGCTTTAGGCTTGGGAAAGAGTTCCCCACCCACACCTCTGATCGCAGGCTCGGCCCCTTGCCAAGCCTAAAGCATCCGCCCCAGGTTTAGGCTTGGGAAGGGGTCGTCCCCTCAACCCCCTGCCCGGAACCTCTGATCGCAGGCTCGGCCCCTTCCCAAGCCTAAAGCCTCCGCCCCAGGCACCTCTGATTGTAGGTTTGGCCCCTTCCCAAGCCTAAAGCCTAAAGCACCAGGCCGAAGCAACCCCCAGCTCCCTGCGATTGATTGCAGACACCCAGCTCCCTGCAATCAATCACAGGGGGTCCGCTCGTGCACCAGGCCAAAAGCCTCTGGCAGAGGCTTTTGGCCTGGTGCTGGAGCAGACCCCAGCTGCCTGCGATCCGTCGCAGGGGGTCCACTCAGGGTGCCTATGTATGCAAATTAACTGCCATCTTGGTTGGGTTAATTTGCATACTTGCCCTGATTGGCTGGTGGGCATGGCTTCGGCGTAGTGAAGGTGCGGTCAATTTGCATGTTACTCTTTTATTATGTAGGATATATATATATATATATATATATATATATATATATATATATATATATATATATATATATATATATATATATATACTAGAGGCCTGGTGCACGAAATTCATGCATGGGGGGGTTGTTCCTCAGCCCTGCTTGCACCCTCTCCAATCTGGGACCCCTCAAGGGATGTCCAACTGCCCGTTTAGTGGGATCGGGCCTAAACGGGCAGTCGGACATTCCTCTCACAATCCAGGACTGCTGGCTCCCAACTGCCTGCCTGCCTGCCTTCCTGATTGCCCGTAACTGCTTCTGCCTGCCATCCTGATCACACCCTAACTACTCCCCTGCCAGCCTGATTGATGCCTAACTGCTCCCCTGCCAGCCTGTTTGCCTCTAACTGCCCTCCTCTGCAGGCCTGGTCACCCCTAACTGCCCTCCCCTGCAGGTCAGGTCCCCCCAACTGCTCTCCCCTGCAGGCTTGGGTCCCCCCAACTGCCCTTCCCTGCAGGCCTGGTCACCCCCAACTTCCCTCCTCTGCTGGCCTGGTCACCCCTAACTGCCCTTCCCTGCAGGCCTGATAGCCCCCAACTGCCTTCCTTTGCAGGCCTGGTCCCTCCCAACTGCCCTCCCCTGCTGGCCTGATCGCCCACAACTGCCCTCCCTTGCAGGCCTGGTCCCTCTCAACTTCTCTGCCCTGCTGGCCATCTTGTGTCCACATGGGGGCAGGATCTTTGACCACCTGGGGGCAGCCATCTTGTGTGTTGGAGTGATGGTCAATCTGCATATTACTCTTTTATTAGATAGGATACAGGCCTGGAGCACGGGTGGGGGCCAGCTGGTTTGCCCTGAAGTGTGTCCCGGATCAGGGTGGGGCTTCCCTTGGGGCGTGGGGTGGCCTGGGTGAGGGGCCTGTGGTGGTTTCCAGGCCGGCCACACCCCCCGACGACCCAAGTGGAGGCCCTGGTATCTGGGGTTTATTTATCTTCTATAATTGAAACTTTGTAGCCTGGAGCAGAGCCAAGCCTCCTGCTCGCTCCATGGCTGCCGCCACTTCTGTTGGAATTTATTTATCTTCTATAATTGAAACTTTGTAGCCTTAAGCGGAGGCCTGGACCGGCCAGGGCTGCAGACACTTGGCTTCCTCCATTGCCGGGGGCAACCCTAGCCTCCTGCTCTCTGCAATTCCATGGCTGCCGCCATTTCTGTTAGAATTTATTTATCTTCTATAAATGAAACTTTGTACCATTGAGTGGAGGCCTGGTCCCGCCAGGGTGTGTGGAAAACTTGGCTTCCTCTATCGCCAGGGAAACCCAAGCCTCCCTCCTGCTCGCTCTGTGGCCGCAGCTATCTTGATTGGGGTTAATTTGCATACTTGCTCTGTTTGGCTTGTGGGCGTGGCTTGTGGGTATAGCAGAGTGATGGTTAATTTGCATATTACTCTTTTATTAGATAGGACATATATGCAAATTGACTTTTCATAGCCTCCTCCTTCTCTCAGCACTGGAACTTTCCTTGTAAGTTAATGCTATGATGTTATTTTTAAGGTAAACACACCTAGAATATCCACACTAACCTAAGGAAGAGTATTACTAAGTTTTGAGGGAGATTTAAAGATTTTGATTCTGAAATTTAAAAAAAAAAGGGAGCCCTTCATTAAATTGTTAAAAATTCCTTATAAATTATAAATACTCAGCAATTTACTAAAGGTTAGGTTTTTTTATACGTATTAATAAAAGTTTCTTAAATGCACTGGCTTTTATACAATTTGTATGTGAAAAACAACATGGATATAAAATCTTTTATGGATCTCATTTCTCAAAATTTTAGTAAGTTAAAATTTAACACAAAAGTTCTTTAGTAGCTTTTGAATTTCACCATGTTCTGTGTATAGTCCCCCCCTAATCTGAGGAGACTATGTTTCAAGACCCCCAGTGGATGCCTAAAAGGATGGCTACCACTGACCCCTGAATATACACTACGTTTTTTCATGTCAATACCTATGACTGGCTAGTCGGCTCAGCTGGTTGTGCATCGTACTGTGCAGCGAAAGGCTGCCAGTTCTGAACCCTGTATGTACTATGTTTTTTTCCTGTATATAAATACCTATGAGACCGCTGGGTGGCTCAACTGGTTGGTACATTGTCCCTTGAACCAAAGGTTGCAGGTTCGACTTCCGGTAACAGCACATACCTGGATTGTGGGCTCAATTCCCAGTCGAGGAAGCAACAAATCTATGTTTCTCTCTCACATCAATTGTTTTTCTCTCTCTCCTTCCCTCTAAGAATGTCTTCAGGTGATGACTAAAAAATACAAACCTATGATACAGTTTAATTTATAAATCAGGCACATTAAGAGGTTAACAACAATAATTACTCGAATACGGGCACTATGACAGCTGATCTGATCACTGAGACGGTTACTAGGTGACTAACGGGTGGGAGCTATGCATCCTGGAGACCTGGACAAAAGACAATTCATGTCCCAGGTGGGACAAAGCAGGCCAGCATGAGATTTTATCACGCTGCTGAGAATGGCGTGCAATTTAAAACTTATGACTTGTTTATTTCGGGAATTTTCCATTTAATTATTTTCAGACCAAGGTTGACCACAGGTAATTGAAACCATAGAGAGTAAATCCGTGTATAAGGGGGGACTATAGTCATTACAATACGTTCAAAATAAGCCCATTATTTAAGCAATAGAAGGCAAGTGAGAATAATAATGTTAGTGGAAATAGAAAGTAAAGATACTTAATTCTTTTTGTGTTTTTATACAGAAAAAGTACCACTTATAATTTGTCTAGATAAACCCAACAACAATAATTTGTATTTAGTTATTTGCATCAAATTACACAATAAAGATTCCCATTTTAAACTATACATGATAGCAATGGTGCCTCCGAAGGGCTCATCTAAGGGAACTAACGGCATTTGTGAAGAGCCATTTGAGAAACAGATCAGCTCATCCATCAGACGCTTACTGAGCTGAGTGGAGACAGACCTGCTGTGCTTTCCCACAGCTCACAAGCCATGTGCTACCTGCACAGACTGTGGGCGGAGGGGGAAACTGACCACCTCTGTCCTGGAAAGGACAGCCCGGGCTGAGGGCAGCGTTCGGAGAAGGACAGGTGAGGGAGGTGGTGAGGGGTGATGTGGTTGTACTGTCCCCCGATTACAGTGCTGCCCTGCGGTTGGAACTTGGATCCTCATGAGGCAGTGCCAGGAAAGGAGGACAGAGACCCCATCTAGACCATGATAACTGTATGCACCAGAGACGACCCTGGTGGTCAGCCTGCACCTTGGGAAGACGCCCTAGTGGTGAGCAAAGCCTACTGAGGACAGAGGTGAGTCCGATGCCATTCAGAGGCTGTGGACCCATGGGGAGGAGCCATGTAGGTGAGGAGCCACCAGGAGAGGGAGGAGGCTCCTGAGGGGAGGAGCCTCGATAGGAATGATATTTTTGTTGTCTTATTTTTATGGCCAATAATATGTATTAACTACTTATAACAAAAAAATGGATTTAGATACAAATCTAACCACGTGAAGTGATAACATTTATTATGGTTTATCCAAGTGTTAGAATATAATTGAGTAAAAAGAATCTTTATGGCCGTAGCTGGTCTGGCTCAGTGGATAGAGCATCTGCCTGCAGACTGAAGGGCCCCAGGTTCAATTCTGGTCAAAGGCACATGCCCAGGTTGCAAGCTCAGTCCCCAGTGGGGGATGTGCAGGAGGCAGCCGATCAATGCTCCTCTCTCATCATTGATGTTTCCATCCCTCTTTCCCTCTCACTTCCTCTCTGACATCAACAAAAACATATTAAAGATAAAACAAAACACCTGAGACAATTCTTTAGAAAAACAAAATAGACTCTATGACTTTAACCCTTCACCCACTGACTGCAGTCTATAAGCAGGCTCTGGGTCAGGCCATGCCAAGCGTGACGGCAGCCCTGCCTGTGGGCAGCAGGGAGGACGGTGAGGGCAGCCTGTCGGCAGGCTGGGCTGGGTGCAGGCTCCCGGACTTACTGGTTCGGGGACGTGGACAGATCAGACTCAATTCCTGGTCAGTAAATGGAAACTATGTGGTATTCACTCTAGAGAATGAGGCGTCATTGAGCAAACACCTACAAATCATACTCAGTGACAATGTTAATTACAAACCCACACTAAAAAAAACAGTCTATTATTTCCAAATTTTTGTAACAAACATATTCTTTTTATAGTCAGGAAAATAAGTTGTCTATGGGAAGAGACGAAACTCCGCTAGGGCATAAAGTGGTGGGAACTTATAGGACTCAAGCATCAGAGGGAAGAAGTGAGTTGCTCCTTCACTGTGTGTATCTCCAATATGTTCATGTTCTTGTCAGTGAGAAGGCAGACAGACACGAAATAAACATCAACTTACTGGCTTCCTAAGGAAGAAGATAGACAGGGCTCCCACTAAGGGCATGTCTCCAATCAGTGGTTCCAGGATCACTCGCATTGTGCCATGAATCTAAGTGCAAATGGAAACCAAAACATGTAACAGCCAGTCCCTGATGCAGGACGGAGATGCAGATGGCCCCGTGCTGCACCAGGTAGAACCTGCAGAAAAATACTTAACTTCAAAGAAACTCCTGGTTAATAAAAGCTTTGCCACTTTCTTTTTAAATAGAGCATCGAAAATTTTAGAAGACTGAAATAAAAAACCTTACCTGTATACTTTGCACACCGGCTCTACAAAAATATCGCTTGATCTCCAAATCAATCTCACAATTTCCTACAAAACTAGCAAAGAAAAAGTTCTGTATTACATTCTCCTCATCACCACAGACTTGCAAGGCATATACTAGTAATCTGACTAAAATAATAAACAGTAAAGTGATCAGCACAGGCTGCAGGCACAGCTGCACCCTGGTGTGGCAGCTTCCCTGCCGGGCGGCAGACACACTGCTCTGTGGAGGCCTCCCGCAGGTTACGGGTTTGCTACAAGTGTCCCTTCCCACATGCGGGCCAGAGCAGCACCTCCATGGAATGTAGTTTTCATTTGTTTTATAAACAGCTATGTTTGTTTAAAACAACACAATGCAGATTATCTGCTCCCAGTCCTAAGAGAACTAACAGAGCTCAGGGACATAGCCCTAGCCCGTGTGGCTCAGTGGATAGAGAGCTGGCCTGCAGAACAAAGGGTCCCGGGTTCGATTCCAGTCAAGGGCACATACCTTGGTTGCAGGTTCCTCCCCAGCCTGGACCCTAGTTGGGGTTCATGCAGGAGGCAACCAATTGATGTGTTTCTCTAAACACATCAATGTTTCTCTCTGTCTTTCCCTCTCTCTTCCACTCTCCCTAAAAAACTCAATGGAAAATATCCTTGGATGAGGATGAAAAGATTAGAAATGTATAAAAAGGTATCTGTTTGAGGCATCATTTTTCTCACTGATTAATACATTTCAGCGTGGCTCAGTGGTTGAATGTCGACCTGTGAACCTCCAGGTCATTGGTTCGATTCCCGGTCAGAGCACATGCCCAGGTTGCAGGCTGGATCCCCAGTGGGGGGCATGCAGGAGGCAGCCGATCAATGTTTCTCTCTCATCATTGATGTATCTATCTCTCCCTTCCTCTCTGAAATAAAAAAAAAATTTTTTTTAAAGACATTTCAATCATTAATATGAAAAACATGAATGAGTGTGATGTGGAATGTAAGACTTGCATCTGTGTTTTTTGTTGTTTTTTTCTTAATCCTCACCTGAGGATATTTTTCCCACTGACTTTTAAAGAGAATGGAAGGGAGGAAGAGAGAGAAAGAGAGAGAGAAACATCAATGTGAGAAAGATGAATTGATTGGTTGTCTTCCACACATGCCCTGATCAGGGCTGGGGATCAAATCTGCAACCCAGGTACATGCCCTGACTGGGAATCAAACCCGTGACCCTTTTGTGCGCAGGCCGATGCTCTAACCACTGAGCACACTGTGCAGGGCTTGCATTTGTTGTTAACACAACCATGAAATGGCAGCTGCCTTTTGAGTGGAATCTGTATGAATTGACCCGCAACCCTGGGCTCCAGGTGCAGGAGGTCACGCCCGACCTGAGAATGTCTGCAGGAGGCTTGCTGAGCGCTGCACAGAGTGTCTAAGCACCTGAGCACAATAATTGGGTCTTCATCAAGATTTTAGTCAAACCCCCAACATCAGGTATATCCACCTTACGGGAATAGCTAAGTGACACTATGTCATCAACTATGACACAAATAGAACACAAATAAAAACTTACCTAATCTGAAGGTCCAAAATAATTTGCCTTTTGTCCACATTTTCAGTGTATACCTTGACACCATTGATCCTGAGGGGCTGGAGTGAGAAGTGGTTTATATTCAATGCAGTGATGGTAAAAACACAAACAACGGCAGAACAGCCAAATGGCAAAACCACCAGGCGGCACCGAGCTGAGGAGATGCGCTTTGGCACAGGTTGCGGGAATCACAACTCTGCCCCGGGTATGCCAACCGGCTCGCTATCAGCGAGTTACTTCACCTGTTCTTCAAGTGCGGACGAGGTTATCGTGAAACCGCAGACATGAGGAACGTGGTCACAGGTTCAAATCCCTGTCAAGAGCACGTACCTGGGTTGTGGGTTCACTCCCCACCCCCGTTGGGGCGAGTTCAGGAGTTCTATATGTGTCTCTCTCATATAGAGGTTTCTCACCCCACCCCTCCACTGTCTCTGAAAAGCCATGGAAAAAATATCCTCAGATGAGGATTAACAAAACAATGCATATACCTTAATTAAAAAATACTTTTTTGCTTAAAAACATGCTGTCATTGGTGCCGATGGACTTGCTTGCCTCAGGGTTGACACATACCTTCAATTTATAAAAAAAAACTCACACTATCTGCAAAGTGCAATAAAGCAAAGGGCAATATGATGAGGTATGCCTGTAATATTATTCCAGTAACAAAACCTATCTATCCCGTCCCCTGTGTGACTAAGGTGATGCCTACAAGACTGGCACTGGAGTCTTTACTTGTTTTAAACAACTTGAGGTTTACCCTCATGCCTGTTGTCAACTTCTGAACCTTTAGTGTGAGTTCACATGTCAAACTCCTTTCCAACAGAACGGATTGTTGAAAATTGTGCAAAGGTAATTCTGACAGAAGAGTGTGGGTAGCAAGACACGCTGGAACTAAGGGAAATGCCCCAGTGAACCTGAACTGGCCAAAGACCGCCTTGGACAGATGAGGGCAGGTGAGGACCCCTGACAGGCCAGGCGAGGGCACCACATGAGAGGCAGAATCTGGAGTAGCTGCACCACCCACCCCAAGCCCTTCCCAGGGAAATAATAGGGAGAAGTTTAACACGTCTTTTTAATTTCCACAGCAATCTGATGTGCACACATGTGAGGATACTTAAGAAGAAACTGACCTGCTGACCCACGTCAACTCTCGTGAAACTAAAGGTGCTGAGGTGGGTGTTTGCTCCTCGCACAGCTGGCTCTATGGTTTCTCGAAACAACTTCTCTATAAATTGGCAAATGAAAGGCCACATGTGTTTTACAGTCTGAAAGGAAAAAGAACTCATGTAAGACAAAACATTTTAATACACAATGTACTTAAGTCATGGTAAAAATTATGCCCCTTCAGCTTATCAGAATTTTTTAAAATTAAAGGGATGGCCTTTTTTTTATGCAAAAATAAATACAATTTTAAATTTTAAAATGTATGGCAACAATAAACTACTAATTAACTATATATTACAGGAATTAGTTATTCTCAGCACATTTAATGATTGCTACAAAAGGCTGAGAAACTATGCAGGCCAGACGGGAGTGGCAAGAAATATTCAAAGTGATGAAGAGCAAGAACCTACAACCAAGATCACTCTACCCAGCAAAGCTCCCATTCAGAATGGAAGGGCAGATAAAGAGCTTCACAGATAAGAAAAAGCTAAAGGAGTTCATCACCGCCAAACCAGGATTATATGAAATGCTGAAAGGTATTCTTTTTAAAAATATATATATATTGATTTTTTTACAGAGAGGAAGGGAGAGGGATAGAGAGTTAGAGACATCAATGAGAGAGAAACATCGATCAGCTGCCTTCTGCACAGCCCCCAGTGGGGATGTGCCCGCAACCAAGGTACATGCCCTTGACTGGAATCGAACCCGGGACCCTTCAGTCCACAGGCCGACACTCTATCCACTGAGCCAAACCAGTCAGGGCTGAAAGGTATTCTTTAAGAAGAGGAAGAAGAAGAAAAAGGTAAAGATAAAAATTATGAACAACAAATATATGTCTATCAAGTGGATCTAAAAATCAAGTGAAATAAAAAATCTGATGAACAGAATAAACTGGTGAATATGATAGAATCAGGGGCATAGAAAGGGAGTGGACTGACAATTCTCGGAGGGAAAAGGGTGTGGGGGGTACAGGAAGAGACTAGACAAAAATCGTACACCTATGGATGAGGACAGTGGGAGGGAGGTAAGGGCAGAGGGTGGGGTGGGAACCGGGAGGAGGGGAGTTATGGGGGGGGGAAAGAGTAACAATTGTAATAATCTGAACAATAAAGATTTATTAAATTCAAAAAAATTTTACAAAGTCAGAAAATCCTGTGGTTTCAACTCATCCTATCTAATAAAGAGGGAATATGCTAATTGACCATCATGCCATCACAAAAATGGTTGTGCCCACAGCCAATAAGGAGGGAATATACTGACTGTCACGCTCTCAAAGATGGTGGCACCCACAGCCACAAGATGGCGGCGCCCAGGCTGGCAGGGGGGGTGAGGGATGACCAAATGACTGAACAGCAGGCTGCGTGGGGTGCCCAGGCTGGCAGGGGGGGTTAGTGAGGGACAACCAAACAACTGAACAGCAGGCTGCGTGGGGCGACCAGGCTGGCAGGGGGGGGTAGTTGGGGGGACCAGCCTGGCAGGAGGGGCATTTGGGGGCAACCAGGCCAGCAGGGGGGGCCAGTTGGGGGCGATTTGGCTGGCATGGGGGGCAGTGAGGGGTGACTAGGTCAACGGGGGGGGCAGTTGGGGGTGACCAGGTCGACAGGGGGGCAGTTAGGGGCAATCAGGCTGGCACGCAGAGGCAGTGAGGGACGATCAGGCTGGTGGAGGCGGTGGTAGTTAGGGGCGACCAGGCAGGCAGGCAGGCAAGCGATTAGGAGCCAGTGGTCCAGGATTGTGAGAGGGATGTCTAGACCAGCAGTCAGACATCCCCTGAGGGGTCCCGGATTGGAGAGGGTGAAGGCTGGGCTGAGGGGATCACCCCCATGCACGAATTTCGTGCACCGGGCCTCTAGTTGCTAAATAAACTGCTAGAACTGTAGAGCTTTTAATAAACATTAATGAGTTTTCCTCAATGATGGACTACCTTCCCGTGCTGCAGGGTGATCCCTGTCTGCACAGCTCTGAGGATATCACATAAAACATGAGGGAACAGAGATCCACTTCAAACTAGACTGACCTAAAAACAGAAGCTTTATAAAAAAAATTAGATAATTACCTATTACTAGGATTGTTGGGAGTTATTTGTTCTTCATAATGTTTTCAATACTTTTGTGTACGACTATCATAAAACAGGCCTGAGCAGTGGACAGACGATGGGAAAATAAGACAGAAGGCCAAGATATGATTATGAATAGCTCATTAATTTTCTCACTGTTTAGAAAAGGAAAGTAACGTCTCATTTATGACTGAGCTCTTTTGGGAGCAGAAGGCAAATCCAAAGGAGTTCACACAGTGTCACTATCCCAACTCCCAAATATGGAAGGATACATCCCATCCCAATCCCCACCGCCAGCTGGTGTTTGGGATACTGCTCTCTTACCTTATTTAGCCATTCTGCTCTCTCAGTGTCTGGAAAGTGAACCTAAGAGGAAAGCACATGGATGTGACTGACTCTGCCACGTAGGCCACGCTATTCTCATTGTGGGCCTACTGTTCACATACACACTCTTTAAACACCCTGCCCCGAAGCCTGGGAAATGGCCTACGAGGGGACACTGGCTGTGGGGCACTGCTTTACATTCTAGGAACAGCTGCAGCAGAAGCGTGGAAGGTCAGCAAATGCCCCCGCGCCCGCACAGCCCTGCTGTCCAGAGGAATTGCGTGGGGACCTGGAACACCCTAACGAGCATTTCAAATGGAGCCTTTCTACAGGATTGCTTTCCCATGGGGCTCAGCACTGTCCCGTGTTCCAGAGACCTAGACCAGAGCCTTCAAAACCCCACCTTCCCTCTGCCTTCCTTTGGTCCAACCCAGCCACTGGCGTGCTGCTGTCGCCCACGTCTCCCTCCCTTCAGCCCCGGGCTGGGATGGGGAACCGGAGGTGGGTGATGGCGGATGTGGCCCCTTTCCCAGAGGGGCCTTGGGCCAGTGGACAACCTCCCACGCCTCGTCCCTCCCCTCGGCCAGCAGGCCCAGATCAGCCCAGTCCTGATTGGCCCTGATCGCCAGCCAGGCCTAGGGACCCCACCCGTGCACGAAGTCATGCATCGGCCCTCTAGTATTACTATAATTGCTGTTTGGGCGCTACTGTAAAAGTCAACCCAAGTCTACAACCTCTGCACGCTGTCACTGCACACTAAACAATATCACAGGCAGACACTGTTTGACCACCTCTGCCACAGGTACAGAGAACGGGCCACTGGATGAGAGGGCCCGAACGGCGGTCTGTGACATCAGTTCTGGAAAACAAAACTGCCACTCTACTTCATCAAGAAATATCCCAAATGTCAAGAGTCCTTTGATAGAATTACAGCAAGATGAGTTTAATCTGCCACGAAAGCCTTCCTTTTACCTGTTTTCAGATCCTTTCTTCTCAGAAAATACTAGTAAATAACAGGATGTGTCCATTCTACCTTATCCCCAATAAACAAGTGGAAAACCATGTGAAAACAATGGCTGTTCCTCAGTCTGCAGCTCAGCGGGAGCAGACAACAGAGGTCTCTCGGCCGCCCCAGCGTCTCTGCGATGGACAGCCCTGTGCCCAGTGCCCAGGCGTCAGGACGGTCTCCGGTCCTGCAGACAGGCTGGGCTGCACCTCTGCCCAGTGAGCAGGGGCAAGTGGTCGGCTCCTCTCTGCTAACTGGTGGGAACAGCTATGAATCCTACAAGCCTCAGGGAGACCCAGCTTCTCTGCACTTTCTGTGCACAAGGACTTCCTTCCTCCTCCTCCAGAGGGCAAAGCATGTTTAGAGTGGCTTCCATTTTTTTAAAAAAGATCTCTCTGTGTGTGTGTGTTTAAATATATTTTTACTGACTTCAGAGAGGGAGAGGAAGAGATAAAAACATCAATGATGAGAGAACCATTGATCAGCTGCCTCCTGCAGGCCCCATATGTGTGTGTGTGTGTGTGTGTTTTAATGTTATGATCAGGAAGCATTTTATTGCTCCTCCAAGTTTAAGAATTTTCACTGACAGAAAATCAACACTTTCAGAAAACCGCCTGCATGACTTTGTTCGGCTACTGAAGCTTGGTTTTTGCAGACTCATCAACATACTTCTCTCCAGTAGGAACAATCACTCCACCCATGATTGACGGATCAATCTTAACTTCCAATTTCAGTATTTGGCTTTTGCTTAGGAAGCTCGACATGACCATTTTTAATTCAGAACAAGGCTTCTTCCTCCAGAGATGCAGTGGTCACTGCATGGCATGCTCCCCAAGGCGACTCGTCGCATTCACAAGGGGTACTGTTTTGAGGAGCAACTTGATCAGGTTGGATGGGAGGGTGCGGTCATGTCCTTCAGGCTTTCACTGAACGCTTCACATAGAGATGTGTACCGGACAGCCGTTCTGGGCTCCTCCAGGGTGTGTGCTGCTCTCAACAATCCCTTTCCTACTTGCCCCAGTTTATTCTGCTGGACGCAGTAGAATAAAGAGCAGTGGCCTAGTGCCCTTTGATAGCCCACGACTGAACAGGTGGTCTCACAAGTCTGGCAAACGGCTGACCACAGATGTACTGAAGCATCACACCTGCTGGGGGAGCCCGGACACTGCTGGGGGAGCCTGGACACTGCTGGGGGGGAGGGGGCTGGACACTGCCAGGGGAGCCTGGACACTGCTGGGGGAGCCTGGACACTGCCAGGGGAACCTGGACACTGCCGGGGAAGCCTGGACACTGCTGGGGGAATGGGGCTGGACAATGCCAGGGGAGCCTGGACATTGTTGAGGGAGCCTGTACACTGCTGGGGGGAAGCAGGCTGGACACTGCCGGGGGAGCCTGGACACTGCCGGGGGAGCCTGGACACTGCTGGGGGAGCCTGGACACTGCTGGGGGAGCCTGGACATTGTTGAGGGAGCCTGTACACTGCTGGGGGGAAGCAGGCTGGACACTGCCGGGGGAGCCTGGACACTGCCGGGGGAGCCTGGACACTGCTGGGGGAGCCTGGACACTGCTGGGGGAGCCTGGACACTGCTGGGGGGAAAGGGGGTTGGACACTGCCGGGGGAGCCTGGACACGGCCGGGGGAGCCTGGACACTGCCGGGGGGTCATACCCAAGCTGGAAGAACAGCCTTGGTTGCTCTGAAGAACTGGGTTCTTGTTCACTTCTGAAAGCCCATAACCGGTATCCTAAGTGCTGTGCCTCACACAGAGAAAGCTTTGACTAACGCAGATTTCCTACCCACTTCAAATCCAAGCAAGGCTCATAGACTGGGGTCTTGTTTGGGAGCCCACACACAGAAACTGTGTATGCAAACCAGCTTGGAGACCAAACCATTAGATTTTCAACAGAGTCCAGAAACCATGAAGGTTAAAGTCATGGCACCAGGGGGTCAGTAAGGCTGAGCTCTTCAAAGCCTCTTGCGTAAAAGGGGGAGGAGAAGGTGAGGGAAGGCCGACACGGAAGACCTGTTCCTTGCATGGCCAGAGACCAGCTTCCTGGACTCCACTGTGCGCAAGAAGAAAAGGAGCGACCATTTCCCGAGTGCACCGCAGGCATGTGCAGGTTCTGTCGCATCCATTATCTGACAATGTACACACAGGAACTAACAGCGTCCACATTCACAGGACACCTCCTCAGCGGCAGAAAGGGGATGAAGGCCAGACTGTGTGCCCATGCTCTCGGCCACTTTGTCACTGAGGACGAGGCAAGGCTGTGGAGACAGACAGTCCACCGAGCCCACCACGTTCTCACAGGGACACGCCAATCAAAGAGTGAAGCCTGAAGCTCAGGTGACATGCCTTAAATTGTACGAGGTTCTGGTGACAGCCAGAAGTAGGAAATTCTGTGTTTAAGAGTGATCTATTTACCTACACTCCAGAGGTTAAATACAGTACAAGTCCTGAAAGAGCTGATAAAGTCCAGCAAACATAATAGCAATTCACACTAAAACACTTATCAGACCCAGTCTTTCACCCAAGACTACGAGGATTTCAAGACTGGTTTTACTTAATATCCACACTCTCCACATGAAAGGGCTATAATAAGTAGTAATACCAAAATTCCACAGGCATTCACCCTGGGACCCAGCAATCCCATCTCTAAGAATGTACCCTAGAAAGAGACTGGCCGTGTGTGCAGCGCCATCGGTAACAGCAAAGCCCAGAAACGACCAAGCAGCCACCCGCAGTGGGCTGCTGCACAGCTGTTAGGACACGTGGGGAAGTGCTGCCAGCAGTGAAAGGGACGAGGAAGGCGCCACCATAGCATTTTCCAGGATTGTTTGGATAATGCTATGGAAGAATTTCCAGGGCTGTTTTAAAGTGAAAATACAAAATGGAGAGAACCATGTACAACTGGCTATAGTCCAGTGGTCGGCAAACTCATTAGTCACCAGAGCCAAATATCAACAGGACAACGATTGAAATTTCTTTTGAGAGCCAAATTTTTTAAACTTAAACTTCTAATGCCACTTCTTCAAAATAGACTCGCCCAGGCCGTGGTATTTTGTGGAAGAGCCACACTCAAGGGGCCAAAGAGCCGCATGTGGCTCGCGAGCCGCAGTTTGCCGACCACAGGGCTATACCATTCATCTCACAAGAGGGGAAGAGGGTGTGTGTGTGTGTGTATGTATTAATATATGCTTGTAATTTTTTAAAATAAAAAATTAACAAAAACTTATGCCGAAACCAGTTTGGCTCAGTGGATAGAGCGTCGGCCTGCGGACTGAAGCGTCCCAGGTTCGATTCCGGTCAAGGGCATGTACCTTGGTTGCGGGCACATCCCCAGTGGGGGGTGTGCAGGAGGCAGCTGATAGATGTTTCTCTCTCATCGATGTTTCTGGCTCTCTATCCCCCTCTCTTCCTCTCTGTAAAAAATCAATAAAATATATTTTAAAAAAAATTAACAAAAACTTAAAAAAAAACTGTTTACCTTGGGGAGGGAGAGGACATGGTAGGAGACAAGTATGGAAGTCAGGGAATGGAATCTAGTCGACCCTCAACTCACATTAATTTCAAAGTGCCAAAGAAAGAGTATGTGGAAATTGAAGAAAGTAAACCTGTTACCAAATCTTAATTTTGTTCCACGATATTTAAAATCAGCTTCTCACCAATATATATGCATAAACATCAGCTTATGTTCCACAAAGCAGAATTTAAAGTACTAAAAACATCACAAAGACTGGGATATACAGGAGAAATAGAAAATAATTTTCTAAATCATGTAGAAATGCATGAACACTTATCACTTGATTTCAAATCTTAACCTTTCAACTAAAAAAAGAAACAAACAAAAAAACCCCACTACATATCCCTTGTAAGTCCACTTATAAAACAAGTTATATTGGCTCCACAAAGTCAAAGTAATCAGTTTGATTGTTCAAGTTTTGATTATATTGAAGAGTTGACACTACCCAAGAAATCTTTTAAATCTTATCTTTAAAAAGAACAAAGGCATAGTTGGGATTCTAATATGTTGATATTACCAAAGTTGTTTTGCTTAGAAAAAAATTAATTAAATATGCAAAGACAGAACATTAACTGTATGCCAGGAACTCTACATGCAATATCTTGTTTCATCCTCACAACAACCCTCTGAACAATTAGTGGCTCATCTAACAGGTCATTAGATAACCCTGTTCAAAGTCACAGGGGAAATACGTGGATCAGACCCAGAGGGCTCTGAGGTCCCCGTTAAGCCTTGCTGAGGTATAAAGGATGAAACAAACTTACACATAAATAATATTTTCTAGTTAAATCATGTTTCCCATTTCTGAACATTAAAAAATAATATGGGGTAACATTTAAAATTAAATTTTTCACACAGCACCCCCCTGAAAACGACATCAACAGCACTTGTGTGGACTTAACTGAGCACCTCCAGCTACAGGCAGGACAGCAGGTCGTCACGGGGAGTGGGCATCCTTTAAAAATCTACCTGCAGCATAAATTAGTGCTGTCCACGCATTCCTTCATTAACAAAATTTAGGACAAGGCGATCCATGTCTGGGATAACATGAAGCTACATTATCTTTTACACCCGAAGCATTAACGATTTAATACCTTCAAAAGAAAAATGGATAAAATGATCACTTTAGAAACCAAATGTCATTAAACCTCAAATAATAAACTGGTCTATCAAGTTCATTTATTCGTATTTTTCCTTGTTCCAAGAAGGATTTCAGCTAGGCTCATGTCTGCATAGTTCTTTAGGTGCTCATCTGAGAAAAATAAACAAAGAGTTGGTTTGGCTCAGAGGTTAGGCAATGATGGGCAACCTTTTGAGCTTGGTATGTCAAACTTTGCCAAAAAACTGAGCATAACTCGGGTAGTGTGTCACTTTGAGAAAAAAACATTATTTCGCGATATTTATAGTTTAAATAACATAAATGTTTCATCCTCGGCATGCGGCCGCCTCAGCGGCCGCGTGTCATCAGAAATGGCACTGACACGCGTGTCAGAGGTTCGCCATCACTGGGTTAGAGCATTGGCCTGAGGACTGAAGGGTCTCAGGTTCCATCCCATTGAGGGCACAAACCTCTGTTACCGGCTTAATCCCGGTGCCTGAAGGCAGCCAATTGTTGTGTCTCTCTCACATCAATGTTTCTAGCTGTCTCTCCCCTTCCCTTCCACTCTCTCTAAAAATCAATGGAAGAAATATCCTCAGGTGAGGAGTAACCAAAACAAACAAGAGCTTCTTAGTGGAACAATGACCAGCTACCTGGGGAAGAATTCTTTCACTATCTTGGGGAGAAGGAAGGAGGAATTCAATTGACCTGACACAGCAATTTTGAGTGTGTCCTCTGAGCCTGGGGATGGGCTTGGGGGTCCCAACTAGCACAGTCCCACCTTCTAGCTGGGCCTGAGGGCCCTGTCTCACCAGCCGCCCAGAACACCTGAGGGAGGATTGTCCCCTCATCATCAACTCCCAAACACCAACCTTCCTACACCACGACATGAGTTATACACAAGTCGACAAATGGACTTATGTGGCAGGATGAGCTGCCACTGCTCACTGCTGCCCTGGTTGCAAGTTTCATGGGGTCCCTCAGAGTTCAGGACATACATCCAGTGAGGGAAGAAGCAGGGGAAGGGAATGGCGTGTTCCCCAGGAAAGCGCGTGCTGGGTCCTTTGTCTGGAGGGTTTTTCTCTCTCTTGTGGGCAGGGATCTCAGGGGAGGTCTCGGGGAGGGCTGCAGCGGAATATTCATCAGTTTTCCAGGGGTGCTCTTTCAGGGTCATGGTCTCTAATGACTGGTCAGTGCCAGGGCAGGGCCTCGTTACTCACTGCAGCTGGTCCAGGTGTTGCCCCCCTGGTTCTGCTCCTTTCTGGGCCTGGAACTGAAATACCACTGAGGCCTAGACGTTCTCTCGGGAGGTGACCGGTACTGCTGTATTGCTGGGCCAGTGTGTCCAGCTGCCTGTCTGTTCCCCATTCCTCTTGTCCTGGCTCACTGGCCGGCCTCGGATCAATGAGACACCTACAGCTCTCTACACGATGCTTCCATGCAGACAGACACAGGAGCACTGTGTGTGTGGCCTGCTGAGATAAGCTGGAGGGGACCTGGAGAAAGTCATTACAATTTCCACATATTGTGTAATTATGTGTACTAAATAATCACAGTGGCCAAAACACTCAAATAAAAGGATTTTTTTTAATTTTAGCTCTAAGCCATTGGCACTGTGCATGCTACCTCTCTGTGGCACACAGGGGAGAGCTCTGAGCATTCCTACAGGTTCGCTGTTAGAGTGCAGCAGGAGAGAAGGACTCAAATGTAAATTGGTACCAACATAAATGTGTGCCCTCTGACCTTTTTATACTTAAACTTCTTTACCCATTTCCCATAGGAGTAATGTAAGCCATCTCTCTCTTTCCTCAAAACCCCCAATCCCAGTCTGCCCCCTCACCTTTTCCATAGCTTCAGGGTACAAGGAAAGTGGAAAAACAGGGTCAAGAAATCTCAATACCGTGCTTTTTCCTAAGACATGGGATGCTTTCTCCTAACAGCTACTTCTATAGAAAAGAAAGTATTCAAGGTTTAAAGGGTGGGAGAGAACGTCTCTCTCAGAACCTGTCAATCCTGGAATAAAATGTTAACAGATGGTCAGATTACTGCTTTGTATGGCAAAAAGAAATTGCACAAAATAACTAGGTTTCTCTATTTCAAGTCTACATAAAAGTAGATAATCAATTCACGAGTAAATAAAGCAATTAATCTTTTTCAAAATCCAGTTATCATTTCCTCAATGGTGTGTGACTGCCTCACGGGAACTGACTACTCTGTACCTGTGAGGACACAGCACCAACAATGGGCCAGTGCGGCAAATCGTCTGGGTAAGGCTTTCCTACTAGGAACACTTTCAAAACTCCCAGGTGCTTTTTATGTGAGAGGAAAACAAGAAATTCCACTGGGCCAGTGGTCGGCAAGCTCATTAGTCAGCAGAGCCAAGTATCAACGATTGAAATTTCTTTTGAGAGCCAAATTTTTTAAACTTAAGCTTCTTCTAACGCCACTTCTTCAAAATAGACTCGCCCAGGCCGTGGTATTTTGTGGAAGAGCCACACTCAAGGGGCCAAAGAGCCGCATGTGGCTCGCGAGCACAGTTTACCGACCACTGCACTAGGGAATCCGAAGAAGCACTAACATCCCCGCAGTCTTTATCTGAGACCACAGGTAGTGACCACGAACGACCTCTCCCCTTTAGGTGCTGACCACAGCGACAGTTAGGGTAAACTTGATGCTTTCTTCTGTCGTCTCACACTAACAGTTCAAAATCAGAACTGGCTGCTGACGAAGGAGAGCTGGCCGAGCGCAGTGCAGAGCCGCAGAGGCCGGACTCAGGCTCCTCCTGGCTCAGGGCGGCAGGAGTGGCGAGGGGAAGTACGCAGGTGCTGCTCTGGCAAATGCTGTCTGGACAGCGTTCAACTTCAACAATTCACTGCTGTCTCTTGGTGGTGTGATGACCCCGCCCATTTTTGTCAATGGGGAAGGAGTAAAATAAAAATTAAAAGCTAGGGCGTATTTATCCCAGCATAGCTCCTAAAAGTAACAGAGCTGTCTGAATTATCTGAAAAGCAATTATTTCTAGTTCTCTAAAAGAATGGACACGTCTAAGGAATTTTATGGAGGCCTTCTGTAATTTCAGATACTGTATCTGCGATGCTAGATGTACTTGTCACCCATCCACTTGTCTTTGAAGGGTGGTTCAAGGTTCAGTGCGTGTGTGGAAGGAGCTTAAGCCAGGACTAACATTCAGTGGCACAGTAAACACAGGGACACATCTTAACTTTACCCGACAGAACCATCAACATCCCTTGATCACAATATTAAGGTCAAGAGACTCACTTACTACCTTACTAACGATGCATGTCTACAGATATTTTTCAAAGACTGAAGCATATTTTTTAAATTCTAAAGTCATTCAGACATTCTGTAACCGCTAAAAGAAAGAAAACGCAATTATTAATTAATTATTAGACAGTCTTGATTTAAAGGTGAGGCTCTGGCATGAGTTCCATCGATCTCACAAGTTCAAATGAGTCCCAGAACAGGAAATCTGCCTTCTCATCTCCTTTACTAAAACACGTAAGACAATCTGGTCATCTGTCATTTTAAATCCAAATCAAATGCTACTCTTCAAATTTCCATACTTAGGTTTTAACTGGAACGAACTAGATTAGCGATTTTCAATCTTTTTCATCTTATGATACATATAAGCAAATCACTAAAATTCTGTAACACATTGAAAAACATACTTTCTGCCAATCTGACCAAAAAAAAAATAGGCATTACTTTGACTGATTTACAAAATAATAATAGTAATTACCTACGCTTTTGGCTCCAAAAAAAATCAGGTGCCTACACTTGCGTAAGGATTTCTGGGATCAAGAATTAACCAATAAGGTGCAACCCTATTATATGACTTACATATTTATGGTTCAAAACAGGGCGTTCACACCAGACAGTTATTGTTGTGTTGGCTGCTGTCACTTTTAAATTTGACAATCTCAGGGAAAAGAGGTAGTGTCCTTTTGGTCAGGTATGCATCTTAAAATTCTTGGAGCACATTGGCTGAAAATTGTGGGAATACAAGACAGATGTGTAATTGTAGCACTGAAGTAATTACACATGTTCTCTATATTGTGTGAAATTAACCCAGCTTTGTTCCACTATAAAGAATGGGAACTATATGAGACTGAAGTTGGGGTTAAAATCCTCTAGAATTATAGAACCAACAGGAATACCTAACACCTACATGGATTCAGAGGTCACATGTTTTAAATTTTACAGTGAAATTTTTCATTTTTAAGAAATCAGTTTAGCCCTGGCTGGTTTGGCTCAGCAGATAGAGCACTGACCTGTGGACTGAAGGGCCCGGGTTTGATTCCGGTCAAGGGCACATGCCTGGGTTGCAAGCTTGATCCCCAGTAGGGGGCCAGCAGGAAGCAGCTGATCAATGATTCTTTCTCATCATTGATGATTCTCTCTCTCTCCCTTTCCTTTCCTCTCTAAAATCAATAAAAATATATTTTAAAAAAATCAATTTGTATGATATTTATAAGAGCTTAATATTTATCCTCGCATACAGACAGTAAATATCTCAAGACTTTTAAGCAGGGGTCCTCAAACTTTTTAAACAGGGGGCCAGTTCACTGTCCCTCAGACCGTTGGAGAGCTGGACTATAGTTTAAAAAAAACTATGAACAAATTCCTATGCACACTGCACATAGCTTATTTTGAAGTAAAAAAACAAAATGGCAAAAACACCCGCATGTGGCCCACGGGCCGTAGTTTGAGGACGCCTGCTTTTAAGAATTAACTCAGAGAAATTTGCCAACTTAAAAACTACTTGCGCCCAGCCACCATGGCTCAGTGGTTGAGCCTCAACCCAGGAACCATGAGGTCATCAGTTCGATTCTGGTCAGGGCACATGCCAGGGTTGTGGGGGGCATGCAGGAGGCAGCCCATCGATGTTGTTATTTCTCTCTCATCAATGTTTCTCTCTCTCTATCCCTCTCTCTTCCTCTCTCTAAAAATCAATAAAAACATATTTTTTTAAAAATTGACTTGTTTCTCCTTTTATTTGTATACATGAAGAACAATAGGTAATCAGGCATTTGAAAACATTAGGACTTTTTCTCCTGAATATAATCATTTACCTTTACTGGATTTTGGGAACAAGATTTCAGTACATACCCCTTGATGTTGATTTGTCATTAACTGGGATCATACAATACATCACAGCCAGGAGGCAGACATGACATCTACCGATGGACACATCTTACACAATGACAGCACAGCATCGCAGCAGGGAGATGGCCACCCCCCACCTACCTGGCATTTAACATCTCTCACAGTCTGTCATCTATCTCTCTACCATCTCTCTGTCATCTGTTTATCAAACAAGCAAAGTCACAAAGACCCCAGACTATCTGCCTTATGTCATGGCCTGTCCAGAACAGGAGCGTCTATGAGACAGTGAGTGACTCAGCAGCTGCCCGGGGCTGCTGTGAGAAATGTGGAGGGCATGGGCAGGGATGTAGCAGGGATGGGGGGAGTCTTTGGGAAGATACAAATGTTCTAAAATGAGATTCTGGTAATAATTACAGTCTTGTGAATATACTGAAAACAGTAAGCACAGCCCTCCAGACTTCTTGGTTTAGCCCACAGTGATGGATTTCAAACTTTTGGTCTCCCAAACTGTAATTTTTGGTTTTTGATAAAATTGATAAATTGGTGGTTTTTTGAGCCACCGAGTTTGTGGTATTTTGTTACCGTGGACCTAGTGCAGGCAGCAAGCAAAGACAGGTTGTAATCTTTCCCCTCTTGCTCCATTCACTGTGAAATTACAATCTACAGGTAATGTCTTTGAAAACTATCCTTTGTACACTCCCTTATTTCCCCCAATATAAAACTAAAATCTGAGGCCCTGGACGGGTGACTCAGCTGGTTGGAGTGTCATCCTGTACACCAAAAACGTTTCGGGTTCGATTCCCCAGCAGGGCACATACCGAGGTTGAGGATTCGATCCCCAGTTGGGGCACATATGAGGCAATGACTGATGTTTCCCTCTCACATTGATGTTTCTCTCTCTCTCTCACCTTCCTCTCTCTCACCTTCCTCTCTCTGAAATCAATAAACATATCCTTGAGTGAGGATTTTTAAAAAGTTAAATTTTTAAAAACACAAAATCTGACTCAACTATTAAGTAAAAATCAACCCTTTCTATTAGCTACTGGATAGATTTCAAAATCTTAATGTATGTGAAAAGTAACTAGAAGTGGTATTGTAATTTTTGTTTTGGATTACATTTGGGTTTTTGGTTTAAAAAACCCAGTCCTCAGTAACTTAGAAAGTATTAACAGATCCTATGCATTCACTTGCTAGGCATTTAAATTTAACAGCACAGCCCTAAACGGTTTGGCTCAGTGGATAGAGCCTTGGCCTGCAGACTGAAAGGTCCCAGGTTCGATTCCGGTCAAGGGCATGTACCTTGGTTGCAGGCACATCCTCAGTGAGGGGTGTGCAGGAGGCAGCTGATGGATGTTTCTCTCTCATCGATGTTTCTGACTCTCTATCCCTCTCCCTTCCTCTCTGTAAAAAAATCAATAAAATATATATTTTTTAAAATAAATAAATGTTAACAGCACAAATACGATTTCAGTAGGCAGTTCACAGCAATAATCTATACTAATAAAGAGGGTTATGCGAATTGGTCACAACGCCCTCACAGTAACAACTGAACAGCAGGCTGCGTGGGGTGACCAGTCCAGCAGGGGGGTTAGCAAGGGACGACCGAACAACTGACCAGCAGGCTGCGTGGGGCAACCAGGCCAGCAGGGGGGTTAGCGAGGGGCAGAGGGGGGCAGTTGGGGGCGACCAGGCCAGCGGTGGGGGGGCAGTTAGGGGCAACCAGGCTGGCAGGGGTGGGCAGATAGGGGCGACCAGGCCAGCAGAAGGGGCAGTTAGGGGCAACCAGGCCTGTGGGGAGGTGGGGAGGGAGTTAGGAGTGATCAGGCTGGCAGGCAAAGGTGTTTAGGAGTGATCAGGCTGGCAGGAGGGGCAATTAGGGGCAACCAGGCAGGCAGGCAGGTGAGCAGTTAGGGGCCAGCGGTCCTGGGTTGTGAGAGGGCAGTTGGACATCCCCTGAGGTGTCCCGGATTGGAGAGGGTCCACGCTGGGCTGAGGGGACCCACCGCCCCATGCACCAATTTCATGCACTGGGCCTCTAGTGTATAGTAACAGCAATGCAGGGCAGGAGCTGTGAGGCGGATAAGAGAAGCACTGGGCAGCAGGAAGCTGGCAGCAACACCAGGAAACTCAGAGGGCGCACTCGCCACACGGAGCACTCACCTGGAGGCACCACTCCCTGAGCCCAGTGCCAGCCAGTCCAGCCTCCAAAGCTCACCCGGGGCAGGCTCATTTCAATGCCTATCTAATGAGAAGCAAACCAAGGTTCTAAAAGGTGTGCCTGACCCACACAAGCACAGGCGTCAGGAAGGGGCTCTCAGACAGAAACCTCCACCTACCAGATGCAGAGCCGGCTTCCTGTGTGTGCACCTGCGCAGTGACGCCTCATGCGTGAGCCTGGTACCAGGCGGCAGCCCGTGCCTGTGGCACTGACGGCAGTCACATGGCCGTTACTATCTTGTAGGCCATCTCCAAAGTAGGTAGAAGGACAGCGCTACTTCAGTGTGAGGTATTTCTCCTGCTAATAAACCTCAACATCCCAGCTCAGCCCAGAGGGAGAAAAGCTATTAAAGCTCTGAGTCCACGCAGGAGAAATGCTTTTCTTCTAAAGATGACCTACATAAGAGATCTGGATATATCTACCCATTTTAACGACCATACCATTCAAATCAGCCCTAGCTGGTTTGGCTCAGTGGGTAGAGTATCAGCCTGTGGATTGAAGAGTCCCAGGTTCAATTCCCGTCAAGATCACATGCCTCCATTGCAGGCTTGGTCTCCCACAAGAGGCAACCAATGGATGTGTCTCTCTCACATCGATGTTTCTCTCAGTCTCTCCCCTCCCTTCCATGGTCTAAAAATCAATGGAAAAAATATCCTCGAGTGAGGATTAACAAAAAACAAACACTGCCCTCCAAGGCTAGACTTCTGCTTATAAAATTATCATGCCACTCATGAGTTCAAAAATAGTTCCTATATCCTGGATCTGAATACTATATTAGCTCAAGCAAATAATCTTTCATAACTTGAAAAGAGCAGAAAATTAAATATCTCAAACTCTATAGATATATCTTTTCTGAGCACAGAATATCCAACAATCTTGTTCTGGGAATTTGTCCACCAACATCATTTAAATAAAGCACGGCCTCCTGTAAGGTGGTTAATATTGCAATAACAAAGTCATATTTCTTTTTCTTTTTTTTAAATATATTTTTTATTGATTTCTTACAGAGAGGAAGGGAGAGAGATAGAGAGTTAGAAACATCGATGAGAGAGAAACATCGATCAGCTGCCTCCTGCACACCCCCTACTGGGGATGTGCCCGCAACCAAGGTACATGCCCTTGACGGGAATCAAACCTGGGACCTTTCAGTCCGCAGGCGGACGCTCTATCTACTGAGCCAAACTGGTTTCGGCTAACAAAGTCATATTTCTAAAGAATGACAATGTCCACAATGTAATGCTTAATGAAGATGGACATAACACACACGTGCATGCATCCACATAAAGATTCAGAAAATCACCAACATGGTAATAATGGTTATGACTAGTTAGTGATGTTTTCTCTTTATTCTTCTCCGAAGCTTGAAACATTCTACAATGAGCATACATTCTTCTCATACTGGGAAAAAGTGTTTTTAAAACCTATCTAGCTATAATGTAAGAAATAAAAATCCAACTGCATGTTTATTAAAAATAGAAAGATAAGGGGAACTTCACTAAGTGACTGAACAAACAAAAGAATTCAAAAGCCCAACTTTTATGGCAGGTTTACAAACACAAAAGAAAGCCGAGAGCACCCTTGGTCAATTTCCAGGGTTATCACTGACTCTCGGTGTGTCCTGGGGCACAGAAATTAGTTATTTTAAAAAGGAAATTCCTGCTGCTGACAGGGTGCACTTGACATGTGCTGTTACTTTGCATAGATACTGTCATCAGACAGCCTTCTGTAAGCCACTAAAATCGCATCAGACAGCACTGGCTGGGTGCTCAGTGGTTAGAGCGTCAGCCCCAGACCAAAGGGTCTTGGGTTCAATACCCAGTTATGGGCACATACCTCAGTTGCAGGCTCCCCAGCCCTGGTTGGGGTGCATGCGGGAGGCAACCACTGATGATGAGTCTCTCTCCCTCTCGCTCTCTCTAGAAATCAATGGGAAAAGTATCTTTGGGTGAGGATTTAAAAAAAAAGCACATGAGCCCCGCCAGCGTGGCTCAGTGGTTGAGCGTCAACCTATGAACCTGGAGGTCACAGTTTGATTCCTGGTTGGAACACATGTCTGCGTTGCGGGCTGGATCCCAGGTAGGGGGCATGCAGGAGGCAGCCAATCGATGATTCTCTCTCATCATTGATGTTTCTACTAGTATCTCCTGTAGAGAGCGCCTGGGAAGGCGCATGAACTGACTGTCGGCTGAGTCCAGCGGCGTTGGCAGAGCCACATCCCGGAACCGCACCTTGCCAGAGGTAGGTATGTTGTCGGCCTGACCTTTAGCTCAGGTGCCAGGGTGGGTTTCATTATCTAAGTTCAGCCAGGCGCCAGGAACAGACACAATTATCCAGGCTCAGCCAGGAGTGACAATTACAAAGAAGCCACAAGAATGGAGAATTGCCGCTTGATCTTTAACCATGATTTCACATAATGCCCTTTGTCTTAAACTCTAGTAACACTTCCTGGAATCACGCTGTGTATAGTAAACGCGCTGCACCAGCTCTGGGTCACTGTCTCTCCATCTGAGAACAGCGTCCCACCTGGTCCCAGCTTTCCCTACTGTCTCTGTATCTGTCTCTCTCAATCCCCCGTTGCCCCTTCTCAGGACTCACCTGCTCTCCAGCTATGCTGGTCACGGTAAAGAGATAAAACTTATAATCTCCCTCTCCCTCTCCCTTCCTCTCTGAAATCAATTTAAAAAAAAAAGGGCATGAAACAGGGAACTCAGGGCTCAGAGGCACCTGTGAAGAGCAGTCATAAAGTGCCTTCTACAAAGTAGGCAAAGACAGAGCATGAAACTGGACTCTTAGGCATAGCCAGATCTACAAGCCCAAGAAAAGAGTTCATCCTCAGCAACAGAATCTGTTTTTATAAGAGGCTGATTTAAAGAGTTGGCTATTACCTTTGTAAGTGTATAAAATGCTCTCAATGTAGTAATTTTTAAAATGAACATACCGTTACATCAACTGAAAGGCCTAAGGTAAATTGCCAGCTGGTAAATTCTTGAGTTTAACACCTTGTCTTACTCATGTTTGTGTCTCTAGCACCTATTACAATACCTAGAACATAGCAAGCGCCTAAAAAATGTTGGCTGAGTGAATAGATGAATCAAAGGCTGGTTTGATTTATTTAAGAAAAATAAATGAGGAAGAAAAACCAGTGACAGAAAGACCAAGAGAAAACTTGTAAATAAAACATGTTAAGTGGAAAGATATTTCCATTAACATTATTTGTGTAAGAACTAGGCCCCACCCACTTCCAAAAGAACAGAAGGTGACCCGTGTTTAAGGCACAGGAGGAAAAAGTGTATTGACAGGAAGGTGGCTGTGCCTCCCGAGACCTCAATGATGCAGAGCACAGCATCCAGCAACAGCCTTGGCTGCACATTTTTTGGCAACTGAAGCAAGATGAGAACTCTACTGCATTGCACAGGGGTTCCATTTTCTGATTTCACAAGCTTAGTTCTGAAGACGTCACTCTCTCTCCTCCTCCAACGAGCAGACACTCTATTCCACCACTCAAGAGTCCTTTCTGTACTCATCCCCAGGGCGGACTCCCTGTGAACTGGGAGGGCTGCCAGTCTGGGCACATCCACTCCTCAGCCCTGGGTTCTGAGTAAGTCCCGAGCCTCATGCAATACTGGCACATGCCCCTGACTTCCCAACCCTAGTAGAATGCCATGCCCTTCTACTCTGAAATGTCCACAAATGTGTCTCTACGCACCCCTCACACTAGGGCGGTGGTGGGGAGGGCTTGTCTGGAAGAGAGCACACTGAGGCGGCAGGACCTCTATCCGTGCCCAGATCTTTAAACGCAGGAAGGAAACTCATGGAGGCAGCACATTGTGGCAACTACAAACCATTTAACAAAACATAATAAAATTCAAAAGACCACAAACAGTGCATTCTAACATCATGCTATATTCGAATGTATCTAAAATAAAACAAACCAACTTCTCAAATAGACATGATAAGTATGTACTGATAACCTTGAATTAAAGGTAAGAGTTTAGAATAACTCACGAAAAAAACACATTTAGGCTCTTTATATCTACAAAGCATGATTTCTTTTGTTATTCAATTAGAATTTGTTTGTTTAGCCAATATAATAATGTTTAAAGTAACATTAGGTGTAATGTAAAAATATTTACTTATTTACTTTTTAATTCCTAAGCCCACCCCTTAAATATTCTCTAAAATATAAATGTCCCAAATTTAAGTTGGAACAATAAATTTTTTTGAGAGAGAAAAACACAGACACATCTATTTGTTGTTCCACTTATTTACACACTCATTAGTTGATTCTTGCAAATGCCCTGACCAAGTATTGAACCCGCAGCCTTGAAGTATTGGATAGATGCTCTAACCCAGTGGTCAGCAAACTGCGGCTCACGAGCCACATGTGGCTCTTTGGCCCCTTGAGTGTGGCTCTTCCACAAAATACCACGTGCAGGCGCGCACGTATAGTGCGATTGGAACTTCGTGACCCATGCGCAGAAGTCGGTTTTCGGCTCTCAGAAGAAATTTCAATCGTTGTACTGTTGATATTTGGCTCTGTTGACTAATGAGTTTGCCGACCACTGCTCTTACCAAATGAACTACCAAGCCAGGGCGGTATAATCATTTTTAAAAGTTTTAATAGTTTTAGCTGGAATTCTATAAGCAAGAAGGCATGCGTGGCTTTATTTGAACTATAGTTGGGCACCCTTTTCACTTCTTTATTTTTAAAAGAAATCCAATACCTACATTTTTAACAATGCTATTAAGATAGAATTCAAATATCATACAACTCACTCATTTAAAGCTTACAATTCAATAGTTTTTAGTATAGCCCTGACCAGTTTGGCTCAGTGGATGGAGCGTTGGCCTGTGGACTGAGGGGTCCCGGGTTCAATTCCGGTCAAGGGCATGTACCTTGGTTGTGGGCACATCGCCAGTAGGGGGTGTGCAGGAGGCAGCTGATGGATGTTTCTCTCTCATCGATGTTTCTAACTCTCTATCCCTCTCCCTTCCTCTCTGTAAAAAATCAATAAAATATATATATATTTTTTAAATAGTTTTTAGTATAGTCACAATGTCTATTCAAGGTTCAGTGCTGTGAGCAACACAGAAATCATGTAAAGTATAGAAAAGAGAAGGTTCATGAGGCCTAACAAGAACACTAAATTACTAGTCAGTTTTTCATAGTCGGTTCTTCATATCTAGATATCTATCCTATCTAATAAAAGAGTAATATGCAAATTGACCGTCACTCCAAGACACAAGATGGCCAGCAGGGGAGGGCAATTGGGGGTGATCAAGCCTACAGGGGAGGGCAGTTGTGGGCAGTTAGGGGTGACCAGGCCAGCCGAAGAGGGCAGTTGGGGGTGACCAGGCCAGCAGATGAAGACAGTTGGGGGAGACCAGGCCAGCAAGGGAGGGCAGTTGGGGGGGGACCCAGGCCTGCAGGGGAGGGCAGTTGGGGGCGATAAGGCAAGCAGGGAGGGCAGTTAGGAGTGACCAGGTCAGCAGAGGAGGGCAGTTGGGGTAGACCAGGTCATCAGGAGGGAAGTTGGGGGGGGACCAGGACTGCAGCTGCAGGGGAGGGGAGTTGGGGGGGCAGGCCTGCAGTGGAGGGCAGTTGGGGGGGGGGGACCTGGCCTGCAGTGGAGAACAGTTGGGCGGGACCCAGGCCTGCAGGGGAGGGCAGTTGGGGGGACCAGGCCTGCAGGGGAGGGCAGTTGGAGGTGATCAGGCCAGCAGTGAGGACAGTTAGGGGTGACCAGACTGGCAAGGGAGGGCAGTTAGGGATGACCAGGCCAGCAAGGGAGGGCAGTTAGGGACAATCGGGCGGCCGGGGAACAGTTAGGCATCGATCAGGCTGGTAGGGGAGTTGTTAGGGGGTGATCAGGCTGGCAGGCAGAAGCAGTTAGGGGCAATCAGGCAGAGGCAGGCAAGGGGTTGGGAGCCAGCAGTCCTGGATTTTGAGAGGGATGTCCGACCGCCCATTTACATTATTTGTGTAAGAACTAGGCAGTCGGACATCCCTCAAGGGGTCCCAGATTGGAGAAGGTGCAGGCTGGGCTGAGGGGCAGCTCCTCCCCGTGCACAAATTTTGTGAACCAGGCCTCTAGTATTTTATAAATATACTAGAGGCCCAGTGCACAATTGGGGCAGGTCGAGGCCGGGCCTATTGGGAAGAGGAGACAGCAAGAGGTTGGCTGGCCAGCCCACCCCAATCAGGGCCTAATCAGCGCCGGGCCAGCCATGGGGGAGGGGCTGCAGGCAATTGGCTGGCAGGTCCCACTCCTGATTGGGGTGGGGGGGACAACTGGGGGCAGGGGTGGCCATTGGGAGGGGCTGTGAGTGGTGGGCCAGCGGCCCCACCCCCAATTGGTTTGGGGGGGGCAGCTGAGGGGAGGGGCCGCCCCTAATAAGGGGGGGGGCAATCTGGGGTGGGGCAGGGGGGAGGGGCCAGCCAGCCCCATCCCTGATCAAGCCCTGCGTTGGCTGCAGTAGGCGTCATAGCAACCGGTTGTTTTGGTCAGTCATTCTGGTTGTTACAGCGTTCTGGTTGCTGGCTTTTTATACATATAGATAATTAATGCAATATGTTAATTTAATATAAATATGTTACATGTGTTCAACTCATATTTATTTAAATTATTTATAGTTCAGTCCTTGCTCTATATTCTCCCTTCTTGAAATGTAAAGTGAGGCAGATATTGACTGCTTTATTCTTTCCTACCTTAATGAAGCATTTAGACCACACAACACAAGCATGGCAATACTCAGTCACTCCCTCTCTGAACTGTAGCAGCAGCAGCGAGTGTGTGAACAAGAATCCAATGAGCATCTGTGTCCCCTTCACAGCCTTGAGGAGGTCTCTAACCTTTTCTCAAAGCACATTATCACTCTAGGATCTAAGTGGTAAAGTTGCAACCACAGTTTAAAATAGCTAAACTGGTTCCTGATTTAGCTACAACAATATTTTGTCTTCACAAAATTTCCATAAAGTGTAAGTCAATGTTTAACACTGAGAATAAAAGCAAATATTTGTCCTTCTATTACATGAGACCAGAGTATATTCTTTTGTTTTGTTCATTTGGTTCTTAGACTATACATATTCAATGTTGGCTAGAGTTAAATTCTCCTGAACATCACAGAATGAGGATAAGAAAGCTCCCTCCAAAGAAGAGCTTGTACACAATATAGAAGAGCAGTAAATCTCAATCATCAAAGTGTCAGATAATGAAACCAACTGTCCAAACAACTGAGTAACAGGACAGGTTTGGGTCTCTACTTAACTGCAGCCATAGAATTAGCATTTATTGCAGCAGAAAACAGGAAAGGGGCAGAATGCACCCTACCAAGTTCTAATTTTTCAACTAAATGAAAATACATACTGTTCTTATGTATCTCCACAAAAACTCTTCAAGAATATTCTTCAGCCATAGTCTTAACTTTACAACACAGGTTAGACACTGGTATGTCCAACAAAAAAGGCCAGTCCTCAAACCATCAGTCCAAACTTGCCAGGCCTTTTCCATTTATGAATAAACAAATTTTTTAAAAAAGGAGCGATGAATAAATAATACAGTTTACACTGAAGCTGCAGGACCAAAGTCTTACAGAATTATCGCATGTTAAATGAGAGGTATTTTTCACATCCTAGTAGCCTTAATTCAAAACAATATATACTTTTTCTCAAAGTAATATTCTTCAATTATCTAATTTTTCATACCCAGTGTAAATTTTTACTTTACTAAATAAAATGAAAAACTGTAAGTGAACATATCCAAAAGCGGGGTTGGAAGTGGGTACCACATCGATTCATATTTTCCTCTGCTTCCAACCCTGCTAGGAATCAAACTATTATGAAAATGAGTGCAGCCGAAACCGGTTTGGCTCAGTGGATAGAGCGTAGGCCTGCAGACTGGGGGGTCCCGGGTTCGATTCGGTCAGGGGCATGTGCCTTGGTTGCGGGCACATCCCCGGTGGGGGGTGTGCAGGAGGCAGCTGATCGATGTTTCTCTCTCATCGATGTTTCTGGCTCTCTACCTCTCTCCCTTCCCCTCTGTAAAAAAATAATAAAATATATTTTTTTAAAAAAGCAAAGAAAATGAGTGCAGCTCCACCAGGCGTGGCTCAGTGGCTGAGCATCAACCTATGAACCAGGAGGTTACAGTTTGATTCCTCATCAGGGCACATGCCCAGGTTGCAGGCTGGATCCCCAGTAGGGGTCATTCAGGAAGACAGCAGATCAATGATTCTTTCACCATTGATATTTATCTCTCTCCCTCTCCCTTCCTGTCTGAAATCAATAAAAAATATTTTTAAAATACTTAAAAAAAAGAAAATGTGTACAAATATATCTCATTCAAAGCAAAATACCAGCCCAAAGTTCAGAACCCCAAGAACCCAAGTATGCACTTAAAAATCAATACTACTAATACAGGAATCTTCTATTGTTGCTTTGCTCCCTAGCTAAAGCAGAATAGCAGACATCCTTTCAGACAATGTAATCCACTGGTTTTATTATGAAAATAACATGATAATAAGAAAGGTATAAAATTGTACATGAACTATAATTAAAAATAAAATTTTTAAATGTATAAAAAAGATTTTCCTTAAAAAAAAAAACCCTCAAATTCCAACCCCTAGTGCTTTTCTTGGATGTGATCACTGTCAAGTTGCATGTGAATCTTTCCAGAAGTTTTCTAAGCAATGCAGGTATGTTTAAGTGTGTGTGTGTACATACATATATATGTATACATATATATGATATAAGTGCAAATGCAAATTTGGATTAAACAAGTGAAAAATTTTGGAGAAAATATAAATTCCTTCCTCCTTCCTTCCTTCCTTCCTCCCTGAACTTGTCTTGCCCCCAGTATAGTAGGAACTGTTATTTGTTCATTCAGTATGTGAAAACTGTGCATTTCACAAGGATTTTTATAAGCCAACTGATATTAGCCAACAGCTCGATGACCAAATACTTATGAAAGTCAGCACATGGGTTCCTGTGAACTTCAGCCCGGTGAGGCCTGCTGTTTTGGTGATTTAGCTTCTTTCTGGCATCATTTAAGTAGGTGACACAGATACTAGACGCCATCTGCGAGTCCTCCTGCATATCCAAAGGGTACCCCCTCCTTCCAGCTTCTAGTGACTTGATTCTCCAAAATCCTGTGCCACTGGCCCGCCGCCCTGACAGTTTCAGACCCCCGCCCCAGCGGGGGCTCCTCCTGCAGTTCCTGTCCGTCACCTGCAGGCAGCGCCGCGCCGCGCCCTGAGTACCTGTGGCCCTGGGCACTGCTGCTTCCGGCCTCTCGGCCTCGGGCTCGCTCTTGGTCGCTAAGCCCTTTCTCCTCCAAGAGGAAATGACCCTTCGGACACATGGCTGGCCATTTTCACTTGAAGTTTACACCAACGCTGATGTGAGCATTACTTACCTTAAAATACTGCTATTTCCGGTAAGTCTGAAACGGTGGCACCAACTCATGGTTAGGAAAGCATCAGGAAACAGGAGAAAACGACGAGGAAGCCAACAACCCCATTAGCTTCCATTCTGCATAAACAGCTTATGCAGAGAATGGCCCGAGGTGAGAATAAAACCGATCAATACCCTGCCGCTTCCCAATGGCGCAACTCCCAAAACGTCCCGCCCCAGCACACGTCACAGCGAAGTGCGGTCTTACAGTGCTGCTTCCCGAAGAGCGGACTCCCGCTACCTTAACGCCAGCAACTTAGGGAAGACCCTCACTGCTCTGCAGTTATCAGAAACGGCCCAGACGTGAGTCTCCCGGGGAAGGAGACAAGCCGACTTCGCCGAGGCGCCCGAGGCCGCTCCTTTTTCTCCTGCGGCGCAGGTGGGCCGGGCTCCGGGGAAGCCGCCCGCGCCCCGCGGCCCGGGGCGCTCCTCCCCCGCACACACCCAGGTCCTGCAAGGCGCGGGTGGGAGGAGGGAGCGAGGGAAGGCGCCTTCGGGAGGGGCTGCGGGTCGCCCGCGCGGAGGGGGACGGCGGGGCCACAGGCGCGGACGCGGGCTTATACCCGGCGGGCGCGCGGTCAACGATCCGGACCGACACCGGCCCGGACCAGACCGGGAAGCAGGCGGTGTTCGGGACACACCTGCGTGGGCAGGTGGGGGTGGCAACGGCGCAGACACCCGACCTGGGCAGGTAGGCAGCAGGAGCAGGGCGGTGCGCACCTACGGCCGGCGGGTCGGGTCGAGGCGTGGCGCACCCCCGACTGGACAGGTAGGCATGGGGCGGGGCGGGCGGGGCGGGCGCGAGAGCCCGCAGGAAAGCGGGGTCTAGATGTGGGTCCGGGCTGGACCCGCGCCGGCACTCAGCCGGGCCGGCAGGTCGCAGGCGCGCACCCCAGACCCAGGCAGGAATGGGGGTAGGAGCAGGGTCGGGGTAGGAGTGAGGGTGGGGAAGAAAGCGGGTCGTGCGGGTACGCGGGTTCGGGCGCCCGTACTCACCCAGGCCGGCAGGTCGCAGGCGCGCACCCCCAGGCGCACAGTGCGCTCCTCGTCTTCCAGCAGCGCCAGCGCGCGGCACAGGCGCGTGGCCCTGAGGCGGCGGCTGCGCCGGCACCAGGCGAGCAGCGCCAGGGCCAGCAGCACCCAGCTGAAGCTCAGGCCCAGGTAGCCCAGCGCGTACACCGGCAGCAGCAGCGCGAAGCTGCGGGCCAGCTGCGCCAACAGCCCCACCACGTCCACGCTCAGCGCCGCGCCAGCCGGCTCGGCCTGTGCAGCGTTGGCCACCGGGCCCGGGCCCCCGGCGTCTCCCATCGTCTGCCGCCCAGCCGCACCGCCAGCGCGTCCGGTCCCGGCCGAGGCGCCTCCACCCGAGCGCCAGCGCCCCTCTGAGGGGACGGCGCCTCCCCTGCCGCCCGCGCGCGCTGCCGCCTGCAGGCGGCGTGTGACGTCAGCGCGCAGGACGGCGGGGCGGGGCCTCGGCGGGCGGGGCCCGGGCTGGGGGCACGTCACTCCTGGGGTGGGCGGGGCCGGTGCGTGACGCCGTCGCGCCGGTGAGGCAGCTGTGGGCGGGGCTTGAGTGGGCGGGGCGGGGCGGGAGGCCCTGGGCGGGGCTGGCCGCTCGGTCTTCACCGGGTGGTGGGCCGGCCTCGGGGTGGGCGGAGCCCAGCGTGGGGCGCACTTCGCGGGGTCTCTGGCTGCCTACCTGCGGAGCAGGATTGCGGGCTGGGCTGCCGGCGTGGCAGTGGCCTTTGCGGCACCGGCTGCGGAGCGCCCTGGGCTTGGGGACGGCTCTGTCGCCTGGCCGGGGGACCGGAGGACGGGTGGGTCGGCCAGGGCGCGGCTCCTGGAGGGCTGGTGTGGAAGGAGAAGTGCGCGCTCCTGGAGGGCTGGTGTGGAAGGAGAAGTGCGCGCTCCTGGAGGGCTGGTGTGGAAGGAGAAGTGTGGAAGGAGAAGTGCGCGCTCCTGGAGGGCTGGTGTGGAAGGAGAAGTGCGCGCTCCTGGAGGGCTGGTGTGGAAGGAGAAGTGCGCGCTCCTGGAGGGCTGGTGTGGAAGGAGAAGTGCGCGCTCCTGGAGGGCTGGTGTGGAAGGAGAAGTGCGCGCTCCTGGAGGGCTGGTGTGGAAGGAGAAGTGCGCGCTCCTGGAGGGCTGGTGTGGAAGGAGAAGTGCGCGCTCCTGCGGGTGCCTTCCCCCTGCAGGTTTGGGGAAGTGGCTGTTTCACGTACTTCTCGCTTGTGAAAAACCGCGCTCGAGTGGTTGATAGTGCAGCGCCATAAAGCAAAGCAGCTACCGCTCTAGTCGTGCGGATGATGCCACAGCATAATCTTGCTGTGTGTTGTTTTTGTGTGTTTTTTTAATATATATATTTTTTACTGATTTTAGAGAGGAAGGGAGAGGGAGAGAATCATCAATGATGAGAGAGAACCATTGATCGGCTGCTTCCTGCAGACCCCTACTTTGGATCAAGCTTTCAACCAGGGCATGTGCCCTTGTCAGGACCCTGGGACTGACTACTCAGTCCGCAGGCGGAGGCTCTATCCACTGAGCCACACCATCTAGGGCAAGATGTGTTGTTTTGGAAATCGCAGCCAGCTTAGACATGAGGAAAACGCAACAGGATGAGGCCCTTTTACTTGAGTGTTAGACAGGAATTTCGGCCCCAGCTAACGTGTTGGAGGCGATGCTGGCAGGAAAGTGGGATTCCGGCTCGAGGCAGGATGCTGCTCAGCTTCCCTGGAAGATGGTCCCGTCCTGGCTACTCAATGCTGAAAGGACTTGCTTAGACCTGGCTTGTGATTTCTGAGAAGCACAGCAGCCTCTGATCACTTTATTTTCCAGGAAACTCAACCAGTACTTCCTAGTTAACTGTCCTTCAGCATATGCACTGACTTCCAAGAAATTTTAATTAAATTTATATAGACAGGGCTGTTTTTTAACCTCTCTCTTACTCATTAAACCTTGTTACTGGTAGCCTTGAATTACCAACTTCGGGAAGAGCAGGGACTATAGGAGAGAAACAGGCATGCTTACTTGTTTTCACATTCGTGATTAGCATGTGTTCTTCCTTGCCATATTGCAGGGATTCTGGAATGACCACCTGATTACTACACAGTGGCTGCAGGACAAAGCCCGGTGCCTTCAGGACAAAGCAGTGCTATCCCACAGGCCACTCGCTGTGTGAGATGAAGAGGACTGCCAACTAAAGACTAAGCTGCAATCAGCCCGTTGGGTTGGAGGAATCAGACTTCCTAACATGACTCTGGGGCTGGGGGATTGCATTGGCATGCATTCCTAACTTTGCCAGGTCTCATTAGTAATTCCACTAGGCTTTAAGTTCCTTGAGAGCAAGAATCACATTAGGGTTATCAGCATATCTTCAGGCTGGCACAGTGCCTGGCATAGCAAGTACTGAATGAATAAACCTATCTCCTTCCTTCATCTGTGAGTCTGTATATAATTATGTGTGCATGTGTATGTGTTGCTATGGAGACATAAATACATATCTCATAAAAACCTTGCTCTAGGGCAGTGATGGCGAACCTATGACACGCATGTCAGCAATGACACGCGTAGCCATTTCTGATGACGCGGCCGCATGCCGAGGATGAAACATTTGCTGCTCCTGAGGATGAAACATTTGCGACTAGAGTCTTGGAGTTAGTTTTTTTCTCAAAGTGACACACTACCCGAGTTATGCTCAGTTCTTTGGCGAAGTTTGACACACCACGCTCAAAAGGTTGCCCATCACTGGGCTAGGGTCTAGAACACTCAAATTCAGTGGAAGGTGCTAAATCTCAAACAAACGGAGTAGTTTTCCCTTGTTCTTCACCGAATTACATTATGTAAGCTGTAAATACAGGGGATAGGCAATAGTAGGGCTACAGTTGGGAGTACGAGAAACAGTTTGTTCTTGTATTATTATTTATTAATTATTGTACTATTTTCCATACGAAAAACTGTCAACCTACTTTTGCTCACCACTGTGTGTAAAATGGTGGGTCTCAACTCTTCCTATGCAACAGTTTACTGCTCAGATGCCACCCTCCACTCATGACTCAGTTGCGACCTCACCAGCAATTGCCTTGTTAACACACAGGAGCATGAGCCTTTCCTCTGAGGAGTTGTAGAATCACATCCTATAGACAAGACGTGTGAACACAAGCCACATAAGGAATCCTGCACATCTGCGATGAAGTCTTTGACCCGGGGGCCTAGGGATGTAAAATACATCGAAGAGAAGTGTCCATCAGCCTCCTGGCCTCGGCTGCCTTTGTGAGCCCACTTCCCTGTATTTGGTCACGCCAGAAGGCAGAATACATCTCTGCACCCAGTCAATAACAGGCCCACCTCAGTTCTTAGGTCCTCGCTAGTATTTTATTCTTTATATGCCTCAATCTCCGTGACCTTCACGTTACCTGTTTCCTTCTCTTCCGTGCAAACAGTTCTCCAATGAAAGGCTCTGGTTTCTCAGAGGAAAGGGGAGCATCATTGTGCATGTTCTAGAACAAAACTGTGGCCCTCACTGGGTTGGCTCAGTTGTTAGAGTGTACACTGCAGAATGAAGGGTTGTGGGTTTAATTCCAGTCAAGGGCAGGTACCTTGGTTGCAGGCTCTATCCTCGGGCCTGGGCCATGTGGGAGGCAATCAATCAATGTGTTTCTCTCACATCAATGTTTCTGTGTCTCTCTCCCCCACTTTTCCACTCTCTAAAAATAAAAATAAAAAATCAATGGAAAAAATATCCTTGGGTGAGTATTAGCAACAACAACAACAAGCTGTGAAGTTCAGTGTCTACTCTCATTCCTTTCTGGTTTCAGATTAAAGTGCTGCCTTCTGGCTCCAGCTGGTTTGGCTCAGTGGATAGAGTGTTGGCCTGTGCACTTAAGGGTCCCAGGTTCTAATCCAGTCAAGGATATATGCCTGGGTTGCAGGCTCGATCCCCAGAAGAAGGCATACAGGAGGCAGCCGATCAATGTTTCTCTCGCATCATTGGTGTTTCTATCTTTCTCCCTCTCCCTCTTTGAAATCATACATATATATATATATATATATATATATATATATATATATATATATATATATATATATACACACACACGCACACGCACACACACACACACACACGCACACGCACACACGCACACACTCTAGGGGCCCAGTGCACACATTCCTGCACCTTGAAAGGAACTGTGGGCTGTAAGGCTGCAGTAGGCACAGGGGCGGGTCTCTGCCCATCCTCCACGACCCTGCCCAGTCCTTCCCACCATGGCCCCCAGTCCCCTGTGCAGGCAGCCCCACTCCCGCTGCTGCTGCTCCCACACACTGACAGTGCTGACCCTGCTGCCACCCACTGATGATGCAGAGCAAATGGGGCTGGCGCCAGCAATGGGTGCAAGTGCTCACAACTGCTGATGGAGCTGAGTGATCTGGACCGGCTCTGGGCACCAGCAGCGGGTGCAAGCATTGGCTCTGGTGCTGGCTGCAGGTGCAAGTGGAGCTGGTACTGGCAGTGGGTGCGAGTGGCGGCTCCAGCGCCAGCAACAGGTGTGAGCAGGGCCGGCACCAGCAGCGGGTGCAAGCGCCAGGTGGGACTGGCGAGTGGGAGCAAAGAATTTTCAGTAAACATCAGAGGCTCGCCCAATGATAGCAAATGACAGTGAATGGCACCCCACATTGGTCTGGCACCCCTGCTCACCTGCTCCACCATCAGGCCATGGCCAACACCTGCCATGTTCTGCACACGCCCCCTGGTGGTCAGAGCACATGATAGCCACTGACTGGTTGTTGGGTTGTTCTGCCATTTGGTCTATTTGCATATTAGCCTTTTATTATATATATAAAAGTGCTGCCTTCTGTTTAAATTCAATTCTTTTCACTTTGTTGTAGATCCCCTCCTGCCTAATCTGGGCCTTATCAATTGTTCTGTCCACCTCTACTACCTCTCCCTGTCCCAGCTGCATCCCCTACACGCCTGCAGAGATTTCATTGTAGAGGTGGAAGCCACTCTGACTCTCACTCAGATTATTTGGTCGTTGTGTGCATATTTCTCTCTCATAGTAATTATAAGCTCCTGGAGGCCCAGCCTGTGTTTTAGCTATCTCTAACACTCTATAGTGCCCATGTCATCACATGAACTCAGTAAGGTAAATACTACAAGATAAAATGTAATATTTGATTGGCAAGTGAGTTATTTAGAAAATAATTGTTTTAAGAAGTCCGAGGAAAGATTGTTTTATCTTCATCTATAGCCATTTATTTTGCAAACACAGGGGAGATAGTAAGAAAGAGGAACGAGCATTTGCAAAGCCTGTGAACAGGGTGCATTTGGGTGACTGTCTAAGTTGTCCTGTTTGGTGATGAAAAATATAGAGGCGGGAGTGACAGGAGATTCATATGCTAGATGACTGGTTGCAGTGCAGGATGGCTTGGTAGGGGCTAGAATGACAAATACAGACAAAGACATATTATCTTGACAAGAGTTAGGAGGTGAGGGAGAAGGGTCATTCTTGCAGTATGGGTGTGGGTGGAAACAGTATCCACTGTTTTCTTGTTGATGGAAGGACACACTGGTTAAGAGGATGATTTAGCCTCAGATCATCCACCAGCCTAGCTGTGTGCCCTCAGGCAAGCAAATTAACCTTTCTGGTCCTCAGACTCC